>OZ022511.1:73052017-75452017 GCA_963989385.1 Ctena decussata | reverse complement strand
TTTTATTGTTTTCCTTCAAAATGTGGATACATCCTTATATAGAGATGAATCCACACTTTGAAGATAAACAATAAAATGCCTTGGCTAAAAAAATGTGGATACATCCCTACATAGGGACGAAAATGAGGATAAATCCTTGTATAGAGATGTATCCACATTTTGAAGAAAGCAATGCCGTATATTACGCATGTTTTATGTTTTTTTAATTTATATTTTCCTAAACAAATAATGTGACAAGCACTCCGTGGTCTGTACAACACTGAATAAACGAGTCTGTTGGATAGAGCGAAGAACAAAAAGATCGTCTTGCAACAGTTGCGACCCTTGCATATGACACGCATATGACGTCACGTTGATGCAGACTGGTTTTCATTGTCTTCTAAGCGCTTTCATCGTGTGTTAGCGAAACAACAAGGAATGGCCGATCGTCAACAAAATGTACAAACATCGAGGTTTTCAGCACTGCTTGTGCAATAACATTCCATTAAATATCATCAAAAACAGGTTGGTTACAAACTATAACATTTCTCCGTTATTTTCATAGTCGATTTTCCCCTGTTAATGTTTGATAAAGCTTGAATGAGTAGTGTAAAAGCTACCTCCATGTGTTTCAAACGGGCGCGTAAAAGTCTATCGACACCAATTGCTTCAGACGGTCAGCGAAAACTCAAGGTTGGCTCTATACGGTCATATATGGTCTCAATTTGTAGATTAGATGTGCGGCTTTACTTTGATACCAAATTTGCCTCATTTCGCCTGCGTTAAAGGCATTGAATCCACATGAGTCCACTATATTAAAGTTTTGCCAGAATTTGTTAGGTTTTGTGCAAGACTATGTCTGATATCTTATGCGCTAATCTGTCTGATTTTATCACATGGTAATATCTGCTTTTAAAGATGTGCAAAGCCATGTCTGAAAGTTATTTGACCATGGTAGCTCAGTATGATAAGCTCTGGCCTACTGATCTAACGGTCCTGGGTTCAAGACTTGGAGGCGGAAATCTTTCCAACCCTAAGCGGGGTTCCATTGCACACAGCCTTTCAGAACCACCCTCTCATCGTCCTGATATTACTGAAGTAATGTTAAAAAGGACGTAAAATCTCAAGCCATCCACGCATATAATTTAAAGCTGTTATAAGCGGTGCACAATTACAGTATGAGGTTTAAGGCATATATTTTGTGTCGAGATCTGCATAGAAAGTGAGCAGACTGGTTAGTACCTGGCACCCTCGGTCCGCCACAACAAAAGCATAAGTTTAGTAATGGTTACCATGGTTACAGCATCCTGACAGAAAAAGCTGCAGTTCTTCATGTACAGGCTCTCGTGTTAGACGCGGACCAGCGTCAGCGATCCTAGTCATGGTTTACATAGCCCAAATCCCCAATCCTCACCCCCTCGCCACACACACACACACACGCATTCCGCACATTCTCTCAGAAGGCTCGGAAAAACATACATGATAAATGGATAAGGAGATTGCATATGAGCCGCGACACGAGAAAACCAACAATGTGGTTGTGCGCCAGCGCAGACTCAGATCAGCCTGGGCATCCGCCCAGTCATATCAGACTCTTTGCTAAGTGCTTAAAGGGTAGCTAAGGGTCTAAGCTACCTCCATGCGGACAGCGAAGACTCTGATCAGACTGGACGGATGCCTACCCCGATCTGAGTCTGCGCTGGGCGCACAACTACTTTGTTGCTTTTCTCGTGTCGCGGCTCATATGTCCTTTTCAACAGTATTTCAGTCATATGATGAAGATGAGAGGGATATCATGAAAGGTACGTTTGTGCAATAAAACCCCGTTTATAGTTGGAAAGATTTCCGCCTCCAGCAGGGCTCGAACTTTGGACCTCTAGATCAGTAGGCCAGCACTTAACCGAAACGTATGTGAGTTAAATATGTTCTCGTAATTGCGACTTGGCTTCTCGTTATAACGACTTTGCTTCTCGTTATAACGAGTTGGTTTCTCGTTAATACGACTTGGTTTCTCATTATCCCGTTAATACGAGTTGGCTTCTCGTAATAACGAGAACCGAAAATTTACTATTATTAGATCAACTAAAATTAGATGGAAATGGGTAATTCAACTACGTAACCCTAGTGCATTCAAAAGAAGCAAACTCAGACTCAGCACTGCAATCTTCTCCTAGTATGATTAGCGCGCATACATTTCATACTTTCTTGTATACATATTACCTGTCTTTTGTTTTTTAAGTCTACAGCAGTACATTGATAGTGGAAGAAAAGAATGCAAATTACAAGTGGATAACCTTAAAAATCTTATAATATACATATCTTGATACCGCCTAATTAGAAGTAGTAGTAGTATTTCAATTCTCATATCGACGTTACATTCGGCAAAAATATATTTATTATTTATTTATCAAATTAAAATTAGTTTAAAATTTGAATATAGTGATTTTCTTTCCTTCCATTGGTCTGTCGTTAATCTAATTAAGACAGACATCATACTATTGTAAAATAGTATATATTTAATTAATATCTAAAATACACTGGTTCAGACTAGGGATATTTCTCATAAAGAGGTGGTTAGGGCGGGTAAATAGCTCTACCTCCCTTTTAAAAATACAAGTATGAGCTTTTAAATAAATACTGGTTTCAACATACGTTATTTAACATAACCACTCACAGCACACAAGGTGAAACATGAGGATAGAACATAAAGTATTTGATGGTAGTATGACGAATTTTAAACAGTTTGCAATATACTTGTAATCCCTAATATTACAAGAATAGCCAGAGAAATAAATTGCTGATACAAATACTCAGAAGGAGTAGCAGCGCTAACCCAGGGACATCCTTCCATATTTCAGACTATAAAAAATACGCTGCTATGACCCATCATTAGAACCGTCTCGCCAGCGATAAGCCAGGGGCAACCTTCCGCATTGCTCCACGGAAAACGCATGTTATAACCCATCATTAGAACCGTCTCACTGAGACGGTTCTAATGAAGGGTCAGAACATACGCCCCGTCGAGAAATAATAAAAATCATCCTGAATTATCCTAAAAAAAATTGTTGTTGTTTTCTTTTTTCCAAACTTTGAAATCAAGCACCAAATGGCTTATCGTTTACACATAAAATGTAGTGAAAAAATGGCTTGTTTCATTGTCACTATTCAGTAAACTCTCGATATCTCAAAGTCGAAGGTCATGCCAAACTATCATCTCGAAGTAATTTTTCAGGTCCCAGAAAATTTACTTTGAGATACCAGTAGCTTGAGATTGAGGAGTTGAAATGTAAAGAAAAATAGGAAATGTATCGAAACTATATATTCTGTGATCAAAGGATGCTTTGAGACATCAGTTGTTGTTCTTGTGTTATTGTTTAACGTCCACGGTAAACAGGGATAGTCGTGTCGGGACGGTCAGTTACTTAACCACACTATTCCTGGGCAGGCTTAGACCTCCTAATCGGTTAACCAGTACATCAGTTTCTGAGAAAATGAAAGCCAGCTTCTGAATCTGTGATTGAATTTCATACATGATTCCAGGGCATGATTTCTTCCTACACCCTGAGCAGGAACAATCCTTACCTGTCATGATTCAGTCATCACTGGTTTGTGCTGTGAACAATCTTTATGTTGTAGTCCGTTCATGGGACTGACATGGACCGTATAAAAGATTATATGTCTTAAGAATGTATTCACCGATTTTAAATCTGCATTTACCTTTGTAGCAGAATGAATAGAACTTACCACTGGTTTCAAAAATTCCACCGCTATCTCTCTTTGTCTGTCTGTCTGTCTGTCTGTCTGTCTCTCTCTCTCTCTCTTCCAAGTTCACCAATATTACAAGCAGGCTGGTGAAGGAAGTTTTCGTCAACCCTATATCTATGGTCAAGATTTTCTAGCTAAGACTGGAGAAGAGGAAGCAGGAAAAGAAGAAAAAAAGATAATGATAATGAAGAAACTAATAACGGCTGTAAGCTTCTACACCAATTTGGGTCACGTGACCACAGGTATCGATAACTCTTTCCTGCATTCCAGCATGGATAGCACATTGTATTATTAACACCCGATGTACATAGCGTGTTAAATCATTATACCGTCCCTCAAACACACCCACACAACACCAAACACCTCAGCTGAGTATAGAAACACAAACTTTTGGTCCAGCCGGTACACTATTTTATGCTGTTATGAGTTCTTGCCCTTGATATTGTATCGTTGGCTTCTCGATGGTTTCTAATAATGATTAGGTTTCTCGTTATAACCAGATGGATCCTCGTTATAACGAGTTGGTTTCTCGTTACTACGAGTTAGCTTCTCGTTATTTCGAGTTGGTTTCTCGTTATTACGAGTTGGCTTCTCGTTATTACGAGTTGGCTTCTCGTTACTACGAGTTGATTTCTCGTTATAACGAGTTGGTTTCTCGTTATAACGAGTTGGCTTCTCGTTGTAACGAGTTGGTTTCGCGTTATTACGAGCTGGTTTCTCGTTCTAACAAGTTGGTTTCTCGTTATAACGAGATGGTTTCTCGTTACTACGAGTAGGTTCTCGTTATTACGAGTTGGTTTCTCGTTATTACGAGATGGGTTCTCGTTATAACGAGTTGGCTTCTCGTTATAACGAGTTTGTTTCTCGTTATTACGAGTTGGTTTCTCGTTATAACAAGTTGGTTTCTCGTTATAACGAGTTGGTTTCTCGTAACTACGAGTAGATTCTCGTTATTTCGAGTTGGTTTCTCGTTATTTCAAGTTTGGGTTTCGTTATAACGAGTTGGTTTCTCGTTATAACGAGTTGGTCGCTCGTTATAACGAGTTAGTTACTCGTTATTACGAGTTGGTTTCTCGTTATAACAGGTTGGTTTCTCGTTATAACGAGTTAGTTTCTCGTTACTACGAGTAGGTTCTCGTTATTACGAGTTGGTTTCTCGTTATTTCATGTTGGGTTCTCGTTATAACGAGTTGGTTTCTCGTTATAACAAGTTGGTTTCTCGTAATAACGAGTTAGTTTCTCGTTACTACGAGTAGGTTCTCGTTATTACGAGTTGGTTTCTCGTTATTTCATGTTGGTTTCTCGTTATTACGAGTTGCTTCTCGTTATAACGAGTTAGTTTCTCGTTACTACGAGTAGGTTCTCGTTATTACGAGTTGGTTTCTCGTTATTTCATGTTGGTTTCTCGTTATAACAAGTTGGTTTCTCGTTATAACGAGTTAGTTTCTCGTTACTACGAGTTGGCTTCTCGTTATTTCGAGAAATTATTTTTTTCTTGTATTAAAAATGTCCTTATAGGCTTTCGTACGCCACTGTGTATATATGAATTTCTAAAATAGAAACAATAAACTTATATGCATATTAACGCGACGCCTGATTGGATAACGTCTAATAAGTATAACCTGCAAAATACTGTCGGAACCCAGACCTTATTACGAAAAATCGCTTCCAATAGGCTGGCGTCTGGTTTTACGTGGCTGAAAGCGCTTGTTATTTTCGGAAATTATTTTAGACATATTTAATGGTATCTATATGGGACAGAAAGCCCATACTCGGACTGCTGTTAAAACATCATCTGTCGATGTTTCTTGCCACAAAAATTCATACAACCTCAGACGACATCAAAGGCTTCAAAATATCAAAGTATAATTAAAGTTTTTTCGCCCTCCAAGGGTAAAGGAGTAGGTGTTAAAACGCCCGTCTTGAGGAAATGTATTTATAAATCAAAGATTTAAGCTGGAAGCCCGTTTCGGGGACATATGCAGATTGCAGACCCAGTTCAGACGCTGCAGAATGCAAAGAAAATTAGAACAACTACTAGAAATCCCTAAACTAGGAATGGACTCTGCCAAATGAAAATGACGGACAGGTGAAAAAAGAGTCACAGTTATCTAAATTGGGATTATAGGTTTTGGACAAAAGGAATCCGGACCAAAAAAAAATAAATCTGGATAAAAAGATAACAAATTGCAATTGGCACTTTTCCCTGCTGAAAAAGCGTCTTGCCCAAACAGTGGGCAAAAAGGCAAAATAATTGATTAAACATACAAATATTGTAATTATAGCGTGTACCTTTATTTCACTGGGCTATAGAGTAGGAAAGTCATTTTTTCAGGCAGTTCTACGACTCTGTTGAAAGTAATATTACGCTACTGATTATTCTCAATTTGTCTTCTTTGAAAAGAAAAGTTCTGTTCTGTTTCAATTCTCGTAACGACGTTCCCCAAGTAGCTCAGCGGTACGTAACCATAGTTGCACACACCTGGTGCCGAGTGTCCGTCCATAGAAGAACCCCAATTCTGTTCTGTTTCAAATCTCGTAACGACGTTCCCCAAGCGAATGAGCACACACCTGGCGCCGAGTGTCCGTCCATAGTTCTGTTTCAATTCTCGTAACGACGCTTCCCCAGTGGCTCAGCGGTACGTAACCATGGTTGCACACACCTGACGCCGAGTGTCCCTCTAAGGGAAGAACCCCAATTTCAGTTCAGTTCAGTTTAGTTCAATTCTCCTAACGACGTTAAGTGGCTCAGCGGTACGTAACCATAGTTACACCAACTTTCAGTTCAGATCATTTTTCCTAATGACGTTCTCCCAGTGGCTCAGCGGTACGTGCCATAGTTGCACGCACTTGACGTCGAGTGTCCGTCCAAAAACAAGAACCCGAATTTCAGTTCAGTTCGAATTCTCCTAACGACGTTCCCCAAGTTGCTCAGCGGTACTTAACCAAGAACCCGAACAATTGATCTGAGCTTTATATACCTGCGACCTGGGAATGAATCTAGATCTCATTTGACTGGCTGCTTAAAAGTGCAATATCATTGGTTTGAAAATATTTCATTAAACGGCAGTAAACTCGAAAAAGTTGATACTTATAAACACCTTGGTAAAATGTTTTCAAAGTCTCGTTCTTTTAGCATAACGAAAAAACATGTAGTAGAGCAGGCCAGAAAAGCTTTGTTTGCTCTATAGATGTAAGCAAATACGTAATTTAGATTTGCCAATTGACTGCCAGCTGAAACTTTTTGATAATACAATCTTACCTCTCTTAACATATGGGTGTGAAATATGGGGCTTTGGGGATCTATCTATAATTGACAAGGTTCAAACCGACTTTTTTAAACACATTCTTCATGTTGAAAATGGCACACCACATATCATGTTATACGGTGAACTTGGCAGATTTCCCGTTTCTCTTGTAATAAAGAGGCGTTTGATTAATTTCTGGTGTAAGCTTGTATCTGATACTGGAAACTGTCAACTTTCATGTATAAAACTTTATTCAATGATGTTGCAAGAGATTTCTGTTTGTATAACTGGCTAACTTGCGTTAAGGAACTCCTTGATAGTATAGGGTTAAGTTACCTCTGGAATTATCAGTATGTAGTAAATGGAATGTGGTTATCTAAATACGCACAATATATACTAGAATCTCAATTCAAACAACAGTGGTTTAGTTCAGTTCAGGATTCATCTAAGTGTTTAAACTATAGAATATTTGAAATAGAGCATAAGTTTGAAAATTATTTGATTTTCCTTCCTGCAATATAGACTGTGTAACCATAAAATGCCAATTGAAACGGGACGTTGGCGAAACATTGATAGAAATTTGAGAAAATGTACTCTATGTGACTCCAATAATTTGGGAGACGAATTTCATTATTTATATCAATGTTCCTTTTTTGATGAAGAGCGACGAACAATCGCTCCATTCATCAGAAAAGGCTCTGCCAACTGTCATGTGTTTTCTAAATTATTTAATGAGGAAAATTACTCGATTTTGAAAAAGATGTGTAAGTTCTTGGGAACTATCATGACAACGTTTCGATCTCTTCCTGGCTAAAAAGAAAAAAAAGAAACACCTGTTTATCTCTAAAATACTAGAATATCCGTCCCTGATTTGTCATCAGTACAGTGGGCTCTCGTTATCTCAAACACTTAAATTTCAAAATAACTTCTTATTCATAGAACATAACTGCTGCTGGTATCTCAAACTACTGGTGTCTCGGGGTAAAGTTTTTGGGATCAGAAAATTTACTTTGAGATACGAGTGGTTTGAGATGCATTTCGACTTTGAGATATCGAGAGCCGACTGTATATCTCTCTCAATATCAATATGTCTCTTGTATAGTTTTGCGAACTTAAAACCAGTAATACCATTATCTTGGGTTACTGGAATTGTGTGTACTTACATTTAGTTGTACTTGTGTTTAGACATACAGCCTGTTTCACCATTAGTTAATTTTATTTACTATATTTTGACCTCATATTACATGATACACATGTACTGAGAGAAATGAATAAACTTGGTAAACTTGAAACTATTGAATTAAGAATTTCGATTGGCTGGAATCCGAGGCAAATGACTGGATCAAACTGTAGCTGATTTCAATCCCCTTTCCTGTGTTAAACTTTTGAACTGAACTAAAGGGGCTACTTTGTCACATAATCATGCTAATATCTCATCTTATTTCTAACTCTTTCGGCGCCAAAGTCGCAAAAATGCGACTTTGCAAACAGCGTATATCCAGATCAGCCGGCTCTTAAAAGAGCCGTCTGATCAGGATCTACACTGTTTGCCATTCAAATATGAACTTAAAAAGCCTGATTTTATGAAAAATGTCTTTAGATTGTTAAAATTTCCAATTACAAATCTGTCGTCTGATGATTTGAGCAGACGAAAATTTGTCGTCTGAAAAATTTGGCGCCGAAAGAGTTAAGTGACATATTTCTAGACAATCTTATTTCTTTGGCCAGCGAACTTTATTTCGAATCAGATCAGACAAGCTCATGACATCCGGCAAACTGAAACTTTCTATCTGGACCAGGCCCGGATCCAGGGGCTGAGCTTTGGGGCTTCAGCCCCGCCATCTGGGCCTCTGTGTTATGTAAAATATGTAGGCTTCCAGATAGTAAGGAGTTTGAGATTATTCATCCATGTGACTAGATTAAAATGTATGTTGTGACAACTCATTAGAATCGCCTCGGTGAGGCGATTCTAATGAGATATCGCAACATATATTTCAAGGCAAAAAGACATTATCAAAAATTCTCATCAAATTGCTCCCTCATTATGTCATAATTTCAACCTCCCACCCCTCCCCCACATACACATACCCAGCCCCACCAGTTGTTCAGAGCCCCACCAGTACGTGGAGGTCTGGATCCGGGCCTGCCGCTACATGTCTCCGGGCTCCAGACGTTCCCGTGAAAATAACCAGAGCTGACCATGTCTGGGCTTCTTCAAACATTTGTGCCAAACTAGGTGTTACTGTGATAATGATAAATATAAAGTCTCTTGTATTTTTAAACAACGATTTTCCATCTTCTAGATAATATTTTATTTACCGAGAACATTTACTTTTTTAGATATGTTTACGGAAAAATTTAAAATTGTGTAACGTGTTGTTTTATGTACATACTTTGTATTACATGTATGTTTTTACTTTCTAAATTGTTGAGGACCTTATGTTAGATAAGCTGTTGCTTAATCCTCAGAAAATATACCTTTTCTTGATCTTAATTGTTGACCGTGATGACTCTCTGATGAGTTAGGGGACCTCCATACGAACCGAACTACCAACTAATTGTGTGCACCGCAGCGGAGGGTGAGGGTGAAGGTTTGGGCCCAGTAAAACCGGTTTGAACCCCCCAGTAGTTATTACTGACCGTTCCAAGGCGGTACTTTTGTTGCGGTTGCATTTGTTTTATGTTCGGTGCTGTTTAATTTATTGTGTTCTCAGTTTAATCCTTCTATCATAAAAATAGAAAATAGATAAAAATAATTGTTAAATGTTTTTCATATAATTTGCTTAGTCCGTTGTAACCCGTCTCTTGGTCTAAATTAGATAGCTGAGTTGCCATCTATTTGGGAAAGAGCTGCTGACTCGGCTTATCACTTGTAATTTATTGTTTGTTGGGATGTCTTTGTCAATCTTTCCCTTTGATGTTGGGGATAGGGTTTGGGATCTGATTCAGTCAGTTCCTGAGGTGTAGTTACTCTTTAAATTTTTATTATTACAATTATTATTGTTATTATTATAACATTAGGAATAAAAATAAAAACTTTTCTTTATGATGGCCGCTATGCTCCCCTGCCCCACACCCCTCGAACACTCACACCCTGCCTCTCGTTTACTAGAAATACCGGAAATAAAATTTGATATAAAAAAATCATGTCAAATAACGAAACATTGTATGATCTCATAACTCTTAGTCATCGAATTATAATTCAGCCGCGACACGAGAAAACAAAGTGGTTGTGCATCCTGCGCAGACTCAGATCAGCCTGGGCATCCGCCCAGTCTGATCAGAGTCTTCGCTGTCCGCATAGAAGAAGCTTAGACACTTAGCTACCCTTTAAGCGCATATCGAAGCGTCTGATCGTACTAAACGGATGCCTAGGCTGACCTGAGTATACGCTGGGCGCACAACCACTTCGTTGGTTTTCTCATGTCGCGGCTCATCAGTTCTGACCAAAGATTTCAAACTGCTTTCAGCTCGAAATATTCGGTGTCTTTTGAAGAACGGCTTATCGGGCGGTCAGGTGACTAACCCAGTGTGTTCGAAATGCCAGATGTCATGCCATAAGTGTGTCATTTTTGTCTTCTAAAATTCCAGTGACTTGGATGCACTTGTCCGTTTTGAAGAAATCCTATTACATGCACTTGCTCTTCCGATTTAGAAGAACAAAACAAAATGTTCATGAGTTAAGGGAGCTGTCTATTTATTCGGCTATAAAATGGAATTTCTCCTCGTTAGAATGACCCGAAATATCTAAACCAGTCTTATAAAATTCTGATATACGATGAATCTAGTTTTTTTGGGGCCGGGGTTGTTATAAGACGGATCTACATTTTTGGATTTTTGGAAGGGAAATAACTTCGACTTATAAGCGAATAAATATGTAATGTGTCACATCGTCGGGCTGGGATGATACGTATGAAGAGATTAGTTTAACATGGGTTCTCCAGTAAAGAATAATCAGTCAGTAATTTTAGTTTCAGGGCCTGTGCCGCCACTTCCTGTATTACCAGACACATTCCAGACTCGTGTGGAAGGCACTTTTGTAGAGAAACAGAAAACGATAACAGCGCAAGAATTCTATGATGGTCCCGGTAGCAGAGCTGCGATACACTTTATAAGAAACAACACAGAGAATCGTGTTGTATTCGATTACAGAAATGATCAGTCTGTAACTGTCTTGAGTGAGTATCATAGAGAACATAAAGTAAAAGAAAAAAAACTATTTGGGCCGTTCTCTGTGAAAACCGGGCTTAATGACATTACGTTGTAATTACGTTGTGTACGGATGAAAAACACCAAAATTAATAATTTTTCGGACCTCTCTTTATTTTCATGAAAATAACTTAGTCGTTGAGACATAACAGACAGTTTATGAATTGAGACAAATTTCAGGTACAAACATTACATATGTTGCCATGACAACGTTTATTTCACGGTAACCCAAAGCCTTGAAAACATATGGTATACCATCAGAAAGACCTATTATTTGAGAAAGAATATTAAATCATGCAAATTGTCATGTGTGTGCTATGAAATACACATTGAAAATGAGCAAACACACTTTTTGTCCGAGTTATTTTGTGTAACCAGCACCGGTAGCTCGTTCAAACAAACGTTATGACGTTGACGTCAAAACATACTTGCATGACGTTAATAACGTCATATAAAGAAACTGCACTACCTGTGTGCTTCTAAAGTCTATATCTGAGTAATGAATAATGCTAACCATCTCAAATTTTCAGGAAGAGTTTAGAAAAGCTAATACTTTTCATTGATGCAGTTAGTTAATTTTTTATTTTATGTCATTAAGCCCGGTTTTCACAGAGACTGGCTCATTTGCTTTTGCTACATTCACTTAATGTAAATTGAAATGCCAAAAAGAAGTAAGCTTTATATAAATGCTATTATTGCAAATAGAGGATCTTACACGAGTGGCCATTTCATATCTGGCGAGTTTCATAAATTTCATAAGAAATAACCACGAGTGTAAGATTCCGTTTATCATATGACTCTTTAAAATGGGATTCTTACGCCTTCAAAATGAACATTATTTTAATAAGAAAACGCATTGTTGACACGGACGTTTTCAGTGACGTTACGTGTACGCGCCAAAGTGTTATTACACGTGTGGTCATGGGAGTTTTATGACACGACATTATCCACTGAATGGCAGAGACGTCATAAGATAAAAAGGTTTATTTTACGAATGCATTTTCTTATTTATTATTATCAATTTTTTTTATTTTGTAGACGTGTAAATGCATACGAATCACTCACAAACTAAGTGAAGCCCAAAATACTTTATGTTAAGTTTATAAGGGATTTGCCGGCCTTTTACACCGCGATAAAATCACATTTTTAAAATTTCAACTTTGTCCCTCCTGATTTTTTTCCGGCTGCACAGTCCATTGGTAGGCTACATATTGCTGTGGGAGAGTTGACACCCACAGACTGCTGCATTTGACATAATCAGTAACTGACTCACAAACGCGCCAGCCGCACATTTTATCTGAAACAACAAACATGCTTGTCTTGCGTTTCCATTTATAATCTATTTCTATACTTGTCCAGAACACTCCAAAATAGTCAGTGTTTCAAACAGAAACGCTGCAGAGGCCGCCGCAATTTTGAAGACAGACGTCACCAACTAATGTATGATACGACACTGACGGTACGTCATAATTAACGTCTAATTCGCGTTCCTGTTAAAGATTTATACAGGTATAGTTAATCCGGTATAATAATGCAAAAATCTATAAATTAAACCGTTATAAATATTTCGCTTTAATTAGCGGTTTCGATCCGGATTAAATATCTCTGGACGGACGCTCGGCGCCCCGCTACTTCGGCTATGGATTCGTTCCGCTGAGGTGCGGGGGTAACGTCGATATGAGAATTGAAATACTACTACTGATTAAATATCTCACTTATGAATTCTTTCGTAGTGTGAACGCAAGGCGGGGATAATTACCATGGTGCAACTCACATGTTACGTCAATGTGACGTATTCAATATTTAAAACTGTCGTTTAGTTTTAAATGACGTCATTTAGGTACACGCGCTGTTACAGAAGCTGCCGAACTCTGAAAATATCTGAGCTTTTATAAGTGAGCGTGACAGCTACGTTGATCTGAGATAATTATCCTGGGTCATCAATATCGGTTTAAAAGATGTAGTGGGAACGTAGGCCTACTACTTATGAGACTCACTTCTTTAAGCCCTCTCCGTCTCAAGAAAGTTTTGGACTTCAAACTGAATTTTAATCAGAAATTCAAAACCTCAGATCCGTGAAGGAAACGGAAGCAGAACTTAGCCGGAAGAAAGCGTCGCTTATGTTTAAACTGTCAGCAATCATTTGTTGAAAACTGCGCTTAGAATAAGCTGATGGAATTATTAATTGTTCTAACCAGTGGGAACGCGTATCCATGGCGGAGTGATATTTTTATACAGATAGCAACGAAAAAAACATTCTAAATTTCTGAGACACAGATTCAATCGACGAACGTGTCGCAATTTCAGTGATGCTTTGTCGGCGAATCAAACTACACAATGCCGAAAATAAGATATGGTTTTATTCCTTACATCTTAATTTAATTCTTTATGCCTTTAAGAGCGGAGCTAAACACCGAGATATTCGGCAATCGAACGTTTTACATGATCATGTAAAGACGACTCTTATCCGCCAACTTCAACAGCAATTTTCAAAATAAATCGACTTTCTCCCGTTGGTGGACATATGCCATGAAAAACCATGGTGTCTGCCCTTTCTCCATTATAAAAATTAAGTAATTCGGTGTGTGGGACAATTTCCTTTGCAAAATAATGTTTAGGTACTCTATTTCATTTTCTAAAAAAATGGCGGATTTTTTACCTGATCGATAGACAGCAAAATAATCTGTAATAAATTCAAACATTACGGAAATGTTCTTGAATCCTGAAATCCGACACACGAACAGGAACGCATCTTGTAATTCAACATACAACAATACTTTTTTCTGTACTTTCTTCAGAATGGTTGGGAAAAGAATTCTGATCAGTAGCCTGCACCATACTGTAAACAAATCGATCGATTTATGACAGTTGTGACGCAATTACATAACTGCGTCAACTGTTTCAGCCTTCGCATTTACTTGCTTATAAGTTATTAGGACCGGTACATTGTGGTCAAAATCAGAGGGACTGCTGGAAAAAAAGTAATTTTGCCATCCAATTAATCCTGCACGTGCCAATATTTCAAAGCCTCTCCTGCAACTCACACGATCACCCTACCCAACTTAAGGCCCCTATACCCACCCCCTTCTTCCACCCTTCCTCCCCCCCCCCCACCCAACCCCTACACACACACACACACACACACACACACACACACACACACACACACACACACAACTTTTAACCTTTCTTTTACATGAAAAACTAAGCAAAATATAATAGATATAATAACCAATACTTGTTAGCCAACACTTGCAAAACTTCAATGACTAAATCCTTGAAAAAAAAGTGCAGTGTAGACCTGGGTTAGACTACTTCCAAAACAGCAGTCTAATCAGGGTCAGTACTATTTGATTTTCCCAGCAATTTCGACACACTATCAGATGGTGAAAGTGGTAGGACAATTGCAGTAATGAAGATTTTGTTTCAACTTTAAGCTTAGAAAATGACTTGGCCATACATACTTATACACTCCTTTACACTCCATATAATTTCAGCCAACACTGAGAAGCAGCATATGTACTGTTAAATGAGCTTTTGAGCATTAAAATTGCAGCATGCATTTTTTATAACATATGTTTTGGCCCTCTGTAGAACTACCTTAATGAGGAGTTCTAATGAGGGGTTACAACATACATATTTACTTGTTAGTTGTTTACCCCATTTTTAAGAGTGTAAATAACTAACAAGCATTTATTGATTCTTCCTAAGAAGAAACCAGAGATTTAATAAAATACACATTTATTATGAAATGCCAGGTTTGTCAAATACTAGCTCAGGTGGGGTGGGGGCTGTCAGCTCTGCAATGCCCTTTGTTCATAAATTAAAATGCCACAGTGTGT
Source organism: Ctena decussata (assembly GCA_963989385.1). NCBI lineage: Eukaryota > Metazoa > Mollusca > Bivalvia > Lucinida > Lucinidae > Ctena > Ctena decussata. The sequence goes on along the minus strand of OZ022511.1, from coordinate 75,436,974 downwards.
TTATAAACTCAGTGATCTTTTGAGGGATTTGCTCTAACTGTTGCCAAAAATCTCATCGAAATCTATCAGTAGGGGCAAATCTCATGCAAAAATTATATAATTTATAATGAATGGTACCTTAACTTTTCATTGAGAATGGAGAATTTCTCAAAATTTTAGTTCAATGAGATGTGTTCTCTAATATGATTCTGAGTCACACTCACAAAAAAAAAAAAAAAAAAAAAAAAAATAAAAATAAAAAAAATAAAAAAATAAAAAGCACAGCTGTCCAGCAAACCAGAAAACTTGATTAAATATGTGGCAAAGGCTCAGGACTTGGTAATCCATTCTCTAAGTTAGTTTAAACATATTTTCCAAAATAAATTATAACAAGTACATAAAAAGAAAAAAATTTCTGGCGACATTTCCACAAGTGATGGTTTTATGATAAAGATTTTACAAAGACTCAGCTGGAGCATGATAGCATTTCTGGGAATTCTGTCTTATTCAGCCATAGATCTATTAATAGAACCATCTATGCTCTTGCTGAAGTGCTTCTAATGAGAGGGCACAGCAGGTGTTAATATGAAGCCCATTGATGCTGGTGCAACATTTATGGTGGAACTGTGTAATTGTTTTCATTCTAACATAGTCTTGACATGTAGAAGGGCAAACAGCATTATGCAACATTCCACATAAAGTGCAGGGTCCAGCAGCTAGCAGGATATGCCCCATTCATTATTTTGTGCTCTTATCATGATATAAAAAAGCTTGCTAGCATAATAAAGTCCTTAATATTTGGCCAATAAAATCCTCTGTGAAAATGCGTTTTAATAGGTTGGTGTGTGTGTGTGTGTGGGTGAGTGTGTGTGTGTGTGTGTGTGTCGGGGGGGGGGGGGGGGGTAGACAGGAAGGGGCTACCTCTCATTCAACTGCACTAAACTGCATCCCTTTACAGTCATGACTCATCATTTAATGTCTGTCATCAAGCTTTTCGATTTAGTAACTTAATAACTGATTAGTAATTACAAGTTTCTTTGCTTTGGTCAGAAGCTGCAAACATTTAAGTTGGATTAAAATAATCAAGAAATATAAAAATGTTTTTTATTTTTCAGTTTATGGTATCATTTCAGTTGATATAACTTAAACATGTGCCTTTTAATTTTCTTTATGAGATTTAAGCTAAAACATAACTTTTGGCATTTAATTCTACAGAATAGATATTTCTCCATGCCCTCCCCCCTCCCATCTCAGCAACAGGCCAAGCATAAAAAGTATTTTGTTTGCAGTTGCCTATTAACTAAGATTTTTTGGAGAGTAGGTAGGTAGGCTTTCTTTTTAATCCCTGCAAACTATGAAAACAACAAAAACAAATAATAGTTCTACATAAAAATGTCATACACAGTTACAGTATTTACCCATAATACTAAGATAACAGCATCCTACATTTTGAACATATCTATGTCATCCACAAATGGTGTACCCAAAATGTGCAGGTATTAGGGAAAAATTGCTGACCAAGATCAGACTGCTCCTGGGTCTCCACTGCTTGCTCAGACCTGTTTGTCTTACTATGCAGGTTGATCACGTTAAATGTGCCTTTAAATGAAAAAAAATAGATCTAGGGTGTCCCATTTGGCCATCTTTTTTTTTTTTTTTTTTTTTTTTTGGGGGGGGGGGGGTAAGGTGAATTTTGGTGGGTAGGTAGGCAGTTGCTATCTACCCACCAAAATGGAGGGTCCAGACTTTTTTTTTTGGAAATTTTGGGTGGTTTTTCACTGATTTTTGAGGCCAGATTATTTTTTGAAATCCCCTTATATACCAGCCCCCCCCCCGGGTCCCTTAGCGCCTATAGCGGGACAGGGTTTGGGCAGATTTATGAGAAAGTGCAAGCTGTCTCTTGTACTTTTTGTGGGATGCCTTCTGAAAGGGTACGTGTGTGTTGGGGGGGGGGGGGGGGGTGGGAGCGGGGGCGTCGTCCTGGACAGAATTCTTTAGAAGGGCGAGTGGTCTCAGAATGTTGGGTGCGTTGTCTTGGGGGAAGTTGTCTGGGGGAGATGTCTCAGAATCTGGGGCGAGTTGTCACCTGAAGGTGGGGTGACTTGTCTTGGGGCGAGATTTTTGTGGGGCGAGTTGTCTTGGGACGAGTTGTCCGTAATTCGATTACAGCATGTCCTAGGTTTCACTTAAAATATTTATTTAAGATATTTATTATCATTCCGCATGCTCCTGCTTGTTCCACTATCAATTAAATAGCCGGTCAATCACTCAATGTTTTTCGTTTGTCAAACGTTGTGGTTGACCAGTGTGTTTGTTTTGCTTTCTCTCGTTCTCGGCGTGTAGCCTAAATTCAGAAGCCCAAAAATCACAGGCAGACAGACTAACGCAACATCTTAATAAATTCACAGTATGCTAAATGATTACAAGCTTTACTTTACCATAAATGAAGAAACAGTTTGTCTCCTCAAGTCGATCCGGCTGAAAAAGGTCTGTGTGTTGACAAACGCACGTGCCATGTATACGTAAAAATGATCAACTTCATTATCGATTTTCAACGAAAAAAGACTTTCTCCCGAAGATATACCTGGCTAAAAGACGGTCGAATGTATGAACTACGGTTCAGTTATAATGGCATCTAATTTGGTTTGTGGGACAATTTTCTTTGCAAAATAACTTTGGGGTACTGTCGTAGTGTTTTACTTTTCTGAAAAACGGTTGTCAAACTGTGATCGTTGTTTTGGGTGTGCAAACTGCATTGAGGTACCGATATGCATCTGATTTCAATAACAAAACATCAAATTTCTTTCTGATCTGGTCTGTTGGAAAACTATGACTGCATATCTTATCAAACGAGCATTATTTTGGGACTGTTTCTGTTCAAAATTTCCCGCCATTTTTTTTTCCGGCGAAAAAAAAGGATTATTTCTTTGTGCGTAGACGACCGCTCAGAAAATGAATTACTCAAATGTGATGAGTCTGCGTTCCAACTGAACATCATGTAACGTTTTCCCCATAAAGCGTTATGATAATTCACATTGCTTACGACATGGCGTGCATTTTTGCGCCTTGGTGGTGCAAGATGTAAATATTTATTTCAGTCGACGTCTCCTCAAAATAGAGTCGCAATACCGTTTTAATCAATTTTGCATAATGTTAGATTCGAAATAATTGTCCTTACTCATGAATAATCGCTGATTAACCGTAAAGTATTGTCGAGCAAATGGGAATATGAATCCATTGGGGATTCGTCGTGAATTAATATTTAGCGATTTGCCCTCCAATATCATAAAAACGAATCCTAAGCCACGCCTCGGGTGTCCGAAGACTGTTCTTAAGAGACCTTTACTATAAGTTTCTTTTTATTTAGATGGTGTCTGTCAAGTGGCTGATCTAAATCTGGACCCGACTCAAACGTACTTAGGACTAAGACAAGCTACAAATGGTTATTCACACTATTACACTACCAAAGGTGCTCTCACCTTCTCTAGACGCAATGGTCTGGTAAGAAAGACAATAATAATTCATTGTATGTGGTATTTGGAATATCAATAAAAAGGGAATAAAGAATAAAACGGCACCCTAATTCCATTAATGGATATCCATAAATTGGATTTATGGATATCTATAATTCATCCTGATTTATAGATATCTATAATTCGAATTAGCGATATCCATAAATGGAATTATGGATATCCATAAATCATTACGAATTATAGATATCAATAAATCAAGTTATTGATATTCGTAAATCAACTTACAGATATCTATAATATGAATTATGGATAGCCAATATTCACCTTGAATTATGGATATTAATTAATAGGGAATAAATAGTAAAACAGCACCCCATACGCTGTATCTACAGATGCAATATTGCATCAAAATGAATATTGTTATTGTACCGACAGATTCTTGAAAGAATGTCTCTATTATATTAGGAAATGATGACCTTTTCCTTAGTTTTGAATGATTTTTATGACTGACCATTTCTTCACTACAATAAGCTGAGAAAACGTGGCTCTCAAGTGTATATTTATATGAATCCCCGCAATGACGTCATAGGATGATCACGTGGGTAGGTTGGTTGGCAAAAAGATAAACGGTGACCAATGTGTTTGGTTTAAACTCTATTTTATTCAAGAATAATTTTTACAACATAATACATGTACAACAAATAAATCAGGATTTGAAAGTAAGCTTAAAGCTTATATATATCATTTCATGAATCATACACATTTTACAACAGGACAGATGGTTTAAACATACAGACATTTCATGTGGAAGTAGTCAGTGGTTAATTACAGAAGAAGAAAGTAAAACTGTGAAAATAAGTAATATAATAAAAAAAGATAGAAAAACAAAGTGGATATGAACAATTAAATAATAATTAGATTGAAGAAAGAAGGCTAATAGCAAAACTAGAAGTACAATGCTTAGTAAGAATAGTAGATAATAATGATACACGTGTAATAAGAAGAAATAAGAGAAAAAAAAAACATAACATGATAGTAACAATACTAATCAACTGATGGTAATGTGCACAACCCGTGGTGAATGTAGAATAATAAGTTTCTGGTGCCAGAAGGAATGTATGGAAATGAAATTGGTCATTTCTTGTAGAATGATGCATATTTTTATCAAACTACACCATGTGGTTAATAGTTATTAGCAATTTCACTCACTGACTACAGCGGAAGGACAAACAGACTGATGGACTTGCAAAGCGATTAAAGTGCACACCTGTGGGTCGTGCAATACTGTTTAGACTTTCGTCACCGTTTTGCATGCCGGTGACTGGACAATGTTAAAATACACAAGTATACAAAATTTGAACCATATATACCACGGGGTTCAAGAGTTATGAGCATTTTCACTACTTGACCGTAAATTTTCAACTTGTGCTAAGCAAAGCCTCGTCCATCAAAAAAGACGGTTATGCATGCGAGTCGTTAGATAATGTTGACATGTATAAGTTTGCAAAATTTTATCAAAATATAGAATACGGTTCAAGAGTTATAAGCGTTTTGGCTAACTGATAACGGACAGACGGATGGACAGACTCACACAGTGATTATAGTGCAAACTTACGGGTTGTGTAATAAGCAGTTTTGCATACCAGTGGCTGGGCAATGTTAAATTACATAAGTATACAAAATTTGAAGCAAATATACCAAGCGGTCCAAGAGTTATGAGCATTTTCAATAAAAGAGCTCGACCGGCCAAATTGATGCTCGGTAAAGCCTCGTCACTGTTTTGCATACCAGTGGCTGGGCAATGTTAAATTACATAAGTTTACAAAATTTGAAGCAAATATACCAAGTGGTCCAAGAGTTATGAGCATTTTCAATAAAAGAGCTTGACCGGCCAAATTGATGCTCGGTGAAACCTCGTCACTGTTTTGCATACCAGTGGCTGGGCAATGTTAAATTACATAAGTATACAAAATTTGAAGCAAATATACCAAGCGCTCCAAGACTTATGAGCATTTTCAATAAAAGAGCTCGACCGGCCAAATTGATGCTCGGTGAAGCCTTATCACTGTTTTGCATACCAGTGGCTGGGCAATGTTAAATTACGTAAGTATACAAAATTTGAAGCAAATATACCAAGCGGTCCAAGAGTTATGAGCATTTTTGATAAAAGAGCTCGACCAGCCAAATTGATGCTCCGTGAAGCCTCGTCACTGTTTTGCATACCAGTGGCTGGGCAATGTTAAATTACAATAATATACAAAATTTGAAGCAAATATACCAAGCGGTCCAAGAGTTATGAGCTTTTTCAATAAAAGAGCTTGACCGGCCAAATTGATGCTCGGTGAAACCTCGTCACTGTTTTGCATACCAGTGGCTGGGCAATGTTAAATTACATAAGTTTACAAAATTTGAACCATATTTACCACGATGTTCAAGAGTTATGAGCATTTTCAGTAGTTGGCCGTAAATTTTCAACTTGTGCTCAGCAAAGCCTCGTCCATCAAATAAGTTTGTTATGCATGCGAGTCGTTAGACAATGTTGACTTGTATAAGTATGCAAAATTTTGTCAAAATATCCCATGCGGTTCAAGAGTTATAAGCGTTTTTGCTAACTGATAACTGTTTTCGCTAACTGATAATGGATGGACGGACGGACTCGCACAGTGATTATAGTGCAAACCTGCGGGTTGTGCAATATCAATCAAAGTCATCGACAGATCAGAGATCAGACATGGCTATAGAAGGATCATGTTCAACACCTAAGCTGAAACATGAACAATATAACAAAAGTGCAGCCTAATATGGAAGTATCCTCTATACACTGTGGGATTATATAGAATCATCTCGATGAACAATTTTTAACATTTCAAACTATCAAAATGTACCGTGACCATGCACAACTCGAGCGCCTGCCCTAGCTCAGCATCTCAGACATTTAAAAAAAATCTCGCTATTACATGAACCGTTTGGACTTTATGATAAAGTCTTGCACTGTAGTAAATAAGAGTTCGTTTTCTTGCATGGTCGCATCTATTGCCCCAGAAAGAAGTTAGTTTATATTGAGTCTCTGAAGTTCCTCTGCAAAGCTGAGTATATTTTGGACAGATATAAAAGAAATGTGTGTTTCTATGGGGTTTTCCGAGAAGTAACCGCTAAATGCGTAAAAAAATATTTGGAGAGAAGTGCGAATAAATTGTTACAGATTTGTCTTTGTCACCTGTCATATGAAAAAGAAGTCATTTAATTGATATAATTCATCTAGTTAAACAGTACATTTGAGTATACCCAGCAACTTAACCGGGCTGTTTATCTTCTAATAAATGCGATTGAAAAATAATATTAATGAGATAAACTGAAAATACTGTAGATCAGTATTCATTCTTTTCTATTGTATGGTATGTTAGGAGGTTAGACGAAAAGAAAATAAAAAATAGGATATTATATCCAGTGATCTATAGAGTGACCCTGAATCTATATAGGTTACTGATATATCTGAGGGAACTGTTGAAGCGGTATTATTATAAAATGTCGATCTGATTTAGGGACAAGAAAAAAAAAATGAACATGATATTAATTATTCATGATTGCGTTTCCATAAAATATTACAAACAATGTACTGGCGTGCAACCAGTGGTGGCCGCGTACCAGTGGTGGCCGTTTGCATTTTGCACGCGTAATTACGTATTCGATCCGTCTCAGATTTGGCCATTTCGTAAAAGGAAACAAAGGAAACTCCCACAAGGAAGACTGGTTAAATTAACAGAGAAGATGGTGTCTTTCGAAAAGGATATTAATTTTCAAACAATACATAATTGACTCCGAGCTCGTGATATCCAAACGAAAAAGCTACGAAGCTATTGAAATTGGAAAACTATTTTTGTAAGAAACAGCAATAACTGTTGCACAGTAATAAATTACAAATCTGAAAAAAGACAGAAATAAAAAAAAATCCTTCTCTCTCTCTCTCTCTCTCTCTCTCTCTCTCCGAATATATTATTTGCCTGTGATATATGAAGGTTTGATGTAACCTTACATATAGATTTCTACATGTACGTGTGTGAAGCGACTAAATGGGAAACGCCCTTAAGTGGGATAAATTAACGGCTATCTAGGAAAAGGTCTATCAAGCGCTTAAAATGGAAATACGACTAAATAAGCAAAGTGAATGGTTACCGCTTAAGTGGGAAAAACTATTACGGCTAAGTGGGAAAATAAGGCCAGTGGAGTATGACTCAGAATAGGTTATGGAGGGGTAATCACGGTACGGTTGAGGCAAGTAGTGTAGTGTATAAGCGTAGTGTAGTGTAGTTTAGTACAGTATAATTAGTGTTGTACAGTGTAGTGTAGTACTGTGGAGTGTAGTACAATACACTCGGATTAATATGAGAAGTGGGATGTGTTCGCAGCGAAGCCTGGCGAAACATTCCACACGAAACGTTTATTTCATTTACTGGTGTAAACCGTAATATAATTCGCTTGGGTTGTGGAGTAGGAGGCGACAATGAAAGGTAAGGTGAATAAGCATGAAATGTCAAGCCAAGTATATGGCAGACCAGACCAGGAAAGGAAGATTTGGTAGGTAAAGGCTAGGTGGGGCAGGGCAGTGGAAGGAAAAATCGAACAGATTTTTTGTTATGGTAGGCTAAGTGTAGTATAGTGTAGAGGTACATAGATAGTAATGTATGTTGCAAAACGAACGGAAATGCTAGAAATAAACAGAACAGGAAAAAGTATGGTAGGGTAGAGTTCAGTAGTGTAGGGAGTTCGTCGCCTTATCAGACAAGGTAGGGATGATGGGGTAGTGTAGGGATGGTAGAATGGAATAGTGGATGACCAGCAGGTTATGGTAGGTTAGGATAGTGTAAGCTATTTTACGGCAGGCCGAGGCAGTGCAAGGATAGATAGAGTATTATATTAAGTTATTGGTAAAGTAATATAAGGTAGGGTCTGGTAGGGTAGGATTAGGAAGAATTTGATTTGGTTATTGGAAGAAAGAACAAGTGTGCTAAGCGTGGTCACCTGGGGAAGAGTATGACAGTGCAGTAAAATGCGTTTTTGTCTAGAGTACGGTATGGTGTACGATAAGGAGTCAGTTCAAAGATGGCCACCATCGGCAGTGTTGGTCTACAAAACGAAACCAGTTTCTCTTAGATACAACTAGATGGGTGCTGGAGAATTTTTCACAGGACAAGCTTTACCTGTTGGTAAAGGTACAACTGACTGGAAATCCTAAAGAAAGGCTGCAAATTGCAATTGATTGGATACTATAAGAGCGGTCAAAGAAGAAAGTACCACAATCATAAGTCCGAACTCATAAAACATACATGTATAAACTCAACAAATCCGATTTTTTTTGTTACATAGACACGGACCCCTTATATGGAAGTGTGATCAGATGCTCGCGAGAACCACCTGTCATGTATATGTCAGTGAAAATGGAAGTCGGGTAACTGAAAGCCGTACTATGTTTTGGCCGTGGCCATTAGGTCGAAAATAAGCTCAGAAACGGTCCCATTGTAGGGATTAACCAGGTCATGGTGTCCCCCATAGAATTTTTTAGCACAAGTAACCATAGGACAACACTTTATTACTGGTGAGTAGCTAGATAAGACATGTATTATTGCGTTTAACAAAGAAGACTTACTACTATGACAAACTATGTATTTACAAGCAAGACACAACTATACTTAGTTCAATGTACACATCAAGAAGGCTGCAATGCTATCAGAGAGGCAGTGTGTGGGACTAAAATTATCAGATGATTCAAACTATTATAGAATATACTTTTATTAACGAATTTTCCTCATCACAGTTTCCTATATAAAGTGCATTGGCAAAACACATAAAATATTCCACAGCGGTTTCACAGTAATGTAGAGCTGTAATTAAAAGCGCGAGCCGTTATTCAAGGGAAAGGGGTGATATCTCAGTCATTTACCTGATAGTAGCAGCCAACCCCGGCAGTCAGTACGAGTTAATTTCTGTTGCGTCATGAGAATATGTACCTTGTTCCCCGTAAAACTATAGCCACGACTCTTGCAAACTTTATGCTTAGGTATATGATCATGATATTATTAAGTAAACCATATACATAAACTGAATTCAAACTTTATTCCTTTCTGACGTTCATCCAGTCGCACATCCCGAGCCCCGCCACCCGGGATTACGGCAAAGCTCAATCTGCATAGCACAGGTCAGAGGCATGTTTATTCTTGCTCTGGTTATGTTTAAATTATGCTACTTTCTTTGACATTAAACGGAAGAATGCATGTATTGCTATTAAATGTAATTTCTGAAGCATTTTCTGACTTAAGCGCCAAAAGTTTTTCCCAGATAAGCGTATTTGTCTTTTCCTACTTAGACGCTATTTATCCCATTTAAGCGTATCTCCCATTTAGTCGCTCCACATACGTGACATTTGACGGAATAAAACATAAAATCACGCTGCTCAAACACTGTATTAGTTTATAAATTATGGTTCACATAATTATGCCAAATAAGGTTACACAATGCACTCAAATATCAGTAACATTTTGAAATCTAGCCATTTCTGTGAAGGATGCATATGCGTCGTTAGCGTTTATTCAGAGGGTTCATTTAAAAAATAAAATTCACAAAAATAATGTAAAAAAAGTAAATAATAAATAATGAAAGAAAACAATATAAAAAATAAAATAAAGGAAAACACACATTTGTGCTAAAATGATAATTAGCCGCGCCGCACAAACCGTTTATAGACACATGTTAATTTCAATTTGTCATCACCTGACATCAGCGGCGTTTTTGAATTTTTATCATCCACCCTGTAAACATCTTTTGCCAACCAAGCGGGAAAATACCCTCGCAGTCCTACTCGATGACGTCACCGTTTTGTTTCCTATATGGACCTCAGTCCATTTCCATGTGTACATTTAGATGGGTTGAAACTTTAAAAACAAATGGATAATGTTCTGTTATAAAATAAGATGACCATCTTGATAGTCTTAAAACCTTTATAACAAAGGCAATATCTTAGCTGTAAACGCTGTGGTAGAAACAGAATGCCCGTTTCTCAGCAAAAGATATGGCTGGTTGTACTGTTATATTGGAAGGCAGCGTGCAAACAATTCTAAAGCAGCATTTGCATGCGAGAAAGATTTGTACTAGGTGGGTACATTATTTGCTCACTAACGAGATAAAAAAAAGCAGAGGTCCATTTGATTCATGCTAACGCCTCCTCACATAACTGTGAGGATGTAAAAGCTTTTTGGGGTCTGTAAACATACATGACGTAAACCATCCACCTTACTCACCAGACCTGGACCCATGTGACTTCTTTATATTTGAAAGGTTTAAGACAAATGCTTCCTGGGAAGAAATTCTATATGACCCACTCTCTTGTAGTGTCTCAAACAGACACCGAAAGTATGTACTATTTAGATGCATTTCACGGCTTGGTAAAACATTAAGAAATGTGGTTACTATGAACGTTTGAAATAGAAACAGTGTAGATAAACTCTTCAGTTTAGAAATCAATCCGTTTTGCAGGACCTTCGAAGAAAGCTGCCTTTCTCTCACAGTTGTTTTCTTTTTTTCCTTATGTGTAGACTTATATGGGAAAGACAACTATACGAGGAATCAACGTTGACCACTGGCAGTCATGTATGTACTGGATTTACCCAATGGACTCAAACTTTACCACAGATTATTATTTCTCTGGTATGTTAATTAGGGTAAAGTCGGGTAACTTCGGACAGCTAGTAAATTCGAACATACCATTGCAAACAGTTAAACTCCAGGTGAGACGGCTTATGATGAGACGTCTGATCAGGATTTTTACTGTTTGACCAGTCATTTTAATTCCAAACAACTGACACATAAAGGAAACAATGTCACTGTCCGAATTTACCTGCTGTCCGCATTTACTCGATTCTACCCTAACTTAGGCTAGTGTATACGAGGGTTGACCAAAAATACGCGGACTATTGTTGTGGCGGTAAGGGTAATGCAGTAATAGTAAATGTTCACATTCCGCAGAAAAGTTTGATCTTTTAGCTACGAAATGTAAAGTTTTGAAGAAATTTCAGTGAAAAATAAGTATTTTCTTCCATTTTATATTAGGTAGGTACAGCTACAGCGGAGCACCACATTAATGACGTTTGACGTTTCGTACCGTTTTAACATTGTTTGAGTTCTTTTGTTTCTCTGTTTTCAAAAAAACTAACACCATTTTTGCAGATTTTTCATGATTTTGACCAATTTTAGACACATCTACATGCGATATGATTGTTTTCAAGAATTTTATAGCATACTCTTCTCATCTTTATTGGTTCATAAATCCAAGCCGAACTTTTCCTTTCAGTATCGTTTCCACGTACAATACTTTTGCGGTGTATGTATAAATGCAGGTCTACAGCCCTCAAATCAGTGCCAGCATCAGACAAAACTGACATACAAGGATCAAATAATATTAAATTTGATCGTTTAAAACATTTCTTTGATTCTCCCCTCATTTTTCTAACAATTATATACAAAACCTGGTACTTGCATTAAATACACGGTATAATGACTGACGTCATTTTGTCGCCCTTGTATGACCCACAGACCATATTTTACGCTGCTTATGCAAGCACAACAATTGTTGACGGTAATAATTTCTTCACAGTAAAAAGCGGAAACCATAATGAAAAAGCATACCAAACGTCAAACATTTTACTCTACTGCAAATATTAGATATAGCCAAAGATAAAACAAGCAATTCGAACTAATAAGGCAACTTTTTGTTGTGCTCCGCAGAACCGTCATAAGGTTACTATGACGACCCATATAGACAACTTTCCGAACTTAGACTGGTAAATTAAATACATCACTGGATAAACATGATAAAGGGAAGATGAATCTATATTTACTGCAAATTTAATGAGTTTACTATCAATAATGAAATTTCTACAGCAAAGGTCCACGTATTTTTGATCATCCCTCGTACTGTAAACATTCAAAGTATTCGGATAGAGCAAACAGTGCAGACCAAGACCAGACTGCCCCAAGAGGAGCAGTCTGGTCAGAGTTTACACTATTTACAATTCCATCTGCATATTTAAGACGCATTTCTGCATTAAAAATAAAACCGTCACATTTTTTTTGTTTAATTATGGCAATATTTTAGGTGTCCCATTTTTAGCTCACCTGAGCCGAAGGCTCACAGGTGAGCTTGGTTTAAACATATTTATTTCAACTTTTTTTACAGTTCACATAAACATTGTTACAATACAAATAATGGGATTGGAACGAAAGCACATGTACTTATAAAGTTCCTCTCCCTGCATATTTCTAGCAAGTATACATCATGGCGACAGTTTGTCAAAATTGTTGAACCAAATTATCAGGTAAATATATAAATGACATAATTTTTCAAAAACAGATAGAATCAGTAAAAAAATAATAACACAGAATTTCCGTACATGAAACAAAAAAAAAAAGGAAAAAAAAAAAAAAAAAGAACTGGAGAGAAAAAGATCAATCGAAAAAAAAAATCCTTCAATATCAATATGCAATTTATGTAGTTGAGGATGAGAGAGAGGGTGCAGATTTGCAGTGACAGTCGCATCAAACACAACAATTTTCATTCCTGACAAGAAAAAAACCAACCGCATGCTTGTTATTAAGATTATATGCTCAAAACCGTTTAGAATCCAAAATAAATTTATGCACCTTTTCGAATATAACTGTATTTGTATCAAGTGAAAAAGAATCATTACCATATAAAAAAAGAGACAGCGAGGGAGTCTGATACTGTGACACTGAATTTAAGAGTTCAGTTCGTTGGACCTGATAGTGCCTGCAGTGAAAGAAGTAATGTTGGGCATTTTCTATGCTTCCACACTGGCATAAAGGAGAATCGGAAATGTTTTTCAAGAAAAGATCTAAGTTAAGCGAGCTACAATTGGTCCGTAGTCTGGTGTGTAATATCTGGGCTTTCCTGTTGCCCACATAGAAGTGTTTAGGAGTGCGTGATCTGCCTTTGTGAAGAAAACCTTTGAAGGTGCTTAAAGAGTCGGATTGTTTTGCCTCGTCGTGTACATTATTCCAGGCTCTGACGGTTGACGGTAAGAAAGAATTATAATAGAGAGTTGTCCTTGCATCTATAGTTTGAAGATCATTAGAATTTCTGAGACTATAACGTGAAATATTACTAACGGACTGGGGTACTAAGGAAGATAGATATAAAGGAGTTAGATTATGGGTCATTTTATAAAACAAGGTAAGCTTATGATCTGTTCGTCGCTTTTCGAGCGGATCCCATCCGATTTCCTTATAAAGAATAGCAATGGAAACAAGTCTAGTGGCTCCTGTGGCGATTCGAGCCGCTTCATTTTGTATTTTATCGAGCTCTTGTTTCTCATATAATGTGCAATTGTCCCATATGACGTCTCCGTATTCAATCAGGGGTCTAATAAATGCAGTGTAAATAGTTTCGAGGGATTTTCTGTCTAATCTGAATTTTAATTTTCTCATAGTATTAATTCTAGTTCAAGCCTTATCCGTAATATATTTTATGTGTTGATGCCAGTTGCAATCATTAGAAAAGTAAAGACCAAGATGTTTGTGGGAATCAACTTCAGGTGAGCTTATAGTATAGGCAGGCATCCGTCGTCCGTCCGTCGTCCGTCGTCCGTCGTCCGTCCGTCCGTCAATATTTTCAAACGACATCTCCTCTGAAACTACAAGGCCCATTGTTACCAAATTTCATATATAGCATCTATAGGCAGGGGGAACCAATAATACTGTTTTTTATTCAAATCGCTTCAGAACTTTGGTTGCTATGGCAACTTAAAGTTTCCATTGACTTGTATGGGAAAATTGAAATTTGCATTTATTGCTATGTCACTGCAGATATTTTGACAAAACTTTTACAGAAATGTTCCTTGAGTATTCCTCTATCAACCACATGAACTTTATGTAAATTGCACAATTTGGCTGGTTGCTATGGCAACCGAATGGTTAAAAAATAGAAAAAATAATCAAAAATCATCTCCTCAGGAACTATGCAACCAATAAAGCTCAAACTCACAGAAAGGATCTTAGTACTAGCTTCTATAAAAGTACTGTTTTTCTGGCAACTGCTCTAGCAGTTTGGTTGCTATGGAACTGAAAGTTGCCAATGACTTATAATGGCAAAATGGAAAATTTGCATTTATTGCTATGTCACTGCAGATATTTTGACAAAACGTTTACAGAAATGTTCCTTGAGTATTCCTCTATCAACCACATGAACTTTATGTAAATTGCACAATTTGGCTGGTTGCCATGGCAACCGAATGGTTAAAAAATAGAAAAAATATTCAAAATCATCTCCTCAGAAACTATGCTACCAATAAAGCTCAAACTTCACAGAAAGGATCTTAGTACTAGCTTCTATAAAAGTACTGTTTTTCTTGGCAATTGCTCTAGCAGTTTGGTTGCTATGGGACTGAAAGTTGCCATTGACTTATAATGGCAAAATGGAAAATTTGCATTTATTGCTATGCCACTGCGGATATTTTGACAAAACTTTCATAGAAATGTACCTTGAGTAGTCTTTAACCAGCCATGTTAAATTTAAGCAAATTGCGCAATTTGGCTGTTGCCATTGCAACCGAATGGTTAAAAATAGAAAAATATTAAAAAATCAACTTCGCAGAAACTGTGTGGCCCAATAAAGCTCAAACTTTACAGAAAGAACCTTAGTACTAGCCTCTATAGAATTATTGTTTTTCATGGCAATGCTCCAGCAGTTTGGTTGCTATGGCAACAAAGAGTTTCCATTGACTTATAATGAGGAAAATGGAATTGGCAATTTTTGCTGTCTAACTAACTGCAGTTATTTAATTTTTTTTCTACAGAAATGTTTCTTGAGTAGTCATCTACGATTCATATGAATTTCTCCAAATCGCTGAATTTGATTGGTTGCCATGGCAAAAATATAGTATAAATTTCGAAAAAAAAAAATCTTCTGCTCAGAAGCCATATAGGGGATGAAGCTGATATTGTGCAAACATGTTGATGACAGTAGTTTCTACATAAATTTTATTCTTTTTCTTCCAATCCATAAGAACTTTGGTTGCTATGGCGACTTATAGTTTCCATTAACTCATAATGGGAAAAGTGAAGCCATGAGGGGATGAAGCTGATACTTAGCATACATATTAATTTTAACCTCTACCTAAAGTATGCTTTATATTATCATTGCCCATGTGAATTGTTGCTATGGCAACTTAAAGTTTCCATAGACTTATAATGAGGAAAGTGGACATTTGCTATTTATTTCTGTGTTACTGCAGATATTTTGACAAAAATTCACAGAAATGTTCCTGGAGTAGTCCTCTACCAGCCATATGAATTTTTCCCAATTACCCAATTTGATTGGTTGCCATTGCAGCTGAAAGGCCAAATTTTCACTTTTTTTTTTTTGCCAAAGATCTTCTGAGAAGCCATTAATGGGGGGATAAAGCTTATTTTTTTGCATAAATGTTTGTGATATTATCCTCTACATAAATGGTGTTTTTTATTGCTGTTGTGCATGGTGTTTTGTTGCTGTAACCTCAGTGCCTCAGTGCTCAGGTGAGCGATATAGGGACATTGGCCCTCTGGTTATAGAATTTTGCGGTGTTCAGGTCTTTTCCATACAGACAAATGCTCTCTAAGGACGAGTAATTTATTATCAGGTGGGGGTGGGGGTTGGGGGGGGGGGGGGCTGGGTACTACAATTTCATATGGTTCACCAAAAATTTTCCTCCCCCCCCTCCCCCCTGTCTCACCAGAATTTTTTTTCCGACCCCACACCCCCACCCCTGATAGGTGACAAAATTTTATGCCCCCCCCCCCCCTTATCCCCAATGCCAGCTACCCTTCACCGTGCCACACATACCATATTACCTATTTTATTCCAGACTGACCTCAATCAAAACCCAGCTGTATGAAACACAAAGAACATTTTCTTATTCTAACAGGTTAATTACATGCAATCATGGTCTGTTTAAACTTTGTCTGAATTTCTTGCACTTTTTCTTCTGCAAATGGGCATCCAGAAATCTGTTTGTCGAATGCTTAATAATTATAACTGTAAATAATGGTAATTGGGCCTCTGGGTGGCGAGGGTCTTCGGGCGCAGCCCCCAGAAGCCACAGTAGTTTTGCTGATGAAAAGGCACACGGAGAGCTGATAACACAAATGCAGGCATTAAATTTGATTGAACACAAAATCATCCACTTGACATGAGTTTATATACACTTTCATACTGTTGTTTTTGGATATGAAGCTGCCCATGTTTTTGGGTCATTTCATAAAATGTTTTCAGTTTAAGTTTTGAGTTGAAAGAAAAGAGTCTGAAGTTTAAGGAGATATGTGGAGTCGGGGGGGGGGGGGGGGGGGGGGGGGGGGGGGGGGGGGGGGCGATGAAAATGAGACCGATGGTAGAATTCTGACCCCCCCCCCCCCAATATGCCTAATAAAATATATGACCCCCAGCTCTAAGGCTTTTTTATTTCCGATCCCCAGTACATCAGCAAAAAAAATCCGACCCCCCCCCCTAAATGTACACTGCCCCCCCCCCCCCCCCCACACACACACCTGATAATAAATGACTCGTCCCTAAACCATAGAGCTCCGGTAGCTCAGTGGGTTAAGCGCTGTCTTGCTGATCTAGCGGACGGGGTTCGAGCCCCAGCCCCGCTTGAGGCGAAAATCTTTTCTATCGTAAACGGGGTTCCATTGCACACAGCCATTCATTATCACTGTCCCAGCGTCCTGATATAACTGCAATACTGTTGAAAAGGACCTTTTAAAAATTGCAAGTCAGCCATTCATCTGTCTAAGCCGTCTGTCATTAACCAGTCTGGGACTTATGGATTTCCATTACGCATATCTGTGATGGTTAACCATGCACTTTAAATGAACTGACATGATGGCTTACCATAACATAATTACTGAAATTTTTACAACAAGATGTCACTACATGTCAGAAGGATCAAACGTGATGGAAAGCCATAACGTTGGTTTCTTCTGTGTTATGGCTGACCATAACAGAAGCAAACACCCGAAGTACTTTTCTGTCGAGTAACTGGTGCAAAACCTTGAGGTAACTCGTACAGTAAGCATCCGTTACAAAAAAGTAAGCATTGTAGACAATTTTGATCTTAACACGTTATAAAAAAATAGAAAGTAAACTTGTATTTTTCTTGGAAATAAAACACGTCAGATGCACACCAATATTTGCCAAATTTTGACCATGATTTGGCAGAAATAACCAAAATACAGCCTGTTTATACTGAGAATAGTCAAGGGCTGGACCAAATATCAATTTTAAGTGTAGACAGGTCATGCCGAACACTGCCAGTGGGTTAAAACGCCATTTTAGTGAGTTGGACTGAAAAATGTAAGCGTTATGGCTGACCATTACAATGAGCGTAATGGAAAACCGTAAGTCCCCATGAGACTTTGTGACTGTGAGAGTCGAGCTTCTATCAGGCGCGCGTTGTTGTCTTGCAACGATTATTGTTAACTAAGACTGGACACGTTCGGTATTATTACTTGGATAAACCCGAACAATACCTAGAACCCGAACAATACCTAGGTATTGTTCGGGCTAATTGGGCACCGGGAACCAATTCCTATAGGAATCCGCGAAATTCAAAAAGGTGCAGGGAAGCTCGGGACTATTATTGTCACATGGTGCTCTTTGATTGGTTAATACTGCTGATGAGGTTGAAAGTGATGTTTTAGTGACATGTAGAAATCAGTTTTGTTTGATATTATGGATATTGTAAAGAAATGTATATTTGATTTGGTCTGTGGAGCCAAAATTAATGACAGGTGATTTTTAGCAAATCTTCTGCGCCTTTCTGCGGGATAGGTGGTTGCTGGCTATTAACATCCTGTAGAGGTAGAAATTGCAGGGTAAGGTGGTGTTTCTCTTATTTCATCTTCTTAATCAACATTTTAGCTTGAAATTAGAGCAAATTTGGATAGTGAAATAACAGTGTATAAAGCGTGGCACACTGTCACAGGCAGTAGGGGTCACTATAGAATTAAAATCTAAAAAAAAGTTCCTTCAAGAGCAGAGAATACATACAGAAGTAGGCACATGGGCCAGACTACATAGTTTCGGCTAATAAAGCCTCGTCAGTGACCCTGACAATATCTGGTGACGAAACCAGAAAAAAAGCATACTGTAATTTCTTAATTTATGGGAAGTCTATGGGAGAAACAATTAGTTCACGCTGCCCAATTGAAGACTGTATCATATCTTCGAGTAGCCGGAGGAATGCCATGCTATTGCTCTATTCTAACCAAGTGACTATGCCGAAAGTGCCCACATTTTTGGCTTGCGGTCTCGGCCGCAAGCCAGTATTCATGTCGTTTAGTGATACCGAGTTATTTTCGGAAGAAACGACGTCACGCTCATTCGGAAAATACCAGGAGAGTAGGCATATACTAAAATATGGAGTGGAGTCAACCTATGGAGTGGCGTGGTTTTTTGGAATGGTATTTTGGAGTGGAGATTTTGCGTGAACGTATCTGACTTAAAATGTCTGGACAAGAAACCATGCCTCACCATTTTCGGGCAATGACCAGTTGCAAAATGCAAAGGGGCATGTTCTAATTTCTCTCCTTGACTAGCCAGATTATGTGAAATAACATAATAGCTTGCTTGAAAGCATAATACTATGAACCAAGCAAGGCCAGGCCAAGTATACTTTGGGGAACAATAATTAAACATTATGGCCATACTGTATATCTATCCGAGTCAGCAGCATTAAGTCTTGGATGTTTGAAAAAAAAAACAAGAAAAAAAACACACTCCACTCCAAGGCTCCACTCCAAAGGTTGACTCCACTCTATATTTTAGTATATGCCGGAGGATTCGTTCTAAACTTTTTTTTGTACCTTCGCGTACGTCATAAAATACATACAATTTCGCCTGCTACTTTGCCTCGGTGCATTTTTTATCCACATCCGACAACAGATAATGTATACGATCGCCCACATGGTAGGCCTAATGATCAGGCTGCGCAAAATGCAATCTAATAGGTACCTTTGTTGGTCGCATATGGCATAAAGCAGGATTCTCCTATGAATCGCCAATGGCATGTTTCAAGGGAGGTAATACTTATATAATGTGCAACAAGTCTTCGTTAATTTTGTAGTACTCAGTAGACTAGTTTCTTAAAGGTAAAGATAATTTTTTAAACAACATGATGAATATACAAATTTGAACGCAAATAATTACATATCAGAGTGATAGCCAGCAGAATATACAATGTATATATTTTTGAAAGCTTGACGTATTACTGTATATTCACCTTTCACGAATAAAAAATAAATAAAATAAATTCAAAAATTTGACTTGGGTAACGTCGATACGAGAATTGAACAGAACAAATTTCAGGAAATAGGGGAACGTCGTTAGGAAAACTGAACTGAACTGAACTGAAGTTCAACATACACGTTACGTCCTATGCAGAATTACTGCGTCAACAATCTACATTACTTTATGGGCAAAAAAATAACCATGTTAACTCCTGTTACATGGAGTAAAAAAAATATGATGAAACCTTGAGTTTAAAATGCCGCAGACGCAGGAACAGTAAAATAATACACATGTAGATCTACCTACTGCTAGTAGCAGGCGACACTAAAATATCTGAATAGAAAATAAATCAGAGCAGCTCAGAAATCCATCATCATGATGCATGTTTGTCAAGAACCTGCCCACATGCTTATGACGTATACAATAGTAGAAGAAAGCCAATAAACTATAATCAGCTTCACAACACCGCATAACTATATATTAGCCTACCCTTTCTAGTGTCGAGATTCCTGTATATGTGCACAGTTAGGCCTACTGGGCACAGAAGTTAAATGTGATCGACTTTCACGGCGTATTGATGCTTTGCATCAATGTTTTCTTGTAACACTCTCTAATGTTGCCCTTTAATTTCACCTACACAAATGTACAGAGGAATATTTACACGTGTCGACGATTTCCTTAGATGGACCTTTACTGGGCTGACGATGTACATACATCCATGAACAACACTCATTCATGCAGTGTTACGCGTAAGTGACTTCACGGATTATTCGATAAGTTGATTGGCCGACGTAACGTTTGATATACGTCATGTCAAAGTGACGGCTGTTGAACGTGATTACCAAACACGTTGGTAAATAGCTATTCTTCGTCCTTTCCTTGGCGTAAAATTAGCCAGAACTTCACAAATCAGTAACAAAATTGATGTGAAAACATAGTATAAATATAAGAGATAAATTTCATTTTTCGGAAGTTCATGGAAGTGTGAACGCAATGGGTTCCGTGCTTTGTTGTTCCCAAATGTTGTAAAGCAAGTTATTATCTCAAACAATAGCTGCATGCATTTTCTTCTCAGAGTGTCAAAAAAAAAATTTCTAGTCACTGTCACTGATGCTACTAAAACCAAAAGTATAGTTCAGTGAATATAAATTTGTTGTCTTCTTTTGATGCCAAGTTCAGATGTGCCAAGATTCCATAGACATTGGTTTGAAACAGTCTTTCCTAAAAGTTTGATTCAAACTAAATGTGACTTAGAAGCCATATAGAAAAGACTTGAAATAGGTCCATATAGTAATTTTCCTTGACACATGCCTAACGACTAAAACGTTGGAAAACTCTGTGTGTGTGTTTGTGCATGTGTGTATGTGTGTGATTGATTGATTGATTGATTTGTTGCTTAACGTCCACGGTAAACAGCAATGGTCATGTCGGGACGGTCAGTTAACCTAACCACACTATTCCTGGGCAGCCTTAGACCTCCTAAGCGGTTAACCGGTACTAAGTGCACATACTTTCGCCAGTAACTGACAACTGCCCTTCTTGAATCAGCGGAAGGAGAAACGAGAGTATGTGGCCAGGCCGGGTTTCGAACCCAGGACTTCTGACTTATGAGTCAGGTGCCCTACCGATTGCGCTACACGGCCCGTGTGTGTGTTTAAATATTTCCTCAATCTGTTTTTCAAAGAAATTCTACACCTGTTTTTACCTCACACCTGTAGATAATGCCACCATTTAAGAAGTTAAGAAAATTTACTTTGCTAAATAAAAAGTAGCAACAGAAAGTGCACTAACAACCGTGGGTTTACTTGAATCATTTCACTGTCTTAGCTGGGCAAGCCTTCCTTTTAAAAGGAAATTTTATTTCTTTTATTTGTAGTGTACAATTGGACGGACCCAGTTCTCTACCCACAGATTCCTGTTAGAGCAGAAGTAAAAGGGTACAAAACTGACTCTTATAGTGGTGGTTTTCATTTCCACCATTTCTACGAATATTTCGACTTCCGAACTCAATTGTGGGGCGACCAACTGGCACCTTTTCAGGTATCGTAAAGGTTCTAATCAACTAATTACCGTAACTCTCCTAAACTGAGACAGTTCGGTATAATGCAAAAAAAAAAAAAAAAAGAAGAAAATATGCAAATGGAAAGGCACACAGTTGAGATCCTGATCAGACTGCTCCTTCAAGGAGCAGTCTGATCTGGGTCTGCACTGTTTGTTCAGGTCTGTCTTACTCAGACTTGCCTGTCCCAATACTTAGAACTTTTACGGTAAGATAAAAGTACGGCATTGGCTTCCGCTGAGGTGCAGGGGTAACGTCGATATGAGAATTGAAATATGATGATAGAAGAGTTGACAAAGTATTTGTGTCACTCATACAGTGATTTATTAGACCCAGTTTTGAATATTACCCAGTTCCGGACAGTCGCGTCTTTGACAAGTTTTCCTGGTACTGAGACTGGCACTTGGCACATAGCTTACCATCAGTCATAATCCATATTTATTCCTCTTTCATCTCCAGTAAGCAAGATTTGCATCAAATGATCACGTGCTTCAGTTCAGTTCGGTTCAGTTCTCCTGACGACGTTCCCCAAGTGACTCAGCGGTACGTAACCATAGTTGCACGCACTTGGCACCGAGTGTCTATCCAAGATCACGTGCTATTTACGGTCAATATCTTATATGAGCCGCGACATGAGAAAACCAACAAAATGGCGTCGTGCCAAGCAAAGACTCAGACCAGCATGGGAATTACCCGGTCCTGTCAAAGTCTTCGCTTAGCGCCAAAAGAGTAGCCAAGGGTCTAAGCTAGCTCCATGCGCACAGCGAACACACTGATCTGACTGGGCGTGGGCCCAGGCTGATCTGAGTCTTCGCTAAGCGCACATGCCACTTTGTTGGTTTGTCGTATCGCCACTCAATTAAGAAAAATAAATTATATCTCAGAGCCCAGTTTCACAACCATCTCTTAAACTAAAGGACGACTCAACAGACCCTATCGAAAATACCACGTGTAATCAAAAACCGTAAGTTTTTAAGAACAAATTACATATATTTGATTTTCATTCGAATAACAACCCAATGAATATCATTTGCAGGAAAACGCCAAAACAGCGTTCCTTAACGTTATTATTTTAATATAGGTTTCCCTAGACTTAAAGATAAGCTGTTCCTTAAATTTTAGTACGATTGTAGTGGGCCCAGGTCTCAAAAGGCTGATCTTAATGTAGTAAAAAGCAGTTACCCCGGGCTAATGTCATTTTTCTGAAGTAGCTGTGAGATGAACCCATGTAACCGCATAAGTAAGCAGGAGAAGTTGAAAAAACAACAACAACAAACAAACAAACAAACAAACCGCAGTGCTCTTGTAACTGGCTTCAATTGATAAAATAATGGCATTTGGTATGAACAAATGATATCAATGCGTCGCAACTGCGCTTGGTGACATAAAAATAAAAACCTGGGATGTAGTTGATTTTCTGATCTGGTTCAAGATTAATTTCTTTGAAATACAATATATTTGATTGTGATCGAGACAAGTTGTCCATTTTTTTCTTGTTTACAACAGACACCAGATGGCGTTATATGTCAAGGAAGGAAACAGGGTGTACAAATTCCTAGTTTACATAGCCAGATAAGTTTCCGTGAAGAGATAATCAACCCTGATGTAATGGAGATTTCATATGCTGATGTAAGTATGTCTTGGACCCGCTTTCTCTGCAACTGAAGTTTTATAAACAAATATGGTTTTAGTACAAACAGTCTAAATTTTGGTAAATGCATCCAAAACACAATGTATTCTCCCAACCACTCTCTTAACTACTTTTGTAAATAAGATAAAAAGAATTGTCATCTAATAGATACTTTTTCCAACAGCTTCGATACAATTTATGATAGGCTTAAATATTCTGCTTTAACCGTTAGGTGTATTTTAGTTTCCTTTCTGCAAATTGTTGAATTTGTAAGCAGGAGCATATTTGGTAAACACGCAAATTCCATTCTCACATACACCCCTGGTTAACTATGTTTTCAAGTATGTTACGAAACAAAAAAGAGCTGTTACGAAACGAAAAAGTCATAGTTACAAAACGAAATTTGTTTCGCCACGATGACCAGGTAACTATGACATTTTTTGTTTGGTAACACTCTTTTTCGTTTCGTAACACCCTGGTATATACATAGTTAACCAGGGGTGAAATAAAAACTAAAAAAATTAGCTCATCCAAATGGGTAGCCTAAACAACAATGCTTTTAGACCCGCATGTATTAAAAATTTATTTGTACAAAAAATTCAGTGTTGCCACGGATAAATTGGTCAGTAGAGATTTCACAACCCTCCTGAAAGCAATCAGGGTTTCTGAGAACTTCGCCAGTTATTTCACTTCAAAGAAGAAGATCTGCACAATATGCTACATACATATGTCAGAGGGGTGTCGTAATCGAGTGGTTAAAGTGATTCGGTTATGGTGTAGAATATCGCCGGAAGGTCGTGAGATCGCGACCAGGTTTCGCCATCCGACGACTGGGATACTCTCTCTGTCAACCCAACAGTAAATGGGTACCTTTTTCGAATCAGGGACGGATAAAGCAGAGAAATGAGAGGGATGGGCTCCTCCTTTCATCTGCTGTGCCCAAGATACAGTGGGCCTCTAACCCCCACTGCCCCTACGGCTATGAGACTTGGGAAACGGTTTCTACATATGAGTCGAACAGCATTTATTTAGTTTTGGTAACACTATGCACAAGGTTGTTTTATTTCCCAGGGGCCGAGTGCACAAAGCAAACGTAAGCCTACGCCTGACGTATGTCCGTCGTACAAATGTCGCAGAATTTTAATCCGTGTGCACAACCGAGGCGTGTCGTAAAATAAGTCGTAAAATAGCTTCAAACTCACAAATCGCTTCGTGCACTTGGATTAAAATACAGTCGTAGCACAGACTTAGTTGCGCCGACGTTCGTAAGCTACGTCGGCGTAGTTTGCGCCTCCTTTGTGCACTCGGCCCCAGATCAGTATGCAATGATTTAGCCTTTATTAGGCTCTGTGTGTCTGTGTGTGTGGGGGGGAGGGGGGGGGAGGGGACGGGTTAGGGGGTGTGACCCGGGATACGGAACCCTAACAACCGTCATTTGTCGAGTGTATGCGGGATTCATCTGTCTGTTTTCCGTCCTGTGTACTTATTATCACGAACTGGCCATAGACATAATCTATCATCTGTTTTTTCTTATTTGCTTGTCACTTATATTTCTCTTTACTAGATCTGGCATGACTACACGAATAAGCTGTCAAGGTTTGATTATAGGCCAGCTTATAGCTTAGAGCCATTCTACACAACAAATCCCCTGACAGTTGTTCATGACTTCTCATCAGGTAAGCAGATCTGGAGTAAACAGTCTAGTTTCTCACATGACTTACCTCAGCGTCTTGATCGAGATCCGGAGCATCCCTTGTAGGAAACGGAACAGACCACCAAAGATGGCAGACCGGTTTACACACGTTAGGTAGGTGCTTCGTTTTATCGAATATTCTGACTATATAGCGTATGCATCATTCAAACGAGCTAATATAGCGAACGGAAAATACCTGTCTCCATATAAAACAGGCAGCGATGTGGCAAAAAAAAAAAAAAAAAAAAAAATAGACACATTCGCTTGTATCGGCATATTTTCGAGTCTGTTATTGTGCAGTTTAATCGTTAGTGGTGGCACTTATATTTGCCTGACTTTCCTATGAAACGTCATTTATATTTTCTCACTATTTTTATAGAATATGATGCACAATCCTATTCAGTACCAAATCCCGCAAATCGTGTTTAAACCTCTTGACTGTTTTTTTTTTTTTTTGAGAAATAATTATTTTTATTAGCTGTGTAATTTGCATTTGTCACTGGAACGTACTCCGAGATGTTCCGTTGACGTTTTATGTTGAACTAGCGAGTATGTTCCGGTGACAAATGCAAATTACACGGGTTATAAAATTGAATATTCCTCAAAAACAAGCTAAGAGATTTAAACACGGTTTTCGGGGTCTAGGGCCGATTTGAATTGGGCATCGTATTTTATAAAAGTGATACGAAAATATAAATGACATTTCATACGAAAGTCAAAAACATATTTAGATCACGACTAAAAAATTAAAACAACACAATAACAGACTTCAAAATATGCCGATACAAGCAAATACGCATATTTTTCGCCACATCGCTGCCTGTTTTATATAGAGATATGTATTCTACATTCGGTGATATGGCTCGTTTCACTGATGCGTACAATTTATAGTCAGAAATTAAAGTTTGGTAAAAAGAGGCACCTGCCTAGCGTGTGTAAATAATGATAAAAGTTTAGATCCTTTAAGAGCAAAGAAAACATTCATAAGTAAGAAGTTGGGCCATACCGCGGTTTCGGCTATTCAAGCCTCATCAGTGACCCTTTAAATCTGGCACAAGGAGCCAGAGGAAAAAAACAGTAAATTTGCAGTTTTAACATGGCAGTCGTCTCAAAGACTGATATAAGTCGAAAAATACCAAAATATTTCAAATTTGTTTAGAAAATGAATCTAAACGTATGATCATTTCTGACTTCTCAGAATATATTCCATGATCTCAAAGGACCAAAAGGAAAATATAATCTGCACTATAGATGAGTGCGGGGAGACTTTTTACGGCCGCCACACGGCACAACATGTAAACCGGTCCGCCATCTTTGGTGGCCCGTTCTGTTTTCCAAAAAAGATGTTCCGGATCTCGATCCTGACAGCGTACCTAGATCTAATATGCTGATTTGTTTTGCTTTTGAATATTTCTGCAGGGGTTTTATAGAATGATCGAATAAATACTTGAACTTCACCCAGTACTTCTAATGGCTATTTGGATAGACCAAGTTTGAATTCAGGGTGTCAGGTCTATTGTATCTTTACTAATTACAAGTCAGGTAAATTCGGACAGCAGGTAAATTCGGATACTGACATTGTTAGTCAAGCCGCAAGACGGCTTGACTATATATTAATATGAGTCCAAGTTTTTATGTGATGCGTTTGGTGATTTAATTGCTTACTGATGAATAGAGAATCGATTATGCGAGAAAGAAAACTTAGAACCTGTCTGTTAACAGTCTCATGTAGATAACAATTATTAATTGAAACGTGGGACTAGATCTAGATGCGCAAGTAATAAAGGAAATGAGTACTTTGGATTCGGTCCGTAGAAATACCGGAACGAGAATGGAGAATAGATAAGAAGTGAAACCCGCACCCGAATCCGCGTAAACCGCGTTGGAATTTTATGAATGGCTGAACATGTATGTAGCAGCAAAATAAATAATGTTAAGGCATTGAAATAGTTACATAAAGGACTAATCATTTCAAACCCACTAAGAAAATACGTAAGTCTGATCTAGTTGAGACTATAAACACAAAAAGTCGAAATCAAAGTAGGTAAAATGTGATCCGTATCAGCGATAGAATACCCGCGTTGGGAGTTAAAATCCCATAAATGCCCTCTTAGCGGTAAAATGTACGTCTAAAGATGACGAAAAATGATATATAATACGCAATGTCAAATCATTCTAACAAAATACGTAAAAACACAAAAATACGGGAACGCACCAGAATGCACGTGTTTTACCGAAAATACAGATTAATACAGATACTCCATTTTTGGGGTTTTAGTTTGAGGGCTGGATTTGGATTTTGATTGTTTCAGTTCCTGGTCTTTGCATACTTTTTACTTTTAACATGAAGTGCTTATTTGGCGAAAATCATTATTTGAGTCATATACTATTATTGTGCAGCAGAATAACATAACGATACTCTTTAGTAGCTCCAAAAAGAAAAATGCATGTTCGGGAATTCTAGTCAACTGATTGATTTTTTTTCATAGCTTTACCTGTACAGCACTTGTTTCATATAAACACATCCCCACTATTATTGCCTCTCTTGCAACACAAAAATGCCCTTACTCTTATAGCTCCTCTTGAGAAACAAGTGCCTATGCTGTACAGGAAATCTGATTTGATCAGGGTATCATACCCCACCCTTTGCGGTGAAGTTTTATGATATAAATACCCTTTCCTCTGTAGGCAACGTTTAAGAAGTGTTTAGACGATCCTTTTCTGTTGTACGTCATTTTGATGAAATTTTCATATTAAACTCAAACGAAAAAGTCGAATTCCTGTGTTCTGATCAAATGCTTAAAACATATTAGGCATATTCCGTGCCATCCAGGTGCACATGGAAATTCCGGGAAATTCTGCATTTTTGTCTAAAGACAGAGTGGTACTACAAAAGAATGATTAACGTCCATTATCTAATAAGATAATCGCTACGTGCCTCTAGTGCCCGATTACCCTAAAATTCTAGTAAGTCATTGTATACTGTATTCAGACTGTCTGCGTATGTGTACTTGATCGTGTGCGTATGTACGTACCCAATCATGTTAGACTCGGATATAGATTTTTGTAAGAGATAGATGAATAGATTGCCTGTTACGGTAGCAACTTGATACTTTAGTACATCAGCAATGTGCAATTACCGATATTACCAGGTTATTTTGACCCATATTTCAATGTCCACTGATTACGCATTTTTTGCTACTTTTATACAATTAATATATTTGTAACTATTCAGTTCACTGCATTATAGTTTTTAGAATGTGGCCAAAATCTGAAAATTTTGGCCATAAAATCCCCACCAATAGACCAAAATAAATAATAATAATAAAGGACTTAAGTATTTGTCTCGACTGTAACAAGTTTTAGCTCTCTGAAAACTAACGACTTCATCTCTAAGATCAGCCCAAGCAGTGCAATGTTTTACATTGCTGATACATAAATGTCGTCCCAGAGATGGACTGTCACAATGTGGCTTGACTCCTCTGACGGCATTTCGTCAGAACTAGCTTGTTTCGTTTATATTTCAATTTGGAGTTAAAAGTGACTGGGTAAACAGTGAAAATCCTGACGAGACGCTCATTATGATTGGATATATCTGGATTTTCACTGTTTGCAGTGGTATGTCTCCATGCATTGATGGGTAAAACAGTGTATGTATAAGCTCATTTGTTCTCAAACTGGACAGACATCACTGAACCGCGACACGAGAAAACCAACAAAGTGGCATGTGCACCCATCGAAGACTCTGATCAGCATGGGCATCCGCAAAGAGGTAGCTTAGATTTTTAGCTATCCTTTAAGCACTTAATGAAGAGTCTGGTCACACTGAGCGGATGCCCAGGTTGATCTGAGTCTGCGCTGGGTGCACAACCACTTTGCATGTTTATCGGCTTAAGGTAGACGGTTACTGAATAAAAATATTGGTGGGGCATTCATTTCATTAAACCAGCTGAATAACCCACAGGGTTATAAAACATTTGAATAAGAAAAAAAAAATCACCGTTTTGTTTTCCTAAGAAAAAAACAAAATTTGTATTTGTACATACATTTTTACACATTTTCTATTTGAATCCATGTCTCTAGCACATGGTTGCATTTCATTTCTGCAAATCATATAATCTATAATATAGGTTATTTGAAACAAACTGGTAAGAAAAATTGCATTTATCTTGATAATAAGTATATTTTTACATTTTTTAAAAAAAATGCAAGAAAATAATTGAATTTCATGAAAAACGTCACAAAAATATATTCAATCGATGGGGCATGCTTATGCATATTGTTTTAGTAAAACTTACATTGTATGATACAGAATAAAACAAAACAAAACAAAAATATTTCACCGTTTCGTTTCCTGCAAAAACAATGTTTAAGTTCAAAAATATCCCCCCAAAAAATACTGCCCAAATTCTGCACCTGCTGCAAGCACAACCAGTCCTTGCCCTGTTATTTATTTTCCTGTTGTTCCGGGTCAACCATAGAGTAATGCCTCAAAAATGCGCAGATGGAATTGAATTTGTAAAGACCTTGATCATTCTAGTTCCTAAGGAACAGTCTGATCTCGGTTTCCACTGTTTGTACAGACCTTTCTGCCCGAAAACATAGGATCTTTATGGTAGACATTGTAAGTGTGTATATATTCTACAGTTCATCGATTTCACCATGAATAATAACTTTGTTTTGTGTTTTAACAAGTCAGTACAGAGTTATTCTGTATCTGAAGACCTTCAGTGTCTATCTGAAGTCGCGTTAATTGAACGCGCGTAACAGAGATGTTTACACATTTACAGACGCAAATCGAAGTGTTTGATAGACAAGGTTGCTCCACTGACTGAAGAGGCTGTAAATGGAATGCATTATATGCTTTATATGGTACAGGTAACTACAGTCAAACCTGCTCATGTGGTCACCTCTTTTAAGGGAGCACCTGTCTGAAGCTGCCGCAATTTTGGGTCCCTTAAACCAAGCTTCATTGCAAAAGAGCCTGAATAAAGGGGTCACCTGTCTTAAGCAGCCAATTTATGTCCTTCCCTTGGTTAACCCCTTAGATAGGTTTGAATGTAACTGTGAGGATCAATTTTCACTCAAAGAATTTTTAAGTCACTTTTTATCCTTCATAAGGGTCATATAAGCAACACAGCCAAAACTCAGTTCAAAAGATGTGTGTAGTTTATTTTTAATCGTGAAAATCAGAGAAAATTGGTGAAAGTATATATATATATGTATATAAATATTCCTGAAATGTCAGGTTGAGAGTATATTTTCGGATTTTATTTCACAGTCTTGTAGATATATGTATATGTAGATGGAAACGTTTGTTAAACTTCCAAAAAGGCGGGGATGACAATCTAGAATCAAAAAGAAAAGAAAAATTTCTTAAGGCTCAAGAAAACCACTGCAATAACTGACAAAGCATAAGAACATATACATATATCGAATATCAATAATTATCTCTTATTATATGAGGTAATATATATTGCATAGCTAACTCAAGCTTTCACAAACTTGACATATGTACAATTTTAATACATGCAAGGCAAATCTACTGGGATATGGCCAAATAAATCCACCATACATCTGTCACATTTGACTCTAGTAAACATAACTGAAATCTGTATGGAATGTAAAACTCAGAATGGTTTTCTTAGTTATGTGATTTTCAATAATAAAGGTAAAGAGATAAGTAATGTAACTTACCAAATACAAGCTCTCACATACTCAGTCAAAACACTTCTTCAGCATCCTTCAAACATTTCTAAATCCAACATGCTTCTAAATACACAGAAAACATCATAACCACAAACACATTTTAAGTCTTTTCATTTCAAAAGCAAAATCACCACTGAAGAAAATGCTTCATTTCACACAATAGGTTGAGCAATTATCAGATTTTAGTCACTAAATGCTCTAGGTGTTCAATGAGCTTAATATTAAGTGGTCAGGTAAACTACGGTGACACCTATGTGTCACATACCCTCCATGCACATGTTGATAAATATATATTTATCACAGTATAACTAAAAAGAAACTTCTAGTCAGATTCAAATGAGCGTGACAAAATGTCTGCTGTTTTGTTGTTTTTGCCTCTGATGTGGCAGACCTTAAAGGTAAATTCTTGCAAAAATAGACTCCATCTAAGTAGTCTCTGATTCTGACCTCTTACTTTGTTTAACCACTGAAGGGGATAATGGTCAGATTCTACAAGGAATTCCTTTCCTTCAAGATATTCCCTAAAATGAGATATTGCTCTTACTATGGCAAGACACTCCTTTTCAATTGTACTGTACTGTCTTTCTCTGGGCAACAGCTTTTTGCTCATATACATAATAGGTAGCTTCTTACCTTCAAACTCCTGTAGGAGCACTGCACCAATACCTCTATCACTACTGTCTGTTTGGACAATAAAACTCTTATCAAAATCTGGGTTTTGTAAGACAGGGTATGTTGTTATAGCCTTTTTTAGATCTTGAAAAGATTGCTGGTGCTCTTTCGTCCAAATCACCTTGTTTGGAGCTTTTTTGTTTGTAAGATCGGTCAAAGGGGAAGCTATTTCAGCAAATCTTGGTATGAATCTTCTATAAAAATTCATGAAACCAATCAAAGACCTTACCTTCCTTTTAGTTGTAGGCACTGGCATTTCTTCTATTGCTTTTACCTTGTCCTGTGTAGGTTTAACTTCACCATTCCCTACAATATGAGCCAGAAATTCTAACTGCTGGAAGCCAAAATGACATTTTGATGGTTTAGCAGTTAAGTTTGCTTCCTGAAGTGCTGTAAGAGTACGTTTGATATGAGCTAGGTGACCCATCCATGTGTCACTAAATATAAGTATGTCGTCTATAAAGGAATCTGTGAAGTTCTCCTTTCCTTGTAGCACCTTTCTTATCATTCTAACAAAACTTGCTCCTGAATTTATCATTCCAAAGGGCATTACACAAAACTGGTATTGGCCAAAAGGAGTTACAAAAGCACTTAATGGTTTTGCTTGATCAGCTAACGGTATCTGCCAGTATCCTTTTGTTAGGTCAATTTTGCTTAGGAATTTTGCTTTACCAAGTCTGTTAATGATGTCATCTATCTTAGGCATTGGCTGAGGATCAAACACTGTCTGACTGTTCAAACCTTTGTAGTCAACGCAAAACCTCAATGTCTGATCCTTTTTGGGGACACATACAATTGGTGCGGCCCAATGACTTTGTGTTTGTTCAATAATTCCTGCACTTATCATATTGTCATTTTCTTGCTTTACCTTTTCTCTGAGTGCAAATGGTAAGCACTAAGGTTTCTTAAATACAGGCTTACTATCCTTGAGAACTATTTCATGAACTGCTAAGTTAGTTTTACCAGGTACATTTGTGAGGACCTCATGATATTCCGCTAAAGTATTTCTAAGCTCAGTTACCTGTTCAGGTTTGAGTTGATCTGAGATAATAACGTCTTGTACGTATTCCGTTTGGATGGTAAGAGGATTATACATTACCTTTACCTGGTCATCAAGGTTATCTTCTATGCTGCATATTAAATCTAGACACTGTATAGCCTCTTCTCTTTCGGAATCACTTTGCTCCCTGTCGAAATATGCTTTTAGCATATTAATGTGAAACACTTTTGTAGTTTTTCTATTCATTTGTACTTTATAGTCAACAGGACTTACCTGTTCCTGAATTATATAAGGTCCCTTCCATTGTGCTAAAAGTTTATTATTTGATGTGGGAAGAAGAACAAGTACTTTCTGACCTACATCCAGCTCACGACTTTTACTTCTTTGATCAAAATATTCTTTTTGCTTTCTTTTAGCATTAGTTTCTCTCAGGGAAGCCTTACTATGCATTTTTTCAAGTCTTTCTCTAACTTCTATAATATAACTGAGCACTGACTCATTTTCAGGCTCTTTGTGCTCTTCCCAGCCTTCTTTCATTAGCTGTAAAGGACCCCTTACCTGTCTACCATATAATAACTCGAATGGTGAATATCCTGTGGTTTCATGAGGGGATTCCCTATATGCAAACAACACAAATGGGATATGTTTATCCCACTGAGTGGGTTCTTCCTGGGCATAGCATTTTAACATTTTCTTAAGAGTTCCATTAAAATTTTCAACAAGGCCATTAGCTTGAGGATGATATGGACTAGTGTTGATTTTCTTAATCCTTAACAACTTACAAAGTTGATTCAGTAAGGAAGACATGAAATTTGCTCCTTGGTCTGTAAGTATTTCATTTGGAATACCTACCCTGCTAAATATTTGAATCATAGCATCCGCTACAGTCTCACTATCAATTGATTTTAATGGAACGGCCTCTGGGTATGTTGTAGCATAGTCGCAAATAACTAGTATGAATTTATGACCCCTTTCTGATCTATTTAATGGACCAAAAATATCCATTGCAATACGTTTAAAGGGTTCTTCCATTGGTTGTATTGGAATTAAAGGTGCTCTAGGAACTCTTCCCTTCGGAAAACATTTTTGGCAATTTTTACATGACCTACAGTAGTTTGCTACATCAGGGAATATACCAGGCCAATAAAAATGATTGAGAATTTTCTCTCTGGTTTTCTTGTTTCCCAGATGACCACCTAGTGGTATATCATGTGCTAACTCTATGATTTTTTTTTATGGTTGGAAGGAACAACAATTTGTTCAAAGAGTTCATCATTTGACTTTTGAAAGTGACGATAAAGAATGCCATTCTTGAAAAAGAAAAAGGTCTCTTCTCTATCTTCTTCATTTATATTTGCAAGTTCTCTTATTTTGTCTAGAGTGGAATCAGATTCTTGTTCACATTTAAAACTGTCACTATTTCCTAAGCTCTGGCTGTCTAATGTGTATGTATTAATCTGATTATCAGTTCTGTCTTTCATATAATCTGATATTTCTTTGGCCACTTTCGTTTCTTCATTTTCTCGTATAGTTTTCATCTTTCTTGTTTCTACTCCACTTACCGTATCCTGGACACTAGATTCTGAATTCTTTGTTTCACTTGTCTTACCTTTTAGAGTTGAAGTAGTCATTGAGGTGTCATTTGACCTGTCCATAACAAAATGCTCTGTACTTTCTCGAACAAATGTATTTTCCATACCTGTTTGTGATGTGTTGAGCGTCTTAATTAATGCTGTTTCTCCTATTATTACATCAGCAAATGGACATTCCATTGTTAAAGCAATAACATTGCCTGATATGTACGGAGATTCTATAGACACTTCTACCTCATAACATAAACATTCTGACCCGTTTGCTAGACTTACCCATTTTTCTTCTTGGTTGGCTAGATCTATCTGATCCGCAAAATTCCTTGAAATACACACTGTTGTGCAGCCAGTGTCTCTCAATATCCAGGCTTCTTTGCCATTTACATAGCCTTTCACAAGTTTAAGGCCATTATCTAATTCTTTCACCTTTTCTTTTTCTACTTCGACAGAGAGAGGAATTCTTACCTTACTTGTATCTCCACTTGTCTTCTTTGGAGACAGTAGTAGTGCATTTGTATGACTTACAGAGTTATTATCATTACCAGGTTTTGTAATTACAGACTTGAATTTACTGTCTTTTGCTTTCTTTTCAGGACAATTTGAAATCATATGCTCAGGACTTCCACATGAAAAACATTTTCTAGTGTTATCATTGGACTGTTTTTGGTATGTACCAGAAAACTGGTATTTTGTTGGACCTTGAATACCCATTCCGCCATCTTTCTGATATGCTTGCCCTACACTAGTCTGCTTATGAGCAAGTTGATAGGTGTCAGCCATGTCAACAAGTTCTTTGTATGTGCGAGGGTTTCTTTCTCTTAACCAAACCTGAAGATCATGTGAAGCAGTAAACATCAACTGTTCACGCATAAAAAGGTCATAAAGTTTGTCATAGTTCTCACTAATTTCTTCAGTATCTACCCAATGTTTCAAGTATCCTTCAACCCTGATGGCATATTCTTTGAATAATTCAGTTCTTTCTTGTTTGGCATACCTAAACTTTTCTCTATATGCAAGGGCATTCAAACCATATCTTGCCAGAATAGCTTGTTTAATTTGTGCATAATCGTTACTAGCAGTAACAGACATTCTAGAATATGCCTCCAGAGCTTTACCAGAAAGTTGCGGGACTACCCTTACAGCCCATTCTGATTTTTCCCATTTGTATGAAGTTGCCAACTTTTCAAATGACCTCAAGAAAACTTCAATATCATCTCCTTCAGTAAACTTAGGTAAAGTTACTTTAGGTTTAAATTTCGACTTTTCAGATAACTCACTCTCATTTATGGCTACTTCTCTTGCTTTTAGATCCAATTCTTTCATTCTTACATCTCTATCTATCTTTGCTTTTTCTAATTCCCTCTCAGCTCTTCGCTCCTCTCTCTCAGCTGCCTTTTCTTCAACCTCTCTCACTTCTTTCAACAATTGCATACATTGCTCTACATCCCCGCCTTTTTCTATAACCTTAGCTACCCAATCTGGCACTGATTTTTCCGCCATTTCGAAAAAGTTAAACCTTTATGTTTTTGTATTATCCTATAAAATTAACTGATAATGTCTGAAATAAGTTTATATTTAGTATATTGTAGTTATTCCACCATCACATGTCACAATCCATTAAATCAGCACAATCCATTGAACACTGTTCACACTTATTTTCACTAAATCCAGTATCAAAGCTGCCGTCTGCCTCCCTGATTCAATTTTTTACTGGAACAGCCCTCAGTATTTAGTATATTGTAGTTATTCCACCATCACATGTCACAATCCATTAAATCAGCACAATCCATTGAACACTGTTCACACTTATTTTCACTAGATTATCAACTGTTCAAAAGTCAATAATTATTATCCTGGTAGTTGGTTGTATCACAGTATATATTACCTTATTGGATGAAAGTATACCGCTGCCACCATTTGTGAGGATCAATTTTCACTCATAGAATTTTTAAGTCACTTTTTATCCTTCATAAGGGTCATATAAGCAACACAGCCAAAACTCAGTTCAAAAGATGTGTGTAGTTTATTTTTAATCGTGAAAATCAGAGAAAATTGGTGAAAGTATATATATATATGTATATAAATATTCCTGAAATGTCAGGTTGAGAGTATATTTTCGGA
The DNA here is from genome assembly GCA_963989385.1 of Ctena decussata. NCBI lineage: Eukaryota > Metazoa > Mollusca > Bivalvia > Lucinida > Lucinidae > Ctena > Ctena decussata. The sequence goes on along the minus strand of OZ022511.1, from coordinate 75,400,722 downwards.
TTTTATTTCACTGTCTTGTAGATATATGTATATGTAGATGGAAACGTTTGTTAAACTTCCAAAAAGGCGGGGATGACAATCTAGAATAAAAAAGAAAAGAAAAATCTCTTAAGGCTCAAGAAAACAACTGCAATAACTGACAAAGCATAAGAACATATACATATATCGAATATCAATAATTATCTCTTATTATATGAGGTAATATATATTGCATAGCTAACTCAAGCTTTCACAAACTTGACATATGTACAATTTTAATACATGCAAGGCAAATCTACTGGGATATGGCCAAATAAATCCACCATACATCTGTCACATTTGACTCTAGTAAACATAACTGAAATCTGTATGGAATGTAAAACTCAGAATGGTTTTCTTAGTTATGTGATTTTCAATAATAAAGGTAAAGAGATAAGTAATGTAACTTACCAAATACAAGCTCTCACATACTCAGTCAAAACACTTCTTCAGCATCCTTCAAACATTTCTAAATCCAACATGCTTCTAAATACACAGAAAACATCATAACCACAAACACATTTTAAGTCTTTTCATTTCAAAAGCAAAATCACCACTGAAGAAAATGCTTCATTTCACACAATAGGTTGAGCAATTATCAGATTTTAGTCACTAAATGCTCTAGGTGCTCAATGAGCTTAATATTAAGTGGTCAGGTAAACTACGGTGACACCTATGTGTCACAGTAACGCATTTGTTAAAAGAATCTGTAAACAAACGGAAAAAGATGTTCCTGCATGGTAAAAATGTTTTTTCCCAAAACTGATACAGCATAATACACAAGACTTGTCTGGCAGTTTCTGTTTGCATAGCAGCACTGGCGCCAAACGGAAAGTAGGCTACGTTATATGTAGGAGGCAAGCAATTAAAACCCGTTTTACTTCAATAAATTACAGTATATTATGCATTTATGACTGACAAAATGATTTCATTACTACCTGAATGAAAGCCATTTATTTAGAAAAAATATGATCAACGTCAAATGGTGAAACATGTAACAATTTTCTAAAAAAAGAAGTTTAATGAAATCCGAAGGAAAACTGAAGGAAGAGAAATCCGAAGGAAAACTGAAGGAAGAGTTACTGCCAGAAAATATGACTGGAAATGGACATAAAACAAAGACAATCCGATTCTCGTAAATTTGAATGCGCTATTTTAACCAAATAATTATTCTTTTAATTACTGACACTAGGTGTGGCGTATACAACTGACAAAATCCTTGGCAACTGCAGTATCACACCAATCCTAAAAACTACCTTTGACGTCCTGCAGAACTCATCTAAAAACTCAGGCAATGATCAAAGCCAGTTTGGCATAAGAATGAAGTCGACCAACGAACTATTCTTTCTTGACAACACTGACATCACGTATGGCGGTCAGGTGAGTGCTTGAGTACGCCTCTATGTTTTTCTTCCTTTTTACGACGGAATGCTTTTTTTTTTTTAATGGGCTCCTCCTCCCCTACACCCATTCCGGTTTTTTTTTTGTGTTTTTTTTTTCGTTTCTTTTTTATATTTTTTATAATTTATTCATAATACTGACACATTCACTACATACAACATAATCGAAAATATTCATATATCTAAGCAATCTTACTCTCATCACAAAACTTGTAAATCAGCATATCATACCTTATCAATAATTTAGATAGGTGTTCCGTCAAGAATTGATATAGTGGATAAATGGAATGAAAAGACTCTAGAAAAAAAAACACTTTAAGCGTACCAAAGAGAGAGAGAAAAAAAAACAGTTTTGTTCCCCAATACAGCAGTATCTGCTTTCACAAATATCTCGTATTGTGGCAACATAACTCTGATAAATAATAGTTTTGGTGACACGTTATAGCAATATACAAGAAAAACCCAGTAGAGCAACGAACAGTGCGGCCCTGGTCAGTTGTTCATCTAGGAATAGTCTGATCAGGTTCCGCACTGTCCGTCTAACTCTATATAACTATAGTAATAACTGTCACGCAGAGTATTTAACAAAGGAACAAAGTTAAATTACATTGCTATTCAATATCCCTATCCTCAAATAGAACAAACCAATTTTCCCATTCTTAACAAACTTATCATACTGGTTATTTTTTATTGCAATCATTTTTTCGAGTAAAATGAACTTCTTTAATTCTTTTTTCCATAGATTCCACTTCAATTTTTTGTTCTGAATTCTGCATTTAACTGTGTCCATTTACGTTTGAGCAAATCCATTTGCTCAAACTGGCTCTATGCTTTTGGATAAGAATAAAAATGTTCGGACACAGATTTTATCATAGAAGTGTTATCCAAAATTCGGATAAACAAAACTTCTGATAAAATGGGCGATCATTAACATAGAATTTTTATCCAAAATTTGGATAAAACTACATGCTATATGGCATAAAGTTAATTGTGTCCAAACACTGACACTTTACGTGAATGAAATCCTTGTTCGAAAATCAACTGTGAAAGCCGGGAAAGCTTTATCCAAAATTTGGATAAAACTTTGCAGAAGAGACACCACCTATACTTTCATTGATTATATCGATTTCTCACTAGACTATTGCTATAGCTTGCCGTTATCCAAATTTTGGATAAAAATCAAACCAGCCGGGACAAAGAAACACCCTGTCTTGACCTACACTGCACCCAAACGCAGAACCTAAAATTTTATCCAAAATTTGGATTAATTATTGTGCAAGGAAAGCAATACACCAATTATTCAGTAATGTATTCATTTTATCCAAAATTTGGATAAAATCAAACTGGCTAGGAGAAATGATATTCCTGCCTTGAAATACTCTGTACCAATGAACAGCCGTAAGTCTTATCCAAAATTTGGATAAATCACCTTACAAATCATTTGTTGAAAATTCGCATCGGTTATCATAGCAGTTTTATCAAAATTTAGCTACCTCAATGCTTTTTGCCAACAACTGTCATCAACATGACTGTATCAAAGCACAGACGCATAACACCGACAGGACTGTTGTACGATAAATTATTCTTGTTATAGTTTTGATAGTCAATTACAAACTGAATGGATACTCTAATAAAAATTATTTTCACACTACAGTTTCTTTTCTGTATCAGTTCTTTGTCAGGAGTTGTTTGGCATGAATATAGTGACTTATAATAGGAATATACAATGAGTGCATTGTAAATAACTTAGGATTATCAGTAAATGCAGTAATAACAAAATGATTTCTTCTGCATAAGACATACTTTGGTAGTCATAACGGTAGCTCGAGTTAAACCATTCTCTTTTGACAGTGCTAGAAGAAAACTCTCCTTTTTTTTAAAATCTCATCCTTAGTATTTGTGCCTAGATTTCTCTACAGAAATTGTTAGAATGTGTCCTTAAAATTCATAGCTGCATCCTAGATTCCATAGCATATTTGTGGAGTTCGGGTGCATTAATTCAGAATCCTGGCACTGTTGTTTCCTTTCGTCGTTCTGTCGTGCAATCTGAAATAACAAAATATACAATTTTGTAAAAAACGATACTTGGTGTTTTATATTTTTTTAGACCTTTCAGCTGTGCATAATATTTAATCCTAAAGTAATAGCCGACAGCGCTTTGTAATTTTCAGTGTCTTACAGTATTTAACTACATTTCTTTTGATTCTACTTACTTGTCTCAAGTTGCAATGCCAATGGCGGGACTGTTTCTTTTTTAAGGTGGTGATTTTTGGTATATACAAAAATCTGAATAAAACCATAAAAAATTTAACATATCTCCCCGAAAATTAGCAGGTTTCTTACTTTTGTTGTTCTCTACAGTGTAGAACACAAAACAGAGGGACAAGCTGTTTAAAAAAGTGTTTTACATAGAAAGATCAAAGGGTAATTTTCTGCGCAGAAATCTAAAAACTTAAATTCATTGTTGAAATTGTACTTAGCTCTGAAGATACTTTAGTGCATTAAAAAGAACGTCCTAGCAATTATTTGTTCCAGCTCTGTCTCAAATAATTTTTGTAAGCTAGACCAGGTAAAAACAGTAACTTTTTCTCAAATGTCTGACCATGTATATAGTACATGTATAATGGTTGCAATCATTAAATACAGGTAGGGCAGTTATACCTGTATCATTCCTACTGATTTGGATGACAGAAGGGCAAAGGCCAACTGTGCTTACAGTAGGTGCGGGTGGGGTTGTTTGGACATTTTTTTCTCTCATCTACCATTTCTGTCTTTCTCCCTCTCTTCGGGAGACGGTCCGATATAGACTGAAATACTGTCTCAAAGGGCCGTTAAACCCAACCCAACCAAACCAATACCTGTGTCATACTCACAGTATAAATATACATTACAATGACCAAGACAGGTGTGTTATTGAAATTATTCAACCTTGAAAATAGACTCTACTGTGTATTTTAGACAAATATTTGGACACAGGCTACATCTTTATTTATCTGCACAGCCTGATAATGTGCAAAAAAATTGGAAAAAATAATTGCTAGGATGCTCTTCATAATGCATTAATTTATGTTCAGACCTACTTTCATTTTGAATAATGATGGTCATTTTTTAGATTTTTGCGCACAAAATTACCCTTTGGTCTTTTCTTATATAAATTCTTTTTAACTTCAACAAGTCCTGCATTTTGGGTTTTCTGTATTGTGAGAATTAACATAAAGAGGGCTAAGGTTTGGGAAGATCTGTTGTATTTTCAGCATTTTATGCAGATTTATGTCTTTGCCCCAAATCAGTGATAATCACCTCCTTAATAAACATATTTAAGTTAAGAGTTAAGGGTATTTAAGTTTTACAAGGATGGCATGCCAGTTAGCATAACCTTCATGAGCTGAAATTCAGTAGTCATTGTGTTCATTATCAAAATTATTTAGACAAACTGCTGTTCGGTTAATTTCGCAAATGTTTAAGCTTCTCGAAGACTTTAGACGGACAATTGGCGGACTAAAATATAATTGGTTGTCACTATTTACGAGATGACAGAAAATGTAACAATCATGACATACTATAGGACAAATAAATTTTCCTTTCGAAGCAGTTTATATCAGTGAAGAACTAATGAAAATAAATATTATTACCAGTCACTGAAATAGACATAGCATAATAAATTTTAACGACAATAGAAAAAAGATTCTAAAAGTTAAGCGTTTACATTATGAAAGATTGTAAGATGTCTGGAATTCCACATGCATAGGAAGGATAGCTCTTGCAGTATCTTACTCTTTCTTTAATATATGTTTTGTGTAGGAAGTATAAAATAAAAGTATAGACATATGGTATTACCTTAATATATACTTTATATAATTGCTTATTGCATCATAGCATTATCTATATAGTTTAACTATCACAAGTGATGCATTAGAGGATGGTCGGGTCGGGCGATGGTGCTGGGTATAACTTCCAGTGCCGGGGCGTCCTACTTATTTGGATAAAAGTAGTGCATGGTCTTACTGTGTTTGCTGTAGGTGCGGATGTGGAATGTTTGGACATTTTTCTCTCGCCTATCTCCCTCTCTTTAGGAGACGGCCTGATATAGACTGAAATACTGTCTCAACGGGTCGTTAAATCCAAGACAACCAACCAACCAAGCACTCATTATGCAGGCATGCTATGGGGAGTGGCTGCGTGTTTCACTGTATTTCCTCATTAATGCATTTAAAAAACAGGCAAGCAATAAAACGTAGAGTCTGCATGCCTTGCGTGTTTGTGACAGAGCTTTGCATACTACAATTAACTGCAACAAAGGATTGAATTTTTCGCACTCAGTGAATCAACTGTAAAGATATGCAATAGAAAGAACGGCCATAAAGGCCCAATATCTGAAATGATCCTTTAGTTTGATTTTTTTTAACTTACTGGTTTTCTTCAGATAAACACCCAGTATTCGAAAACCTGCCATGTTAAAAACAAAATTTGGGCGTTAATTTCAGGGTCCAAGAAAGTACAGAATTTTATTGACTTATTTTGGACACAGAATCATGTCGGATCGTCTTTTTGGAATTAAAATCTAAAAAAGTTCCTTCAAGAGCAGAGAAAACATACAGAAGTAGGAATATGGGCCAGACTACGTAGTTTCGGCTAATAAAGCCTCGTCAGTGACCCTGACAATATCTGGTGACGAAACCAGAAAAAAGCATACTGTAATTTCTTAATTTTAATTGGGTAGTCGATTCAAAGACTCATTAATTTCAAAAGAATCCACATAATATAAAAGACGATGATCTAGAATTATAGTCTAAATCGATCTCAAATTTTAGATTTCTCAGAATCTATCCTCTGATCTCAAAGGATGTAAATAAAATATAATCTGCACTATGGATGATGTACGGGGAGACGTTTTACGGCCACCACACGGCACAACACCAGCTGCAGTGAGGTACAATTAAAATCTAAAAAAGTTCCTTCAAGAGCAGAGAAAACATACAGAAGTAGGAATATGGGCCAGACTACGTAGTTTCGGCTAATAAAGCCTCGTCAGTGACCCTGACAATATCTGGTGACGAAACCAGAAAAAAGCATACTGTAATTTCTTAATTTTAATTGGGTAGTCGATTCAAAGACTCATTAATTTCAAAAGAATCCACATAATATAAAAGACGATGATCTAGAATTATAGTCTAAATCGATCTCAAATTTTAGATTTCTCAGAATCTATCCTCTGATCTCAAAGGATGTAAATAAAATATAATCTGCACTATGGATGATGTACGGGGAGACGTTTTACGGCCACCACACGGCACAACACCAGCTGCAGTGAGGTACAATTAAAATCTAAAAAAGTTCCTTCAAGAGCAGAGAAAACATACAGAAGTAGGAATATGGGCCAGACTACGTAGTTTCGGCTAATAAAGCCTCGTCAGTGACCCTGACAATATCTGGTGACGAAACCAGAAAAAAGCATACTGTAATTTCTTAATTTTAATTGGGTAGTCGATTCAAAGACTCATTAATTTCAAAAGAATCCACATAATATAAAAGACGATGATCTAGAATTATAGTCTAAATCGATCTCAAATTTTAGATTTCTCAGAATCTATCCTCTGATCTCAAAGGATGTAAATAAAATATAATCTGCACTATGGATGATGTACGGGGAGACGTTTTACGGCCACCACACGGCACAACAAACTGTACATGTTAAATAATTTCCATAGATTTTACGGTTGAATACCTGACAACCAGCTGTCAGTCCATTCCCGTTATTTTAACGGGCACCTGTCTGTAGAACATTTTTTGAAATCACGATATAGTAGAGTTACGTAAACTGATTGTACTCGAGAATACTTTGATAGTGTCGAAGAGCTATATGACCAAAACAATACCTGTCTTATTATACTCTGCTCTGCGCGATGATTCCTGCGCCTGTTTACAGGCGCCCGTAAAATGACGGGTAAAGGTCTGGCAGCTGGTTGCCAGGTATTCTTCCGTTAAAATCGACGGATATTTTACCGTGTACCATAGTTATCTGGCCAAACTTACAATGCATGAAATTTTCACAGTTTCTATGGCCTTTGCAAACTAACTATTATTCGGGCTGCGGGAAGCAGCAATCAAAGATTTTTCATATAAGATACATATTTAAAAGTAAATATTTAAGTTCTGAATTGTTAGATCCTTTGGGAGCAAGGAATACACCAAAGAAATGAAAATAGCAGACTCGGTTTAACTGAATCTTTCAAGACCAGGAATGCAATATGCAACACTGGCCTGGCCCTGGCTGAAGCAGAACTCTAGTTTCAAAATGACTTAATATGAACTCAATATTCCCAAAGGACCAGAAAAAAATAATCTGCACTATGATGATGCACGGGGAAACGTATAAGGCCGACAGAAAAGAAAAATAAAACATGGGTCCATTTTTTTCAAGGTCTATCTACAATATATTCATCCTAGCATCAGTGGTTTTCCTAGGATATTTGGGAACAAACAATCAAATATTATTTTCAAGAAAATGAGGTTAACACTGTAAGTGCAAGGCCGATAGACATGAAAATTTACGTGACCACTAGTTTTTTAATGAAATATCAATGCCCCAGCAATTACGATTTTTGCAAGAGAGTAATATTATTTACGGATGTATAGGCAGCTGAGCCAAAACGAAGCTGGGGACATTAAAAGGAAGACGATGTCTGGGGAATACTGTGTCTCGCCTGGAGCGCAATCAATTTGTCACAAATTGCAGCCAAACCAGAAAACGCGACGCAAAGTTTATGCCGCCGTCGACGACACCAGCAAAGTGATAACTATGGTTCGTTTCTGCTAGTTGCAGGCGAGAGAAAGGCCGAACATAAGCAATATGCCTTAGGAATTTAGTTTACAAAGTATTTTTTATTACGTAATACCTATCATACCCATAACACTCGAATACAAACAGACCCTTTCAAGACCAGCCCTGACACGCCCGACTCCACGCCGCTAAAAGTGGCGATATTTGTAACCATGCCAGAATTCGGGAAAAACTCACTAACATAAACCTTAATATGTCTGCTTCAAAAGCTTGAAATATTTATAGATAATAGTTTTTAGAATTTGGAATAACAATCATTTTAGAGCCATCATGTAACAATTAGAAATGACGTATTTTATGACGTTACTTAGATAAGATGAAAGACGATGTCGCATACGCTTTGTTAGACATGAGTAGCATTGCATATTTGCTTACCTACTGACGGTTGATTATTTTCGCTGGTTTAAATGGAATGTTTTTCTTTGCTTCCTTCAGATTAGAATAAGGGAGTTTCTGTGAAGCGTTACTGATTCAAATGACGTCAACGTTAATCCGTTTTCTGTTAGGATGCAAAGGGTAAACTACCAGTACAAAACAAACCAGATAGTAGCGAGGTGGGAATACAATAATCTGGCCGAAAAGTATACATGAAAAATGTAACTGCCAATTACGGAGACATCGGGCGAAGGTATCACATGCCGAAATGTGGCTTTACCGCCTATAAAGAAATAATGTACATATACGATTGTAGAAATGTTTATGTTTTTCAATTGTAAGAAATGTTTCACGTATTAATTAAGATACACAGCTTTTTGTGCAACGCAGCATTCGATTGAAAGTATCAATGTAATCACAATGCATATTATGTACGAAGCAATGAACGAAGAAATGGATATGCATGAATTTATTTACATATTGTTATAGAGTTTATCACTACAAGTCATAGAGTTTATCACTACAAGTCATACTGCAAACGTTTTGATATTATATCTATACTAATTTCAATAAATGTAACTAACATTTTTAGGTTTACAAAAAATAGAATAATGGTTACAAATATATGTAAATCTTCTAACATTTCGATCGAAAAAAATAAAAATAAAAAAATAATCACGGCTAAAACCTTGCCAGGAGTTCTTTACAAATACCAACAGATTCAGATAACAAAACAGACAAACAGTTTTAAGTTTATTTTAGATTCTTTGCATCCCATGAAATTTTAGCGTTAATGTATATAACGTTTCTCTTTCTTTCTTTTTTTTGTTCTTCAGTATATATGTATGTATCAAAAATAGAAATGATAAAATAAATTCACAGTTCTTAGCTTCTCACAAATACTGTGGGCCAATTGGTCAATGCTTTAGATGCTAAAACCACTCAGGGAAGTCGAAATTTGTTACAGACAAATAATGCTTTATGGCCCTCGAGAATTCAATTGGCCGTCAGTATACTTTGATCTCTGTGGCCAATCAGATGAAAATAAATATGAAAGGTCTGAAATGGCCTCGGTCGTTAATCTTAGTCCTAGATTCCTTCAAGAATAAAGCCATAAACATGTCAGTAATAATTAAAATTGGTTTTTAGCCACTGTTAATAGGGACAGAATTTGAAGGCTCATCAATTATGAAAACATGGAGCAGTAAAAGCCTGTCTGAAATTTGGAGAAAATGCCATAGCCTGGCCGAAACATATTGTGCCAGTGAAACAGTAAATACCCAGATCAGTCTATCGGATCACTCTTTCGTATCTGTTGACCCTTTTCGAGCTACTGAGTGAAAGAAGAGAACAGGTCAGTTTGTAAATTTTTGAAAATTGATAGCACAAGTTGTATCCATCCATAAATGGGACAAAGGCAAACAGTGCAAACCCAGATTATCGATTATTCATTTAACAATAAGTTATTGTTCGAAATCAACTGTCAAAGTTTTGAAAAAAATTCTGTTTTAATAAAACAAAATATCGTCAACCCGAAATGCAAATTGTTTATATCGTTACGATAAAATATTGGTTTTGGCTTTTGTATATGATGTGGTCATATAAAGGACATGAACAGACTCGGTGCCAAGAGATGAACCCTCAGAGCCTCCTGGGAAACATCGTTATGAAAATTAGGCAGGAAAAAAAGCATTTTTCTGATTTGTGAACAGTATCCCGACGCTAGTGCAAATTAATTCTTTTAAATTTGAGTAAAATTTACAATCGCCGCGAGTTCAAATATTTTAGGGGTGGTTGGGTGGTGCGATCATGCTGGGTATAACTTCCAGTGCCGGGCCGTTCTACTGATTTGGATACTAGTGGGACAAGGGCCTACTGTGCTTGCAGTAGGTGCGGGTGGGGGTTGTTTGTACATTTTTCCTCGTCTATCATTTCTCCCTTCTTCCTCCCTCTCTTTGGGAGACGGCGCTATTAGACTCAAATACTGTCTCAAAGGACCGTTAAACCCAAAACAACCAACCAACCAACCACATCTATCTTGGCCTAAAGAGTATTTCCTTCGTAACAATTTTCAGATGCTAAATTGTATAATGTTGAAAGTATGGTGTAAATATTTCAAAGAAGTATTATTTATTTTTATTTATTTTTATTTTTATCATTATCATTACTGATAGTAAGCAATTTGGCTGACAATTATTTGATGCTGTTACATATTTACACACAACACAGTGAGATAACAGAATACTGAAATGCAGCAATTATCCCACTGGGCACACAACGTTGAATCACCACTGAATTCAACACCATGACATAGCCCAGCTCTGGGCCGGAAAATGCCCAGAAACAAGTTTCAATTTCCACGGCCCAGGCCTCACCTATTCCGCTACTGCTGGGTTTTTGCCGGTAAATGCTACCGGGGAATTTCTATACACAGATAAAATCATTATTTTTTAATCACTTAGGAAAAAACATTAGCGGTTGTGTTCTTTGGCCATTTTGGATCATGACTGCCACCAATTTTACCTTTTCTAAGAGACATTGGGCTGGCCTTGAAACATTTTCCTCAAGAGGGGTGAAAAGAAATTGCGTTTCAACGGACATGTTGACAGGATATGTAAATGAGCTCGTGGAGGTCACGTGATGACGCCATATGTCAAATGATAAAATCCAGTACCAGAATTGCAAAGACAGGCGCACTCCAGATAACCCAAGCTAAGCGACTAACTTCTGGGCTTAAACGATAACAGAATATTTATACGACGGCTGTTTGCGCCTTACAGACATATTTGAATCTTGTTAAAGATGAAACGTGTGTTGTTATTCCGGTATCCAGTGTTGTTTGTATCAAAACGAGCATCCCCTGTCCGAGTGGTCGGAAAACTTTATCTTATAGCTCCACTGCAGAAACGCTTTTTAATTACAAATTGCATCGGAGGGGAGGGAGGTAGGGGGGTGGGGGAGAAAGTTAGGAAGTGTCATATATCCTAGGAAGTGTCATATCCTAATAGTCGGCGGTTCTTTGATATTTTCTGTCTTTCACCCCCCCACCACGATCGCCTTACGCCTTCCTGACTGTGATTTTTGTTTTGTTTGTTTAATTTCTACTTTCTTTTTTTCTTTCTTTGTGTGTGTGTGGCGGGTGGGGGGGGGGGGAGTCGGTTGTTTGATATCTGCTCCCAGTTACGCCTTACGTCTGCCTGACTATATTTCTAGTTTGTTTGTTGTTGTTTTTTTTGTTTTGTTTGTTTGTTGTTTTTTTGCGTAGAATAACAGTACATAGGAAATTAACCGATCAATAGTATGTTCGATGTATCGATCAAAGAGAAAACTAGCAAGGACATTTACGTTGCCAAAAGAATGTGATGATGTCGAGGTTATTTCCTGCCACATATACCTACTTACCCAAACTTTCACAACTGTTCCGACGCATTAAATGTTTTTATATTAATTTCAATGAACCAAGAACTTATAAGATTTTTATTACCAGCTCGCTAACAGTAGTATTGCCTCGTCCGTCATCGGTTTTTGAAACGGATTCGAAGAAAGTCAGTGGCTTCGGCGAAGTTTTATTTTCCATAGTTTCAATTGTTGAAATTAAGTGAAATATACGCAGACGAGAACAAATCGCGCCATAGCAAAACACGTCTAACTGCAGGCCCAGACCAGTTAAATATTGGTTCTATAGTAGGTCCTGTCCTTTGCAAAGAAAATGCGTATTTTCCCAAGAAATATTATATTTTTTATACGCAGCTAATTTTAAAATCATACAGATAGTTTTAAATTTCAAAGAAGTACCGCATTTGTACATAATCACGGTTCCGATCGCAACATCTTAAGAAAACGTCCTCGCGGTTTGACTATATCGCTGTTAACGCTTAACGGTTAACGGTAAACAACTAAGGTCATGTCGGGACGGTCAGTTAACCTAACCACACTATTCCTGGGCAGGCTTAGACCTCCTAAGCGGTTAACCAGTACTAAGTGCACATACTTTCGCCAGTAACTGACAACTGCCCTTCTTGAATCAGCGGAAGGAGAAACGAAAGTATGTGGCCAGACCGGGATTCGAACCCAGGACCTCTCACTTACGAGTCAGGTGCCCTACCGATTGCGCTACCCGGCCCGGCGTTAACGCTTGAGATCTTAAAAGATTCTTATTACGTAAGTTGCGCGGATATAAAATATTGTGATCGTTCTTTTGCAGTCTGATTACAGCATTTGTCTGAAGACTTTTGGCAATGTGTTTAAGCATAACAGCACGTAATTTCTTTTAATCGCGTCCTCTCTTATGATAGTTGAAAGTATACAGGCCTGTACGCGACTTCAAACACACAAAAGTTGTTTCATATGTTGTGAAGTGTTTAGGTTTACTTTTTTTTACCAATGTTACGTTTTGACATGGACTAGATCTATTATAAAATTGATAGCTGAATTAAACAGCATTCCCTTTGTTTCTTGTGTGCGCGAACATTTATTAAAAGTGAAATTGTGTTCGGACATTCGGTGTCCGCATGGTAATTGAACATTGATAATGGTTAAATTTATTGCGGTACTTAGTTAAATCTAAAAGTGCTCAGCCTTTTCACAGAAGCACACTGACGCGTGCTTAAATGAAATTTGGACACCAGGCATAAAATAAATGCATATATAGGTATTGCAAACAATATTCACAGATGTATGTAATTGCGAAACTCATATCTCCTAAGGTACTGTGTTTTATATCCTTGCCATTTTTATCATCCAATGACGTCATCCGGTAACTGAGAAAATCCCAAGCAAACATGGCGGTCTTCGTAAACATTCTCACAGCTACGAAGGAAAAATCGCCAGTAAATATTAAATAAGACACTTTGGGAAGGTCAGAAGAAGAAAAAGGCTGTTATTTATCAAAAAGAAAACATAATATATTGATTAATGCACAGTTTACAATGTGCCAGAATGATTTTATCGGCATCTGAAATACCCACACTGAGGAAGACTTACAGGTGCTGGACCTAAATTAGAAACTTTGTTTCTGAAATAATTTCGGTCCGGAGCTGGACTACACCATGACATTGAGTCAATGTTGACTCAGTGTTGATTCAACGTTGTGCCTGCTGGCTTACATGCTGATACTCTGTTTGTTTGAATTGATCACATCAAAAGAATAATGGGAGCAAACAGTGTAGACCAGATGATACGTATCGAGAAAGAGAAGTTTGACTATAGTTTGCACTTCTTGCTAGTCCGACAGTGACTTTTGACAAATTATTTGATAGTTACTGCATATTAATCGTGTTCAGATATTGAGACAATTATTCAATTGGCTAGTCTGTGCCAGAATTTAGGGGAATTAGAGTATATTTTAGACTGCAGGTTTTAAATTGTCCATCCTTTCAGCCAATCAGAAGCAATTTTGAGAGCTGACTATGTTGTGAAGAGGTCCTCTCAATGACTTAGACAGAAACTCTTAGCCATTAAGAAAAGTTCTTAAAGGCCCTATAGCTCTATCAGCATGGAATATTTTGTCGTGAAGTATCGCTGCAAACTTTTCACTACAGTTTCATCATTGATTATTATCGTGATTGGCCGGCTTTGAAAATTCAAAACGTCCTTGAATTTACCATAGAATAGATTTGAAAAAATAACTAGGTCATTTTAGTTGCCAGCTAAAATGACCTACTTTCGATTTCCCTAGCTATATTTCATGGTAAAAACACAAGGTACACGAGATAAAAATACAAGGTACAGGCGTTTTTACAACTGATAAAAAGATATAATACAACGTACAAAACTGTTAAGCAAGGATCCCATTGATTGTGCCGCGGTTGCATTATTTCATTGCTTAACGGGGAACCAGAGACGAAAACCGTATTTTTATGGAGAGAAATATCATTTTTCCAAAATACCTTGTTTCTTCTCTTTTGTCAGTTATATGATACAAAAAAGCAGATCAACCGAAATATTTTCATTAATTCTGATGGCCGTACAGGTTTCATAATGATTTGTATTTGACGATTTTTATCATTGGTAGGACTATGGAGACTTTAAGACATAAATCAGCAATGAAACTTCTGACTGAATGAAAGTAATAAAACTTTCCCTTCAACCTGTCTGAGAAAATGGCCCTTGTAATCTTAATGTCCATTGAATTATATATGGTCTGTTATTTCTTTTTCTATTAAATCACAAGGTAATTAGCAGAAAAAGACCCCTGACAGATCAATAGAAATGGGGAACCAATACAAAGCATAAAAGCATTCAGTTACAACAATACCTTAAATACAATAAATTAACAACATTAGAACTTTTTTTCATATATAAAATATCTAACAGCACGAAAAAAAGTTTTATCTGTGTAAAAAAGCAGAGAGTTTTAAGCAGCCTGCAAGCAATTACTAAACGCATGCAGTCTGATCTATGTCTTTTAGGTCACATGTTCCTATCCAGTACAATTATGTTTGCTAGTGCATTCTTTCATTCTCTTTTCACATTTCTAGTATTATCTTTTAATCACCATTACTAGAATAATTTTCTTCACACTAGAATGGTAACTAATTAACACAAGTGTCATCTGAAACTCCACAAGAATACGAATTCTCTTTAAACCGTCTACTTGGTATTTATTTATTTATTTATTTATTATTTATTATTATTATTATTATTATTATTATTATTATCAATTTGAAACTCAAAACAGCAGTATGATCTACACTACAAAAAAAACTAAAATGTGAATGGATAAATAGAGCAGGTACAATAAAGATCTTTTGTGCAAAAGAGCATTGAGCTTTGATGCAGTCTCTAGAGACAAGCAATAGAGCCAGTAATGGACATTTTTCAAGAAAACTGACAGCAGTCTAAGCCGGTTAGAAGTCATTAAGTAATTTCTAAATTGTGAAGAAATTTCTTAATAACTTATAACCGATACGAAAACATAGATTTTGACTATGACTTTTCAATGACCTTCATAAGTTCAACTGCTGGTACATTTTACATCATCTGAAACATGTGGCCTGCTAGAAATATAAGACATTAAATATGCTGATTTGATTGTTTCTGAAGTGCTTTTAATCACCCTCTCACGAGACTCCTCCATATATTATATTATGCCTGTAAGAACAGGTAATTTGAGCCTCGACGTGACAAAACCAACAATGTGGTTGTGCGCCCAGAGCAGACTCAGATCAGTCTGGACACCCGCCCATTTTGACCAGACTCTTCGTTAAATGCTCAAAGGATAGCTAAGGGTCTTAGCTACCTCCATGCGGACAGCGAAGACTCTGATCAGACTGGGCGGATGCCCAGGCTGATCTGAGTCTGCGCTGGGCGCACAACCACATTGTTGGTTTTGTCACATCGCGGCTCATTTCATTCAATGGGCTACCAATTTCACAGGTTTTTAATTTCATCTTTGATGTAACCGCAAGATCTGGAGAAATGCTATCAGCGCATAAGTGGCCCCGTAGAGTGCAAATGGCCGTGTGCTGCAAAACGCATCAGGGGAAAAATATCTATCACCGAAATATCAAACTGCCATTGATTACCTTCCGCTTATTGCATAAGCGAACATCAGAGACATTGATATTCGCTGGTCTTTACTATGTTAATAAGGATCCATATTCATAAGGATCAATAAACTGCTGGCCTAAACAGAGGTTGTGCAACGCTGAAACGCACTTTCTTTCGTCACATTGATCATTCATATGTTTTGGCATTCTGAATTTCTTTCTCAATGTGAAAATGTATATGTTTACCGTGATCTTACGTCCTTTATATTTTTAACGCAAACTGACTTACGCTGCGGCACAGGCTAACATGAGTCTTCTGTTATCGCACACAACTGGTGTACGGGTACTAAAATTATGGATCGGTCCAGGGTAATACAGATACGGAGCAGAGGCACCAACTGCAGCTCAAACTTCTAAAGGGAAATAACTTGGAAAGTGTGAATGCAAGAGTTATCATTCATGTACGAGAAAGATCGTTATGACCTGTTCTGCATATCTGTGAAGTATCATGAAACTATTTCAAAGGGTATTCAACTTATAGAGTGGACACCTTAAACCATCAAGGGGAATAACAAAAAGTAAGAAAGCAAGCGTTGTCATTCTTATTCGCGACATATCGTCATGCTTAGTTCTACATATCTGAGAAGTATCATGAAAATATTTTAAAGGGTATTCAAGTTATAGAGCGGACACGGAATCACACATAAAGCATAGAGGTGAAGTAACTTTAAAAGTGAAAAAGCAAGAGCTGCCATTCTTGTTTGCGACACATCGTCATGACCTGTGCTACATATCTATGAAGTATCATGAAAATATTTCATTATGTATTAATGTTATAGAGCGGACGCGAGATCACACCTAAAACCATCAAGGGCAAATAACTCAAAAAGGTAAAACGCAAGAGTTGTCATTCTTGTTCGCTACACATCGGCATGACTTGTTCTACATATCTGTGAAGTATCATGAAAATATTTTTAAAGGTATTAAAGTTATAGAGGGGACACGAAATCACACCTTAAACCATCAAGGGGAAATAACTCAAAAAGTTAGAAAGCAAGAGTTGTCACTCTTGTTCGCGACACATTATCATGACCTGTTCTACATAACTATGAAGTACCAGGTATATATTTCATAGCGTTGTCAAGTTTCAGAGCGGACACGAATCTGCCAAACAATCACCAAAGGAGAGATAACTCATAAAGTACAATAGCAAGAGTTATCATTCTTGTTCGCGACACATCGTCATGACCTGTTCTACATAATTTTGAAGTATCATGAAAATATTCCAAAGGCTGCTCAAGATTTTGAGCGGACAAGAAAATGTTTACGGATGGAAGGAGGGACGCCAGGCTCATCGCTTTATCCTCGGAACCTTTCGGTCGGGGCGAGTATCGAGCTAACAAATTTACATGTTTGTTGATAAATTGACACCCAGCCCTCCTAGGAGGGCATGGTATAAAACATGAGGCGGAATCTTGGAGACTAGTTTTTATCTTGAATTTTTGGGCGGACATGTCTGAACAAATAGTGTAGACAGAACCCTATCAGGAGCAGCCTGTTCAGGGTCTACACCATTTGCCTTTCCGTCAGGACATAATAGGAACATTACCACACAGTGCAATCAATTCGTTCAAATTTTAAGAGATGTTGCTCATGGTGTCCCAATTTTAAGGTATTTACAGTGCGCAACATTCTTAAAACTAAGCATATAATCTGCATGCCCCTCCGCTTCTCCCCAGAGAGCAATATTGCAAGTACATGCTGCTAGCTGACAGGTTATGTTAACACATTCACGTGTCGAAACTAATTCCAGAGACAAATGAATTGATATTTTCTTTTGGCGAAATAGTTTAAAATAGGAACGGTATCTTACATCTTATGCATATTAATTCTTAATATTGTTGATGGCATTGCTTATCTGCGCACGGTGTTTTAAATGTTAGTGAATGCGGGAAAAAGCAGTGACAGATGTAGGCCTTTTTCAAAAAAGGCCGGCTCGGTAAAGTTAGCAGATTTTCTGCAGAAAAAGTGGTAAAGTTAGCGAAATGAATATTCTGCAAAATTTTCTGCAGAAAAAGTGGTAAAGTTAGCGAAATGGATATTCTGCAAAATTTTCTGCAAAATTTTCTGCAGAAAAAGTGGTAAAGATAGCGAATTGAAAATTCTGCAGAATTTAGCAATTTTTATTTCTTTGTTTTGTCAACTACGGACCACAAAATGTGAGTGCGCACCGATTACCGCACTACCCTATTTTATATGAGAACCTAGATATTCACAAAAATTGCATAGTTTCTTCCGCTGGAAAATAGCAGAACGACACTAAAGAAACCCGTTGTAAGCAAAGTTTAATTTCCGTGTTCTCTCATCTGGAGGCCACAAAATATGAGTGAGCACCGTTTACCGCACTACTTATGAGATAGAGTAGTGCGGTAAACGGCGCTCACTCACATTTTGTGGCCACCAGATGACAGAACATAGAAATCAATCTTTGCTAACAAAGGGTTTCTGAAATTTCGTTCTGCTACTTTCCAGCAGAAGAAAATATGCGATTTTTTTAATATCTCGGTCCATTTATGCGAAAGAGTAGTGCGGTAAACGGCGCTCGCTCACATTTTGTGGCCTCCAGATGACAGAACATAGAAATCAAACTATGCTAACAAAGGGTTTCTGAAATTTCGTTATGCTACTTTCCAGCAGAAGAAAATATGCGATTTTTGTGAATATCTTGGTCCGATTTAAAGATAGATAAGTGCGGAAAACGATGCTCACTCACATTTTGTGGCCTGTAGATGACCGAACATAGAAAACCAACTTTGCTGACAAAGGGTTTCTGAAATTTCGTTCTGCTACTTTCCAGCAGAAGAAAATATGCGATTTTTATGAATATCTCGGTGCACTTATGAGATAGAGTAGTGCGGTAAACGGCGCTCACTCACATTTTGTGGCCTCCAGATGACAGAACATAGAAATCAATCTTTGCTAACAAAGGGTGTCTGAAATTTCGTTTCGCTACTTTCCAGCAGAAGAAAATATACGATTTTTGTGAATATCTCGGTCCATTTATGAGAAAGAGTAGTGCGTTAAACGGCGCTCACTCACATTTTGTGGCCACCAGATGACAGAACATAGAAAATATATCTTTGCTAACAAAGGGTTTCTGAAATTTCGTTCTGCTACTTTCCAGCATAAGAAAATATGCGATTTTTGTAAATATCGCGGTCCACTTATGACATAGAGTAGTGCGGTAAATGGCGCTCACTCACTTTTTGTGGCCACCAGATGACAAAACACAGAAATTAATCTTTGCTAACAAAGAGTTTCTTAAATTTCGTTCTGCTACTTTCCAGCAGTAGAAAATATGCGATTTTTGTGAATATCTCGGTCCACTTATGAGATAGAGTAGTGCGGTAAACGGCATTCACTCACATTTTGTGGCCACCAGATGACAGAACATAAAATCAGTCTTTGTTAACAAAGGGTTTCTGAAATTTCGTTCTGCTAATTTCCAGTATAAGAAAATATGCGATTTTTGTGAATACCTCGGTCCACTTATGAGATACAGTAGTGCGGTAAACGGCGCTCACTCACTTTTTGTGGCCACCAGATATCAGAACATAGAAATCAAACTATGCTCACAAAAGGTTTCTGAAATTTCGTTCTGCTACTTTCCAGCAGAAGAAATTATGCGATTTTTGAGAATATCTCGGTCCACTTATGAGAATAGTAGTGCGGTAAACGGCGCTCACTCACATTTTGTGGCCACCAGATGTCAGAACATACAAATCAATCTTTGCTAACAAAAGGTTTCTGAAATTTCGTTATGCTACTTTCCAGCAGAAGAACATATGCGATTTTTGAGAATATCTCGGTCCATTTATGAGATAGAGTAGTGCGGAAAACGGCGCTCACTCACATTTTGTGGCCACCAGATGACAGAACACAGAAATTAATCTTTGCTAACAAAGAGTTTTTTAAATTTCGTTCTGCTACTTTCCAGCAGAAGAAAATATGCGATTTTTGTGAATATCTAGGTCCTTTTATGAGATAGAGTAGTGCGGTAAACGGCGCTCACTCACATTTTGTGGCCTCCAGATAACAGAACATAGACATCAAATTTTGCTCACAAAGGGTTTCTGAAATTTCGTTCTGCTACTTTCCAGCCGAAGAAAATATGCGATTTTTGTGAATATTTCGGTCCACATATGAGATATAGTGGTGCGGTAAACGGTGCTCACTCATATTGTGTGGCCTCCAGATGACAGAACATGGAAATTAAACTTTGCTTACTACGGGTTTCTTTAATGTCGTTCTGCTACTTTCCAGCAGAAGAAACTGTGCAATTTCTGTGAATATCTCGGTTCTCATATGAAATAGGGTAGTGCGGTAATCGGTGCGCACTCACATTTTGTGGTCCGTAATTGACAAAACAAAGAAATAAAAATTGCTAAATTCTGCAGAATTTTCAATTCACTATCCTTACCACTTTTTCTGCAGAAAATTTTGCAGAAAATTTTGAAGAATATCCATTTCGCTAACTTTACCACTTTTTCTGCAGAAAATTCTGCAGAAAATTTTGCAGAATATTCATTTCACTAACTTTACCACTTTTTCTGCAGAAAATTCTGCAGAATCTTGTGCAGAATTTTCTGCAGAATTTTCGTTCTGTTAACTTTACCGAGCCCCTTTTTCAAGCCTAAAATGGGACAGCCAAGTTTACAACCTCGCGTTCAACGTGTTCTTGTTGTGGTCGAACAGAAACAGTAAAACATTATCTGTACGATTGTACAAATTATCTGCAACTACGAAACCAAGTATTTTGCTACGCTGATGGTACATTTTTGTCGGGAAGCGGTTCAGACAACGGAAATGAATTGAAACATCTGTTGTTTCTCTCTCTCTCTCTCATGTCATTGCAAATACATGTTAAGTAGGCGACGATGTTTATTAGCTAGTTAGCTTGTTATCGAATCATTTCATATTATTCTTGTATGTATTGATTGTGTATGTCTACATGTTGAATAAAAAAACGTTTAAACTAACAACCTCGCGTATTTTTTTTCCACAAAAATGATTTTCTTGAAATGTTGTAACAAATCACTTGAACATGTCTGTATTGCAACTTAAATTCGTTGCGTTTGGGAAATGAAACAGACAACGTGCCATGAGTAAATCGCTATGATTTAGACATTAGTGCTATGTAATCACATATTCAGTACATTAAGTACGAAGCATAACCAGACCCCTGCGATTGTTATAATTGTTAATCGCTGTAATGTTCCCATAAATCCTCCATATTGCGTTCATTTGGGACCCAGAAATATGAAGTTTAAAAAGAGTCTAAAAATAAAGTGTAAATATATAAATTAAAATTCGATTTTTCAGCGTTCGTCGTGTGATGAAGTCAGTGGGCGGAGCTAAAGTATCGGAAGCGTACCCCAGCAAATGTGTTTGGGTTTCACTCACCTTAATTATTTTCTGTGAAAAAATGCTCATTAAGCCTCTCGCCAAGAAAATAATATTGCGTATACCGTATATTTATTGTTCTTTTTCGGTTTAGTTTAAGGCCCAGTTTCATGTAGGCCATACAATGAATATGAGGGTGTGGCTTAATAGAAGTTACTGGGCTCTCTCTGTCAAAGAGACTAATAGGGTTCACCAGGACAGTAGCATAGCTACTGTTTAAATCACATGACTTGGTCAAAGGTAAACATTCAAACTCTCATTTTTTCTTCTTGACTAGCTAGAAATCTGCACAATACATTTAAACTTCAGGGTGTTGAAAGCATCCGTAAGAACAGTTAAATCAGTGTATATGTAGAAGAATAATAATTCAACATCCACTGAAATTATTTTGAAAAAATAATGGTTTAATGTTTCAGTGAAAAAGATGTATCCAAATCTGA
This sequence comes from Ctena decussata, assembly GCA_963989385.1. NCBI lineage: Eukaryota > Metazoa > Mollusca > Bivalvia > Lucinida > Lucinidae > Ctena > Ctena decussata. Next base: position 75,378,695 of record OZ022511.1, on the reverse strand, counting down.
AATGATTTTGAATTAACCACGATTGATAGTTTGAGGGCGGAGCCTGCTTTTCATACTGTGGCCTTGGGTGTAAACAATGTTTTATTTCAATTACAACACATACTGTAACATGAATTCGATGGGATAAGACAGCAATCTAGAACTCCCAAACAGGTTAAATCTTTTGACCACCCCATTTAAGAATTATTTACAGAAAGGGAGTTAAAAATTGTCGATTAACTAGTTTTGCACGGATTCATTTTGTTCACCTTTTATCTATTCATTATTATTTTTGTCCTCTCTGCATCAATTACCAGCAGTCTTTAAATTAGTGAAAAAGCGTACTAGAACGACGAATATCGCTTTTCTCGCCTGAATTCCAAACCATAACCAAATGACTATATTAGCTATATTTTGATAAGTCCATGCATTAACGTGTAATATCAATTGAACTAGGGTTATAAGGGGCATTCGTTTTCTGCACACTGCTAAAAATCGTGGTTACTTATTTGAACAGACTCGTTGAGACTGTTCTAATTCCTTTTACATGTAGCGAGCAGAAACAAGTAAAATATCATAAATTATCATCTACAAGCGCCGTAACAAAAGCATGCTAGCACAATCATGAGTTTTTCATCGTTTATGCACAATATAAAAGGGAAAACAACAAAGAACAGAAAAACACATTGTGTTACTTACCATCTGTGACGTTTACACGGGCGATACAGTATGAGACACGAAATCATCATACGCTGCGTCACAAATCTTCATCGCAATCCAGTATCACGCGTAGGACAATATCACTTCTGCAGCTTGGATTTTCTATGCATTTACCTATAAAAATAACAGACAAAGGGTTATAAGGGGCACACGTCTTCTACTCACAGCTCAAAAATATTTATTGTGGTAACTCATTTTAACCGTCTCAGTGAAGCTGTTCTAATCAGACAAACAATATTCTACATTTTAGCACACAGAAACAAGTAGCGCGAAGAATTCTAGCACAATGATGATAATGTATTCAACGTTTAAATACGAAGGAAAGAATAAAAATAAACATTGTGTTACTTACCATACGAGACGATGACATGAGCGACACGATGTCATTAACAGTTTTAATTGTTTAATCACAATAATCTAGTTAACTATCCAAAAAGATGTTTTTCTCAGACAACATTTCTCACAATAATTCAAAACACTGACACGATTTTTTTAATTTGGCCGCTTGATGCGCCAACCATTGATTGCGCATGTTTATAAACGGCGCATGCGCAGCAGAAAAGGAATTTCAAATTTCTCAGCAGGTGGCGAAAACTTGTATTTCACTGTGGTTAATAATATAACTTGAGGAAATTTATTGATAGGTAACTATTGTGTTTGCTTTCGTAATTATAAAATAGAGAATAGAATTGAAAATTTAAATTTTGAAAATTTCTTGCGCTTTTTAGCTCACATGAGCCATATAGGCTCAGGGTGAGCTATTGTGATCAGTCGGTGTCCGTCGTGCGTCATGCGTCAATTTGCTTTAAATGACATCTTCTCTGGAACCACTAGGCCTAGGGCTTTGATATTTGTTATGAAGCATTGTCTAGTGGACCTCTACCAAGTTTTGTTCAAACACTGGCCCTGTGGTCCAAAAAGGCCCGGGGGGTCTTGGGTTCGAAATTCAAATATACTTAGAAATCTTCTTCTGAAGAACCACTCGATGCAGGTGATTGAAATTCTGTTTGTAGTATTGCCTAGTGGTCTTTTACCAAGTTTGTTCAAATGATGGCCCCAGGGTCTAAAATGGTCCCGGCCCAGGGGCCATGGGATTGAACCATAGAAATACATAGAAAAATATTAAATAATCTTCTTGTTCAGAACCATTTGGCTTAGTTGCTTGAATTTTTTTATGTAGCATTGCCTAATAATCTTACATCAAGCTTGTTCAAATAATGGGCCCAGGGTCCAAAATGGCCCAATGGCATGGAGTCCGAGGTTTGAACCATAGACGAATATTCAAAAATCTTCTTCTTCAGAGCCGCAAGGCTCAGATGCTTGAAATTCGGTATGTAGCATTGCCTAATAGTCCTTTACCATGTTTGTTCTAATGGTGGCCCCAGGGTCCACAATAGCCCCACGGCAGGGTGTCCTAAGTTTGAACCATATAAATACATAGAAAAGTATGGAAAAAAACTTCTATTTCAGAATCACTTGGCTCAGATGCTTGAAATTTGGTACGTGGCATTGCCTAGTAGTACTTTACCAAGTTTGTTCAAATGATGACCCCAGGGTCTAAATGGCCCCACCCCAGAGGTCATGAGATTGAACCATAGAAATACATAGAGAAAATATTCAAAAATCTTCACTTTCAGAACCACTTGGCTCAGATGCTTGAAATTTGGTATGTAGCATTGCCTTGTAGTCGTTTATCCACTTTATACAAATGATGGCCCCAGGGTTTCAAATGACCTCGCGGTAGGGAGTCGTGTGTTTGAAACATAGAAAACATAGAAAAATATTCAAAAATCTTCTTCTTCAGAACCACTTGGCTCAGATGCTTGAAATTTAGTATGTAGCATTGTCTATTGGTCCTTTACCAAGTTTGTTCAATGGGTTTGAACCATAGCAATACATAGGAAAATATTCAAAATTTGGAAATGGTTGCAAACTATCAGGTTTGTTCAAATGATGACCCTTGTTTGACCTTTAACTTTTTCGCTCAGATGAGCGATTTAGGGCCTCTTGGTCCTCTTGTTTTAAATAGTAAAGTGAAGTACTTATTCTGACAGCAAGTAGAAAATGTTAGAGTATATTTGGTCAATGTGCTAATACCAAATATGAGCCACGACATGACAAAACCAAGAAGTGGCATGTAGGCCCAGCAAAATCTCACATCAGCCTTTGTTTCCGTCCAGTGTTATCAGAAGCTTTCTGTTCCCATGACGCTCTGACTTTGAGATCATAGGCTTGGGCAAGAGTATTACTGAAAGAAAATTTGGACCTATGTCTATCATCATACCAAATAGGAACCAGATCCATCAAATAATTTAGAAAATATAAGCTCTTAAAACTTTTAGCGTAAATGCGGACGCCGCCGCCGAATCCGACGCTGACGCTGACGCCGATGCAGACGCCGGGGGTTGTGCAATAGCTCTTCCTGGACCTCGTCCAGGCAAGCTAATAGCCCATGTCCGGCAACACGCATAAGTATACCAAACAATCCGCCTGCATTATAAAATAAAGTCATGTTATACGTTTTTCTTATTTTGGTTCTTATTCTATCACAGTGCGCCTATGGAAGCAATAGAAAGTTCCTGTGCTTTATTCTGCAACGATTCGCTGTTTCGGAGCACGTGAGTCTAACTACTGACGTCACTAGCGATACTGACGTCATTTTGCGACGTTTTGAGACGTTAGACGGTGTTATGTCTCTTTTTCTTTCTAAATTCGCCTTAAAAATGTACATTTATCTTAAATACAGTTAAGAAAATTGGCGGGAGCATTAACGCACTGGCAAGAAGGTTGCACGTGGAAGGTTGAGAGAATTTGAATGAAAAGAATAGTTTTGCAGCGTTTTTAGCTCACCTGATCCGAAGGCTCACAGGTGAGCTTATAGTATAGGCAGGCATCCGTCGTCCGTCGTACGTCGTCCGTCGTCCGTCCGTCCGTCCGTCAACATTTTCAAACGACATCTCCTCTGAAACTACAAGGCCCATTGTTACCAAATTTCATGTGTAGCATTTATAGGCAAGGGGAACCAATAATACTGTTTTTTATCCAAATCGCTTTGGAACTTTGGTTGCTATGGCAACTTAAAGTTGCCATTGACTTGTATGGGAAAAATTGAAAATTTGCATTTATTGCTATGTCACTGCAGATATTTTGACAACACTTTTATAGAAATGTTCCTTTAGTAGTCCTCTATCAACCACATGAAATTTATGTAAATTGCACAATTTGGCTGGTTGCCATGGCAACCGAATGGTTAAAAATAGAAAAAATATTCAAAAATCATCTCCTCAGAAACTATGCAAGCAGTAAAGCTCAAACTTCACAGAAAGGATCTTGGTACTAGCCTCTATAAAAGTACTGTTTTTCTTGGCAATTGCTGTAGCAGTTTGGTTGCTATGGGAACTTAATGTTGCCATTGACTTACAATGGCAAAATGGAAAATTTGCATTTATTGCTATGTCAATGCAGATATTTTGACAGAACTTTCATTAAAATGTCCCATGAGTAGTCCCGAACCAGCCATATTGAATTACGGCAAAATGTTCAGTTTGACTGGTTGCCATAGCAACCGAATAGTTAAAAATAGAAAAATATTAAAAAATCATCTCCGCAGAAACTCTGTGGCCAATAAAGCTCAAACTTTACAGAAATGATCTTAGTACTAATCTCTATAGAATTACTGTTTTTCATGGCAATTGCTCCAGCACTTTGGTTGCTATGGCAACTTATAATTTCCATTGACTTAAAATGGGGAAAATGGAAATTGGCAATTTTTGCTATCTCACTGCAGTTATTTGGATTTTTTTCCACAGAAATGTTTCTTGAGTAGTCTTCTACGATTCGTTTGAATTTTGACCAAATCGCTGAATTTGATTGGTTGCAATAGCAAAATATAGGGTAAATTTTAGACAAAAATATTCAAAAATCTTCTCCTCAGAAGGCATAAGAGGTATGAAGCTGATACTTTGCATACATGTAAATGACATTAGCCTCTACATAAATTATGTTTTTTTCTTCCAATCCCGTAAGAACTCTGGTAGCTATGGCAACTTATAGTTTCCATTGACTTTTAATGGGGAAAGTGAAAATTGGCAATTTTTGCTGTCTCACTCCAGTTATTTAGAATTTTTTTCTATAAAAATGTTCCTTGGGTAGTCTTCTATGATTCATATGAATTTTGCTGAATTTGATTGGTCACCATGGCAAAATAAAGGGTAAATTTTTGAAAATATTACAAAATGTTTTCCTCAGAAGCAATAAAAGGGATGAAGGTGATACTTTGCATACATGTCAGTTACATTAGCCTCTCTCTAAATTATGTTTTATTTTACCGTTGCTGATGTGAATTTGTTGCTATGGCAACTTAGAGTTTCCACAGACTTACAATGGGGAAATTGGAAATATTGAATTTGTTTCTGTGTTACTGCAGATATTTTGATAAAGCTTTACAGAAATGTTTCTGGAGTAGTCTTCTACCAGCCATATGAATTTTGCCTAAATCCCTGATTTTGATTGGTTGCCATGGCAACCGAAAGGCAAGATTTTCATTTTTTTTATTGCTGTTGGGCATGTGGTTTTGTTGCTGTTTTTCCAACATAACCTCAGTGCTCAGGTGAGCGATATAGGGCCATTGGCCCTCTGGTTTTAGTGTTAGAATCAAGATAGTTCAGCTCTAGGATTGAATTGTTGTGTAATAATTCACTGTTTGTCGGTCTGTTGTAAGTAGATATATCATTCGCGCTCCGCTCTCGTGATATGCTCTACTTCACAACTGACCTCCAAACAGTGCATTATTACTCAACAATATACTGCTAGAGCTAATCTATTTCTTAGTTAAATTCCCTTACATGCATTACGTATATTTTTATCATTAATCATGATATGATCTTTTTACATTCATAATATAAAACTGTGCATGTCTAGGATAGCTTGTGCATATGCGAAATCTGTTTGAGGCATCACAGTTCGTCCAACAAAGAACGATACAACTCAGTCTTCACGTGCGCAAGTTGATTGCAAATAGGTTGGTGTACGACAAACATTTCGCATACGTATGAGTACAGTTTTTTTTTAACTTAACACGAGAGTGTCAAATTTTAGTGTCAAATTTTAGTGTATGTATAAATGTGTACATCAGACTCTCTTCGGGACGTTTATAAGACACAGTAGGGACAGCACCATCGCCGAACCCAACCACACCTTGTCCTGTAAGAACTTAACGCAATATTAATGGAGGAAAAAAACGATTTTCCACAAAATAATTCATGTTAATTCAAACCGCTTATGCAAGGCCTGAATAGGAAAGTTGCCCATGCAAAATTTTGGTTTAGCAACTCTCAAGAGTTTTGTGATAACTTCATCACCATTATTTTTTTCTTTCTTTTTTTAACTCAAAACAGAAAGTTTGCACAATGCGTTTTACATGCATACGAGTCAAATAGCATCGACATATTTTGGTTATTTATTTGCAAAAGCTTTATCGGTGGGAACGGAATTACGCTTATAATAATAAGTCGGGAATTGATAAAAGGTGACATTACAATATCAGATATGACATTTAAACTTGACCCAGACTGACACACAATTGACCGGTAAAAGTGTAGAAAAGCATGAACATCTGGAATCTGCCAGATTGAAAAATGAGTTTCATGTCCCAAGACGTAATTAGCTATAGGAAGGCGATTTGTTTTATCTTAAGGTGAGTGGGTACAATTTCAGGGATTGAAACTCTGGCACTTTTGTTTTTGTCTCCCTTTTCAATATGGTTCAACTCTTATATTCTTAGAGAAGATTTCCTTTAAGAGTAGACTCCATTTTGGAAGAGTTACGTCATTCAAGGGAAGTCTGATAAAATACCTCTACAAAGCAAAGACATATGTTTCTATATGCAGTATCTTTCCCTCACTATCTCTCTCTCTCTCTCTCTCTCTCCTTCTCTCTCTGGAAAGACGAATCATTCCATTTGCCTGAGCGAAATTCTCTCTCTCTCTGTCCGTGGAAAGAAGAAAACAAGGATCATTCCACTAGCCAGAGCGAAATTGGTGCAGCATATGGCAGTAGGATATATGGGTTGTGATTTCGGACTGGACAGATGCGCAAGTTTATCTTGATTTTCAATATGAGCTATGTCCGGGGAATATCTCTCGAGACATAAAATGTGCGCATGCCCAGACCATCGTCAGCATATGCGCAGTCTGTCAGGCTTCTGCAGTTTGCTACTGGCTGAAAGGAGGCGGATCTTATTGATAAATAAACTGTGATTACTTTCAGTTCTGCGAAATCATTTTTGACGGATTGATATATTGAAAATACGTCAAACTTCGTATATGATAACTTTGCTACATGCTTAATTGCGGATTCTGTCTGAAGTTTTTCTTTGAGTACAATTTTACCCATGCGGCCAGGAAAAATTATTGCCTTAGCAGGGCTGTAAAAATCATTATTATCAGACAAGGAGCTAGTCTACATACCAGACTGCGCATGTGCGCAAGCTATCCTAGGCAGACACCGGCTTTAAAACATTAAACCGTTCTTGATTAATCATAAAAAAAAAGACTTCAATGACCTATTTTTCGATTTCACAAACTTTATAACATGGTAAAACTACAATGTACATGAAGATAAATACAAGGTGAACGCGTTAAATAGATGGTAATAAAATGTAAGACAAGGATCCCATTTATTGTTTCTCTGATGCGTAGTTGCATTGCCAGTAATGAAAAGAAATCAAATCAGTATCAAATGATATTCATTCGTAATATGATAGTTTTGTAGAGTTCTGTATATAAATTTTAATCATTTGTTTACTCCATACTGTCTATAACTGCTTTCTTTTTATATTACTCGCTTTTGATTACTTGAAACTCGCTTTAGATAGTTCGATACTATAAATGGTAAATAAATAAAGACGACGACGACTGCTGGACGTTTTGGTATGACGATTGTTGAAAGACTTGAAAACAAAGAGGGACTGGCTTTGAGGGACTTGCGCAAAGCGAAGGTAGAGCCTGAAAACGTTTGTCTTTAAAGCAAAATGGTGTCAAATTAGGCCCTGCACAATGCGTTTATGATGATACGGATTAAATTATATATTCGTACAAACACAACTTTGTTTCTCTAGAAAATTTTTCATATGTGTTATAAGAAAATTATCTCTTATCAAAGTTAAAACATGGTACAGATCTTTCGTACCCTGCAAACATCTAATATGCAATTAATTACCCAGAGACAGATTAATCAGTGATAAAAATCACGAAGAATTTGCTAAATAGCCACATTTTGGATGGCAGGCCATAACTGTGAGTGTAATAGGTCTTTCTAGGTCCGACCAATGAGATAATTCGCTAATTTTCATGGCATTGTTTTTAATCTGTCAATGAACCGCCTATAACAACATAGATTGTAAAATTATAGCATTTTAAACGACTCTGAAGTGTAACTGACGCTGAGCAGTGCAGCTGATAGCGTGGTCTGGTATTCCGTATATTTGGTACCAAAAATTATAATAAACATTGGGACACCAAAACTAATTACAAAAATTACTCGAAAAAAAAAATGTAAAGTTATATATATTTTAAAGTGCTGCAATGCGCCCAACAGATGCCAGTGGAATGGAAAAACAGCGTTGATTGTGATCAGACTTCCCCTTGCGAGGGTACCGTCAGATGTTGCGTAGCGCATATATTGTAAAACTATGTATATTCATATTTTGTGTGATTGTTTTTGAGCGTACATATGGCATATGATCGATTTACTTTTATGTACATTTAAAGTGACCCGTTTTTTGTTGTTGTTTTTTTGTTTTTTTTTTGAAGATACCCAGAACCGGGGCTCGTTTTTGCTTTTCGTTTTCGGGTAGGGTAGGCTACTGGATTGGGCTTCTTTCTTTTCATTCCGTTATACCATAAAAAATTCTATGTATTGGGATAGATAGGTCTGAGCGGACAGTGTAGACTCCTATCAGGCTATCCTAGAGGAGCAGTCTGATCAGTGTCTACATTGTTTGCTATTCCGCCTGAATCTTTTGGCTACCGCTTTGTAAAACCAGGCTGTTCCGTGTTTGGGACAGTTGCGGCGATTATTTTTGGTGTCCCAATATTTAGAATTTTACGGTAGTACTGATTGCTGCCAGTTCCTTTTCTTTTCTTGAGTCATGAGGCCTGAAACAGTAAATGTTTGGTTTCGCTGACCAGTGTCTGTTGTATATTTGTATTTGATAGATCTTTTGATTTGTACATATTTTTTAAGTGGGCCTCAAATAAGAGTAGCTTGTAACTAATTGTGTCACCCACTGAAAATAAAGTCTTTATTATCATTTATTTTTATTATTATTATCTTTTCAATGTTATACACCAATGGGTTTAGTACAGTTTCGGCACTTAAACTAAAATGTTAACTACAGTCTTTTAAGGCTATTCTTGTGCGTTCCATCACTAGGCGTTCGTTTTGAAAATCTTGACGAAAATGTGGGGTTGAAACGCGAAAAGTACATACAAAAACTGCCAAAGTTCACGAAACACACGCATGGTAAATCAAACCAGACAGTGGTCATTCAGAAACCCTTACAACCCACGTCACCAGAACGTAACGTATTTTCAAAAGAACTTCATTTGGTATGATCCAGTGCTTGTACTTGTGTTTAGTTTTGATATGATCTGCCATTTTCTGTTCTGTTCTGTTCTGTTCAATTCTCGTATCGACGTTACCCAAGTGGCTCAACGGTACGTAACCATAGTTGCACACATTTGGCGCCGTGTGTCCGTCCAATGTCATTCAGTCTGTAAATGTCTCGTCGGTCAGTGCTGCCTAACCAGTATTTATGCATAGATGTTTGCCTTCTACGGCTCCAAGTCAGGTTCTGTCCGGAGAAGGAGGCGCGCGCCACATGAAAGCCACCCCAGCGGAAAGTCCAGGGAAACACAGGCCAACCCCGCCGCAGAGGAGGAGCACACCGAAACCCAGGTCCCAACGAGAGAACACGCAGGCGTTCCTTAGGTTTCAAGGATGGGACCTGTTGGGGTCCCATATTACTTACAGCCCTTAATTTTAACCCTCCCCCGTATCCAAGTAATTTGGTTCCGGATGGAGGTCCCTTATTCTGACCTTACCCTTAGGTGGGGATTGACGCAGTCACAGGTAGGGACCTTTTCAGGTACCTTTAGGGCTGTTGCACTTCAGTTATTTTGGTCGAATAATTTTGCCAAGTGATGAGTGCAACATTAAGTTTGAATTTTGAACTCCCCCGTCAAAAGTGAGCATCTAGCGTGGTGCCGGCTTTAGGATGCTAGCGCCTTGCTCATTAATCATTTATGATCCTAAAGGATATTAAAAAGAGCAGAAATTAGTTGGGAATGGCTTAAAGTTTTTTTTTGCATAGGGATGGGTCTCGCACTGTATGGTCAAGCATATATAATAAAGATGTGGCTGTTAAATACTAACCCCAGTTAGTTAGGTATATAATATTGATAAGTTGATGGGCCGTTAGTAAGTTTTCTTGTGAGTATGATGATGCCACCATAGGGCTGTCGCTATTAAAAACACGCCTCACCCAGGGGTGGCAGAGCATCAAGTTTGGTTGTTAGTATGTTTTGCGTGTGTGTGTGCCTACTTATTTTGTGCTAGCACAATGTGCGTGTACTTGTTATTTTTTGCGTGCATGCGTGTTTGCGTGTATGCCGGCTTGCGTGCGTGTTTGTGTGTTTATGTTTGTGATTGCGTATCTGTCCGTCTGTCCGTCTCCATCCTCTTCTTCTGGGATGTCTCCACCGTTGTTGTGTCCTGCATCCATCGTTGTTTCGCTGCCGCGCCGTAACTTTAACAGGCATGCTAAGGTAAGACTGGCGGAGTGTCATTACCCAGAGAGACAAGGACGGTCCTTAATTGGTTATTGCTTAAATTCCTGTTACTCATTTTGTTGCAAAAATACCAATTTAGATGCCTAGGTGTGTAGGTTATTTTACCCTAGTCTTATTGAAATATAATATGTGTTGCTCACCTATGTTTTGGCCCCTCATGCGTCAGCCTTTTCATGGCACATCTTTCTTCCCCTCTGTTCTTTTTTCGATGGCGAAATAGCCGAGGCGTCTCCCCCCGTCGGGGCACCGATGGGATTACCTCCCTTGCCCTTTCCTCATTGAGGGGGCACGCGCACCGTCTCCCGCGCGCGCCGCGTGTAACACTTTTGTCCAATATAATGATGGATTTCTATGTTTACGGTCACGTCGCGACAGGGTCTAGCCGCGCGAAGCCCAACCCCCCCCCCCCATTCCCGGATAATGGTCTCGTTCACATTCTAAGGGGGATGGTTCCATTCCCTATACACCCGGGGAATAATTACTAACCCTTATGAAGCCCACCATCGCCCCCCCCCCCCCCCCCCGAGAGGATTTTCCGAGTTAAAGGACGGAATTTCCATTTTTTGTCGCCTTTTTTATTCAAAAAATAGTCTATGCGTCATTTCTCTCCCCCCCCCCCGCCTGCGGAGTGGAGTCGTCCACATTTATAATTGGCACACCCCCCCTCCCTGCAAGTAGTGGGGAGGGGGCCAACCCATATTTAAGCGATTTATGTATTTATTTGTTCTATTATTGTATTTTGAAATTTATGCTTCGTTACAAAAAGGGGTTTATAAAGAAATTTTTGAAAGAACTTTAACCCATACTAATGTTTGCCTTTTGTTGTCTCTTTCTATTTTGGTAGGGTTTAGCGTCTGATGTAGATTACTAATTCCCTATATTACTCTAAATTCCTAATATAATTAACTAAATTCCTACATTCCTAAATTCATTTTATGCTGTAATACTTCTTCTTCTTTCTTCATTCGAGTGCCTGTGATTTATTAATTTCGGAGTTGCAATTTCGCTCTGTGATCCTAACTAAATTCCTAAAATTCCTAAATTCAACAAATTCCATGAAAGTAATTCTTATGTTGTTGTTTTTTTTTTTTTTTGCCTTTTTTCTTGATACGACTGCATATTAAACATTTTCCCTTGATCTGGCTTAAATGTAAGTCGTCGTTGTGCTCCCCAAAAACGTCCGGGCGGTTCTCTTCCTATCACACGTAGACCCCGATCAGACGCTCCTTACGTGCCGACTCAGTGATATGCTATCCTACCCGCCTTCCAGAGTAGTCCATTTACAAGGATGGACGAGTTCATATTAAGCCCTACCTTTATAAACCGCCCAGACACTTCCGGTGCACACGGTAAGTTGTATGTTAGAAACTCGCAGTGGAGATCATTGACCCTATAATTGGCCAGTTGCGCTTTTGTTGAATTATCTCGTGCTTCCACACCTGAGCTTCCCGTGGAATGCCATTAAGCCGTGAGAGCTCGCGATATTGATTTTTGTTGTAAAATAAATATTAATAACGCGCACCAAATTTTGTGGTCTAAAAATGTTGGATGCTGTATTTTCTGTTTCGGGCTTCGGATTTGATTGGGGTTTTCGGTAATGTCCGAGTATGTATAAGAGCTTTTGATCCACCTCCACTGCGCGCCTCTCTGTACATCTGTACGTCTGTTTACTGTAGTGTACGATTATGTCTAGTCTGCTATTGGCTCGGCGGTCGGTGGCACATGCGTTAGAGACTTTTATATCCTGGATGTTACTCAGAGCCGGCCAGCAAGTGATTGGGAAGGAGCCCCACCTAGCATGTGACCGGCTCCGCACATCATTTTGAGTTCGCTGAACACTATGCCACTGCTCGTCGAGTCGAGTCTGTAAATGTCTGTAATATAATGGTTCGTATGTCTGTCTTTTTTCTAGTACTCTGCCTCCGAGGTGTAGGTGTAGGATCGGACTGCGCCAACACGTGTAGGGTTTATTATTATTACTATTAGCCATTATGTCCACTTTGTTTTACTTTCCCCACTTCGCGCACCCCCGAGCGATGCCTAGGCAGCCGGGAGAGGCCATAGTCGTGGCAAGGGAACCGCTTCATCCGATCTGGCTCTCGCCCAAACCTGTAATTCACAGTCGCCTGCCGTCCCACAGCCAGGCCAGACCGCCAGACAGGGCCAGGTAGGGTGGCGACATATTGGCGCGCGTCGTTATGCAACCGCTCGTCGAGTCTAGTCTGTGAATGTCTGTAATATAATGGTTCGTATGTCTGTCTTTTTTCTAATACTCTGCCTCCGATGTAGGTGTAGGATCGGACTGCGCCAACACGTGTGGGGTTGTTATTATTAATGTTAGCCATTATGTCCACTTTGTTTTACTTTCCCCACTTCGCGTATCCCCCGAGCGATGCCTAGGCAGCCGGGAGAGGCCATAGTTGTGGCTAGGAAACCGCTTCATCCGATCTGGCCATCCCAAACCTGTAATCCACAGTCGCCCGCAGTCCCACAGCCAGTCCAGACCGCCAGACAGGGCCAGGTAGGGTGGCGACATGTTGGCGCGCGTCGTTATGCAATATGGGATCGTACCCAAATGGACCCATGCACATTTCAGCATAAAACACATCCTATATACAGGGTCCCCGCGTCCCATTTATGCAGGCCTTTGCAATACATCTCAGGGCGTCAGGAGACGGATGGCATGTGAGGCCTTTTTCAGGCCATTGTCAACATCCGCTCTATATTCCCAGATCTGTAAGCCTCCATTGGACCTCGCTTCGCTACGTCCGATGGAACAGACCCGTGTAATCACACACCCCGGTGACTCCTAGTATTGTATGTCCGTTGTCTATGTCTGTATTGTTCCAGTTGAAATAGTGGGTAGGATTGGCCTGCCTGAACTGTCCGTTCGAATGCCCCTCACCCATGACACTGTCGCAAATGATAGGTTTGTGCACGGCCCTATATTTTTTCCTCATACTGGGTATCTCTAATATACTGAAATATAGCTTCCCTTACTTCTTGAGATTTTGTTCCCAACAAGCTTGTCGAGACCAGGTTACCTGCGTATGTAATGTCCTGCAGTGTTCTAAGCATTTTTTGTCTAGGCCCACTGTGTGCGCTGCATTGCCATTTTGATTTCTTGCCATGATTATATATACTTACTCAGATGTGTACGTGCCCGGACGAAGGCCGAAATTCCGGATAAAACTTTTGTATTCTTCTTCCTTGTACTTTTCATATTGTCAAAACGAAAGAAAAAAAAAACACGCTCACACACTCAGAACACCTAATCAATTAAAAGCAGAGCAATCCGACTACATGGCGGCATTCGAAATTATAATTCATTTTGCGGAACAGAACAGAAAAGAACAAAAGCTCATCTATGTAGGTAAACATGTCAGGTTACACATAGATGATATATGATATTTAAACAAGTGACATGTAATATTTAAGAGAAAAAAGGAACTTTTCAGTCTATCACACAATGTCAGCTGATTGGCCATATCTCCAGCTGCACATCTCCAGATGCAAGAAATCAAAACCTGCTTAAAACATGTAATGGTATATGGTCCTGGAGAATTCAATGGGCAAAATTAACTCCTTTTATGTCTTTGACAAATCAGATGAAAATGAAAGTGAAAATTCTGCGGTGTAGACCTTAATGCATAAATATGCCAAAAGCAGTGCGTTCAGCTCATTAATGATACATAAAATTGAAGAAAAAAAATAAATAAATATAAAATTAAAAAAAATAACACCAGCATGCTGGGAACTCGATACTCCCTTTTTACAAGTCGAAACTCGCTTTTTATAACTCGATACTTGCCTTTTATAACTCGAAACTCTCTTTTTATTACTCGAAACTCGATACGGTAAAAAAGAAACCCTCCTGTGGTCGAGTGGTTATAGTAACTCGGTTATGCTGCAGAAAGTCGCCGGAAGGTCACGAGATCGCGCCCGCGTTTCGACGACTGGGAAAACTCTCTCTGTCAATCCAGCAATAAATGGGTAACTCTTTTGAATCAGGGAAGGATAAGGCAGCAAAAGGAGAGTGATGGGCTCCGCCTTTCATCTGTTGTGCCCAAGATACAGTGAGTCTCTAACCCCCACTGCCCCTACGGCTATTAGGCTACATGTATGAGAAACATTTACCTTTTTACCTTTACCATGCATAGACCTTGCTGAACATTTAATTGTTAACACAAATAAAGGCTGCTGGGGAAAGAAAACACAAAAACAACGCAAAACACATTTACTACCTATGAATCACTTGAAGGGAGTCAAAAGGCCCATTGCCGAGCTATAAGATGAATTAAAATGTTGCAGTTGACTTGTTCTTTGCTTAAAATCAAAACTTTACAAATAAATATATGTTGTGAGATATCATGTAAATTACCTCTTGCCATTCTCTTGAGTTCCGACTGTATAAAAATATAAATTGGGAGGCCTAAAGCCCCAAATTACCAATGTATGAAACCAAATGCCGGGAGATGGATGCCTTAGCGGTCAGTGTAAACCCATATCAGACTGCACCTGAAATAAGCAGGCTTATCAAGATCTTCATTGTTTGTCTTTTCCAACTATTAAAATCAGCTTAAAGTGTATGGGTATAGCTCCGTATTTTCTGCACTTTTTACAAAGAGAAACAACTTCCATTACATCATGTTTGCCTCCCTGAATGCCGTAACTCTTCAAAAATGGAGTCTACTCCTAAAAGTAAGAGTTTAATTTGCAGGAGCAAATTATTCCTTTTAAAGGTAGGTTCCTGGACTAGCGATTACAATTATGTTCACAAAATAATTTTGTCTTTTTCTGGACAGTATTGGATTCTCTTAATTTTCTGAATCTGTTGCTACTGAGAAAATCTACAGATGTTGTAGAAAATAGTTATTTTTCTTTTGGTTTATTTTCTTTCGTTGGAATTCCAGTTCTAAAAATAATATATGTTATATGTCTATAAGTGCGCGATTTCTGATGTCATTCTTCAAAGGTCAGTTTTCTCTTGCCGTGAGCTCTCCTAGAGGTCCTGGCATGGCGGATGGGTTAAGACTATCCCAAATTGCAATGCAGCATGACGTCAGCTGCGTTATCTATTTTTGGCACGAACTAAAAATAGCGCTAACTGGTGTGCGAAGCAGAGTTAGGAAATCCCTTGCAAAACAACTTTTCTGATATTTTTTTATTTACACTTTTCAGTGAAACTTATTCATTCCCTTTTTATAAGTGCTTTCCAACAACTCGGATAAAAATCATAAAAAATTATGATGCATTCCAAAGTACAGGAACCTACCTTTAAGAGTTGAACCCTATTGAGAAGGGAGACAACAAACGAAAATGGAGAAGTCTCAATCCCTGAAAGTGTACCCACTCACCATAATATAAAACAAATAGATTTCCAACATATAACTTTGTCTCGGGGCATAAGACTCATTTTCTGTGATATGCACTCTTAAATCTGGCAGATTCCTGTTGTTCTGATAATGCCCATGCTTTTCAATACCCTTACAGATCAATAGTGTGTCAAGCTGACACGTCATACTTATAGCTGATATTGTGATATCGCTTTTTGTAATTTTTCCCATACTAGCTTGTTTCGCAAAACTTATCAAAAGGCTGGTAGCATGTTAACGACGTTATTGTTCACCTGCGCTTATTAAGTTATCTAGATAAAACATTGCATAACAGTCCTTAATTTCAAAATGATTGGTAAAGCATTGTTCTAAATATGAGAACATCTGTAAATATATAAGTGCCACAAAGTAACAAAATGTAGCAAATTCATGCAGAAACTGCCATATTCTAATAGCGAGTATGTATCATTCAGTATCATATATTTATGTATTTATTTGTTATTACTATTATTTTACAAATCTTGCAAGTATTTTTCTTACAACCGTCTTTGTGTTAAGCTATCAGACATCCTTTCCTCAGCAGGATAATTTTAAATCGTGGGTCTAGGACACGTAGCCGTATGACCACTTTATGGGACTGAACCGCTTTTTGTTGCGAATGTACTGCTCTGTATATAAAATATCACTCATTACAGCCATAGCACTTATTGCATTACTGATCTACTAGGAAAAGAATGACTGCTTCATAAAGTAGCTGACACCAAACAGTCTAGTGGGTGAGTCCATTTGGTTGCTAAATACCTGTCATGTAGCTTGTAAGGAGTTTGTTGTTTGTAAAATGTGCGAAGTTTTTAGCACGTGCTCAGCATCATGCTCTGATTTCACATGTGTCCGCCATTGTGAACTCGAAGTTATTTTTTATACGCCGCTCTAAGATGGTTCGTAACATGTGCCCTCCATGCGTCTGTCTTTTCG
The DNA here is from genome assembly GCA_963989385.1 of Ctena decussata. Classification (NCBI taxonomy): domain Eukaryota; kingdom Metazoa; phylum Mollusca; class Bivalvia; order Lucinida; family Lucinidae; genus Ctena; species Ctena decussata. The sequence goes on along the minus strand of OZ022511.1, from coordinate 75,361,834 downwards.
TCTGTTTGTTCATCTGTCCATATATTAACATTTTTGTAGCTTTGTAGAGCTTCATACATTTAACCACAGTATTCAGATCAGTAGCTTTGACGTTGACGTTGCCAATAGCATGGTAGCCATAAGGGTAGTGAGGAAAAGAAGCCCACTATATCTTGGGCACAGCGTGTGCATATGTTCATTTTTTTAAAGTCATGTAAAATAAAGGATATAATGTTTATTTGAGTAAGTCAATGTAAAATTTAGGTTAGCAATAGAAATGTTTAGAAATTTGATAAAAAGAAATAGTCCTGCAATAAGCCCAGAAAAAAAATGAGATAAGGAACAATTTATGTCGACTATTAGTCGATCATCGGTTTGTTTTACAAAGTAAAATGCAATGATAGGGAACATATATATTCATTCAGACCCCATATTAAAGGGAAAGGCATATTTTCATTAAACTGACAACAGTTCACGAAAAGTGACCATAATTTTTTGGATGATTCCCATCCCCACTTCCTAGATGGCTTGAACGTCAAGGTCACATAATATACTAAGAATTTTGTTCCAAATCCTGAGATAGATATAGTTCACATTTGACACAATGATAGATATTGATCCTAAACTTCACATTACCATGTCTATTTCCCCATTTGACACTATGATTTTCTTTTCCTTTTTGTGAATAAACATGCCTAATTGAAGTATGAAAATTAGAAACAGGACCATTGGTCAAATATTTTCCATCGTCAAAAACTGAAAAAGCTTATTTCTTTTGCCGTGCATTATCTTTTGCTGCACCCTGCAGCAACCTTTTTACTTGTTTTCTAGCAGTTGTGCAGCAACCTGAGCGACTTGTAATATTTTAACTCTATCAAATGTAGGTTGGAGATATAAAGAGTACGTCTGTTCAGCCATGAAATATTGGATTCATTGAAAGTGGACAGCAAGACTTACTTCTTTCGAATTTATTTTGAAGGCGGTCGGACTACTAAACCCTCGATGATGCAGGCTGTCGCGGAAGACCTTCCAGTGAAGCGGTGTACTCCTCTTCTGCCCCGAGGCAGCTTGTTTGTCAAGGTGTTCGACCTGCGACAGCAGACCGCTGGTTCATGACACCTAAGGAAGATGCGACTTAGTCTTTTGCGGTTCTGTCTATATACTGAATAAACCTGCAATGTTCTTCTTCCACATGAAATACAGACTCCGAACTTTACACGGGCACGGAAGTTCGTGAATGTCGGAAAGTTAGACGCTCATATCAAACTCCACAATGTTTATGGCAGTTTGTTGTACGTTTGTTCATCTCCGGATGACTCGTATTCAGTCTTGGTAACAATTTACTCCTCTTGTGACATGCGGGTGGTGAGTCTCTATAGGCTGGAATTCCTGAGATACAGGGGACTAAATATATCATTACTGTCTCGATATCAATTTTAAAGAAAAGCAGTGTCTCGGGGTCCGGTACCGGATCCCTAGCCTGCCAGTCTCGGCGTCCGGTACCTGACCCGGAGCCTCGCCTGTTAAGAATGGCTCGGGGTCCGGTAGTATGTTAATTAGCGGTTGTTACTTTAAATAGTTAAACATATTTTATTCACAATTTCACTTTCATGCAACATACGTGCAACGGACGGGCGAACACACGGACGGCCAATTGGAAAACACAATACCTCGCCCCTGTTAAACAAATAGACAGACAAATAAACAAATATATTAAAATATGATAAATAAATAACTAAAATAAAAATAAGAACAATATATTATTATTTACAGTACCAACTATTACTGTGATCCCGCTTTGTAATTCATTTCAGTTTTGGTTAGTTTAGTATGACCTTTGGTCATACCGTAATACCGCTTGTACAAATGGCGATATACGTAGAAAAGATCAAAATCTAATAAGAATTTAACGATTACTGTGTATTTCTTTCCATTTGAGACATATATTACCCGTATTGAGACATGCTGGACCCGGAGACAATCCTCGGATGAGCGCCTAAGAGTCCGGTACCGGACTCCGAGACTCAGAGTGTGCATAAAGAAAAGGACCTCTGACAGTATCAATGCATATATGCCTATTATTCGACAAATTATTGCACCTTCCTCGGGCAGCAAAAGTTGAAATATTTGGCATCAATATGTAGGCCTGTGTACTATAAAGGCATTTTTACAGTGATTTTGAAAAATTATCAGGCATCTAGACTAACTTTAACCAATTTCATCAAGAGGGGGTACGTGAATGTTTCAGACTCTGAAAATAAGTCCATTTTTGGGATTTCTAATATATCGAAATTTTAATTGATAACTATGCTAAAACTAAAGTACACACTACTGTTACTGATAGTATGCAATATGTTTTCAATAATAAGGACTTTAGCCTATTTGTAGATATAAAGAGTGTAAGTACCCTACCCACTTTTTCAGTTTTTCAGCTGTAGACTATCTCGCCCCCCCCCCCCCCCCCACGTGCCTCAGCAAGCCACTCACATATAATGTGTATTATGATAGTACACTCATACATGCAAAGTGGCTAGCTGAGGCACGGGGGGGTATCTTTAGAAAACTTTTCCTGTTTCGATTACGTTTAATTATAAAATTTGGCTTTTTCAACCAGAATTGAAGTCCATGTACTAAAAAATCAGAAATTAAATTCATAGCCAGTTAGGGGAAGTTGAGAGCAACAAATTTCAAGAAAAATTCTTGGGTATATCAAAAATTTAATTTTGACTAATTTTATAGGCAAATTAACATTATTACTGTCAGAGGTCCTTTATAAATAACATAAACACATATTGTCAGTCATTAACACGTATGTTTTGTCATTTCAGATCACACAACACAACGAAAGAAGAAGAAAAAAAAAACAGAAAAAACCCAAATCAAAAGAGCTGCATTCTAATTTAATGTGATTCAACTTAAAAAAATATATGTAATGGACTTTGGCATGCATTTATAACGTATTCTAAGGACTCAGTAAAAAAAATTTTGTAGAGAAATCTAAATACAAATACTTTGAATGATGAAAATAGAATTTATTTCATATGCACGTTTACGATTTAAATCCCATTTCCGTTCACTGAAAACAAAACCTGACTACCGATGCATGTCTTATGTATGTCTTATGCATACATACTTATTCTTTATTATCTAACTGCGTCATTAATCAGTTACAATGTACTCAGTATAATAAAGATGAAACATAAGTTGTCATGTTTTTGCGAGCAACTTTTCGCGTAGCATCTAAATCGAACCAAATAAAAAATTAATAAAAATAAATAAATAAAAATGAAATAATAACACTAAAATAAATCAAACACCTTTTCGATAAAAATATTTTGCTGAAACACTTAGAAACAGTTGTTTTCTGACAGTTATACTAATTGATTAAATGACAAAATTAGAATAAGTTAAGTGTACAAAGACGTTTTTTTTTTCAAATAAGATTCTTATACATTTTATTCGTCTGAATTTCGACATAGTTTTGTTCATGGTATTTTTTGCAATAACCATAATGTGGTTTATCCGAATTATGGATAAAACTTCGATGACATTCACTGCGTATTTTAACTAAAAGTTTTATCCAAATTTTGGATAAAACTTACAACTGTGTTTTGGAACAGCGTATTTTAAGACAGGGGTTTTGCTTTTCCCAGCTAGTTTGGTTTTATCCAAATTTTGGATAAAATTATTTCTGCGTATTCGTTGTACTGCATTTCCTGCTTATCCAAATTTTGGATAAAAATTTTGGCCGTGTGTTTGCATAATGTGTGGGGCAAGACAGGGTGTTTGTTTCTCCCAGCTAGTTTGGTTTTATCCAAATTTTGGATAAAATAAAATTTAATGTATTTCAGTCTGTTTATACGCTGCATTGTATTGCCTGCACAGTCGCTTATCCAAATTTTGGATAAAATTTTCGGCCATGTATTTTATATACAGTATAAGGCATAGGCAGGGTGTTTTCTTATCCCAGGCTATTTGGTTTATCCAAATTTTGGATAAAATGGATTAGATCTAATTCTAATTATTACTCATCAGTTAACTTAAGTACAGTATATTTCCTGCAGAGATATTAATCCAAATTTTGAACCAACAAACGTCTTATCCAAAATCATAGAGCCAGTTTGAGCAAATGGATTTGCTCAAACGTAAATGGACACAGTTATTTATAGATATAAAATCTTGCTAACAAAAGAATATAATTAATAGGTTTGTTTAAGAGTTTATTGTATGAAACCCCAAAAATAGCACTATGCTTATGAATATTTACCATGTAGTCACTTTTTTCGGCAATCCATAATTCTATTTTATCCCAAATTCTTGAACTATTTCACAGTGCCAAAATAAAAGTCCAATTGTCTCTAGAAGTATTTTACAAAAAGTACATAAATTATCTTGTTTTATTCTATATTTATACAGTAAATCATTTTGTTACGCAGAAGGTTTTACACACGGTCGACACGGGTGTAGAGCCTTATGCGTCGCCAGGACGGCGGAGGGTGACTTCCGGTTAAAGGGTTATCTACTAGTGTAATACACTAACAAGGAAACTCTAACAACGTTAGAATTTTTTAAGTTTATATATAATGTAAATTCTATATACAACAATACAATTTACAACTGTCACAATTACAATAATATACAACACATATCAGTTCATGTTGCTGGCCCAAGTAAGGTGTTTGTTTCAAATCTGTAATCGATTTGCGTACAATACGCAAATAGATTACCGTCTGACGTCAACACCGTACTCGGCTCAGCGCCATGAACTAAAGGAAAACACAAAGGACAAAAAACGTTAGTTTGAGCTCATACAAAAAAACAAGGCCTTATGTTGGTAGACTTCAATTCGTCGTTCCCTGGATCATGTCATGGGCCAGTCCATATATCATGAGGAACACCAACTCTTATTAACACGTGCACGATTATATACTGGTCGCTCCCTGGATCGTACCAGGGACCAGTCTATATATATTAAAACACCTTAGTGGACGAACACTGTCCCACACTTGATGTGACCTTCAGATCTTATCACAGAATCTGGCAAAACTGTGCTAACCACTTCCGCCTACATTTTGTGCTTCCCGCCTCTGCTTAGGAACCATGCACAAACGGCGTTGTAACTGCCTCTACCCGGGTTGGTATTAACCTGGAGACGTATATCGCATCTCCAGGTGAGACGTGGCTCTAAGCCCTAACAGCTGACTGCCGGACTTGATGTGCCCTTCTAGGTCTTAACACAGAATCTGGGCACACAACAATATAACATCCATCAAGAATTAAACAGCCACGTCTAACTTTTCATTAAAAGATAGGCGTATAAATACTATGCGTCTCACATTAAAATCATGCAACACGCTTTCCACAATCAAAAGACTCGTGCAGGTATTCACCTTAAAATCATGCAATACGCTGTCCACGAGAGATATTCACAAACAATCCATGCATAACGTAGCCACAATTTCCGTAAATGTTTTATTACCACAGTTACCCTAAAAACTGTAGCCTTACTGATTGAAAGGATTAAAATAATCTCGACGTCATAGTGGACGATTAGATCCATTTCGTAACATAGGTTTCCCCTTAGGGAGAAAAAAACATAACAATGTTTCTTTTCTGAAATAGTACGAAATGCGATCGAATCGTAGGCTATGTCAAAACTGGAAAACTAGCTATATACACAACAACGGTGTGGTTCAGGAACAGTTGGAAATATTGAGTGATTTGAAATTCACTATGGCGATGCATAACGTGGCCAAACTATCTACTAAGGTAGTCCGCCCCCAAATTATCTTGGCCGCGGATAGCAACGATCCTGAATCTGTACGGCTGTAATTTCATGGCCCAACGCATGATTCGGGGATTGAGCACCTTAGCTGTCTGCATATAAGACAAAGGTTTGTGGTCAGTTTCAAGTAGGAACTCCGCCCCATACAGGTACTTACGAAATTTCTCAACACCCCAGATAATACCCAAACATTCCTTCTCAATTACAGAGTAGTTCTTTTCCCGAGGTAAAAATTTCTTGCTAGCATAAGCAATCGGCAAACGACCTTCACCTTCGAACTCCTGAAGCAAAATAGCTCCAAGACCAACGTCTGAAGCGTCTGTTCGAAGTACAAACGGGTTACCTTCTTGAAAAACAGGTAAGCGAAGAATAGGACTAGACGTGAGCCTACTCTTCAGGGTTTGAAATGCCCTTTCATGCTGATCTTGCCAATCTTTGATAGAATTAGGTCTATCCCGTTTAGTTAAATCAGTCAGAGGAGAAGCTATGGATGAGAAATTTGGGATAAAACGACGGTAAAACCCAGCTAATCCCAGAAAAGATTTAATTTGCCTTTTCGTACATGGACGAGGAGCATCTCTGATAGCCTGTATCTTGTCCTCTTGCGGTCGTACTGTCTGTCCGACGATATTGTGACCAAGGCACTCGATACTGCCATAACCGATCATGCATTTAGATGGTTTTGCCGTCAATTTGGCCGACCTGAGCCGATCTAACACTTGACGTAATGACGTCACATGATCCTTCCATGTTTCAGTAAATATCCACATGTCATCAACAAAGCTGTCGACATTTGGGAGATTGGACAATATGATTCTCATTAACCTACAAAATGAGGCTCCCGAATTGACCAAACCGAAGGGCATAGTTTTAAACTGGAATAAACCCTTAGGCGTTTCAAATGCCGTCAAAGGTTTAGACCTTTCAGTAAGACTGACTTGCCAATAACCCTTACTCAGGTCCATCTTTGTAAAGAATCTATGTCCCGACATTTTATTGATAACCTCCTCCATATTTGGCATAGGTTCTGCATCGAATTCCGTCACTTTGTTAAGCTTCCGGAAGTCGATACAGAATCTAACTGATCCGTCTTTCTTCGGAACTAGGACAACAGGAGATGAATACGGTGAAATCGACGGCTCGATTACCCCTAAATCCAACATATCCTGTATCTCCGTCTCCATGACGTTACGCGTCTTATACGGGATAGAATAACCCTTCGTCCGTATGGGTTCTGACGTGAGTAGTTTGATATCGTGCTGTATTTGATCAGTTCGACCGGGTAAACTTGATAGTACATCCGGGTACTGTTTAATCAACGCTTCAACCTCCATACGTTGTTCTGACGTTAACGTATCTGAAATACTGACGTCGTTATAAGTTTCCGGCTCTTTAGCTGTCGGAAAAGCACAATCATCAAGAGAAAATTCATCACTACCATCGTCATCAACCGACTCTGTAGTCTCAGTCGACAATAAACAATGTGACGGCACAGTACGACGTTCGACATACTGTTTCAGCATATTAGCATGATATGTACTCACGACACCATTGACGTCGATTTTATAGTCCATTCTATTCACCACCTCTACTACTTCATATGGACCCTTCCACTGCAATAACAGTTTATTACTGTCAGTTGGCAGTAATAACAGTACTTTATCTCCCACGTTAAATTTACGCGACCTAGCGCGTTTGTCATAATAAGCCTTTTGCTTTACTTGTACTTTCCGTAAATTATCATGTGCTAACTTACACGTCTGCTCTAACCGTTCTCTCAACTCAATTACGTACTGGTACGTAGACAGAACCTGCTCATTCTGTACCTCTTCAGACCATAATTCACGTAATATTGCCATAGGGCCCTTAACGTTACGTCCGTATAACAATTCGAACGGAGAAAACCCTAATGACTTTTGCGGAACCTCCCTTATTGCAAACAGTAGTGCTGGGAGATATTTATCCCAGTCTTTTGGACGTTCTGCGCACATCCTACGTAGCATTTGCTTCAACGTCGCGTGAAAACGCTCTACAAGACCGTTACAAATAGGATGATACGGCGTCGTGGTTAACTGCTGGAGTGATAACAGCCTGCTTACTTCTTTCATAACTTCAGCAGTAAACTGACTTCCGCAATCTGTTAACATTTCATCAGGTATGCCAACTCTACTAAACATCTCAACTAACGCTTCGGCTACGCGTTCCGTTTCAATGCCGGGTAACGCTACCGCCTCGGGATATCTCGTCGCATAGTCTATCATTGTTAAAATATAGCGGGATTTCCTGTCAGAACGAGGTTCTATTGGTCCAACTATATCAACAGCGACTCGTTTAAATGGTGTGTCAATCTGTGGCAACTTTCCTAAAGGTACCTTAGTGACACGACCTTTTTGAATAGTCCTTTGACATATGTCACAAGATTTACAAAACCTTGCCACATCACCACAAACTCCAGGCCAAAAGAACTCAGTTAAAACTCTATCCATAGTTTTCTTTATGCCCAAATGACCTGACATCAAGGTTTCGTGCGCCAATCTTAACACCTTTTCACGAAAACCTTCAGGGATAATAAGTTGCAAAGTGACCTTGTTTCCCTTAGTAAACTGCCTATACAATAAATCTTTCTTTCGAATAAACTTAGTTTCACCCCGGTTCAATCCACGACTAATCGTCACATTCCCAGATTCCACTCTTTGCCTTATGCCATTCAATTTAGGGTCAACAACTTGGGTCTGCTTCAATGCCTCCTTATCACTAGCAATAATTTGATCAGGAACTTTAAGTTTCTTATAGACCTCTTCACCTTGCTTAGCTTGTGACCTAGTCACTGCCGCCATTGCAAAATGGGACATATCGGGAAGTTTTGACCCGTCAATATTTCCAATAACCAGGTCATACAATGTATCTTCCATGCACAATGCCTCAGTTTTTCCTGTGAAAAATGGACAATCTATGTCAACCATTGCTAAGGGATACCTTTGGGTAGATTCATCAATCAAAGTTACATCAGATTCTCTACCAAGTAATTGATCATTAGAAACCAAGTTTCTACGAACGACACACCCAGTACAACCTGTGTCCCTTAAAACTACAACAGTCTTACCATTAACCGTACCCTGCGCTGTTGGTAATCGCGACCTTAAAAAGTAACAGACACCTTCCCTATCCACGTTATCATTGATTAGTGGACTTTCTTCCTTACTCTTATAGAGACCTTCAATTTCATGAGACCTATTCATTGTAGTTTTACAAAAACTCATTTGATGTCCGCCACCCCGACCACATCCGCGGGAATAACCCCGACCACGGCCACGATCTGAATTACTACCCTTCGTCTGTACAGTATCGCTCTTACTCTGTGATCTTTGTGTCTCATCTTTCGGTGCATAACTACTCCCCTTACTTCCGCTATACCCGCTTGCACTTGCACCTACCTCCGCACTATATGCTTGCTTCCTATCGGGATTCTTAAAACATTTATATGTTAAATGTCCCTTACCACAAATACTACATTTTATCTCTGGCTTCGCACTCGGCTTATTATCAGATCTACTCTGAGTTACGCCCTTAATATCACGCTGCCCCTTATTAACACAAGCGTAGACACCGCCACGTGCTTCTGCAAATAAATCTGCTTCCCTAGCCATCTCACCTAGATTCGTGAATGTTTTCGGTTTCAAATGAACATACAGTTCTTTATTACAAGATTCTAAAAACTGATCTCTAGCGAAAAAATCGCAAACAGATTCATAAGACTGGTCTACCTTCGCCATTTTCAGCCATTTATTAAGATACGACCTAAGTCTACTACTAAACTGAATAAACGTTTCGGACTTTTCAGGCCTATCATAGCGAAATTTCTTCCTAAATCCGCGTTCAGTCATATCAAAATTCTTTAACAACGCATCTTTCAACTTGTCATAATCCGCTGCATCATCTACAGACAATCTATCATAGACATCAAGCGCGCGACCTTTAAGTAATGCGCTTAAATATGCAGCCCAAACGTTTTTATCCCATTTATTCGCCGTCGCGTATTTCTCAAACCTTGATAAGTAACTATCTATTTTGTCCTTACTTTCATCAAAATACGGTAATTTGGGATCTCGCGCATGCGCTAACTTTTCAGCCTTCTGTTTTTCTAATTCAACTCTAAACGTTACCTTCTGCAAATCTATCTGATTCTTCAACTCGCGTTGCTGCAATTCAAAACTGTACTTCAACTTTTCTAACTCAACTTCGCTCGACAACTTCGCTTCCTTATCACTTTCGACTTGAGACAACTTAGCTTCCCTATCTTTCTCGGCTTGCCGCTCTATACTTTCAATTCGCGCCATCTCGATTTCCCTATCCGCCGCAATCTTAGCTAGTTCTACTTCCCTATCTTTTTCGGCCTGCACAATCCTCTCTTTCTCCGCCGCGATTCTAGCTAACTCAATTTCCCTATCTTTATCGGCCTGCGCGATCCTAGCTAACTCAATTTCCCGGTCTTTATCGGCCTGCGCAAGCTTTTCTTTCTCCGCCGCGATCTTCTCTTTATCAAGTTCCCTTACCGCGTGCCTTTCTGCCCTCTCAGTCTCTTGCTGTTGCTTTACAAATTCCTGCAATGCCTGCCCTTCATAACCTAACTCCCTTCCCGTCTTAACTAACTGATCCATGCCGCTTAACGTAAAGCTCACGTTAACCTAACTGAAACCGACGTTCACTTATAGTCACACACGTTAACTAAAACGTTAACAATAATAATAACAAACTAATCCAACTAAAACGTTGATTAATTAGTATACACGCGATCTAGACGTAGCTATTAAAGTTACGTCGATAACAGACCGGAAATGACGTCATAAACTGACGTTGACTTTGCCGAGAATTACTTTTCACTATTAGATGACGTAATTAGATGATGTAAATAACCCACATACAATTACGCCCAACTTGATCTAGCGTATCGGATATACAAACGTAACGTATGTAACGCAACGTATTAACACTGACACGACAACTGTACGTCCTACATTACAAAACCATATTAGATACCAACGGTAAATCAAACTTAAGATTCCGCTATTAGGTTTAATTCATTGTAACGATATTATATAACGTTACGAGTGACCTACGTTACTAAATCAGGACATAAAATGGACCTCAGTAACGGTTACGACACAACGTACAAAACGTTTAGGTTAATAAACTTACAGATTGTCATGCAACAGCAGTGCCAAGGTACTCAACTGGACCTTAAAACTAAATACGTATCATCCGTGCCAAGACAATTCAGGTCTATATACCTCAGTTTCCCCACTCAGATATGCAACCTGTTACATTTTATCACAAATTAATGCATGGGCTATCGCACTTCATCACGCAGGGAATAAGGATAGTTGACCTTAATTGAGTGTAGGTTACATTTACAAAGAATTTAGTGGCAAAATTGCTCCCCTAAAATTCACAGCCTTACGTCACCTTAGAAAAGAACAATCAGAAAGTCAATAATAATAATAAAAAAAATGTCTGACAAAATTGTGCCTAGATTCTGTATATATTGTCAATGTGTTACACTGGCAGATATTAACCGGAAATCAAATCCCGTTACTTCATGACACCATGTTACGCAGAAGGTTTTACACACGGTCGACACGGGTGTAGAGCCTTATGCGTCGCCAGGACGGCGGAGGGTGACTTCCGGTTAAAGGGTTATCTACTAGTGTAATACACTAACAAGGAAACTCTAACAACGTTAAAATTTTTTAAGTTTATATATAATGTAAATTCTATATACAACAATACAATTTACAACTGTCACAATTACAATAATATACAACACATATCAGTTCATGTTGCTGGCCCAAGTAAGGTGTTTGTTTCAAATCTGTAATCGATTTGCGTACAATACGCAAATAGATTACCGTCTGACGTCAACACCGTACTCGGCTCAGCGCCATGAACTAAAGGAAACCACAAAGGACAAAAAACGTTAGTTTGAGCTCATACAAAAAAACAAGGCCTTATGTTGGTAGACTTCAATTCGTCGTTCCCTGGATCATGTCATGGGCCAGTCCATATATCATGAGGAACACCAACTCTTATTAACACGTGCACGATTATATACTGGTCGCTCCCTGGATCGTACCAGGGACCAGTCTATATATATTAAAACACCTTAGTGGACGAACACTGTCCCACACTTGATGTGACCTTCAGATCTTATCACAGAATCTGGCAAAACTGTGCTAACCACTTCCGCCTACATTTTGTGCTTCCCGCCTCTGCTTAGGAACCATGCACAAACGGCGTTGTAACTGCCTCTACCCGGGTTGGTATTAACCTGGAGACGTATATCGCATCTCCAGGTGAGACGTGGCTCTAAGCCCTAACAGCTGACTGCCGGACTTGATGTGCCCTTCTAGGTCTTAACACAGAATCTGGGCACACAACAATATAACATCCATCAAGAATTAAACAGCCACGTCTAACTTTTCATTAAAAGATAGGCGTATAAATACTATGCGTCTCACATTAAAAGCATGCAACACGCTTTCCACAATCAAAAGACTCGTGCAGGTATTCACCTTAAAATCATGCAATACGCTGTCCACGAGAGATATTCACAAACAACCCATGCATAACGTAGCCACAATTTCCGTAAATGTTTTATTACCACAGTTACCCTAAAAACTGTAGCCTTACTGATTGAAAGGATTAAAATAATCTCGACGACATAGTGGACGATTAGATCCATTTCGTAACACATTTGTTGCCAGAATTCTGTGGAGAATTCTATATTGAAACCAATGTAATTTAGTGTTTTTGCAGCACTTTGCAGGGATATTGTATATTTATATTCCATTTCAATTCTGTATAATCAAATTCTGTTTGCCAGTTTTGTTGACTTTTTGTAACAATAGTTTTCTCATTTAATACTTTATAGATGTCTTTGCAGCCTTTTCTACTTTTAATTATTTGTTTTATATTGAATGGGATATAACAATTAGTGATTACTGCATCTGATAAAATAATCTGGCTATTTCTTATAAAATTTTCAACAACTGACTTAACACCAAAATACTCCATAAAGTTTATTTGCAAATCAAATTTATTTACAAAGGAATTAAAATTTAAGACAGAACCTTCTTCATCTAAAATTTCATTTATGAAATATATCCGTTTATCATACCATCTTTGATAGAAAATAGTTTTTTTGTCTATGATGTACAGAATGTGTAAACTATTATTAAATTTCCATAGTCCTTTGCCTTTTTTGAATTCATTAACTTGTAACGATAAAACTACAGGAGAGTGGTCTGATCTATAACTGGGTAATATATCAATATGTTTCACACTTGGCATAAGGCATTCTGAAACTAAGAAAAAATCTAAACGTGCTTGTTTTAGGGGGTTAGGTTTACGCCAAGTATACCTTCGTTCTATTTCATTTAACTCCCTAAATGGGTCTGTTAAATTTAGCTCATCTTTCATATTTAAAACGCACTCTTTCGCTTTTGGATTATTCACATGTAAATAGTTTTTTGTATCTAAGTCTTGATCCTGTACTAAGTTAAAATCTCCACATATAATAATAGTCTCATTCCCAATTTCTTCTATACTCTCTGCAACTTTAATATAAAATTCTGGTGTTTCGTTTCTTTTTTTATATGTGTGTATTTTTTTTCCTCTCCTTCATTTTTTTTTAAATAACATATTTACAACATTTCAAAATTACACATTCTGTACATCATGACATCAAACAGATTGGCACCTGAAACATAGAAGAAAAATATACATAAGTAAGATGTGAATAAATAAATAATTAAGTATATTATCATGTAAACTGTGCATTATCATATAGTCCTGGCGACTCTACTACGACTCAAAAGGTAGAATTGAATCGAATAGCGGTAAATATCGGTCACGTTCAGGATATTTACACGAGTTAAAAACATATTGAAATTTTTAACCGGTATATATCTATTATGACTTCATGTTTGCTTTCATGGACCAAAAAAAAAAATTGTACTTTTACAGGAAAGTATTTGCTCTGGCAAATTCTTTCCTATAGTTGAGAAGAGAGGCAAAGATGATAATGGCAGAGTCATTTCCCTTGAAAATGTGATTGTTCACCTTTGAGGTGACATGAGTTGCCTGTGTTCTTTTCTGTCCTTTTGTCCGCAATTAAAATTCATCGTAAGGTCGCGAAAAGGAAGCTTAAAGATGTCAGGAATAAGTCCTCTATAAAAAGGAATTTGCTGCAATCACTTTGCACAGATTGAAAATTAACAGAAACTGGTCATTTTTGGGCGCACACTGAATTAAGCATTCTTGAATAACATAAGGGAATCTGTCATTTTCCACGATGAGAAATTCTGATTTGACCCTCCTTATCTCATCCGAGGCTGGCAAAACATAGATGAATAAATAAATGAAAATGAAATAAATAAGAACGATATCACGTGCAGTCAATGCATTGGTTGTATAGGAGATCACGTATACTTGGTATAAAAGAGTCACGGAAAGCGCCAAACATAAATTTGAAAGACAGAGTCTGAGACAAATACAGGGCTTACCTGATAAGGTTCCAAACAGTATTACTTTGGCCTTACTTGATATTTTACCTTTGGAGTCTGTTGTGCACAAAAATGCCTTAAACTTATTTATAAATATTGCCAGAAATTCTAATTCAGTTGAATATGAAATTGAAAAAAAAAAGGTTAGTAATGAAAGATGTACATGAAAAGAGTTGGTTTAATTACATAAGGGAATTGGTTGAGCTTTACAGTCTACCCTCCATACTGGAATTGTTTAAAAACCCTCCGTCTGAATCGGAATGGAAGCAAATACTAACTCTGTCAGTGAACTCTGCCCTTGAAACAAAGTGGAAAGCTGCAATTGAACAAAAACCATCACTCAAGTATGTTAATACAGAAGCGTTAGAGGTTGGCAAGCGCCACCCAGTATGGTCAACAGTGAGGAATAATGTCAGTGACAGCAGAAGAGCTCAGTTAAAGTGTAAGCTTCTTACTGGTACATACATCCTTCAGGTAAATAGAGCAGTTTTCAATCAGTACTCAGTGGATCCAACTTGTAAGTTATGTTCTTCTGAACCAGAAACAAGGCAACACTTTATTGCGGAATGTTCAGCGTTCGAAGCAGAAAGGAACATCTGTAAATAGAAGGCGGTACTTTCGTTACGGTTGCATTTGTTTTATGTTCGGTGCTGTTTAATTTATTGTGTTCTCATTTTAACCCTTCTATAATAAAATAGAAAATAGGTAAAAATAGTTGTTAAATGTTATTCGTATAATTTGCTTAGTCTGTTGTAACCCTTCTGTTGGTCTAAATTATTTAGTTCAGTAAAGATAGCTGAGTTGCCACCTATTTGGGAAAGAGCTGCTGACTCGGCTTATCACTTGTAAATTATTGTTTGTTGGGATGTCTTTGTCAATCTTTCCCTTTGGTGTTGGGAATGGGGTTTGGGATCTGATTCAGTCAGTTCCTGAAGTGTAGTTGCTCTTTGAGTTTACTTAACATCCCTTCGATGCAGGCCAATATTCATGACTCCGACATATTCACGAGACTTGTATTGGACTCTTCAGCAGTGACTGACGAGGAGGCGGACAATCAGGATGATATTTCTCAGGTTGAGTTACATGCCAGAGAGTATATATACAAGATTCATAAAAAGAGAGTCGCCAAGTTGAAACAAATTTCAGCCAGTTAAAGTTATAAATCTTAAATGTGGATAGCACAGCCGTATATAATCACACCAGCATTCTAATTAGAGCTCTTATATGTATATTTGAAGAATCTCCCTCAACACCGTATGGTGGTGGTCCGACAAGTCAGCGGACGAACTCTACGATATAACAGAACAGAACATGGCGTCAGTTTATGCTAAATATAACATCAACAAAGAGAGCTGAAAGTCAGCGACTATATAATCAAGCAGGATCTACGTTAAAACATACACGCTATAAATCGAATGGAATGCAAGCAAAGAACGATTCATGAGATGGGACCGCAATGCCTCTCGAAAGCACTGTTCGGCACCCGTGACTAGTGTCAAGGGGTGACCCTTGGCACCGTCTGTCATAACCATCGGAAATAGCTTATCACGAAATCGAAAGCGGAAGACACGCGAAATGGCAACCGGTGGTAGCCAATAATTTCTGGTTTGTTAGTGCATGATTAATTTATATAAGGTACATAATAATGAGATAAGTTTTGTTATTTTCCGTGAGGCTGTGATCTATACACGCTCATTGCTTTAGTTATACACACCATAATCGGTGCTTGATACTGCCTGAGAATTGCTGCTAACGAAGAAAAAACAGGTTTCGATTTTATAATTACATCAATAATCTTGACATACAAGTGTTATGTGTTTTAAATTACAACTAACATCATTTGTGACTTTTGTCTGGCATCAATCAAGTGCTTTGTTGATAGAAAATAAACAGTTGTGTACGGCGAATAGTTGTTCATTGCTCGATTTATGTACGGCCCATTGCTCAAACAATGTACGATATAGCGCTTATGTTTTCATGGTTTCTGCTTGTCTTGCATAATTCAGAGAAGAATAGTTTACACGCAAGCTTATAAAATGCGAATATTACATTTTAGAAAGTTAACTACATTTCTAAACCGAGCCAATAAATATTCAATGCAGTTAACGTTTGTTGCGGCAAATACTGATATCTCCAAGTGCCCTCATAGTTTTCCTGTTTTTCACCACAATTAATCTTGTGTTACCTCAGACTACTGATATCTGTAAATGTAAGGCGGAAATTCTCAGGAATTGAAAATTCAATTCCAGATCCAACTCAAGACACCATGTGGGAGAGAGACAACACAAAACTAGATATCACAAGAAACAACACCATCCAAGGGCGTAGCTACGTATACGGCAAATAAACAAGTGCGTATTGAAATTTTGTCAAAATTGACAAAATTTCAAAACGTACCTGCATATTTGCATGCTGAAATTTTATAAATTAGACAAGATTTCAATACCAATTACCAAAGTGGCTGAAATACTAGCTTTCCTTTCAAGAAGTAGAGCATAAAAAATGGTTGTGCGTATCATACAATTGCCCCTAGTTACGCCCCTGCCATCGGCAGCCATTTGAACAGCAATTTCCCATGAAGGTGGTCAGCGGGCTTGCCTGAACATCACAAAACAATGTGTCAATAACAAACTTAGCAACTAACAACACATAAAACAACCAAGAAAACTAAAACAGAACTACCGGCTTGGTACGGCCAGTAATGAACTACTGGGGGGCTTAACTGGTTTGTGGTCGACCAACCCTCGCCCTTTGTTCTGCTTTAGCTCATCAGATACCCAGTTGTTCATCCCAACAAAAGCAACCACCACCCACACAAAAGTCTTACAAAAAGCAGCAACCTTGACAATAAGAACAAATTATACATAAAACATTAAACATCTAGTTTTACCTATTTTCATTTTTTTAATGTCAGGGCTAGCCTTTACATCAAAACAGTCAAAGCGACAAACACACTTGAAACAATTGTAAAAAACCAAAACAGAGGTGCCATCTTGGGACAGCCAGTAATGAAATTACCGGTGGCCTTAACCGGTTTGCGGTCGAGCCCTAGGTCCTGCTTTGGTTCAACAGACATATAGTTGTCCGGTCTGCGTGGAAGATTCATAACCCATAAGTGTAATATCTCAGGAACACAGAAATCAAAATTAAACTAAGATAAAACCAAACCGAAGACTCACAGAAATAGCAACACTAAAATTCTGGAGCAGAAGAAACCTACAAGTTAAACCACGGTGGGCCCGACCAAAGACCTCCCGGAACGGGCGGTAGGCGCCAACCGTCTGTATTACTATTAAGTTAGGTTTAGGTTGGCGCCTTCATAAAGTCTGAGGCACCACCCATCGTCATGCATTTGAAGAGGTAAGCAAAGCTGTTAATCTTAATTGGGTAAACCACCAAGCATGCAAATTGTCGCAACACATCCATAGTATATATCGAATTATTATCTTCTTAAAATGATAAGGAAAGTCATTTTTACCGATTATTTTTCTGAATTTATACACCAAAGTCGCCATAAAATTAAGGTTCCAAAAGACCTTGCTAAAGAAGTGTTTTCAATCGGACATTATATTGAGACACTAAGTTGTAATGCAGTCAATAAAAGTTTGAAAATGCTTTACGCGGTCTTGTAGTTGGTAGTATATTTTCTGGGAGCAGAAAATTGACTTTGAGATACCAACAGTTTGAAATGATATTTGACTTTGAGGTATCGGGAGTTGACTACATTACTTTGATATTTCAGAAAAAAGTTCGGGGTATTCTCTGTGATAACTTTATCTACAGGAGTTCTGCTTTAAACCTACCAGGATATGGGCCCTTCCATAAAAGATTTGAGCTATGTTTCTCTTCAGTAAGTGTACGATCATTGTGACAGTTAAATGAGCCGCGACTCGAGAAATCCAACAAAGTGGCTGTGCGCTCAGCGCAGACTCAGATCAACCTGAGCATCCGCCCAGTCTGATCAGATTCTTCGCTGTCCATATGGACGTAGCTTAGACCCTGCGAAAAGTCTGATCGGACTGGGCGGATGCCCAGGCTGATCTAAGTCTTCGCTGGGAGCACAACCACTTTGTTGGTTTTCTCGTGTCGCGGCTCAATTAAGTTCTTGTGCCGGATGTTCTATGTTTAATATCAAGCAGAAATTTGCTGAACACGACATTCTGTTAAAAGCTGCGGTGGTCTTTTGGTTGTTCGCATGTTCGAACCCTGCGAATCCTATCTTTAAACCAACGTCCCAGTCTCCGCATGCTCTAATTTAACTTCGTGTTCCATCACATCACGTGCATCACATACACTCGCTTTCTCGCTTGTTCACTCACTTGAGTTGTAAACCATGAATGCTATCACTATAAAAGTAGGACCCAGTAGTTCAAAGCATCGCTAACTTTATTATATGCAATAGCCCACTTCGAATCTAACTAGAATAGCTACCATAGTAGTATTTTGGGGCATGCGCACTCGCATTACCAATCGTACGCCAAAGTTGCCAATAGTAGATTGTCATCGAATCGGAAATAAATACTATGTAAATGCATTTCATTGCCTTTTCCGTACATGTAATTAATATTAAAGATGTAATTTATAGATTAAATGATAATTTATGCCCTAAAATAACTGTATGAAAAATATAAACAACTCAGTAAAACAAACACTTTTTGTACACCCAAATATCGCAACAGTCTTCTACGACCGCCAACTTGCTACTAGAGTAACGGCGGTCAAGACCTCGGTTGATCTTTAGTAAGTTCATGACGCCACTTTAGTAGCTACCATCGCACTCTATTTGGAACTTAGTAAATATAGTAGCTACTATAGTTCGATTCGAAGTTTGCCATAGTCGTAAAGTTTTCTAGTACACATACGTGTGTCATGCAACATGTGTCACCGTGTAAACACCCCAAATTCTTTTGTTTCATGAGACAAATCTGTTGCATGCAGCATGTCTAATTACCTAAACATAACGTAATTCGTCACATGACGCATGGGTCATGCAACATGAATCGCCGCGAAAACCCACCCTAGCCTCAATTGTTGCAGGACACATGTGAAAATCCATCTTTATCTAAATGGTTGCAGGGCACATGTGAAAATCCAACTTTACCTAAATGATTGCAGGACACATGTGAAAAACCATCTATTGACTGAGTGCGACTGTCATCGAAAACATCGATTCAGTATTTCAGTGCCGGTACTCCAAATCACAGGATATAATCGATTCCGCTAATTTTCGCTTCCTGCAGAGACTGTACATCATATTTGGCTTCCGCCGAGACTGTCCACGATCTTTTTCTTCCTGCCGAGACTTCTGTACGTGATAAATGACTTCCTGCAGAGACTGTCCGCGTGATTCTGCTTCCTGCCGAGGCTCTCGGCAGGAAGCAGAGTCACGCGGACAGTCTCGGCAGGAAGAAATGTTTCGTGGACAGTTGTCCCTGCAGGAAGCAAGAGTTCGCGGACAGTTTCGGCAGGAAGCCATTTTTCGAGGACAGTTGTCAGTAGTAAAGGACGGCACTATGGGGACTCCCGGCCGGAGACTAAGTCCGCAGCCTGGGGCAGTCTCGGGCCGGGAGTCCCCATAGATGACATCGCTTTAGTAAGCTTGAAAAGGCTAGTTTGAAATAACTTAGTCTTTTTCAAGGGTAAAAGTCTATGTAATATGGCATAGGAGATGTCTTAAGAGGCTATACAGTAATATGCGTCTGCTATTAGTCTCTTGGCCCTGTATCTCAAGACCTCACTATACCAGAGGCATAACTCTATAGCGTCAGTACTTGTTCCTTGGGGATTATAAAATCTTGTATCTCGAGATTTTAATGTTCTGGACTGAGATTATTTCTTACTAGCCTTCTAAAGCCTGACTACTACATTTGATGACGAGAAGATCTCTGCTCCCAGTGAGCTTGAACTTGTGGGTATCTAGTGGAAGGTCCACATATCCACATTGAAATTGTGGAGCTGATGTGGATGTCAAGTGGAAGGTCCACATATCCACATTGAAATTGTGGAGCTGATGTGGATGTCAAGTGGAAGGTCCACATATCCACATTGAAATTGTGGAGCTGATGTGGATGTCAAGTGGAAGGTCCACATATCCACATTGAAATTGTGGAGCTGATGTGGATGATGTGGACTTGATGTGTATGCAATGTGGAGGTAATGTGGATGATGTGGATCCACAATGTGGAGTTTCCACATGTCCACATCTACACATTAGACAAATCGGCTTACCCTGTCCCATTTCTGACAGACTGACACAATGCATCTCAAAACCTCACTGTTACAATAATAAGAACTAGGAAGAAAAGAACAATTAACAACAGTTTAAATTCAGAACAACTTTATTTGTCCCGCTAACCTATTCATTACGACAGACAGAGGATTAGGACCGTCCCTCTGTCTTCGTTTACATAATGATCATTAGTCTTTTATAGTAAATAAAACTCTTTCGATAGGTTCCACTGCAGGTCTACTATTATTTAAATGATCTCAATGCTTTGCCATCGCTGAAATGGTTAATTTCAGAGACCTATCAAGAATCAATGTCACTGGGTTTCCTCTTCAACAGTTAAAGTTGGTCTTTCATATTCGTCAAGTTTTCGTTCAAGTAGATATCTTCTTTTTTTCACTGCATACTGCATCGCCTCTTCTTCATCATAGTCTTCATCTTCTTTCAATCTGTGAGCTGTTGATATTACTTTCTTGTGGATAGGATCTTTTCTCAAAGCAGACCCGAGTGCCACGAGGTCTTGATACTTGGTAACCAGCGTTGATCTGTATTTTGGTTTCAGTTCTTCATATGCCATTTCCTCAGCTGATTCAACATCGATGTTAGGTGTCTCCTGCATGGTGTTTTCCACTGTTTCATCGAACTGATCTTGATTGTCTCTGTAAGTGCTTCTCATTAGTCTATCCCAAGGACTTGTCTTTTGAATTTTCCTGCGTTTGGCTTTCTGTTTTTCCTCTTTACTAGCAGACTCACTGTCTGTCTCGACTTCTGACGGTTCTGTATCTGGATCGTCTGAGAGTTTACTATAATCATATTCTCCAAAGATATCATGTCCTTTCATTCCCTTCAAATATTTTCTGTTTGTAGTTACATCTGACACTTCTGAGATAGTACTTTCTTCGCTGTCAGACATAGTTGTAGTTGCTTTACAAACACCACTGGACGTATGTCTTCTCAGGCTGTCTGATCGAGCAAATTCACGGAAGCACTGCTTGCACTGATATCGACCCATTAACGACTGGTTGAAGAATGAAGTTATATCCTTTGACTCTTTCTTTTATAGTCTGCAATAGATATTGAAGAACTTGTGCTAAGTTTGGTAAATCACTGCAATTCTTACATTTTTACCAATTGCATGCACTTTTGTGAATTAAATGATGTAGAAAATTGTGAAAAAAATGTGTATAATTTAAAATCAGTTTTATTAATTCTGTCAATAATTTAAATACCAACTGAACATTTAGAAAACTGATACAAGTTTCCAATGTTACTCAATCGTCATAGCATTTAAAAAGTGACTAACACTTTATTTCATTGTTTTTAACTCCAGCTTGTTCCCTGTCTGTCTGTTGATATCCTCTTTAGCTTCACTACGTCTATGACATTTCTGACCCCCAGATTCATTCTTTGTCCGTCTGGAACATCTTAAATGTTTATTCTTCTTGTGTATGTATCCTTTGAGTTTGTGTTGTTTTTCTTTCTCCTCACGACATAATGAACGAATTTCCGCTCTGCATAGTCGGCAATACTTTAAAGGTCTACCCTCTCTGAGCCTTTTGTCTAAAGCAGTTGACAATCGTTTCATGAGGTATCGAATCTGTCCAAAGGTAGAAGGATTTCTTTTTCTTTTCTGTACAACAGGAATGACAGGCAAGCCTGAAGATTCAGAAGTTAGCCCACAGTGTGCTTTTGTTAGATTATTGGAACTACCAGACATTCTGCTTTCTCTCAAGATTTTACTTAAAATGGTAACGCTTGTAACAGTGTGTTGTATTTATACTTATTTCCTGTTTCTTATTCAACAAGAAATCAAACAATTTTCTTTTTTTATTTAATTTGCCGCCTGAAATGTAACTTAATTAAAGTCTTTCCAGAGCTGAACTGAATATTTTTACCGGTATCACCTTTGATACTGATATGAACTTGATCAATATAAGATTTTGCCACTGGAACGTAATGCAAGTTGACAAATTCTTTGTGTGACTGCTGAGAGCGTTTTGAATTCTCAAATGGTACAACTCTCAAAATAGGGGCCGTCACGTCACCAAGGTATGTATAATCAACTACATCTGAGTACACGTACAAGCGATTATGCAATATATTTAGGTCTACTCCATATTTGAAAGCATATGATTCGTTTCCAATGGGGTTTTCTGACATAGCCGGATTAACTCCAAGAGCTTGTCCAAGTGAAGCTGGAAAGCGAATCCTGACCTGGTTTGGATTTTGTGCAACAACTTTTAGACGATTTGTGCTTTTAACATAAGTAATGCTGATAGAAGCATTTATTTGTTTCATTAAAGATCCATGTTTTGTGTCTATTACAGATTGCATCTCATCCACCAAATGCTGTGGAGAGTTGTAATTTCCTTCAGGAAGAAATAATTTATATTCATGACAGGCCTCTCCACTAGCACACAAATCCTTTGCCGTATCTATTCCTTGAGCATTTAATACCGCTTGGTCCAGAAATGACAAAAAGAAAAAATTAGTGTTTTCTGAAATATTATTGACTCGAGATGGTGTAATTAATTCCACCAAAGCAACTTCCCACTTTTCGCTTTCGATATTTATCGGGTGATCTAGTCTCACAGTAAAAGAGCTTTGTGTGTTTTGAGGGAAAGTTTTCAGAGAACCATCACTCAGAAGTGTTAGATAGAAGTCCTTCATGATCAGGAGATGAATAATAACTCATCAAATATCTTTAACGGCTTTGTTTTTCTCTTGCTTCTTACTTCTCTCTGTACAAAACTAGAATGAATTCATATCTGAACATCACACTTATATACCGGATAGCATTTTGAGTTTCATATATTATTTAACACAATTCTCATCAAGATTATAGTGCCACAAAAAAATGCAATCTTTATTTCTTGCATGCCAGTAAAGACAAAAATATGCACTTAAAAATTTAGCAAGAAGAGTGTGCTGTACAGCACTATTTCTTCCCCGGTCGGTTACCCTATGCCTGGGAAGCCCTGGCGATTTGAAGCCATATCTACATGATCACAAGTCCTGAATGTCGCTATGGACCAGAGACCTGCCAGCGGAGGTACCTTTTACGGAACCTTGGATGTTCCGACCCCTTAAGCCATAAGGCTTCTACTGTTTCACATGTAATCGATAGACTTCGCATCTGCGGGCCCAGGCGGTATAACCGTTGTGCACACCAGTTCCAGTCCAGTGGTGACCGGCAAACCAGCAATATTAATATGCGAGTTCCTAATATATATAACTAAACATAAACCAGTTTACTTGAAACAAGATTGGACATTTGCATATCATATATCTTATTTCAATAAAGGTCATGTTACTATTTATGGTAACACATTTCAAAATATAAAAATTAATTAGAGAATAATAAAATCTACATTTTGGTGTTTATTTTATCAAAATCGACCGAAAAATAACAAAGTTATTCAATTTTTCATATTATGGTGTTATTACAAGGGAGGTAAATCTGGATTGACTTTGTTTATTCTATAAATAGATTATTCAAGTAATAGCTTTCAGAAAAAATGATACAAATGAAAAGTGAATACCTGTATGTATTTACCACTTCAGTTATCAGTATATTTTGTGTGACTTTGTAACTCTTAAATACAAAAGTATAAGTTTTGCCAGGCATGTGCACTGCGCATGCGCGGAATTTGGAGGGTAAGAAAACTGTAATAACTCCAGATTGCCTTGATGGATTTTCATAATTCTTTATTTATTGGAAAGAGCAAGTCAAAACCTACCAAATACTCTTAAAATAAATTGTCACACTGCGCATGCGCGGAATATGGAGGGTAAGAAACCTGTAATAACTCCAAATTGCCTTGATGGATTTTCATTATTCTTTTTTTATTGGAAAGAGCAAGTCAAAACCTACCAAATACTCTTAAAATAAATTGTCACACTGCGCATGCGCGGAATATGGAGGGTAAGAAACCTGTAATAACTCCAAATTGCCTCAATGGATTTTCAAATTTTTTCTTTTATTGGAAAGAACAAGACAACACCTACCAAATTTTGTTTCAAAATAATAAACCACAATATGCATGTACAGAATAGAAGGTAGGAATCAGATATAACTCAGATTTAGGATGTATGAGGAACCAGTGAACCCCTGGGCAGTTGGCATTGTAACAGTGAGGTTTTGAGATGCATTGTGTCAGTCTGTCAGAAATGGGACAGGGTAAGCCGATTTGTCTAATGTGTAGATGTGGACATGTGGAAACTCCACATTGTGGATCCACATCATCCACATTACCTCCACATTGCATACACATCAAGTCCACATCATCCACATCAGCTCCACAATTTCAATGTGGATATGTGGACATTCCACTTGACATCCACATCAGCTCCACAATTTCAATGTGGATATGTGCACCTTCCACTTGACATCCACATCAGCTCCACAATTTCAATGTGGATATGTGGACCTTCCACTTGACATCCACATCAGCTCCACAATTTCAATGTGGATATGTGGACCTTCCACTAGATACCCACAAGTTCAAGCTCACTGGGAGCAGAGATCTTCTCGTCATCAAATGTAGTAGTCAGGCTTTAGAAGGCTAGTAAGAAATAATCTCAGTCCAGAACACTAAATCTCGAGATACAAGATTTTATAATCCCCAAGGAACAAGTACTGACGCTATAGAGTTATGCCTCTGGTATAGTGAGGTCTTGAGATACAGGGCCAAGAGACTAAT
Organism: Ctena decussata; assembly: GCA_963989385.1. NCBI lineage: Eukaryota > Metazoa > Mollusca > Bivalvia > Lucinida > Lucinidae > Ctena > Ctena decussata. The sequence goes on along the minus strand of OZ022511.1, from coordinate 75,336,580 downwards.
AGCAGACGCATATTACTGTATAGCCTCTTAAGACATCTCCTATGCCATATTACATAGACTTTTACCCTTGAAAAAGACTAAGTTATTTCAAACTAGCCTTTTCAAGCTTACTAAAGCGATGTCATCTATGGGGACTCCCGGCCCGAGACTGCCCCAGGCTGCGGACTTAGTCTCCGGCCGGGAGTCCCCATAGTGCCGTCCTTTACTACTGTTGTCCCTGCAGGAAGCAAGAGTTTGCGGACAGTCTCGGCGGAAGCCAAATATGACGGAAAGTCTCTGCAGGAAGCGAAAATTGGCGGACTGGTTTATACCCTGTGCAAATAATTTGCGTCTATTTCATAGATAATGAGAATCATTTTTTCTTCTGTTTGTCACTCAGAGCACATGGACATCGAGTAATATCATCGGTGAAAACGCTGCAAACTCACGGGTACCAGTTCGATTTAATATGACAACAGAACCGTGGGTAAGTGGATTAGTTTCTTGTTCTTTGACACTTTTGTCCATCGAAAATGGTCCAAAACAACGACATAACAAGCATTGATTGATTAATTTGTTGCTTTACGTCCACGGTAAACAGCTAAGGTCATGTCGGGACGGTCAGTTGACCTAACCACACTATTTCTGGGCAGGCTTAGACCTCCTAAGCGATTAACCCGTACTAAGTGCACATACTTTCACCAGTAACTGACAACTGCCCTTCTTGAATCAGCGGAAGGAGAAACGAAAGTAAATGCCAGACCAGGTATCGAACCCAGGACCTTTGACATCAGTCCGGTGCCCTACCGATTGCGCTACGCGGCCCGGCGACAGAACAAGCAGCTTTGATAAATTGGGCAGCGACATGACAAAACCAACATAGTGGTTGTGGTCGTACGCTCATCCAAGACTCGGATCAGCCTGGGCACTCTCCAAGTCTGATCAGAGTCTTTGCTATCCGCATGCAGGTAGCTTAGATTCTTAGCTACCTTTAAAGCGCTAAGCGAAGAGTCTGATCAGACGGGGCGGATGCCCAGGCTGATCTGAGTCTACGCTGAGCGCACAACAACTGTGTTGGTTTTCTCGTGTCGCGGCTCATATTTATTTGCTCACCTGAGCCGAAGGCTCACAGGTGAGCTCATAGTATAGGCAGGCATCCGTCGTCCGTCTGTTGTCCGTCGTCCGTCAACATTTTCAAACAACATCTCCTCTGAAACTACAAGGCCCATTGTTACCAAATTTCATATATGGCATTTATAGGCAGGGGGGACCAATAATACTGTTTTTTTTTTATCCAAATCGCTTCAGAACTTTGGTTGCTATGGCAACTTAAAGTTTCCATTGACTTGTATGGGGAAAATTGAAAATTTGCATTTATTGCTATGTCACTGCAGATATTTTGACAAAACTTTTACAGAAATATTCCTTGAGTAGTCCTCTATTTAAATACATGAAATTTATGTACATTGCACAATTTGGCTGGTTGCCATGGCAACCGAAAGGTTAAAAATAGAAAATATATTCAAAAATCATCTACTCAGAAACCATGCAACCAATAAAGCTCAAACTTCACAGAAAGGATCTTAATACCAGCTTCTATAAAACTACTGTTTTTCTTGGCAATTGCTTTAGCAATTTGGTTGCTATGGGAACTTAAAGTTGCCATTGACTTAAAATGGCAAAATAGAAAATTTGCATTTATTGCTATGAAACTGCAGATATTTTGACAAAACTTTCATAGAAATGTTCCTTGAGAAGTCCTCATCCAGTCTTATTAAATTTATGCAAATTGCACAATTTGGCTGGTTGCCATTGCAACCAAATAGTTAAAAATAGAAAAATATTAAAAAATCATCTCCGCAGAAACTGTGGGGCCAATAAAGCTCAATCTTTACAGAAAGAACCTTAGTACTAGCCTCTATAGAATTACTGTTTTTCATGGCAATTTCTCCAGCAGTTTGGTTGCTATGGCAACTAAGAGTTTCCATTGACTTATAATGGGGAAAATGGAAATTGGCAATTTTTGCTGTCTCACTGCATTTATTTAGATTTTCTTTCTGCAGAAATGTTTCTTGAATAGTCCTCTATGTTTCATATGAATTTTCTCCAAATCGCTGAATTTAATTGGTTGCCATGGCAAAATATAGGGTAAATTTACGAAGAAAAAATGAAAAAATCTTCTGCTCAGAAGCCATATGGGGGATGAAGCAGATATTGTGCAAACATGTTGATGACAGAAGCCTCTACATGAATTTCGTTTTTTCTTCCAACCCCATAAGAACTTTGGTTGCTGTGGCAACTTATACCTTCCATTGACTTATAATGGGAAAAGTGAGGAGGATGAAGCTGATACTTTGCATACATATTAATAACATAAGCCTCTACCTAAAGTATGTTTCATATTACCATTGCCCATGTGAACTGGTTGCTATGGCAACTTAAAGTTTCCATAGACTTACAATAGGGAAAGTTGGTATTTATTTCTGTGTTACTGCAGATATTTTGACAAAAACTTTACAGAAATGTTCCTAGAGTAGTCCTCTATCAGCCATATGAATTTTGCCCAAAGACCTGATTTTTATTGGTTGCCAATGCAACTGAAAGGCCAAATTTTCAATTTTTTCATTTTTTTTTTTGCCAGAGATCTTCTTAAAAAAGCTTTTTTTTTTTGCAAAACTGTTTGTGATATTATCCTGTATATAAATGGTGTGTTTTATTGCTGCTGTGCATTTGTTTTGTTGCTGTGGCAACTTAGTTTTTCCAACATAACCTCAGTGCTCAGGTGAGCGATATAGGGCCATTGGCCCTCTGGTTTTTTCCGCTTGTAAACTGTACTCCCAAAGCCACATGCACATTTGCAGACCATGAAAGAGAAGCCTGCAAAGTATCAAAACAGTATGAAAAACTGTAGGTTCTGAAGCAGTTGCACACGCACGGTACCTACTCGATAGGTCTTTCAATACTGACAAAATTACAAGCTGATAAAATGACTACGGTTGCAAAGCAGAACGAAAGGAGTAAAAAATTACCCTAGCATAAGTCTCATGCATATCCAGTGACAATGAAAAAGAAGTCTGCAAAGTTTTGACAACTGTTGAATGAGTTCCGCACACAAGTCAACAGATCTTCTCATACCAAACATGACAGCTTGCAAAGAGATAAAAAAAAGTAGTTATCACTTACCCAAGCGTATCCCTGCATGTACATCTAACAACCTACCGAGAAACAAGAAGCCTATAAAAGTTCTGAATGGTTGATGAAAACACCTGTAGGAGGAGTTGCGCACACAAGACACCTTCGCGAAAGGTCATACAGTGCCGAAAAATGACTAAGTTTGGAACGTGAAAAAAAGTAGAAAAATTATTCTAGCATGAGTTCTAAGTTTCTTGCACTTTTACAGACCATAAAAGGGAGCATTCAGAGTTCAGAATGATTCGTGAAAAACTGTAGGGGAATGTGCGCACACAAGGCACCTACCTAACAGGTCTTCTGATGCTGAAGAATGACTGTTGGCAAAGCGAAAACAGTAGTTTAAATTTATCCGAGCATGACCCCACTAGGAAAAGTTGTGCACGCAAGGTACCTACTGTCAAGGGTGGACGGAGCTCCGGAATCACGAAACTGCGGAAAAGTGCATACTATGTCTCCGCGCTTTTGTTCGACAAAGCGGGGGACAATAACGTACTGGAGTATCGAAGTATTGCCCATGTTCCTTCTTTTGAATTTATCCTCTGGTCTTGAAGGATCTCTTTTAGATTTTAATTTGGTACGTTTATGCCACAAATGCAACCTCGAAACCTCAGTTTTGATAGTAATTTACAGGGTCTTCTTAAGTTGAACAGATTTAGAACATGTATTACATGAACCACCGAACATGGGCTGTATATATGTCTTTAAAAAACAACCTTTCACCGGGTGGATGTGTACATTGTCAAATTTTCTCGCAATTTTTAGCTCACCTGAGCAAGAGGCTCCGGGGGAGCTTATAGTATGGTCAGGCTCCGTCGTCCGTCGTCGTCCGTCGTCCGTCCGTCCGTCCGTCGTCCGTCGTCCGTCCGTCCGTCCACAATTTCAAACGACTTCTCCTCTGAAACCGCTGGGCCGATTGTAGCCAAATTTCATATAGAGCCTCCTGGGACCTTAGGAACAAAAAGTTGTTCAAACGGTCCTGGTCACATGACCAACATGGCCGCCATGCCCATATATGGTAAAAACCTAAAAAAATCTTCTTCTCCAGAACCAGTAGGCCGATGGCCTTGAAACTTTGTATGTAGCATTGGGTACGCGAGTACTACCAAGATTGTTCAAAGTATGACCTTGGGTTGACCTTGACCTTTTTTACGGTAAGGTCAAATTTGCTTCCTTGTGCTTTTATATGGCAAACTGCTAGAACATAAGATATCTTGGGAACTGTTGAAGATTTTGGGCTAAAAATTGGTATCTACAGTCATCTTAATGAGTACATGAAGATTTATGAGTACAAGAGGTCAAGGTCATTCTTTGACCTTTGACCTAGAACTCTCATATTTTGACAATTCCAAACAATCTCCTCAAAAGCCCCCGGGCCAATTGAAAGCAAATTTCATATACAGCCTCCAGGAGTTGAGGGAACAAAAACTTATTCATACAGTCCAGGTCACATGACCAACATGGCCGCCACGCCCATATATGGTAAAAACCTTTAAAAATCTTCTTCTCAAGAACCAATTGACCGATGGCCTTGAAACTTGGTATGTAGCTTTGGGTACTCGAGTACTATCAAGATTGTTCAAACTATGACCATGGGTTGACCTTGATCTTTTTTACGGCAAGGTCAAATATGGGAAAATGCTAGAACATAAGATTTCATGGAAAGTTTTGAAGAGATATGCCTAAGAATTGGTATATACAGTTATCTTAATGAGTACATGAAGATTTGTGAGTACAAGAGGTCAAGGTCATCCTTTGACCTTTGACCCAGAACTCTCATATTTTGACATAATCAAACAATCCCCTAAAAAAATGGGCCAGTTGTAATGAAATTGAGGGAATGAAAATTTGTTCAAACAGTCCACCTCACATGACCAACATGGCCGCCAGAACCATATATGGTAAAAACCTTTAAAAATCTTCTTCTCCAGACCCAATTGACCGATGGCCTTGAAGCTTGGTATGTAACATTGGGAACTCCAGTACTATCAAGATTGTTCAAAATAATGACCTTGGGTTAACCTTGACTATTTTACTGCAAGGTCAAATGTGGGAAAATGCTAGAACATAAGATTTCATGGAAAGTTTTGAAGATTTATGCCTAAAAATTGGTATCTACAGTCATCTTAATGAGTACATGAAGATTCATGAGTACAAGAGGTCAAGGTCATTCTTTGACCTTTGACCCAGAACTCTGTCATTTTGACAATATCAAACCATCTCCTCAAAAGCCCCTGGGCCAATTTTGAAACCAATTTTCATATAGAGCCTCCAGGGGGTTACGGGAATGAATTTTTTTTTCAAACGTCCAGGTCACATGACCAACATGTCCTCCATGCCCATATATGGTTAAAACCTTTAAAAATCTTTTTGACCAGAACAAATTGACCGATGGCCTTAGAGTAACTTACCCTAGAGTACTGAGGCTGAATGGACCCAGGTGAGCTACAGGACCAATGGTCCTCTTGTTAAATAAGGCAAAGCCTTTTTATTTCCTCTTAAATTCACAGAAAGAAAAAAAACTCCTAAATGAGGACTACACTTAGAAGAAAGAATTTCTCCTAGGGTAGCATTATTTTTCATGATTTTGTTTTTCTTAAGATGAAGGGAGGTGGGGCGGTGCACATACAAACTTCCTTGGGTAATTTAGATCCGCCATTTTGTTGCGCAATCAGCTCTTGTTGCCTCCCTTGACATTTTGTGGGTAGTGCATGCGCATTGCATCCTGAAAATCTTAGACATTATCTACATGTGCGCATTAGCCAAATACCTTTCGCGTACATAATACATTACATTTTAAACAAAGAAAAGATTAATTTTTCGGCGAACGTTTACCTTAAAATGCAACTTTATATCTGTATGCTTAGTTATCCACAAAACAACATCTACTTGGTTTAATGAAAAAATAAGACTTTCTCGAATTTTCCCTGGTTCACACATATTTTTCCCTTATACAATATAAAAATACATTGTTGCTATGGTAAACATACTAGTTTTAACGGTAAACATTAGCCCTGAAGTCACAGCAGGGACTAAACTTCCACGCGCTTCGTCTGTAATGTTTAAATTTCAACCTGTCAGTTTTGTGATAAAAGATATTTAAATTGTCTTATTTATTCTGATGTGAGAAAGGCAATGCCCATAAATAAATAAATGGTATTTAGCCGCATTATCTGTCCTAGTTTTGATATGAATCTATTGAAAAGGACAAATGCACAAATGCCCGTAGGGCACTAGTTATCGATATGACGTATTTATAAGGATGGAACCGGGGGATGAAAGTCGCTGTGTTTGCTTTAGCTATCAAAAGATACCCGTGTGGCCCAGAAGAGTGTTACGAAGCACCACTCATCTTTGCCATGCCTGTCGAAATGGGTTTGGTTATCCTAGGCCGATGAACAAACACCCAAATTGCACAGAGATTGACATTAAAGTCAATACTCTCGGCCGAAGTCGTTTTGGGCGAATGTTCCTTAGCAACTCACGTGGCGAGATTGCTTACTGCGCATAATCGGCAACTGGTTACCGTCCTAGTTTGGTTGGTTTCTGACATATTGACTATTTACCAATGGTAATAGGGAAAGTTTGTATGTGCGGTGGCGGGTGGTTGGAAGTGAGGGCTAAGTAGCATCTACATACCCAATCGGACAGCCTCGCCGATATCTTCGATATAGAGTTAAATTTAGGATACGGAATTGGCCGAGCTGTTAGGATTGCTACATACCATTAAAGAGGGACCCCAGCTATCTCCCTGATCTGCCAGTTATCCCGGAGTACAGTCCATTAATCTACAATTTATTGTCAATTTCATGATTAGTGCTAGTTAGCAGCAGCAGGTAGCTGATTAATGGGTTTATACTGACCAGCTGTGAGAGACTTAGCAGAATGAAAGGTGATAAAATTGTTGGGCAATTTTGCCAAAAACGTTTACTAATCTTGGCTTTTTTATCATGAATATTTATGTAATTTTGCTTGATCGAAGGCTTGGGCTGAAAGTAGAAAGAAATGTATAAAGAAGGAATATGTGATAAAATGGCCTATTTCAAGCTAAAGGGAAAGTGGAAAGTATTTTTCAAAATTCTTTCTATGTCTGCCTGAAACGTAAGTTGCTCCTTGTAACCAATTCCATTACGAGTTCGAACGAGAACCGAAATTCTTTTTTAACAAAAATAAGGACAATACTACAACCATTCTTTTTATTCTTTTGCAGTGAATACCATAAATATCTTCATCGAGTGTGATGAAAACTTTGGTATTTTCACGAGTGCGAAGCACGAGTGAAAATCAAATGTTTGCATCACACGAGATAAAGATGTTTGTGGTTTTTACTGCAAAAGAGTAAATTTTCTTTTTTATTTTATTTTATGCGTTGTTATAGTAGTAAATGTACCATGCTAGAATGCTCTTACACGAAACATGCTGTACAGCCATAGCGCCTCATGACGTCATCGAGACGTCGGCATTTTCAAGCTTTTCCCACCACTCAACGATAGCCTGCTAGAGATGCAAAACAAAAAATTACAGCAAACATGCGCAATATTGGTACCAAAATGTATATTTCGATCTAATTAAGAAAACCCATACCCACACTTGATGTTTTATTTTTTTCAAATAAGCGAGCTATTGGCGTTTGAAGTTCTGAAGTGATGCTGAAAGTTTTACTGGACCGCACGAAGAAAATCCGTAGTCATCCAAATAGAGCAGTGAAAATAACACCGACTTTGAACCACCTCATTTTATTACATATATGGAAAGAAACAGCAGCAACCTTACATTTCTAGAGCCATGAATGAAAAAATCTCATATTGCATAAAAATGTTTCATCTTGTAGAAAAATAGCTTGTCGGAAATTTTGTTGTAAATATATTAAAATCAATATCAAAATTTCTATTATTTTTTTGGCAAAAACCTTTCACAAACACCCAGCCACTTGCAATTCCAGTCAAAACATTTCATTATCACCTCTATCCAGACCAATAAATAGCATCCCAGTGGGACTGTGTGGACAGGTCAGAGATTAATTTATCAAACATCTGGCTTTATAGCAGATTCTTCCTGGAAGAATGGGGTCCCTCTTTAACCCTACATGCTGCCTGCACAGTATGATTGAATTCGCTTGAAATGTGAATGTTCACCATGTGTTGCATACAGCTTTTGTTAAAAGGCAAACTGTTGACTGCTAATTGAAAATTCCGGTACTTTGAGCGTTTCAAACAAGTATGCTCGTATCTTACTCAATATTTCATTTAATTTACATATTCACATTTCACAAACAAATGTTCAAAACGAAAGTTGATAATATTTTTCAGTTTTCTTTTTATTGCCGGTTGCGATTTTCTTAACGATGCTCCCTAGGAAGCTCAAGGGACTGAATCCAGAACAAACACCTCCTGTAACTGAGTCTGTCCATGTCCGACAGTAGGTCTTCTTAACTTACCCGTATTAATCCTATTTAACGCACAGGGGCGTTGCATTTCACGAAAGGGGGCGTTATTTACAGCCTAAATTGTAGCAAACCAGCCACTGTCAAAATACCTCTAATAAACAGCATTTAGGGGAATAGATATGCAACTCTGCTATTTTACCTCCCTTCTCAGTAAGGGGGTGGGGGTAAACTCTTGGAGGAAAGAATTTGCTCCTCTAGGAGCAAATTCTTTCCTTTAAGAGTAGACCCCGTTTCAAAGCTCCATTTTACTTAGAGAAGCAAACAGGATTTCATACAAGTTGATGTCACAGGGTATAGGTTAGGTATATCATACACCCATAACAGTTTTTTTCGGAAAAGGAGCGGTGGCGTTTATTAGAGCATGGGCGTTAATGAAAATTAATACGGTATGTTGTTTAACTGCTTTTACCACTGCTCCAGATAAGAGGAATTATTCTGAGAAAATTTTCCTTATTTCTGAATGAAAACATATGCTATGACCCCTATTTAGAACCGTCTCGCCGAGACGGTTCTAAATAGGGGTCACAACGCATACTTTTATAAAAAAATGTGGGGTCACAGCATACTTTTTATAAAAAAAATTTGTAAGTTATCCCGATTACCCTTTCTTATTTTGAACATTGCTATACATCAACAGGTTGGGTACCAGGCTAGTTACAACATCTACAACTTCAACCAAGGGGAATTAGCCTTGGACACATTTGATGTTTCAAGTTGTTTTGATGACTTCTCAAAGCAACCATTTACTCTGGAATTTGCAGGTAATTCTACATGCTGTATATATACATTTAAGTTGGTTATTCTGCTATCCGCGCGTTTTGGCTTACATTTTTCGACATTATATATATGTTCGTTCTAAAGTTTAATGAACGAGTGAGAAACTGGGATGAGATTGCCGAAGGAAGGGTTTTGATTGATTGATTGTTTTGGGTTTAACGGCCCTTTGAGACAGTAATTCAGTCTACATCGGACCGTCTCCCAGAGAGAGGGAGAAAGAGGAGAAATGATAAAAGAGAGAAAAACGTCCAAACAACCCCACCCGCACCTACTGTAAGCACAGTAGGCCCTTGCCCTACAATGTTCCAAATCAGTAGGACGCCCCGGCACTGGAAGTTACACACAGCACCATCGCACCCCCCACCCCGGAAGGAAGGGAAGTAAGTGTAAAATAAACACTCAAGAGCGAAAAAATGAATGTTCCAGCAGAAAAACCGGGAGAGAAGAGAATTAAGCAATAAACCCAGCAGGCACATGACGTTGAAATGACGTCCTACTGACGTCGATGTGACGTCATTACGTCGCATCGATGGCAGTATGACGTCATTTTGACGTCATATGCCTGCGCAGTCATGACGTCGATTCTGTACGACGTCATTTTGACGTCATGTACCTGCTGGGAAATTGCAAAGACTTGACACAAAAGCAGGCTAAACAGACAACAACCAAACCAGAAGCACCGCCTTGGAACGGTAAAAATACTTGAAGACGGATCAAGTGCCAAACTCAAAAGTCCGAACTGGTAAAAAAAACAAACGTTGACAAATCCGAAATACATATAGTAGATACACAGTCATGCATCCTCATTCATAGGTATGATAAAATACTGCGAGTAGTAAGCATCATCCGCCAAGTATATAGAGTTTATTAATCGTCCCATTTAAGATATGGGATTTATAAACCTCGGGAGGTTTGAAGATCCGATAAAGAAACGAGTCGGACGAGTTTCTTTATCGGATCTTCAAACCTTCCGAGGTTTATAAATCCCATATCTTAAATGGGACGATTCAATAAACTGTATATTACATTCGTATGCCTTAGATTTAAAGAATATTCTCATCTGTATTTGTGTTTTCAAGTGTCCTTCCGAGAGCCTGTACACAATAGCTCGAAAGGATACATGAATACTGAATTGCTTTGACCGCCATTTTGTTTTTGAACGGGCCAATGTTTGTTATAATAAGAATAATTTATTGACCAATGGAACCTGCATCATGCCTTTACAATCATCGCCTGTACGGCTACTGGTCCCGACGATCCAAGGCTCGCTCGATATAGTCTGTTATGAGCTGGATGATACGTTTCTTATTGCACATTGCGGAGCGTGTATCGTTCAAAAGGCAATGTATCTCCACAAAATGACATTGTCGTAAAAGCATTCGTGTCCACACGCCATAAATACACATCAAAGTTTGTTATTGGTTTGTTTAGCGTCTGTTGTTTTTCTCAAGATCATAAAAGGCAATTCCAGCTGTATTGTATAGCTACAACTGCTGTGGTATTTCCGTTTAAAGAAAGAAAGAGCTTAGGAAGTAGTTCTAAAAGCCGGTACCCGGTCGTACATTAATAACTAAACTCCGAATGTTATCGGGAAGGTAATCTATCTGCAGGGATTTATTTCCCTAGAGGAAATAAATCCTCGTAGAGAACTGGGAAAAAGCATATTTATATTGACAAGAAATCCTTGTATTTCTTCGTTAAGAATGTAATATATTTATTTATCATATGACGTCGCATCCGAGAGTGTAATAAAGACATGCATTAAAAACGATAATCCACAAGTAGATTAAATATGCAAATTACGTCATATTCTAACACAGGGCGCCTATAGAAGCAATGGAAAGTTTCCGTGTTTTATTCTGCAACAATTCACTGTTTCGGAGCGCGTGAGTCAAATTGCTGACGTCTCTGGCAATACTGACGTAATTATACCCCCGGCATACGAAGTATGCCGAGGGGTATACAGCTTTCGTCCGATGTCCGTTCGTCCGTCTGTCCGTCCGTCCTCCCGTCCGTCCGTCCGTAAGTTAACATTTGCGTTAAAGTTTTGCGTTAAAGTTTTTAAGGTCTTATATAATCCAAACCCTTTGATGGATTAGGTTTATATTTGGCGTGATGATAGATAATAGTCCAAAGTTTTATTCTGTACCACCCCTACCCATGCCTGTGACCTAGAGGTCAAGGTCACGGACTTTGACTTTTCATGTTAAAGTTTTGCGTTAAAGTTTTTAAGATCAATGTATAATTCAAACCCTTTCTTGGGTTGTGTTTATGTTTAGCATGATGATAGATATTGGTCCGAAGTTTTATTCTGTACCATCCCCTCCCATGCCTGTGACATAGAGGTCAAGGTCACGGACTTCGACTTTTTATGTCAAAGTTTTGCACTTAAGTTATTAAGATCTTATATTATCTTAACTCTTTGTTCAGTTTGGTTTATATGTCCAAAGTTTTATTTTGTACCATCTTTTCAAATGCCTGTGACATAGAGGTCAAGGTCACTGACTTAGACATTTTCAAATATGTTTTGTTTTAAGGTTTTGAGATCTCATGTCATCCAAATCCGTTTTTGGGTTTGGTATATTTTTGGTATGGTTATATGTATTGGTCTAAAAATGTATTCTATATCATCTCCACACATGCCTTGACTCAAGGTCAAGGTCACAGACATGCTTTTCCATGTTAAAGTTTTAAGTTAAGTTTATATTATTTGCTTATTTTTCCCATCTTCTTTTGTAGGACCTTCTGGTATGTGACTTTGTTTACCTCCAGGTTGCAACAATTTACATTATCTGGATGCTGCTGTTGACATAAGGTCAAGGTCACATACTAAACAGCTGCATCAATGTACTGCTTTATAATGTTTCAGATATCCTTCAATGTAACTGTTTGATATATTTCTTGGTTTACTGTTAGCTTGCAGAAGATAAGTTGACATCCTCTGTATGCTGCTGCTGCTGACCAAAGGTCAAGGTCACAGATTTTAAAATTTGTATCTGATATGTGTTAAATTCTTGTGTTTAAAGTTTAATGTCATTAGGCGGTGGCGCTGGCCGGGCGTATACGTGAGCACCTGCTCACTTTCTCTAGTTTTGTGACGTTTTGAGACGTTAGACGGTGTGACGTCTCTTTTTCTTTCTAAAATCGCCATAAAAACGTAAATTTATCTTAGATACAGTTACGAATATTGGCGGGAGCATGAACGCGCTGGCAGGAATGTTGGGAGAATTTGAATGAAAAGAATAGTTTTACAGCGTTTTTGAGTGTAAGAATCGAAATAGTTCAGCTCTATCATTGAATTGTTGAGTAATAATGCACTGTTTGTCGCTCCACGCTCGTGATATGATCTACTTTACAACTGACCTCCAAACAGTGAATTATTACTCAACAATTCAATGATAGAGCTGAACTATTTCGGTCAGTTGTAAGTAGATATATCACTCGCGCTCCGCGCTTGTGATATGATCTACTTTACAACTGACCTCCAAACAGTGAATTATTACTCAACAATTCACTGCTAGAGCTGATCTACTTCTTAAACGATATGCGCTGACGTCCATAAAATGTCGCGTTTTCTAATGGCGAAATCGTGACGTTTTAGTGCAAAAATTTGCTAATAAAATGTGGTTTTAGTGTCATATAATAAATAGAATCTTGTATTCGTGCTCCTGTATTATTGATTTTATTAAACTCGTTGGTGAAAACGATAAGATGCTCGGCAGAGCCTCGCATCTTATCTTTTTCCCTTACTCGTTCAATAAATTCAATAATACATGAGCACTCACTCGAATATGATCTCTGTTCTTGAAGGAAATGTTTTATATTTGACTTCACTGCAGCTGGTGTTGTGCTGTGTGGCTGCCGTAAAAAGTCTCCCCGTACATCATCCATAGTGCAGATTATATTTTATCTTTGTCCTTTGAGATCAGAGCATATATTCTGAGAAATCAAAAATAGACTCATTTGATTTAGACTCATACTCTAGATTAATGCTTTTTCTTCATTCGGACCCCCTTTTGATTATTATCAGTCTTTGACTGTCTTATCAATTGCAGTATTTTTTCTTTGGCTTCCGTCGCCGAATCATGTCAGAGTCACTGACGAGGCTTGATTAGCCGAAACTTCGAAATATGGCCCATGTTCTTTCTTTCGAATATGTTATCTGCTCTTGAATGAACTCTTTTATATTTAATTTGGATCCCAGCAGGTACACAACCGTTCAATCAACATTGGATCAACGTTGATCCAATGTTGATTAAACGTCGTGTACCTCATTGGGGATGGTGTCAGTTCCAGTTATTGTCCTTTACACCAATTAAGTCTTAAGCCTAATTGAATATAAGATGGGTGGTTGACTTACAATTTTAGGTCCTTTTTAACAGTATTTCAGTCATATCAGGACGCCGGCTGGGATGATAGTGGATAATGGAAACTGAAAAGCTGTGTGCAAATGAGCCCCGTTTACGCTTTTAAAGATTTACGCTTCCAGCAGGTCTCGAACCCGGGTCCCCTAGATCAGCAGGCCAGCGCTTAACATATGAAGCCACCGGGGCTCTTTTCAACCGAATATAAGGGTTTGGCATAAAGAAGCAATTTACGGTTATTTACATGTAAATGGAGTATATCACTGTAATGTTATCCTTTTACTAACTAGGTAACTATGACAACAGCCTGTACCAGTACAAGTCAGCTTTCCTTCAAGCGGTTTATAAAAGGCTTTTGGCAGCTACCCACATGTCCAGACTACGAATACAAAAGCTCGACCTCCATATCTTTCCTAAAGCTGGTACGTCACTGGAGTTCTTTTGGAGGCACCACCAGCTATCTGTTAGTAAAAAGCAGATCCCTAGATAAGAGGGAGTATTTGGTGATAATTAGGGATAATTTTTGTTAATTCTGGATAAAAACATATGTTGTGACCCCTCATCTGAACCGTCTTGGCGAGACGGTTCAGATGAGGGGTCACAACATATGGTTTCAATGAGAAATAAAGAAAATTATCCTTCAAATATCATCAAATACCCCACTTATCTAGAGCTCTGAAAAAGTAAAATTAATACTGGGATGTTCTGTATGATTACTTGGGTAAACTGGAGCAATACCCAGACATTCCTAGGGCCGTATTCATAAAACGACTTAAGTGGTTGCTATGCTGTTGCTAAGGCTAAATTTCTGTGAAGGAGATTCCCTACAACTATGAAATTTGCTCTGGAGGAACAGTCTTACAAAGACTGTTCCTCCAGAACAAATTTCATAGTTGTAGGGAATCTCCTTCAAAGAAATTTAGCCTTAGCAACCGCATAGCAACGACTTAAGTGGCTTTATGAATACGGTCCCAGACATTCCTGGGGTACCCAAGGAATATGTATGTACATATCCAATGATATGTATGTACATATCTTCATGTACCCCAACAACTACCTGTCTGTTCTTGTTGCATCGTTTTTAGCGTGCCTTTGCGAAGCAAAGGAGGGCTTATGCGATACCCCCGGCGTCGTAGTCCGAGTATCCGTAAAGCGTTAGCGTTAGCGTCCGCGTTCGCGTCTCCGTCAGCGTCCTCGTCGGCAACTGTGATCAGGTTAACCAGTGTTAACTTTTGCGTTTAACTCGATGTTTAATTCTGTATCTTACAAACTACAAATTACAGTAGCTACAGTCATCATACTTGGTACATATATACACCGTTATGACTGCAGCAGCAGCATCCACAATTGTGTGTTCTTGACCTATATGTTACGGTTGACTGACTTTGCTGTTTGGCACTGTTTTGAAGGCAATATTTTCAATTTTCATAATACCTTTGAGAAAAGAGAGTTGATACTTGGACAAAAACATATCCCTACAAAAATTACAGCTGCTGCAAGCATCCATGCTAACTCCTGTGCCCTTGACCTTTATTCACGGTCTACTGATTTTGCCTTATATCTCTAACACTATTTGATGAATTAACATTATACCTGGCCTAGTGGATCAGCCTGGCATTGCGAATGACCTCATACTATTTATAGATCACTACCTGCTTCGTATATGGTCAGGACTTTCCCTGGAGCATTGGGTTGCAGCAGCAGCAGCAAAGCATCCATGCAGACTCTTCTGTCCTTGAAGTTAATTCATGGTTGAGTGATTTTGCTTTATACCTTTAACACTATTTAATAAATATGCAATATGAATATGCATTTCTCTTTGAGCTCATAACTTCGATACCATATATGCTACAAAGTTTAGATGTAGCATGATACTTACCCAGACCAACATATTTGACTTTGTAGTAGAGTTCCTCTGGGTGGGGCCAGGGGTCAGAATGTATAACAAGTCATATTAAACACTTGCTAAATGAGAATAAAATCATAAGTCTGGTACTATTACTAATGTCCGCAAAGTGTCCAGATAGTGGCATACAAGTCGGCCCTGTATGCCAAAGGGAACAACTGACTTAGTCTAGCTTCTGATGCAAACTGTTTTTGTGCACTAGCTACCACATTCACCCCTGGTTAACTGTGTTAACAATGTTTTGAGTCAGGATACTTTGTAACCTTGAGAGTCAGGCACCCATTAGGCGCGCTTCGTTGTTTTCTGACAACTCTTGTTATGAAGGTCTTGACAATCACTGATTTGTCGTGAATCTGCAAAAAAGCTGAAAGTACACAATATCTTCCCAAAATCAGCACATTCCTTATACATATTTTGTACAAGTCAGAATCCTGAAATGAAGGTCTTGACAATCACTGATTTGTGGTAAATCTGCATAAAAAGCTGAAAGTATACAACATCTTCCCAAAACTCAGCACATTCCTTATACATATTTTATACAAGTCAGAATCCTGAAATGTCTGACGCAAATATCTAAAAACAACCATCTTTATTGAAAATGTGTAAACGACTAACGTTCCTGTAACCACTTAAAAGCACATAAACTATTCTGGAATAAGTAAACAAGTATAAATCATATAATCAAATTAATATGTATATATGCCTTATGATTTTAAATCATAAAGGTAAATCAATCATCATTACTTAAAGAAATAATTGAAAAAGAAAAATGATGCACGGCAAGGTATGGGGTGAGGGTGGGATTTACCCCCACCTACTTTGGCACTGCGCGCCATTCAAAGTACACTTTCATTGAGATCAATATCAATATTTCAATAAATGAAAGCCAACACTTCAAGTAGGGATTGGTGAGGTTTGGTGAAAATCCATTTGTAACTAGAAAAACAAAAATTGATTGAGCTCCTATAGCAATCAGCAAATGGCACCGTTGATAGAATATTATGTACTAGAATCTTACCAGATGACATTGGTATCATACAGGGTGTTTGTTTTGATTCTCAGTGAAACGTTCTTAACTTCTTAGCCTACGTATCCTGTAGTATATATGAGTGGACGACAGGCCAGAACTTCAAAGATTTGAGTCATGTTTTCACATGTAGTAGATCTGACATTTGTTTTTATCTAGAAGCCACGACAAAGTCTGACTTTGTTTACTTCAGCATATTTCACGAAACTCCCGGGTGTGTATAAAATGTTCAGGAATGAAAAACAGACAACCCAGTATCATGTCAGTGAATGCGCCAGGACTTGTAACTCCGATAAGAATCCACCATGTAACAGTTTTCATTATTGTCCTGGAGAGTCTCTGTGTAATCTACGGGAGAGTCATGTACCAGATGACGTTGAAGAACCAACCGAACCAACTGCGGTTAACTGTTCTTTTTATTCTAGTAAGTATTAACGGTATATCGGTAAACCATCGGTATCGGTAATAATGTTTTCTACATTGAAAAGGAAGCAAAATTAAAATTGGAAGAGTTGCTTTCCCTGAATGTATACTTAGTAAAGGAAGCAAAGTTAAAATTGGAAGAGTTGCATTCCCTGAATGTATTCTTAGTAAAGGAAGCAAAGTTAAAATTGGAAGAGTTGCTTTCCCTGAATGTGTTCTTAGTAAAGGAAGCAAAATTAAAATTGGAAGAGTTGCTTTCCCTGAATGTATTCTTAGTAAAGGAAGCAAAATTAAAATTGGAAGAGTTGCTTTCCCTGAATGTATTCTTAGTAAAGGAAGCAAAATTAAAATTGGAAGAGTTGCTTTCCCTGAATGTATTCTTAGTAAAGGAAGCAAAATTAAAATTGGAAGAGTTTCTTTCCCTGAATGTATACTTAGTAAAGGAAGCAAAATTAAAATTGGAAGAGTTGCTTTCCCTGAATGTATTAAAATTCCAATTTTGGAAGAATTCTGAATGTATACTTAGTATACATTCAGGGAAAGCAAGTCTCCCAATTTTAATTTTGCTTCCTTTTCAATGCAAACACTCTAATGGAGGTCACCTTTTAAAGGAAAGAATTTTAGATTCTTCGGCATAAGTAATTACGAAGATGAGTATGAACTTCTACAGCTTACAAACATAGCCATAAAATTTGTTAAATAAAAAAGAGAGAAAACCTTAAATAATTACCGTATTCGTCTTGAAATTTTATACATAATTATGATATTTCTCCCAGCAATGGAGGTGACGTTTGGCCTGTCAAACCAAATTTGAGCCGCGACGCGACAAAACCAACAATGTGGTTGTGCGCCCAGCCCAGACTCAGATCAGCCTGGGCATCCGCCCAGTCTGATCAGAGTCTTCGCTGTCCGCATGGAGGTAGCTTAGACCATTAGCTACCCTTTAAGCACTTAGCGAAGTGTCTGGTCAAACAGGGCAAAAGCCCAGGCTGATCTGAGTCTACACTGGGCGCACAACCACATTGTTGGTTTTGTCGTGTCGCGGCTCATTTGTGTCAGATGTTATGTCGCTGATGGAATCGAACCTTCTCGGCAGTGGCAACGGCGCTAGCACTGTAGTGCCTCATTAATGAAAGGGTCGGAATCCTATAAGAGGTATGATTAGAATGAACAACACTAGAAATGTTGCCTTAGAATGAATGGCCTGAAGTTTTAAAACTAACAAGCAAATTCAAAGAATTTATGTCCCCCGCCATTATTGTTTATTTCAATTAAAGGACATGTCAATGAAAAAAAAATGTCATTAATAAAATGTATTTGGAAATAAATTGTCAATTTAATCATTCTAGCATTGTTTTAAATCAAATTCCACTGTTTGTAAGAGAAACTTAGTGAAAATTCAATTATAACTTAGATGAGCTTATGCCTAGCCCTCTAACACACATTAAAATCCAAGACAGAGACTGATCATTTCCTATGGTCAGGATCAGCTATGTCACATATTTGTTATACTGGATTTTGACCTTATTTGTCTGGCCAATGTATATATTGACTGAAGGGTGCTTCACTTTGATGGTAAAAATGTATGAAAAATGGTGAAGTTCAATTTGCGAAATAAGTAATAAAAAATAATGTGAGGATTATATCCAAACCACATGCATATTTTCAGTCCATGACCAAAATACTTGTGAAGTTTTAAAGGAATCGGCATAAAAATATAGGAGGAGTTGCGCACACAAGATACCCACTATCTAATCACTATGATAGTAAAAACGCCTAAAAATGACTAAGTTCAACTTGTGGGAAAAGTCACAAAGAGAATGTGAGGATTATATCCAAACCACATGCATATCTTCAGACCATGACCAAACCACCTGTGAAGTTTCAAAGGCATCGACATAAAACTGTTGGAGGAGTTGCGCACACAAGGTACCCACTATCTAGTCAGTTTGATAGTAAAAACGCCTAAAATGACTAAGTTCAACTTGTGGAAAAAGTGGCAAAAAATAATCTCTCAGGATTATATCCAAACAACATGCATAACTTCAGACCATGACAAAAACAGCTGTAAAGTTTCGAAAGAATCGGCAAAATACTGTAGGAGGAGTTGCGCACACAAGGTACCTACTACTTTAGGGGACGGAAGGACGGAAATAAGGACGGAAGGACGGAATGCCGAAAACTATGTCCCTCCGCTTTTCTTCGAAAAGGCGGGGGACAATAATTATCTAAATGAATTTTAACAAGTCTTATCTTCAACTCAGAATTCAATATTGTTCCGAATGCACAAACTAGTTTGATTAACACAGTGTTTCCCTTATTGATCAGTGAAACAACACAGAAAATCATGTAAATGGACGAGTCAAATGTACCGCAGATTCAGACATAGTTTTCAGCTTTAAACTTGTGCTTTGAATCTTCGATACTAGGTTTTAAATTTTAATCCTATATTTTATCTTTTAAAACCCGACTTTCGAAATAATGTCATTAAAGCACGGTTTATCGTAGGTGGACCTGTTTCAGTGACTGACCAGTTTCAGTGACCCTATAACTTCTGTCAATACTTTTAAAAAGTGATGCAGCAAATGATTCTTTTTTTGCAGAGACATACACTAAGTTATATTGCCTTCGTGTAGGTTTGATAAGAACACCATCCTGCCTTTATTAGCTTCACAGTATACAGGTTTCTATGACAACCCCATTTTTCAGGCATTTTTCTTATTGCTTTTTTATACACTGTTGAATTCCAATCAAATTCATTATCAGACAAATATTTCTGATTTATTTCCTATTTGTAAAAGTAAGTTAGCATTTTATATTTCTGTTTATATAACTTAAGATATAAATAACAAACATTAAAGACTGATTATATGGTCTTGAAATAAGTGCTGTCCTTAGAAAAGCCGCTCCGCACTTTCAATCAGTCTGCAAAGTTTCTTTTTGAATATTGTTGAAATTAAGTGACCAGGGACTAAATACTAGTTGAAAATATGTTTACTATTGTTTTCAATATAAAATACTACAAAAACATTAGGATAAAATGTGTTTTCCACAAGTTTTGGTTCGTTTTGTAACCCCACCCCCTTATTTTGACAGGGTATTTCTGAATTTCTATGTCTTCATTTTTTTCTTGATAAGCATATGCAGCAACTGCCTTCAGTATGTTTTTATATTCAGTTCAGGAGTTTCAATCTTGAGCAACAGCAACTAGCTTTATACTGCATCTTGTTTAGAAAATGAGTGGGGGTCACTGAAACTGGTCCTACTTAAATACAGTATGATAAATATAGGTCTCGGAAATAAAGGCCTCCAAAATTCAGTGTTTCAAGTTTTCAATCTTTGTCTATATAACATTCAAAAGTTAGAATGCCTCGCTAATAAAATCCATTAAAGAAATCCTGCCTTTATGTGAAACATTGCCACTGTGTGTAAAATACTGTTAGGGTCACTGAAACTGGTCATTCGAGGATACATTTTTTTAAGATCAGTTTGACAATAATCAATCTTTGAAAGTCTTTAACACTGATTTAATTTGTGGCTTAAAAATTGAAGTTTTCAAGGACTGGCTATTTTTAAAACTTAGCTTGAAAGTTAAGGAGCTTAAGTTAAAAAGTTTAATCCCTGTTTACAAAACACTTTTGAAACTCGTTTTGATAAGTGGAAGCTGGTATTCAAGATTTAAAACCTAAATTTGAAACCGAAACGAAAGCCTATGTTTTAAATTCTTAACTCTTTCAGTACCAAAAAGCAGACGACAAAATTTACGTCTGCAAAAATTAAAAAAATGCCTTGTCCAAGACTTTTCATATTGAGAATTCAAAGACTAGAGGGCAAACAGTGTAGATCTAGATTATGAGCCGCCTCATCAGGATCTACGCTGTTTGCAAATTTTGCTAATTGCGTCACTGGGGCTTAAAGAGATAAACATACTTATGAAGAATAATGATGTGCATTTGGTTTGCCGGTAGATATAAAATAAAATAAAATAAATAAAATACGGTCAACTGCCGATATCTCAAGGTATAAATTCGTCTCAAACTGCTGATATCTAGAAATGTTTTTGGTCCCAGAAAATTTACTATGAGATATCAGTAGGTTTGCGTCACAGGAGCTGACCTGTAATGAAAAACAGCAAATGAGTTCTTACTTTATTCTTTGGTATAAGAGGACATTTAGATAGCGATAGCAACAAAGATTTGAGCCGCGACACGAGAAAAACAACAATGTGGTTGTGCGCCTAGCACAGTCTCAGATCAGCGTGGGCATCCACCCAGCCTGGTTTTTGCGAAGCGCTTGAAGGGTAGCAGAGGGTCTAAGCTAGCTCCGACCGTGCGGACAACGAAGACTGTGATTAGACTGGGCGGGTGCCCAGGCTGATCTGTGTCTGCTCTGGGTGCACAACCACTTTGTTGGTTTTGTCGTGTCGCTGCTCATTTAGGCTCAACACTGACAGCCAGAACCAACAAAACATAGATGAATGAAATACCATGGGTTAGGCTAGTTTCTTTGGCATGGTTTAGAAGACAGAATGGGGTTATTGGAATGGACTGAAATGAAATTATCTACATTCCATTGGCTGCAGTTTGCTCCCACAGATGGTGGGATGGTACTCTTACAGGAACGAATTTGCTCGCTTTTAGGGAGCAAACGGAGTACATTCTTATTTGTAAGAGTACCATCCCAAAATTATAGACAGAGGTAGAGAAGATTTGTCCCTGCCAATCTATTCCACTTCATTCCGTGTTTTAAAATATGCCCTATTCTTCTAATGCATGTACGAGGGGCGTTCGAAAAGTAATGCAAATGGCCTCATAACTTTGTTGAGGGGAATACTGGGTACAAATGCTATGCATATGCTGAAAACACTACATTTTGTCTTTACAATGATACCAAACGCTGTACAAAGACACCTTTCCATACTGACTTACAACGCATTTTATAAGGCCCCGGTCATACCACTGGGCTAATTTCATATGTAAAATCTTTTCAGTGTTGGGCATTCAAGTCAAATATCGTTGCAAATACAAAATTAATCTTTATCAGTCGCCTGTCCACTGTTGCCTACAATATTAATACAAAAGTTAGAAGGGTAGCAACTGTTGTCGATTTATTCCTTGCAAAGCAATGCGCAATTCTTATGACGTTATTGAAATATACGTTAACGTCATTTTTGACGGCTTGTAGATGCTTCGTTTTTGGCATTAATTTGAATTTATTGACAGGTTTTCGTTGACCCATGTAAATGCTCTTGCTGACAAGATTTTGAATGCTAATACACTTGTTTTCATTACAAAATCATTTAATTTTAGTAGAAATGGACAATTTTCTACTACAAAAAGTACGGATAATCCATATTCCCGGCCCAGTACGGAACCCAGATTAAAAGTAATTTCCGCGATATTTACAGGACAACATTGCCCGAGCATTGTCTTTAAGTAGCAAAAATAAAAACAAATCAAAGACTGCTGATATATAAATTACGGCCTACTAAACTAAAATTCTGCAGTGTCTTTAGGGTATACCTCTTTCAAAGAAGCTAAAAATGCGCCCTTTTTAAAAAAAATACACTGTGTTTGCAGACTTTCCTACGCATATCATAGCTTCATGTGGTTTTGCAATCAGAATTTCTGTTTTTATGTTGGTTTCCGAGAAATTACGTCATTTGCATTACTTTTCGAACACCCCTCGTATTTACCAGTGAGATAATTTGAGCCGTAACACGACAAAACCAACAATGTGGTTGTGCGCCCAGCGCAGGCTCAGATCAGCCTGGGCATCCGCCCAGTCTGATCAGAGTCTTCGCTGTCCGCTTGGAGGACGCTAAGACCCTTAGCTACCCTTTGAGCACTTAACGAAGAGTCTGGTCAAACTGGGCGGATGCCCAGGCTGATCCGAGTCTGTGCTGGGCGCACAACCACTTCGTTTGTTTTCTCGCGTCGCGGCTCATTTACTTTTAAGCTCATCAGTTTATTATCGTTGTCTCTGTTTCAGGAACAGCTCAGTCTATGCCATCTGAGATACCCCTAGGTCGGGCCTGGGTGACATTGAAAAACTGGGTTGTAGGCAGGGCCTTTGAAATTGATGTAAATATGAGTGGAAAGGTAGGCATGTGTTTTTATCCACTACCCAGTCTGGGATTGGAGACATTTTTACAATGGTTGTTTCCTGTATGCTTCTCCTTTTGTACGGTTGTCCATCATAAATGAGCCGCGACATGACAAAACCAACAAAGTGGCATGTGGGCCCAGTGAAGACTCATATCAGCCTGGGCATCCGCACAGTTTGAACAGAGTCTTTGCTCTCCGCATGGAGGTAGCCTAGACTTTCTCCTACCCTTAAAGTGCACAGCGAAGACTCTGATCAGTCCGGGCGCACATGCCACTTTGTTATTTTCTCTTGTCGCGATTCAAATCATGTTTACGCGATAACTCTGAAACAGTTGAAAGTATTTTCACGAAACATGATAATATATTTCAAGCGTCATAAGACAATATAATGATAACAAGAAGCATAACTCTTATTCTTTTTGGATGGAATTATATTTATTTTTTCTTTCTTTTTTGTCAATTTCAGTACAACATGTATGTCCGCTCCATTGCTAGATATTTTGACTACACACGGTTCAAATATTAAGTTTGCAGAGAAATTATATATTTTTTTAGAATCAATAACCGTAAAATGGTGAAAATATTTTCATAAAACCTGGAATAAATATAAAACACAATCAGACGATGTGCAGAGACGAAACAAACAACCTAACTCAATGATCAGCTTTGACAAAATTATATTCTTTGTTATTTTAGTATGGAAATCGTGTTCGCTAAATAGCATGCAATTGTTGGAAGACATTTTAATATCTTGGTACATTACAAAACTTCTTGTTATTAAATATAGAGGAGAAACTGTAGCTAAGTAGTATTTGACAGAAATTGTGTCTATTCAATCACTTTAAACCTGATGTAGGTATTTGCGCAAAGCTAAGTATAAATGTAAAACATCATCAGATCAGAACATTAACATAAATACCATATGTTTGTCGGTCCCTGCTCCCCTAACCGACACAGTATGTTTTCAGATATCATATCACATTATTTTATTTTCATTATATAACGTAGAGCGGTCAAAGTACCAAAAATCATAAGTCGGAACTCATATGATCCATTTAAACATCGACACATCCGAAATATTTAAATACACAGACAAGGGCCCCAACGGAAGAGAGATTAGGTGAAGGCGAGTAGTAAACATCACCTGCCGATTGTAATACACTCGGCATGCCTGTATACACACCGGGTAGGCGGCAATCGAAAACGCCCTTAACAATCGATTAACGCGGATCAAAAACCGTTAGAAACAGCGTTTTCGATTGCAAATTGGCGACAATTTGCAATCGAAAACGCTGTTTCTAATGGTTTTTGATCCGCGTTCGTCGATTGCATCAGCGTTTTCGATTGCCGCCTACCCGGTGTGGTATAGCCGATGGAAAAGTCAGTGAAAATGAAAGTCCGATAACTGCAAGACATACTGTGTTTCGGCCGTGGCCATCAGGTCGGAAATAAGTTGAAAGTCGGTTATAAAATAGTGTGTACAATTTGTGCAATAACTGTTGACATGTTTGTATACAGGTGTGTATGTATGTAGGTGTGAAAACACACAAGGTAAAGAAATGTAGAATATGTGAAAGCATTAAAGGCAGGATTTCTGAACCCCCCTGTAGAGGATTAGCTACCTGTATGAGGCAGTAAGTAGGCGTGGCTTAGCTACTGTGCAAATTAGACCACTATCCAACAGCCAATAAGAGCTGTCAATACTTTCACAGGTAAATACCCCAGCAAATCAACAGCCAATCAAATCAGAGATAAATCTACAGGAGCTACTGTAGATGTTTACCCTTTGGTGGCTATTGGAAAACTGAGAATAGGTAGTTAATTTTGCCTTTTATAGTCCACTCCTGCCTTTAAGTAGAGAAAAGGAAGGTATGACATGCATGAATATACGAGTAGTGTAAGTAGTATTACATGCATGAATATACGAATGGTGTAAGTATTATGACAGGCATGAATATGCGAGTAGTGTAAATAGTATGACATGCATGAATATACGAGTAGTGTAAGTAGTATGACATGCATGAATATACGAGTAGTGTAAGTAGTATGACATGCATGTATATACGAATAGTGTAAGTAGTATGACAGGCATGAATATACGAGTAGTGTAAGTAGTATGACATGCATGAATATACGAACGGTGTAAGTAGAATGACAGGCATGAATATATTAATAGTGTATGTAGTATGTAATGTAATAATAATACCAAGGTTTGTCCGCCTGTAGGAGGAGATAATCCACGAGCTTTAGAGAGTGAATAATATCCTGCACAAGCGGACAAACCATGATATAACCTTTTTATGCCCTCTTATCAGTGTAAAGCCTGCTAAAAGCCTGCTCAGTGCCAAATTATTTTGTGCTAAAGTTTGCGTTTTCTGGTAAGGGTGGTATAATTAAAATCTGAAAGAGTTCCTTCAAGAGAAGAGAATACATTCATAAGAAGGAACATGGGCCAGACTACGTAGTTTCGGCTAATAAAGCCTCTTCAGTGACCCTGACAATATCTGGTGACGAAACCAGAGAAGAGCATACTGTAATTTCATAGTCTCAATTGAACAGCCGATTCAAAGACTGATTAGTATCAAAAAAGGTCCAAATAATATATAAAATGATGGCTTAGAATATGAGTAAACCAATCTAAAATTTCAGATTTCTCAGCATATATCCTCTGATCTCAAAGGACGAAAAGAAAATATAATCTGCACTATGGATGATGTACGGGGAGACGTTTTACGGCCGCCACACGGCACAACACCAGCTGCAGTGAGGTAAAATTAAAATCTGAAAGAGTTCCTTCAAGAGCAGAGAATACATTCATAAGAAGGAACATGGGCCAGACTACGTAGTTTCGGCTAATAAAGCCTCTTCAGTGACCCTGACAATATCTGGTGACGAAACCAGAGAAGAGCATACTGTAATTTCATAATCTCAATTGGACAGCCGATTCAAAGACTGATTAGTATCAAAAAAGGTCCAAATAATATATAAAATGATGGCTTAGAATATGAGTAAACCAATCTAAAATTTCAGATTTCTCAGAATATATCCTCTGATCTCAAAGGACGAAAAGAAAATATAATCTGCACTATGGATGATGTACGGGGAGACGTTTTACGGCCGCCACACGGCACAACACCAGCTGCAGTGAGGTAAAATTAAAATCTGAAAGAGTTCCTTCAAGAGAAGAGAATACATTCATAAGAAGGAACATGGGCCAGACTACGTAGTTTCGGCTAATAAAGCCTCTTCAGTGACCCTGACAATATCTGGTGACGAAACCAGAGAAGAGCATACTGTAATTACATAGTCTCAATTGGACAGCCGATTCAAAGACTGATTAGTATCAAAAAAGGTCCAAATAATATATAAAATGATGGCTTAGAATATGAGTAAACCAATCTAAAATTTCAGATTTCTCAGAATATATCCTCTGATCTCAAAGGACGAAAAGAAAATATAATCTGCACTATGTATGATGTACGGGGAGACGTTTTACGGCCGCCACACGGCACAACACCAGCTGCAGTGAGGTAAAATTAAAATCTGAAAGAGTTCCTTCAAGAGCAGAGAATACATTCATAAGAAGGAACATGGGCCAGACTACGTAGTTTCGGCTAATAAAGCCTCTTCAGTGACCCTGACAATATCTGGTGACGAAACCAGAGAAGAGCATACTGTAATTTCATAATCTCAATTGGACAGCCGATTCAAAGACTGATTAGTATCAAAAAAGGTCCAAATAATATATAAAATGATGGCTTAGAATATGAGTAAACCAATCTAAAATTTCAGATTTCTCAGAATATATCCTCTGATCTCAAAGGACGAAAAGAAAATATAATCTGTACGATGGATGATGTACGGGGAGACGTTTTACGGCCGCCACACGGCACAACACCAGCTGCAGTGAGGTAAAATTAAAATCTGAAAGAGTTCCTTCAAGAGCAGAGAATACATTCATAAGAAGGAACATGGGCCAGACTACGTAGTTTCGGCTAATAAAGCCTCTTCAGTGACCCTGACAATATCTGGTGACGAAACCAGAGAAGAGCATACTGTAATTTCATAATCTCAATTGGACAGCCGATTCAAAGACTGATAAGTATCAAAAAAGGTCCAAATAATATATAAAATGATGGCTTAGAATATGAGTAAACCAATCTAAAATTTCAGATTTCTCAGAATATATCCTCTGATCTCAAAGGACGAAAAGAAAATATAATCTGCACTATGGATGATGTACGGGGAGACGTTTTACGGCCGCCACACGGCACAACACCAGCTGCAGTGAGGTAAAATTAAAATCTGAAAGAGTTCCTTCAAGAGCAGAGAATACATTCATAAGAAGGAACATGGGCCAGACTACGTAGTTTCGGCTAATAAAGCCTCTTCAAGTATCAATATATTATAAGTAACTGTAAAAGAAACAATCTGAATGTCTGATAAAGCTAAGCTTTTAGAGTCTTTATCCGTCTCGTCGGTTCTATAAAGGACGCCATGGTCTGATAAAGTTTGTCATCATTTTGGTCTTGTTGGCACTTGTGTTTAATTTATTCTTTGCGCAGGTTTAGTCATGACCCAAGTTCCTGCTCTTTCCCAGCAAGCGCAGCAATGTCATCGGTAAACTGCAGATTGAAAAAAGTTCAGTCGCTTATGCTTTTACCTTTCTATCATGTTCTTGTAGACAGTCAGAAATAATCCCTTAAAGAAAAAAATTGAAGAGGGTTGAAATTATCCGTTTCTATCTTCAACTTTTCCTCAGAATCATTCTCCATCCGGACTACCCCTTATAGCCTTATGGAGGTGTTCAGTTGCATTGCTATTGTTATTGTACTTGCGGATGGTTGTCCATAAATCTGCATGTCATACCCTGTCACATGTCTTTTTTAGTCTATGCATACAAATTGCATATTTTGCTGGTAATGGACGCACTTTTGCGAAAGAATTGTGAAAATGCCTTTCGAAGTTTATGATATCTACAGCCCTGTTGAAGAAGACTAGCAGTTCAAATTTTATTATGGGCATTGAAGTCAGTCACATGACTAGACACTCTTGCAAACCGAATAAGTTGAGAAATTTAAGCCCCGTAAGAAGTAGAACGGGGATTACCACCATCCTAAAAACGAAAATTTACTCTGTCAAAATCAAAGTCATCGCGTTTATCATAAATTTTGGACGAAGCAAGTCCATTTAAAACAGATAAATGTAAATCCAAAAATGAGGTTTCAGTATCGGCTGCATTAGCTTTGTTTAACTGTAGCTCAGGTGGATACATTTGATTCACCATGCCTTCAAAGTAAGGATTGTCAATATTTAAAAGGTCATCTTGATATCTAGATGTAGAGTTAAAAGCTTCAACAATTTCAGATTGTTTATCATTAGAAAGAGAAGCCATGAAATCTCTTTCGTAGCAAAATATACTGTTCACAAAAAGTAGGGGATATTCAGGTATGAAAAATTGTAGTATCTACAACAAATGTAATATCTATATGAAACGTTAAGTATTGATAAGATAAATATCTGTTAAGACACTTTTCATGAAAGTTTGGACGATATATCCTGTCACGTGATCTGCATACAATTTGTTTTAGACAGGGGATCAGGACTAAAATGTGGTAAATTCGAACAAAAAATTATTCAAATTCTTCAATTAAGCTAACCTTTTTATGCTCTTTTAAGTTTTGTATGCTAAAAGATTTTTTTTCTTCTTCAAAACTGTCATTTTGGGAAGAAAACCAGAAAACAAAATTCGTACTGGTGCATCGAGTTACCGAAAAATTTAGACGTTTATGGCTTGCACTCTTTATTTTGTTGAAACAGTGTGTAGAAACAATTTTCAGTTTGTTAAATGAAGAATGACGAGTGTTTCTGTGTTAATTTTGTTATCTGAAAACAATCTGTTTCCACACCAGATTCGTGTGAAATTTGGGTGTCGACCCCCTGTCTAAATCGAATGACACGCAGATCTCGTGACAGGATATACCATCCAAATTGTAATGCAAAATACCTTCTCGAATATTTGTCTGATGGATACTTGTCGTTTCAGATGGATTTGGTATTTTTTCTAATTTATACAATTTTTAAAAACTCAATATCCCCTACTTTCTGTGAACCGTATAAAACAAATCCACTACAAGAGGAACACAATTAGTACCCATCGGAATACCAACAATTCGTCTGTATAACTTAGTACCAAATCTAATGTAAATATTATCTAAAAGGTATGTTAATGCTTCACACATATTTAAACACTTCATAATCTCTTCTACTTTATAAAAATTAAATACATGTAAAGATATGCTACCAGCTTCATGTTTCTGTTTCATTTAAAGATGGAACTGGCTCACTTTAAACACTGTCTGCCTAAGATTTTTGCTTTTTCATAGCTGCTTATGAAAGATATTGTGTTTATTTGGTTATAAGAGGGTGATTTCCCATTCTTTAACAGTCTCGAAGATCTAGATCCGGCGTGTAAAACGGATCCAAATCTTTGGGATTGTTTCGGAAGAGAGAAACTCTCATGCTATGGCTAAATTACACAAACTGAGTCACATTTTTGCTGTGATTCTGGAAGAATAAACGCCCGTCTTATGAAAAAATAATACAGTACCTAAATCTGTGACGTATCTTGCAAGTTTGTTTTCGTTTGTATTTCTAGAATAAGACCTTTACAGCGATATCTGTAGCTAATAATAGTATACTGACTGGTAATCTGCATACCTCTACAAGTGAGTAACATACCAATATTCTATTTTACATTCATCAATGTCTCTTAAAAATTCCTCGGCAAATAGAATAGATCCATACCAGACCGCTCCTAAGGGAGCATCAGATCTTGGTGTACACTCTTTGCAGTTCCATTAAATGGCTTGAGCTAAAAAATACGAAAGTCTGGAAAAACATTTTTCCACACTTATTCCAAGGGATGATGTGTACGACGAATTGTTAGAACATTTACCGTAAATACAATGCATACGAGGGTCATCCAATAAGTCCTGCAAGCGGCCAAGTTTCAGGCAAATGGTAATTGAGAACGAACCAAGCAATCCACATTTCTACATTTCATCTTCTCTTCTTTCCAGTCAACAATTTCCAGAAACGTTATGATCTTGCAAATAGCGTTGCTAGGCAACTAAAGAATACTACCATTATGGGTGCGGCAGTGGCATCAAGTTGTCTGTGTAAGATGCCCTAGTTTAGCTCAGAACGCTTGTTAATATCTGAAGATTGCTGGGAGATACGGAAAATAATAATGAAGTATGTACACGGTACCAAGGTTAAGATATTGCCGTCAGTCAAGATGTTATTATTGTTCAAAGGAAGATCACCATGTTTTTCGGGCAGCTAAAATATCATGTAAAATGAGTATATGAAGAAGATACTTTCACAGCAGATGAAGTGTTTCCTAAACTGCCATTAATTTGTTATCAAAGAATAGTCCCGAGATGCTGAAATGTAAATATTAGAGAAAATATAAGCTCCGAGCCTTGTTTAATGTCGTTTGCAGCCTTAAGAAGCCAGAGGTAAACGTCAAAAACTAGAATATTGCTAAAATTCTGTAATATTCTCTTGTTGCCTAGCAACCACATTTGTTTGGCAATGCGAAATGATAACTGTCTCTTATTTGAGTTTTTCAATATAAGGCGAATACTTTAGAACATGATTTTTTTGTAATTTGGCAGAATTTTAAACATATATGCAGGAATTTTCTTCCCCTCACCTCTTGTAAAACACGTCGTGTTTGTGCAGTTTCACTATCGCTTACACCTTTGCATTCAAAACCCTCCCATATCTGAGAAAGAAATGTCACATATATGATTTTTAGCACATATGTGTATTATATAAGTAAGTTGTCAATGGTATAATTTGATCACCCTACCTCAATAATTAAGCAGTAATGACGGCGTTTGCAAGTCTTATTGGATGACTCTCGTAGTGTAGCCGTAAATATCTGAAATATAGTTCAGGGAAACACGAAATTCCCATATTTCTACAAAGCAGAATAGAAATTATTTTGCTGGCTCTTTCAATAGTCGCTCCAGTGAGTTACTCCTATCAAAGTTGGAGATGCTCTGAACATGTCAATTAGTTATGCCAGGTCCATAGTAACCTAACGTTGGTTAATAGATGACAATATAAATCGAAGATTTTGAAAATGATGATAAACAAGCACTGACTTGGGTAATTCTCAACTGTCGCCGTAAGAAAAATGCTGACGTTTTCCATATTACTTTACGCACACTAGCTCAAGCGTTGATAAAATGTTCATATACAATTTTATTTAGAATTGCTTTCTTGTATTTATCGTTTCTCTAAACTAATTTATCCCTAATGGGCTCTTCTGTCCTTAAATATTGGACAAGTCCATTTGAGCCACATCATGTGACTTCCAACAATGTGGCAAACTTGTCATGTGGTATTCAGATCATCCGTCTCAGTTATGCAGGTAATCAGAGACGTCATTGTTGGCTCTATGGCCTGGATCACTTCCATGGATGACTGATGTAACAAGGGAAGACTCTAATCAGACTGCACTTATGTGCAGTCTGATTAGAGCCTTTGCTTGTCACTAACGCCACATTGTTGGAAGTCACATGATGTGGCTCACTTGTCATTTTTAAGGTTCGGAAAAAAACAATATAATACTGTGAACGCATATATCATTAAATGACAGCATAAAATACAACACTTTATCGAATTTTACTTGATTAATATTTTCTACAATATGTTTATTCAATAATTTTTCAGAGTCAAAACTTCATGATTTCAATGTTCAGGTCAACAAAGCTATTCCAGGCTTTGACGATTTGGTCCTCAACGGCCTTGCAGTCGATGAATGTGCCGTCTATTGTCAGAGCCAAGACTCCTGGGTTTGCAATTCGTTCGAATATTGCTTTGACACCGGGTACTGTATACTGTCGAAAATACATCCCGATAGACGACCAGAGGTTGTGGTGAACAAGCAATTATGTAACCTCTACAGTAGTAAGTAGCCGCTTAAAAAGAAATTTTATGCTCCCCCTCTCCCCGTGATGACAGCCAGAGTCATTTAAGCCTTGCTTCTGTCTATCTGTCTGTCCATCTGTCTGTCCATTAGTCACACGTTTGGGTAAAGTGTTTGTGTAATCCACTTTGCCTATACATGTAATTTTTAAACTTGGTACTTTTGTTGTGAACGTAATGACAAGTTAACTGTGACTTGGTGACAGAGATGGAATTAATTTTAAGAGAATGACAGCCTTTTGAACCTAGCAGTTTTGGGCAGCTTTTTGCACTTTAAAGGTACATGTAAATAGTTTGGGAATCAACTTCTACCTCTATTTCGAATGCCTTGGTTTTAGAAACAAGTAGAAATTGGAATAGACATCTGTAAAAGAATAACTTAAACATGCACCCATTCTTAACAGTATACTTGAATTTATTTGTTGCAGTGCAGTTAATGTTTCATTACCGCGTGTTTGTCTTCTAGAAAAGTACATTGCCGACTACGATCTGATCCCCGGCCTGACAGCATTTACATCCTCGGATACGATATACCAGAACATTGTTTCTGCCGACCAATGTGCCGCACTGTGCTCCAACTTCAATCAATTCAGCTGTAAATCTTTTGACTTCTGTGAATCCATTAGCTCATGTGTTCTTAGAAGAGTTCACTACCCTGATGTTCTGAAGACAACCACACAGGTGACACCTAACTGCCATCATTATTCTAGTAAGTATGATAATAATGGTTATACAAGAAATTATAGATCGAAATTAAACTATCAAGAAGTAAGAGACAGCCATTCAAGCCCATATAGATGTAAAGAGTCAATCAAATTCCATATTCCAGCGACAGCAAGTCAGAAGTATAGAAACCACACTTGACCACACTAATTGCTACTAGCTGCCACCAACCAGTATTAAATAACTAACAAATTATGGGAGACTAACGGAACAACAGAGACAAAAAAAAACACACACGAAAACACTAGAAACAATATAATATATGGTTTTGATTATGAGTTACGCAAATCTTTGTCTCTCATCTTGTCATGTGGTCTATATCGCGAAAACATTGAATATCTCCCTTATGTCGTGATCTATACAGCAATAGCTTTAAGGTCAAGTCGGGTATCTTCGGACGGCGGGTAAATTCGGAGACAACATTGCAAACAGTGAAAATCCAGATGAGATGGCTCATAATGAGCCGTCTCATCAGGATTTTCACTATTTACAATATTACTGTCCGAATTTACCTGCTGTCCGAATTTACCTGACTTGACCCTAGTTAGTTTGCAAATTCTGAGTCGGCCTGAAAAAAGGGTTCCGCTGACGCCGGTGCTAGTGGACGTGGGTGTTGCAACATAACATTACTGCTAATGAACAGATTCAGTTAAACCGTGTCTACTATTTTCATTTCTCTAAAGTGTTCCTTGCTTCAAGAGGATCTGTTTTCACAATTTACTTTAGAATGCGGATCATATTCTTCTCTATACTCACATTTAATCTTTAGCCTTTAGTTGAACCTTTCTAAGAAGAATGTTGTGCATGTCTATGTGTTTGCTAATCATTGATGCCCTGGGGCCGTATTCATAAAACGACTTAAGTGGTTGCTATGCTGTTGCTAAGGCTAAATTTCTTTGAAGGAGATTCCTACAACTATGAAATTTGCTCTGGAGGAACAGTCTTACAAAGACTGTTCCTCCAGACCAAATTTCATAGTTGTAGGGAATCTCCTTTATATATATTTAGCCTTAGCAACAGCATAGCAACGACTTAAGTGGCTTTATGAATACGGCCCCAGTTTTTCATCAGTATGCATTTTTGTCTAGTTCAGATGGATGGATAGAATGACTTGCAATTTTACGCTCTTTTCAACAGTATTTCAGTTATATCAGGACGATGGGACGGTGATAATGAAAGGCTGTGTGCAATGAACCCCCAATTTACGGTAGGAAAGATTCTCGCCTCAAGCGGGGCTCGAAACCGGTCCACTAGATCAGTAGGCCAGTCCTTAACACACGGAACTACCGGGATTCCTGTCTAGTTCAGAAGTTTCTTTTTATTACAGAGAACTACTTCTATGATTTCAACTTTGTACATATAGCCAGTATGATACGCCCTGGTGGATCTGTGATAGCTGGTATCAGTGTCAAAGAATGTGCCAAACTCTGTGTAGAAGAGGATTCCTTCAACTGTGCAAGCTTTGACTACTGTGGACACACAATGAAGTGCAGTCTCAGTGCTGACATAGCACCTGAAGAGGGGCCTGTAGGAGTAAAGCATTTTGCTTGTGATGTTTATAACAGTAAGTCACTGGGCACAATGGGCGCATAATTGCTTGGATGAACCCGAGCAATACCAAGATCATCCTTAGGCCATCCGAAGATATGGACTCGCTCGGATTTACCCAAGTTATTATGCCGAATGATGTGCCTACATTTGTTGGTCCCAGTATATAATAATGAAAAATAAAGATGCCCAAGAAAAGCCATAACCACAAAGCTCAACCCTCTCAAAGACACTGAAAGAAGAAGAAACACACTCACACACACACACACACACACACACACACACACACACACAAAAAAGAATTAAATTATTTATGAATGAATTTGAGAAAATCATACTTTTCCATTGTGAGAAGTTTAGGTAGCATCTAACTTATTACTCGAGAGGAGTAGGGCACACATTGTATGCCATGCTCCTCTCGAATTATAAACGAGATGGCGCCATAGATCTGTTACCATAGCAACTATGGAATAACCAGCTGTCGTGCTTAGTGTCTTTGCAGAATGACGTCTTTGATATCAATATGATCTCTTAGTTGCTATGGCAAAAGATATATGATGTTATTGATATCGTAACATCCAAATTTTCAGTGACAATTACAAACTTTTGTAAACCAAAATTGAACGCAAAATTGGCAAGAACATAGGTTACATGTGAGAGGTACATTTGCCCTGGTCTCAGTTAGAACTTTGATTTAGGCCAAAATATATAGGTGGTATTCAAGCTTTCTTAAAACTTATAAAAATCGTTTATTTTTTTATTTTTCTTTATTTCATTTTATTTATTTATTTATCTTTTTATTTTACTTTTTAGGAGAACTGTTCTACAACTCGACCCAAACACCTGCCATCAACCCTTCGGCTGTACCTACCGAAGGTAAGTAGACTTTATAATGCCATATGCTTTCGCAGTGCATTTACATGCAGTCATGAGTGGCTACAGTTGTTGACATCTGTCGATCAGTTTATGGTCTATGGTTTATGGTTAATACATCGCAATGTTTCCCTCTTCAAATTCTCCCAAGGCATACAGTAGCGTGCCAAACACCCATAGACTTACATGTATTTTTGGACACGCAAGAAAATTAACTGCATTGCGTCTGCTTACGCGAATGAAGTAAAAATAAACTGTTCGACAGTTTAAGGATTATAGCAATAGAAACATAGTTTATGTAATTTTTATTGACGCATAAACTTGATCCACATTCAGTAAAGAGACAAAAATGATAATTTGGCATAAATTTTGCTTTATCCTGATACAGTTTAATAAGCGGCGACGTCGTTAAGCCAGTCGAACGTTGTTATCACGTCCAACATCAGTAAGTATTGACTTGTCTTCAAAGATCGCTTCTAAAGGCAATGCCTGATATCATTTGCGCAAGCGCAGTTCTAAAAATACGTGATATACACTGTTTTTTCATATCCCTGTTATCAGGTGGAAATTTGCAGCAGATGCACGAATTGTCCGTAAAGGTGTTCTTGGATCGTTTGTGACGTGCCGATGACATAGTTTTCTGTCCGTAAATTAGTGACATAAATAGCAAACTAGTTGAAAGCAAATACATGCAGATAACAAATTGAATAGAAATCTACCTGGTAGATGATCGCAAAGCTAGTCGCTAGAAACAAACAGACATACAACGCGCATAACAAACAACAACACGGATAAACACAGTAAACAGAAAAATTGTGATGAAATTTACCTTATGCTCGAAAACTGAATTGAAAGAGTTATGACAAGCAGTCAGATGTAATGCGCAATCAAACTTTCAGTTCCTGGTTGGTATGTTGATTTTTACTGTCTTAGATACGTTTCTTATTGGCTGTATATAAAGATAGATACTCAAACGTTAGCATCAATGTTTACGTGAACTATGTCCTCAGCTTGCCTTCAACTGCTATATACAGTTTAGACAATAAAATAGTTATGTGCGCAAATGTAAATATCTCATCAGTTATGTTTTTGTTTTCTCATTTCAGAAGTGCAGCCAATCGGCTAACCCAGAACCCAAGGGGAAATAATTATAAATTACCTTAATACGTTAAAATACAAAAATGATGCTTGAATACGACTTTTCCTTATCCTATTTCCTGTGTCATACAGTGACTACAGCCATACTGTTGACTATATACTGTCTAATGTGTTCTTCTACTGATTACTGTAAACCAGCTACTGTGACACTGATCTTGCCAATGCGTAAGAGCATTAGTACAAGCTAGCTGCATGTACACATATTCTTGAACATGTGCAAAACAACGAAAGGGGGGCTAATTTTCAATTTTTGATTGTTTTGATGGGACGTTCCCATTTCGCCTACTCCCATTTCGCCTACTCCCGTTTCGCCTATTCCCATTTCGCCTACTCCCATTTCGCCTACTGTAAAATATAACCTCATTCCCGTTTCCCCTACTCAATGAAAATTTTTCATATTATAGTTTATTATTCATTCATTTATTTTGTTTTAATTTACATTTTTTTTTTTAATTTTTTTGTTATCAAACCTATCTTTACAGAATCTGTTAACCAGGCCTTTGGTTGATTGCTAATTACTGAAGGATTATAAATTTAGTTGGTGTAAGCCTGTTTATAATGAGCTCATACTATGAGCTTGTATGCGAGCATATATCATTATTTAACAATTATTTCAAAACAGCTTGGATTTAATACGTGTTCTTGTATCATTGCTATTTACAATAGTTGTGTTATTAAAATTAAAAGAATGGGGAGGGAGGAGAAGTGGCACCCATATTTTAAGCCTATAAGCCACTCCTGTCTATACTGTGTTTTTATTTGCCATTTTATTTATTTTTTTATTATTTTCATTTT
Organism: Ctena decussata; assembly: GCA_963989385.1. Taxonomy (NCBI): domain Eukaryota; kingdom Metazoa; phylum Mollusca; class Bivalvia; order Lucinida; family Lucinidae; genus Ctena; species Ctena decussata. The sequence goes on along the minus strand of OZ022511.1, from coordinate 75,299,262 downwards.
CGATGATTTATTTCATGCAGCATGTTTTGAAATGTCTTAATATAAGAATGTAAATAAATAAAATATTAAAAAATATTTTTCATTACCTTTTGGCGAAACGGGAATAGTGATATATTTTAGAGTTGGCGAACTGGGAGTAGGCGAAATGGGAGTAGGTGAAATGGGACAAATCATAGGCGAAACAGGAATAGGCGAAATGGGAGTAGGCGAAACGGGAGTAAACAGTTTTGATGGCTGAAAGTGGTTTGTGCTATTAAAACGTTCCATGATATTGTGCCTGTCTTAGGTTTTAAAACAAATAGTATAGCTTGCTCAAATGAAAGTACGAAAAAAATAGTGTAGTCACCCTGGCGTCGGCAGCTGCGTCCATGCCCGCGTCTGCATTTCATGATATGATCCGCGACAGGAGAAAACCAATAAAGTGGTTGTGCGGACAGCGCAGACTCAGATCAGCCTGGGAATCCGCCCAGTCTAATCAGACACTTCGCTGTCCGCCTGGAGGTAGCTTAGCCTTTTAGCTACCCTTTAAGTGCTTAGCGAAGAGGCTGACGAGACTTGGCAAATGTCCAGGCTGATCTGAGTCTGCGCTGGGCGCACAACCACTTTGTTGGTTTTCTCGTGTCGCGGCTCATATGGTTAAAACTTTTCCATTCTCGTGAGTGGTAAACGGTGCCAAGTTACAACGGCTGTCGTATCTCGTGTTGTAGATTATGGATTTTATCCAAGATCGCGTAAAAAATCATATATTTGACTGCTTTGCTTACCATAGCACACAGTGTATTTACGCAGAGAGAAGTAACGAACGAAATTGTACCAGACTCAGTGAAAACCTATAATTTGGAATCAACTTTCATTTCCTGATATGCGTCTAAATTTTTTTTTGAGATTTAGAACGCCTGAAGTTAGAAAAAATATAAGTTTTAGAATGGAAAATTGGGCGTTTTATGAGGCTGAAGTATTCATGTGTAGGTAAATCAGTCATAAAAACATTGATAATCTTCTATGAACTATGTTATATCTACAGTTTTAAGCTGATTAGTGTCTGTAATTCTTTTCACATTGCCATTATTTGCTCAAAGGAGCCGTACACTTATATTAAAGTAATTACATAGTACGTTTCTTTACAGGCATCATATCACCACCCTATCTCGTCCCATCCCAAAGTCACACACAAAAACTCCCTTCTAAGGCTGAAAATTTGTTGTTGCTTTCTACCAGTAAACTGTCTTACAAAATAAATTTTCAGGCTGCTATCCGTTAAACCGCAAAATTTGTAATCATTTTGGTGGAACATGATTATTCTCACGAAAGAAGCCAGAAAAATATAAATCTGATCATTTTTTAAGAGCAATCAAAAATGAATTTAAATCAACCAGGAAAATAAAAAACATTAAAACAATATTAGATGGTCTTATAGTAACTATAAAAGGTAAGCAAACTTAAAAAATGAACAGAACTAAGCTAAATTCAAGCATACCAAAACTTTTAACGTAGGGCTATAACCTACCGCCACCCTAATACCACCTTTTCCAGATCAGGCAAACTGAGTGCGGATTTCATGCTCAGTTGGATCAAAGTGATTGATTGGATGTTTGCCATCCGCTGGAAATCGAACCAACGATGTTCTGCTTGAAAAGCAATCACTCAGTCCAGTAGACGAGGCGTTCTTCAAGAAAAAAAATCAGCAGATGAGAGTGGCCTTATACATACATCCGACCGGAGCCACCTAGATATATAAACCTAATTAGTGGGCCCTGTCACCATCAAGGGACCTGTCTCATATGCATAGATGTTCCATAAAAAAGTTATATTGTGGAGATATGAAACTATGACATATCTGAAATACCAGCAGTAAAAAAGATTCACGCAAAACATTCTGCGTATTCATGAGCCCTGGCCCCACCAAGGATCTTACCCCAGGGAAGCATACAGAAAGTCATAGAAGTACTTACCCTTGTAAAATTGGCAGAAAATATGGAGGTGTCCCATTTACTTTAAGTACAGTGAGAGTCTTGGTGATAGAAAGAGCGCTTCACACCGGTATCATAGAACAAGTGTAAAGGGGGTGGGGGTGGGGGGTATCAATAAGGTGGGATTTCTGCATCCTACCAAAGTTTTCTTATTTAACTGACGGTATACTCCAATGTATCTAGTTTATCAAACCATATTTGACTTTGGTCGGAAAGCCCTACTTACTGAGCTATGGGTCCACAGAAGTGGGTGGGATAATCCAACATGGTTTTAGCCTGTCTTGTAAAAATGTTCTCATTCCATATCATTTTATTTGGTTTAATTTAAACATATGTTGTAAAAAAAGACTTCCTTTGACATTCAGCATTTTTTGATATTTTTGTCCTCAATTTTCAATATTTCTTGGCACTATTGTTAAATAAACAGACCAGTTATCATCAAACTCATGTCAAGGAAGCACCTTGACCAAGACATTCGGATGATGTAACCAGAATTTCACAATGACCTAGTTTTCATGGTTCACTGAACATATAAACTTGCTTGGAAGGTGGTTTTCATTCAATTTTGACCTAGAATTACGAAACTATGGTCAAATTACTATTTTAATTGCTATATTATGCCCCACGCCCCCGTCACTACAGGTGAGGGAATACATATTGACTTCCGTGCGGAACTTGTTGGCATCTGCATCTGAGTATGTGTCACATATTAAGTCCTTCTGTGACCTTGGAAAGAAGGTCAAGGTCATCCAAATCTGACCTTGACCTTGTTTCCAAGGTCAAAGAAGGACTTAAGAGTCATTCTCTGTAAGCACCAAAAAATTGCAATACGGGGTGAAAATGACATATCTCAGATTTTAATGAAACTTAGTGTCTTTTTTGCTTATGTCAAGTGATGAACAAAAATACAATTTTTTCTACAATCAAACTGTCCATTTCCATGGCAACGAGGATTTTCTGTTTTTGGCCTAATTTGGTGATTTTTTCATGTAAAAAATACCAGATTTGACACCAGTTGTATTGACAGTATTTCTCAACAAATGTTATTGACAATCGTGTCTTTTAAGAGACCCATGTAAGTGCTGTGTACGGATAGAATTTTTTTTTTCTTTATATTTCTATGGTCAAGGAGTTGATGACCTTGACTTCTATATAGTAAAACATCTCTTTAAAAATATAAAAAATGGCCAATTTTGAAAGCTCTCTGTTAGAAAATGCGGATGTAGATTTTTTTCATTCTCTTGGTACAGAGAGTATAACACCTAGCTCTTAATATATCAAAAAATTGGAGATGGTATATTTTTTAAATTGAAAATAATTTTCTTTGAATTTAGTCACCGTCAGGAAAATCAGAAGAAACAGTCATAGCAGAAAATCTGTTATAAGAGATAATATCAGGAGAATGTTAAGCAAATATGAGCAGAAATACAAGTAAATACATTGAATTCAGTGGAGGAAAGTTACATGAATACTTTTCTCTTTCAGAAGTATGTTTAAAATTTACAGCTTGGGGTGCAATTACCCCACCCACTTCCACTGAATATGAAATGAATGCAAAAGTTACATGCCATGGATAATATACCTCAAGTTTCCATATTTGTGAGTAAAGTGAAACATTTTTAAAATATCACCATATGTTGCTGTCACTGTTTGTACATTGTTTTTCATTTGGTAACCATGGTAACTGTTATTCTATTATGGGTCAGTGTTCATTTACACGGATATTTACAGGAAATTGTTTCAGTGCTTATGAAACATATTCCTTGTTATTTACTTTTTACATATGCATACGCGTTCTAAGTGTTGATTTTGTTAAATAATATACGATAAATCAGTATTTTTATGGTTGTTATGACAAAAACCACTCATTCCTTTCACAAAGAAATTAGGCAATCTGAGTGTATGTAGTACAATGTAGAGAAAGAACAGCAACTGAGCATAAATAGAGATAGATACATGCATTGGAGAAGAAATAAACCACACACATAATGTTTATATTTTTTCATTCATTAATATGTTTAATCTGTATATCTAGGGGGTGAGTTACCCCACCCACCTTATTTAGTTATACAACGAATTCATAAGTTTCAAACTATGAGTTTTGATGATAAAATAGCACCTTGTACACTTGTTTTAAAGTTGCTCATCACATGTCTGGTCTGCATAAGCTTTCTTGTCTACTGTCCTTTGTTTTTGTATAAGTTCTGGATGGAGGCATGCATGCATATATACCAAACTGAAGTTTTGTCGACTGCCTCGCTTACGGCAAGCGGGTTCGACAAAATATTCCTGTGACCTTGAAAATGGCATTAAGGTCGCCAAATTCTAAGTCTTTGTCTTGCCTAAAAGATTGATTATTGCAAGTTTGGTAAAAATGAATCTACAGGTTCAAAATACATCTTCGTTTTCAGGTCAAATCAACAAATGACCCTTAAAATAGTGTCAAAGTCACCAAAACCTAACTAGAAACATGGTAACTAACAGGGCCCCGCCTTTATGAGACTGTTGGTGGAATTTTAGTCGTATGTCCCCGACCAGAAAATACAATAAATGCTTTCTGTTACCATGTTGTTGCTTCATGTTGTTTGGAATTAAGCCTCTGGTAGAATAATTAAGATACGGGCAAAAAACAAAATCATGACTGATTAAAACAAAGGCAACAACTCTGTAAAGCAGGAAACTGGAGTTACCATTCTTGCACTCTGCACACCTTCAGATATTCTGATAATGCTTTATATTTGTATCAAGTTTTGTGAAAATATCTTCAAAGGCTTAAAAGTTATAGATTGGACAAGGTCTCAGTAACCAAAATTACAAAGGGATATAATTCCGTTTAACATAAATGAAGGTGCAGTTATGGTTCTTTTTCTCCACAAAATGTTTGATGATGCTTTACATTTGCATCAATTTATAAGGAAATATCTTCTACAGTTTTAAAGTTAGAGAGTGGAATGATTTCTATACTGGAAATTACCAAAGGGCATAATTCTGTAGAAAATGTAGATGAAGTTACAGTTTAATTCTCTTCACATCGTCTGATAATGCTTTATATTTGTACAAAATTCCAAGAAAAGATCTTTAATGGTTTAAAAGGTGAATAGCAGACAAATTTTATTTTGAATTACAAAGGGAAATAATTCAGTACAAAAGTAGATGGAGTTGTAGTTCTTGTTCTCTGCACATTGTCTAGCAATGTTTTGTATTTGTACATAGTTTCATGAAAATATCTTTGAGAGTTTTAAAGTTATAGAGCGGACAAGGTTTCCGTACTGAAAATTACAAAGGGGCATCATTCAGTAAAAAACATAGGTAGAGTTATGGTTTTTGTTGTCTGCAAATGGTTTGATGGTGTTTTTCTTTCGTACCAAGTTTTGTGAAAATATCTAAAACGGTTTAGAGTTATGGAGCAGACACAGTTTCCGTACTGAAATTACAAAGGGGCATAATTCAGTGAAAAATGTAGAAAGAGTTACACTTCTTGTTCTCTGCACATCGTCTGATAATGCTTTACATTTGTACAAAGTTTCGTGAAAATATTTCAAACAGTTTCAAAGTTATGGAGCAGACACGATTTCCGTACCAAAAAATTACATAGGGGCATATTTCAGTAAACAACGTAGGTGGAGTTGTGGTTCTTTCTCTCCGCATACATGTATTGTCTGATGCTGTTTTACATTTTTACCAAGTTTCATGAAAGCATCACAAAGAGTTTCAGAGTTATGGAGCGGACATGATTACCGTACCAAAAAAATACAAATTACTTCGTCTGGCGGGGCCCTAATAATCAGTTATGAATCTTCTCCAAATGATGATTTAGGGCTAGTTTAGCATAATTCCAACAAACGCTTCGTAATATAGGGTATAGATAAGCCATTTTTTTAAACATTTTAAGACCACCTCTGACCTCCAACACAGACTAAAGGTCAAACAAGCCATTTAGCAGCTTTCTATGACTTCCTGGGACCTTTAAAACTTCTATATTTATGGATAGATTTCAAAATAATTGTGCACAGTTCTTCTCTTTGATGAGCAGAAGTGCCATTTGAAACATTCGTCCGTGTAGGTCCAAGGTCAAGATCACACTTAAAGGTCAAATGGTAAAATGGTCATATATTGAGCTTGTCCGAGCCATTACTTCTACATTTATAGATGGATTTCAAACTAATTTGGCACAATTGTTCTCCTTTATGAGTAGAAGTGCCAAGGTCTAAGTCTTATTCGAAGGTCAGATGATAAAAAGTGTCATAAATTGAGCTTGTCCGGGCCATAACAGCTACATTTATGCATGGGTTAAAAAAACGGCATAGTTGTTCTCCTTGATGAGTTCAAGTACCATTAGAAACATCTGCAGGTATATCCAAGGCCAAGGTTACACTTGAAGGTCAAATGATAAAAATAGTAACTGTCATAAATAGGGCTTGTCCTGTTATTACTTCTACATTTATGGATGAATTTCAAAACAGTTTGGCACAATTGTTCTCCTTGATGAGTAAAAGTGGCATGTGGAATTTATTAAGGTAGGTTCAAGGTCAAGGTCAAGGTCACACTTGAAGGTCAAATGATAAAAAAATGTCATAAACTGAGCTTGTCCGGGCCATATAATTTATACAGTTATGCATGAAATTCAAAATAATTTGGCACAATTGTTCTCCTTGACAAGTAAAAATGTTTGTTCAGGTTGGTCTAAGGTCAAGGTCACACTTCAAGGTCAAATAATAAAATGGTCATAATGTGTGCTTGTCATGGCCATAGTTCCACTTGTTTTCCTTCAAAATAATAAACAAGAGGGCCATGAGGCCCTGAATCGCTCACCTGAACAATTGACAAAGTGGGTTTTTCTGCAACTGTCAAAATATGAGTCTTGGGTCAAAAGTCAAAGAATGACCATGACCTCTTGTACTCATAAATCTTCATGTACTCATTAAGACAACCATATAAACCATTTTTCAGGCCAAAATCTTCAAAACTTTCCATGAAATCTTATGTTCTGGCATTTTCCCATAAAAAGGTCAAGGTAAACCCAAGGTCATCATTTGAACAGTCTTGGTAGTACTCTAGTACTACATGCTACTTACCAAGTTTCAAGGTCATAGGTGTATTGGTTCTGGAGAAGAAAAATATTAAAGGTTTATAGCATAAATGGGTATGGCGGCCATGTTGGTCATGTGACCAGGACCATTTGAACAAATTTTTGTTCAATCAACCCCTCTGGCTCTATATGACATGTGTTTACAATTCGCCTTTTGGCTTTAAAGGAAATGTCTGAAAATGTCAAAATATGAGAGATCTGGATCAAAGGTCAAAGAATGACCAACCTCTTGTACTCATAATTCTTTATGACCTCATTAAAACGATGGTACAATCCAACCTGTATTAAGCAAGCACCTAAGGGATTATCAAGATTATTTAGACAGGTGCTTGCTTAATACAGGTACATTTCAATGTATGTGCATGTTTCGGGAACTGACTACATTCTTGCTTAAATACAGGTTGCTTGCTTAATTGAGGTGGCCACTAAGACAGGTTTTACTGTATATACCAATTTTTAGGCCAACATCTTCAAAACTTCCTATGAAATCTTATGTTCTAGCATTTTCCCATATTTGACTTTGCCGTAAAATGGTCAATGTCAACCCAAGGACATCATTCTGTAAAATCTTGATAATACTGGAGTACCCAATGTTACATACCAAGTTTCAAGGCCATCGGTCAGTTATTCTGGAGAAGAATATTTTTATAGGTTTTTACCATATATGGGCATAGTGACCATGTTGGTCATGTGACCTGGACCGTTTGAACAAATTTTCATTCCCTCAACCCCTGCAGACTCTATATGAAAAAATTAAGTTAAAATTGGCCCAGTGGTTTTTGAGGAGATTGTTTAAAATTGTCAAAATATGAAAGTTCTGGGTCAAAGGTCAAAGAATGACCTTGACCTCTTGTACTCACAAATATTCATGTCTCTTTAAGATGACTTTATATACAAATTTTTAGGCCTTAATCTTCAAAACTTTCCATGAAATCTTATGTTCTAGGATTTTCCCATATTTGACCTTGCCAAAAAAAGGTCAAGGTCAACCCAAGGTCATAATTTGAACAATCTTGATAGTACTCGAGTGCCCAATGCTACATACCAAGTTTCAAGGCCATCGGTCAATCGGTTCTGGAGCAGAAGATTTTTTAAGGTTTTTACCATATATGGGCGTGGCGGCCATGTTGGTCATGTGACCCACCATGTTGGTCATGTGACCCACCATGTTGGTCATGTGACCCAACCCGTATGAATAAATTTTCGTTCCCTCAACCCCTGGAGGCTCTAAATGAAATTTGGTTCCAATTGGCCCAGTGGCTTTTGAGGAGATTGTTTGAAATTGTCAAAATATGAGAGTTCTGGGTCAAAGGTCAAAGAATGACCTTGACCTTTTGTACTCATAATTCTTCATGTACTCATTAAGATGACTGTAGATATCAATTTTTAGCCCTAAATCTTCAACAGTTTCCAAGATATCTTAAGTTCTTGTGTTTTGCAATATATAAAAGCACAAGGGAGCAAATTTGACCTTGCCGTAAAAAAGGTCAATGTCAACCCAAGGTCATAATTTGAACAATCTAGGTAGCACTCGCACACCCAATGCTACATACCAAGTTTCAAGGCCTTCGGCCTATTGGTTCTGGAGAAGAAGATTTTTTAAGGTTTTTACCATATATGGGCATGGCGGCCATGTTGGTCATGTGACCCAACCCGTATGAATAAATTTTCGTTCCCTCAACCCCTGGAGGCTCTAAATGAAATTTGGTTCCAATTGGCCCAGTGGCTTTTGAGGAGATTGTTTGAAATTGTCAAAATATGAGAGTTCTGGGTCAAAGGTCAAAGAATGACCTTGACCTTTTGTACTCATAATTCTTCATGTACTCATTAAGATGACTGTAGATATCAATTTTTAGCCCTAAATCTCCAACAGTTTCCAAGATATCTTAAGTTCTTGTGTTTTGCCATATAAAAGCACAAGGGAGCAAATTTGACATTGCCGTAAAAAAGGTCAAGGTCAACCCAAGGTCATAATTTGAACAATCTAGGTAGTACTTGCACACCCAATGCTACATACCAAGTTTCAAGGCCATCGGCCTATTGGTTCTGGAGAAGAAGATTTTTTCAGCTTTTTACTATATATGGGCATGGCGGCCATGTTGGTCATGTGACCCAACCCGTATGAATAAATTTTCGTTCCCTCAACCCCTGGAGGCTCTATATGAAATTTGGTTCTAATTGGCCCAGTGGCTTTTGAGGAGATTGTTTGAAATTGTCAAAATATGAGAGTTCTGGGTCAAAGGTCAAAGAATGACCTTGACCTTTTGAACTCATAATTCTTCATGTACTCATTAAGATGACTGTAGATATCAATTTTTAGCCCTAAATCTTCAACAGTTTCCAAGATATCTTAAGTTCTTGTGTTTTGCCATATAAAAGCACAAGGGAGCAAATTTGACCTTGCCGTAAAAAAGGTCAAGGTCAACCCAAGGTCATAATTTGAACAATCTAGGTAGCACTCGCACACCCAATGCTACATACCAAGTTTCAAGGTTATCGGCCTATTGATTCTGGAGAAGAAGATTTTTTAAGGTTTTTACCATATATGGGCGTGGCGGCCATGTTGGTCATGTGACCCAACCCGTATGAATAAATTTTCGTTCCCTCAACCCCTGGAGGCTCTATATGAAATTTGGTTTCAATTGGCCCAGTGGCTTTTGAGGAGATTGTTTGAAATTGTCAAAATATGAGAGTTCTGGATCAAAGGTCAAAGAATGACCTTGACCTTTTGTACTCATAATTCTTCATGTACTCATTAAGATGACTGTAGATATCAATTTTTAGCCCTAAATCTTCAACAGTTTCCAAGATATCTTAAGTTCTTGTGTTTTGCCATATAAAAGCACAAGGGAGCAAATTTGACCTTGCCGTAAAAAGGGTCAAGGTCAACCCAAGGTCATAATTTGAACAATCTAGGTAGCACTTGCACACCCAATGCTACATACCAAGTTTCAAGGCCATCGGCCTATTGGTTCTGGAGAAGAAGATTTTTTAAGGTTTTTACCATATATGGGCATGGCGGCCATGTTGGTCATGTGACCAGGACCGTTTGAACAACTTTTCGTTCCTAAGGTCCCAGGAGGCTACATATGAAATTTGGTTGCAATTGGCCCAGCGGTTTTAGAGGAGAAGTTGTTTGAAAGTGTGGACGGACGACGGACGACGGACGACGTACGACGGACGGACGACGGACGCCGGAGCCTTACCATCCTATAAGCTCCCCCGGAGCCGCTGGCTCAGGTGAGCTAAAAAGGAATATGCAGCATAATGCTGTATCATGATAAATGATTGTTTGGCTTCTTTCTGATAAGTCTCTGATAAGTTTCGTCATAATCCATCAATCCTGTTAGGAGTTATCTTGCAGACAAGCCTTATTTCAACACGCTACAACCTCCTGTGACCTCGAAAATGAGGTCACGGTTACCAAAATCTTATCAGTTTCTTTTCCATCTCCCAATGATATGTTTATGCAAGCTTGGTTAAAATCCATCCATGCATTCAGGTATGGTTCAGACAAGCCATTTTTCAACATTTCTGACCTCCTGTGACCTTGAAAGAAGGGTCAAGGTCACCAAAATCTAATCAGTTCTTTTATCATTTCAGAGTCATATATCTGTGCAGGTTTGCTTTAAATCCATCCATCCATTCAGAAGATATCGTGCTGACAAGTTATTTTTTCCGGCACTCAGTGACCTCCCGTGACCTTGAAAATAAGGTCAAGGTCAGCAAAATCTAGCCAGTTCTTTTCCATTTCACAATGATATATTTGTGCGAGTCTGGTAAAAAATAATTTATCCATTTAGGAGATACGGTGCAGAAAAGCCATTTTTTCATCAGTCTTTGACCTTCTGTGAGCTTGAAAATAGGGTCAAGGTACCCAATTATGTATGCCTGCAAGTATGGTCATAATCCATTTATTCCTACAGGACATAGAGTGCAGGCAAGGGCTACGCAGACGCTGATGGGATCCGCACCAGAAAAAAAGTATGTCCCCCATCCAGCCCCCTCCCACCAACCACTGAGGGAACATTATGAAAAAAAGAAAGAAGACAGAAATAATGAGCTTGTAGAAGCCCCCTAGACCATTCAAAACCAGCAAAGACTGAGATATATTCATTGTTGCGTGAAACTTTTAATTTGGTTTTACATTGAAAGAAAGTGGGTGGGGTAATTTAACCCCAAAATGTAAGGTACTAACGTATTTTTGAGAGTGAAAACTCTCTATGTAGTTTTCTTCAGTTGTTAATCATGCATCAACTTGTATTTTGGCTCATATTTCTGGAAAATTTTCAAGATATTGTATTTTATCTCAAAATTTCAATTATGAAAGTTCCTTCTGATTTCTCTGACGGTGACTAAATTCAAAGAAAAATATTTTCAATTTAAAAAATATACCATCTCCAATTTTTTGATATATCAATAATTAGGCTCTGTACTCTCTGCACCAAAAAAATGAAAAAAATCTATTGCCGCATTTTTTAGTAAAACGTCTTAAAAATTTGCTGATTTTTGATGTTTTGAAATAGACGCCTTACAAGGTGGAAGTCAAGGTCACTGACTGCTTGACCATAGCAATATGAAGAAAATTTTCTGTATTTATAAGCAGCACTTACATGGTTCTTTTGTAAAATGTAATTATCAATACCATTTATTGTGAATTACTACCAGAACAATTGGAGTCAAATCTTGCATTTTTCATTTGAAAAATCACCAGATTAGGCTGAAAAAAAGAAAGTCCTGGTTGCCATGACAACGGATAGTTTGATCGAAGAAAAACTTTTTATTTTTGTTCATCACTTGACATAAGCAAAAAAGACACCGAGTTTCGTAAAAATCTGAGACATGTCATTTTCACCTGATTTTGGTGCTTACAGAGAATGACTTTTAATATGTGACACAGGCACAGATGCAGACGACACGGAGATCCGAACGGAAGCCAATATGTATCCCCTCACCTTTATTGGCGGGGGTATAAGGCATAATACAGCAGTTAAAATAGTAATTTGACCAAAATTTCGTAATTCTAGGTCAAAATTGAATGAAAAAACATCTTCCAAGCAAGTTTATGTGTTCAGTAAGCCATGAAAACTAGGTCACTGTGAAATTCTGGTAACATTATCCGAATGTCCTGGTCAATGTGCTTCCTTGACATGAGTTTGATGTTTTAAAACTGGTCTGTTTATTTAACAATAATGCCAAGAAATATTAAAAAATGAGGACAAAAATATTAAAAAAAGCTGAATGCCAAAGGAAGTCTTTCTTGACAACCTATGTTCGAATTCAACCAAATAAAATGATATGGAAATATATTTTAGATGTTCTGTTTATCATTTTATCAAATCCTGACTGTCTGTTCTACTCTTCTACCAAATGAGAATGTTTTTTACAAGACAGGCTAAAACCATATTGGATTACCCCACCCACTTCTGTGGACCCATAGCTCAGTAAGTAGGGCTTTCCGACCAAAGTCACATATGGTTCAATAAACTAGACACATTGGAGTATACCATCAGTTAAAAAAAAAGAAAACTTTGGTAGGATGCAGAAAACCCACCTTATTGATACCCCCCCCCCTTTGAAAGACGTAATTCAATTAAATTCGCGACCATATTGTTACCGTTTGGTCTGAGAAATAAAACAACTAAAACATATCATTCTGTCGTAAGTTGGAAAAATACACTTGAAGCCAATGAAAACGCAAATTTCTGGTTTTTGACCACCTAAGGATTTATGCCAGTAATGCTCCTTAATCAAGGACACCAGCGTATTTAGCACACTAGTGTTTAACAGCAACGTTTGCGGGACAGTGACGACGGTACAAGTAATGGGAATTGCATTTGCATATAAAGGGACGTAACTTCGACTTTTACTGAGGCAAAAGCGAAATTGATGTTTCATTAATGTTTTCGTTTAACATTTATGCGGACTTGTTTTGGCTCAATTTCTTGATGATTTCAATGTTGGCCCAGTGTCTGAGCACTTGTTAATTTGCTTTACATTACAAGGAATACCGCCCGCGTAAATGCCGATCAAAATTTGTACATTTAAAGCGAAGTGCTTGCAATTTTTAGGTTAAGACAGACACAAATGTGAAGCGTTCGGCACGATTTCATATGCCTTTTTCTCAAGAGTGCATTATTTGGACCGCAGATGAAGTTTTACATGATTCTCAAAATGTTGGAATTTTACCAAAAAATGTTTTATGTTAAAATCTTTAACATTGCACCTGCATAACAATTCTAGTTTTTACATTGCTTTTTTTTTTTCAAAATCAGCATCATATTTATGATCGATCGTTTCTCTAAAAAAAGACGGAATCTTGATATCATGAATGCTTAGAATTAAAATTTGTTGATTTTAACATTTTTCCATGATTTTCATCTCAGACAAAGTAAAAAGATAGGCACAACTGGAGCTTAAGTCTTCAAGACGCGCTAAATAGTGTAATCGCTTACCTGTTACCTGGAGCGAGTATTAATATGAATGTAGTTATTTCCCTTAGACCCGCGAAGCGATAGGTATTAATCGATATTAGGAATGTCATATCGATGTCCATATCCCCGGATCCGTACAGGTGTTGAACTTCTCTGAGACCGGTTTTTTGTCATCACTGTGTTTTATATTTTATCAGCATAATAACAATACGAAGGAGCTGGATGGAAACATTTTTATTTTTTTTAACAATATGGGTTTTCTTTATCTCAGATCAAATCAATTTACTTTTCTCACTTGCTCACTTTTGTTGTAATAAGTCTCTTTTTCCACATGTTTAGGTCAATTTCGTAAGGATTGGCGAGAAAAATAGATCTGATCATTGGTCGTTTTAGTTTCTGACAACAAAAACATAAAACAATAATACTTATAATAAATTATGATATTTCGATCCCTCTTTGACGGTCTCAGCTTTATGGAAAGATTAAGCCTAATACAGATACCCATGGGACAGGTAAGCTGTCGGATAAACCCGTAAGTCGCTATCGGTAATTTCCGCCGTATTGAAGCATAAAGTTCCCTATGATGATCAGGAATTAATACAATCAAATACCACATTCCGCTCTAAAAACCAATAGGGAAAAAGGCACATACACATAACTAGACCTAAGCTAAACTGTCCAAAAACCTTGCCGGACGAGAGGCAAATTGCATCCAGTATACTACTATAGCATTGTGACATTACTTTAAATTTGCATACATGACAATTAAACAATTACCTTTTTAATGGTTTCAAGTACATTTTGAAATGCTTAAATTAGCAAGCCGGAATATATGACGCATATTGTAAGCCAAGTAACATACTCAGCAGATTTAAATGTTTTAAGTAAAGTGTCTATTATTCCCGCCAGGAACTCAATCTTTTGAAATCCGACATTTAAAAATGCAGTTTTGATAAATATATTTATTATCAAATTCGAGCCAATGCCCAGTCTGATCAGAGTCTTCACTGTCCGCATGGAGGTAGCTTGGACCCTTAGCTACATTTCGAGCACTTTAACAAAGAGTATGACAGACTAGGCGCATGCCCAGGCTGATCTAAGTCTGCGCTGGGCGCACAACCACAGTGTTGGTTTTGTCGTGTCACGGCCCATTTATCGAATTATATAAGGTTTTTCAGAGTTTAGTCTCCTGATCAGGCAGCAAACAATGTTATTTACATAACATGCAGAGCTGAGATTGCCCAGAAATTTAACAGAATCATTCCTGAATTAATCCGTACATAAAACTTTTTTTCTCTTACTATCCTAATGACTTTTAAAAGAATCAAAGAATCACACAATAACAAACCAACAAATAATAACTAGGGATGTGTACTTAGAGTGGAAACGTTTGTAACCATTACTTGAAAACAATCCCTGAGATCAAATATAAGTACTGTGAAATATGCCTATACCGTAATAGCTCATGTTAGGATAAGAAGTTTTTTATTGCACGTTAGACCCGTTTAACCCCCCCCCCCCCCCCCTTTGTAATTTTTCAGTGCTATATCCAAGGCAGTGCATCCGTACTGTTATGGTGCCATCGATGCAATAGTTTGTGTTGACCACTTAACTGTAATCTCGGAAAAAATGGTTAGTTTAGTCTGTTTATTCGCCATTATTCTGGTGTGCATAGAAAGAGAAAGAGAATAGGTGAAAACAGATGTTTTGTGTGTTTGGTTATGTTTGCCTAACGCTAGATTTGTAGACATCAGCATGGGATGGACAGCATGTTTATTTTGCCACCCGCTAGTCCCAAGTTTTTGAAAAAAGGGAATTTAGCTGAAGCTGGAGCTCACATTACACTCCTGGAAGTAATTGCACTAAACTCGCACTTAAAACGAAGGGTTATTTTATCTACGGAAGCAAATAGAAAGTAACAAATATTGTTTCCCTTTTAACAAATTGCAGTAAAACATTGTAGAGTGTTCATTCACATTAATACTGTATTATTTCCCTGAAAGGCTAGAAAATCATCGAGAGAAAGAACATAGCAGACTCGGTTTAATTGAATCTTTTCAAGTGCAGACGATATTGTCCAGGTTACGACATATTGTTATTATTTTGAAATCTTTGTCAAAATGACCTTTTAATCGAGTCATTGATAAGTCACTTACTTTGACTCTTTGGTTTGGTAGCTAAAACAGTAACGAATACAACATTCAAATGTAAACAAGTGGTAAGATTATAGTTGTGAATTTTAATGATATCGTCTTTTTTCTATGACGCAATAAAGTTTAGCATTAAAGTTGCCTCAGTTCTTGAGACAAACCATTTTCCTGGTCAGAAGTTTTCATATTAATACTCGGGTTATTGGATGCAGATAATAAGTGTCTTCACGTAAAAAAAGCTTAAAAGTTTAAACCCCCCAGTAGTTATTACTGACCGTCCCAAGGCGGCACTTTCGTTGCGGTTGCATTTGTTTTATGTTCGATGCTGTTTAACTTATTGTGTTTCCATTTTAACCCTTCTGTTGGTCTAAATTATTTAGTTCAGTAAAGATAGCTGAGTTGCCACCTATTTGGGAAAGAGCTGCTGACTCGGCTTATCACTTGTAATTTATTGTTTGTTGGGATGTCTTTGTCAATCTTTCCCTGAGATGTTGGGGATAGGGATTGGGATCTGATTCATTCAGTTCCTGGAGTGTATTTACTCTTTAAAAATTAAACAGGCACGACCCTAATGCAAACTATGCACTACAAAGAAAATTTACGTTTAATTATGTTACTGTCCTTGTGAATTTTGTAACTTTGACGATGTGAAGCAATGAATTGAGCGTAACAAATATTTAAATCTCTTCAGAGCTGTATGACGATGCTGGTTTTAAGTTTACCTTCGGCAGCCTCACGTTTGCTTTTAATTTTCGAGGTTTACTAAAAAAACGGGTGCTTTCTGCACCAGGTTATTCAAGCGTTAATGTGAAACTGCTTAACAGTAAAAGGATAATCTCAAAACTCGTTTACTGTCATAGTTTGTATACGTTACGTTTCTGACCACCAAACCAATAAGTCGAAGTAAGTGAATTATCACTGACTTGATTTAAAAGTCACTCTTATAATGATTTCAAAGTAATATTAAAATATATATAAGCCAAAAGCTTACTATCAGATCCTGATCTATTTGTTGTATGTATATATGTGTTATTTTGAAAATTCTTGAATAAAATAATGTTTAAACCAATATTAAAATGCCTTTATCATATTATCCATGCCTGGACAATAACGTCTGCAATAAACAGAGTATGCTATGCATTTTCATCGCATGTGTTCCTTGCTAGATGATCTTGGATGTCATGGAATTGGTTGGTTGATTTGATGCTTAACGTCCACGGTAAACAACTAAGGTCATGTCGGGACGGTCAGTTAACCTAACCACACTATTCCTGGGCAGGCTTAGACCTCCTAAGCGATTAACCAGTACTAAGTGCACATACTTTCGCCAGTAACTGACAACTGCCCTTCTTGAATCAGCGGAAGGAGAAACGAAAGTATGTGGCCAGACCGGGATTCGAACCCAGGACCTCTGACTTACGAGTCAGGTGTCGACTTACGAGTCAGGTGCCCTACCGATTGCGCTACCCGGCCCGGCGGATGTCATGGACATAATACTGTATTAATGTGAATAGGAGCAGCACTATGTTATATTGCCATTTGCTAGAAGGGAGAAAATGTGTTGTGACGTTCTGTTTGCTTCCCTTGATTATGAAACCTTTCTAGAAATTGTCTACTCTTAAGGTGGTGATTTGTAGTAAATGCAAAAAATGCATAAAACATTAAAAAAAAAAAATAACGTATCTTCCTTAAAGCTAGCAGACTTCTTATTTTTGTTGTTCTCTACAGTTTAGAATATAAAAAAGAGGTGCATGCTGCTTAAAAAAGTTTTATAAGGAAGGATTTCTGCGCAGAAATCTGAAAAAAAAATAACATCGTTATTGAAAATTTACGTTGTTGTTGTTGTGTTATTGGTTAACGTCCTCGATAAACAGCTATGGTCATGTCGGGACGGTCAGTTAACCTAACCACACTATTCCTGGGCAGGCTTAGACCTCCTAAGCGGTTAACCAGTACTAAGTGCACTTACTTTCACCATCAACTGACAAATGGCCTTATGAATCAGCGGAAGGAGAAATGAAAGTAAGTGGCCGGACCGGGTATCGAACCAAGGATAACTGCTTCAAGAGATCAGAAACATTAATTAGAACTTTTAGTGAGAATATGTTGAGAATATGAGATGTAAACTTACTAGTATGACTATTTATGTTTGAAAATGTTTTCATTCGGCACAAGTTTCTCAATTTTCCTAAATTTGTTTGACCTATTATGCTGAAATATCAATCGGCAGTAGTATGATTCAAATCATTTGTTATATATAAATATACAGTAATTGTGGGATACAGATCATATCTATCTTCCGTTACGTCTTAACCCCCGAGGGGGACAACAGACGGGGTCGTAAGACTTTCTTCTGCGTCCCTTTCAAGCTACTGTATTGAGTTATATTCTTGTGAGATTGTATTGTTTGTATTTGTTCAGTAATTTGAATTAAATATTGTTAACACTAAATCAGAACAGGCTGGGTTCCGAGCAGAAAGGAGCACCGCAGACCAGATCTTCGACCTCAGAATCCTGTGTGAAAAGTACCTCCAACCTCAGCAGAATCTGTACTAAGTCTTCATTGCTTTCAAAAAAGCCTTTGACAGGGTATGGCATGCAGCCTTATGAGCCATCATGCGAAAGTACAGTATCAGTGCAAATCTAGTTCGCACCATTGAGCAGCTATACGACAAGGCTACAAGTGCAGTCCTGATAAATGGCAGCACGGGAGAATGGTTCAGAACAACAGTTAGAGTAAAACAAAGATGTCTTCTGTCACCCACCCTCTTCAACATTTTTCTCGAACTGATCATGTCTGATGCTCTGGAAGAACACGATGGAAAGGTTAGCGTAGGCGGCAGAAACATTACCAATCTGCGGTTTGCCGACGACATAGACGCTCTAGCTGAAGAAGAGCAGGAACTAGAAGCTCTAGTTGAAAGTCTCGACCAAACCTGCACAAGGTATAAGATGGAGATCAGTGCTGAGAAGACCAAACTGATGACGAACAGCGCAGATGGCATCCTGAGGAAGATCAAGGTAAAAGGGCAGAAGCTGGGTACCGTAACAAGCTTCAAATATCTTGAAGCAATAGTCTCAGATGATGGCTCAAAACAGGAGGTTTTCTCAAGGATTGCACAAGCCACTTCAGCTCTTACCAAGCCGAAACCAATTTGGAGAGATAACAACATATCTCTTGGATCAAAGGTGAAACATATGCGCTCCCTTGTCATTTCCATATTTCTGTATGCCTGTGAATCGTGGACCTTGACAGCAGAGTTAGAGAAAAGAACACAGGCCTTTGAGATGAGATGCTACCGAAGGTTACTGAACATTTCGTACAAGGACCATATAACCAATGGGGGGGGGGGGGGGGATCGCAGAAAGATCCAAGCAGCCATTGGAGAGCACGATGAACTCCTGACGCTGGTCAAGAAACGAAAACTAAGGTGGTTTGGCCACGTTTCAAGGTCTTCTGGTTTAGCAAAGACGATTCTACAGGGCACAGTGAAAGGAAAAAGAAGAAGAGGTAGACAGAAGAAGAGGTGGGAAGACAATATTAAAGAGTGGACAGGGATGGACTTTGCCAGCTCAACTAGGGCAGCTGAAAAC
Source organism: Ctena decussata (assembly GCA_963989385.1). NCBI lineage: Eukaryota > Metazoa > Mollusca > Bivalvia > Lucinida > Lucinidae > Ctena > Ctena decussata. Next base: position 75,280,025 of record OZ022511.1, on the reverse strand, counting down.
AGGACAAGGTGGAAAGGGATTGTTTTGAAGTCATCTGTGGTGCCCCAACGACCTAATAAGGTTATGGGATAGAATAGAATAGAGATAGATAGACGCCCTTCCGATTGCGCTACGCGGCCCGGCTTGAAAATTTACGTAGCGCTGAAGGTACGTTATTGCATTATAGTAGCTTCCTACCAATCTTTGTCATATTGTGTGGTAGACCAGATGAAAACACTCGCTTATTCTCAAATGTTCAAACATGTATATGATCCCTGTTAACTGGATGCATTTGTTAAATATATGGTGGGCAAGCGAATCTATATATCACCTATGATATAAACAATACATTATTGATACCAAGGCAGGTGTGTAAATGAAATTGTTCAACCTTATTAAATAGTATCACCTGTGTGTTTTGACCAAAAAAAATTGGACACAGGCTACATCTTTTTTTTATTTGCTCAGCCTGATAATGTGTGAAATAGTTGGAAAAAATAATTGCTTGGACGCTCTTTGTAATGCAATAAGGTACTCTCACCACTAAGTATATTTTCAGTTACGATATTATTTTTTTAGATTTCTGCGCTGAAAATTATCCTTTGATCTTTCCTTTAAGTTACAAAATACTTTTTAACATCAAAGAATCCTGCATTTTGGAATTCTTAATTGTGAAAAAACAACATAAAGAAGGCGTCTGCTAAGTTTTGAGAAGATCTGTTGTATTTTCAGCATTTATGCAGATTTTTGTCTTTGTCCCAAATCAGTAATTATCAAGACCTTAATGGAACCACTTTTTTCCTACAGAAGCAAGTTCTTTTCTTTAAGAGTTTACCCCCATTAAGACAGAAGACCAAGATGAAATGGGCAGAGTAATCAGACGTCACATTATATCCATTCGCCGTTAAGTCTGGTGGAATGATGAAAGCCTGACTAAATCCTGAAGGTGTTATTCTGGAAGCAAGGAATGTATCAGAGAAAACAAAACCAACAGCTCTAATCTAGCTGAGTGTGTAGTAGTAATTCAATTCTCATATCGACGTTGCCCCCGCACCTAAGCGGAACGAATCCATAGCCGCAGTAACGGGGCGCCGAGCGTCCGTCCATAGCTGAGTGTGTGTCAAGCAATGTAATTTTATAGCACTGCCGGTGCCCCTAGCACAGGCTTCAGCTAAACTTCTTTTTTCAAAGTGACTCAGAATGAGTCAATATGACCCCAAATAGAAGCGTTTTTCGGTGGCCACACGGCACTTTACACTTGCTGCAGTAGAACACAAGCTCTTACTTTTAACCTGTTATATACGTTACATTCATATATGCTTCAAGGCAAAAACAAATTTAAACTTTGGTTTTACAGTTTGCTTTCATATGAAAAGGTCAGATAACATAACGAGTGGAAAAAAGGTAACGATCAAATTGATTTTATCAACGCAACAACCAACCCACGAGACAATAAACGGGAAATAGCAGCATAACGTTATAAGACAAGTAGTAAGACGAAACTAGTGGGTAGCGAAATAAACGTGCATCCATTCCATGTTGATGGCTACAAAGTTAGCCTTAAGCAAATATAATTATTCATCCAAAATGTCTATTTTCAAATATTTCTTTCTTTTTCTGTAAATTATGCAAATTATACATCAAACTGATGGCAAATATACAGACGAATTAAACCTATTTTTTGAATACTACGGATAAGTGGATACCACAAACTACAGCATCGATACACCACAACGGATGCACTGCCTTGGTAATGGCAATAATAACTTATATATATTGGGTGGGCTTAAACAGGTCAAACATGCTGTTTTAAAAACGGATTTCTTTTTACTTAAAGTATTAAGGCTTAAGTTTATTTGGCAGTAGCACTATTTAATCTCAATGACAGTTTTTTTAAAAAAAAGTTACATACGTTACCTTTCTGTGTACAAAATAATCATTATATAATTATATTATGATATATAAGTTTTATATTTTGTTATTTTTTAGAAGTCGTAGATATTAATAAAAATATTTTATGTACAGATTAATTTACGAATGCGTCATTAGAACATCAGGATAATCTCAGCTTTGCATGTCAAGTAAATAACAATATACTCTGTATAAGTAGGTGACTAAACGATGCAAAAATTTCGTTTAACAATAAATTATAAACATATTTATCATACCTACACAGATAAACAGTCGGAATTTCAAGACAGTGTAATCCTGGCGGGAAAGATAGACGCTTTACTCAAAAATTTCAAACGTTAAGTACGTTACTTGACTTAAACTATGTGTTGTAAGGTCAATATAAGCTTAAAACTGTTGTTTAATATCATGTTCTACATAATGTTGTTGCAAAAGGTCCAATTCGTCAGTTTTAATAGCTTATTGATCTTTTGAACTATTGTGTGAAATGGACTTTGCAGTCAACAACAGGGAAAAGGCTTAGCAGTATATAACTGATAAAGTTTAAAAGCTAGGGGTCTCATATTTGTTTTGTTAGAAAGGTATGGAAAGTTAAAAAGTCGTACATTTTGAGCCATATTCTCACAGGGTCTTAGTGAAATGCAACAAATCAAGATATATTTTAACTTTTATTTTCGAGGGGTACATGATATATTGTAACGTAAACAACAGCACCAAAGTTCTAAACTGTTTCCTAAGCAACCTAATTTATAGTATATCGACAAAATTATAAACATTTGATACATTTATATTGTTAAAACACGCTTCTTATTGACTTGAATCAATATTTTTGATATTCGAAATTTAACAGGGTAACGTAAATAACTAGCCACTTCACAGTTATGCCAGGTTTGCCAAAGTAGTAAACCTTGAATTTGATAACCATGGACCCAGAACATCATTTTGATATAAAAACACAACTGTTACATTCCGTAGAACACCCCCACCCCCACTCCTTGAAAGATAGCCCATCATATTTGCTCCACTAAGATAATAAGTCTGCCTTATTATTTTGAATTTCCTTGCTACATCGTTGCAAATAGAATATGTACGATTTCCTAGCCATGTCGTCGCTGATCACTTCACAATGAATGTTTGTTGCAGTTTGCTGGTGGCTTCTGATATCTTGGTATAAGGTCGTCTGTTGTATTGAAGGCAAAATGCCTCAGCAGAGGTTTGTGTCCGGCTTACGATTTCTAGTGTAAAAAATGCATATGTTCATTACACTCTAATATTTTTTCGTCTAAACTTATCTACGCTGTGTGGTCATCTCAAGCCTCATGGTCTTTTGAACTGACGCAAACGATTTTCCTTGCACTGTAAATCTTCCCGTTGTGCCTAAAAGCCAACTCAAGGACTAATTCAAAAGAACTTGACATACCGAATATCAAATAAAGCACACTAATTGGCTGCTTCCGAGCATGTGCTCGGAAGCAGCCAATCAGTGTGCTTTATTTTGACTTTGAGAATGTACTCAAGTTTATAACATCTGGGCCCGGTCTCTGTTAGGTGTATGTCCATTCTCGGCTCACCTTATGTGTATGTCTGCAAGACCTTTGCCTTCACACCTCATAACGAAGGTAACTTCCCATGGTGTTGGTGATCCTTCTTATGGCAGTTTATCTTTATTCTTCTGATCTCTTGCTCTAGCATGTAAGTTTTCTGCGATATCTTCTATATCATACATTTCCAATTCCAGAGTTAATTCTTCCGTGTCTCCGTCTTCGGTTTTAAGATTTTGATATTACTGTTTTTCAAATTGGTCAAAATGTTTCATTGATTTGAAGTAGTTGTATTTTGTCTGACAGTTCACTCTAGCATTCAACAGTGCATCACAGGCCTCTTTGAAGTTCTTTTCTGTCAGGATTTCATACGAATATTCTTGGATGGTACCTTTTGACATTTTATAAAGTCACTTGATCATATTTCTAACCTTACTCTTCTTGGTCTTACCCCCCTGACCTTGTTTCGCATACCAGTCCCAATAATCTTAAAAAAAAATGACTTTGAAACCACTGCTTTGGAATCTTGTACCATCCTAATTTCATTAATTCTGCTCTTGTTCCTTTAGTATAATTGCACTGTTTCTCAAACGAATCGTCAATTTCCTCGTCACCATCTTCTTTTGCAACGTCCATGTCTATAAAGAAATTAATAATAATATAAAAAACCGTGAACTGAACACTAACCTAACTAACCAACTATTAGGAAAGAGACGCGCAACAAGCTAGTTAACTGACAGGCAAGCTATTCGACGAACAAGCTAGCAAAATACCCATACTAACCAGCTGGTTAAATAACAAGCGGCTAGTAAATTAGCTACCAAACATATATTGCTCTATGATATGCAGATTGATGGTTAATATGTGAGTATTTTCCTGGCGTTTTCTCATCACTAAAACTCACAAAAATAATATTTATTCAATTAATTGACAACAAAATATAGAAAAAAAATTCTTTAAACGTGAGACAAATTCCGTGACCTTTTCAATAGAATTTAACACATTAGTAATATTAATTGAATTGATGGCAGATGTATATGAGCCGCGACACGAGAAAACCAACAAAGTGGTTGTGCGCCCAGTGCAGCTTCAGATCAGCCTGGGCATCCGCCCAACCTAATTAGAGTCTTCACTTTGCGCTTAAATGATAGCTAAGGGTCTAAGCTACCTCCTTGCGGTCAGCGAAGACTCTGATCAGACTGGGCGGATGCCCAGGCTGATCTGAATCTGCGCTGGGCGCACAACCACATTGTTGGTTTTCTCGTGTCGCTGCTCATATAACTAATGTTTTACCTTTTGACACGTCGCGCCCTGTGTGTTTTACCGGATGCTGTTCCATTATCTGCTTTAGCAGTTTTCTCAGTCGTCTCTGATTCCTGTTTTATCTTGCTTTTCTTCGCCATATTCTTCCCATGCATAGGCGTTTTTCCCTTTCCACACGTACATGGGAACGCTTTAAGCCCTAAATCAATGTCCCTTTCCTGTTTATCCATTAAACGTGGACGTCCGTCTTTGTTCTCTTTATTCATCGAACTAGGTACTGGTTGACTGGATTTCTTATCTTCATCGAAACTTTTAGTGCTTCTAGTCTGTCCTCTCAAATTGTCCCGGCTACGTACTACCGGTGAGTCAATCACATTTCCCGAATGTTTTCCACCTTGTTTTGTTACTGGCCTAAACACTGAGCGGTTCTCTTCTGCCTCCGCAGTTGTTATAGTTGCCCGTCGTTTTTGTAGTTCTCTTGCTTTTACAGCTTCCATCTGTAGCCTCTCGTCTTCCTCTTTAAGTTCCTTTTTAAAATTTCTATCTGTTAAGCCATTATATACGGGCCGCCGTACGTATACATGATCAAATTCTTTCGGCACGAGACAGTGACCGAAGGACTGCAACAACTGAGCGAGTTCGTATGGAGAGTAAAACTCCTTCTTTCTTATTTCAGTCAAGCTGAAAAACAGGCTATAACCCATATTTTCCAACGCACTATCAAATAATTCCTCGTTCCTTGCACCTAATTTCTTTCTAAAATCGCAGTCTGGGTATCGTTCTTTGGCTACTTTACAGTTGATCATATGACGTCCCATGTCTCCGTAACATGTCTGGAAACATAGTAAACATACCCTTTCCTCTGCTCCGTGTTCCCTGCTGGCTGTGCTGGGAGATGATGTAGTGCTTGTTCTTTCTGGAGTAGCCATTTTCACTGAAATATAACAGATAATGTCAGTACTCTAACAAATTTTACAGTGAGTCAACTCTCGATATCCCGAAGTCGAGCTTCAGTCCAAACTACCGATACCTCAAAGTAAATTTTCTGATGCCAGAAAATTTACTTTGAAATATCAGTAGTTTGAGATAACAGGGGCCGAAATGCAAATAAAAACAGGAAATATATTCTTTAATATAAGAAGATACTTTAAGATATCAGTTTTCGAGATACCGGGAGTTGACTGTAGTATTGCAAATTGCAAGCTTACAGAGCCAACACAGGTACGAGTTACTGGAGTTCTAAATTTCAGAAAGGTCTTACAGGCATTAAAATAGACTGCAGTGCCAAATAAAGTGTCAAGTAAACATAAAACCAATTACCTGGAAGTTTGAGATCAAAGGTCTCATAAGCACTTTCAGCGCTACAGTTCCAACAGAAAACCAAGTACCTGTCAGTCTGACATTCATGCTTATTTTATAATTATATATAGAGAGACAATAGGGACACCAATTATCAAAGTTCAAGGAAATCAGTGAGTATGCTAAGCAAATACAGGACAACGTTTCAATATCTACCGATAGATCTGTATTAGTATCTGCAGAACAGGAGAATGGACGACCCCATGAACTCAGTCGCTGATTAACATACTCCCTAGCAACTTACAGCTCTGCCAGAACTTCAGAACCATCAGCTTCATCGGTCATCCGAGCAAGGTCATGCTGCAATTCATCTGGAAGAGGCTTAAATCGAAAGCTTAAAAGATAATCGCCGAAGAACAGGCTGCATTCAGATCCGTACGGAACATCATAGAACACATTTACAATTCAAAATCCTGTGTGTAAAGTACCCTCAAAATCAACAGAGTCAATGCCATGCCTTCGTAGATTTCAGAAAAAGCATTTGGTAGGATATGGCATGCAGCCTTATGAGCCACCAAGCGGAAGTAAAATATCAATGCAAATTTAATTCGTGCCACTGGACACCTCTATGAAAATGCTATTTGTGCAGTTCAAAAGAACGGCAGTACGGAAGAATGGTTTATAACAGTTGGAGTGAGGCAAGAGTGACTTCTCTCACCCAACCTCTTCAAAAAATTTCTCGAAAGTATTATGTCTGATGCTGTAGAAGAACAGCATACGCAGAAAAACTATTACCAATCTACTGTTTGCCGATGATATTGACGCGCTTGCTGAGGAAGAGTAGAAACTAGATGCCTTAGCTGACCTGAACAAGGTATAAAATGGAGATAGTGCAATAAAGACCAAACTGATGAAAAACAGTGCCGATGGTATCCAGAAGGAGACCAAGGTAAAACGTCAAAAATTGGAAACTGTAACAAGCTTCAATTACCTTCGAGTAATAATTGAGCCGCGACGCAAGAAAACCAACAATGTGGTTGTGCGCCAAGTGCAGACTCAGATCAGCTTGGGCATCCGCCCAGTCTGATCAGAGTCTTTGCTGTCCGCATGGAGGTAGCTTAGACTCTTAGCTATCCTTTAAGCGCTTAGGAAAGAGTAAGATCGGATTGGGCGGATGCCCAGGCTGATCTGAGTCTGCGCTGTGCGCACAACCACTTTATTGGTTTTCTCGTGTCGCGGCTCAATTGCTTCAGAAGATGGCTCCAAACTGGTGGACCTCAAGATTTGCACATGACACTGCAGCTCTGACAAAGCTGAAGAAAACTCGAGATATAAGATCTCTGGTGTGTCACCCAGCCAGAAAGAAAGGCAGGATGCAGATCAGAAAAGGTACACTTTTAGCACGTGAAGCACTTCTGAAGGAGCTTTTATCAGAAGCCATTATTTTCAAAAAAAAAGCTTAATTCTAGAAGCTTATAAACCCTTTCTAACAGGATAAACACTTTATATTACAGAGAGCTGTAATATATTTGCATAATAAAAGGCCTCTTTTACATGCAGAAAGCTGTATATTGCAAAAGGACATTAATATGAATGAAATTGTTGCATTCAGAAACTAAGGCAGAAAGGCAGGGCCAATTTGCAGAATAGTGCTTTCAACAAGTGACAGTGTGCAGCACCCTTCTTAGCCTCTGTTGGGGAATCAATATATCTCTTAGAACAAATGTGAAAGTGGTGCGCTCCATTGTCATATCCATATGAATCATGGACTTTGACAACAGAGAGTACCGAGGTCAATGACATGTCACGCTGTTGAAGCTTAAATGTCTCGTACAAGGACAACGTAAAAGATGAGAATAATCGCACAAAGATCCAAGCAGCCATTGGAAATTCTAAGATGACGTTAACGTTTTCCCCCATTGAGCCACAAGGAAGCGGCGCCGTGTGAAACTTTGTGATAAATCACATTGTTAACCGTCAGCGTGCACATTTCGCGCCTTGATGACGTCGGAAGTAAAGGTAGGACACGAGAAAACCAACAAAGTAGTTGTGCGCAGACTTGGATCAGTCTGTGAATCCGCTCCTTCTGATCAGACTCTTCGCTTAGCGCTTAAAGGGTAACCTAGGTCTGAGTTACCTTCATGCAGACAGCGAAGACTCTGATCAGACTGGGCGGATGCCCAGGCTGATCTGAGTCTGCATTGGGTGCACAACCACTTTGTTTGTTTTGTCGTGTCGCGGCTGAATTTTAGGCGCACAAATATGCCTAAAGCTACAACACACAAACTGAGAGGTAAAGTACCAAGAAAATGCATCGTACTCATGGACATGGCCCTGTAATGATGTAACCCAAAATATAAGAACATATGGTGAATTTAGAGCCATTTATACGTTTCTGTGGCGTAAATCTTGATTTCGATTATAAATCTAAATATAAATATTTATATTTTCTGAAGCACCATTTAATGTACAGTGTCCTTTTCATATTAAGATATATACACGTAATTTAAAGACGTCTTTTATACCTAACATCTTCTTTTGCAATTGTACACACAGACTTCGGGAAATATTACCCGAGATTTTTTTACGTTCATGATCTTTTTTCTTAAACCATGCTAATAAGCACAAAAATATGCACACATGCTCACAAACCGGCATAGTTTCTAGACATTACCTTTCTGGAAACTGCATTAATGCCTAGCGACCCACATATAGGACATACGCACATAGTGCAGGCCATGGTCAGGCGCCGCAAAACGCGGCGTCGTATCAGGGTCCACATTATCTGCACGACAAATGGCCATTTCTCTTAAATTTAAAAAAGATACATAATTGAGCCGCGACACGAGAAAAACACCAAAGTGGTTGTGTGCCCTGCACAGACTCTGATCAGCCTGGGGTTTCGCCCAGTCTAATCATAGTTTTCGCTGTTCGCAATGAGACCCTTCGCTACATTAATGCGCTTAGCGAAGAATCTGATCAGACTGGGTGGATGTCCAGCCTGATCTGAGTCTGCGGAGCACGGAGCTAACTTAGAGCCTTAGCCACACTTAAGCGCACAGCGAAGACTCTGATGATCAGACTAGGAAGATACCCAGCCCGTATCTGAGTCTGCGCTGGGCGCACAACCACTTTGTTGGTTTTCTCGTGTCGCGGCTCATATAAACTAAATCAGACGAACCAACGAACCGCGCCCCGTTACTGCGGCCATGGGTACGTTACCTTTTACGTGTAACGGCGTTACGAGAATTGAAATAAAGATAATACAGCGCCTGAGATGGCTTACATGGGAACAAATTGGATTTTGCAAGATGTTGCGAGATTGCCGTCAATTTCCCTTTTAAGACCCTTTGAGTCGAAGGTTCCAATAATATTTTTAATGTTAAGTAGATATGGGCAGCAAAGATCGCAGCTACTGAATGTCTTAACATGTCACAAGTACAGTCAACATGAATGTATTAACAATAACATGCGTATTCTACATACATGTAATATAAACATAAATACATGTAGCTTTAAATCTCCAAAATAATATGATTAACCCTCGCACGCAATTTTCCTACCTGAATCACTATTTCCAAATTTACGACTTCACAAATTATTCCACTTTTATTCTGAGAAATATAAACCGTGTTTATATATACAAATTTAATCAGCAAAATTAAAAAAGTTGTTGTTAAACAGCTATTGGCCAAGAAAATCGTAACAAATAGTTGAAAACACAAGAACTTTTGAGAAGTTATACTGAAGTAGCATAGACTCAAATGTGAACACATCCTCAACTTGCGCAGTTTTATGCGAGGCAGCAGAGAACTGTACTCGGTCTTCAAAGTAATTAGTGCTCAATGCCATGAAATTACACGGAGACCGATTCTACAAAAGAAGTAATCGCTTAACGGAAACGTTTTCCATAATTACTTCCCCCGATGAATTATCTTTGCATCTCATTGCTGAGTATTCGTGATGACACCTGAAAAGCACCATGACAAACAAAATAATTACCGCCAAGTTCGGTAATTATCTGACCGAACTCGGCGGTGATTACTGCATATGTCCCCAAAACGGGTTTCCGGTCTAAAAAGTTGTACATTTTCTGGGGAAGTAACTGCAATTTCCTTTTATTTATTTATTTATTTATTTTTGGCATCCTTTGTCAACTCTTAAAGGAAAGATTGTTCAAATTCTTCCCTTTAAGCGTAAATCTTATTTTGTAATAGCTTCTTCATCCATGGCAGTAAGCAGAAATTCACAGAAGAGAAGTCGTTCACCTTTAATAAAATGTCGGAAAAGCATGAAGGAGCATAGATGCACCTTAAAACTTTAAATCAGGTTTACAGATTCATTTCCCTTCATACAGGCCGGGCCGGGTAGCGCAATCGGTAGGGCACCTGACTCGTAAGTCAGAGGTCCTGGGTTCGAATCCCGGTCTGGCCACATACTTTCGTTTCTCCTTCCGCTGATTCAAGAAGGGCAGTTGTCAGTTACTGGCGAAAGTATGTGCACTTAGTACTGGTTAACCGCTTAGGAGGTCTAAGCCTGCCCAGGAATAGTGTGGTTAGGTTAACTGACCGTCCCGACATGACCTTAGTTGTTTACCGTGGACGTTAAGCATCAAATCAACCAACCAACCCTTCATACAAAAGTGCATTTTTTAACGAGACGACATCACTCAAGAAGGAGCCCTGGTAGCTCAGTCGGTTAAGTGCTGGCCTACTGATCTAGCGGACCCGGGTTCGAGCCCCGATTGAGGCAAGAACTTTTTCCTACCGTAAACGGGGTTAACGCATTGGATATAATATAAATGTAATGCTACAGTCTGCATGTTTAGTGGTTAATCCAAAAATTATTAAAAAGTTTGCTTTCCTCTGTAATTGCACGCCGGTTGGTCAGGCATTAGACTCAATGATGGGCCCGACATAAAGCTACTCAACATGGTTGGTTGGGGCCAGAGTTTGCCTTGTCTGTTGCTTGGTTATTCGGGGTTCAACTGCCAGTGATAGTTTTCTTTTGCTCCGGTATTTCAGTGGTGTTGTCAGACTTCCCAGGGATTTCCTGGTGTCGCAATACGTTCTTTCCGTTGAGTCCTCATCTCTGATTCATCATAGGCCTTATCCGTGATTTGTTTGTTTCCGGTGATGATTCATTGATGAGTTAGGAACCTTCGTGCGGACCAAACAGATAACTAAATGTTTCAAACCACTGCAGAAGCAGAGGGCGAGGTTTGGACCGTTTGTATGTGACTAGGTATACTTATATGTTCATACAGAATAGTTGACATCATCTGTATGCTGCTGCTGACCTAAGGTCAAGGTCACACACTTAAAGTTTTGCGTTAAAGTTTTGCGTTAAGTTTATATTTAACTTTTATATTTCAAATATCCTTTGATGGAAACTTTTGAAATTTGACTAGGGTTACTGTAAGATTCATACAGAGTAGTTGACATCATCCAGATGCTGCTGCTTACCAAAGGTCAAGGTCACAGACTTGTATATTTGCGTTTAAGTTTTGCGTTAAGTTAATATTCTTTGCTTATATTTCCAACTTCCTTTGATGAAACCTTTTGATATATGACAAGGTTTATTTCTTTGTTCATGCAGATTAATTGACATCATCTGGATGCTGCTGCTGACCTAAGGTCAAGGTCACAGGCTCAAACATTTGGGTGTTAAAGTTTTGTGTTAAGTTGATATTCTTTTTTATTTCCAGTATCCTTAGATGGTACCTATTGGTATTTGACTAGGTTTACTGTACTTTTAGGTTTATAGCTGCCTACCAAAGGTCAAGGTCAGAGACTTAAGTATTTGTGTTAAAGATTTACTTTAAGTTTACATTCTTTGTTTATATTATATCAGATTAGTTGACATCACCTGGGTGCTGCTGCTGTTGTTGAGTAAGGACTTATATGTTTAAATTAAAGTTTTGTGTTGAGTTGGTACTCTTTGCTAATATTTGTAACATACTTTGATGGAACCATTTGATAGGTGACTAAGTTTACCTCTTGGTTCATACCATGTATAAGATTGGTTTCATTAGGTGCTGGTTTCATTAGGCAGTGGCGGTGGTCGGGGGTATACGTGAGCCCCTGCTCACTTGCTCCAGTTTGTAATTAAAATAAAAATAAGTAAAAATATATGTTGAGGCTATTATTTGGGTAGCTGAATGACCATCTGTTTGGGAAAGAGCTGCTCATTCGGTAAACTGTGCGTGTCTTTCGTAAACTTGTGTCGATTTCTGTTTGTATGTGCTTTTTCTCTATTGGTTTTAAGAGCGGAATGTGTGAATTTTATTGTATTATTTCCTGATCATTGCCTATCTTTTTATTTTTCAATTGCACATATCCTTTCATTTTCACCCTACCACCGTACTGATATGACTAAAATACTGTTGAAAAGGACTTAAAATTGCAAGTCATCCATCCATCAAGTCACTTAAGAAGTTCTTGTGCAATGTTTTCTTAGGATTCTGCGAGTCTTGATTGTTTGAAGAGATGTTCTCAGTTAAGCTGGGCCATTCGCGGACAGAAATGGCCATGTATACAACCATTCCAGAATTAAAGAAAAAATCACGAACATAATGCTCATTATATCTGCTTTAAATCTTTAAAATATTTTTAGATAATAATTTTAGATTATGGAATACCAACCATGTTTAGAGACATACCCTAACAATTAGAAACGGCGTATTTTATGGCGTTATTAAGATACGTGGAAACACGATGTCGCATACGATTTCTTTGACATGCGTAGCATTGCACATTTACCAATCTACTGACATTTGATTATTTTCACTGGTTTCAATTTAAAATGTTTTTCTTTGCTTTTTTGGAAGAAAGGGGTTTTCTATGAAGCGCTGCTTAATCAAATGACGTCAACGCTTTCAAAACGTGGTCTGAGTTACGTGACATAGGTTACGTGTGACGTAGGTTACAGTGCACACATTTTAACGTGTTTATATCATTTAATGTTTCAGTGCATGAAATCTTAGCACACCATCTTGTACCTGTTACTAGGCAGGATTTTGCATATGAGTTTCAGAGCGATTGCTTTGCTCGATTTTAAGAAAAGCCCGTGACGTAAGGTTACATTCTTACAGAAAAATGATGGGGTAATGTATTTTGAAGTCGAATAAAATATACAAAATTGAGCAAATTTGCACATTGAGGAACACATATTTCTTCGTGTGATCTTGTAAGTTTTATGATGCTTGGCCATTTTAGTTAATACATGTATCACGAATTTACCGCTGTGACGTAGGTTACATAGAATTTGCGACATAAGTTCCCAGTCTAATTTCGTAGCAAATTCTACCCTTTAGATATTGTTTTAGCGAGGAAATATGTAAGAAATGACTTGAATTTAATAATGGAACTCGATTTTCAGCAGTGATTTATCTTTTTTAGCCGTGCGGCGTTCGTATCTATGCAACGGCAATATTGCGACATTTAAAAACGTCACATTTTAAACCAGGGTATCATTATTCGAACCAGTGTTAAAAATGTCTAACTAAACGCATGCATGTCTTGGTACTTTTATCTTCTTCTTTAGACAGAGGGCAACTTGTCAGAGGGTAAACAGGACCGTTATTTTGTAATTTAAAGATAGGCAATACGAAGGACAAAATTAATAGCTAATGGCCCAGCTTAACTGAGAACGTCTCTTAAAAGTAAAAAGATAGGCAATGATCAGCAATCAAATCCCATGTCACACTCTCAAAACCAATAGGGAAAGAAGCGCGCACACACACGGAAAAGTGAACACAAATTCACGAAAGACACCGAATGAGCAGCTCTTTCCCAAATAGGTGGTCATTCAGCTTCACTAATCAAAAACAGAATTATCTATTTTATTTTTAACCTACAAAACAAAGCAAAAGGCAGATTGGGTAGCAAAACAGGTGATCAAACCGCCAAAGAAAATGGACAATAGCACAATGTAACATCAAGGAACCACAACAGATGTACCGACTTGAAACGGTCAACAAAAGATTACTGGGGGGCTTAAACTAGTTTTACTGTATCGTAACCTCGCCCTCTGCTTCCGCAGTGGTTCGAAAGATTTAGTTAGCTGTTTGGTCCGCATGAAGGTTTCCTAACACATCGATGAAACATCAACGGAAACCACATATCTTTGGTGTTGTCTTTTCCCCATGTCGCAGAATAGAATGGAATGATTGAAGATTGTCCCATTCTGCCTCGGGGGATGAAATCACCACGACATGATAGATGGTTAGAAAGTTTTAATGATTTTTTCCCTGATTCCCAGGCCAGCACACACTGTAAATATATAATATGAATTCCTTAATTAAAAGGAACACATATGAACTATTTTGTCCTTAGAGGTGGACGTAAGTCCTATCCCTGCCAGAGAAATGAAAGACTGACAGGGCGCAAAGGTTGTGCGTGCGCATGCAAACGTGAGTCAGTGAAGTGAATCGCGCGCGCTAAATTACATAAGGGTAAAAACCGGAAATGGATATGCGCTAACTTTTAAAATAATGCTTAAGAGTATTTGAGCTATGGGGAAAATGAGTGGAAAGTGAAATATAGGATAAATTGGACTGTGGGAGAATTCAGAAAAGGATTTTTTAAGATGAAATATTTTCAACCTGTGACACCCACATGGTGCCTTGGGCGGGATCTGAGATTGAATTGTGTTAGTTCTTGAGAATTTTCCTACTTACTTTTACTATGATGAATCAGAGATGAGGACTCGACAGAAACAACGTATTGCGACACCTGGAGATCTGAAAAAATACCACTGAAATACCGGAGCAAAAGAAAACCATCCGTCGAACCCCGGTATAATCAAGCAACAGACAAGGCAAACTCCGGTCCCAATCAGCTAAACTGAAATAGCTGTATGTCGCATTGTATGTTTATAGCATTGGGTCTGACGCCCGACCAACCGCCATGCAATTAAAGAGGAAGCAAAGTTATTAACCATGACCGGGTAAACCACTTAACATGCAGACTGCAGCATTAAATTTATGTTATATCCAATACGTTTGTTTTCTGAACTGATCAGAAAAATCAGACGTATTATAGGCCATGAGCCAAATATGGTTTACGCCCCCCCCCCTCCCAGGGGGAATTTTGTAGACCAGACTTTTCTTAAAGTCCAGCATCTTAGAAGTATTTTGCAACATGTTAGCCCTCTGGCGAGTGGGGCGTTAGGCTGTAACAGCCTGTTAAATACGTTACCCATTGAAATAATAAACATAAAATAAAAAATTTCAAAAAACATATATAAAAAAATCACTTTCCTATGTTTAAAATTATAATAGAGTCTAATAGGACAATGCAGTAGCTAAAAGTTATGATGTTTGAAAGGTTACTTTAGCCTACATGGTGTAATATACGTGACGTTTTTCTTTACACTCCATTAAAATTGCTATTTCCATCCAAAATACTTTCTTTTTGTAAGTTATTCCTTTACTATTAGACAAAATGTTTGGTATTGTATTAAAGAAGATTTATCGATCTTTTCAGATCTGCCAAAATTATTATCCTATCTTGAATACTTTGGGAGAAATAGGATGTTGAACACAGTATCCCCTTATAAATGTTCCCAATTACAATTATCACTTTCCGAATAATTCAAGTGCTTGAACTACACTGTTGGAACTGAAAACAACTGTAAAAGGTAAAATTGAATATGCCAGCCTATTTAAACTGAAAGAACAGTTCCACAATATTTTGAATGCATTTTAATTGGCCACAATGATCGATTATATACGTTACCTAGGGTTATTTTTGATTAAATCATATAATTTGAAGATAGAATCATTTCATTTTCTTTGGTAGCAGTTGCTTCATAAAAGAATCTTTTATAATAAGAGAAAAAAATGCATTCTGGTTTATTTTCTATGATAAGCTATTACCAGTAGTAACGTAAATAACATTAATATTTAAACTATTTCATTATAATACCTTTAATCAGGTTTTTTCCACTGTCAATAAAAAAAATAACAGATATAAGTCTGGGTTTTCTTACGATATATTGTATACTTGGACCTATCAACACGTCTCTCAGTTATTACTTTTAGGGATTCATGAGGTGTGCTTTATACGTGATTAAACACAGTATACTTCAAATTGTAATGTTAAGGGCATTGACATATTATGCACATGTAAAATGGGTTTTGCTGTTTACTTTGTTACTATATAAAAAGTAAAAGTATTTCATAATGGCATTGCCCAGTTTGTTTTTATTACAATTTGTACATTTGAGTTTTAAAGACAGTAACATACGTGAAATTTTGTTATATACAGCTGGAAAATCGAAAAAAATAATAATAAAATAATAAAGAATAAAAAATATAACTTCAGAACAGATAAAGCTGCAGCTATTAAAAGCCATCATTGATTTTGCATATACTGCTCCATTGGACCAATAAACTGATATACAGTCCATTTGATACCATTAACAACAATGCGGTTTTGACGTGTTTAGTTTAAAACTATAAAATAATCAATAATCAACAATGCATAATAGAGTACCACCTTGTTTATTGACATGATTTAGAATAGTTTTTATGTGCACACCGAAAAACTATAAAGCAGAACAGTAAACCTGAAGTTTGAAGACTTAAGCCAAATACAGTTCTGCATCAAAGCTATGTAGATATTTGCTGGCAGCGTATACAGCTGGAAAATCGAAAAAAATAATAATAAAATAATAAAGAATAAAAATATAACTTCAGAACAGATAAAGCTGCAGCTATTAAAAGCCACCATTGATTTTGCATATACTGCTCCATTGGACCAATAAACTGATATACAGTCCATTTGATACCATTAACAACAATGCGGTTTTGACGTGTTTAGTTTAAAACTATAAAATAATCAATAATCAACAATGCAAAATAGAGTACCACCTTGTTTATTGACATGATTTAGAATAGTTTTTATGTGCACACCGAAAAACTATAAAGCAGAACAGTAAACCTGAAGTTTGAAGACTTAAGCCAAATACAGTTCTGCATCAAAGCTATGTAGATATTTGCTGGCAGCGTATACTTACTTTTGTAAGACTATCGTATATTTTACGTTACCGAAGAAAACAGCATTGCTGAGTTACAGTTAAGAAACAAATAAACTTTTGAAAATAATTAATGGTAGTGTCGTGTCAATACATTGCTTTATTTAGTTCATTTATGTAACTAACAATAATGTGTCAACCAGGAGTTTGGGAGAATAGTATCAGAAACATTTAATACAAAAAGGAGACACTGGCATTTCACTAGTATACTGTCGCAATCTATAAATGCTATGTTTAAGGTGATCTATATTTCTGTGATTTTGTTTCTTGCTCTTTAAAGTCTAACTACATTCAATTATCTGTTAAAGAATCTAACTACATTCAATCATCTCTTAAAGAATCTATTCACCAAAGAACATAAAGATACGTTTAGTTGGACATTTTTTCCAGGAACAGTGTTCCAGTAGCTCTGTACACATAATAAAATGGCAAATGAAAATGACAGAATATATTAATGTTGGTCGTTGCTGTTGAGATATTTATGAGCAAATTTTAGTTCTTCTCCTTCAGAATGTATTTGCCTACACTGTAGTTATGCTTTGCAGCATAATATTGAGGGGAAAAAAGACAAGAAAGACCAAACAAGTAACGTATACAATGTATTTATTGAGAGTTTATGAACTCTTCATTTCCGATATCCTTAACTAGTAATACAGTATTTCTGAAGAGCAAATAATCAAACAGTAGAAATAGTGCATACCTATACATGCCAAGGAAGGGCTAACCTAAATAACATACTGCATTTGATCTCCATGACCTTGTATTACCACGTTGTTTACTTTTTAGCAATAAATATAGTTGTAAACTGCTTATTAATGATATCTTACTGCTTATCAAATCATCCTTGTCCAAATATGTTAAATACTGTTAGAGAATACAGAATTTTGGCAATATCCAAACAACAATTTTAGTTGGTTAAATATTGAAAATTGTCTGACTGAAATTTGTATTTCGTAACACCTTTAGTCCTTGATAGTAGCAACAAGTGGGAAACAAGAGGGCCATGAGGCCCTGAATCGCTCACCTGGGCAATTGGCAAGGTGGCTTTTTCTTATCATGTCTGAAATTGTCAAAATATAAGTCTTGGGTCAAAAGTCAAAGAATGACCATGACCGCTTGTACTCATAAATCTTCATGTACTCATCAAGACAACCATATATACCATTTTTAGGCCAAAATCTTCAAAACTTTCCACGAAATCTTATGTTCTAGCATTTTCCCATATTTGACCATGCCGCAAAAAAGGTCAGGGTAGACCCAAGGTCACCATTTGAACACTCTTGGTGGTACTCTAGTACTCCATGCTACTTACCAAGTTTCAAGGCCATAGGTGTATTGGTTCTGGAGAAGAAAAATATTAAAGATTTATACCATAAGTGGTAATGGCGGCCATGTTGGTCATGTGACCTGGACCGTTTGAACAAATTTTTATTCAATCAACCCCTGGAGGCTCTATATGAAATGTGTTTACAATTGGCCCTTTGACTTTTGAGGAAATGGTTACGAATATCAAAATATGAGCGATCTGGATCAAAGGTCAAGAAATGACCTTGACCTCTTGTACTCATAATTCTTCATGACCTCATTAAGACAACTGTATATACCAGTTTTTAGGCCAAAATCTTCAAAACTTTTCAATGAAATCTTATGTTCTAGGATTTTCCCATATTTGACCTTGCCGTAAAAAGGTCAAGGTCAACACAAGGTCATAATTTGAATTATCTTGATAGTACTCAAGTACCCAATGCTACATACCAAGTCTCAAGGCCATTGGTTAATTGGTTCTGGCGAAGAAGGTTTTTAAAGGTTTTTACCATATATGGGCATAGTGGCCATGTTGGTCATGTGACCATGACCGTTAGAAATTTTTTTCATTCCCTCAACCCCTGGAGGCTCTATATTAGATTTGGTCACAATTGGCCCAGTGGTTTTTGAGGAGATTGTTTGAAATTGTCAAAATATGAGAGTACTGGGTCAAAGGTCAAAGAATGACCTTGACCTCTTGTACTCACAAATCTTCATGTACTCATTAAGATGACAGTATATACCAATTTTTAGGCTAAAATCTTCAAAACTTATCATGAAATCTCATGTTCTAGCATTTTCCCAAATTTGACCTTGCCGTAAAAAAGGTCAAGGTCAACACAAGGTCATAATTTGAACAATCTTGATAGTACTCAAGTACCCAATGCTACATATCAAAACTCAAGGCCATCGGTCAACTGGTTCTGGAGAAGAAAATTTTTAAAGGTTTTCACCATATAAGGGCGTGGTGGCCATGTTGGTCATGTGACCTGGGCGGTATGAATAAATTTTTGTTCCCTCAACCCCTGCAGGCTTTATATGAAATTTGGTTTCAATTGGCTAAGTGGCTTTTGAGTAGATTGTTAGAACTTGTCAAAATATATGAGTTCAGGGTCAAAGGTCAAAGAATGACCTTGACCTCTTATACTCGTAAATCTTCATGTAGTCATTAAGATGACTGTAGATACCAATTTTTAGCCTAAAATCTTCAACAGTTTCCAAGATATCTTATGTTGTAGCATCTTGCCATATAAAAGCATAAGGAAGCAAATTTGACCTTACCGTAAAAAAGGTCAAGGTCAACCCAAGGTCATAATTTGAACAATCTTGGTAGTACTCGCGTACCCAATGCTACATACCAAGTTTCAAGGCCATCGGCCTATTGGTTCTGGAGAAGAAGATTTTTTCAGGTTTTTACCATATATGGGCATGGCGGCCATGTTGGTCATGTGACCAGGACCGTTTGAACAACTTTTCGTTCCTAAGGTCCCAGGAGGCTCTATATGAAATTTGGTTACAATTGGCCCAGCGGTTTCAGAGGAGAAGTCGTTTGAAATTGTGGACGGACGACGGACGGACGGACGGACGGACGACGGACGACGGAGCCTTACCATCCTATAAGCTCCCCCGGAGCCGCTGGCTCAGGTGAGCTAAAAAAACCATAGGGTTTGCAAAATTACCTGACCAGTTAAATATTTGTAACAACATAATGAAAAATAGAACTCCTGAACAGGCTGATGACAGACTGTTGTATGCTTTATACAGTATGTCACTTTCTAGAATCCTTAAATTTTCACATTGTTAATATTTTGTAATGTATTTGATGGCCGGGAGTTGCATAAACAGATCACGTAGATCACAAATTAACATGTAAGTTATGATCAAGGGAGCCACACATATTTGCTAATCTATGTAAAGCAGTTACTGTGCAAAGAGGCTCGTGGCTGATGATTCGACTGACAGCATAGCAAAAATGGTGTTAATGCCGACAGCAGACTTTGTACTGCTCTTGATTGCCTCGGCTGGTAGTCACAGTTGCATATTTGTATGTAGGGTAATTGAACGGCTCAGCCAACAGCACAGGTAGCGAAATTGGTTTTATCCCCACCATAAGGAGAACTAAATACTAATCAGTTGCAGCATATATCAACTTATACTTACTTCATTCTATGCATAAAATTAATAAAAAAAATAATTTTTATGAAGACATTTTAAGTGAGACTGAACTGGAGGCAAGGTCGAACTGCTTCAGCTCTAACAATCTATAATGTGTGTCTCGCTGAGTTCTTGTGTATTTCAAAGAGCAAAATTTGCCATCTGACGACCAGTGGTAAGCTAATACTACAGCAATGAATAATTCATGTCGCCCGGGAACTAAAATTTTGATAACAGATGACTCACAAATCTTATCCTCGACATATTACAATTATGTAACATAACGTTACTGTTAGATTGCTTTTCAAATATACACTATCCGATGTTTTTTTTATAGTTTGAGGACACATAACATTGGCGTTTCTTCATATTTACATAAACAACAGTGTCTACTTACTAAGACATATTATAGATAACATTGAAAAATAAAATACAGCTGATGTTGGCTTTCTTAGCTTTTCTTGTCATTTTGTAGGTTAAATTCTTCAAAAATAAGATAGTTTCTGTCCCCATTTAATATATCCACTGCTAACTGCTGCCTAGCTTATCTAAGTTGGGCAGGAATCAAAGAAGATTGATGGAGCACGTATAAACTTCAGTCCACCAATTCAGCGATTTAGTCTGATTCTGGTTGTTTTTATCGTATTTTTGTTGTGGTCATATACGTTACATATTAATTGTGACTGCTGGCGAGTTTTGTAAGACTTCAGTTTGTTTGTTTTTTATACTAGAATATTGAAACAGTCATATATATGACATTAACATTTCTCTACACTTCAATTCTTACAATTTGCTCCTTATATTACATGTATTTAGAAACTGAAGAGGGAAAACGTCAAATACAATGTAAACTATGTCATACGGGTTAGTAAACTTATCCTTGACAATGTCAAATACCTTGAAACAGCGATTTATTTACTAGCAGACAAAACCTAACATTATTAAGGGCGAATACTAGCATGTGTATAATAATTGGTATTTTCTATTATAACGTGAATATGCAAATTTGGGTAGTATAATTGACGTTGACGTTATACGTTAACGCCCCAACGCACAGAGGGCTAACATGTGTCGTTTTGTTTCTTATATAATGTAGTTTCAGAAAATTATAGGATACAAAATTCCCCCCCGGGGGGCGGGGGGAAAGGGGATCTATGATCAGCTCAAGGTCTATTAACATTTTATTATATTTATTTATTCTATAATTTATTTATCTTTTTTTAATTTATAGACATAAGTCACCATAAAATTCTGTTTCCGATAGGCCCTGTCGCAAAAGACCTTGAATTACAAAACCAACTCATAGTGTCGGCAACAGAATTTTGAGGGAAAAAAACATGAAATATATGAAGGTTAGCAGTTTTGTGATATTGCTGACTGCACATTTTCATCCTTAGCATATCTGTCTCACACAGAATATAAGTATCCATCATGGGTATGAGGTGTGGATAGAAAAATCCGTCACGAGGGTCACTGTTCGGCATCACGAGGCTTGCCGAGTGATGCCGAACAGTGATCCCGAGTGACGGATTTTTCTATCCACACCTCACACCCATGATGGATACTTTTTCTTGCACACCACGTTTTGTTTTAACTTCAGAACTTGTTAAAATGCGTAATTCTAGTGCTTGAGCGGTTTCAATTTGATTTTGAAAGAAGGCGCCGCTTTCAACGACCGCCATTCGGCTCTTTACGTCAACGACTGGCGTGCATAAACTGACGTCATTTTTACCGTCTTCGTCACGTCATCATCTAAAATACCAACGTCACTTGACGATGCAGGTACGTAAGCTCCTATACAACCAATGCATTGCCAGCTCGTGATTTTTTCCGGCCGTGGGTCAGAACACCAGGGTAAGATAAGATTTTCTATCCCAGGCAAAAAGAATGGCATTTTCTATCCGGTGTGCAAGAATTACTCATTCCAGACCATTAAACACACGGAAAAGTTTGGAATTATATCACGTTCATAGCCGTTAACGGCAATTTGTCTGACATGACTCATGCTACATTATCAGAAAATTTGAAGAAGAGACAGAAGAATATTTTCCTGCTGTCCCAGGATATCGTGTCCCTTCTTTTACCCAAATAAGCCAGAGATTGTTAACAAGTTGTAACAAAACCATGCCAAACCCGATGTCAAATTGTCGTTTGACTCGTGATATACTAGGTTTTGAAGAAAAATCTGTTTTATCAGAAGAAAAAACTAGTATACCAGTGAAAAACTAGGTGTCTAAAAAAAAAACAGTTTTTTTTATCAAAATACCAGGTTTTGCGGAAAAAACTCGGGTTTAACAAAGAAAACTCGATTTATCTTATAAACCAAACCTACGATATCAAGAGAAGAATCTGGTTAATCAGCGAAAAACCTGCTTTATCAAATCGCATAAAAACATGATTTTTTATTAGTGTGCACTTGGCTTGCCATAAACTTGTGACTCCAACTTGTCAGTAACAGTTTCTTAGTGGACTAGTAGACTAGTTTAAATAAGCGTCAAACTATCTGCTATCGACTATCACTAAAGACTATCGGAGATCACTGTTTGTGATAGTGTACGGGCAGGCCAAACAAGAACGAGGGTGTATTGACTGGTTATTTTAACAGGAAATGACTGTGCTTGATACGCAGATCATTGGAACCGAATGACTGACAAATTTCAGACATATCTGAATTTTACCCGAGAGTTTTGGAGAAGTAAACAGAAAATCGCAAGTTTATGTGTTTATATATCTCTTAGAATTCTCGCAATCACTCGTGCGACCCAATGTATTGTGGGTATACATTAGTCTAAGCATAAACAGCAAGTAAGCGTATCATATGTAGGTCTAGAGTGCTGAAGGGTGGACTTTGCCAGCACAAGTTGGGCAGCTGAAAAGAAGACATTGGGGGGGGGGGGGGGGGGGGGGGGAGATGGTTGCAGTCATGTTTGGTGCCACAACATCCTAGAAAGGTTACTGGATAGACTAGCATAAAATAGAATAGGGCGCTCATATTCTAATGATTTTTGCAGATATTCGCTGTAAAAACGTATAATTTACGATAAAAGACTGGCAAATTGCAGCCAGGCGCTTAACCATAAAAGTACCGGATCCTTATGGAAATGGCTGCACTATATAAAAACTCACTTTTATTTTCTAAATGCAGTCAATATCCATATTGAGAGTTAGGAGTACAATCCCTTACTTTATACGGTAAAAATTTTTATCGTAAGATCCACGAGAATTTTTACAGTGCAAAAAACTAAATGCTGGTCATTCCGTGAATTGTATCTTCCGGTATGTGGAAACGGGGTGTGTCGGGTGCACAACCACTTTGTTTGTTTTGTCGTGTCACGGTTCATATAT
This sequence comes from Ctena decussata, assembly GCA_963989385.1. Classification (NCBI taxonomy): domain Eukaryota; kingdom Metazoa; phylum Mollusca; class Bivalvia; order Lucinida; family Lucinidae; genus Ctena; species Ctena decussata. Next base: position 75,256,188 of record OZ022511.1, on the reverse strand, counting down.
TGCAGGACTTGCAGTTTTAGTCCATGAAATACCGTTAATCAGTTTGTACCAATGTTCTTGTCATCATTGTATGAAATGAAGCCAGTTACCAGGAAACTTCGAAATAGGGGAAAAATTGCTGAAACATCCCTGGTCATCTCTGTAAATACAGGTGCGGTTACCAAACGAAAAAGAGTCGCAATGACCAGGTAGTGTTGCAACTATGACCATTTTCCATTTGGTTTAAACTTTATTTATTTGTATAAACATCATACACTTATGTACAGACAATGGTTAACAGAACACACGTTTATACAAAGGGATTCAGAAGGAAGTCTGTCGACTTTTGTATATCTGTATCCCTAGAAATTAGTTCGTGCGTAAACCTATGACATACAGTATGTTTAGACAAAGTATAATACGCTAGCAGACAAATCATGTAAAACAATAAACATTAGAAAAGAAAGTAACAAGAAAAGAGGTAGTATAAACTATACTAAGATAAAGAAAGAACAACTTATCTATGGAGATAAATTATTCATAAACTAGCCTCCACGGGGAAAGGAGGAGTCAGTAAACATGAAGAAACATGTCACTCTAAGTAAGAGATAACGTCTTTAATTTGGCATTAGGTGTCTAATGAAATTGAAGACCGCGAAATGTCCAATGTGGTCATTAGCTATTGTGTGGTTCGAGGGGAGATTTCCTTAAATTAAGCTGTCAGGGTGTAGAGCAAAATCGAGACACCAGACTGAAATAGCCAAACATAATACCCTGACAATTCACATTTTCCATTTATTAACAGCCTCTTTTTTGTTTGGTAACAGCCTTAAAACACAGTTAACCAGGTGTGAATAGTAGAATCTTAATAACTGGATTCATTCCACAAAATAATTATTTCTGCTGTAAACTAAAGGCCACTAGTTTGACAGTAAAATAAACTCAAAACAAAAACTGATTTTACCAAGTTTAAGATATGTTCCAAATATGAAACATGTCTTCTTTATAATTACGTGATCGCGGCCAACGTTATTTGAAGGAAGACACACTCATATTGCGCAGTTGTTGTTTTACTTCTCATGGAAATTATTCCTTTCAGGAAATCCCAAAAGAATTTGAAACATGTTTTTTTTGTTATCTTTTCTAATAGATGTACATACAAGTCTTCGCGACCCAAAATTATTTCAGCCTGCAGACGAAAATGACCCCTTATAAAATGTGCGACCTAAAAGACTCAGATGTGGCATTGCAGTCGGGAAGGGTGTCCATTTTTTTCACCGTTTAGCCGCGTTTACATGAGCAAAGTTTCTATGTCACAGAAACTTTAACAAAGACGGTATGCCAAACATTTTGCGTTTACAGGGAGCAAATTATTTGTTAGAGAAAATGTGACATAGAATCTGTCAAATAAACTTTGGCAATGAAATGTTTGCTGCAGTGTTCACACGACCAAATATTATTCGGTAAAGTTAACTGGACATATAAACTTTATCCATGTAAACGGCGAACATTGTAACAGTTTCTTTGTTACATAAACTTTGTTGACCAATGCAGCAATGAAACAAAATCTTTGTCACACTTTCCACGGTTATAACAAAGTTCTTTGTTACAAAATCTTTAGCAAAGTTCTCCGTTTACACGGACGAATTTAATTTATCGAAGTAACTTTACCATATATACTGAAAGGATTTAAAAACTTCCACCCATTAATTTTGAATATCTCAAAAATGAATGCAGCTACGTCCACCAAAATTTTACCAGATATATATTCTCTTATACCTGATTATATCAAAATATCAAATCTGAAATCGTTCAACCGAGTCGGTCAGGAAAAAGCACGTGCTCCTCGTGTCCTTAGTACCGTTTGCATAAGGCTGAATAGCTTCATGTATACAGTTTTCTGACGAAACATTTCTCTTACAATATCAAATTGAATTTTAAAAGTTTGAACTCGGTCTGTGGCTTTGTTTAGCCTACCGCGCCTAAATATCGCAAACAGGCGCAGAGTTGTGGGCCAGATAAATGCTGAAATTTCAAAAAGTGACGTCGCGTGGCAATTTTATGTGTTAATTTCGGCAATTTAAAATCTAAGACGACGTGCACTGTTTACAGGAAGCTCAAAAGACAGCCAGAAAAGTACCTAACCGAGATTGAAAACCAGAGGTCATGACGTTAACTAACGTATGACGCCGTCTCCGTAATAGGCTTTGTGCGGCAGCATCATCCGCAATGATACTTGCAAATTAACGTGGATAACGTCACAATACTAATACAGTAAGAAATGGTCGAAAAGAGTGTTGCTAAAGATAACGCAGGCATCGCCTTATGCATTTCAGTGACGTAACGCTCTTTTACTGACGTCAGTTAAGTAAATGATACGAATAAACTGCGTAATCTTTAAATTTGATAAGATTTAAGCATTTTGCCGTTAAATATTCAACACTGTCATGGATGAACAGATCAGCAGCCAGCAATAAAAAGTGGAAGTTTTTAAATCCTTTCAGTATATATTTGTCAAAGAAATATTGTCATATTTTGACATTCACACGAGCACATTTTTCTATGGCAAACCGTCTTTGTCACAGAAACTTTGCCCGTGTAAACGCAGCTTTACGTTGCAATGAACAGTTGGTCCCGGTGTCATTCAGCGTATACATAGTACTTCAAACCTAATCTTTGATCCTGTCTCTGGATCAGTATAACCGTAAAACGCCTGTTGGATGCACAATTAGAATAAAGTTCATGCCATTTTAGTCAAAAGATAAAAATACTTTTCGGTTCGCATGTAAGGCAAGCGTAATTTTACACCATAGATATTTAGAACTTACACGAAGGTTTATATTAATAATATTGTAACAATTTGGCTATCTTGATATTTTAACTTCGAGAACTGAGTTGCGCGTTTATCCGGGTCTAACAACAACGTTCAACAAGAAACCAAAAAGCATATTCCAAAACGTTTGACGTCGGTTTAATTGATTTTCCACAGTGAAACATGTGTTTGACTGTTGCCAGCTGAAAAGGCACGCCATGAACGTATGAAAAGAGAACATCCAGATCAGACTGCGCTTTAGCGCATGATGATGAGTATTTTAGCTGTCTGAATAGGTAACCTTTGCCTCCTGTGTAGTATAAGAATGAAAACTGAAGATTCAGATCAGTGTGTAAGCACATACTCGCTGATTAGAGTGGCAAAGCTATTTCTTACAAATTCTTTAGCAAAGGAAATAACTGACTCTTGAGGCATGCGTAACGAGAAATTCTTGTATTTTAATGTAACGAAGATCTGAATGAGCCCAATGTGGAATGGTTTCAATACAAACACAGTTGGTAGGCTATGCATAATGATTTGACTGTTGTGTAAGCATGGTACTGGAAAGCACTGCAAGAGGCGATACTGCTATTCACCGAAAATCAGTAAGTCCTATTTCCAAGTTTCAGCCAAAACGACTTTTATGAACAGAAACACATGCCTGATATAAAATCATCAGTGTTGACAAAAGCAACGTATTTGGGAGCGCAGCGTTAATCGACTCTGGTGTGCCAGTTATGAACAGTATTTGTAAATGAAGGGCATGCTGGCAAAAATACATGAGGGCAATTTTGTTGCCAAGATAGAACGTTTATCCGTTTACGTTAATTGCGTTAATTATAGTGTCTTCCAAATATAAGGTAAAATTTCGCGACAATTAGATGAGACTGGTCTACGTAGATCTTCATTCATTATAAAGTAAATCCTGATACCAGTAAGCATGGTAAGGCAAAATTGTAGGTCACCAATGCCTACATAAGCTAGCTTAGTGGGTTAAGCGCTGGCCTGCTGATCTAGCGGTCCCGGGATCGAGCCCCACTGTAGACGGGGATCTTTTCAATCGTAACTGGGGTTCCACTGCACATAGTGACGACGTACGGGGAGACGTTTTACGACACAACACGACACCAGCTCTAGAGAAGACAAAAGTTGTTAGCAGTTAGATCCTCTGGAACCAACGAGTACACCGAAGGAATGAAACTAGCAGATTTGGTTTTACTGAGTCTGTTCTCGACCAGTATTGGAATGTGCAACACTGGCCACCGCCGTGGAACTCTTAAAAAGATTCATATTATTTTTTTCTTTTACCTCAAACCGAGCCATGAGCACGGGGGTTCATGGCAATGGAATCATAACTTGTTTCTGTTTTGACGTCTCCATTTTGGAAATCGCTCTTTGTCACGATCGGGAAACATTAAACGCAGGAACAATGCCAAAGCCGAAATATTTACTTGGCATTTTTAAATACTCCAGGCTCCAAAACAAAGCATACCGTCTTGACGCTGTCGGTATATTTTCTGGAAAAAGAATCACAGCCAAAGTACACCCAGTTGTTATTATTTCCTTTTTTCCGAATAATACCTCAACCCTGCCACTTCCTCAGTCATTCAGAAATATTTACCAATCAGATAGCGTTTGTCATTGAAAGGGGTGGTGCGATGGTGCTGGGTATAACTTCCAGTGCCGGGGCGTCCTACTGATTTGGATAATAGTAGGGAAAGGGCCTACTGTGCTTGCAGTAGGTGCGGGTGGGGGTTGTTTGGACATTTTTTCTCTCGCCTGTCATTTCTCTCTTCTTTCTTCCTCTCCCTGGGTGAGGCTCGATATAGACTGAAATACTGTCTCAAAGGGCCGTTAAACCCAAAACAACTAACCAAACTGTCATTGAAAGTCGGAATGTCATTCTGCATGTAGATCCTGTTGACTTTCTGACCTGACTTGGCAAATTTTCATCTCATGAGTCGATGAAACCAACTGTTGACTATTTGTATCGCCAAAATTAGTCAAATCTGGCGTAAATTCCAAATATTCGAACATCTTTAATGTTCTGAGAGTATCGCACTGTATCTCTATTCCCAAGGGTGAAATGCGGCTTTTGGGATGCGCTCGATTGATTTACTATCAAGTGGCGGATTCAGTTTTTGTCATTTTTTCGAATCTATATTCGATTATGAATTTTGACTATAATTACACTTTTTTTTACGTTTGAGACAGTGTTCACCGCACGAGTAACAAAAATTAGAAAACGAAATCTGACAGACGCAAAAAAACAACTCATGAGACTCACATTGTCTTTGTTTTTACACAGTACAGTTGTTGATGTGAATCCGCCACCCGTTAGTCTTAGTTATAGTTTTAGTATAGTTGATAGTCGAGCGCTGTTTAAACTAGTCTAGTAGACTAGTTTAAATAGCGCTCGACTACCAACTATAACTATACTAAGAACTAAGACTATCGGGTGGCGGATTCACACCGTATTTATTAAGATTTCTAATAACATAGGTAGCCTATGGTTTAATGAGTTTCACTTCATTTTTGTGCCTTGTGAACATACACATTTATGTGTATGGAGACAGATTTGTAAAAAAACGAAGAATTCATAGAATAATAATCAAATTTATGAACTAATTATTTAAGACCTAACGATGATGAAAACTAAATCCGCCCATCAAGATAGTTAGCTACTCAAGCGCATCAAGAGCGTGCGCATTTCACCCTTGTGAATAGATATTCTGCGAAACTCTTAAAAGAATAGTATACCATTGGTCGGTTGGTTGATTGATTGGGGCTTAGTTTAAACGTATTTTTATTTCTCTTTTTTCGAAACATATATTACAACATACAAAATAAACTAGGATTTACACGAAATCAAATTAAAAAACAAACAAAAAAAAAAAAAAAAAAAAAAAGTGCAGCCGGTCCTTGCCATCCTGTTTTCCGAATTAAGGGGTGGGGGGGGGGGGGGGGGGGGGGGGGGCTCCGCCACTGAAACTTACTTAACACCGTCGCACGAATCGACGACCCCGATTTACGATTAGCAAAAGCAGCTAACTTTACAGAGCGAAGCGTCTTCTATACGAACATACCAATCTGTGTAAGTGGTATAACATATTTGTATTCATTTTACGATTTGCTTCCTTTATTTCTCGTATTTGCCTCCTTTTCTTTATATCGGGTAATCGGGTATTATTCCTCGTATTTGCTTCCTTTTCTTTATATTGGGTAATCGACTAGCTGCCTCGAACGAGAACTGGAAAGATAGCCTATTCCTTGGCTATATCCGCAGTTTGCAGTCGGTTTAAGCTGCAGTGTGCAAGTTTCAGCCTGCTAAATATTTTTTGTCATATTAGAGCTCGTTCCGGGCAACTTGATATCTCAAAAGGCTAATCAAGATGTTTGACGAGTAACTTGAATGTTTACTCTTTTGAAGTACAGATACGGGCCTCTATGGCTTAAACATAAGGTATCACACTGCTGTGAGTTCAAGCCTCGGCCGCGTACATGGAGAAAGCCAAGTTCTGCCTACGGAAGGTGAGGTGGTTTTTCGCCGGATGCCCCGTTTTTCACCCACCTCTGCTTAACTGATTGACAGAAGTGAAATATTCTTGAAGAGCCGTGAAAACCCATGTCATATTATCTGTAAAAAAATATCTATCGAATCAATGACAAAGACGTGACGAGACTTTATCTTTGAACCCTCACAGAGACACTAGCACCGTACATGGAATCGAAGGATTGTCCTACTACCCCGTTTAATTATCTTCAACAGTTCTGACGTTTGATTAACGTAAAAGGTAAAGGTTTCCTATAGCCTATTAGCCGTAGGGGCATTGGGGGTTAGAGGCCCACTGTATCTTGGGCATAGTAAATGAAAGGCGGAGCCCATTCCCCTCCTTTTGCTGCCTTATCCTTCCCTAATTCGAAGCAGGTACCTGTTAACTGCTGGGTTGGCAGAGAGTGTCTTTTAGTCGTTGCATAGCTAAACCAGGGCGCGATCGCACGACCTGGCGTCGACTTTCTGCACGGCCACGGCACCCACGGACATAAACCGCTCGACCACGGCGCCCACGGACATACAAGAGTCTAACTGAGAAATCATTTGTGGGCATTAGAAAAAGAACATATGAGGAAATATGTGTAAAACTAAAGCTGGGCTTGTAAATAAGCTGTGTATAGTTAGATCCTTTGGAAGCAAGGAATACACCAGAGAAACGAAAAGAGCCGACTCGGTCTAATTAAACTGTTCATCACCAGTAACGAAATTTGCATACCGGTCGATTTTAATTAAATCATATTATTGTCAATACTTCGGAAAAACGGAAAAATCTGCCCCGAAATTCAATTCCTTTTCTGGTTCCCCGTCTAACAATGGACCCTCTGTCCGTACATTGTATTTTTCCGCTTCATTGGGCCTGTCTGTGCGTTGTATTTTTACCGCTTCATCCAAGTTATGGCAGAATGACCTAAATATTTTTTCAATCCTTTTTTAGGGCGCGTTTACACGACCAAAGTTTCTATGACAAAGTAGGTTTGTCAAAGAAAAATTTGCTCGTGTAAATGCCAAAATATGACAATGTTTCTTTGACAAATATATATATGGTAAAGTTACTTCGATGAATTAAATTTGTCCGTGTAAACGGAGAACTTTGCTAAAGATTATGTAATAAAGAACATTGCTACAAGCGTGAAAAATGTGACAAAGATTTTGTTTCATAGCTGCAGGTAACTTTGACGAATAATATTTGGTCGTGTGAACACTGCAGCAAATATTGCATTGCCAAAGTTTATGTGACAAAGATTCTATGGCACATTTTCTTTAACAAATAATTTGCTCCGTGTAAACGCAAAATGTTTGTCATACTTTCTGTGTTAAAGTTTCTGTAACATAGAAACTTTGGTCGTGTAAACGCGCCCTTACTTGAAATTCAATGATATTATATGTGTTAAAAGCTTAGAAATCGGTTCAATTACAATGACAAAACTGTTGTTAAAAGCTTCCAATTATACCTGACGCGAAATATTATGCTTTTATACTACTGATAAAGAAAGGGGACCTTTATCAAAGTGTGATCTGTAAAGCAGGGTGTGAAATATGAACAGCAACGTATGCAATATGTTTGTGATTTCACGTCTTATATAGTATGCTTCATATTTCACAGCTCATCATTTAGGCTTAATTCCAGACCGCTCAGATCTCACACCTTGTTTCATAAAGTGTGAGATACATTATGGGAAAACATTAAAGGTTTCCAACAGACTTGTGATCGTAGTGGCAGTGAGTGGGAGTTAAAGAGCTCATCTCTCTATATTCGTTGGCATAAATTGTTTTAAGTCCGAACTGTATACTGTAAACAAGTAGCCCAAAGGGCAACAATTGCTCACCTGAGAGACACTGTAAACCTATAGGGATATTTAAGATGCTCAAGGGCAGCTAACTCCACAGTCAGTGGTCCAAATAGGCTGAAAATTAAACTCATCCAAAACATTATGTATGCCCTCATTTAATATATGCAAGTTTAAAAAGTATCCGATCAAGAGCACAATAGACAGAGCTGTCAAGGGCAGCTAACTTCGTAGTGGTTGGCCTGATCTGGCCAAAATTTGAACTTGTTTAAGATATTATGCATTTCCTCATTACCTGCAAGTTTGAAAAGGATCGGATCAGTAAAAACCAAGAAAAAGTGGCGACATTGATTTTTTGGATGCTCAGGGCAGGTACTCCATAGTCAGTGGTGGGATCTAGCCGAAATGCTAACTAATCAAGGCTTTTATGCATATCCTCATTACCTGCAAGTATGAAGAGGATCCGATGAAAGATGAAAATGTGATGACGTTGTTTTCTCCATTATAAGACTATGGGATTTTTTTCAAACGCTCAAGGGCAGCTAATTCCGTAGTCTGTGCTCGAATCCGGCCAAATTTCGAACTCATCCAAGCTGTTATGTATGTCATCATTACCTGCAAGTATGATAAGTATCTAATCAAAAATCTTGATTGCAGCACCCTGAAAGACAAACTTGCTCGAGATATTGTCATGCCCTACATTTGTGTGAATTTATTTTAAAATCCGTTGAGAAATGTAGGTGCTAGAGCGATGACAAAGTTTTTCTAAAAATAGCCACAGTGACCTTGACCTTGGGCACAGCATCCTGAAAGTCCAACTTGCTTGAGATATTGTCATACCCTACATTTGTGTCAAGTAATTTCAAAATCCATGGAGAAATGAAGGTGCTAGGGGGATGACAGAGATTTTCTAAAAATAGCCACAGTGACCTTGACCTTGGGCACAGCATCCTGGAAGTCGAACTTGCTCGAGATATTGTCATGCCCTACATATGTGTGAATTTATTTTAAAATCCATTGAGAAATTTAGGTGCTAGAGCACTGACAAAGTTTTTCTAAAAATAGCCACAGTGACCTTGACCTTAGGCGCAGCACCCTGGAAGTCAAACTTGTTTGAGATATTGTCATCCCCTACATTTGTGTGAAGTTGATTTAAAATCCGTTGAGAAATGTAGGCCCTAGAGCGATGACCAAGTTTTTCTAAAAATAGCCACAGTGACCTTGACCTTGGGTGCAGCACCCTGAATGTCAAATCTGCTCGAGATATTGTCATGCCCTACATTTGTGTGAAGTTATTTTAAAATCTGCTGAGAAATGTAGGTGCTAGAGCGCTGACAAAGTTTTTCTAAAAATAGCCACAGTTACCTTGACCTCGGGCGCAGCATCCTGAAAGTCGAACTTGCTCGAGATATTGTCATGCCTAACATTTGTGTGAAGTTATTTTAAAATCCGTCGAGAAATGTAGGCAATAGAGCGATGACAAAGTTTTTCTAAAAAATATATGATGACGTTGTTTTCTCCATTATAACACTATGGGATTTTTTTCAAACGCTCAAGGGCAGCTAACTCCGTAGTCTGTGCTCGAATCCGGCCAAATTTCAAACTCATCCAAGCTCTTATGTATGTCATCATTACCTGCAAGTATGATAAGGATCTAAGCAAAAACAATTGAGAAAACGTGATGACGCCATTTTCCCCATTATAACCCTATGGGATTTTTTTTTCAAACGTCAAGGGCAGCTAACTCCGTAGTCTGTGCTCGAATCCGGCCAAATTTCAAACTCATCCAAGCTCTTGTGTATGTCATCATTACCTGCAAGTATGATAAGGATCTAATCAAAAACAGTCGAGAAAACGTGATGACGCCGTTTTCCCCATTATAACCCTATGGGGGCTATCTGTTGCCATGGAAACCAGAGTTCTGAGCTGATCAGCACCAAAACCTGATGCAGCCTTTCCCCCACCCCAATGATGCTTCAGATAAAATTTGATTGCGATCGGCCCTCTGGTCTCTGAGATATTTATGTTTGAAAGTGTTGACGCACGGACCCACGGACCCACATACCCACGCACCCACGGACGGACGACGGCTCGACTCCCATCCTATAAGCTCACCTCTGAGCCTTCGGCTCAGGTGAGCTAAAAATGCAAACTGAATTATCAAATTATTACGCGCCTGTAATACAACGCTGTTACTTCTTCACATCTCATACTTCATTTTATCATATGACGTCGCTGTTATTCAGTGGATAACGCCGTGTCATAAAAATCGTATGGACACGCGTGTAATAACACTTTGGCGCGTACATGTAACGTCATTGATAACGTCCATATCAACAATGCGTTTACTTATCGAAATAATTTTCAGCTTGAAGGCGTTAAAATCCCATTTCAAAGGGTCATATGATAAACAGAATCTAACACTTGTGGTCATTTCATATGAAAGTTATGAAAGGCTCGTTTTATAAATTTTATATGAATTGACTACTCGTGTAAGATCCTCTATTTACATTTTATATTGCAAGCTGCGATATATGACGCTTCGATAGTAAAGTGTGACGTGTACGTTATGAAGTGTTAAATTCTACGATAAATGTTCAAGTTTCCATACTCTGTTAGTGGTAAAAACGTCTAAATACAAATCATTGTGAAAAACGGTTCAGCCTTTACGTCTGGTGATAAAATGTGGTTTGGTGTGCGTATACTGAGTCACAAAATTGCCTAAAGGTAGAACGAACATTTTTGTAAAACGTCAAATCGCTCTACATCATATAATTTTCGTTTTATGGTTCCCGTAGAGCTACGGAGTATAAACGGGACAATGAGTGGGGCTCTACGCTTAAACATTGTAATTTTACCATTTTTTCAAGTTTATGATAACGACAGTAAGTCATTTTACTTGCCAACTTAAATGACCCACATCTGTCCTCAAACCTTTAAAGTGAACTTAAGTTAAGGATGTTTATTAGTTTAAAAATGGCTCATCACGGTCATTTAATGATTAGACTATTGTAAGAAGCTTGCAGCTATACCTTACGATAAAATAGTTCATGCTGATAGAGCAATGGGGCCTTTAAATGCAAAATGTTTAATAAACTGCTATATGAATTTCTTCTCAGAACTGTGAAACGTAAAGCAGCAAAAGTGCGGTCAACGAAAGTGTAAATTTGATTGCCAAGAGAAGATTGTAAAGAACAGCATTCCAAATCACCTTGATATGTTTCTTCATTTTTATCACCATGAATTACGATAAACATATGATCCACGTATGTCCCCATTTGTTGTCATATTAATCTAAAATATTTTTCTTCTTTCTTACTGGACGATTGTTCTGACACCTCCAGATAATTAAGATATCTTTGAAGTCAGTCATCTACGATGCAGCTTCCTTTATACAAATGCGTTATAGTCTTCAGTGTTACCCTAATTATGATGCTATTACTTAAGGAATGACCTTCTTTTTCTAGTGTTTATCAAAGTATAAACTACCTTGGGTCGCGTGCAAAGTCAGTGAATCCCTTCTGGTTTCATGTAAATATTGCTAGCGACCCAATGTAGTTTATACTTCGATAAACACCTGAAAAATTAAGTTCATTGCTTATACTTACATTCTTTTCTATCTACATGTATTAATTGACCACAAATTCGCATGAAGGGCTACAGTTGAAGCAGAAAAAAAGAACAAAAAAACAACAACAACATTTATGTGCAGCTTTCCTACTTATAGCGTATCAGCGCCATGACGTCATAACGTCGCGTACGTCCAATTAGATTGGAGAGAACCACTGTTTATTTTGACGTCACGTAACTCATGTAACGTCACGTGAACCGATGTAGTTGTTGAAGTATAAACTACATTACGTTCTAATGGTTATTAAAGGACTTTGCAATAAATACACTAAGAATGTAAATACCAGTCAACACGCTCTTGTTGGTATTCTTTCTGCCGTACTTCATTACGAACAGTGTTCACCGATAGTTTTTAGTATAGTCGGATAGTCGATAGTTTGATCTTATTTAAACTAGTCTAGTACAACTAAGGCGACTAAGACTAAAGACTAAACGCTATGCCAAAAACTAACGATGGCGGATTGTCTGACAAGTTTGCGAAAACGAAATTCCCGACTTCAGAAACCTTTGGTGGCATATATAAGGTCTCTAAGTTCGTGAACAAAGTTTTCCAGTTTCTTTCTTGAATAGTAATCAAATAATAAATCATAATCCCTTCTTTTCAAATAAAGCAAAAAAGGAAAACGAGCTAGATCCGCCACGCTCTGTTATTTATTTAACCGTGTCCAATCACGTGTATTTCACCGTTGCGCATAGTTGTACATCTTTACTAAAATGAGTTGTTGTTATTCATTTGTGTGATTGACATTTGGGTTGAAAATGGCTGAACAAGCCAGTGGAACAAGCATGAGTAGGATGAAAATTCGAGTGGAAAAGCCCTCCGAGGGCGAGAAAGCCTTGGAGTGTTTTCTACCTCTAGTGGGTTGACTGGGCAGTCGGGTCGGGCGATGGTGATGGGTAGCTTTCAGTACTGGTGCGTCCTACTTATTTGGATTATTTTGGGGCAAGGACCGGCAGTGCTTGCTATCTTGCAGTAGATACGGGAAGGGTTGTTTGGACGTTTTTTTCTCATCTGTCCTTTCTCCTTTCTCGCCTACTCTCTGGGAGACGGCTCGATATAGACTGAAATACTATCTCAAAGGGCCGCGAAAACCTAAACGACCAAACAACTAATTACCTGCCGCTGTCATTGTCGTAAACAAAGAAATGAGCCGCGGCACGACAAAACCAACAATGTGGTTGTGCGCCGAACGTAGACTCACATCATCCTTGGCATCCGCCCAGTCTGATCAGAGTCTTTGCTGTCCGCATGTAGGTAGCTTAGACCCTTAGCTACCCATTAAGCGCTTAGCCAAGACTCTGATCAGACTGGACGGATGCCCAGGATGATGCGAGTCTACGTTGGGCACACAACCACATTGTTGGTTTTCTCGTGTCGCGGCTCAAATATTTTTTTTAGAAAAACCTACAACTACATATAGTACCCTGGTGCAATGGTATGAGAGTCGGACCTGTATATGGGCTCCGGCTGAAAGCAAATATTTTTAAACATCTAAACGTGTTACAGCTCTTTATTTTTCTTCTCTCTCCTCCCCCCCCCCCCCCCCCCCCCCACACACACACACAAAAAAAAAAAGGAAAACGAAATTATTAATGGAATGGTTTCATTAGTTTTCATCACCTCCAGAGCCTTCAATTTTTCTCATTGTTTTGCAAAATTTCGTAGCATGCGGGGCAAATCGGATATTTTGCCAATTCTAGTAAGCTTCTAACAGTGTAGAGCCTATATAAATATACTGCGATAGTGACCTAGCATACACATTTTTCCCCAATGCCTCCAACAACGGGTCCTTCCCAGCGGCTCCGCGGAACGAATCCATAATAGAACCGTCTGGGTGCCCGAGTCCGTCTGTCATCTGTGTCAAATTCAAAGATAGTGTGCACGTTGTTCCTGGGATCGGTATCCGACCTAGCCACCCCAAAACGTGCCTGAGTACGATCGATTGATTGGGGCCTCGGTTTAAATTATTATCTGGAATAGAAGAAGAGCGAAACGTCGAAATTTATGACAAGAACGCTCATACGAACGGCTAAGCAATGCTTTGTGTAAAGCGCTCAATAGACTTACAAGACCAGCACCACTATCCGAGGTATAGGTCCAAATGCAACATAATTGCATGTAAAACACTTCGAAGAAAGCTTCAGAATAGAATAGAATGACGACATTAGGAGAATAAGTTGCAGAGTTCTAGATGCGAGTGGGCAATGGGTGAAATTTTTGTCAGATCTGCTAATAAACTCCTCATCCGAACCGCCTCAACGAGGCTGGATGAGGGACCACAAGCCTGTCAGTTCATCTGCCGTCACACTGTGTCTGGGCAGGCTTAGACATACTAAGCGGTTAACCTGGTTACCAATACTGAGTGCACATACAGTACAGCCGTCGACATCTTACTATCAATCGCGCCTCGCCGCGTCTCTCCACGACAAATTCGCGCCGAGAAGCGTGGGAAAATCGAGGGCGCGTCGTGGGTTCAGCGTGGCGAGGAGTGGCGCAGAGAGGGCGTGGCGCGGCGCGGCGCGGCGTGGAGCGGTAGATGCCGCGTGATCCTCTACCCGACTGGTAGTGGATCGCGGGAAACCGCGTTAATAGGCGCGAAAAAGATTAACGACTACCTTACACAGATGCTACAAACTGCAATGCCATTACACAATTCAACAGGTTTGTGTATTGTGTACAGCTGTCAGAATAAGATTCATGTTTCTATTATTCAGTCTTTTTCGTTAATTATTCGGTACCAAAATATTGCAGTTTTTTGTATGTTTACCTTTTTTTAATCGGATACTATATGGAAAACCCCTTATGTTAATTGCTTTTTTTTTAACAAGTCCGAAAACTGTGTGCACACTGGCCAGGGGTATCATTTTTCACGACGCTATTCCGTCGCAGTACATGTACATGTACCATTCAGAACTTATACTTTGATACCTGGTACTGGATAGACGAATTAAAGTCCTATAGGCTATAACATATTTTCAGGCCAGGCTGTGCACACAGTTGTGCAGGACTCTTATCACAATGCGCTCTGTAAACCCGAGCAGTGTACATGTAGGTGGGAACTCGGGGTCAGTTTCCTGATCAGACTGCGCACACAGTTTACGGTGTTCAAATATCAACTGGTTATTAAGCAGACGATCTGCATATCTTCGTAATCAGACCGGACCATCGTTTTCTGGTATCAACTTCTACTTTAGAGAAAACCTGTTTTTCTCTCTCTCTTTCGCACGCGCAGGCCCTTTCCAGACTGCGCAGACGTTTGCCAGTATCAAGTTCAAGGCTTTTCGCTAACACCCTAAACTGCCATTTGCGCAGCTGATATATGCTTGTCTTATTAAGACTGCCCGATAAGACTGCGCAGACGTATTCCGGTAGCAAGAGCTACGCCAGCATGTACACAGCTTTAAATCGACGTTGATTCAACGTCATGTGTTTATGCCAAGCGCATTCACTTGGCCTGTAATTTCTCTGTTGTGATTAAACCAGCTTTTTTTTTTCGGCACTCGGACGATCTCGATCCGGCAGACTTGGCAGACTGTCCCGCAGACTGACTTGAGTCTTCTTGTTCACACATTACGATTTAACATTCAGTGTCAGCTTCAGAACCCCCTCTCTCTTTCTCTCCCATTTACCCTTGAAAAGAAACTTGGAATCTCTTTCATACTGAAATCTGCACGTGCTCAAATCATCAGTGAAGATACACAACAGGTAAATGCGCACGATATAAACACACAGAAGTAAACAAATGGAAACGATTCTACATCATGTACAAAGTGAGGATTCGGGTCGGTCCCTGCAGGCAGCTGACAGCTTTGAGTATTTATGGTCGGCCAGCACAAAAATCGACTTATCGTCGGACCCTTTTTGACATCCTGAGCCTCCTACTGTAGTAGAAATCAGGACAAGCCAGATCAGCATATATATATATATATATATACATGTATACGTCAATCATTATGTTTTTTTTTTCATCAACTATTAAATGTGGCGTGCCTTTAGTTGATCCGGACCTTTGCCAATTTATGGGTTTTTAAAAGTGCACCGAGATGGACTAAGACAAACACGCACGAACACGCACACTATTGTCGCCAAGTGTTTTGCTACACAAAGTATCTGACTCGCACGTAATTACTCTAAATACTGGGGTAAAAGAGTCTAAGCGAAGAGCGTAGATCCTGATCACACTGTGCCTTAGGTAAGGTGTCATCCCATTTAATCATAAGTGTTCTTCAAGTTAGGACCAATAGAGTAACTGGTTAAATTGTCACAGTATTTAAAATGATTACGGTATAGTACACGGTATAAAAAGAGCTGTCCAGATACAGATTATCATGCGCACATACACAAACCCTTTTTTAGTCTTGCTAAATATAAATTCTTCAAGATTTTATAAATGGCACTTCGGTACGTATAATTCTTATTTGCAGGAAAAGAACGGTGTGTTTGTCGCCTTTTCTTTTTTTCTTACTGCGATTTCTCGCTACTGATGCCTCTTTACCAGACCAGCGCTCAGCTCCAGACACATATATGTAGGAGTTATTAGATGGGAACTGCAATGAAACTTGCGGTGTAGGTTGGTTGTTATTCTATGGACGAAGTGTGAATGCCAAAACCAGACTGCGCATGAGCGCAATCTACTCTGGGCATGCGCAGTTGTACCCATACCTCGAATTAATCATTATCTGAAAAAGGCATCGTATTACATCTGCGAACCGCAAAGCCTTAGACCAGTCTGCGCACCTAAATAATAATGATTTTGCAAAGTAAGCCTTTTGGTTCATATTCTCTTGACAAACTGTGAATGCTCCAACTGGACTGCACATGAGCGCAATCTACCCTAGGCCCATACGTCGAAAAAAACGGGACAGTGTTCTACATCTGCGAACCACATAATAATCATTGTGAATGTTTGTAAATGCACATGGTATGATAATTGAGCCGCGACACGAGAAAACCAACAAAGTGGTTGTTGGGCACAGTGCAGACTCAGATCAGCCTGGGGACCCGCCCAGTCCGATAAGAGTCTTCGCAATGATCTTAAAGGGTAGCCAAGGGTCTCAGGTACCTCCACGCGGGCAGCGAAGACTGATCAGACTAGGCGGATGCCCAGGCTGGTCTGAGTCTGCGCTGGGCACACAACCACATTGTTGGTTTTCTCGTGTCGCGGCTCATATGTATGTTCGCTGATCGGATGTGTTTTAACGTCCATTTGAAACGCGGGCTGATTTATATTACTGCACATGCGAGTAAGGCATAAATTGAATTGGGAGCTGCGCATGGTCAAATAAGGACTCGTGGCAATTATTCCAGTGGTCTGTCTTAACGCTCCTGCAAACTTTGAATGCACATACCATGCATGTGCATAGGCTGGTTGGTGCTCTGCGTTTGACAGATTTTGTCAGGACGTTTTTCATGTCGTTCCGACAATTTCTTTTTGCAACCCCGGTTTCTCATCTCCCGTTCATACATCATTATCAAAAACTTAAAAATGAAAAAAAAAGGAAAAAAGAAAAGAAAGACAGGAAGAAAGAGAGTACACAGTACCGCACGCGCTTAAGCGCGCATGCACAATTCCACTAAATAGGGAAAGTAGACTCAGTTCAACATGCGCACCCCACATTCTCATAAACTCGGTCGTTTTCGGTTATGTAAATATGTACAGACTCCTCGGGATCAACAAAACAATGCAGATACAGAGGGCGCTGATCAGATTACACTGTGTAGGCTGATCTGGGTCTTCGCTGTTTGCACTCAGTTCAAAGCACATTTTTCGACTGCACGGCGCAAAATACCGGAAAACAAATACTAAGAGTCGCACGCGCGTTAGCGCACGTGCGTTAACGCACGTGCAGATTCCCGCCAAAATAACCACCATTTAGTAGTAATACAGCTGCGGTGGGGCCAAAGTCCTAAAGCAGAGATTTTTTGAGAGAGTTCTTAGTCTTGGAAGTTATAATAGTGGAGATAAGTAGAAAAAAAAACGATGTCCCAAACTTGTGTTTGAAATTATAGAAATTCACTTTCTAAGGGTGCCTAGGCCCTATTTACTTTTATTGCAAAAACTGCCAAAACTTCATAAAGCTTGCATCATTTAAATTGAATGAAATAAGTTAAATGAAAAACAGAGCTTTTATCATTTTCTGGAGAATGGTAACACACCGATCTTCTTCAGAAGCACGAAGTTTCTCGCATCCCATCCCGCGTGAGTATTACCGCAAATATCATGCATGAAGCTTGAAACTTTCGCGCGAAACACTCCCAAAACACTTGCAAAAGGCTCAAGAAACTAGCGCTGAAAAAATGAAAATTTCGGCGTGATGCGAGATCTATCGAACTTTTGCGGCGGGTGTATTTCGTTTTAATATTTTTATATAACTACATCATCGGGTAAAACTACACACACAACTTGTGTGTAAAAGTTGACAACATGTATGACTGCACACATTTCAAACATCGCTAGAGGCGTGGTCGCCAGTCGTCGCGGAGCAATCGCGCCGCGTCTAGATAGGCGCGAAATATTCCCACGCCGCTCCCACGCTGCGCGGCGCGGAGCGAAGCGGGCGTGGAGTGGCGCGGCGAGGCGTGGAAATAGCGCGGGAATATCGAGGGAACAGCGTGGGATTTAATCTTTTTCACGCTCCACTACACGTCACGACGCGTAGCGATTGATAGTAAGATGTCGACGGCTGTACTGTACTTCCGCCAGTAACAGACAACTACCCTTGCCGGCAGCCCGCTAGCGCAGTCGGCAGCGCGTCAGACTGCAGGTCAAGGGGTCCTGAGATCGATTCCCAGACAGACCACATAACGCTCGTGGAGACTGATCATGAAATATTTTCTACGGTCATTCATTCCCTTCTGCTGATTCAAGAAGGGCAGTTGTCATTTACTGGCGAAAGTATGTGAACTAAGTACTGGTTAAACGTTTAGGAGATCTAATTAAAATCTTAAAGAGCTTCTTCGAGAGCAGAGAACACATTCGAAAGAAGGAACATGGGCCATACCATGGAACAGTGTCATGGAATAGTTTGAGTAGGTTAACTGACCGCCTAGACATGACCTTAGCTGTTTACTTGGCCGTAAATGCTCAACAAAACAAACAAACTCACAACTGCCCTTAAGTCAGCGGAAGGGAGAGAATGAGCGTAGAAAATATTTCATGACCAATCTTCACGACTGTTCAGGGGCCGGGCTTTGGAATCGAACTCGCGACCGCTTGATCTGCAGACCGCTGCCGACTGCGCTAGACGGCTCGGTAGGACACGTGTCAAATTCTGAGGGTACCAAACTCTCTGCATAGGGTAAAGGTGATTTCTAGAATCTCCACATGTAACGCCTTTCGTGCCTGAACTGGTCCTCCATGTGTGAACGAGACCTTGGCATGTAAATGGGCGGTTCATCAATGAAAACAACGAAAACAACAAAAAATAAAACAGGTAATGTGAATTGAATCTCCTCCAGTGACCGGGTCCTCCATGGTCGGGAAGGATTCACCACGACTGAACGAAACCGTTATAGGTGAACCAAACAAGAAGATGTAAACTTGATATGCACGTGTGAACATGTATTCTACGTCTGACAGGGCCTCCATGTATGAACATTTCTGCTTGTTAGAATGGCTTCTCCAGGTGTGGACGAGATACCCACATATAAACGGGACGGGACGTGTGAACGAGATAGGTACATATGTACGTATGAACGGGACACCCACCTGTGAAAAGGTGCTGCACGCTAGATGGAGACCTTCGCGGGTCCTGTATTTTTCAAAGATCCAGCACGTAAAACGGTACATGCAGTCTGATTATCCAAGTATGCAAGGGATCGCCACAGGCGAACGGACAATCCATGGTTGAACGGGCTCTGCGCCTGTGAAGTGTAAACGGGACCTCCACGTGTTAACGGGATCCGCATGTGAGAAAGGAACCTTCGTTTGTGAACGGGTCGTCCATATGTGAGCAGGAACTGCATTTGCGAACAGGACCGCCACCTGTAAATGGATCTTCCACAAGTGAACGGACCTCCACATGTGTATTGGACCGCTACATGTGAACGGGGCCTGCACAAGTGAACGACATCTGCAAGGCTGTACCTGCGAAAGGGATGTCCATATAGGAACGGGGCTTGCATTTTTCAACGGATCCTCTACGTGTTAATGGGACTGTCCATGTGTGAACGAAACGTGAATGTATGAACAGGACCTCATTCCGATGTAACATTTAGGCTCAGATGCGCAATACGTGAGTATTATACAAGTTTCTATCACAAATATGTTTGGACTGTATTGACAAGTTTCAAGGAAACATAGCGAGTTGCGACTCTAGACTGACGCTAGATGAATCCCCCTCCCAAGGAAAAAATGCTATACAAGATTCTATCACAAATATGTTTGGACTGTATTGACAGGTTTCAAGGAAACAAAGCGAGTTGCGACTCTAGACTAACCCTAGATAAATAAAATAAAATTCACGTGTCTTGTCTAAGTAATGCAGAAGACAACTTTTAAATGAAGGGACCATTTGCCTTTTAAAATTGTCCAGGGGTAGCAAGTTTTTCATTTTAAAATGGTTCCTAACTGGCTAAGTAATGACTTTCATCAGACTGCCACTGTTTGGTGTGATGGACTTTCGAATAGGGACAAACTACATCTTCAAGACTAAACTGCTTGCAACAGATCGGCGCGGAGAGTTGGGGAGGGCGGAGGGGTTGGGTGTCCTGTGGGATTATAATTTTCTCTGTCTCGTCTTTGTCTCAACCCTATCTTTCCTTTCTACTATCGCGTTGTGAGACGGCTCGACGTAACTCAAATATTATTACTCAGTAAAACAAACAACAAACCATCAAAGCAAATGCCGATTCAAGTATTGGCATCAAGTCAGTTATATTTTAGGTTTTCATTATTTACTGTCACTCAACGTTCAGGACCGCCGTGCAGTGCAAAGTTAATGTTGACGTCGGCTTAACGAAAGCACTCGTACATCGCATAATCTATCTATCACATTTTGAAGTCATACAGGCAACAGCTCTAGCAAAAGAAAGAGCAGTTATCGCTTTAGGCTCGGCCATGTCGTGACGTTACACTTGAACGTTTTGAAGTTGGAGTGATAGAAGTTACGTTTAACAAATAAGAGTCAATGTTTTACCCTAAGGTGAATGGGTATACTTTCAAAGGAAACAACTCTGCCATTTTCATTTTTTGCCTCCCTTTTCAACGAGAGTCAAGTGTTAAACAGAATAACTTGCCCCCCCCCCCCCCCCTCTCTCTCCCCCCCCCCCCCCCCCACGTGCAGAAAAGTTCTTTCCTTTAAGCGCAGACCCCATTTTAATGGAATTTATCTTCCAGGAAAGCAAATAGGAAGTCACTAACATTGTTATTGTTCCCCTTTCCAAAAATGGCGGAAAAACATCAACGTGTACTCTTTTACCTACATATTTTTTTCAGGTGACCTTTAGCCTTTCTTACTTATTGTTGAGGATTGGGGAAATGTTGAGTACAAGTTCTAAACATAATTCACACTGAGGTTCAAACTTTCCACGCGTCTCGTATTGTTACAAAAAGTCCAGGCTTCCACTCGTCTCTGTAGGCCTCGTTTTAATTTAGCCATATACCTAAATCTTGGGCCACTGCTCACACCGGGTAGGCGGCAATCGAAAACGCTCTTAACAATCGATTAACGCGGGTCAAAAACCGTTAGAAACAGCGTTTTCGATTGCAAATTGGGGACAATTTGCAATCGAAAACGCTGTTTCTAACGGTTTTTGACCCGCGTTTGTCGACTGCATGAGCGTTTTCGATTGCCTCCTACCCGGTGTGCTGCTGGTGTAATATTAAAATTTGAACCTGTTGAAAAAATGACCCAACTGGCCACTTTTCAATGTTGAATATCGACCCATAGAGCATTTTTCAGTGTTGAAAATTGACCTGGGTCAAGTTTCAACATTGAGAATTGACGCGTGGGGTCATGTTTTCACGGGGTCAAAATTTAATGTTATTCGGCTCAAGAACCTCGGGGCGAATACCCCATCATTTAAAGTTTACATTGTAGTATACACATCAGTTTTCCCGATTCAATATGATTTATATTTGATGTGACGCAAAGGATGTAAATTTTTATCAAGTTTGGCAACGTCGAAATATACAGTCACATTGGACGCTTCAATGGACATATATATAGCCGTTCACTATTCTAAACAGTGAGTTTAGTCTTTAGTCAATAGCCGATAGCAGCATTAGTTGTACTAGTCCAGTTCTCACTTGTCTGAGATAATTTCTACTAACGGTTAAATAATTTTGAGTTTATCTATATTGGACGAAATCAAACTGGATAACATTTACTAGGAAATGATGAAAAGTATAAATGAGCCGCGACACGAGAAAACCAACAATGTGGTTGTGCGCCCAGCGCTGACTCAGATCAGCCTGGGCA
The DNA here is from genome assembly GCA_963989385.1 of Ctena decussata. Taxonomy (NCBI): domain Eukaryota; kingdom Metazoa; phylum Mollusca; class Bivalvia; order Lucinida; family Lucinidae; genus Ctena; species Ctena decussata. The sequence goes on along the minus strand of OZ022511.1, from coordinate 75,234,002 downwards.
TCCGCCCAGTCTGATCAGAGTCTTCGCTGTCCGCATGAAGGTAGCTTGGACCCTTAGCTACCCTTTAAGCGCAAAGCGAAGACTCTGGTCAGCCAGGGGGGATGCCCAGGCTGATCTGAGTCTGCGCTGGGCGCACAACCACATTGTTGGTTTTCTCGTGTCGCGGCTCAAATAGTTTTCCTCTACTGCCTCCACCATGACATTTGCGGTAGGACTAAACGCAGTGCCAGGACCCCTTTCCGTATAGCCTTCAGGGGCGTAACTAGGGGCAATTTCATAATACGCACAACCATGTTTTATTCTCTACTTCTTGAAGGGAAAGCTAGTATTTCAGCCACTTTGGTAATTGGTATTGAAGTCTTATCTAATTTATAAATTTTCAGCATGCAAATATGCAGGTGCGTTTTGAAATTTTGTCAATTTTGACAAAATTTCAATACGCACTTACGTATTTGCCGTATAGGTAGCTATGCTATTGGCCTTTGTTCTAGATTGACCGAATAATGCTAGACCCGAGTTCAATGTTAAAAACCACAATCGATTACTCAGGTGTATACACCGCATGCGCTAACATGGATTTTTGCCCTCAAGACCATACTGATAACACATATATCAAGTGGGAGGTTAAATATACTTGAAAACAGAAAGACATGAAAATGTAAGGTAAATTTATTTTCTTTATTATATATAATAATTTTTCTCAATTGCTCTCGGTCATTATAAACAGTCATTTGAAACTTGGTGTCAAACCACTGATTTCATGCGTTTAGCGCTACGAACTTTAAATCGGGTACTTTCTAATTCAGAGATTGATAATGAAAACATAAAACCTCGGATTACATTAGCGGGATTCACATTTAGTATTGCTATTCCTGAGGAACATTAACGGTTTGAGTCTTCAGTCCCAGCGGGCAAATGACGTCGAAATGACGTCGCATAAACATCGATACAACCAATCGGAACACCGCTCGGCCAATGCTGTGACGGAATTGGCCGAGCGTGCTCCGATTGCGATGTCTCATCAGCGTCTGTGTGACACCATTATGACGCCATGTGCCAGCTTGAATCCCATTTTTGCTGGTTAAGGTTTAACAGCAACATTTTCAATAGTCTGGCTCAACGTGACCTATGATGCACGCATCTGGGTCAGGAAAACACCTCGACTTACTTTGTGTTTTCTCCATTGCATTAATCGTGGTAATGGCGACATTCGTGGGAGACCCGTGCAGCTTGTGCATTATTGATTGACAGGTGAACTCATCTCAGATAAGATAATTTTAGCCGCGTGCACAAGCTAGGCCGCTATTGCCCTTAAAGGTCTACATCCTCTGCCAACTGGCGGTAAGTGGGCGGAGATATATAGTCTTGCTGATAAAATCAATACCAACCGACAGTCATGTCCCGGGTGTATTTCTCTACACAAGAAGGAACTGATCAGATCAGCTGTTGGAGTTTTATGACCGGCCGGTGATGTTCACCCTTGTGTGTTTAGAGAAATTAAAATCTTAAAAAGTTCCTTCAAGAGCACAGAATGCATACAGAAGTATGAACATGGGCCAGACTACGTAGTTTCGGCTAATAAAGCCTCGTCAGTGACCCTGACAATATCTGGTGACGAAACCAGAAAAAAGCATACTGTAATTTCTTAATTTCAATTGGGCAGTCGATTTAAACACTGATTAATTTCAAAAGGATCCAAATAATATAAAAGACGATGATCTAGAATAATAGTCTAAATCGATCTCAAATTTTAAATTTCTCAGACTCTATCCTCTGATCTCAAAGGATGTAAATAAAATAGAATCTGCACTATGGATGATGTACGGGGAGACGTTTTACGGCCGCCACACGGCACAACACCAGCTGCAATTACTGCAAATACTGAAATTACTCGTAACGGCGTTCCTCAAATAGCTCAGCGGCCTGAGATTAGCTATATAATTCCGCCTTTTATAGACCATCTATGCCTTTGAGTCCCGGTGCGTAGGAAAGGGCCTGCCATGCTAGCAATGGAGTCATGCACTGGAGTCAGGCATAGTAGAAAAACATGGAGGATGGTTTCGTAGCCTTCATTCCCTGTCAAATCATTTTGGCGGATAGATTGAACCAGGTTAATTTTTTTTATCAAGTTGTCTTATATTAAAATACTGCGATATGCTGAATAATAGGTTAAACAATGTTCCCGTTTAAGGTAGTCAGATACTGAACAGAAATATTGGCTGGGCTTTCAAACAATTATATTAGCTAAATAATCCAAAGAGCTATAAAACATTTGGATAAGAAAAAAATTCACCGTTTTGCTGACTCGGCTTATCACTTGTAATTTACTGTTTTGTTGGGATGTCTTTGTCAATATTTCCCTTTGATGTTGGGGATAGGGTTTGGGATCTGATTCAGTCAGTTCGTAAAGTGTACTCTTTAAAGGGGGGGGGGGGGGGGGGGGTATCAATAAGGTGGGTTTTCTGCATCCTACCAAAGTTTTATTTTTTTAACTGATGGTATACTCCAGTGTGTCTAGTTTATTGAACCATATGTGACTTTGCGCGGAAAGCCCTAGTTACTGAGCTATGGGTCTACAGAAGTGGGTGGGGTAATTCAACATGGTTTTAGCTGGTCTTGTAAAAATGTCCTCATTTGGTAGAAGAGTACAGCAGACAGACAGGATTTGATAAAATGATTAACAGAACAACTAAACTATATTTCCATGTCATTTTATTTGGTTTGGTTTGAACATATGTTGTCAAAAAAGACTTCCTTTGACATTCAACATTTTTTTTATATTTTTGTCCTCAATTTTCAATATTTCTTGGCCTTATGGTTAAATAAACAGACCAGTTGTCATCAAACTAATGTCAAGGAAGCACCCTGACCAGGACATTCGGATGATGTGACCAGAATTTCACAATGACCTAGTTTTCATGGTCGACTAAACACATAAACTTGCTCAGAAGATGTTTTTTCATTTAATTTTGACCTAGAATTACGAACCTTTGGCCAAATTACTATTTTAACTGCTATATTATGCCCTACACCCCCGTCACTAAAGGTGAAAGAATACATATTGGCTTCAGATCGGATCTCCTTGGCGTCTGCATCTGTGTCTGGGTCACATACTTTGACCTTGGAAACAAGGTCAAGGTCAGATTTTGATGACCTTGACCTTGTTTCCAAGGTCACAGAAGGACTTAATATGTGACACATACACAATTGCAGATGCCAGCGAGATCCGCACTGAAGCCAATATGTATTCCCTCACCTTTAGTGGCGGGGGCGTGGGGCATAATATAGCAGTTAAAATAGTAATTTGACCAAAGGTTCGTAATTCTAGGTCAAAATAGAAAGAAAACCATCTTCCAAGCAAGTTTATGTGTTCAGTCGACCATGAAAACTATGCTATTGTGATATTCTGGTCACATCATCTGAATGTCCTTCTCAAGGTACTTCCTTGACATGAGTTTGATGATAACATGTCTGTTCATTTAACAATAAGGCCAAGAAATATTGAAAATTGAGGTCAAAAATATCAAAAACTGCTAAATGTCAAAGGAAGTCTTTTTTGACAACATATGTTCAAATTAGACCAAATAAAATGATATGGAAATATAGTTTAGATGTTCTGTTAATCATTTTATCAAATCCTGTCTGTCTGCTGTACTCTTCTACCAAATGAGAATGTTTTTACAAGACAGGCTAAAACCATGTTGGATTACCCCACCCACTTCTTTGGACCCATAGCTCAGTAACTAGGGCTTTCCGCGCAAAGTCACATATGGTTCAATAAACTAGACACACTGGAGTATACCATCAGTCAAAAAAATAAAACTTTGGTAGGATGCAGAAAACCCACCTTATTGATACCCCCCCCCCCTTTTTTTTCTAAAAAATCAATATTTCGTATTTCTGCATACTTCTTTTCACACATTCTCCATTTAACTTCATATCTCTAGCTTATGAATGCACTTTCATTTCTGCAAATCATACAATCAATAATATAGCACATCACAAACTGGTAATAAAAAATAAAGTTATCTTGATAGTAAGTAAATTTTGTATTTTTTTAATAATGCAAAAAAAAATTGAATTTCATAAAAAACGTCATGAAATATACGTAACCGATGGGGCATGCTTATGCATATCATTTTAATAACACTTATAATGTATGTTACAGAATAAAACGCAAACAACAACAAAAAAAAACATTTTACCGTTTCGTTTCCTAGAACAACAATGTTTAAGTTCAAAAATATCCCCAAACAGACTGCCCAAATTCTGCACCTGCTGCAAGCACGACCGGTCCATGCCCTATTATTTATTTTCCTGTTATTCCAGTTCTACAATAGAGTAATGACTACAAAAATGCGCAGATGAAATGGACACTGTGAAGACCTTGATTAATCTGGTTCTTAAGGAACAGTCTGATCTTGGTCTACTGTTTGTACAGACCTATCTATTCGAAAACTTAGGATCTTTACGGTAGACATTGTTAATGTTTGTATACTCCGTAGTTAATCGATTTCACAATGAACAATAACTCTCTTTTGTTTTAACAAATAAAAAACAGAGTATTTTGCTTTATTTAAATTATTCTTTCTTTTGTTTGAAAACGTGATAAAATGCGTATTTATATTCCTTTATTTCAAATCCTTTATGAGTTAGAATGAACATCAGTAAGCAATATCGTTTGCCCTTCATGGGTCTGAGCTGGATCAGGGTAATAAAATCTTCTCTTTCAACATTGAAAGCTCGCTAGTAAGAATTAAGTTGTTTATTGAGACAGATAATCTGAAAAGCCTTGGTCCTTAAGGTGGCATGGTATGCTATTTTATACACATGTAAATTTCCGCATCAAATGATACCAGTATCTTTTGAGCTTTATGTTATCATTCACTGAATATTTTAGTTTTACTGCACTTTTCTGGGAATTGTCTGATACACCCTCGTAAAAATAACTCCCTGTGAAATGTCTATTTACTTCCGCAATCTTTAGCTATTTTGGATGTATATACCCCAGTTTATCTTAGTTTTACTGAAATGTAAATACTACATGATTTGTAAAGTGCTATATAGTCACAAAATGCATAGATAATTTGTATTAAAATATCACGTAGACATATTATGTCCCTCCACCATGGGAGACACGCTGTTTCTGGTGCAGATCTCGTCGGCATCGACGTCAGCGTCAATCTGGGCGTAACTTTTTCTCTGCATTCTATCTCCTGAAGGGATGGGTGGATTTTGACCGAAATTGCGCAAAAGCATTGTTGGTGGGGAAAGAACTGATTAGATTTTGGTGTTCTCGACCCCATTTTCAAGTACACAGGAGGTCAAAGAATGCTGAAAAATAGCTTGTCTGCACGCTATCCCCTAAAGAGTTTAAAGGATTTCACCCAAATCTGAACAGATATATCACTTGGAAATGCAAAAGAACTGATTAGATTTTGATCTTGACCCTATTTTCAAGGTCACAGGAAGTCAAAGAACGAAAATGGCTGGTCGGAATGATATCTTCTCAAGAATGGTTCGATTTTAACTGAACTTGAACAGATATATCAGTGGGAGATTGAAAAGAACCGATTAGATTTTGGTAACCTTGACTTTAATTTTCACTGTCACAGGAGGTCAAAGAATGTTTTAAAAACGCGGAGGGTGAGGGTGAAGGTTTGGGCCCAGTACAACCGGTTTAACCCCCCCCCCCACCAGTAGTTATTTCTGACCGTCCCAAGGCGGTACTTTCGTTGCGGTTGTATTTGTTTTATGTTCGGTGCTGTTTAATTTACTGTGTTCTCATTTTAACCCTTCTATAATAAAAATAGAAAATAGGTGAAAATAGTTGTTAAATGTTTTTCGTATAATTTGCTTAGTCTGTTGTAACCCTTCTGTTGGTCTAAATTATTTAGTTCAATAAAGATAGCTGAGTTGCCACCTATTTGGGAAAGAGCTGCTGACTCGGCTTATCACTTGTAATTTATTGTTTGTTGGGATGTCTTTGTCAATCTTTCCCTTTGATGTTGGGGATAGGGTTTGGGATCTGATTCAGTCAGTTCCTGAAGTGTAGTTACTCTTTAAATCTGTCTGCACTATATCAACGAAAAGACCGATAAGTCATAACCAAACCTAGATAAAATCATTATTGGAAGGTGGTTAACTGATTAAATTTTACTGTCCTTGGTTTTATTTTCAAGGTCAAAGGAGGTCTTACAATGGTGAAAAATGGCATATTTGCACCATATCGCTTGGCGAAACGGATGGATTGTGACGAAACTTGCAAAGATGTATCATTGGTACATGGGAAAGAATTGAATAGGTTTGCGTGACATTGACTTCATTTGCAAGGTACAGGAAGTCTTTGAATACTGATAAATGGTTTTACCCAGTACTCTGAATGAAATGGTGGAGTCTTACCAATCTACCATGGAATAATCAGTTGGATAAGGGGCAGAAATAAGTAGGTTAATTTTCTATATATGTATGGATATACCTATAAAAATATATGTTGTGACCCCTCATTAGGACTGTCTGGCCGAGGCGCTTTTAACGATGAATCAGCAACCCTTTAAAAGTTATAAAATGTTCTTAAATGCCAAACTTTAGTTCCAGAGAAACGCCCCTAGGTCATTCTGGACGACAGATTTGCAAAAGCCGGGAGGTCAACTCTTTCCAAATAATGTACAAAAAGTCAAAGACTTCTAAAAAGCCGACATATTATAACAATAAAAGTAAACCAAAACAGATACGCTTACTTAAAAATTCATTCTGGTTTGTAGGTTTGTCTGGTTTGTAGGTTTGTCTAGTTGAAGAAATGTCTTTCGGAGAGGAATGTAGTGATTATCGTCGCCTGTCAGAAGTCTTGTCGCAGACACTAAACACAGCTGGAGCATCTGAATATCTACGACGACTGAGACAAGAAAATGCCATCACCAATGACATTCTTAATACAGCTTACAAACAAGTTAAGGGGGATTCCTGCGCAACATACACATTTGGGAGTTTTGTTGAAGGTCTGTACACTATTACAGAGCTCTAGATAAGAGGGAGTATTTGATGATAATTAAGAATAATTTTTCTTATTTCTCATCGAAACCATATGTTGTGACCACTCATCTGAACCGTCTCGTCGAGACGGTTCAGATGAGGGGTCACAAGATATGTTTTTGCGCAGAATTAACAAAAATTATCCCTAATTATCACCAAATACTCCCTCTTATCTAGAGCTCTGTATTATATTTTTCACTGAAGTTAAACAGTTCTGCATACATAATGGGCAGTACAACCCAAACTGGGAGTTAAAAAGACATTAATTAAATCATTTTGAGGTATTTACATTGGTATAACTGACATACATTGTGCAATGTCTAATGCATATTTAACGTGTTTATATAAGACAAATGTATATACATCTGAACTTTATTGTTATATTTCTTTAATTTTTTGCGTGTGGATGTCCGCTCCATGTTTTGTTGTTTTCCCCTAAAGCATCCTACCATAAAATCCATAAAAAGGTCTACACATGACTCTAACAATATAACATCTAATTAAAAAAGAATCCCAGATCTTTCGAAACAAATTCTGCAAAATGATAAACAAGTGGCCAATTAATAAGGGCATTTATACATTTCTAGCACATGACTTGATTTCAGGTACAACAACACCAGGTCTTCACTCCGACGTTGACACTCTTATATGTGTTGAGTACCCAACTGTCCTTGAAAATTTCGATGACAGTGATGATATTGAAAGCCTAGTACTGATACAAGACGATATTACTCCTGCTGGATACGCAAAGCTGCAATGGACAGAAAATGGTGTGATCTCAATGGATACTACTAGGGACAACTGTGCTATTGACTTCTATGGTAGACCAGTGCTTGCAAATAATGTTTACTTTGAAGATATGACACATGATCAAAGAAGTGGTCCTGCTGGGACAACGTTGGCAAAGAAAGGTTTTGCTGATCTAGATTATGTTCCATCATTTCAGTGCAAATCTTGGCCTGCCCAAGCTAAACCATGGATTCGCAAGTTTAGAAGTTTAAACTGGCCATCTACAGAAACAATAAATGAATTTAAAACATATGGATGTTTTCTTGTTCCGGTTGGTCAGCCATTTTCACAAGAAAAAGAATTACAATGGAGATTATCATTTTCCATCCAAGAGAGAAAGTTGATGATGGCACTCAATACAACACAATACAAATGTTATGTGTGCCTGAAAATGATCAAAAATGACTTTATAAAGCCGTTTGTCAAAGGGAAGGCCCTCACATCATACCACTGTAAAACATGTTTATTTTACATGCTAGAGGTAACAGAAGAAAAGTTTTGGACTGTACAGAATCTCATTTATTGTGTACTTGTGGGGATAAATACTTTGAAAATTTGGGTTAAAAAACGTTGTATCCCAAATTATTTTATTCCAGAAGAAAACATGTGGAAAGGAAGTAATGAGGTCCAATCTCAACTTCTGGCCATTCTAGATGGTATACTTCAGCAAGGACCAGGATTTATGTTTCAGTTGAAATGTGACCACCTTGGAAAGTTGATCATGAGAACCCACAATGATGGCACGGAAAGCCTCGAAATTTACCACAAATATCTGCGAGCACAAAACGGCGACAATGAGGATAGAAACTCTGAAAATGTGGGCCTGGAGTTATCAAATAAAACTATGAAGAAATCGCTGAACATATGTCCTCATAATATCAATTCTATAGAGACTAGTAACACATCAGCTTTCAATGACAAGAAATTAGCCGGTACAAAAGATGATGATTCAATTGAAGCTGTAGCTTGTACACAGCACTTAGGCCATGACCACAAGGAAGCTGTCGAAAGTGACGATGAAATGCTTCCCTGTGATAAAGAAATTCTCTCGGAATTTCAGAATTTATTTCAACCACATGCTGATTTCAGTGTTCCAGGTCAAACAGGCCAGAAGGAAACTGAACAAGCAGTAACATCACAACACACATCGTGTGCGATAGAGCAGGAAAAATATTTATCATATGACGTCGCTTCTGAGAATGTAATAAAGCCATGCATTAAAAACGATAATCCACTAGTGGATTAAATATGCAAATTACGTCGTAACGTTATGCGTTGACGCCCATAAAAACGTCGCGTTTTCTAATGGCGAAATCGTCACGTGTTAGTGCAAAATTTGCTAATAAAATATGATTTTAGCGTCATATGATAAATAGAATCTTGCATTCGTGCTCATGTATTATTGAATTTATTAAACTCGTTTGGGAAAACGATAAGATGCTCGGCAAAGCCTCGCATCTTATCTTTTCCCCAAACTCGTTTAATAAATTCAATAATACATGAGCACTCATGTAAGATCCTCTATCTAGAAGATAAGACACATCGAAGTAATGAATCAAATGAAGAAAATGCAAACACTGCTGATACAGAGAAGAAAACGTTGCAAAAAGCTGCTCGTTGTATGGACTTGGCTGTATATAAAATCCATCACCATTGTATAGATTCTATATTAGGCAATGGTAGAGAGTTGCTTCAACTTCTTTGCGAGAATGAAAATATTGATGCAAGTATTACTGAACATCAAAGCATTATAGAATGGTTTCTTGGTCAAACGCATTGCTCGAAAGTGTACACAGAAGAGGAAAAGATTAGAGCAATAGACTACATTTTGCCTATTCTGTACTCTAGCCTAGGTTCGCATTTAGCGGCAAAGGCACTTAATTGTGGTGATAATGAAACCAAGAAACAGGAGCTTATAGATCTCTCTTTGACAACCTTGTTCAGCGGTCATGCTTCTGATGCGCAGTCTGGCAAAGTGAAACATGCAGCAGTTCTTTTTATGATTGGAAATTATTCTGAATGTCACAGTCTTCTACAAAACCTTCATGACAATTACGACGAAAGTGTTACGACGTGGGGTAGATGTCACAAAAGTACAGACTTCGCAAATGAAGCTCTGTGTAACAAAATTCGAAATGAAATGCTGACGACCGCGGAGATACTTCGGGAAAGTATTTGCGGATGTGTGACCTACCTGCCAACTGAAATTGATATTGTTCCCGATGATTTGAAATATGAATGTTTCAGGTCTGTTTTCTCGGTCACGCCTAGAATTCCGGAAAAAGAAAATTATTTTGACTCTGTTCATGTAGACTCCACAATTTATCTATATTACTTGCAATACCGGTTATATGAAAAACTGGGTCGTTCCGAAGACCAAAGGCATGCACTTGCTATGATGGTACTGATTTTGCAGGAAGATCTAAACCTTGGACATCCAGATACAGCAAACAATCTGTTTGGACGGATACTAATGGAGATGGGAGAAATGGTGGCAGCATGGCAATGTTTCAGTGACTCATGGAAGATACGACCGGATCACAACGCTGCCAAATGGCATATGGCAATTATGCTGTCTGAAGCTGTTGGAATTCTTAATGGAATAGAGGAAAACTTAGCAACAGAAGATGAAGAGAGAGTAACTGTTCTCTACAACAGAGCTGCAGCTGTAAAAGACTGACTCATAGACTCGGAAAATCATACGACTTAATACATACAGTCAAACCTGCTTATGTGTTCACCTCTATTAAGGAGTCACCTCCCTCAAGCAGCCATATTTTCTGGGTCCCTTTAACCAAAATACAGTGCAAAGAACCTGTATTGAGGGGTCACCTGTCTTGAGCAGCCAGTTTTTGGCCTTCTCTTGGGTGACCCTTAAGGCAGGATTGACTGTATTTCCAAAGTTTTAAATCTACAATGAAAACGTCGTAATCTTGTCACACACAATTTTGGGTTTTAAGAACACACATTATTTTTTAACGAATGTATTTAGGAAGGGCAACCCACACAAGTAACCGAAAGAAGAAGACACAAATGAGCCGCAACACGACAAAACCAACAATATGGTATGTGCGCCCAGCGAAGGCTCAGATCAGCCTGGGCATCCGCCCAGTCTGGCCAGAGTCTTTGCTGTGTGGTTAAAGGGTAGCAAAGGGTCGAGGCTACCTTTATCCCGACAGCGAAGACGCTGATCACACCGGGCTGCTCAGGCTGATCTGGCTATTAGCTAGGCGCACAAACCACTATGTTGGTTTTGTCGTGGCTCAAATGCGTACAACAAAGTGGATAACTGACACAATCAGACTAACACAGAGGAACTATCCATCAATACTACAAACACAAAAAATATTCAAGCACAAAAATTCATATTAAACAAATATTTACCTATGTTCGATTCTATACTTCATAACCAAGAAACAAGTGGAGTTCTTAAGCCACCACAATTCATGAAATACAAATTAAAAAAAGGGATCTACATGCGAAAGTCCGGCTTCAACAAGTTTTTAACCTAAAACATGAATAACCTTTCCCATACAAATTACGTGTGTGAATTCGTCAAATATAGTTTAATTGAAAATTTTTACCATTGCCTGTTTGTGGGTTTATACATTGTCGGTTGTATCATCAGAAACAATACTGACTGCATAGAACGTACATGACAGTGTCATCACATAGTCTGGGTTACACTGAGAGTAGTATAACCTTGAATGATATCGCGCTTACATTGGCTCGATTTTTGGCGTTGATTTTTTTCGAAGTATAGATGTAATCTAAAGACCTCTGTTTTCTTCCAAATTTTGAGGTTACCAGTGGGGTTAACAAGTATTATAGTCTAGTTGGAAACAATATCTGGAAAAATATAATAAGATAAAGGCAATCTGCACACCTAATTTTGTTGAAGTATAACCACAGAGTTAAACCACTTGTCCCGACTACAACTGGTTCAGTCTTTACTCGTTTGATTCTGTTGGATAGATTTTCTCCATATAGAGCCCGGTGGAAGAAAGGGAGGCAACAAAAACTATTTAATTTGTACCAAGTTTGTGTTAAATTTTCTTGTACCAAAATCAAGGTAAAAGATGTTGTTTGTATAAAATATTTAACATTTTAGTTTAAAATTGATAATTATGTAATGTCTAAACAATAGACAGTGGAATATATTTTTTTCTGAAAGTGTAATCTTAAAAAAATGACTAAAATGACTGCTCAGGTAGGAAAACGGTTACATAATATCTGCACCAACTTGTTATGAACGCCAACCTGTTGTGAACGGGAACGTCGTTACGAGAATTGAATATAACAGAACAAAACCTGTTATGAACTCACAGACTGTAAGACAATGGATGGACTCTCGGTGCCAGGTGCGTGCAACTATAGTTACGTACCGCTGAGCCACTTGGGGAACGTCGTTACGAGAACTGAAACACAACAGAACAGAAACTGTTATGAACCAGTGGGCAGGTGTCAGACGACTGTATGATAAAATTATGCATATTAAAGTTGAATAAAGCCGTTCGATTTATAATTGCAGCAACTAACTTTAACTGGTTGCAGCCATTTCATAGCGTGTCAAACTTTAACAGGCATGATCATTTCCAATGTTTTTCTTTTCTTTCTTTTCATTTTTTTTTTATTTTTATTTATTTTTGGATTTAACAGGCATGATCATTTCAAGTGTTTCGTTGGTAACCAAAGAAACACTGGAACTGATCATGTCTGTTAATCTGTAACACGCCATGAAACGGCTGCAACAATTTAAAGTTAGTTGCTGCAATATATCATAAACAGTAAAAATCGAACAGACTTTTCTATCTTGGTATGTATTTTTTTTATCATACATTCGTTTTACATTCGCCCACTGGTTCATAACAAGTATACAAGAACAGCAGACGAAAGCCAACAATACCTAATCATGCGGGGAACATGACTTAGCTCTACTTTTGTTATTGCCAATATTCTATAATATGTCCAAGGTCTCAGGCCGCAAAACAAATAAAACTTATAACTAAGTTTCCCGGCGTATAAATGCTTTGCATCAATGTTTTCTTGTTTTCTATTACAAATATAGCTGCCCTTTTCTGCATCTTCTCAAGTTCATCTTGAAGAAATATACTTCGGGAATCCCAGACTGAACTGCCATACTCCATGACTGGACGCACCAGTCCCTTGTATGCTGACTCTTTAACGTCTTGTGGACATGCCTCCAAGTTACACCTGAGGAAGCCAAGGGTTCTATTAACCTTTGTGCAAATATTGCTGACATGAGTACTAGAGTAAATACGTTATAGTTGTGGTGACGAGTATTCCATTTGATATGGCTGGGACTTTGTTGTTCGAGGTAGTGCATATGAAAGCTTGTAATCGAGGAGGACTTGGGAAAGTATTTGTTTTATGAATGTGATCATCACTGGAAACAAGCTTTTATCTGGACTTGCCATGCTCTTATCACTATGCTCGTTTGCTCCATCGTTGATGTGTGCTCCTATGGACCTATGTTCCTGATTATATACAGCACTATAATAATCATAGTATCAAATACTATATATATTTTATAGCGACTATCTATGTTCTATGTTTCTAGGATATTCTTCCACTTCCTGGAGCACCGTCTTGTTGGACGTAAAAGTTGTAGAAATTGTCTAAAAGTTTTAAAACAGTCTTGTAAATATGATAATAAAAGTCTCTTATTCACACTATCTCCTTGTAAAAGTTTCATTAAGTCGCCATCTTGTCTGGGGAAATTAAAACTAATGTCAGTCATTTGTGTTATTTTGACTGATGTAGATTAACTACTAAAACACACCGCCGAGGTGTCTTATTTGATCTCCCGTTAATTGCTCGCCGACAATGACTGCTGAAGAGTGCAAACAACTATCATCTCATTGTAATCTCTACAAACAGAAAACTACAATGAGTATTTCGTTTCCCTGAAAGGCAAGTTCAAGAATGTTGCCGTCGAACGGGTTTTAAGTACAATGTCATATGCGCCAAGTGAATTTTCCAAGTGTTGTTGCACATCTCAATCAAAATGGCATTGAGAATTTAATTGTGTGCTTATGGCGGTTATTAATTACTATATCGCATTGACGGTATCAGGGCAACTCGGACCAAAGACAACACGCCTCAAGACAACTCGCCCCACAAAAAAACAACTCGCCTCAAATTATGAAAACTCGGCCCAGATTTATCATGAGTATCTTGCTCATGGATTTTTTAAATGCCACTGAAAATACACCGTCTGATTTTCATGTATATGCACTGAACAAAATAAAAGTCCATGACAAACTACTTGAAGGGATTTACGGTAGTTACGAGCATCTTTGTAAAGTTGGTTTTAGCAAAAAAGAAAAAGATGTTAATCATTACAGAAAGACATTTAATTTATAATTTGATAATGCAATCAAAACAATGTTTTTATTTTGCATCAAAAAATAACATTGTTTCCGCGTTTACATCAATAATTGTTGCTTTTCACACGTTTTAGCCAAATGAGTAACAGTTTTTATTCAACGGACGGACGAACGGCGCCCCTGTACTACGGCTATGGATACGTTCCGCTGAGGTGCGCAGGGAACGCCGAATAGAAATGACAACAATAGTTTTTATTTTCTTGATTTCGAAACTAGTGATAACTTTGCAATAATTATAGACATAAGGTTCCTGTAAGTATCTCGCACTGAATGTGTTTGTCAAGATAGCGACTTATGCGATGGAAAAAAATAAAAGGTGTGATTTTATTGCTGTAAAATAAAGGTAAAAAGGTTTCCCATAATCTTATTGCTAGATCATCTATTATCAAATAGATAAAACGACGTCAAACGTAGTACTGAAAACTTACTGCCGTACCTGGAGCAAATTCTCATACGGTTCCATACCTGGAGACCCAGAGTCTCGGGGTACGACTCCGTACCTGGAGACCCGGGGTCTCGGGATACAATATCGTACCTGGAGACACTGCCACAATAAATGCCGCGAGGGTGCTGTCTGGTGTATTTACGCTGCTCTTAAGTATTACAAACTAAAAAAGGCGGTTACAATTAATGCATGCTGTCTTCTTTCTGTGAAAGTACTTAAGTCGGCTTACACTAAAGGAGACTATGTATCAGATACTGAATTTGATACCGAAAAGAAATAAGAAACCTTGCGGAAAAGGTCACCGTGGTACACATGAAACCATATCAACACTGAACCAGGTAGATCTTTAGTATTGCAGCGCAGTTTGGGATCCAATATGCGTTGGCTCTACTGGGGATGGTGACAGGACTGTCCATCGGCTAGTAGGGTAGTTCGCCCTTGACTCGAACACTTTTTATTGCCTTGCGCCTGTAGACCCTGGCTAGTGGCCCACTCCATGTTTGGGTGAGGCAATAGCTTGTGCAGCTTTTCCAGCACCAAATAACTGCAACTTTTTAGCCATACTTCGTGAAATAAGGGACGAGTCATTTATTATCAGGTGGGATGCCAGGTACATTTTCATATTAGTCACCAAAATTTTTCCGACCCCCCCCCCTCAATCTCCAATCTCACCAGAATTTTTTACCGACCCCCCCCCCCCCCCCGATAGGTGTCAAAAAAGTTTATGACAACCCACCACCTTCCCAACTCCTCAGCTACCCTTCACACACACATTGTATTACCTTTTTATGTCAGACTGACCTCAATCAAACCTGTATCACTATGAAACACAAAGACCATTTTCTCATTCTGACAGATTGATAAATCATCCAGGTAAATGGTCTTTTAAATTTTGTCTGCATAATTTGCACTTTCTGCTTATGGCCATCCAGAAATCTGTTCGAACCTTCAATAAATCTATTAATAATGGTAGTGGATAGGGGGTTTTGGGGCGCAGCCCCCAGAAGCCACAATAGGTTTGCTGATGACAAGGCAACTAGCTGATATCACAAACCCAGGCATTAAATTTAATCAAGAACAAAAATCATCTTCTCGACATGATTTTGTAGACAATTGTAAACTGTCCCACTGGCGAATTAATGAAAAATCTTTTTTGGATATGAAGCGGCCCAAGTTTTTTTTGTGTCATTTCCATTAATGTCTTTACACTTGAGTTTCAGTTTGCAAGAATAGAAGTAATGGGGGACTGGGGGGCTTTCCCAGAAGCTGAGACATTTAAAAAAAAAAGAAGACTGATGGAAGAATTCTGACCCCCAAATATGCCGAATAAGATATATGACCCCCCCCCCCCCCACTGCTCATTGGCTTTTTGATTTCCAACCCCCCCCCCCCCCAGTACATCACCAAAAACAAATCCGACCCCCCCCCCTCCCTAAATGTACCCCCCCCCCCCCCACACACACACACACCTGTTAAGAAATGACTCGTCCCTAAGGGCAAAAGAAGGGGCTTTATCCACCTCTCCAAATGAGCCCTTATGTCAAACAAACTAGCCCCTGACTTGGTTAGATATATTGATCCAGTCATTATAGGACAACCTCATACAGGATCTGTGATATCCAGAAAATCCATATTTTCAAATTGTTTGTTTCGAAATCAATTTTGATTGGTGTCAAATTGAAACAGTCTTTCGGAGACAATGAGACAGAATGCGGGGCACGTAAATGAGATAGATCAACATTTTGACTCCTGGAACATGTAATAAACCATTCGTTAAAAAGGGCTCACTTACAATGTTAAATATTCACTTATGAAAATCGTAGACCACTATTGCGAACCTAAAATAAAAGACAAAGATGTTTTTGTGCATTTAGTGTGTGGCTGAATTTATGTGCCGGTGATACAGTGAGTAAATCGAATTCGAAACTATATGCCCGTGTTCGACTTCAGGGCGAACCTGTGTTCGACTCATTGGCGAAGTATAGGTTTGAGTTAAATGTGTAAAATTTTGTAGACTTTACTTATTTTGACCAATAAAAAAAATTCTTTTTGAGTACTGAGAAGCCACAGGTTAGTTTTTTTAACAAACTATTTAATTTCGTTGATTGAGACTCTTCTTTCCAAATAATATAAAGCATTTTACAAAATTCATGAAAATCCAAATTCTGAAATTCAGAAAGAGCTCAAGAGGGACCAACTGCGGCGACAGATAGTCGTATATTAATCATGTTAATGCATATAACATATTTTGGATTCTTTTAGACAGATTGTTGGTTATCCCCTCCCCTCGGGGATAACCATATTAAGTTAGGAATTCGTACTCAATTCAAGGTACGCCGTTTCCTTTTGCATAATACGGGTCCTACTATTTCCCGGTACTTCTACATTTGGCGCACCCTGCTGCAGGGTTGTCACCATCATCGCTAATGCTTATCTTGAACACTTATCTAACCCTACACAAATAATTAACCGAGAGTTCAAGTTGTCACTTACAGTAAATAACAGTACAGATCAATCACGAGTTGTTCTCGAATATGCGCCGTTTCGTTTCGCCAAATGCAGGTCCCTCTATTTCCCGGTTATTGCTCCCATATTTTGGCGCACCAAGCTGCAGGGTCCCTTCCAGCATCGCTAAGGCATGAGCTGTAAAACTTATCTTGAAACACTTTGTCTCGCTTAATACAAGCATCTCACCTTCTACAAGCAATTACCAGAGAGTACAGTCCACTTACGACGAGCTGTCACTAAACAGTACAGATCACATAACAAAAGTTAATAGACCTAGCACTGAAACTCACCTGTTACAAGCAATCACTAGACCAAAAGTATAAGCTGTCAAACTCGCCATTTACCTACAGCTTCAACAAAGTCCAAGAATACAATAAAATTAACTTGTATTGCTGCCAATTTTCTACTTTTGGCCATTTGCATCCTATGGATTCGTTGCGCAGGGATAACCTCTCAAGCTTTTTCAAAAGCTAAACTTGTTCATATATTAAGGTAACTTCTGTTATCTAAAGAGATGATGGTCCACCAAGATGAAATATTAATATTTACAGTTTAATTTGTTCGACTTCAGGGCAACTACCCTACACCAGCTGGAGACGGTCCAGAGAAGGGCTGCAAGGTGGGTTACAAATAGATATCACAACACATCGAGTGTCACGGATATGCTGCACAGCCTGGAATGGAGAACCCTGGAACAAAGACGGGCTGATTCAAGGTTGTGCATGCTGTACAAGATCCGTAACCACTTTGTGGCCACAGATGAAGAGATTTACTGGCAGAGAAGCACAGGAAGATGTCATTACCAATATCGCCAGCTAAGGGCGGACAGGGGCTACACACGTTTTTCTTTTGTCCCCAGGACTGTCATACAGTGGAATCAGCTCCCCAGTCGGACTTGCCTGGCAGAGTCGCTGGAGGTCTTCAAGGCTCAGGTCTCGAAGATCCAGGGAAGAAAGTCATGTAAGACCACACGAAATATTGTATTACCCAATACGTCTATGCTATGTAATTTCTAAAACACATCTATCTCTTTTATTATACTACTTCCTTCTATCTCTCCTCCTACTCTGACTCATCTTATTCCATTTCTCCTTGATTTCTCCCTCTCGCACTCAACTGGTGATAATCCTCAAAGCTGTCGGTAAAAGTAAAAGTAAAAAGTACACAGTAGCATGAAATCTGGGGCTTAAACAAGATATTTTTAAGTTGTAAATAGGGTGACGTGACTCAGAAGTCATTTTAAATAACTAGTGTGATTGAAGACTAAGAAGATTCCAGTTGCAGATGTGCCTTTAAAGGCAGAAATTATAGAACAGAACAGAACATGTGGCCCTAACCAGGGTGGTACTCATCAGTTAAAAGTTACAATTTCAGGTAGTGATAATAAAATTTCCTGAGAGAAGTTTCATAAGAATCAGATGAAAATATGGGACAGACGGACGGACAGATTGGCGGATGGACAGACGGATGGAACCCTATTAAGTATAATTATATTCCCCTTCATATAGATCTAGTGGACTTAGTACTCTTGGCTGGCGAAGATTAGGGATGAGTCATTTATTATCGGGTGTGGGGGCCGGGTACATTTAGGGGGGTGCGGAATTTTTTGGTGATGTACTGGGGGTCGGAAATCAAAAAGCCTCAGAGCAGGGGGGGGGGTCATATCTTTTATTAGGCATATTGGGGGTCAGAATTCTTCCATCGGTATTCATTATTAAAAATGTCTCAGCTTCTGGGGGGGGGGGGCTCTTTGCCCCCCAGACCCCCCCCCCCCCCTCAAGTACACCTTAACTTTAGACTCTTTTTCATACCCCGCCACACGTTTGACCTCTAGTTCCTTTACTATTTAGAGTATCATGATGAAACTTCACAGAAGTGCTCGAAGTAGCAAAAGCTTTAATTACTGTGGAAATTTTGTCCTCAGGGGTTACCTGCCCTTGCCCTGGGGCAATACATATATATAAAATCATGAAAAAATCTGTCAATATTCTGATTTCAAAGCAATTCTGAAATTTACAGCAAATTGTCAGTTTAATAAAAACCTTCCATGATGCTCAAATTTACCCTATAAGGGTTATCGGCCCTGCCCCCACATACATAAAATCTTAAAATAATCTATATAAAATCATAGTTTGAAGTAGCATGTCTGACACTTACAGCAAATGATCAGAATAGTAAAAGTTTCCGGTGTTTCTCAAAATTGACCCCATAGGGATTATCTACCCCAGCCCTTGGGCTATGTGCATGCATAAAATGTTGATAGAAAAAGCATAAGTTAATCAGATATTTTCTGAAACCTCAAACCTTTAACTGCCTTCAGATAATACAGTGAAAAAAACACACCAATAGATCAGGAAAAAGTGGATGCAGTGGCGGAGTATCACACAGTCGTTTGCGATGCTTTTATTTTTAACTCTAAAACTTATACACTTTTCTTCGAAATGACACACAAAACTTGGCCAGCTTTATGTCCAAAAACAGATCCAAAAGCAGCCCCCAGACCCCCACCCCACAGTGGCCCAATAAATATTACCGTATTAAGCATTCGACAAAAAAAATCTGGATGGCCATAAGCAGAAAGAAAGTGCAAGAAATGCTGACAAAGTTTAAACAGACCATGATTAATTAACCTGTAAGAATAAGAAAATGTTCTTTGTGTTTCATACTTGATTGAGGTCAGTCTGACATAAAATAGGTAATATGGTGTGTTTAACCGGAACAACGCGTTTTATGTATAGATGGAGTCTACAAGCTACTCAAGAAGCTTTCATTACTCCTCAAACAAGAAACAAGTGTGTGTGTGTGTGTGTGTGTGTGTGCGTGCGTGCGTGCGTGCGTGTGTGCGTGTGTGTGTGTGTGTGTGTGGCGGGTTGGCGGGTTTGGGGGGGGGGGGCGTAAAAAAATTGTCACCTATCTGTGTGTGTGTGTGCCCCCCCCCCCCCCCCACACACACACCCTGATAATAAATGACCCGTCCGTTAAGTACAATATTATATTCCCCTTCATATAATGGACATATTTTATTTAAAAAATCATATTGCTATATGTACATAAACATAATAGGTAGCTATCAGGGGAGATAACCAAGAATACAAGAATACAATATCTTTATTTCGAATTTTTCTCCCTTTATAGGAGCACACAAAGAGTCATATAACCAGTCTGGTATGATTCCCCTTCGGCTGCGTCTGGTGTCTGCCCAGACACTGTGACCCGTCTCATCCTAGATCCATCAGTGTTCACAGAAAATCCCCTTGACCTAACAAATCTGGAAATTCAAAGTAGGGAAATTATAGACATCCTGCATCGTTAGCGTTTGAGAATTTTATCCTTATCTGAGGAACAGAAGGGGCCCGTGGCCTCCAATCTAATATGTCCCGATTCTGAGTTGGTTCCAGCAGACCACACAGTCCATACTCGAAACACTACCCAAACTACGTCAACATCGACGGTTCGCCGACAAATCAACGGCGGGAATCTACTGTAACAACAACAACAACAACTTGCCTCGTCGGTCCATTGGATGAATTGCGGTTAATCTATGTACCATTTCCGCGCGAAAGTTAATCACAACAGCACCAACGTGACAACCCAAAGCCAACAAATATAAACATAATGTCGAAATTACAGGTAATACAACTCACAATATATGTTGCAATATATAGATTGCTAGACCAGAGTTAAGGAACAGCCACGATCGTTGAGAATTGATGATCGTCTTACGCCGTAGCAGGTCGTGTTTCCTGATCATTGACCCGAATTTCGTGCGAACCAGAATTCGGGCAAAGGGGTTGACCTTTTGTAAAATCGATGAAATTAAGATATGCGACCCTCATGAATACTGTCCTCTTGTGTTGGAATGCAAAGCAATTTGTTTTTTTTTCTCTATGTTGTTGCGTTTTCATATCTCCCACAAACTTTGTGGTTCAGTTCAGTTCATAGCCCTCGAGATCTGGCCGAAGTATCTCGCAGGTACATGTACATTCACACAGGTATATCTTCTTAGTTAACTTCTCTGTGGTTGGGTATACAGGGTGTGCATTGCAGGCGAAGTTGGGCGGTAACTGCGCCTTGGTAGTGTTTCCCCCCGAAATGAAAAAGGGCATGGTAAATTTTCTCAGAAAAGGGCACTTTAGCGCGTGAATTTTCACAAAAAAGGCACTGTATATGCTTTCAGTCAAAGACCCTTGTTTTAATGGACATTAGCTTTCAGAGATTAATACTGCTAATAAAGCATTAAATCATATCATTCTTTTCTTATTTGGGAGTGACTATCGGCACGACCGTCTTGCGGATAAGAATCCTTATCGGCACGACGGTCTTGCCGATAAGAATTCTTATCCGCAAGACGGTCGTGCCGATAAGAATCCTTATCCGCACGACGGCGGTCAGATATTCTATAGACAAAGTTGCAATCATTCTGAGAATTATTATTATGGTATAATAATATTATTTCATTTCTATTTGTAAATAATTGTTCTTAAGTATTTGAGTCACAACACACAATTCGGGAAACCGCCGTGACGTCACAGCAATGGCGGCTCCTTAGAGACGGTGAACACAATCCATAGCAACGCATTGTCAGCCTTGCGTGTTTTTGGTGTATTTGAATTTTTAGACCTATTTACGCTTATTTTTCGTTAATTATACATGTATTTAAGAAAATAAAAATATTAACTGTTTTTTTTTTCAAGCTTATTCAGCGAATTTTACGCATGAAAACAGCTAGAATACATTTTTATGCATAGGCTATTCAATTCACGCACGGTCTTTACATATTCATGTATCTGTCATGCTAGGCTAAGACCACAACACATTATTATTATCATTATTATCATTATAATTAAAAAATATTATTTGAAAAAATATTATTGAAAAGAAATATGAAATAAAACAAACAAATACCTATAATGCTATAAATTGCGTGGCAGAACCGTGAAAATACCGATCATGTCCGACGTAATTAATCCTGTTAAAAGTTCTGTTAAGAGTTATGATAACTGATAATAATGAAGTAGTACTAATAATAATAATTATAAGATAGGGGAATAATAATAATAATAATAATAATAATAATGAACGAGGTAAAACAAAATAATAAAGACTGACGATTAAAAATTTTGCAACAACTAGATCTAGATGTATATAAAGATCAAGCTAAAATAATTTACTGAGACAGACGATTTATCACATAAACAGATGCAAACTTTAACATATAGCATTATGTTGTACAGTATTTATTTATTAAAGTATGTATCGCAGGTTTAGCCTTGATAAAAAAATCATGGTGTGTCATGCAGTTGTAACTAGATATATCACTCGCGCTCCCCGTTCTTGTTGATGTGATCCCCATTACAACTGATCTCCAAAACTGTGAAGTTTTACTCACCAACTGATTGCTACTAAGGGCTGATCAATTGCTGAAATAAATTGGTGTTATATCACTCCGTACTTTACATGGAGTATTAGTCATTAGCGTCTTCTCTGCGTTTTGGGTATTTTATTTGGCAACTAAAATGATCTACTTTCCATATCATAACCTTAAATAAGCCTGTAAAAATACAAGGTACAGATGTGGACGCCAATCACTGTCCCGCTTTTGTTTATATTGCATCGCTTGACACGCGACAGAAAAGGAAAATTGCATTTTAGGGAGCGATTTGTCATTTTTCAAAAACATATTTCTCCTACCTTTTACCAGTAATGTGACGCAATATATGAACATAACCAACAGTTTATTACCAAAAGTGAATTTTCATAATGATTTGTGTTTAGACATTTTTTTTACCACTGTAGGACAATACAGACTTTAAAATGCCTTTCAGTATCGTATGTTCTTTTGAGTCCAGAAATAAATGACATGTCCTCAGAAAAGTCAGCTATTTCATCATCATTATCATTACCGTTTTTGGTGTTTAAAAAGTTTAAAAGTAAACATATGTCTTTGGTGTATGTAGTGTTTGCGGTGGGGGCGGTGGGGAGAGACAGAGAGAGAGGGAAGGGTGCCAGCGGGATTTATTCTCTTGATTAAAATGTCAGCCGGTCTGCTTAATAATAGATCCCTAAAATTAAACATATTTTTAGGTTTTCTTTTTTTTTTTTTTTTTTTATTCCATTAATGAATTACAAAATTTCTAACGCTTTTAAAAGTAAATATTTGGTTTCATGGACTGAACGAAACAGGGTGTGTAGTGAATGGGGTAGGATCTGGTAGCCTATAGACTAGGCCTACTATTGTTGCGTTTTTTATTTCTTCATATTATTATCATTATTATTGTCATTATTAATATTATTATTATGTACTTATGCTATATCGCACTATTCAAATAACTGACTAAATGTATCAGTATTAAAAGTAAGCACAGCCTATTATGTCCCGTTCAATGTATCGCGTGCTTTATTCCGTTATAAATGATTATTTTCTTCTTTTTGAAGATCGGCAGCTTTCTGTTTGATCATGGAGATAAAGTTTCTTTAATATAGAGTGTTTGAGGCTTGCCTAGGCAATATATGCGTCTTAAAAGTAAAATTTTTACATCTTTTTATATTATAACGCATACAGCGTAACGGTGTGTATTCACCGTCGCCATGCGTAACCAAGCAAACCACGTGACCGTAAAACCGGAAGCGCGGTTTCCCGAATGTTAATTTCAATTTATTTTTCTTATATTTCATCATGGAAGCCTTTTGACTGTCGAACATAGAGCCGGCGAATAATTGCGAATTATATATTTCAACATCAGTTGCTGAATACTTTTTATCGGGTCGGATGATCAGGTTAACGTTTAAAACAAGTTTATTACAGTAATACACAGTCCGATGTTGGTATGACAACAGCTGTATATATTGAACATTTGACATTAAGTAATTTAGATTATAGGTCTAAAACAATCATTGTTGGACTATCAGCGGCAGTAGCGCAGTGGCAATGTGTGCGGCCTTGTAAACCTGCGCCCCGGGTTCAAGACTCCACGTGGTATTTTTTTTTTTTTTTTTTTTTTTCTTTATTTAAATAAAAAAAAATCATTTGTCGCATAAAACATTTGCCAATTAATAGTTTATTTTGTTTACTGACATTAACTTATTTCAAACAAATCTTTGACCTTGACAGACAAGCTGAATCAGGAAAATATTTTATTGTGACCTGCTTGTGTCAGACTTTTTTTCCCAGCAAAGTTTTTGTCACTATTGTGTTTACGGCCTAATTCCGTCTCATTCCAATCATTTTAAATTTATAAATTTATAATATGTGTTACCAATATAAAAATTGTTGAAATAAACCATTGATTTGAAGTAGCAATAGAAACAAATTACTGTAAGAAATCTAGACTAATAAATCCTTTTAGGAAAATATCGAAACCTATTAATACAGGTCTACCTCATTATAACGCCCCTCAACATAATGCGTTTTCCGTTATAACGCGGTACCTGTCTTGGACCCCAAATTTTTCCCAAGGTACCATTTTCAGTGATTTTGAAAAAAAAAAGAAAAAAAAAATCATTTTTTTTTTTCAGATCGCTGATTCAAAGCTGCTAGGTGAACGAGAAATTATGTTGTTTGTAAAAATAATTATGAATAAAGTACTTACATGATAATTGTTTGATCCTTGTTTGTTTTCGCCCTAATTACCCTTGATCGCCCGACGTGTACAAGCCATTATTATTGTGTTTTGTTTTGAAGGTACGCCGAGCATATTCACACATAATTAGGTAAATTGCAATGACAGCAAAACTTATGTAACACCTGAATTATTACCTTATTTACTGACTGATGACCGCATGCTTAAAGGAATGAAAACTTTCATAATTATCCCTTAAAAACCTGGAATACACTTCAAACACGCCGAACTCGCAGTTTGAAGGCGCCGCCATTGTTGTTGTTGCATAAAATTAACAATCAGCCAATCAGAGTGAGCGAGAGGGTTTATGGGTAAAAGAATGTGTAATTGACTAATTGAGTTAAAGTGCGCGATGCAGATAAAAATTGTCCGACTTTGGTCATTAATTTGAAACCATACTGCATAATGGAGACTCCAAGAAAGAAACGTAAAGCCTTCTCCGTGAAAGACATGGATAATTTTGGTCCGATGATACTGTACCCCAACACCGCAATGTTAAGTTACATGATCACCGGAAATCTGCCAAGATGGCGTCTTGTGGAATTTAAAAACGAAACACATGTGTTACTTAGCATATTTTATTGACAAGACAGTTTAATAATATG
The DNA here is from genome assembly GCA_963989385.1 of Ctena decussata. Lineage (NCBI taxonomy): Eukaryota > Metazoa > Mollusca > Bivalvia > Lucinida > Lucinidae > Ctena > Ctena decussata. The sequence goes on along the minus strand of OZ022511.1, from coordinate 75,208,594 downwards.
ATTTGAACAATGTGATACATGCTGTAAGTGTTTATCTATCTAGCAATACAACAATACGTATCAAAAACCATTATTTACATCAAACATTGACACAAACCACCAACACACACAACCGTTAGGGCAAAATCGAAGTCAGTCGAGCTTGTGTTGGTAGCCCCCTCATTCTAATCGCTATAACGCGTTTCACTTATAACGCGGTCGAGATCTATGGACCCCACCCATCGCGTTATAATGAGGTAGACCTGTAAATAGCATTACATAATGTAAATGTATCATCGAGCAAAATCAAATTTATTGTAGCAGACTTAACTGATATAAAATGAGTAAAAAAATCTTTGCCCTTGTCCAACAAGTGAAATAAATCTTTGACCTTGACCGACAAGTTAAAGACAGTTAGTCTGATAAATCATGCCTAACTTTCTTTTAATAACTTGTCGGTCAAAGTCAGTTCTGAATTGTCTGATAAATATTGTCAGATATAACAATTGTTGGGTTGCACTTATTAGTTGTTGTTAATTTATTTATTTTTTGAAGTCTCAGGATTTGTACATAAGCAGAACAAATAAAATTTCTTTAAATTAAAAAATGGTAATTAAACCAATTTTTCAGTGCTAACTCATACTGTCGCTCTGACTAAATACGTTTTAACATACATATGTATAAACGATACAACCTGTGCACATCGAACTGGAATATGCCCAAAATAAGACTGCCCCCGTTACCAGTAAAGCTGGGTGCCGGTTCTCAGACGTTTTAACAACTTAAAGATGGCCATAAGATGCTTTTATACCATTTTTAAAGTTATTCAACATCCTCCATATGAATTGCTGACACGGTGTTGTATGAAACCATTGTAAGAAAGACCATAGCACCTGTAATGGAGTATCTGCCGTCGTGCGGATAAGAATTCTTATCCGCACGACCGTCTTGCCGATAAGGATTCTTATCCGCACGACCGTCTTGCCGATAAGGATTCTTATCGGCACGACGGTCGTGCCGATATCCTCGGCCTTCTTATTTATAGCTGCAGTAGCATCTTTATCTTGAAGTGCAGTTAACATAATTAAGCAAATAGAGCCTGGATATAACTAAGCAAATAGAGCCTGCATATGATGATAATAAATAAAAAAATTTGCATCTGCTCTGTATTTTTTTTTTTTTTGTCAAGCTACTCTTTTTTTTTCTAAATATCAAGAAACATAAACAGCCTAAAACATTTCAATATCCTAATTATTACAATTTATATTTTATTACATGTATTTATCTTTATTGTCTTTTATTTATCTTTATTTATTTATAATTCCTACTGACCAGGATTATCAATAGGTCTGTATTAAAAAATCCGGCACAGAATTGCCTCCCTTTAATTTCTATTCATATCTGTTTCAGTTAGCTCTGTTTATCGTCTTCACTCGAGTCATTAAGGGTACTCAGATGTTGAATACTATTAAAAATATAAATAACGATGTTCAAATATTATTTTGGACACAAAAATCGGCATATACAAGACAGAAATATCAAACTTGCATAATATGCGTAATTATTTTTACACCATAATTTATAAACGTCTCGAATGTAACCCATATATAATACGCATATCGGAAAAAAGCCTTACGGGGTGAGCAACAAGTGAAGACAATGATCAGCCTGCACATCTGTGGGTCAAATCAGTTTCCCAAATACAGTCCATGAATCCAAAGGAATCTAAAAACAGACTTCTAGAAAAATATTAAAACAAATTAAGTCTCTAAACGTAATGGGCATGTTGATTTGTGTAATTGTGAAACATGGCTATTGGCTCTTTTTCTTCCAAGTTCCAACAAGCCTCACTTTGATCTTTCCCCGTAACCGATATACTGCAGATCTGTCAGGTATTTTCACGGATCAGTTAGTTTATTAGCGAGTGGACCATAACAGGATTAATGCCAACAGTTGTGTTTACTTACGGTGTCAAAACAATTGAGGCAGTGAACTGTGAATACACATGTGTATTTCCTTATTGGCAGGTGAAGTTTAGAGCAAAAAGGGCATGGTGCTAGAAAAAAGGGCATGGCGCTGGGGAAAAGGGGCATGGCGCGGCGCCATGCTAAAAGGGGCTAGGGGAAACACTACTTGGGGCTCAAAACTTCGCCCTGGGTTTCCCGAAAAGCGAAGTTCAAGTCGCCCTGTTTTTCTGGGTCATAAGATCAATAAATTCGTCAAAATGACAGGTGCCAGTTTATCAAATTTGAATGCCAATTAACAAAGCCACTTTTCATTTATCAGTGTAATGTATTCATGTGACTGATTGTTCGTCGTCTAAAACTAGATGGTGCCATATGCAACATTGATCAATTTGTCAGAAGATCAATTGAGAATTCCAAATAGCAAAATTACATGGCTTGACCCAGGTAAAGTCTGTTCAAATGCTATAAGAAAGGTATCTGAATATCTAAGAACAGTGTTGGTGAACCAAATTGCTTTCTGCATATTAAACATTTCAGCATAAATTATTTGATCATCAAAAAACGGGAGCAATGCAATGCTGCAGATAAGAAGGGGTAACAGAGATAATTTAGGGATGATTTTCCTTATTTTTCCATAAAATCATACGTTGTGACCCCCTCATTAGAACCGTCTCGCTGAGACGGTTCTAATGAGGGGTCACAACATATGTATATGTTGAGAAATACGAAAAATTATCTTTGAACTATCCTCAATACCCCTTCTTATCTGGAGCTCTGGCAATGGCATACTGACCCCTTGTTAATATTTTAACATTTCAGCTTGGCAGCAGTGACATGGAGGAACTCAGGAAAAGGAACATAGCTGATAATCAGCTCATTGTAAGTTATGTCCCTTGACCCTTTAGGGCCAAAAAGCAGAGGACAAAATATTCATCTGCAAAATTTCAAAAAATGTTTTGTCCAACCTATATCATATTGAGAATTCAAAAACTAGACTGCAAACAGTGTAGATGTAGATGAGGGGCTCAAAATGAACCACCTCATCAGGATCTACACTGTTTGCAAATTCATCCCTTTTCGCCTTTGTGGTTAAAGTGTTAAAGTGTCCGTGAGAAGGCATCTGTAAACTCTTGCTTGCTGTCTCAACTCAGCCATTAAATATATTGTACATATGTTGTTCAGCTTAAGAAATATATCAGCTCTAGCAATGAATTGTTGAGTAATAATTCACTGTTTGGAGGTCAGTTGTTAAGTAAATCATATCATGAGCGTGGAGCTCAAGTCAAAAAAGCAGACAACAAAATTTATGTCGGCAAACTTCCAAAAAATGATTCGTCCTAGCCATATTGAGAATTAAAAAGAGGGCTAACAGTAACAGAGCTCCTGGACAGAGCCCTAGATAAGAGGGAGTATTTGGTGATAAGTAGGGATAGTTTTTATTAATTCTGCATAATAACATGTTATGACCCCTCATCTGAACCGTCTCCATGATGAGGGGTCACAACATATGGTTTCAATGAGAAATAGAAAAACTATCCCTCAATTATCATCAAATACCCCTCTTATCTAGAGCTCTGGCTCCAGATAAGATGGGATTTTGACAGTTTCTTATTTCTCAACAAAACAAACGTTGTTAATCCCTCATAAGAACCGTCTCAGTGTGAACTGTCTCTCTGAGACGGTTCTAACTAGGGGTCACAACATACGTGGCCACAACAAATTTATGGAAAAATACAGAAAATGATTCTAAAGTTATCCCTGTTACCCCCAACTTATCTGGAGCACTGGACTATCTTTCAGTTGCAGCAGCTGATGAAAGACCTAGACAGTATCAGACCCAAAAAGATCCAGCCACCTAAAAAGGTAAGTCCATTTTCTATCCGTCTCTAGATTGTGATAATAAGTGATACGCTTTTGTGTTTAACAATAGGAACACCAAAAAACCCATTAATTTTCCATTTCAGACAAATGGAAGTTAATGGTTTCATGTGATCCAATTTCAATACTTGACCTTTAGGTCCTGTCCTAATACTTGGGTGTCCCAATATTTCACCTTCAGGTCAGAAATACTTTTCTGAGACAGTAAGTAATAGTTGTACCATGATTCTTTTGCCTGTAAGAGTACCGGTAGATACTTTTGTGAGCTTTAGAAAGTGGATTATCTTTTGTTGTACTAGTAGCCAAATCCTGGAATAACTAGTCGAACCTGCTTATGTGGTCACATCCATTAAGGGGTCACCTGCTTTGAGCAGCCAACTTTTCTGGTTCCCTAGAATCAAAATACAGTGCAAATGAACCTGTATTGAGGGGTCACCTGAGCCACGTTTTGGGCTTCCCTTGTGTGACCCCTTAAGACAGGTTTGACTGTATGTTATACCATAGTCATCAGGCTAGTCTTCACTCGTGCAGGCTAAACGCACTCACTCAGAGCTCTAGATAAGAGGTAGTATTTGGTGATAATTAGGGATAATTTTTATTCTGCATAAGACCATATGTTGTAACCCCTCATCTGAACCGTCTGGACAGGGCGGTTCAGATGAGGGGTCACAACATATGGTTTGAATGAGAAATAAGAAAAATTATCCTTAGTGCAATGGGTTAGTGTTTGATGACAGTTCAAAGATTTCTAGATTTACCTCTCTTCCCTCAAGAGTGATCTAAATAAGTATTATGACACTAAGATCTAGTTTTCCTCCCAAAACCAATCCCAAAAATCTGGATCCATCTAATAATAATAAGACAGATCTGGATTTTTAGGATTGCTTTTTGAAGGAAAAACACTATCTTATAACCAAAGAAACAAAGAAATATGTTAATCCAGGTGTGTTAATAAACACTTCCATTAGATCTTGCTCTAATATGTTTGTAGAAACCAAGGACAAACAGGAGAATATCAGACATCACAGAAACAAGAAGAAATCCTGCCAGGACAGCAAGGTATAATCCGCTCAATGTTAGTCCACCAATGACTCGAGCAAGAAGAGGGTCAGTGTCATCCTCAATATCAACTTCCTCTGGTTCCTCAGCAGTTACCTCCCCGGATGTAAGTTAAAATCCTGTAGTTTATCAGGAGTGACTTCTTGTGCAAAGTTAAATCTTTAAGGCTTATCAAGTGTTATCTCCCTTTTGGTAAGGAGTGAGTGAGTGAACTCTGGTTTAACATCCCACCAACAACAAGGTCATATGGAGACGGGACCTTGGTTTAAAGTCTCATCTGAAAGACCGGAGAAGTGGGGGATTGATCTTGCAACCCCTGCAGGGGTTTTATAAACCATAAGTCTGTTGGTCCTGGACCAGTGATTTTTGGGCATGACCAGTTGATGTCTTTGGTAGCTGATCCTGCAGACCCACTGATTTTGAAATTAAATGAAAACAGATGATAACAAAGAATAGCCAAAACATTGGGAGGACCACTTAAATTGTGGATAAGTTGGTCCTGTGGACCACCAGTCATTCAGTCCTTAGCGAAATCCCTGCCCCTGGATTGGTAGTCCTGAGTGTTATCCACTACACCACAGCCGCTCCTTTTTGGTAAGGAATGTTTATGGAATTTTATTTGGTGTTCAATCTTAAAAGTATCCATAATGCTGGCAAGAGGGCTGTTAAAGGCCATCAATTTATGCTACAAAGTGTGTTAATTTTGCTACCAACATTTACCCAGGTAGAAAGTACTTGCTGCCTGTTAAAAACAATAAAAAGTTAGTTTCTAAAACTGAACCTTTTGAGCTTACCTGTACAAATGTACGGGAAGAGCTTTTGCACTACCCCGTGCATTGGGGCCAGCATCCGCGTTAGCAAAATGTCAAAGTTTTATATTAAAGTTATATGTGTGGGCAAGGCCCTGTCAGATGAGCTATCCTGTATGTCAACAGGTCTTGTTATGGGATGCAGCTCAAATCCATTCCATTGCTAGAGTATCTACTGCTCGTGTTTCCGGTGTGTGTTGTGGGTCGTGTTTTGTTTTGTTTAACCATCTGTATATTTGTGTTTCAGAGACTACTGGTGAGATTTGGTTTCTTTGGAAAAGGATCTACATCAGACTCTTTGAACACAGACCAAGATTTTGATGAGGTAAAACTTTAGCTATTTCTTACACATCAGTTATCTCTACTTTGTTTGAAAAATTAAATTAAATCCTGTTACCTTGATTTCTCAAAAAAAAAAAATTAAGATAGGAGGTGGATAATTGGAATAAAGCTTTGTGTCAAGATGTTCATTTGAGCCAGGATATGACAAAACCAACAAAGTGGCAAGTGTGCCCAGGGAAGACTCAGATCAGCCTGGGCATTGGCCAAGTCTGATCAGAGTCTATGCTGTGCACTTCAAGGGTAGCTAAGGGTCTAAGCTACCTCCATGCCAACTGTAAAGGCTCTGACCAGACTGGGAGGATGCCCGGGCAGATTTGCGTTTTCACTGTGTGCTCATGCCACTGTTGGTTTTGTGGGTTGTGGCTCATTTGCAGAATAGCTTTTGGTCACATTCCCAAAAAATATTACTGAGTTATGCCCCTTCTAAACTTTGGTAGTGAGAAATTCTTATCTACTGGGAGAGACATTTCATACCATGGAGGTCAAAAGTCATTTAACTTCACCTAGTTAACTATGTTTTCAAGGCTGTTAGGAAACAAAAAAGCTGTTATGAAACAAAAAAGTCATAGTTACCAAACGACCTGGGTTCAAGGTTATAAAACTTGAGAATACTCTCAAACTCAAAATAAAGCACACTCATTGGCTGCTTCCGAGCATGTGCTCGGAAGCAGCCAATCACTGTGCTTTATTTTGAGTTTGAGAATGTACTCAAGTTTTATAACTTCTGGGCCTGGTCATCAGGTCGTTTGGTAACTGACTCTTTTTCGATTCATAACAGCTCTTTTTAGTTTCATAACAGCCCTTATATATACATAGTTAACCAGGGGTGTAACTTTCTCTTACACAGGAATATGATGAGCCAAGGAGAAAACGACCAGTTACAATCCGAGATGAAAGATCAGCTGACGAGATAACGGAAGATGATTTAAATATGGTGGCTGAGTTTGTCAGTGAAAAAAAATATGACAGCATTTATGTGAGTATGAGAGACATTACTTATCTCCCTTTACTGATAAAACTGAGTTATCTGCCTTCAGCAGTAAATAACATTGCCAAGGGAAGGAAATAATTAGTAAGGAAGGCAATTTATAAATTGCCTTTCTTGCAAAATATTTACGTCCCTTACTTTAAAACCAATATAAAACAGACCTAAAAATTTCAAGCAGTAATCTTGCCCAAATTTCATATTCTTTAAATCTTTGTATAGAGTGTTTTTATGTAAGTAAATCCATTATAACTGATTTGCATTCACCTCAGAATCCATTTACAAGCAGGAATGGTGTCAGTGTTAGCCTGTTTTATTTTTAGTGACCTGCAAAAAAATCAATACACACAGGAGCATGTACAGTGTCTATGTTACTCAACTCGGATTACGCACTAAATTCATTAACTGAGCATGTTTCCATCTACCTAAAAGTGTTTAAGCTTTCTAAAAGGCTAAAACAATAAGTTAACAGTCATTTTAAATAATAAATGGAATGGGTCATTTTGAGCAAGAATACTGCTTTAAAGTAGTAATACTAAAAATTTTGAAACAGAAGTGTCTGAACAAATAGTGAAAACCCCAGGTGGTTCTAATGTTCTAATGAGGGATTTGTGGAAAAATAAGGAAAATAATCCATTAATTATCGCTGTTAGCCCGCTCTTTGGAGCAATTTTTGTCTTGCCTGCGAAGCAGAGGCGCCTGCGAAGCAGAGGCGAGACATATGTATTGCTTTTCTGGTGTTGGCGGCGGCGGCAGCGTAAACTTTTGTCGAGTTTTTGCGTTTAGGTCATTTTCTCAGAAACTATAAGGGCTAGAGCCATGAAACTTGGTACATGCATACATCTGGAAGAGTAGATCTCAAAGCCATCATCAATATTGAGTCTTGACCTACATTTTACGGTTGACTGACTTCGCAATTTTTGTCGAGTTTTTGCGATTAGGTCATTTTCTCAGAAACTATATTAAGGGCTAGAGCCATGAAACTTGGTACATGCATACATCTGGAAGAGTAAATCTCAAAGCCATCATCAATATTGAGTCATGACCTATATTTTACGGTTGACTGACTTCGCAATTTTTTGTCGAGTTTTTGCGTTTAGGTCATTTTCTCAGAAACTATAAGGGCTACAGCCATGAAACTTGGTACGTGCATACATCTGGAAGAGTAGATCTCGAAGCCATCATCAAAATTGAGTCTTGACATACATTTTACGGTTGACTGACTTTGCAATTTTTTGTCAAGTTTTCGCGTTAAGGTCTGTTTTTCAGAAAACATAAGGGCTAGAGCCAAGATACTTGGTTCATGCATACATCTTTGCTGATTTAGCTCTGTTTTGTGACAAAGCGCCAGCAGGCGAGACACCACATTCCGCGGAATTCTTGTTTAATTCAGTTTCTTCCTCTTAGGCTTGAAGACTTTGCTTCCTCTTCCATAGGAATTCACTTGCTTCTCGCCCATAAAGGTTAAAGATCTGCTCCCCCCCAAATCATGAAATGGCATTTGTTTTTTAAAAAGGAAGGTAGCAACAGTTTGATAAAGGGTCCTTTGTCTCTCAGTTTTCAGGTACATCTTCAAGGTAAGCAACTCTGCCATTTTCATTTTTGTCTCTCAGTGGGGATTGGTTCTTTAAAGTAAGAAATTGCTTCTCTTTAAAAAGGCTACATCTTCCTGAGAAGGAAATAAAAAGTCACAAATGTTTTCTCCCATTGCAAATATGCCGGAAAAACAAGGTGTACCCATACATCTTAAGGTATAAATAGCAGAGAATTAAATGAATTGAGAATGAGTTACAGGTTTGAGGAAAAAAAACACTTTTTCATTGTATGAATTTCAGATAGCAAATGATGGCATCTCACTTATAACTCGAGAGGAGCATGGCATGCCATGCTCCTTTCGAATTATAAGTGAGATGACATCATATATCTGTTACCATAGCAACTGTGGAATTACCATCTGTTGGGTTTAGTACCTATGCAGAATTACGTCTTAATGACCTCACTTAAACATCAATATTAATTCTTAGTTGCTTTGGTAACAGATATATGATGTCATTGGTTCCGGAGCATGGCAAACAATGTATGCCATGCTCCGCAAATGTTTCAATGACATTGCAAACTGAAATTCTTTTAACAGAAACTTCAGATTTTCTCAAACAAATAATTAAACCCCCGGTATACGAAGTATATAGGGGGTATATAGTTTTTGGTTTTTCCGTTAATATGTTTTTGTGTGTGTGTGTGTGTGTGTATGTTAACATTTTTTCTGTCACAGATTTCTCAGGAACCACAATAGCTAGGATTTTGAAATTTGGTACAAACATTGGGTATGACTAGTTGTACTGTGTAAGAGACAATCAGCCTTCTCCTGCTTTCCATTCCCTTTGTTTGTCCATTTTTTCTTTCTCTCCAATTAAATTTCTGTCACAGATTTCTCAGGAACCACAATAGCTAGGATTTTGAAATTTGGTACAAACGTTGGGTATGACTAGTTGTACCATGTAAGAGACAATCAGCCTTCTCCCGCTTATCATTCCCTTTGTTTGTCCATTTTTTCTTTCTCTCCAATTAAATTTCTGTCACAGATTTCTCAGGAACCACAATAGCTAGGATTTTGAAATTTGGTACAAACGTTGGGTATGACTAGTTGTACTGTGTAAGAGACAATCAGCCTTCTCCTGCTTATCATTCCCTTTGTTTGTCCATTATTTCTTTCTCTCCAATTTAATTTCTGTCACAGATTTCTCAGGAACCACAATAGCTAGGATTTTGAAGTTTGGTACAAACGTTGGGTATGACTAGTTGTACCGTGGAAGAGTCAGTCAGCCTTCTCCTTCTTATCATTCCCTTTGTTTGTCCATTTTTTCTTTCTCTCCAATTAAATTTCTGTCACAGATTTCTCAGGAACCACAATAGCTAGGATTTTGAAATTTGGTACAAACGTTGGGTATGACTAGTTGTACTGTGTAAGAGATAATAGACCTTCTCCTGCTTATCAGTACTGTGTAAGAGATAATAGACCTTCTCCTGCTTATCATTCCCTTTGTTTGTCTATTTTTTCTTTATCTCCAATTAAATTTCTGTGACAGATTTCTCAGGAAACACAATAGCTAGGACTTTTAAATTTGGTGCAAATGTTAGGTATGACTAGTTGTAGTTTGTAAGAGACAATCAGCCTTCTCCTGCTTATCATTCCCTTTGTTTGTCCATTTTTTCTTTCTCTCCAATTAAATTTCTGTCACAGATTTCTCAGGAACCCACAACAGCTAGGATTTTGAAATTTTGTACAAATGTTGGGTATTACTAGATGTACCGTGTGAGAGAGTATCGGCCTCCTTCTCTTATCATTCCCTTTGTTTGTCCATATTTTCTCTCTCCCCAATTAAATTTCTGTCACAGATTTCTCAGGAACCACAACAGCTAGGATTTATAAGGTTGGTACAAATGTTGGGTATAACTAGATGTACGGTATAAGGGACAATTAGCTTTCTTCTGCTTATCATTCCCTTTGTTTGTGCATTTTTTCTTCCTCTCCAATTAAATTTCTATGATAGATTTCTCAGGAACAACCACACCTAGGTTTTTGAAATTTATTACAAACATTGAGTATGACTAGTTGTATTATGTAAGAAAACATCAGCCTCCTCCTCCTTATCATTCCCTTTGTTTGTCCATTTCTTCTTTCTCTCCTTTGAAATTAAACTTTTTCTGTCCCAAGATTTCTCAGGAACCACTACAGCTAGGATTTTGAAATTTGGTGCAAATGTTGGGTATGACTAGTTGTATGGTGTAATAGAGTATCGGCCTCCTGCTTATCATTCCCTTTGTTTGTCCATTTTTCTTTCTCTCCAGTTTATTTTTTGTCACAGTTTTCTCTGTTCCTAAGAGAGCCACAGTCTTCAAATTTTGTTTACATCTTGAGAATGGCCAAGTTTATTGTAGGAAAGAAAATCAAAATGCTAAGATTTCTTTTGGCCTTCTTTTGCATGTTTTCCTTTTTTCCATCTCTATCTCCAATGGAATAAATGGTAAAATTTATGTCAAAGATTTCTCAGATTGCTGTGTGACTAGGTTTAGGTATAGGTTTAAATTGACTAGTTGACATCATCTGGATGCTGCTGCTGACTTTAGGTCAAGGTCACTGACATAGAACTATATGAAAATTTGTGTTGAAATTTTGTGTTAAATTTGTATTTTCTTTAGATTACATAATTTGCATGTTTTAATTGAACCATTGTGTATTTATCTAAAGGCCTTCCACTGGATTTGTAATAGATTGTCCATTCATATGTCTGTTATTTAACATTTGCTTTAAAGTTTTGTATTAAGTGTGTTTTTGTTAGGTGGTGGCGCTGGCCGGGGGTATACGTGAGCCTCTGCTCACATGCTCTTGTTATTCTCAAGTTGTTTAATTCTGTGTTAAATGTGATTTCAGGGATCCTCGTGCCACCAATGTAGACAGAAGACCAATGACATGAAGACAATCTGTAGGTCAGGAGTTTGTTTTGGGATCAGGGGCCAGGTATGTTTAAATCAGACCTCCAGATAAGGTGGGGTTTTAGGAATAATTCTTAAATATTATGTTTCTCAACAAAAACATAGGTTGCCATCTTGGTGAGATGTTTCTAGTGACAGATCTCAACATATATATCTGTTTAAAAGTAGGGAAAATTATCCCTATTACCTTTCTTATTGGGAAAACAGTGAGAAAACAAATACATAATATTAAATGTTTGTAGTCAGGGCATTAGTTTTGATTTTGCATAAAGAATCTCTCTGAAGATCCAGTTTCTGCTACTGTTGGTATATTCCAATTATCAGAACCACTTTACGAGTAATTCACATTTACAAACCAGTGGACCTTGCTGCTCTTTTTACAGATCAGTGTGCTCCCATTGTAGGATTTAAACCATTTAAATATTTACTTTTACCTAATTCACAGTTACATTTTGCAGAAGATATGCTGAAATGTTCACAAATTTATGATAGTTTATGAACTAAAAACTCAAACTCATTTAAGGTGGAAGTATACAGAACGACTCTGTTCTTACTTGTTTAAAAAACAAACAGAGTTATTGTTCATCATCAAATCGATTAACTGTGGAGTAAATGCAGTTATAACTCTACCGTAAAGATCGTAAGTTTTCGGGCACATAGGTCTGTACAAACAGTGGAAACCAAGATCTGACTGTTCCTTAGGAATCAGAATGATCAAGATCTTCACAGTTTCCATTCCATCTGCACATTTTTGTCGACATTACTCTATGGTAGAACCGAATAACAGATAAATAAATAGTAGGGCAAGGACCGGCTGTGCTTGCAGCAGGTACAGAATTTGGACAGTCTGTTTTGGGGATATCTTTTAACTTGAACATTGTTTTTCTAGGAAAGAAATAGAATGTAAAATATACTTATTAACAAGAAAACTGCAATTTTTTGTTATCAGTTTGTTTCAAATATCCTATATTTCAGATTATATGATTTGCTGAAATGAAAGTGCGTTCATGTGCTAGAGATATTAATTTAAATGGAAAATGTTTTAAAAAAAGTATGTAGAAATACAAAATACTGTTTTTTAGGAAAACAAAACGGTGAAAATTGTTTTTTTTTTCTTATCCAAATGTTTTATAGCTCTTTGGGTTATTTAGACAGTATAATGGTTTGAATGTCCCGCCAATATTTCTATTCAGTATTCGTCTACCTTAATTACATTCTATATTTATGAAAATTATGATATGTGGTGAAATGATGTTGAGTCAGTATTATCTATTTCAGTTCTGTGGACCTTGTTTGAGGAATAGGTATGGTGAAAATGTGAAAGAAGCTTTGAAAAACCCTGTAAGTATTAAGACTGACATTATACAGCTGAACATGTAGCAGAGGTATGATGTGCTTTGATGCAAGTCTTCTCATTTCACTTAAATATACCTTAGAAATCTTTATAAATGCCCCTGCTCATACTAATGCCCCCTGCCTTTTTTTCTGGAAATAATGTAACATTGACTTGCATGAATTCCTGTTTGCTTCTCTGTCAGAATGAGTTAGCTCTTTGACATGGGATCAACTCTTAAAGGAAAGAATTTGCTCCTAGAGTCCTAGAGGAGCAAATTCTTTCCTTTATAAGTTGATCCCTACTGGAAAGGGAGGCAAAATAGTAGAGTTAGTTCCCCTGGAAGTATACTCATTCACCATAATACTGTAAGATATTATAGGTGGCTGAATAACTACACTTTTGGCTGTAATTAACCCCCCCTTTCGTAATATGCAATGTCCCCTGTGCATTCCATAGGATTGATACTGTACATTGTTGCTCAGGGGCCGTATTTATAAAACGACTCAAGTGGTTGCTATGCAGTTGCTAAGGCTGAATTTCTATGAAGGAGATTCCCTACAGCTATGAAATTTGCTCTGGAGGAACAGTCTTTTTCAGACTGTTCCTCCAGAGCAAATTTCATAGTTGTAGGGAATCTCCAACATGGAAATTTAGCCTTAGCGACAGCATAGCAACAACTTTAGTTGTCTTATAAATATGGCCCCTGGTGAACTAGGATTGCCTTACTAGGCTCAATAGGAGTACATGGCCATCATGAGAAAACAGCATGACAGAATTGTAAAACTAGTTGAATCATATTAATAATAAAACACACTCATAACTGTAATAACATATCCTTACCAGGTACTGTCTGTCACACAAAAATGACACTCTGAAATTATTGTAAAATTTCTAGGTATTGAGACAGATAGGTCGGAGCGAACAGTGCAGACCCAGATCAGACTGCTCCCATTGTAGAAGTCTCATCGGGGTCTACATTGCTTGCTTTTCAATCCGCATCACTTTTATGTCCCCACATCATATGATGCCGGGGGCATATAGTGTTTCGGTTGTGAGTGGTTGTGCGTACGTGTGTATGTTATTACCTACATATGAATGTCTATCCATCCATATGTACATCCGTACGTATGTGATCTTGTTAGACTCAGGTTAACATTTTTGTAAGAGGTAGATTTCAGCGTTCCAATTATTGAAGCAACTTGAAATTTTGTATGAGGATTTATATAAGTACAACAGGAATATAAGAATCAGGGTATGATGGTCCCTATGTCACGGTCCACTGACTTCGGACTTGGACCAATTTTTGCAAGGTTAAGTATTTTGTAAGAGGTAGATTTCAGTACTGTGAACAAGTTCCTAGTTTACAGATATCTTTCTTATTGTTTTGTCTTCCTTCACCCAGTGAGGGATGGAATACAGTATTGCCTCCCATTTTTGTTTTCTCTTAAGCCTGTCTTGATTATTTATTTGTAGAGCTGGGAATGTCCACCATGCCGTCGTATCTGTAACTGTAGTTTCTGTCGTACAAAGCAAGGCAAGGCATCTACTGGAATATTGATACATCTAGCAAGAGAGAGAGGCTTTAGTAATGTAAATGAATATTTACAAAGGTTGGTATACATAATATGAGCCATGACATGACAAAACAAAGTGGCATGTGCACCCAGTAAAGACTCAGATCAGCCTGGGCATCCGCCCAGTCTGATCAGAGTCTTTGCTGTGCACTTAAAGGATAGCTAAGGGTTTAAGCTAGCTCCATGTGGACAGTGAAGGCCTGATCAGACTGGGCAGATGCCCAGGCTGATCTGAGTCTCTGGGTGCATATACCACTCTGTTGGTTTTGTCATGTTGTGGCTCATACTTGGCTGTTTGGATCTATTGAAACACCCTGAAGGGCATGCAAGTTTTCAGCTCCTTGTCAGAAGAAAGTCCCTGAGCAAGTACACCTGCATATTTTTTTGCCATTTTTGTCTTATCACCATCCTACACAACAGAAACCTTCTGAGATAAACATGGAGTACAGTACCCTGACTCAACCTTGCCCCGAGGTTATAAAACATTTTTCGTGCTCAACTCAGCTGAGCATAGAATTTTTTTGCTGATAAATATGAAAATGCCAACTAATGTTGGCATTTTCATATTGATAAGCAGAGAAAATTTCATACTCAGCTAAACTGAGCAAGAAAACAATTGTACTTATCAGTAATTTGCTATTTATTAGCAGGTAAAATTTCATGCTCAACTCTGCTGAGCATGAAAAAAGTTTTATAACCTCGGGGCCTGGGCTGGCAGAAGTGAGATACAGGCATTGCTTTCCTGCGGAGGCTTATGAATTACGGGGCTATGAGCCTGAAAACATCATTGAAGGGGAAAGTGCCATAATCATATATGATCATTGGCTGCCTGATCCCAGTAGTGATTGGCATTAATATGTTTGCTTTGACAGCTCGTTGCAATTTCAACCATCACCTAGAACATAAGATTTAGATAAGACACTATTAAATATTAGTACCAGTTCATATTTTAGAGATCATGTAATGAATTCTACTATCTGTTTGGCATAAAATTTTGTAGAATGACAGTCAATTTCTAATAAACATGACCATAAAAATGATAAAGTATGACTAAGAAATGTGCATAAGCCAGATCTGTGTCTAGACAGTCTCCTGTAACATGTCTGTCCAAATTTTTATGATAATTACATAGTGTTAAAGGTTGACTGGCAGCTAGCATGTGTATTTATTATTGGTATAAACATTTTAATGATGTGCTACTGAGACAAAGTCATTATTACTACAGCTTCTCTGCAGAGGTTGAGATAAGATTATTGATAAGCTCTCAAGTCAAAAGTCAATGTCTGTAGAGTATTTCAAACCCTCTCCGCACACTTTATGTTATGGTTTATACTAGGAAGCTGTTAGCCCCATGAGAAGTTGTAAGCCTCTGTTTCCTGGTGTTAGTGTTGGCATTGGGAGCATAAACTTTGGGTCAAGTTTTCAGGTTCAGCTCTGTTTTTTAGCTCACCTGTGGTGAGCTTATAGTATAGCCTTGGTCGGTCGTCGTCGACGTCGTCCACACTTTTAAATTCAAATTCAGATTAGAAACATCTTCAAATTTAAACATCTTCTTCTCAGAAACCGCTGAGCCGATTGAAGCTAAATTTCATATGGAGCCTTAACAGGATGGGGGAATGAAAGTTTACATATTTGGCCCAGGTCACATGACCAAGATGGCTGCCATTCCCATATATGGTAAAAACCTTAAAAAATCTTCATCTCCAGAACCACTGGGCCATTTGCCTTGAAATTTTGTATGTAGCATCTTGGACTCTAGTACTACTAAGCTTATATAAATGATGATCCTGGGTTGACCTTGACCTATTTTATGGCAAGGTCAAATTTGGTCCCTTAGGCTTTTGAATGGGAAAAGTTGAAAAGTGCATTTTTCTGCTGCTGTTGTGCTCTGGGATATGAAAATGCAGTCATTTTCAACCCCTATGAATACCAGAGGTCAAGGTCATTTAGCGACCTTGGCCAAAGGTCATTTGCCTGTTGTGTGTCAACATTTTCAAAGGACTGCTTTTCTGAAACTACTGGCCCAATTTTAATTAAATTTCATATGCGGCCTTTAGGCAAAGCGGGAATTTTATTTTATATATATATTTGGTCCAGGTCACATGACCAAGGTGGCCACCATGCCCATATATGGTAAAAACCTTAAGAAATCTTCTCCTCCAGAACCACTAGACCATTTGCCTTAAAACTTGGTATGTAGCATCTGGGACTCTAGTACTACCAAGTTTATATAAATGATGACCTTGGGTTGACCTTGACCTGTTTTGCCGCAGGGTCAAATTTGCTCTCTAATGGTTTTGAAGCTTGTGGCCGTGGTGGACAGTTTACACACTCACCATCCAATCCTATAGAATTGCAGCCTGTTTATTAGCCTACCTGAGCCGAAAGCTTACATTTTGGCCAGTTGACCTTAGCATATACTGGCAGGTGAGCGATTGTTGCCCTTGGGTGACTTGTTTGACGATGTAGAAGGGAGGCAAAAATGAAAATGACACATTTGCTTCTACTGATGTAATGTGTATACCCATTCACCTTAAATTGTGTGTGAATCCCTTCTGAAAGGGAGAATTATTGCCTCTGTGGATCTTGGCTAACATAGAAAACTCAAATGCATATAGGTTAAGTAAAAGTAATGGTTTCCCATAGCCAAGTAGCCGTATGGGCAGTGGGGGTTAGAGGCTCACTGTGTCTTGGGCACAGCAAATGAAAAGCGGAGCTCATCCCTCTCCTTTTGCTGCCTTATCCTTCCCTGATGCAAAGCAGGTACCCATTTGGCATTTACTGCTGGGTTGACAGGGAGAGTTTTCCAGTCGTCGCATGGCAAAACCAGGGCGCAATCTCACGACCTTGCAGAAACTTTCTGCACCATAGCAGCTCTAACCACTCAACCACGGCGCCTGTCTAATATGCATATAGGAACATACCTTAACCACCTTAATCAGCTTAGGAAGAGCAAATATATTGTACACAACTAAGTAAAGCCTTCCTCCCCAGAATTATTCAAAACTATCATGATCAGTATATGTGCAGTTGTACTGACTAGATATTATCTTCTCATTGCAGCCTCCAGAAAAAGTCATAAGCAGTGGCATCTACATAGCTTTACTAGAAGATTGGCAGCTATATAGGATCATTTACTTATTACACAAATGGCAGATGTGGATGATATCATCAGATGAATGGATGAATGTGTTGGAGTTTTATAACCCTGTCAACAATGTTTCTGCCATTTTTTTTCAAACTTATGTTTTGTGCGGCCTGTCATAGGAAAGGCATAGCCCGGTGAAATGTTGCAGTTTAAGTTGTTGGGCCAGTTCTAATGAGAGGCCATAAAACGTCTCGAGGGGGCGTTTTAATTTGTGTAGATACGCTGCCATATTTTTTGCTGTTTTTTCACAGGTGACATGGTAGTGACTCCCTATTTGCTTCCCTGGACCTTGTAGCAATGTCTTTACTTTAAAGTGTTGACCCTGTGGAAAAAAAGGAAAAGTTAGAATTATGAGAGTTGGTTCCCCTTAGAGTGTACCCATGCACTTTAACAAGAATCAACAGACTAGGCTTATATTGAGATAATGCTTATCTCAGAATTGCCATCAACCCCTTACTTGGCTGGTGCTCTAGGAAGTTAACGTTAGGGTATAATCGATTCCGCCAATTTTCCCTTCCTGCAGAGACTGTCCGTCATATTTGGCTTCTGCCGAGACTGTCCGCGAACTCTTGCTTCCTGCAGGAACTACTGTCCTCCAAAAATGGCTTCCTGCCGAGACTGTCCGCATGACTGCTTCCTGCCGAGAGCCTCGGCAGGAAGCAGAATCACGCGGACAGTCTCTGCAGGAAGCCATTTATCATGTACAGAAGTCTCGGCAGGAAGCAAGAGTTCACGGAGGAAGCCAAATATGATGTACAGTCTCTGCAGGAAGCGAAAATCAGTTATACCCTGTGTTAACTGTTGTGAGCCTGCTGGCCGCAATAATGTGAGTTCACCACAAAATGTGTTGTTACTTTACTATGTGCTATAGCATATGAACTTGGTTAACTACAAAAAGTTACATTGATTGTTTATATGACTGTTATCTCGGTAGTCAAGTAGAATGTTCCATAGTGTCTGAAGCCCTACACAAGGCATCATGTGCAGCTTGTGTTTTGCTGAATTAAAGACTGTGTGTCACATAATGTGTACGGTTAAACTGTTATGGATCAGTAGTCTGGGCCCAGTTGTTCAAAGGATTATTAGCCTAACAAGCTCATTAAGTGGTCAACTCGTTAAAGGTTTTACAACTTTATAGCCAAATACACTGATATTTTTTATTGCAAATGTGTGAGCTCTCACATTTTTTTAAACAAAAATTTTGGCATATTTGAGATATTAACATTTTAAATTTTAACGTCTGCCTTAACTAAGGACATCTTTAGTTTTAATTTTAACGTCTCCTTCAACTAAGGACGTCTTTAGTTTTGAACAAGTGGGCTCTGTTCTACAAAGGACCCAACTTTGGCTGATAGGCACTGAAGATCAACAAAGTATGATAGTAGGGCCAGATAAGAAAATAATGCAGTTTTAATTTTAGAAGATTTGTTGTTATTTTTATATAGAATCGCTGAAATTTTATGAAATACAATACCAGTTTTAGTACTTGCATTACTTTAAATATTGCATTGATTTTAGCACAGTTATTACTTAAACATTTGTTTTGTCAGAATTTTACAACTTCCATCAGCTTAGTCAGACTAGCAAGAATTTATACTTATCAAATTTTGCATAAGGGCTGTTCCAAGGAAATGTACACTCTGGAGTAGGACCTTAACCCTTAAAGCGCCAAAAATGCAAATTTGTTGAATTTGCAAACAGTGTAGATCCACCTCATCTGGATCTACACTGTTTGCCCTATAGTCTTTGAATTCTCAATAGGATATATCTTGGACAAAACATTTTTTGAAATTTCTGCAGACGTTAATTTTGTCGTCTGCTTTTTGGCGCATTAAGGGTTAACGTTCATAGAGTTTTGATGGTGGGGCCAAAGAGAAACAATACAAATGTGCCTAAGTATCGGGACTTGTAAAATAAATAATTTTACATTTGTGCCATATTTTTAGGCGTCTCAAAATAGATGCTTATTTTGGTACTGCCATTTCTCAGCAAAAGGATATCCTCTTAGAAATGCATTTTTTGCCCCGAGTGGTACTCCTATCAGGACTTGCTCCAAGTCCTGATATTAAAAAAAGAAGAAAGTGACAATTTGTTAAATCTCTAGTAAAGTCTAATTTGTTGAATTTATATAGGACAGTTCAATGTTTTTATGGATTTTATTGACATAAATGTCTGCCTTTTAATGAAATAAAAACCTACTGATCTCTTATGTCGTGGTCATTTATGTTATCCCAGTTTGTCTTGTTATTCCATCCTTCCCCTGATTCAAGAAGAGCAGTTGTCAGTTACTGGTGAAAGTACGAGGGTTGTTCAGAAAGTTCTGATTCTCACCGCATAACTTTGTTTAGCGGAATGCTGGGGGCAAATGCTTTCCATGTATTGAAAGCTCTATATTTTGCCTCTACAGTGGTACCAAACACTATACAAAGATACATTTTCTTATTGAGGTACAACGCATTTAATTAGGCCCCAGTCATACCACTGGCTTAAAGTCGTATGTGAATTTATTTTCAGTGTGTCATTCAAGTAAAGAATCATAAATACAAAATGAACTAGAAATGTTTTTCAGAGAAAAACTGATGTCCCCACACCAGCCCATTTCCAATCCCCCTTTATGAATAAAAAAACCTGTGCAATTAAAATACTAAGCAAGTTTGGAGAAAATCCATCAACTGGTTCTAAAGACATCCTTCATAGATGATTATGTCCTTGCAAATGAAGTCAAGGTCACCAAAATCTAATCAGCTCTGAAAGTTGACCCAATGATGTATCCATACAAGTTTGGTGAAATTCCATCAACTGGTTAAGGAGATATAGTGAGTACAAGAAATTGTCATCTAAATCCGGCAGTGACCTTGAAAATGAGGTCATGTCACTAAAATTTAATCAGCTCTTATACTTGTCCCAATGATGTATCCATGCAAGTTTGGTGAAATTCCATCCATTGGTTCAAGAGATATAGTGGGTACAAGAAATTGTAATCTAAGCCCTCCAGTGACCTTGCAAATGAAGTCAAGGTCACCAAAATCTAATAGGCTCTTAAACCTGTCCCAATCACGTATCCATAAGAGGTTTGGTGAAATTCCATTCATTGGTTCAAGAGATATAGTGGGTACAAGAAATTGTAATCTAAGCCCTCCAGTGACCTTGCAAATGAAGTCAAGGTCACCAAAATCTAATAGGCTCTTAAACCTGTCCCAATCATGTATCCATAAGAGGTTTGGTGAAATTCTATCCATTGGTTCAAGAGATATCATGGGTACAAGAAACTGTCATCTAAGTCCTCCAGTGACCATAAAAATGAGGTCAAGGTCACCAAAATCTAATGAGCTCTTAAACTTGTCCCAATGATGTATCTATGCAAGTTTGGTGAAATTCCATCCATTGGTTCAGGAGATATAGTGGTTACAAGAAATTGTCATCTAAGTCCTTCAGTGACCTTGAAAATGAGGTCAAGGTCACCGAAATCTTCTCTGCTGTTAAACCTGTCCCAATGATGTATCCATGCAAGTGTGGTGAAATTCCATCCATTGGTTCAAGAGATATCGTGGGTACAAGAAATTGTCAGCTAAGTCCTGCAGTGACCTTGAAAATGAGGACAAGGTCACCAAAATATTATCAGCTCTTAAACTTGTCCCAATGATATATCCATGCAAGTTTGGTGAAATTCCATACATTGGTTCAGGAGATATTGTGCATACCAGAAATTTCCATGCCATTTAAGTCCTCCTGTGACCTTGAAAATGAGGTCAAGGTCACCAAAATCTAATCAGCTCTTCAGCTTGTCCCAATGATATGTCCATGCAAGTTTGGTGAAATTTCATCCTTTGGTTCAGGAGATAATGTGCATACAAGAAATTTTCACGCCATTTAAGTTCTTCTGTGACCTTGAAAATGAGGTCAAGGTCACCAAAATCTAATCAGCTCTTAGCCTTGTCCCAATGATATATCCATGCAAATTTAGTGAAATTCCATCAATCGGTTTAAGAGATATCGCGCATACAAGAGTGTGACGCCGACGCACCGGGAACTGCACTGAAAACAATATGTCCCCCCTCACCTTTGGTGGGGGGACATAATTTTTGTCATATGTTTGTCAATTGTTGCCTTCAGTATCCATTTGAAAGTTAGAAGGGTAGCGAACGTTTCAGGTTCATTCCTTGCAAAGCAATGCGCAGTTCTAATGACGTTACTGAAATCGACATCAACGTCATTTCCTAAGGCTGTGGCAACTTCGTTTTTATGCCCCCGTGACGATAGTCAGGGGGCATTAAGATTTGCTCCTGTCTGTCTGTCTGTCCGTCCATCCGTTCGTCACACTTTACGGTATAGAGTTTGTGTAATCAACTCCTCCCACAGTTTTCAGTGGATCTTTTTCAAACTTCACATACATGTTGTGGACATATTGAAGATGTCCATGTGGAATTTTGTTGGAGCTAGAATTAATTTTGACAGAATTACGGCCTTTTGAACTTAGTCATTTTAGGCAAATTTTTGCGTTGTAGGGTATGCAGTTTGTGTAATCAACTTCTCCCACAGTTTTCAATGGATCTTTTTCAAACCTTGCATACATGTTGTGGACATATTGAAGATGTGCATGTGGGTTTATGTTGCAGCTAGAATTAATTATGACAGAATAACGGCCTTTTGAACTTAGTCATTTTAGGCAAATTTTTGCATTGTAGGGTATGTAGTTTGTGTAATCAACTCCTACCACAGTTTTCAATGGATCTTTTTCAAACCTTGCATACATGTTGTGGACATATTGAAGATGCGCATGTGGGTTTTTGTTGGAACTAGAATTGATTTTGATAGAATTACGGCCTTTTGAACTTAGTCATTTTAGGCAAATTTTTACATTTGTAGGGTAAGTACTTTGTGTAATCAACTCCTCCCTCAGTTTTCAATCGATCTTTTCCAAACTTTGCATACATGTTATGGACATATTGGAGATGTGCATGTGGGTTTTTGTTGGAGCTAGAATTGATTTTGACAGAATTATAGCCTTTTGAACATAGTCATTTTAGGCATATGTTTGCATTGTAGGGTAAGTACTTTGTGTAATCAACTCCTCCCACAATTTTCATTGGCTGTTTTTCAGACATTGGAGACTTGTTGTGGACACAGTGAAGATGTGCATGTTGGTTATGATAGGAAAAAAATAATTCTGAAGGAATTCTGGCCTTTTAAACTTAGTCATTTGGGGCTGCATTTTGCTCTATAGGGTATAAAGTTTGTGAAATGTTTTTTTTGTAAATAGCATTTGTGCTTGAAAGGTGCTTTAGGAATGTACACATGTCCTGTGACAGGCGCTGCACGGGGGCATCATTAGTGTCTTACAGACACAATTTTCTAGTTTACATTAATTTTAATTTTTCGACAATTTTGAATTTGAGTATGCAAAAGCTTTTCCTTACAAGATTTTGAATGCTAAGACATTTTTTTTTTGTTACAAAATCATGATAACTTTAGTAGACAGCGAGAATGTGCTACTACATAAAATGCAGATAATCCAAATTCACGGGACAGTATGGATAATTCCCGCGATATTTACAGGAAACAATTGCCTAGGGTTTGTGTTTAAGTAACAATGACGAAAAAAAAATAAAGACTGCTTATATATGAACTACGACCTTCTAAAGTAAAAAATTGCAATGGCTGTAGGGTATACCTCTTTCAAAGACGTTCAAAAATATGTCCTTTAGAAAATATACACTGCGTTTGCAGAGTTGTCTTGACATATCACAGCTCTATATAGTTTCGCTATCAAAGTTCTGTCTATGATGCTTATCAAAATATGACGTCACGATCAGAACTTTCTGAACATCCCTCGTATGTGCACTTAGTACTGGTTAACCGCTTAGGAGGTCTAAGCCTGCCCAGGAATAGTGTGGTTAGGTTAACTGACAGTCCCAACATGACCATAGCTGTTTACCATGGACGTTAAGCAACAAGTCAATCAATCATTCTTGTTATTCCAGAACTGTAGGTATGGAATCACCATTATGGAGGGAGGCAAAGGCAAACATATCCCTTTTCAATTTTGCTTCCTTTCTAAAAGCTACATCCAGAGAATCAGACTGGGTTCTTAGCATGGGTTTTACAGTCCATTTAGGAATATTTTTTAGCTCACCTGGCCCAGAGGTTATTAAATTTGAGTACATTCTCAAGCTCCAAATCCATCATCCGTCGTCCATCCATCAGCATTTTCAAACAACTTCTCTGAAACCACTGGGCCAATTTTGACCAAGTGTTTAGCCTGTAGGCTATAGGGGTTGAGGGAAGCAAAAGTTGTTCAAATGATCCTTCACATGACCAACATGGCCATCACACCCACATACCTTGTATTTTATAAACCTTCTCCAGGACCAATAGACTGATGGCCTTGAGACTTGGTATGTAGCAGTGGGTATGCGAGTACTACCAAGACTCTTCAAATTATGACCTTGGGTTGACCTTGACCTTTTTACGGCAAGGTTAAATTTGCTTCCATGGTGCTTCTGTTTGGGAAAATGCTAGAACATATGGGTTCATGGAAATTGTTGAAGAGGCCTACAAATTGGTTTATACAGTCATCTGAATGAGTATATATGTATATTTGTGAGTTCAAGAGGTCAAGGTCATTCTATGACATGGTACGCTAAATATTTTTACATCTGTATTCATATTGGTATTGAAGCAACAAAATAAGGATCACAGATGGAATTTTAATCTATTTTAGGTCGCACTGTCGCCAACTGTCGGCACTTTCCGTATCCACGACTCTTAGCATACAAGTATTAGCTTTTTTTCAAAAAGCTTGCTATCTTTATTTTGCAGCGGCGTTGGGCGAAAAAAAGATCCTTAGAGTATTGTGTAATGTATTTATTTATAGCAGTCACCACATCTGTGCAGACTGACCATGGTCTTTCTTTTTTGGCAGATCCAGAAATAGTTCATGCTAACTGAGGATAGATTGATCAGACTGCGCTGATGCGTGGGCCGATTTATGTATTTGTAAACCTGTCAAAGCAGAAAAAATCAGTCAAAATTTATTGTTTAAATTCAGCAAGCAGGCGCTTCTGATTTTTTCCTCATCACTCATCATATCTTACCAAATAAAGTATCCGATCTATCTCTGTGTGTGGCTAATATGCACAGCTGACCGTGTTTGTACATGTACAATTATAATGCCGATGTATAAATGCAATGGTCATGTCGATCGCAAGCAGTGGTGTAATGTGCACAATTGAACATCTAAATAAAATACAATACCTTTTGACTTTTCATGAATAGTCTGTCCTTGAAACCTTTTATAGGGTTCCAATAATAACGAGAAGACTGAAGAGTGAAAAATTTCAGAACCTTGGAGATTTTAATCTCTTTGAGGCTAGCTCTGAAGGATTTGTGACAGCTTTGAGACAATGGATGAGCCGCTGGTCTATCTCAGCCAGAACCGAACCAGCACTCGCAACAATGGAGACATGCCAGAACATCCCGCCATGTCTCAAAGAAGGCAATGACTATGCCTTCACCTGGCAAGGTAATCGTTTCAGTCATTCTGGGTTCTTAAAGTGTTTACATGTTGACTACCTATTTAGGGACAGGGGATGCTAGGTCAATTACTGAAGCAACTGAGACAGAAAATCAAGAGTAATCGCCGAGGAAAGCTATGAAAGCTATGGTGGCTTTGCCTGTGCTGCATTTCTGTTGATCACTTCTACCTTTTTCAAGAATTGGCTGGGAAGCAGTTTGCCAGTGATAATAACGTCATTTTGGTTGTACAGGAATTTCTTACATGAAAGAAGAACCTTTGTATGCAGCTGGAATCCAATCACTGAAGCATCGCTGGCCTAAGAGGAGATTTAGTTAAGAAATAAATTGTAATGAGGATGGAACAACAACAACTTTATAATTAGGCTGAATTCATTTCCTTCAGTCCTCATACGGTAGTTCTCATAATTCCCATTCCGTTAGTATTAACATACTGTAATATTAACAAACTGTAAAAACTCAGCAAGCCTTTCCTTTTTAAAAGGAAACTTTATTATGTTTTGGCGAAAAGTAACTGTGAACTGCTAGTGAAACGACAAACAGTGCAGTTCTGAGCTGAGTCTACACTGTTTGCTCAGATACCTTTATCCAAATATTTACCCTTTCACGGAACGTAAGGACATTATTAAATTATACATTAGTAAAGAAAGCGATGTGACGGACCCGACATAAAGCTATTTGTTAAAGATTGTTGAGGTCGGAGCATTTCTTGCTTGTCGCTCAGCTATTCAGGGTTCAGCTGGTGATTTTCTTTTGCTCCAGTATTTCAGTGGTATTGTTTGACACCCCAGGGATCTCCAGGTGTCGCCATACGTTGGTTGTATCGAGTCTTTATTTATGATACATCATAGTTTTTATCCATGATTGTTTTATTATTTTATTATTTCTTTAGCCTGTTTTATCATTATCGCTTCTATGAATCGAAATGCTTCCCTCGTTTTTTAGTGTCATACATGAAGTTCCAGTAGTTTGTTCTTGATCTGTTCTGCCGTTCTGTTGCTTTGTATTAATGAATGTTTTCTCTTCGTATCAACCTCATCAGGTGTGCTCCTAGGCCACCACAAGAGTGTATGTTTTGCTGATAGAACTAATGGAACTAAATATTTACATTCTCAGTACATTTATTGAAAAGCCCTATGGTAAACCATTAGAACGTAATGTAGTTTATACTTCAATAACTACATCGGTTCACGAGACGTTACATGACGTTGAGTGACGTCAAAATAAACCGTGGTTCTCCGATCTGATTGGACGTAGGCGACGTTATGACGTCATTGCTATGTCGTTGACGCTGTTCCGCTTTTAGTAGAAAAACTGCGTATAAAAGTTTTTCTGCTTCAACTGTAGCCCCTAACGCAAATTTGTGGTCAAATAATAGACAGAAAATAATGTAAATATAAGCAATGAACTTAATTTTTCTGGTGTTCATCGAAGTATAAACTACATTGGGTCGCCAGCAAAGTTTACGTGAACCCCTTCGGGGTTCACTTACTTTGCACGCGACCCAATGTAGTTTATACTTCGATAAACACCAGAAAAATAAAATTCATTCCGTAAATAAACTCATCTCAATACACACTTTCGCACTGGTGTTTCAGCAGAAGTCTCATTTGTTAAGCGGCAGACTGCATGCCTAGTTTTGATAATTGATGCTTCACTCTTTAATTGCACGACGGTGGTTCGGGCCTCAGACTCTCTGAAGGCCTCTTCATAAAGCTTAAACGAGTGGGTTGGGGTTTGACGATTTGCCTTTGGTTTGGTCCACTTTGGTTTAACTAATAGCTAACAGTGGAGTTTGGCTTAGCCAAGAGTACTTTTCTGTTTTATCATAGTGACCAATTTGATTTTATGTCGGTGCTGTGGTTCATTGCTTGAGTTAGGAAGCCATAACGCGAACTGAACCTTGTATGTGTTTTTGTATCGGGACCAGGATGAAAAGTAAAAAGATGGGCAATGATGAGGAATTAATACAATCAAATCCCACATTCCGCTCTCAAAACCAATAGGGAAAAATGCACAAACATACAGAAAGTGACACAAGTTTACGAAAGGCACGCACAGTAAACCGAATGAGCGGCTTTTTCCCAAACAGACGGTCATTCAGCTACCCCAATAACAGCATCAACATCTATTTTCACATATTTTTCATTTTAGTTACAAAACAAAACAAAACAGAAGGCAGATAGGGCAGCAATACGGGTGACCAAACCGCCAGAGACCATAGACAAGCGGACACAGCACAATACAACATCAAGGAACCGCAACAGAAGTACCGCCTTGGAACGGTCAGCAAAAACTACTGGGGGCTTAAAACATGTTTGAAGTTTGTCGACAATATTTTTTTAACTCCCCCGGTAGTCTATGCTGCTGGCCGTTCTAAGGTGGCAGTACTGATGTTATTCTTAATTCCATCTATGTTGCTTTATGCTTCTTACCACGACGCCCTTGATTCATGCTGTAAAGTTTTCTTTTGCTCTTTGTCCTCGTTTCTGTGTTTTGTTTAAGCATTCTGATCACCTCACTTGGGGAAGAGGGAGCTGGTTTTTCTGCTTTGTGTGCATTTGTTTGTTTTGCGCGTGTGTGGTTATCCTTTTTCTCTTCCTCTTGGTGTCATGGGTTGGCTGCGGTTTGTGATTGTGACATATCCTGGACCTTTCTATTAGCTTGTTTGATATGCAAATTTTAAAAAAAATATTTCGAATACGTGCAAGTGATGCAACAGATACGACAACGAATATTTTTTTAGTTGGCATATAATCGACTTAAATTCTTTTAAAGCGAAGCCCAAGTTTCAAATCGATATAAGATTAGTTGATATCTTGAAATTCTTTATCCAATAACACTAACACTCCCCAACAGAAACAATACAATACAATAATACAAATATTTTATTCTTCAATAAAGGCCTCCGGCCCATAACATGAAATTTACAGTACAATATATACTGGACATGACATCGTAACAGATTTTCTAGGCGACGGGCAAACCCGGATTGAAACCCGGTTCCTTTTTGCCATAACCAAGCGCCTGCGCAATAGAAATGAAGTACATGTAATATTAATTTTCAGAAATATCTGCTGCTGATTTTTTTATTTCTTCAATGGCATATATGATTCATATAAGAAAGGATGATGTACAGAGATTGGCGAATCTACATCAAAAGCTTTTCTTGGCGACTATGTATTGTCTTATCTTCATAGGTAAAGCAAATTTGTGATTGCAATTTATTTTCCATTCCCCGTGGAGCTTCAAGGAACCAGAAACAATAACAAAGCTTTCTTGTTGAGAATATACTTTCTTGTGAATCCCTTTCAAGCTACTGTAAAGTTATGTTCTTGTGAGATTGTATTGTTCATATTTGATCAGTTTGTTAAATGAAATATTGTTAACACTAACCAAGCGTCTCCAACCACTCGACCACTGCACCCACTGTGCTTCCTTAATGTTTAATAAATCAAAAAGCCAACGCCATATGAATCCATGATACCTTCTGAAAAAGTGGTAGATTAGTAGCTTAGGAATATGCAGCTAGCAACTCTACAGGAAGACCACACCCAGCAGACACATGACGTCAAAATGACGTCGCATTGACGTCGATGCGACATCAGTACGTCGCATCGACGTCAGTACGACGTCATTTCAACGTCATGTGCCTGCTGGGCAAAAGTGCTTTAATCGCACTAGAAACAGATTTTTCTCTCGTATTTTCCTTTACGTAAGCTTCTTGCTTTTCTTAGTATTGTAAACAGTTTTGCTTGAAAACAAACATGAAACTCAATATTTCAATAAACAAATAAAAAACACAGTTAAGCGCTCTTCAATTAGAAGAGTTCTAAATAGGTAATTAATATCTCTGAAATAGATATTTCAAGGTAAATATCAACTACAACACCCACTAGCTTATAGTTTAGCCAAAGCAGTAAAGTACGTTTGCTTGCACTGATCTGCAAAGTAGAACAAGTATAAAACTTTATGCGTCTTCTTTATATTCAAAGGAAGGCTAATATCCTCACAATCCGTAACAATAATTATGTACTCTGTGTTTCATAGTAACATGTTAACAAAACCCCGCTAAGGGCCTCATATAGAAGGACAGTGTATCTTTATGTCTATGTCTGACATAAGTCCACGAAAAAACATAAAGTAACAATACAACAAACATCAATAGCCACACAAAAACAGAGAGAAAAACATATTTTCACACATTTTCTACACAACCACAAATCAAAGCAGAAAGCAAAGTGGACAGACTACGGATAATACAACAAACAATAGATATACCACAACGGAATCACCGCATTGGATCGGTCAGTAATAGATTAATGGTGTGTGGGGGGGGGGGGGGGGTGTAGGGGGCGGTGGGGGCCTCAAACCGATATTACAAAGCTCCAACCATTTTTCTTAGTTTCCATGACATTACAGTCGGTACAAAAGAATGTTTCTAGCTCATCTGTGAATCATCACAATAAATATAACATTACAATAAAACAAAGACAAGGACTAAACAGAAATACGATCACTGGAATAATGCCAGCTTCTTTATTGTCAGAAAGAGCCATCATGAAGTCTCTCTAAAAGCAAAACAAAATACAAATCAACCAAGAGAAAGCTTACATTTTTGCCACCATGTGCCTAGTATTATAAAAGGGCAATAGTCATGAAAGTCCACACCCCACCCACGACACCAAACAGAAAAAAAACTTAACATGAAGTAACAACAGAAGTAGTAAGAGAACGATGACGGATATCAATATGAACAGCTCCTCCCCACGAACATGGCCACAACGTAACCAAACATGAATATGTCAGGCGCTAAAAAACATCCAGTTTAAAGTATGTTCTATTTTTATAGACATATAAACGTATATACGATATCGAAAATAGATTTTTAACTTTTTTAGAATGTGTGTGTGTGTGTGTGTGTGTGTGTGTGTGTGTGTATGTGTGTGTGTTTAATACTTTACAATGGATGTTTTTGAATGAAATAGAACAAACAGACAAAAAAGTGTGTTTTGTTCGAAGACATTAAATAAGCGGATACGGCATCCGAATCTAATGTAGACGTTATATTAATATGGTGGCTTAGTGTATAAATTAAAAAAAAAACATGTTTGTCATAATGATTTTTTTTATCGATTAAGGAAAATAACCTCGCAATATAACAGAACATTATACGGTATAAATTTAATGTAACAGACTGCACGCTAAGTGATCAACCCAATCACGGGTGGCAACTTTGCTGCCCTCATTCATTGCACGCCGGTGGGGCGATCTCAGACTTATTGAAGGCCCGGCCTAAAGAGTAGAGGAAAAGGCAATCAAGTAAACCCTTTACTCAGTAGGTTGTCCAGTGGTTGAGGCTTGATAATCTGCAATTGGTTGGATACATCGGGGTTCAACATATGGATTTCGTTTGCTATGTACAGCGTTTCAGCGTTGCTTTGCTGTATGTAGAGTGCTCATCTTCTTTCACCTTAGAATTTTTAAAATCCTTATATGAGCCGCGACACGACAAAACCAACTGTGGTATGTGCGTCAAGCACAGACTCAGATCAGTCTAGACATCTGCCCAGTCTGATCAGAGTCTTCACTGTGCATTTAGAGGGTAGCTAAGGGTCTAAGCTAGCTCCATTTGGACAGCGAAGACTCTGGCCAGCCTGGGCGGGTGCGAAAAATAAAACAAAATAGACTACAGGCGAAACCTGAAGAATTACTGCAGCAGTAACGTACAGAATTTAAGGCTCTCTTGGTATATATTGGAGGACTAGAGTTTACACGGAATATGCAGTGTAACTGCACAAACAATTTTTTATCTGTGTCTATTTGCTTCGTCCAAAGCAGTCAGATTAAAGAAAGATTCAGATATTTTAGAATGAGCTCAGGGTGGCCGGTACGTCTCCCGTACCTACTGCAAGCACACTAGGACCTTGCCCTACTATTATCCAAATCAGTAGAACGCCCCGGCACTGGAAGTTACACGCAGCACTTGCACATTCGTACTATCAGTCCTAAACACATAGAAGCTTTCAAAATTAATGCCGAAAACATCTTGAAAAATCAAGTTCTGAAAATTACCGTTGACCTTGTCTTCCTGGAGAACATCGTTATAAGAATTGGACAAAAAAGTTAATAATTGAGCCGTAGCATACCAAACTAGATAACGGGACACTACGGCCCCAACCATCTCGGCCCCTAGACACCTTTATCGCGTTTAAGGCCCATTTCTCAAGAACTACATGTAAAAGGACCAGAGCCATGAAACTTGGGCCGCACATACATGTACATCTGGAAGAGTCACGGTTAAAGCTACTATCTATACTAAGTCTTGGCCCTATTTTTTACGCTTCACCGACTTTGCAATTTTCAAAGTTGTCGAATTTTCGCATTTAGGTCCATTTCTCAAGAACTATAGGGGCTAGAGCCATGAAACTTGGGCCATGAATACGTCTGGAAGAATAAAGGTCATATCAAGCATTAATATTGAGTCTTGACCTACCCTTTATGCTTCACCGACTTTGCAATTTTTGTCAAGTTTCGCGTTTACGTTTGTTGAAATGTTTTGTCAATTTTCGCGTTTAGGTCTCTTTCTCAAGATGTATAACGGCTAGAGGCATGAAACTAGGGCCATGCATACATTTGGAAGATACCATCAATACTGAGTCTTGACATACATTTTACGTTTACTTATTTTTTTTTTATTGCCTTCAGACTCGTTATTTCAGCCGATATGCTTTATTCTGTAATGACAAATTAAAACTTGGCTGGACCGTTTTATTACTTTTTCCTTATTTATTTATTTATTTATTTATTTATTCATTAATTTATTTATTAGTTTGTTTTATATTAATGTTTAATACCATGGTTTTCCTTTACTTAAACGTTCTTTAGACTTAAGTTCAAAGATAAAGATTGTTGATGCCCGTAGCTGCAATGTTTTGATAATTTGAGATGGATAAAACGGATATGATAGACTACCACATGCGTATCATCTTCAGGTTTGCTGATTTTCGCAAATCGAATTAAAAAATTATGCCAGTGTTGGATAAATTAACTTCCTAACAGACAATGATACCTTGAAAGCCATATTACAGTAATAATAATAATAGTAATAATAATAATGATAATAAAACGCGAAACTATGCGGGTTACAATAACTAAAGTTACAAGAGCCTGACAGCATAGCTCGTCTGAATTGGTGCTTGCCCATCACATGGTGGTGTGGACTGCTATGCATAAAACTTCAGGTAAGCATGTCCAAAACAAAAACACATTTATAAACAAAAGCTATCTCAGAAATAAGTCTTAATTAAAATAAAATTGAAATACATAAATGAAATAAAGTTTCACAGTCCATGAGCTTGAGGTAAAAAAACTGAGAGGGGGGGGGGGGGGGGGGGGGGTTGAGGGAGGGTGAAGGCTAAGCTGTACCATCAACCATTATCTAACATCAGTCCAAGTATTAGTATCAACTGAGTCTGTCATCGTGGCACTGTGAAATTATGTCTTCATAAATATAAAACTTTAACCAAAATCTTTATACAAAATTCTAAGTCGATGACCTTGACTTCAAGGTCATCAAGTGGGGTAAATATAAGGTCTTTTGTAAAAACTCAAAAAAGTGTCTAACATCAGTTCAAGTATAAACTAAATCTCTGCAAAGCATTATGAATCAGTATGCAATTACAAAACTTTAATAAAGACCAAAATTTCCTAAGTCCCTGACCTTGACATCAAGGTCACTGAGCGGGGTTGGGGTAGTATTCTGTAGCTCTAACTACAGTGCAAATATAAAAAGAATTCAGGAGATATGTGTCTTTAAAAACTTTTACCAAAACATCCAATCAATAAAAAGACAATTTTTTAAGTCCATGACCTTGACATCAAGGTCACTGAGGGGGGTGGGGGTAGTACCTTCAAAAACTTTAGACCAATATCTAACTTCAATGCAAGTATCAAAGGAATCCATCTATGGGTTAAGGAGATATTGGGTTTATAAAACTTTAACCAAAACATCCAGTCCAAAAAAAACTCCCAATTTTCTAAGTCCATGACCTTGACATCAAGGTCACTGAGTGGGGTGGGGGTGGTACCCTGTTAAACTTTGGACCAACATCTAACTACAGTGCAAGTATCAAAAGAATCCATCCATGGGTTAAGGAGATATAGGTCTTTAAAAAACCTTAACCAAAACATCCGATTCGAACGCGGACGCGGACGCCGACGCCGTGGTGACAACAATTGCTCTTCCTGAACTTTCGTTCAGGCGAGCTAAATTTTAAAGCTGAGCTTCTAATATCTTCAGGTTCATTAATTTAACGAAATGCCAGTTTTGATAATTGTGACATCTATCTATCTATATATCTATCTATCTGTTTTTTTCGCCCGATCTTCCCTCTGTCTATCTATCTGAAAGACAGTCGCCCTGCCTAACGTCCAGGTAAGCAGCGGTATCGATTAATCGTGACACGCGACATCGATTAGTGAATATACACGGCAACATTAGGTGTGATATTTATCGATGAGTAATAAACAACTGCTCATGAGCAAGATAAGGCGTCTTTAATTGTTAGTTTAAAAGATTATTGTTTCATTATTTGTTTTTTATTCATTTATTTATATATTTTTTTCAAACAATTAATTCATGACGATGATTTCTGAGTGATTGTTTCAGACAGCCAAAACAGGATTACAAAACAATTATTTCGACCCGTATGCAATTTACTGATCAAACAAGTAAACTGGCAATGGTTTCCACAAGAAGTGTGATCGATTCCATATCAGGTAATTAGGTCAGTTATATAATTATCCACGTGTTGTCGATAAGTGAGATAACTGGTTGTTGCAGACTATTTCAGCACATGGTCGTCCGCTTACCAGGGTCCGAAAAGTCTTGGGTCCGAAACGTCCCTGGGTCCGAAACGTCTTGGGTCCGAAAAGGTCTGGGTCCGGAACGTCCCAAACATTTGGGCCCGAAATGTCTTTGGTCCGAAACGTCCGGCTAATTCATTAGTTGATTATAGTTTTTAATGCATGGCTTTATTACACTCCCAGATGCGACGTTATGTGATAAAAAGATTTTCATTGAGTTGCGTGTTTGGTATTTTTGTTTATTTATTTATTCATTCATTTATTTTTGTTGTTTAACGTCACTTAATAAATTAGGAATATTTTGGAGTCATCTGGTATAAGATTTAGCAAATGCAGTATGCCGTCCAGAAAACAAATTAATATCATTTTATATTACCAGATTAGTATGTACTTTAGAAAGTTCTTAGAACGGCTTATCAACAAAATTCTGTAGTTAGATTAAACATGCCATATATGAGATAGCGTTTGTAATTGTTTGTCAGAAGTGTCTGCTTTATAGAACCTGTTTTGATTTTCTCAAAAGCCCATTAATAAGAAGAAAATATGTAAGTCATTCCCAACATAGCATGCTTGATCTACTTTTATTATAATGCTTTAGAGTACAGTGTTCTCACCGATTTCTATTTTTGTTTGACTCTAGACATTAGGATGAAATCACCTGATGTAGGAAGACTGGGACACGAAAGATATTCTACATCTAAATTTTCTTTAGAAATACTTTGTTTCACCATAAACGAAACGGCTTTAACAATATATCTGCAAGTGTATATTTAAAAAGTAACTACACTTCAGGAATTGACTGAATCAGATCCCAAACCCTATCCCCAACATCAAAGGGAAAGATTGACAAAGACATTCCAACAAACTATAAATTACAAGTGATAAGCCGAGTCAGTAGCTCTTTCCCAAATAGGTGGCAACTCAGCTATCTTTATTGAACAAAATAATTTAGACCAACAGATTATGATATGACTACTGCCAGGGGTAATGCTGTATAGCTAGTTTGTTGGACGTTTCCCCGTATTTCATGAGGAGCAGATTTATGTTGTTTTGGGACTGTTGAGTTAATCTAGAGCGCGGCGGGGCCTTATGTTTCATTACAGGTCATGAATAAAATTCAAGCAATATGAGACTGCAAGTTTCTTCTTGTTTTTTTTCTTGATTTTAGCTCACAACCGAGCTTTTAGTGTAGCCGTGGTTCGTCGTCCGTCCGTCTGTCGTCCACCATTTTCAAAGCTCTTCTTCTCTAAAACGGCTCAAAGCCAACTTTCAGATGGATTGTCAGTGGGATGGGGGAACGAAGGATTGTTCGCGGACTCTTGGTCACAAGATCAAGATGGTCATCACGCCCATACATAGTAAAAAGCTTTAAAAAAATTCAGAACCGAAAGGCCAATAACCTTGAAACTTTGTATGTACCATTCGGGACTCAAGCCCATCATAGTTTGTTCAAATGATGACCGTGTGTTTACCTTGGCCTTATATATATATAAATATATAAGGTTAACTAAATGACAAGATGAAGATATTATGTTGCTGAAGGTCAAGGTCATTTGCCTTCGTTCAAAGTCACCGAGATTCTGTCGCCCATCAATATTTGCAAACATCTTCTCCTCTAAAACCACGGGGCCGATTGAAGGCATATTTAATATTGAGTCTTCCTTGGTCAAGGGGACGAAAGTTTATTCAGGCGGTCTTTGTCATATGACTGTTACGCAGAAAGTTTTACACACGGTTGACACGGGTGTAGAGCCTTATGCGTCGCCAGGACGGCGGAGGGTGACTTCCGGTAAAAGGGTTATCGATCAGTGTATTACATTAACAAGGAAACTCTAACAACGTTAGAATTTTTGAAGTTTATATATATGGTATTGTATTATATATATGGTATTGTAAATTCTATATACAAACAATACAATTTACAACTGTCACAACTACAATAATATACAACACATATAAGTGCATGTCGCTGGCCCAAGTAAGGTGACTGTTTCAAATATGTAATCGATCTGCGTACGATACACAAATAGATTACCGTCTGACGTCAACACCGTACTCGGCTCAGCGCCATGAACTAAAAAGAAAATACAAAGAACAAAGACGTTAACTGAGCTCTCAACAAAAAAATAAGGCCTTATGCCGGCTGTATTAAACTGGTCGCTCCCTGGATCCTACCAGGGGCCAGTCCATATATAATGGGAAACACCAACTTATTCCATATCGCGCACCCACTTATATACTGGTCGCTCCCTGGATCATACCAGGGACCAGTCTATATATTTTGAGAAACTCCTTAGTAGACGAGCATTAGTGGTTTACACCATCTCACTTTCACCTCAGCAGCAATCACATCGACGACACCGGCCGACTTCGCCTATATTTAGTGCTTCCCGCCTTGGCTAGGAAATATGCACAAGTGGCGTTGTAACTGTGCCTCTACCCGGGTTGTGTATTAACCTGGAGATGTATATAGTATCTCCAGGTGAGACGTGGCTCTAAGCCCAAACAGCTGACTGCCGGATTTGAAGTGCCTAAAAATAACGAACTTACACTTAATACATTATAACAACATGATAACAACACTTTAGACTTGGGCCTGTCTTTGAAATACCATACAACGCCCTCGACGAATGCCGAGCATAACGTGCACACGCCAGCCGTGCCACTAGACACAACTCGCGCTCACAATGTAAAGCCAAAACTGTGCTTACCACTTCCGCCAATGGAGAAACGTAGATCCTACCACGCATGTGCGTCGAAAGATCTGACGTCAAACATTGTCCGAAGTATACTGACGTCAACAGGTATCACCATGACATACCCCACATAAACATGAATGATCTAAACAATGACCTTTTTACATTAAATTGATTTACCAAAAATCTAACTCGCATATGTTTAAACTAAGCGTATGACCATTTGCCATAGAATATATCCTTTGAATAGCTTGATAAGCGTTTTTAACACATTTGGGATCATTACGTTTGATCTGACATCATGACGCCAATGATGTCATACATATGACGTCATCTAGTGAAGGCCAATCAAACGCATGACGACCAAATGTTACCATTATAACATATGGAAAAAATCTTAACGCGGTGCATGCTATGACGTCAATTGACCTCACGAGTATGTAAATCAGTTCCATTATAAATCTACTTCTATAGGCCATGTTTACGTGAAACTAATATAAAAAGTGTTGACGTCGCAATAACATGAATGGAACTGACGTCACATGAATAACATGAATGCAACTGACGTCACTCGAAGTCAAATAGACGCACACCATTGCAACCTACATCCGTGTTATAAACTATTTCCGTAATTTACAAAACTTCCTAAAATACAAATACCATGCGCAGCATGATCATTATCAACAAAATCAGTCGATACATTTAATCATACCATATCAATCAGAAGTCACATTTTTCATTCTTAGCCAAAACTATTCTGAATAAATATAATAAAATCTTACCCCTCAGGTCTTAACGCTGAACCTAGGCACGACAATATAATATTCTTCAACTTTGAATTAAAAAGCCACGTCTACATTTTCAATAACAATTTACGATTATAAATAGTATGTATCTCACCTTAAAATCATGCGACTTAAGAATCATGCTTTTAATGTGAATAGACCACGTGTGGTATTCACCGAGAATCCATGCATGACAAATAGCCACAATTTCCGTAAATATTTTACTACCACAGTTACCCTAAAAACTGTAGCCCTACTGATTGAAAGGATTAAAAATAATTACAACTTGGCATATTCGACGATCCGATGCATTTCGTAACAATGACCAAGATGGCCGCCGTGTCTATACATAGTAAAAACCATTTTAAAAATCTTTTTCTCACAAACCAAAAGGCCAATGGCCTTTAAACTTAGTATGTAGCATTGGGGACTCGAGCCCATCATAACGTAGTTTGTTCAAATTATGACCATATGTTGACCGTGACATAATTTATGGCAAGGTCAACTTTTGTACGTTATGCTTTTATGTGGAAAATGCTTAAACAGTGGATTTCTCAGAAACTATATACGTCTAGGGTATAATATATGGTATATATAGTTAACTTAATGACCGGAATAATTTATAATTTTGCTTAAGGTGAAGGTAATTTTTTTTCCTTTGCTTAAAGTCACTGAGTTTTTGTCGCCAGTCAACATTTTTGAACATCTTCTCTTTGACTTTTGTTCAGGGACACTGAGATTCTTTCATGCTAAGCACTGAAATACAGTAGACAATTAACCAGCTTGGCCATACCCATTCATTATGAACCATTGTCTGGAAAATCTTAAACAAGATTCATAAATTAAACTTGAAAACGTTATTGAAACGTACTGGTAAATCGGAGTAATTGCTATGCTATACCTTAAATTGCAAGGGAGACAATTTCAAAGACACAAAACCTTTAACATCTTAATTGTTTGAACTGCTGATTAAATGTCATGAGAATCATAGGGTTTCTTAGTTGCGGTTATAAGGCAAATCCAAAACTTTAAAAATTTATGCGCTTGCGCATGCTTATTACCGTTTCATATTGTCTTTGGTGTTTACAGTCAAAGTGGAATAATTCTGGAATAATTGATGCAAATCGAACAGCAACCGGTTCTGAAGGTTGTCTGACATGTGAGGGAATAACACTGCAATATTTGAAAATTTGTTCTTTAGCTTTCAATTCATAAACAATCTATGTAACGTATTTTTTTCTTTTCTTTTTTTCAGTATATATATCTGGTAAAATTTCTAAACTTTTATAAAACTAGGACTGACCTGTCATAGCGACATGAATCTTAGTAGAATTTGGCTTCCATTCTTTTGGATTATTTTGGCTTGTTGCAGGTTCTCGCCGTAGATGATGTCCTTTCTTGCGTTTTCTAGGGACACAGAGATGACGAGGCTTGGTGGGGGACGCCTACGCTCGCGAGGTTTTCAGTAAGCGTTTCCTACCTGATGTCTGAATCTGCCTTTTCTCACAGATTACGTCAGTAAGTGTGGCTCAGAAGAGGATGTCCGTGCCTTTGGAGATCTGCCAATCACCCTTTTCTGTCAAGCTTTGGGATTTAGCGACACTGAATAAGTAAAATACAGAAACGCGGACCTGTCACGTTAATTTGGTAAGGTATATTTATATATCACCGTTATTGCGCAGGTTGTCACCTTTGAGGCCTTGAACTGATTTTGTTAGTAATCGAATCCATTATAAAAGTTGAATCTTAGTTTTTATTTTTATTCTATTTTATTTGAAAAAAAACTCAGACATACGGCTGTTCAAACTGATGCAAATGTCCAGACTACCGTAACTTGCGCCGGCTGCTTGGCTAGAACATGCATGGTGATAGTGCAGAGAATAGTTGGACTGCACTTTCTTAAAGTCGAACCATACAGGCACTGAAACGAACCATATAAGCAGCTTATATGTACCTGAGATGGCTTCATCATGCTTTTTCATAATTTATCTATTTTTATTTTTGTCAATTAAAAGGAATATTATAGACTTTTATCTATGGGATCTGAGGAACCCCGGTAGCTCAGTGGGTTAAGCGCTGGCCTACTGAATTGTTAATCTCATTCCGTTTGTAAAACAGGTCAGACATATGCAACAATTTTCTGGGTCATGGTGTTCAGACTTGTGTACCGTCTTTATTGTTTGGTTGTCTCATCTAGTGTTTAGTGCAGGATATGAGCCGCGACACGAGAAAACCAACAAAGTGGTT
The DNA here is from genome assembly GCA_963989385.1 of Ctena decussata. Lineage (NCBI taxonomy): Eukaryota > Metazoa > Mollusca > Bivalvia > Lucinida > Lucinidae > Ctena > Ctena decussata. Next base: position 75,168,894 of record OZ022511.1, on the reverse strand, counting down.
GTACGCCCAGCACAGACTCAGATCAGCCTGGGCATCCGCCCAGTTTTAGCAGACTCTTTGCTAAGCACTTAAAGGGTAGCTAAGGCTCTGAGCTACTTCCATGCGGACAGCAAAGACTCTGATCAGACTGGGCGGATGCCCAGGCTGATCTGAGTCTGCGCTGGGCGCACAACCACATTGTTGGTTTTGTCGTGTCGCGGCTCATGTGAAAATTGATTGTGTCGGTCACTGATCATCCCTTCTCATCTACTCTGAATAGTTCTATTGCATCTTAAATCTGTCACAAAACAAAGATAAAAATACAAGAGGCGAGGACTTACCTCCGCTAGACACCACATTAAAGACACACCTTCTGGAAAATTGCTAGAAATATTGTTATGTTAAAGTGTCGAGAAATTAATCTTAATAGGATTGACATTTGGCCATCAACAGAGCATAATATAAAAGGCGGCAAACAGTGCCGATTGCTTTCGTTTTCAGTAGTCGCGCAGATTGTGCACACATTGTTTGGAAACGAGGCGGAAAGTCATTTATACCCTGCCAGGTCGATTGTCTGAGCCTGAATAAAAATATGTCCAAGGTATGACTGATTTTACCTGCTGATAAATTACGACAAAATATAATTTTGACAGAATTTATTGTTTAGTATACCTATCATATGATATACGTTCCTTGAAATAATGAACTAATTAGTTTTAGGAAAGGATTTTCACTCTGTTTTAGTTTCATGGTTTCGGAGTTTTAAGAAAGTGTTTTCTGTCATATTTTGAAAAAAAAATTCCTTTAATACTTATGCAACCGACTAGTTAATACCATTTCTAGATTGTTTTACTTTCATTTTATTTTCTATGTTTCATTACTATTCAAATGTTATCGTTATTGCAATCATTGGTCATTGGCGTCAGTACATTGGAGTCGCTACTTTATTACTAATTTAAAGTAACCTTATTAACCGATATCAGGTAAAATATTTAAACTTATTCTAAAACTAGGACTGACTTGTCATAGCAACATGGCTCTTAGTGGAGTTTGGCTTCTATTGTTTTAATAATTTTGTGTGTTGTTCTGTTTGTTTTTTTGTTTTTTTTTGTTTTGAGGTTCTTGCTGCATCGGTCATCGCCTTCCTGATTCTTTTAGCTCGCTTTTCGAGACATTAGGCTTGAGGTGGCTCGGTGGGAGACGCCTGCGCTTACTCTGATAGGCGTCTATTACCTGATGTCTGCAGCTACTGTGTCTCGCGGAATGCGTCAATAAGTGTGGCTAGGAGAGGGCTGCTCGTTCCTTGCAGTTATCTGAATATCATACATTTTTTCAGATGCAAAATATCTGTTGATTTAAACGGTAGTTTATTTGTATAAACACATATTACAAATCAGAGACAAGAGAAATTACAATATTATGTCTGTTATACAAATGGGATTCAGAAGGAAGTCATTAGATTCTATGTATTATTCACTTCGGTCAAACTGAATGATACATAGAATATCTGTTGGAGTTTGTTAAATCTTAAATTTGAATCACATAATATTTCATAATATTTCGAAGCTTCGGTATCGTATCGTCCCGATATTTCATGCATATATATCTGATTGTGTTCACACAGGTAAATTGAGTAGCCCTATCCGATGGGTCATTCAGAGAAATCAAGCTTAACATTGTTCCATGAAACTCCATATTTCACGGAGTGTAATGGCGCAAGTGGTTAAGCTGGTGTCTCTGAATGGTTAGGTGAATGGTTCGTGTCCTGACCCAGTGGGTACTTATCTATTTCTCAATTAAATAGATATATCCGCAAAAGAAATACGAGGTGAGTTCATTAAGTTCGTAGAACTCGGGGTTTAACTCACAGATTGGAAGATGGTTTCAACATTATTTTTCAATATAATCCCCCTTTACTTCAATGCATTTGGCCCACTTTTCTGTTAAGCAGTTTGAAATAAAAGTCGTCTGTTTGGTCCTCAAACCAAGCCTCTGTAGCAGCCTTGAGCTCATCATCGTCCCGAAATCTCGTTCCACGCAAGTGGGACTTCAAATTTCGAAACAGGTAATTATCACTTGGGACCAGGTCTGGACTGTATGGTGGGTGATTTAACTGCTCGAACGCACTCACGAATAGCCGCTTGTGCAACTCTGGACTTGTGCTCTGAACTCAATATTCTGACTTTCCATTTTTGCCTATGGGTATAGGTTTTCAAACAAAAGGTAAGAGCAAAAATTGTACGTGTTGACTGAACGGCTCTTATCATTCAACTGACAAAGGTTTACACTGCACAAAAATGAAAAAAAGAAATCTTGAATTGTATAGTAAAATACCGAGTTCTACGAATTCATTGAACTCCCCTCGCAACATAAAAATGCCTTGAATTATATCCAAATTTAATTACTGAACGCATTTCACTACTAAGAATGTAGATCTTCAGAAGACATTGAAAAATAAGACGTTAGCGTCAATAGCAACGACGTTAACAATAACAGGGAGTGAGAAAACGTCACAAATCATAATGCTGTAAAATGAAATTATTAAAAATGTCTATTTAATTGAGGTTTGAAAAGTTGTATACAATAATTTTCTTTCATTTTGCTCGCTGAAACACTATCTTAAGTAGCTTTTGACCCTGTTTGTCAGAGGTCTTAATAAAATATCTCATATGTAACTTAACCTGTGGGTCTGACATACTGGACCAGCTATTATTGGTCGAAATTTTAGATCTGTAACATTATCAATTTTCACATTATGCAATAAGTTTTGTTCACAAGCGTTTGGAAAATTTTCTGAATTATGGACTTTTGGTAAACCTAAGAAACTACTTTGTTTCATTTAAAAATTTGATAAATTGTCAGATTTTCTGCTATATATGTACGTCTACCACCGGTACCTACTGCAAGCACAGTAGGCCTTTGCTTTACTATTATCCAAATTAGAAGGACGCCTCAGCACTTGAAGTTACCCAGCACCATTGCTCGACGAGACAACCTCTACCGTTAAATGAAGATAGTCTAATTTCCGTTTTTAGATTTATAATGCAAATGATGTCTTTATTTCGAAATATATAGCGCAGGCAGAGAAAAAATGCAAAAGAGCAATATGAAACTTTCTAAGATTCCTACTATTATGCAAATTTAAAGAGTAACTACACTTCAGGAACTGACTGAATCAGATCCCAAACCCTATCCTGCATAGTGTTGTCTTGAGCAACAAGGCGGAAACTTCTGATGCTGATCCCAAAATATGTTATTCAACGTTTGTGGTCACCGGTATGGTTGTCCATTTTGCTTTCTCTGTTGTTGGCCGGGTTGTATCGGTAAATGTGTAGGTAATACAGGATGTTTTGTGTTTTATGTATCTTTTATGGTTAATGATGTTTGTTGTATTAACATACTATTCTTCAGTGTTGGACTGGGACTCTCTGTTGTCGAGAGTTTGCTGTTGAGTGCCAAATTTTCATTTACGTTCTCCTTTTTTCTTTTGGTATTGTGTTTGGTTGTGATTTGTGATTGCGGGATTTCCTGGGTATTTTTATTTATATTTTTTTCTGGTTTAAATTACACTGCATCTCTTTTTCTTTCTCTTGAATAACCGACTAAACTTACCCATGTAAATTTCGTTTTCAGAAATAGCACAGTCAGGTATCTTCCTTAATCTTGAATTAGTGTGTGCTCTAGATTTAATCTTGATGAGTTTCATAAATGCAATGGTTAAGCCGAGTACCTGCTTCAGATTTAACCTAAGCGAAAAAAAACTATTAAAACAATGGATGTAATGAAGAAAATCCATTTCCGCCGTTCAACTGTTCTAGGAAGAAAACTTTACTCCTATTTTTCTGAAAAATATCATCCCTCTGTGCGACAGAGCCTGAATCGCTCACCTGAGTATGGTGCCCATGTAGGTCATGTGACTAGACCGCTTGATAAATTTTCGTTCCATCAGTCCCTGGAGGATGTGTGTGATATTTGGTTACAATTAGCCCAGAGGTTTTTTGAGGAGATGTCTTAAATTGTCAAAATATGAGAAAGATGAGTCAGAGAACAAAGGATGACCTTGACCTCTTGTACCCTCACATCTTCCATTTACTAACTATGAAGACTCTATATACAAATTTTTAGGCTAAAATCTTATAAACTTGCAATGAAATATTACGTTCTACCATTATTCCCATTTTTGACCTTGCCTTGAAATGGTCGAGATCAGCCCAAGGTCATCTTTTAAACATTCTGAAAAGTACTCAAGTACGGATGCTAATACCAAATTTAAAGAGTAACTACACTTCAGGAACTGACTGAATCAGATCCCAAACCCTATCCCCAACATCAAAGGGAAAGATTGACAAAGACATCCCAACAAACAATAAATTACAAGTGATAAGCCGAGTCAGCAGCTCTTTCCCAAATAGATGGCAACTCAGCTATCTTTATTGAACTAAATAATTTAAACCAACAGACGGGTTACAACGGACTAAGCAAATTATATGAAAAACATTTAACAATTATTTTTACCTATTTTCTATTTTTATGATAGAAGTATTAAACTGAGGACACAATAAATTAAACAGCACCGAACATAAAACAAATGCAACCGCAACAAAAGTATCGCCTTGGGACTGTCAGTAATAACTACTGGGGGGGGGGGGGGGGGGGTTAAACCGGTTTTACTGGGCCCAAACCTTCACCTCCACCCTCCGCTGCGGTGCACACAATTAGTTGGTAGTTCGGTTCGTATGGAGGTCCCCTAACTCATCAGAGAGTCATCACGGTCAACAATTAAGATCAAGAAAAGACCATGATGAAGCAAGGATGAGGACTCGACAGCCAAAACGTGTTGAGACACCCGGAGATCCCTGGGGCGTCAGCAACACCACTGGAGTACAGGAGCAAAAGAAGACCACCAGTTGAACCCCGTTTCTAGTTTCTAGACCATCGATAATTTGGTTCTTGAGAAGAAGATTTGTAATATTTGTGCCATATATGGGCATAGCGGCCATATTGGTCATGTGACCGAAACTGTTTGAACAAAATTTAGTTCCCTCAGTCCCTAGAGGCTCTATATGAATTTGGTTACAATTGGCCCAGTGGCTTTTCAGCAAATATGTGAAATTGTCACAATATGAGAGACCAGGATCAAAGGTCAAAGAATGACCTTGACCTCTTGTACATGTAAATTACTTATTAAGATGACTGAAGATACCAATTTTTAGGTCAAAATCTTCAACAGTTTCCAAGAAATCTTATGTTCTAGCATTTTCCCATATAAAAGCTACAGAGGTCAATGTCAACCTAAGGTCATAATTTGAACTAGAAAATGTGCTTATGAAACACTATCCCAAACTATATTCTTGCCTCTAAAGAGGGTTCATCCAGTAATGCTTGTACTTTGTACCATATAAAAGCTACAGAGGTCAAGATCAATCCAAGGTCATAATATGAACTAGAAAATGTGTTTATAAAACACTATACCCCCAACCATATGATTGCCTCTAAAGAAGGTTCATCCAATAATGCCTGTGCCTTTGTACCATAGGCTTCAATGCACTAACAGTCAAAATATTATGATTTTGTTTTCGAAATTTAATCAGGTCATCTGCACCTTAGGCAATATCTTTCCGCAAACAAAACCATGATCCTAGCATCTCCAGATATTTTGCAAAATCTTCTTGTGGTATTTTGTTCTCAAGGTTCCACAGGCCAATTCGAAAAATGGGCAGAAGTTGGCGGAAATATAAAAAGAAACACGGCTCTGTTTATTTTCCATACTGAAGTTTCAAGTTCCTAGCTGTTACAGTTCTTGACTATATGCAAACGTACCTTTGTACCATAAGCTTCAATGCACTAAGCCGTAAAAGGGGCTTAACTCGGTCAAAAATTTATAATTTTTTGTCAAAAGTAAATCAGGTCATCTACACATTGAGCATTGTCATCCTGCAAAACCTTATGATCCTAGCATCAGCGATTCTTGAGATATTTTGTTCAAAATGTTCCAAAGGCTAAGTCAAAAAAGGGACATGACTTTGGAAATACATGACCGGCGGAAAAATAAAAAAATACGATCTGCTTATTTATTCTCCATACTGATCATGTGTATAAAGTTTCCAGTTCCTAGCTCTTACAGGTATTGACTGTATGTAAAGGTACATTTTTCTATAGGCTTTAATGCACTAAGCCATAAAAGGGACTTAACTGGGATAAAAAAAAAAACAAAAAAAACACAATTTGTTTTCAAAACTTAATCAGGTCATCTACACCTGAGGCAGTATTATACCGCAAAAATCATGTTCCTAGCATCAGGGGTTCTTGAGCTTTTTTGTTCTCAATGTTCCATAAGCTTTTAACGCAGTGAGTCGAAAAAGGGACATAACTATGTCAAAAATTCAGAAACTGTTTTCAAAAGCTGATCAAGTCATTTATACCTTAAGCATTGTCATCCTGCAAAACCTCATGATCCTAGCATCAGGGGTTCTTTAAATATTTTGTTCACAATTGTCCAAAGGCTTAGTCGAAAAAGGGGCATAACTCTGGAAATACGTGACAGGCGAAAAAGTAAAAAAATATACGGGTCTGCTTATTTTCCATACTGGTCATGTCTATAAAGTTTCAAGTTCCTAGCTCTTACAGTTCTTGACTGTATGTAAATGTACCTTCGTTCCATAGGCTTTAATGCACTAAGTCATAAAAGGGACTTCACTCAAAAGATAAAAATGAAACACTTTTTTTTTCAAAAGTTGATCAGGTTATCTACATTTGAGGCAGTACCTTCCCGCAAAATTTATGGTCAAAATTCACAATTTCTTTCAAAATTTGCTTGCTTGTAAAATTTGCGCTTTGTAAATAATCGATTTAAACTTAGTTGCTGGCTTTTGCATTTTGAAAGATGTTGCTTTTAAAAGTTTTACGTTAGGTTTTACGTTAAGCTACGTTTTAAGAGGATTTGTCTTATTTATGGAACTATTTCGGTTTATGTGGGTTGAAAATAGAAACATATGGTATGACATCAGAATCGTTAAATTTTTTAGTGTAAACAATATTTTATTCAACATACTGAGCAAATATGAACAATACAATCTCACAAGAACAATAACTCTATACAGTAGCTTGAAAGGGATTCAGAAGAAAGTCTACGACTTATGTAATCTGTATCCCAGATCTTAGATTTTTTGTTGTGAATATAGAATTTTCGTACTATTATGTGCGTTCGCTGTTTCAACAGCACAAACATCACGTGTAATTGTGCTTTCTGTTACCCCAAAAATCTTTATTTTCCCAACCCTAACAAGTAGTGTAGTTTTATCAGATATGATAGTTTTTAGCCGTCGGGCTAAACTGTATGGAATTTTATTTCGAGTGTGTTTTGGATGAAATGGTGTGTATAGGAGGTGTTGTTTGAAAATCTTTGGCTTTAAAAATGTTTGTATGTTTTCTCAATTGATTATGATTATTTTGCCAAGAAATGGAAGTCTTGATATGTTTTTGTCTATAGTTAATATTATGATAGGATGTGATGTATTCAGGAGATGAGGATGTTTTATTAGGTCCTTATCTGATTTTTTAAACAGAATGGACAATTATCCAGGAAATGTAAAAAATTAACCATAATGCAGTATTTAAATTCTGATTTAAAAGCGTCAACGTTTTCGTATAGTGACTCTTCAAGATATGCAAGTACAAGAGCTGCATATATTTGGCGCATTTCGTACCGAATGCAGTTTCCTTTGTAAAAAGTATATAATATTTATTAAAAAAAATGTACTTTGCAAGACAGATCCAAGATAAATTTTATTCCTTTTAGAATACATCGAGCATGCAAACTTACCGAAATTTCTTTTACATATATGGCCTATTTCCGGACAGAAGGCCGATTTAGCACCACGGATTGATTCTGACAGAGCCATTTTAGAGATGCTTGTCTTAGCTGCGTACGTATGTGCGTAATATTTTCCGTTTTACATGGATGAGACAGTTCAATGCTTGCTTGATAAATAAATTTTGCGTCAAGGGAATATGTAGGTCGGCGTAATTATTTCCTTTGACATCGTTGTTGTCACAAGGGTATCACAAGAAGAAAGTGCACATACACAGGCACAGACGGCTGTGTGTGCATGTTTTAATTTGACGCGAGACAAAGGATGAAGTCTGTCGATAGTAAGTTTTTTTCAATCCCGCGGTAGTCTAGGCTGCTGGCCATTCAAAGGCGGCAGTCCCGATGTTATTCGTAATTCTATGTTGCTTTGTCGTTTTTACCATAGGCGGTTTATGATAAAGTCTTCTTCTGCTCTTTGTACTCGTTTCTATGTTAAAGCATTCTGATCACCTCGCATGGGGAACAGGGAGCTTTTATTGCTTCTTGTGCATTTGTTTGTTTTGCACGTGTGTGTTTGTTCCTTGTCTCTTCCTCTTGGTGTCATGGGTTGGCTGCTATTTGTGATTGCTGCATACCCTTGACATTTCTATTAACTTTTTCAAACTTTATGTCTGATAAGCCCTATTATATCTGAAAATTACGTTTATGTCTCTAAGAGGCTGTTGGTACAAACCAAATTCTATATAATATGAGAAGAATTATAGTGAAACCTCTGTATGCGGAAAGAAACCTCCCATCTTGACTGCTGTGATAGTGTACGTTTTGCTTTAGTCTCTGCCATCTTATGCAGTTAGAAGTTTGAGCTTAACTATAACGACGTCATATCAACCTCATAAAGTTACAACGCAAATGTGACAATTTCGGCCCCCAACGTGCGATTAAATCTACCCCCGATGTACCAATTGGCCCTCGATCTGAGTCATAGAAATTGTCGATATAGATAAAAAGCATTATATTACAAGGTATTCTGATCGTAGACTTACTGCTTGATTCTATTTTCAGATTCGCTCACTTTTGTGCGGCGTATGTATGTACACTATTTGGCTCACTGGGTGTCGAGGAGATAACTATTGCTTCAACATACCGAACACAAGATTATTAGACCGTCAGATTGGACATCTGCGATGGGATTTACCTTCCCACATTGATCTTATTAACATCACTACGGGAAATTTCATAGATGATTCAATGTGTGAACTACCGGCAGTTGATAACGATACGCCATATAATGTTCGTGGCATGTGTCCATGGGCGATTGTAGGCGACACGGACGTAAATCGCTTTCCAATGAGACTGAATGTAGCAAAGTGTAAATGTTCAACGTGTACAGATCATTTTGAATGTAGGCCCATTTTCTACACAGTGCCGGTGTTGAGAAGAGTGTGTCGCCACCGAATAAACCGATGGATTCAGGACATAGAGTATGTGTCAGTAGCATGTTACTGTGTCAGGCCTCAGACTAGAAGAGTCAACAGACGCCGATTGAGCTCACGCTTGTGAATTTGACTAAGGGGCATTAATTGTTGGTCATTATTTTTGTTCTCTGTACATAAACTTTCGGGTTTGTCAATGTGAAGTATTTCCGTGGTTTACGAGTTTAAACATGCTCTGTTAAATTGACCAGTTTGTTTCATGTACATAAAACATACAAACTTTAGAAGTATCATTTTATGCATAAAACAAGTAAAAAGATGGGCAATGATCAGCAATTAATAAAATCAAATCCCAACATGCAACATGACAAAACCTACAAAGTGGCATGTGCGCCCAGCAAAGACTCAGATCAGCCTGGGCATCAACCCGGTCTGATCAGAGTCTTTGCCGTGCGCCTAAAGTGAAGCCAAGATTCTAAGCTACCTCCATGCCTACAGCGCAGACTCTAATCTGACTGGACGGATGCCTATGCTGTTCTAAGTATTTACTTGGCGCACATGCCACTTTGTTGGTTTTGTCATGTCGCGGCTCATTTTAAGAACACGCACTGTGTTGTCACCTAGAGACAGTCCTGAGATAACTATGAGCCGTGACACGACAAAACCAGCAAAGTGGCATGTGCGCCCAGCGAAGACTTTGATCAGCCTGGGCATCCGCCCAGTCTGATCAAAGTCTTCGGTGTCCACACCTGGCTAGCTTAGGCCCTTAGCTACCCCTTAAGAGATAAGCAAAGACTCTAAAGACTTGGCAAATGCCCAGGCTGATATGAGTTTTCGCTTGGGGCACTTGCCACTTTGTTGGTTTTGTCGTGTCGCGGCTCATATGTATTTTATATACGATACTTTGAATAAAAGTGGTCAAAGTATTCAAATCATACGCCTGAACTCTTAAGTCATAGAAACATTCACAAATTCGAAACAGAGGCATTGACCCCAATAACTGGAGTTTGATCAGGAACACACGAGTTGTAAACATCGCATGCCTTTTATTATACACTCGCCTATAAACATTGATTTTATCAGGTTGTTGAAGCTAGTTGTACAGCATGTAACCCAGTGATGTCAAAATAATGTACAAAAGTAAAAGATAGCTAACAAACAGTGACAATACTAGTAAACCGGGAGACTATGAGAGTGCATGCTACTGTTGACGTAATGTGTAGATATTCAAGCGTGACACCATTTGTATTCAGTAACTAATGGTAAATACTATTTCAAAATTTATATAAGTTTTCATTGTTTTTATCTTTTTACATGCAGTTACATTAGATACCCTTCTGATACACTGTTCCTTATTCAATTGCCATAATCAATACTTTCTCAAACGCAAACGTTTTTTCTTCTTTCCCGAACCTCATAGATATTGATTATTTATTATGTCTTTTTATCATATGACGTCGCATCTGAGGGTGTAATAAAGCCATGCATAAAAAACGATAATCCACTAGTGGATTAAATATGCAAATTACGCCGTAACGTTATACGTTGACGTCCATAAAAACGTCGCGTTTTCTAAGGGTGAATTCGTGACGTTTTAGTGCGAATTCTGCTAATAAAATGCGATTGTAGTGCTATATGATAAATAGAATCTTGCATTCGTGCTCCTGTATTATTGAATTTATTAAACTCGTTGGGGAAAACCGATAAGATGCTCGGCGGAGCCTCGCATCTTATCTTTTCCCCCAACTCGTTTAATAAATTCAATAATACATGAGCACTCATGTAAGATCCTCTATATATGCATGATGCACACAGAAAGAAATTAAAGTCCAGCCATGCAAAAATGGACGAGACCGTCAAGGATCAAGATAAACCTATATGAGCCGCGACGTGACAAAACCAACAATGTGGTTGTGCGCCCTGCGCAGACTCAGATCAGCCTGAGCATCCACCCAGTCTGATAAGACCCTTCACTAAGTGCTGAAAGGGTAGCTAAGGGTCTAAGCTACCCTCATGCGGACAGTGAAGGCTATGATCAGACTGGGTGGATGCCCAGGCTGATCTGAGTCTGCGCTGGGCGCACAACCACATTGTTTGTTTTTGTCGTGTCGCGGCTCATTTACACTGAGCAAAAGTCGGACATCGGCAGATTTTTTTCCCTTTTCCAAACAGAAAATGTTGGGGTAAAATGTTTAGCAATCGCCGAAAAATAAACTAATATTGCTCTAACATGTTTAAATATATCGTCGAAGCAAGGATCTTATGACCCAACTAGCTGCAGCAGAAACCAATACCTTTCATCTCGGTTTAGGTGTTTCTTTGAAGTAGATTTCTGTTATGGGTACAATCAAATTTAAGAAACTGATGTATGACTAGGAGTGCCAAATCAATGCATTTTAGTATCGTGATTTGCATGTTACACGAAGACTGTCGGTAATTCTGTGAAAATGTAGGCTGCTCAAAGACATTTTACATAAATTGTTACCAAAACTGATTAATAAAATTCATTAAAATTAATCGTTTTGTGTCATTGTATTCCGTTTTGTACATAGTACGAAGTTTTACTGCCAATTGGCCTTAACTGAGAAAGACCCCAAGTTCACAGTAAAATTTATGATAATCAGTATCGCATTCGTATTCGGTTTAAATTGGAAATGTCCACTATTAGACTCCTGATCAGAAGTGCATAAAAATCGAAATGCTGTAAATGGAGGCTCTACTAGCCTTTCAGAGTGTGTTAAAATGCCTCTGTGCTCGCTTCACGCCTAAAAATTTACTCCCTTGATAAAAATGACAAAAATGATTCGATAAAGTAGTTCATGCAATACGTCCAAAATGGTCTAACAATATCTTTGGCATATAATTTAGAGACTAATATTTGATAAAAAGGATTTCAAACAAAACAAATCTGAAAATTTTTAGTAAATTGCGGACCGCGCTCAAAATCGCCACAGAGGGCAAAAATAATTTATTAGTACGCAACAACAACGTGCGCGAGTAAGAAAAACAAGAGCTGTCGCCTGACAGCATAGCTCGCCTAGAATAGGTGCTTGCCTATCACACAGTTGCTTTGGAGGTGTGGACTTCTATGCATAAAACTTCAGGCAAGCATGTCCATAATGACAATACATTTATAAACAAAAGCTATCTAAGAAATAAGTCTTCAAATAAAATCAAAATAAAAAAAAAATCCACATGAAATTTCAAAGTCATGAGCTTGAGGTCAAAGAACTAAGAAGTAGGGGTGGGGAGTGGGGGGGGGGGGGGGGGGGGCAGGATGTAACAAAACCATGAACCATTATCTAACATCAGTCCAAGTATTAGTATCAACTGAGTCCATCGTGGAACTGTGAAATTATGTCTTCATAAATATAAAACTTTCAGACAAAATTCTAAGTCAATGACATTGACTTCAAGGTCATCCAGTGGGGTAAGTATATAGTGTTTTGTAAAAACTCAAAAAAGTGTTTAACATCAGTTCAAGTGTAAACTAAATCTCTGCCAAGCATTATGAATCAGTATGCAATTAGAAAACTTTAATAAAGAACAAATATCCAAAGTCCCTGACCTTGACATCAAGGTCACTGAGCGGGGTTGGGGTAGTATTCAGCAAAACTTTGGACTAATATCTAACTAAAGTGCAAATATAAAAAGAATTCATCACTGGGTTCAGGAGATATGTGTCTTTAAAAAACTTTAACCAAAACATCCAATCAATAAAAAGACAATTTTCTAAGTCCATGACCTTGACATCAAGGTCACTGTGGGGGGTGGGGCTAGTACTTGGAAAACTTTGGACCAATATCTAACTACAGTGCAAGTATCAAAGGAAACCATCCATGGGTTAAGGAGATATTGGGCTTTATAAAACTTTAACCAAAACATCCAGTCCAAAAATACTCCCAATTTTCTAAGTCCATGACCTTGACATCAAGGTCATGTAGTGGGGGTGGGGGTGGTACCCTGTTAAACTTTGGACCAATATCTACCTACAGTGCAAGTATCAAAAGAATCCATCTATGGGTTAAGGAGATATAGGTCTTTAAAAAAACTTTAACCAAAACATCCAATCCGGACGCCGACGCTGACGCGGATGCGGACGCGGACGCCAACGCCGGGGTGACAACAATAGCTCTTCCTGAACTTTCGTTCAGGCGAGCTAAAAACTGTACATGATCACATGGCAAACGTAGAGGAAACAGGTTATTTGCCTTTTTATCTGAAAATTATTTTTCTTTCCATATTTATCGAAAAGCCATGCATTTTTCTCAAAACTTATATAGTTAATTGTGATTTTTTAACATACAGTCTCACGTAGACTGGTTCCAGTCTGAAACATTGATTTGTCTAAATTCATATATTTTTTCAAAGCTGAATTTTAGATACTATGTCACTAAAATCCCATTTTTCTCTTCGTCTGAAAGAGAACGAAATTTATTACCGTCTAGGAAAAAAATATGAATTTAGGCAAATCAATGTTTCAGACTGCAGCCAGTCTATGTCTAACGAATTTTTTAAAAAAGTATTTATTTCTGAAAACATGGAATACACGAGGGAGACAATTTTTAATTTATTCATTAAATTCAATGACATTCAATGTCATATAATGAATCAATAAGAACAATGTAAGTGTTTTTGTTTGATAGCAAAGGTCTCGGTGGGATGATACAATACACAGTCTTTTTCTAAGATAAGGTGTGACAGAAGCAGTTTGGCAATTAAAATAATTTTTGTTTGCAGAAAATTCCATTTCTTAGTTGCGAAGAAGTTTCATCCAAAAACAATTATGTTCCTTCTTATTTCATATTAGCTACAATCGAGCAGCACATTAAAACAATCTGCTTTTATGTCGTAACATTTAAACGGACGCACCAATACCAATTATATCTCGCTGATCGCCAGCGAGCTCGACAAAAAACCGAATTAAAGCAAACTGTGACGTTTGGACAGTTTCCATGAAAATAAGATGCCCTTAGGAAACTTCAACAAGTCGTCGGAGAGCTAACCATTTTCTCGAAATAATACTGCAGTTATTTCAATGGACATTGAAGTTATTTTAAGCACTTTAATTACCTTCCTCCCTCACAAAACGGTAGACTCAGCATGGGCCAGACCGGCGGCAAAACACCATTCAGTGCATGGAACATGGAATGTTAAAAGCAGGTGCATTCTCTGCATTCTTTATTTTCTTCTACAGAGAACTTAAAGTGAATGGGTACACTTTAGGGTAAGCAACTCGACAATTTTCTCAATATTGCTTCCTTTTTCAATGGGGGACAACTCTTTAAGGAAAGAATTTGCTCCCCCAGCGGCAATTTGCTCCCCAAGGAGCAAATTCTTTTCAAGAGTAAACCCCTTTTTGAAAGGGTTTCGTCGTTTAGAGAAGCAAACAGGAAGTCTCAGAAGTTGTCCCCCTCTGTCAACGTGGCAGAAAAAAACCCGTTAGCCTTAAGTAATCTTGTCGGGTAACTACATTTTTTTTAGGTTATTTCAAAAAAAAAATAGAGACTGACATGCTAGCATATTTTAGGTCCAGACAGTCTCTACAAATTTGAATAACCATGCTGTAAATATTTTACAAATATTTTTTTGTTTAAATGTTGTTTGTTGTCAGTGCTAAAGAAAACAAACCAGCTGACAGATGGTGGCCTGATCAATGATTTAGCGACCGGATCCAACCAGCTAATAAACGGTTTCGAACTGGACCGTCCTTGGGCCTGAGACCCAATTCACTGTTACAAGCACGACAACTTGGTAGATGTTTCGACGTAATGATAGAGAAAAATCGTCTCTTAATTTAGTAAATAAAAGGACATTCTAGCGAAGACAAAGAGACACCATCGAATGTGGGCCGCACGGTCAAGATGACTGAGGGTCGGTTGGTTGGTTGTTCAGGGTTTAACAGTTCTTTTAGACAGTATTTAAGGCTATATTGAGTCGTATCCCTGAGAGAGGGAGAAAGAAAAGATATTATAAGCGAGAGAAAAAAAAAAATAAATCAACCCACACCTGCTGCAAGCAAAGTACATGTAGGTCCTTGTCCTACTACTTTCCATATTAGTAGGGAGCCCTGAAACTGAAAGTTACATAGCGCCAACGCCCGACCGCAACCATCCCCTATCTGAGAGATTTCTAATCGGATTAGACCTGCTCTGATATGAATCCAAAACGGCATTGTTTTCACATATACGATTATATATATAAACAACTTCCAACACATGATGAAAAACACTTGACTTAAAAGAATCTATCTTAATTTACGATTACAACTGAAAACTTTAACAAAAGAATTGTGCATTTAGAGCTTCGAACGAGCAGTCTTCCTAACGTCACAAATAAATTGGTTCCATAGAAACCATGGTAGAAACTGAAAAACGAACTGACTTTGTAGACAATACAAGTACACGCTACACACTGAAGAATGTTGTTATGGTTGATGCCCTTGATAGCGACGATAAACGAGGTACTATCCCAGTCAAGTAATCTGGACAAAGACTGTGTATCATTTTATAAAACATTACCAATTTGTGTTTCTGCCTTTAGAAAAAAGACTTTCCCGTCCGAGTTCCATATATAATTAAGCAGAGAAAACCAACTTAGTCGTACCAGATACTATCCTTGCCGCTTCTAATTGGATCTTATCTAATTTATCTTTTTCATACTGAGTACAGTTATCCCAAATGATATCTGAGTATTCCAAAATAGACCGAATAAAAGTAAAATAAACTGTTTGAAGTGATTTCCGATCCAAGACGAACTTAAGTTTACGCATGACATTTATCCTAGTCCAAACTTTTGATGTAATATGATCAATATGATCGTGCCAAGTTCCATTTTTAGAAAACAACAATCCGAGATGTTTATGACAATTAACTCCCAAAATTAGTTGATCATTCATAACTACAGGTGGGTGATCCATAGTTAATCGTTTCCAAGATATTTAAGGTCAATTACGAAGAAATTGTATAAATGCTTCATTTTGAAGCAAATTGATAGTGGACAGAGAGAGGATTATAATGCTTCAAACGGCATAGAAAAATTCCTATCCGTTCAAAAGTTATGCCAGTTTAAAAATCCCACGGCTGTTTTTTCCTACATGACTTATCTCCCTTACTTTTTTAAAGTATTTCTAACCACAATGCACTATTCTGTGATGTCATTGATGATTTTAATTTTTCAAATGAATTTTTAAACTAATTAACAACCTTTTATCTAAAGAGTAAATGATTGTTATCTTACAGTTTTGATTATTTTAATCTTTGTTTATTAGCTGGGTAATTTATTGGGAACGTTCATCCACAAATTTAAATTTTATTCAAAATTTAAATTAAATTTAAAAAAAAAATAAAAACAGATTTTAAAACATTTTCTTTTACTTCAGTACACAAAAGTCATTGTCAGAGACTTAATTAACAGATCTAAAATATGTTCAATTATATATACTGATAAACATGTAAATTGAAATTTAACAAACTTTAATTAAATATTTAAATTTGAAAATTTAACTTCTTAAATTGCAAATATAAGCAATATTTTGAATTTGGGCAGTTGTTATTAGTGTCACCAATAATACAATACAATTTTTTACCATTTTAGAATGTTCAACAAAAAAATATTTGACAATTTAAAAATTTTAAATAAATTTAAAATTTCAGTGTTCAGTCGATGACGTCATCAAAGGCCTCATGAATATTAATGAAGCAGCTCAAAATGATTGTCAGATGTCATAAAATTTACAAATTCAACTCTTCATATCTCGAAAACTATTAATGATAATTTGATGCGGTTTTTGATACTCAGTTGCTTAGAGAAAACTGCTTTCATTTCTGGAATTAAAAAGCACCTTAATAATTGACCTTTAACAAAGACTCTCATTTCGAAGGATTAAGAGTAACTAGCCATCGTGTTGCCAAGTTGTGGATTTTAAGGAGACCATTATTAAGTTTCATAGCAGCATCAACAGGAGTATCAACAATACTACGAGGCTCGTATCATCGGCGAATAACCTGACATTTGTATCTAGATCAAGAACAATATCATTTATGAAAATAAGGAATAAAAGAGAGCCGAGAATAGATCCTTGTAGAACACCTGCTGTTACTGATGACCATTCTGAAGATGCACCGGGAATGACCACACGCTGCTTTCTATCCAAAGGATAATTTGAGACCCATTTTAAAAGAGAACCCCTGATGCCGACACACCTAAGTTTAAATAAAAGACCCTTATGTCATACCCAGTCAAAAGCCTTGCTCATATCACAGAACACTGATCGAACTTCTTTTCCGTCGTCTACAGCTTTATAAAAACATCATACGTACTCATTAATTGATTGACAGTAGAATCCCCTGGAACGAAACCAGATTGAAGACTAGATATTAATCTATTTGAACGTATTAATGTTACGCGCATGCTTGTGAACTAATTTCTCAAGAACTTTGCCAGCAGTAAAATCGGTCTTTACTTAGATACCTCAGAGGGGTCTTCCTTTTCATGAATAGGTGTCACATTGGCCTCTTTCCAAGAAGAGGCTAAAACACTATTTGATAAAGAAAAGTTGAACACCGAGCATAGAGGACTAGCAAGCTCGAAGGACAATTCCTTCAAAGCTCGAATGTTTATGCCATCAGACCCAGACGCTTTACCTAACTTTAAGGATTGAAGGGTATCTTTTACTTCATCTAATTTAAGAATAATATTTTCTAGTACGGGGATATCGTTACGGATATTCATACCAGGAATGGGCGTATTATCATCATTTAACTGACACTGACTTGTAAAGTAATCATTAAAAACATTTGCTTCGTCTATATTACTCGAAGCTATTGTTGCATCTTTATTAAGGGAGGTATTACAGAAGATGAGAGAGGCTTAATAAAAGATTGTAAGATCCTCCGCCAGTGTTTACTAGTAAGTGGGGATGCTAATAGTTTCTCTGAGAGCTTGTCTATATGCTTTTTCTTTGACTGGCGTATACACTTTGTTACTTTATTTCGAAATTGCCTATATTTAATAGTATCCTCGTTAGTTTTAGTTCGAACGACCATTTCTGTTACAATTTTTCACTGCCATATTGATAAACGCAGCAGCAACTAGAATCAAAGCACGGATTTTCATCATAATGCGTCTTACAGAATGTTAATATAACGCAACGTCTGATTAGATAATGTTAAACTGTCAAGGATAGTCATTAAGGAACGTCGTTTCTCATTAACTGACCTACGGTTTTACGTAGACTTAGAAAGAAATGTGATAAAGCATCTTTTGCAAATTATGGTAAACCATCACGGAGCATAATAATGATTTACCATCACCAGTGATTTTTGTTATAGTAATCCTTGCAATCTACATACAGACTGATCATTATAAACATCAAAATCACTTGTGTACGGAATTTGGTTCTTGCACTCTGCATATTCTGTCAATGCTAGCTATCAATACTTCAAATTTTATTTGATTTCCTTGCATGGTTTTGAAGATACATGTACTCCGAACAAGCAAAATAATAATAATAATAATAATAAGATGGTGACACCATCAAAACTCCTTGTGATAGGATTATGGTTCTTTCGCTCTGCACTTACTCTTCCTAACTCTATTACTAGTAATAAATGGAATATCATTTAGTTCCCTTTGATATCTGATATGCTCAAAACAAGTAAACAACTGAGAAAAATAAGAAGGGAAATTAGAGCAAGTGAGCAGGGGCTCATATATACCCCGGCCAGTGTCCTCGCCTAATAAAACATACAGAATGTAAAACTTTAACGCAAGTGTTAACAAACAAATACATGGCATTCTAAAACAAACCCAGTGACAGGCCTACAGACAAGTACTAAAAGGTTCCATTAAAAATTGCAATAAGTAAAAGAATATGTAAAGACAACACGAAACGTCGACACAAATTTATATAAAATTCTATGTCTGTGACCTTGACCTAAAGTCAGCAGAAGCATCTGGATGATGTCAACTAATCCGTTTCAGCATATAAGTAAACCTAATACATAGCAAAGGGTCCACGCAAGTATATTAACAATATAAGCAAAAATATATAAATTATTTCAAAACTTAAACGCAAAAGGTATACGTCAAGTAAAAAGATAGGCAATGATCAGGAGCTGACACAATCAAATTCCACACCCGCCCTCAAAAGAAAGAGGGAAAGAAGCATACACGCAAACGTTGATATAAATTCACAAAAGATGCGCACGGTAAACTGAATGAACAGCTCGTTCCGAAAAGGTGGTCATCTCAGCTACCCTAAATCAAAAGCAGCAGGGAGATCTATATTTACTCTTTCTTTTCTATCTTAAATTACCAAACAAAACAAAAACCTGAAGGGGCAGCTATTCTGGTAACTACCTTGCTATAGACCACCGACTACATTGCTATAGACCCCCAACAAAAGGACATAACATGTAACATTCAGGAACACAACAGAATTACAGCCTTGGGACGGTCAGTAATAGTTAGGTGGTGAAGAAGGATTAGGGATGGTGGGGTAGTGGTAACTGTTTGTACTGGAATCTGATTTTGCAGAGGTTCGAAACATTTAGTCAGCTGTTTCGTCCGCATGAAGATTTCCTAACGTATGTCCTTGACGTTAGGTAGACAGCAGCATTTAGATGATGCTAATTAATACGTGCAACAGCAACGCGCGTGAGCAAAGCTCACGCGCGCGGACGCGCGAAGCGCGTCCGTGCTGCTGCACGCCTATAGATAACATGCATCATTAAAAAAAGCTACTTCCACAAAGAGCAAATCCAACACCTTCCAGCTTAAAACTTTTGGGCAAATATGGCTGCGCTCTTAGGCTGTTTACATTGGATTTGTCCCGTTTCTGTAATGCAAAGTAACACTGAGCCGAGAGCCATCCTCGATCACATGCCCTTCCTTGACGAAGTCCCGCTTCTGAGAGAGTGACCAAAGAAAGTTTTCTTCAACATCTATTTCTTTTTGTTTTATTTTTAAAGGCGGTGAATCCAACTTACAAGTCCAAATAAGTAAACGGTAACTGATTAAGCTGTGTATCAGCAAAAGGATAAATAAACAAACAATAGGGGACACTACGTCATAAATCACGTCATGCCATCAACCTCGTGCGTCGATTCGATTGGATATGATGGCCGCCATCTATTAGAATTGACCTCGATATTTCGAAAAGCGACTATTTTAAAGACAACATGGTCGATGTAGAATAGGAAGGACACGGAATTTTATTCATGAATAGAACCAAATACCTCGATGTGCAATGACTTCCATGCAGAGCAAGAACCTTTAGCCATTCAAATGTCATCCAGTAGTTGTAAATTATCTAAAGCTTGGTATAGTACATCTACACTTTCCTTTAAAAAAAACTTGCTTCACTTTCCCGTTGGCATCGTCAAAGTATGTTTACAAACACAGCATTGACCATTGTTTTGAAGTGTGTCACGACATGATGACGTCATATGACAACGCGGGCAACGCACCATCATCTAAGGACTTTTCATAAAACTTGTGGCCCGATTTGACAATCTGTTGGACGAAACATTCTAGGATTTCCAGAAGCCTACACATCGGGCTATCAACGTCGTTGATTAAAAACTGATTCAACGTTTGTGTGCCTGCAGGGTACCCCTTTGTATGCATGACGTCCCGATTCTGAGAGCCTGCAAATCGGACCTACAACATCGAATCAGCGTTGTGTGTCTGCTGGATATGTACCCTTTGAAAGATGACATCCCATGCATCGGACTCTCAACGTTGAATCAACGTTATGTGCCTACAGGATAATTATCTCTTTGCATGCATGACACTTCCATCGGGTACACAACGTTGAAATACCGTTGTGTTCCTGCAGGATATGTACTCTTTGTAAGGGACCGACCATTTGATATTCTGGGGGGGGGGGGGGGGGGGGGGGCTGGTATTCTTGATGGAGACACAACATTTTATTTCACTGGCCTCTGGAAACAATTTCTTTTTTTTTCACCTTGTGGAAGCTAATTTATTTTTTTTACAAACTAACTCAAACAGGTTATTTTTTTTTATTTTATAGCTGAACTATCAGATCCTTGTTTACTTGATCTTAATATCCTTTTATTTTACCCACATCAGTATTTTTTTACACCTTTTTTTCTCACAAAAAGAACATGGTGCTGTCTTTAACCAGGCGAAGGGCATGGCTTAGCTTGCTTTTGCAAACCAGTGCCTGGAGCATGTTACTCTTTTCATCTAAGGTACAGATACAAACATCCCTGTATGAGTTTGGCAAAAAAATTAGGCCTTAAATTAGGGATATTTTGGCCAAAATTTAGGGCTATTTTGGCAAAGTTTTAGGGCTAACATTAGGAATTTAAGTTTTTTTTTCTTTCCCAATATATGCCCAAACATGCTTTATTCGTCCTTTAGAAAGTTTGATAAATACTTACTGATCGAGTCACATTATACATGAATGGCAATTAATAAAATGACTGAAAGTTATGTGCTTAGAAGTTAACAAAGGGGGGTCTGGGGGGCAACGCCCCCCCAGAATCTAAAGCAATTTCCCAATTTCAATGGCAATTTTAAGACTGGAAACAAGAGAAAACTAGGAATTATGGTAAAAATAAGGGTTTTTATATTGGGACTTTTGCCTTTTAGAGTGTTTATTTTGCCATAATGGTTTTGTCTCCCATAAGCTAGTGACTCTTTTGCAATTCAGTTTTAGTGGAAACATTTACTTAGTAATGTGGCAGATCAATGATACATGTGTTACATAGTGGCCCCCTGACATGTATACATGTACTTTTTAATTAATTAAAATAATCATCTTAATTGCCTTGATTGATAGTATGAAAGTGTACTCTTTTAAATAGTAGGTATAGGAACAGTTATAAGTTTGCATACTTTGATAAATACATGAGTTTATTATTGTTTGAGTCCATTCAAATCAATTGGACACTGTTCAAGTCAAAGTAAACATCAGGCCTTTGGAATTTGATGACAAATGTCATATGAGTTTTGGTCAACTTTTAAAGGTCAGATGATTCTGCGCTGTTCCACAGATGTTTGGCAGGTGTTAGGAATACTTTAAGGTGAGGTGGGAGTAATTCAGCGCCGCCGTGCGGCAGTTTCTGTCACTACGTTACGTAATGACGTCAAACGTTCCGTTCGATAAAAACAAGATGGCGTCAATGTTAGCCGCTTCTGTGGTTACTACATGGTCTTCTCACAAAATGCAAGGAGGCTGAGCGCTGGTGAAATTTAAAGGAAATGTAAAGTGCCGTAGACATGGTAGAGAAGAAACTGAGAAAAAGTAAAGTTAGTTTTCCATGCGGAAGACTACTTGCGGGATAGCTGACAGTGTCTTATCAGTTTGTTAGACGCGGTTCGCAGCCGTTGAGTTGCAATAACTTTATTACAAATTTCATACGACAAGAAAAAGAAATCGAAAGTGCCGTAGAAAAACTGAAAAAAAATATACATGTAGTTAGTTTTCTATAGAGAGAAAGCTGTTCTCTGATAGTTTCTCATCAGTTTGTTAGACGGAGTTCGCAGCTGTTGAGTTGCAATCAGCAAAAGTTATGCCAAAATTCAGTTATATTAAAAATTCTTAGACTGTTCGTAACATTTGAACAACGCCAGGCAGCCATATCAACGTCGATGTAATATCGTCAGAATCTTTTATCGGCGTTGATACGATAATTCAACGATCTGTTCTGTCAATAAGCTAAAACAATGTGGCGTTTCTTTTTCCCTGCCTTTCTTTCACTTTTCTGTCTTTCATTTCTTCTTTCTGTCTAAGTGTATATCAAAGAATCGTTTTATTGTATCGCCTAGACACTAAAGTGAATCCAAGCTGTTTGTCGTTTTTACAGAGAGAGAGAGAGAGAGACAGAGACAGACAGACAGAGGGGCCGTTGGAACCGCTAGGTTATAGTGCAGAATATTATAGGTTCTTTTTTGGGTCGGGTCAGGAACTGGAAAACTTGCCTCGCTTACAATGTACAAACGACAAGCGGACAAGGGAATTGTTCAAATGTCATAACACCTGATAGCCCGCCCTAAGATTGTTAATTTTGAGAGTTTGTCAACTCGGGTGCGCGTCAACTGTATTGGAGGGCATAATGGCGATGTAGATGATTCGACTTTTTTTCAATTAAACAATAGTTAAGACGGCTTAAACAGAGATTGAGAGAAAAGTCTTACATACGCCTTCATCCTGCACTTTCCCGACGATGACAATCATGTGTGATGAAAGTTCCATACAAATTTTGCCGGTAGCTTACAAAAAGCGATAGTTGATATGTGGCGCGAAAAGTTAAGTAACGTTAACGTCACCATGCGCAACACTAACAATTCAGTCTATAGAGACGGCAAGCCGGGCATTTCATGCACATTAGCTTGGAAGTTAAGTCGGCGACCTACTATTTTTATTGCTTTAATGTAACCTTCTATCATTGGGTCGTACTGTGTTAGTTTTTGAAGAAAAAAATATGTTTTGTTTTCTCAGAATAACGGTTTTTATCTAATAGTGACGAGCAAAAAAGTGCGTTTTCCATAGAACGCCATTATAACGTCGGGTCGAAAAAGTGGAAAAACTGACGTTTTTGAGGTCGGATATCTTGAAAATGACATCGGCGACCCCCCTTTTTTATTACATTTTCCGAAAGAGGGACTGAAAATGTACTATATAAGGAAGTATGAATAAAATCATGTGTTTTGTCAATTACTCCCACCTCACCTTAAGTTCAATTTGCATACTTGTCAATCATTAGGGTGTTTTGTTTAATATTTCATCAGAAACCCTAGTACATGTTATCATTATTGTCACTCACAGAGTGCTTCGACATTTTAAAAGAATGTTATTCTACCCTAATGATTGACTTGATATTTAAACAATATTAAATAATAGTAACATGATTGATGCTTTGTACAAACAACAGGTGGGGTGTTTTTGCGTTATGAAATGTATTGGAATGTTGTGGAATGTGAAAAAGCCTATATATACCCAGAGCTTTCCAGACTCATCAGTCATGTAGTTCAGTGTGGTTTCGGGTTACTAGTGTGTTCAGTAGTTTTAGTTCAGTCTTGCTTTATACTGAAACTCATTTTTGGCATTTAAAAATAAAATATGAAATTGATAAATCTTTGTTAATTTAAAACTTTAAAAGACTTTAAAGAAACACAACGCGAAGTAACTTGACTTTAACCTTGCTACGCTACACATGTATGTGAATGTTGTATAGGATTTTTTTGTAAATGTATGCACATGCGGGCCCGCTGGTGTAAACCAATTGTAGATAATATTAAAATATAACTATACATATGGGGGTCTGGGGGCACAGCCCCCAGAAGCCAGAGAGATTATAAAAACTCAATTCCAATGGAATTATCTGCAGACTATATTTTTTTTTGAAATTTTGGGTGGAGACAGGTTATTTTTTTCTCTTACTTTTGAAGCCAGATTATTTTTTTGAACCCCCTTATGAGCCAGGTTATTTTTTTCTTGCATATCCAAAGACAGGGAATTTTTTTGATAAATATACCAGCCCCCCCCCCCCCCCCCAGAATATCAAATGGTCGGTCCCTAAGATGACACCCCCATTCTGGGGGCCTACACATCGGACACAAAACGTAGAATAAAAGTTGTGTGCAGACATGGTATGTACCTGTGTGTATGCATGAAATTCCATTCTGGGAGCCTACAGATCGGACACACATTATTTTTTCGAAAACTACGATTTACTAATTAAAATCTAAAAAAGTTCCTTCAAGAGCAGAGAATACATACAGAAGTAGGAACATGGGCCAGACTACGTAGTTTCGGCTAATAAAGCCTCGTCAGTGACCCTGACAATATCTGGTGACGAAACCAGAAAAAAACATACTGTAATTTCTTAATTTTAATTGGGCAGTCGATTCAAAGACTGATTAATTTCAAAAGGATCCAAATAGTATAATTGACGATGATCTAGAATAATAGTCTAAATCGATCTCAAATTTTAGATTTCTCAGAATCTATCCTCTGATCTCAAAGGATGTAAATAACTCTCAAAGGATGTAACACTGAAAAACTGAGTTTTGCATAATAAAAATCTGCCTTTTTACACTGTGAAACATAGTACTGGCCGATGAATTGACGGCCAGCTCTGTGCGCATGCGCCAGATTTACGTCATAATGGAAATCCCTAAAACCTCCTATATGCCCTCAGCTTTGTAAAAGAAAAAAAATCTGCTTTTGCACGCATTTAGGCAACACCTATTTCATATTATGCATTTAACATTTAGCACATTCAACACTTGGCACATATGAACGAATCCCAGTTAAGCTTTCAGAAAAACATATAGCAAAAGCAGAAAGCTAAACGTGTAAATGAACGAATAAACACAACGCTACAAAAATCAAAGTATTAGCCACGGATAGTCTCGGTGTGTTGCAGTTCGTAAAACCGTGCACGTGTATTGCAATTAGCGTTACTTTTGCAGGGCTTTTGGTTGTACTGGACTCAACGGCTTAAGAGACAGCATTTTTGTGCCTACCGGAGAGGGGAAATGAAGGGTAAGATTGTACAGAGAAAAGAAAAAAAAGAACCCCCACCTTCTGCAGGAGCAGCAGGCCTTTGACTATCTTATCGGTGGGACAGGTTCAACTACATGTACGTCTAAGAACAACGACAAAAGGGAAGGGACAAGCATGCCAAGAGAACGTCCTGCAAGCACAGCAGGAACTTAACTGTTTCTATTCAATATGTGAAGGAATCTCCAATGCTAAAAGTTCCACCATATCTGCTTCCATTCAATTTTTGTTCCCATGGCGGTATACTGGACTTACTTGAACGTTGTTGTTGTCGTTTTATTGTTTTACGTCCACGGTAAACAGCTACGGTCATGTCGGGACGGTCATAGATCAGCTACAGGAAAGACAGGAAGAGGAAATCAACAAACAAATACCGCACCTACAAGTATAACAGGCCTTTGCGCGATATTTGCGCACGTAGATGCCGCGAGGTTTCTCCCACTGATAAGTAGGTCTAGGGGCGTAATTTCTGAGAATTTGTCCCGCCGACAAGATTATAAGTATCTTTCATGGGTGTGAGGTGTGGATAGAAAAATCCGTCACGAGGGTCATTGTTCGGCAACACGAGGCTTGCCGAGTGATGCCGAACAGTGATCCCGAGTGACGGATTTTTCTATCCGCACCTCACACTCATGATAGATACTTTTTCTTGCACAACGCAATTTGTATTATCTTTAGGACTTGTTAAAATGCGTAATTTTAGTGCCACAGAGTTTTCCATTTGATTTTAAAAGAAGCCGCCTCTTTCAACGACCGCCATTCGGTTCTTTACGCCAACGTCTGGCATGCATAAACTGGTGTCATTTTGCCGTCTTCGTGACGTAATCATCTAAAACGCCAACGTCACTTGACGACGCAGGTACGTGATCTCCGTTAGAACCAATGCATTGAATGCTCGTGATTTTTATCCGGTCCTGGGTGAGATAACATGGGTGAGATTATAAGTATATTTCATGGTAATGAGGTGTGGATAGAATAATCCGTCACGAGCGTCACTAGTCGGCAACACGAGGCTTGCCGAGTGATGCCGAACAGTGTTCCCGAGTGACGGATTTTTCTATCCGCACCTCACACCCATGATAGATACTTTTTCTTGCACACCACGTTTTGTTTTATATTTATAACTTGTTAAAATGCGTAATTTTAATGCCTCAGAGTTTTCCATTTGATTTTAAATGAAGGCGCCGCTTTCAACGATCGCCATTCGGTTCTTTCTGTCAACGTCTGGGATGCATAAACTGACGTCATTTTGCCGTCTTCGTGACGTAATCATCTTAAACACCAACGTCATTTGACGACGCAGATACATGACCTCCATTACAACCAATGCATTGAATGCACGTGATTTTTATCCGGTCCTGGATGAGAAAACATGGGTGAGATAAGTTTTGTAGGTACAAGGGAAGCACGCGGATATGCTTTTCCGGTGTGCAAGAAAAAATTAGTAGGTACAGGAGAAGCACGCGGATATCCTTATCCGGCGTGCAAGAAAATCAATGGCCTACTGCGTTTGCTTCAGGTACTAGTTTCCTTTTTTATTTTCTTTTATTTTTTTTTTCTCTATACAATCTTGCCCTTCATTTCCTTAGTCTCTGGTAGGGACGAATGAACCGCCTCTGGTGACCGCTGAGTCCAATACAACATTCAACCCACCAAACGTAACCGTCAGATGTAATTGAGCCTCATTGTTTTAAGAACTGCAAAACAAACAGACCTGACACTTGTACATATGTGTGTTCAATACTTTAACTATTGTCGCGTTGTGTGTATTTCTTTATTTACATGAAAATTGCATAATCAGTCATATTACTTTTACGATTATTTGAAATACATGGTGACCGCTAAGGGGATCTGTGTGTGTGTGTGTGTGTGTGTGTGTGTGTGTGTGTGTGTTTTGTTGTTGTTGTTTGTTTGTTTTAATCTTCTTTCTTTCTTGTGTTTAGATTTTTTTTCGAAATGAAAACATTTTTGTTTATTGTTTCTACTTTAACTGTTTATAAACCTCCAATGAAGCCGACAGGCGAAAGCGGTGAAGGTAATCTCCATTTATAGCTAATTTTAATCGCGCGTGGATCCAATACTACCGAAATACTGTGTTTGTTGAATTATAAAGGGCTTTTCAATTTGTCATCGGCCTGCATTTTCTGTATTGTTACTTTATACTTCATTGTCGTGGGTGGGATTTGAAAGTTAATTGAAAAAATCCTGAGCATTACTTTGTATTCCATATATCAGCTTACTCTACAGACCAGAACATTTGTTTTTGATCACATGTCTATCTCTAACCAACCAATCGAATGGCAGATTCTAACCAAACTAGGTAGAAATTGCAAACAAGAGATCGTTTTTAAATTTTAGTGTCCATTTTAATTTTTGAAAATACCGATTAAATTATCAATGAGTCTGTGGTATTTGATATTTTTTGTCTGTGGAAAAAGAAACAAAAGACGACAGATACTAATTTGGTATTGAATAAGACCACATTTTAACTCTTTAACTAGATGATCGATTGGCAAATTAATATTTTTATTGCCATTCCCTTTAGGATTCGTTACTTTTAAAAGAGAGTCTGACTAGGGTCAAGTCGGGTAAATTCGGACAGCAGGTAAATTCGGACAGAGACATTGTTTCCTTTATATGTCCATTGTTTGGAATTAAAACAAAAATAACAGGGCAAACAGTGAAAATCCTGATGAGACGGCTCATTATGAGCCGTCTCATCTGAATTTTCACTGTTTTCAATGGCATGTCCGAATTTACCCACTGTCCGAAGTTACCCGACTCGTCCCTAAGCTGGCGCTGGACAGTATGTGCAGTCTTGCAAATGAGATAATAAGCTGTCACTTGGAGAGTCTTAATAAATCTGGGATGGTTGGATGGTGTGATGGTGCTTGGTATAACTTCCAGTGCCGGGGCGTCCTACTGATTTGGATAATAGTAGGGCAAGGGCCTACTGTGCTTGCTGTAGGTGCGGGTGGGGTTGTTTGGACGTTTTTTCTCTATTTCATCATTTCTCTTCTTTCTCCCTCTCTGTGGGAGACGGTCCGATATAAACTGAAATACTGTCTCAAAGGGCCGTTAAACCCAAACCATTCAATCAATCAAAACTCAATAAAATTGAGAACCCGAGCTTCATCCTTGAATGTATACGGAAAAGCAATTTAGATTTTTATTGATAATTTATAAAACATTTATACAAGTTGATAATTATCTCTTAAAATATTTACTTGTATGCGATGTAGAAGTTGCGAAAAAAATTCGGCAGTGAGTGCCTATTGCCAGCTTACAGTATACTACTAAAAAAGTATTACCTGTAGGATACCTGTAGGATGGTATTCGGGCTCAGGTGTAAGCCCTTGTAGCATGCAGTGTTGTGTGGTGACTAATTTTTAAAATTATGGTAACGACAACTACTAAAAAGGAGTGATCGAAAAGTTCTAAGCCCCACCGTGTTTTGAAACTTTTAGAGCAAATTTGAGTTATTGATTTTGAACAACCCAATCGCCAAATTTATCTTAAATATCAATTGGATAACACTTCACCTTGTACAGTTACGCCCATGAGTGCACTATATAACTCTTTGAACGACCATAACTTTAGCAGAGTCAAACATTTGCAATTGTTTTTGCAAATATATGTCCTACAGCATCCCGGTAATTGATGATATATGCAAACAAATTAATTCCATTTCAGAATAAAAAGCAAAATTTAATTTCAGAAAGTGTCTTTTCTGCAGACAATGCACAATCGGAGTCGCATGCTCTGCGTGCACAGAAGCGGATATCTTTTAACTCTTTTTGACAAAAATCATGTAAGATGTCACTGTTTATATGTTTGATTTTGCACACCATGTTCCTATCAAACACGAAAGTAGGATATTGGTCTCTAAATTTCAGGGTTGCAGTATTTAAGGGTTTACGGTAAAGCCACCAGATGCCAAAATATTTTGCATTTCGATCAAACAATTGACAAATCATCATATTTACATGTACTACAACAAGAACCTTTTAAATCTTGTAGAAAGTGAAGAATGATTTTTTAAAATAAGGCAAGACAAATAGATTTTAAATGTTATTTTTAAAATATGCCATCCCTCTTGTGTTTTAGGTGCTGTAAGCTTTGAACGGAAACTTTCGCCAAATATTTTTGAAACTTCCATCGATAGCTAGTAAATGACAACTAATTATATTCGTGTTAAGCACGCGTGCGCAGATTTACTAGAAATATCTTAGGCTCAGAACTTATCGATCGCTCCTCGTAGAAAAGCACTCGTACGACAGGTTTTCTTGCGAGTGATTATCTAGCCTTGCTTTGAAGCTGTTTAGCGTTTTTGCGTCCACTACATGTTGAGGCAAAAAGTTCCATATGTTAATTACTCTATGACAAAACTGGTTCAAGGTAAAAGTCAATGAGCAGTGGAGCTTTTCAAGTTTGAAAGAATGTTGCATCACCAAATACTTTCTCCATAGAGGTAACACTATATAAACTTATTTTGAAAGGATGCAAAGTAAACACGTGTCTTTGCTCTGCTTTCAGGTTTTTGTAACTGCACCAATCATGTCAAGGCAGGGAAAACTGTTTCACTAACTAGTGGTGTAGCTTCTGAACAAAACCTATTGGAAATCATTCAAAATTCAGAGTCTGCTCTTCTAAAGGCTATATCTTCCACGACAGTCAGAATCGGGGACCAACATTTGTCAGTTATCATACTGAAACATTAGACTTTAAGTTCATAATTTTTTTAATGTAAACCTTTCGTTTTCATCGCTACATTTAGGAATTTTATACCAGTGAATTAAGGTTGCATTGCATTAACTCTATGAAGAAAGGTAAGGTAATGCAAAACTTCTTTTGAGTAGTATGTTTTGCCGATCCTGACTCATCAATTGTTCCAGTATTTTCAAAATTGTTTGCAGACGGCACCAGTCCTTTCTGGCCAAAGGACTTTCATAAAAAGATATGATTCTTATAAACAATCATAATTGAGCCGCAACGCGAGAAAACCAACAAAGTGGTTGTGCGCCCAGCGCAGACTCTGATCAGCCTGGGCATCCGCCTATTCCGAGCAGAGTATTCCCTAAGGGCTTGAAGGGTAGCTAAGTGACTAAGCTACCTCTATGCGGACAGCAAAGACTCTTGTCAGACTGGGCGGATGCCCAGGCTGATCTGAGTCTGCGCTGGGCGCAAAACCACATTGTTGGTTTTTGTCGTGTCGCGGCTCATATCAAAATTCGACAGCTTTATCGCAGTCCATCCGTTTGGAATGTAAAAGTAGTTTTTGAACAGTTTCTACTCTGTGGCAGCCATCTTGAATTTTAAACCACAGCAAATTAAGATAAATTCTGGAAATAAATTGTGGTTGAAACCCGGACAATAGTTTCATAAGCGATGGTATTAACACAGTTTTATGAACGTTTGCTAGGGAAACCAAAGTTGCCAATCTGGTAATTGATTGGCGCACTGCTTCCAATAATAAGTTCAAAGTGTTCATGCGATTTGAAAATGGCAGTTTGTACCATATTTACGCATGGAGCATTTCTCATCTTCAAATTGTGATTGTGGCCAGTTAAACAATTTCGGGGACGTTAAACTATAAAACAACGACAACAACAATTAAAAATTTCGGTTTCTAGGTGACATGAATGCCACATATATAAAATTGATACTGGCTCACTATATGTTTACGGAGATAGCAATCGCAAAAAAGAGTGTGAAAGGCATTGATCTGGGGCCGAGTGCACAAAGCAAACGTAAGCCTACGCCCGTCGTACGCCCGTCGTAAAACTGTCGCAGAATTTTAATCCGCCGTGTGCACAACCGAGGCGTGTCGTAAACTAAGTCGTAAAATAGCTTCAAAACTCACAAATCTCGTGCATTTGGATTAAAATACAGTCGTAGTACAGACTTAGTTGCGCCGACGTTCGTAAGCTACGCCGGCGTAGTTTACGCCTCGTTTGTGCACTCGGTCCCAGAATATGATGTATTCAAATTCCACATCCCATTCATGACATATGACGGAAAATATTAACGAAATGTGAAACAAGAGTTTTGAGACGATACCAGCAGAAGGAAATGAGCCACGACACGACAAAACCGAAAAGTGGCATCCGCCCAGTCTGATCAGAGTCTTCGTTGTCCGCATAGAGCTAGCTTAGACCCTTGGCTACCCTTTAAGCGCAAAGCAAAGACTCTGATTAGATTGAACAGCTGCTCAGGGTGATCTGAGGCTTCGTTGGGCGCAACTTTTTCACTTTGTTGGTTTTGAGATGATACCAGCGAAGAGAATAGAGAGAGGAGGTCACAAAGCTAACCTTTACCAATATTTTAAGCACCTGACACAACTATGTTTTTATTTCTAATTCAAATATACGTACAAAATACATCGAATTTAATAAATAATAACAAACAAAATAAATTATGTTTCCGAAGTCTAAAGACAATAACAGAGATAAACCGAAGTAGAGTCACGTTCTTGGAACAGTCAGTAATAAATAGCTGAAGGGCCTACTGTGGTTGCAGTAGGTGCGGGTGAGGGTTGTTTGGATATTTTTCTCTCGTCTATCATTTCTCTTCTTTCTCCCTCTCTCTCTGGGAGATGGCCCGATATAGACTGAAATACTGTCTCAAGGGGCTGTTAAACCAGAACAATCAGTCAATCAATCAATCCATGTGGACAGTGAAGACTCAGATCAGACTGAGCGGATGCCTAGGCTGATCTGAGTCTTCGCTGGGCGCACATGCCACTTTGTTGGTTTTGTCGTATCGCGGCTCATATTATATCTGATGTCGCACCTTTATACTGAAACCAAAACGCCTACATCGTAAGCTTGTAAGAATTGAATATATATTATTAACCTCAATGGCATGATATTATTGGAAGCTTGAAAACTCATTCTATCTGTTATCTCCAAATGACCAATATACGGGTTTTCGTCTAACAGTTACAAAAGAGAAGAAATTGCTGACGCTTGACAAAAATTTAGTGTACTTAAATGTTAATGAGAGTGTGTTGAGTCTATGTTTTGTATGCTTGGAAATCAAGCATTAATGCCTTTCTTGAGAGAACCTTGATCTTCATCTCGCCGCCTAATCAAAAGTTTCAGTACGGCTTTCGATAAGAAGTACGTCTCGCTTCCATGCGTTAAATGCACATTATTATAATGGTACCTTGATCTGGCGTACTGTATCACGTCAAGTGGATGAGCTTATACCGTCCGACCACCCGAGACGCTTGCGTCAAGGGTTATCCGATGGTATGAGAGCTCATCCAGTTTGATACGGATTTCTGTATCAGACGGCCAGAAAACAGGCAGTTCAAAGATTGTATCATTGATAGGTATATAATAAAGCCGTCAACTACGTTGTCGTCGTCTCGTACGTTATATCACTATCCCGCAAAATGCACTTAGTTGCACACCATTCCAAGGCCATATTTCTGCTGGGTTTCCTTACTGTTACATACTTGTTACATTTTGTACACAGCTCTGCTTTCGATCACCGGTTGCGTGGGTTGTGTTTTCAGTTCGGTCGTTGAATGACGACTGTCTGGGAAGGAGTTGTTAAGTCGGTTTATCGTGCGTATGTTTCGTGAGCTGTTGTCAATTTATGTATCAGCTTCTTTCAGGTTTGCTTTTGAGGGCGGGATATAGTAGACTGGTTCTCGCCCCTTATAGCTACGCATATAGGGACAGGTAATGACTAATCCAAACGGTCAAAAATCTGACCGTGAGATCTAGTTAGAGTTCATGCGATATTTAGTTTTTGTAGCTATAACATCAGGAATTTTACTTGGGTCTAATATAAATACTTGCACTTGGGTCTAATATAAATACTTGCAATTGATATTATAAGGCCTGTTATGTTTTTTATGACAAAATATTTGTTAAAACATAACCACGCTGTCAGATCATTAAAGAGTAGCCACGACGCGCCATGACGTAGATCCGATACAATTTTGAATGGACCAATCTAGCAAATCACACGGCTAGGTGACGTAATGGTTAAACCGTGTATTTATCGGCTCGAGAAAACCCGAAAGGGCTCGATTTGTTATACGGCATATGATTGGCGGACCAATCACAGCCCACGAAAGACTGTATCTGACCAGTTGTCATAAATATTGACAACTTGGGACCTCTTTAGGGATATAGTCTGGGTTCGAGCTTATAAAACTTGAGAATAATCTCAAACTCAAAAATAAAGCACATTGATTGGCTGTTTCCGAGCGTGAACTCGGAATCAGCCAATTAGTGTGCTTTATTTTGAGTTTGAGAATGTACTCAAGTTTTATAACCTCTGGGTTTCATCAAGAGTAGCTCCTGATCATAGCCTGTCTGTTTACTTATTATTGCTAAAATATAACCAGTCAGCAATCAACATTGAGTTAACGCTGAACATTGCTCGAAATTGATTTGGTGGTCGATCAATCAAATATCACCGTTGAATCAACGTTGGCTTGCAAACGCCTATTAAATGTTGATAATAAACGATCTTTTAGCGTTGATATTTGGTTGAAGTTGATACAACGTCGTGCTCACTCAATTATAATAGCAATGTCGTTTGCGAGGCAGTTTATTTAACGGTACTCGATTTTCAAGGTTATCAGAACGGACATAATTATTCCAAAGGTCTAGAGGATCATGAAGTAAGAGGAGGTTTTTTACAGCCGCAACATTACATCAGCTGCAGTTAAGTCAAATAAAAATCTATAAAGTATTTTGTCAGCGGAAAATCTCTATTGTGTGCTCGATTACACAATTAACTTCTTTCCTCTCTCTTATTAAAATCAGGTACTAAATTGAATTAAACAAAAATATAAAATGAGAGTCACAATTCTTCATCACATGGTGGATCGGAAAGGGTCAGACATAAAAATAGGAACAACTAATCATTTTCTAATATCACAGACATATAAAATTCAAGGTTCTTAAGATAAAGCGATAATAAACTATTTTAAATGTCACAAGGATACGTGTACTTGTCTGAACAAACAATTACCCGAATTTAAGAATTTAAATTAGCTAGCATCTGCGTGAATGATACAAAATTCTACTGTTTTTTTTTTTTTTTTTTTTTTTTTTTTTTAGTTTTTTTTTGTCATTATTAATTTAATTTATATGCACTTGTAGCTAAAGTTATGCTTAGGAGGCCTTCACGGCCATAATAAAAATATCAAGTCAGTTAATGATGAAGTCATCTTTCGAACTGATCTTTTAAATGAAGACATCCAAATCACGAACAAATGAAAACAAAACAAAAACAAAGAAGAAGAAGAAATAGAAACTAGAGCATCTAAAAGTCACGATTTGGTTACTTCAAAAGGATATATTTCGATTTTTTTTTTACAATTCTGAACTTTATTTCCAGGGTATAATTGCATTTATACTGCGTCATGTGCGCACTGGAACTTACGTTCATACGGTAAGAAAACCTTTCCCCGCGCATGCGCAAATAAAGGTTGCGATCTGATATTAAAATATGGAAATCGTTAGATACATGTTACTTATGGCAGACTAGACATATACTTACATGTTTTCAATCATCTATGTAATCACATGTCAGTCTAACCTGAAATAATAAATGTTCACATTAATTGTTCGCTAGGTTGACGGGAATTGTGAAAATAAAGCTTTAAAGATTTTATTTGTATTCGGTAGATTATATACATGTACACGGTTTACGAAAAAGGGTGTTTTAAATAGTTTGGTCTGTTGAAAACTCCGATACGGAAGCAGAGCTTCCACTCTGTCTCAGATAATTTTGGTAACTTTAGGCCATCTGACCTATTTCTGTTGAGTGCGCATGTTGTTCATCTCAGTATTTAACCCTGATGTCTACTTGCTCTTTTGTTCTATTGATAAGTTAGAAGACATTCACGAGCACCGAATAGTTTGTATGTTGATGGACAACAACAGAGTCAAGGCGAAGGATACGTAGTCTAGTCTAGTCTAGTCAATCCCATAATCTTGTGAGGTCGTTGGGGCACCACAGATGACTTTACAACAATCCTTTTCCACCTAGTCCTGTCTTAAGTTGCTCTAGTTTAGCTAGCAAAATACATCCCTGTCCACTCCTTAAAATATTGTCTTCCCACCTCTTCTTCTGTCTACCTCTCTTTCTCTTTCCTTTCACTGTGCCCTACAAACTTTTCTTTGCTAAACCAGAAGACCTTGAGACGTGGCCAAAGTTTCCGTTTCTTTAACAAGGTCAGAAGTTCGTCATAATCTCCAGTGGCTGCTTGGATCTTCCTGTGAACCTCCTAGTCGGTTATATGGTAATTGTACGAAATGTTCAGTAACCTTCGGTAGCATCTCATCTCAAAGGCCTGCGTTCTTTTCCCTAACTCTGCTGTCAAGGTCCATGACTCACAGGCATACAGAAAAAAGGATATGACAAGGGAGCGCATCAGTTTCATCTTTGATCCAAGATATATGCGCATGTTAAATCGATGTAAGGGCTTCGTGTCTGAATTTTTTCCGTTCTGGTCTATACAAAAACATTTCCCTGAAAACATACTGCCTTTCGACCATGAGGTCGGTGAGTTGGTTGTCCCATTTGATGGTTAAAATTTGCCTACAGAATGTACTGACAAATCGGTAAGTATAGAAAGTGAAAAATTAGAAACATACGCTTTTAATTTTCGAACCCGGGACTGCTAGACATTTGAAAGAATTGTGAGTATTCCGGTGGAGAATAATTGTGCTCCTCTTGTTGCAGTTCCTTTAGTTTTGATTAAATATAGTAAACTTTCTCATATAAACTATTCTAAAACTAAGACTGACTTGTTTTAGTGACACAAATCTCGGCGGAGTTTGGCCTCCATTATTTTAGATCATTTTGGCTTGTAAGTAAGTAAGTAAGTAAGTAAGTAAGTAAGTAAATTCTTTATTTACAGAGGGTAACCCAATTGGTGATACCAATCTTCCTTGGGGCCCTCTTTAACAAGACAAACATGGCAATAATACATTAATACATGTTCAAATTATATACTAATGAAAGGAAAAAAGAAACTGCATACAAAATCAAACATTTTGAGGTCATTTCGCTCAATGTGAAAATAAAATCTGTCTGTGCAATTAAGGCATGGAAAGAGAGAGAGAGAGAGACAGAAAGAAAGAGAGGGGGAGAGAGAGGGAGAGTTTACATACATGTATCTGCATTAACAAATTAAACAAACAATGGCGTCGGAGGTTTACAATTAATTAATTCAAGATTTAGTGACTTACTAAATAGCTCAATTAACGTTTTATCCATTCTGTGCATTTTTTAACAAAACTCTGTAATGATAATGCGCTTTTAATATCAACAGGAATGCTATTCCACACCACTACACCAGAGTATGAAAAACTGCCTTTGAATAAGTTGCATTTCGCTTGTGGCAGTAAAAAGTTCTTATGGGCTACTGATCTTAAGTTTGATGCAGTATTATTAAGATTTACATCCCTCATTTGGAACAATTCATGTAAATAAATGGGCGCTAAATTATTATACACCTTATACATAAACTTAGCCTTATTTAGAAAAACACTCTGATCAAAAGACAAAATATCTAATCGTTCAAGTGACTCTTGAAGACCAGTGTATTCGTGGGACAGTATTAATTTGCAAGCACGCCCTTGTAATTTACTAATTCTGTTAATATTATAATTTGATGTATTACTCCACACAACACTACAGTATTCAAGATGTGGCTTCACGTAAGCATTGTAAAATAAAAGCCTGTGTTCTACGGATAAATAAGATCGTATTTTGCTTAAAAGCCATAAATATGAAGAGACTTTCTTTGACACTAGTTGAAAATGATTATTCCACATAAGATTTTCATCGACTTGAACTCCTAATATTTTGTGACCTGTTGTCATTTTAATGTCCATTTCATTATATCTTAAAGATAAAGATGAATCTTGTAAAGTAGGCCTTTTCTGTCTACTTGTTATTAACAGAACTTTCGTTTTATCTATATTAAAAACCATGCCGTTTTGTTTGCACCAAGTATGAAGTGCATTCAGTGCA
Organism: Ctena decussata; assembly: GCA_963989385.1. NCBI lineage: Eukaryota > Metazoa > Mollusca > Bivalvia > Lucinida > Lucinidae > Ctena > Ctena decussata. The sequence continues at coordinate 75,131,117 of OZ022511.1, read as the reverse complement.
TATTGCAGATTCGACTCCAACTTGTTAATGTCGTATTTGGAGTCATAAAACGTAGTATCATCTGCGTATAAATCAACAACAGTGGATTCTTTGAGTGTTAAAGGTAAGTCATTTATAAAAAGGGTCGGGAGACATATTGTTTTTCCCCGGGCGTCTGTCCGTCTGTCCGTCCGTCCGTCTGTCCGTCTGTCTGTCACAAATTGTGTCCGTTCTATAACTTGAAAACCACTCAAGCTATATTCGCGAAACTTCATATAAATATCAATCAACATAAGACGACGTGCAGAGTGCAAGAATGGTAACTCTGGCATTTATACTTTTTGAGTTATTTCCCTTGGAACTTAGTCCATCACAAAATTGTGTTTCAATCGTGTCCGTTCTATAACTTGAAAACCGCGCAAGCTATATTCGCGAAACTTCATATAAATATCAATCAACATAAGACGACGTGCAGAGTGCAAGAATGGTAACTCTGGCATTTATACTTTTTGAGTTATTTTCCTTGGAACTTAGTCCATCACAAAATTGTGTTTCAATCGTGTCCGTTCTATAACTTAAAAACCGCTCAAGCTATATTTGCGAAACTTCATATAAATATCAATCAACATGAGACGACGTGCAGAGTGCAAGAATGGTAACTCTGGCATTTATACTTTTTGAGTTATTTCCGTTGGAACTTAGTCCATCACAAAATTGTGTTTCAATTGTGTCCGCTCTATAACTTGAAAACTGCTCAAGCTTTATTCACGAAACTTCATACAAATATCAATCACTATGAGGCGATGTGCAGAGTGTACAAATGGTAACTTTGGCATTTATACTTTTTGAGTCATTTCCCTTGGAACTTTGTCCATCACAAAATTGCGTCTCCGTCGAGTCCGTCTATAACTTTAAAACAATTCAAGCTATATTCATGAAAGTTCATACAAATATCAATCAACATCAGACGACATGCAGAATGCAAGAACCATAACTTTAGCATTTATACTATTTGAGTTATTTCCCTTGGAACTTTGTCAGTCACAAAATCGTGTCTCAGTCGTGTCTGCTCTATAACTTGAAAACCATTCAAGCTATATTCACGAAACTTCATACAAATATCAATCAACATTAGAAGAATTGCATAGTGCAAGAACCACAACTCTTGCATTTATACTTCTTGAGTTATTTCCCTTGGACCTTTGTCAGTCACAAAATCGTGTCTCAATCGCTTTATTACTTGAAAACCGGACAAGCTATATTCACGAAACTTCAAACAAATGTCAGTCAACACTAGACAACCTGCAGAGCACAGCATTTATACTATTTGAGTTATTTCCCTTGGAACTTTGTCATTCACAAAATCGTGTCTCAATCGTCTAAGCTCTATAACTTGAAAACCGTTTAAGCTATTTTCATGAAACTTCATACAAATATCAGTCAACATATAAATAGACGACGTGCAGAGCACTGTAACTCTTGCATTTATATTTTTTGACAAAAACTAAATATGAATATCAGTCAACATTACATGACATTCAGAGCATAACAACTATAACTCTTGCATTTATACTTTTTACTTATTATGAATCCCTGCTTCAGGGTAGGGAAACATATTGTTTTTCCCTTGGCATCTTAATGACTGATCCTTTTGACATCAAAAAGGGGGGAGACATTCTGTTTTTTCGTAGAAAAACAATTCTAGTTTAGAAGGATTTTATGATGAACAAGATCAAATGCTTTTCTAAAATCTATCAAAACATATCCAACAATTTTCCCCTCATTTATCGCTTTTAACCAGGAATCAATATAAGAATAAGTGCAGATTCGGTAGAATGCTTTGGTCGGAATCCACTCTGAGACTTATGCAGTAAATTAAAGTTATCTAAATATTTAAAAAAAATGACTATCGACCCATTTCTCGATTACTTCTGAAAGTGTGGCAAGGATAGAGATTGGTCGGTAGTTGTTGATTTCAACCTTTAGCTCCAGATTTGAAAAGGGGTTTTACCTTTGCTTCTTTCCATAAACATGGAAACTCACCAACTGTTATGCTCTTATTCACAATATACATTAGGCTAGGTGCTAAAATATTTGCTGATAATTTGAGAATTTTCGGACCTATATTGTCCAAACCTGTAGATTTATTAACATTCAAATTTGATAAAAATTTTCGCACAAAAGTTATATTTGTCAGCGGAATACTGAATTCATATTTGAAGGGGACTCTTGTATGAACGTAATTTTTAAGGATTTCATTATCTGTCGTCAATATTGGCTCTTTAAGACTGGAAGCTATATTAACAAAGTATTCATTGAACATCTTCGTCAGATCCGGTTCGTTTGTTACCAAGTTTTCCCCTGATTTAATGTTTATGTTAGCCTCACGTGCGTTTCCTTTTCGATTGGCTCCGAGTTCTTTAAAAAGTTTCCAAATTGAACGAGGATCGGACTTTCCCTCTTCAATTTTGGACTGATATGTCTCCTGTTTAGCTACTTCAATTAATCTAGAAACTTTATTATGTAGACATATTGCCGTTGAGTTTGTATTTATTTCTTTCTTTCATGCAGTCCATTATCTCAGGAGTTAACGAGTCAGGTTGATATTTCTTCTTTATCCTATGACTTTTAATAGGGGCATGTTTATCTAATACTTCTAAAAAGAGAGCATTCCAAACCGAAACAATATCGTCTATTGTATCAAAATTTTCGATAATTTCGATAATTTCCCAGGGAACAGAACAAAGATCATGAAGGAATTTAAATTCTTCGAAATGTTTGGAAGATCTATAAGTAATTACTTGATGCGTATTATTACCGGTAACACGTGACTGATTTTTTCTATTAAAGAAAATAGCATAATGATCACTTAAACACGACCGCTTAACGTTTATACGTTGAATGTTTTCTTCAGCGTTCGTGTAAATGTGATCAATTAGAGTTTTAGAATCTCTTGTGACTCTTGTGGGTTCAGTTACAAGTTGGGTAAGACCTAAGTAGGTTGTAAAATTCCCCCTTTGTCTGTCGATGTCAGTGACTAGTAAATTTTTATTAAAATCCCCAAGTAAAATAAACTCTTTTTCTTTGTTGCCAGTTCTTGCTCCATCAGACGTCTTCCTGATACAATTGATTGTCGCCTTTGTCGGGACGCAGGGGCACTATTTAAAGAATCTTGTGTATAGTTGTTAATTTCATGAATGATTCAAACCAACAGCAACAACAATAAAAGCATCGTAAACGACTGCGTAATACCCCGCCACTGCAAACCAATACCCCGTCTTCTATCTTTTATACATTTTTTTTATCATGACATGAACCTCATATTACCTAGATAATGTGTTGCAAGTTTCAGGAAAATCCTGTTAATCTTTGATTTTATACAGAATTTTTTCATAATTTTATACATGTATATAGCTCTGGGGCAGGGGCAGGTAACCTATGTGGACTTAATACTACTTGTAACAGAAAGCTTACGTTATTTTAATCATTTCTATGAAATTTCATCAAGATATACCGAAAATCTGATTTTATATTGATTTTTTCATGATTTCATACATGTATACAGCATGTGTCAGGGGCAGATAACCACTGGGGGACAAAATTTTGATCAAGACATAAAGCTTATATCAATATGATAAATTGTTACAAGTTTCAGAAAAATCCCTTTCGACTCTAATTTTATACATTTGTTTTCATTATTTCATACATGTATATAGCCCTAGGGCAGGGGCAGATAATCCAGGTGGACAAAATTCTGCTTATAACTGAAAGCTTAAGTTACTTCGATCATTTCTGTGAAATTTCATCAAGATATTTCAAAGTGTAAAAGAATTACAGACCAAAAACTGTTTTTAAGACCATGAAAAGGGCAATAACTCCATAAGAAGACATCGAAATTTGCCCATTAACAATCCCAACCGAGACCTTCCCAAGACCAATGCACATGCCATGTATGAATAAAATCCGTTAATAAATACTCAAGTTATCGAACGGAAACGAAGTGCTCACGGACGGACGGACGGACGGACGACCGGACGGACGGACGTACGTACGACGGACGGACAGACACACGGACAGCCAGCGGGAAAACATAATACCCCGCCACTAACGTGTGGCGGGGTATAAAAAGTATTCCAATCAATGTCCACTCGGGTTTTATTTTTAGTCATGTGAAAAAATTGACATGTTTAAAACGAGACTTTGACAGTTATGACAACACTGCAAAAATATTAGACAAAACAAAATTTGCTAATAATTAAAACCTATGTTGCCCTTTTATAGACTGAAAAAATGTTTTCGATTTTCCTCAAGTAATTTGCCACAAAAATATTTAGCTACTTGTTCTGCCACTCATGTTGTTATATGATTTATAACCTGAGTATTAAACAATTTGAATTTGAATTTGAGGGCTTGAGGTGGTTCTGTAGTTGGGAACAGCTGCGTCTCTTACAAATGGGAAAAAGGTAAAGGTTTCCCTTAGCCGAATAGCCGTAGAGGCAGTGGGTGTTTGAGGCCCACTGTGTCTTGGGCAGTGCAGATGAAAAGCGGAGCCCATCCCTCTCCTTTCGCTGCCATATCTTTTCCCGATTCGAAAAGGGTACCCATTTACTGCTGGGTCGACAAAGAGAGTTTTCCAGTCGTCAGATGTCGAAACCTGGGCGTGGTCTCACGACTTTCCGGCGCTTTTCTGCACCACAACCGAGTCATTCTAACCACTCGACTACGGCGCCTCTCTTACAAATGGCACTTAAGTAAAACAGTGCCCCTGGCTCACAGAGCAAAATGGACAAAGTCATTGCACAGCCAATTTTCTCCTGGGCACCGTTTCACTAAACTTCGTAAGTCTAAGATTTTCTTAAGTTTGATCGTACGAAAATCTTAGCCAAAAATTGCGTTTCACTAACGTCAAGATCGTAAGAAAATTCTTAAGATTTTCTTAAATTTTGTCGTAACTTTACGACAGGGTGGTGGCTGTCTTAAGTTTACGAAAAAATCGTAAGTGTCATGGCGGCCTCCATGTTCAACACTCGCTTCAGATGAAAAATCTATGTTTACGCCTCCCACGAACATTATTTAGGGAAATTAGTAATCCGCTTGTTTGTATCTTACTATACAGTTGGAACGCAAACCCTCGAAAAGCGGTGATTGTATTTACAACGGTGGATCCTTCCACATAAAAATAGGCCCAAAAAATGGCGAACATGATTCTTGACGAAATTTCCCATTATTCTCAAATGTATTTAGAGGTATTGGCTATATTAACATGATTAAACACATTAAAATGTTTTGCTAACTAGTATTAAGCAGGCTTTCTCAACAAAATTCAGGGCCAAAATTGCTCGAAATGCTAAAATTTTCATCGTCAAATGACAATACTCTATCTTGATTCTACCGAAAACCTGCATCAACATAAAACATAATTTACAGAAAGCTGAGACTTTCTCCAATGCGCACACCCATGCCATCGAAAACTTTATTATTTCTTCTTTTTGCATGTGAAATTTCAAGCAATATCGTTTTGGAACATTTTTAAATTGCAAAATAAAAGATGGCATCTGTAGTTTTAACGCTCAGGAAACGGTCTTGCACGTGATATGAGCACCAGCAATACTTGTCGGACAGCCACAATTTAGACAGAAAATTGAGGTCGACAGCTTGTCAAACATTAGCTCAGATTGCTAAATACTTGAAGAGGAGAAATATAACGGAGTTTAGTTAACTAAAATAGAATACAAACTGGTAGAACGTACCTTACCTGACTGCTGACCTGATTGGCATTGTACAAATCTGACGTTCTGCCACTCAAATTTGTGAAAATAATATCCTTTTCTAATATTATTTATCTTTCAAACAGTCATCTGTTTTCTGTCAAATAAGTTATTAGGTCACTATTGTGACGTAATAAAAGAAATGACGTATATTGCCTCGCGCTAGATTGCCAGTCCGCATGCCATGTAAACAGATTATAAGTCGAACATGAAATGCACCAGTACGAAGTAAAGAGTTTCTTTCTTGTCGTTTTGTTTGTCTAGTTTTCGAAAAATTTACGATCTGATTTTATAATTTGCTCAACAATTACAGAGGCCATATGAGCCGCGACACGAGAAAATAAACAAAGTGGTTGTGCGCCAAGCGTAGACTCAGATCAGCCTCGGCATCCGCCTAGTCTGCACAGAGTCTTCCCTAAGCGTTTTAAGGGTAGCTAAGGGTTTAAGCTACCTGCAGACAGCAACGACTCTGGTCAGACTGGGCGGATGCACAGGATTATATTAGTCTGCGCTGGGCGCACAACTACATTGTTGGTTTTCTCGCGTCGCGGCTCAAGTTACTTAGAAAGAAACAAGCCAGATGGGGATGGAAGGAGAGATTTACAGACACTTCGGCCCCAAACCATCTCGGCCCCTAGACACTTCGGCCCCAAACCATCTCGGCCCCAGTCACTTCGGCCCCAGACACCTCGGCCCCAGTCATCTCGGCCCCACGGACACTTCGGCCCCTAGTCATCTCGGCCCCTAAGACATTTCGGCCCCAGTTGTATTTTCGTATTTTTTTAGTATATTTATGCGTAATATTATCAGAAACGCTTTTCAGAGGAATGTCAGGCTTTGTTTTGCATTGTCATTAAATGTATACAGCTATTACTTTTGCAGTATCTTGAAAGTACGCTCACAAATTACCGTGAAACGGCTCTAAAAATTCAATAAATTTCATTGGGGCTGAAAAGACGATCATTTGTAACTAAGAAGCAGACCCAAAAGGAATGAACATTATTAATCTGATCATGAGTAGCAATTCAACCATCTTCGCAAGCCGAGGGTACTAAGTCCAATTTGTTCCTTGCTACCCTTGGCCGTCGGCCTATTTGTAAATCGAATTTCCCACTGCAATAGCATTTCATCGGACGGGAACAATTTCCATCACATCAAGTCAAATTATCACATTTTTCGCATAACATGCGCTGTCATCGACAGAAAAAAATATCAAGTTTTAACCTATGAAATCCCAGAACGGACATTACCTTTCCGATATTTATCAGAAAAAACAGAATGAAATTAAATCAAATTTAGAAAGGGAACAAAAACAAGAAAATCAGACATGCAGGAATTTAAAATAAACACACAGAATGGAAATTAATATAAGAAAATTATAAAAGAAAATAAAACAAGCTATTTAGAAATGAATTTGAAACAAGAAAACAGAAATTAAAACAAGACAGCGCAGTGTCTGCAAAGCAGAAGGTGAAGAGCGGCGGGGGGATTGGGCTTAAGGGGGTCTGTTGCGAGAGGTGCGGACCTGAAACCGCCGATCTGCTAAATATGCTTTATAATGATATTTATTAAAGGAAAATTCATGATGTGATAGATCACTCATGAGTAAAATAGCCGTAGTAATTTAGATTAATTGCGGTTTAGATTAATTGCGGTTCGTTTTAGCCTGGCAAAAGTTTGCTCTTTCAAATTTACATTTTTGCCAATTTTGGGTCATTTTAACACCGACTGAAATTATCTATCTATCTATCTATCTATCTATCTTTGTACATCCGACCTATTGTGCCAGAGTATCTGTTTTAAAAAATCCAGGTGTATACGCGGTATCCAATAATCAGCGATCATCGATTACTGATATACACGATCAATGTAGGTGTGATTTAACGAGTCTTAATAAACAACGTACATGGACAAGATAAGGCGTCTTTAATTTGAAAAAAAGACCATACGCCATGTGCGGAAATAGTCAATACTGAAATCAGTCTACACAATAGGTCAGACTTATCAGAGTTCTCTTCCCACTTTGTTTTAGATTCTTCATAAATCAAAGATTGTTTCTACGAAAATTGCAGGATCGGCCGCGCAGACTGATCTGTGTCTTCGCATGACGTATGGTACATGTTCACGCGAAGTCCATAAGTAACATTATCGCCGTCTTTCATTTTTTCGCGCTCTGTGACAACAGCGAAAACTGATAAAGGGTAAAAATATACTCCCTCGTCATTTTACCATTTCCAAATAATTTTTGTGACTAAATTTCGTTGGTCATTATATTGTCATACCTAAACTCTAGTTTAAAATTAAAAAGTATGCAAAGACCAGGAACTGAAACAATCAAAATCCAAATCCAGCCCTCAAACCATAGTTGGAAACAACTAAGATTACAAATAATCAAGATACAGAGAACATATGGCCAACCGAGTGAGCAGCTTGTTCCCAAAAGGTGGCCACTCAGCAACCCAAACCGAACCAAAAATAATAAGAACATACATAAGGTAAAACATCACAGAAACTCTGACACCAAAAACAGGCAACAGAGAACCACAACAGAACTACCGCCTTGGAACGGTCAGTAATGAATTACTGGGGGGCTTAAATCGATTTTACAGGCCCAACCTCACCCTCAGTTTCTGAAGTGGTACAAAACATTTAGTTGGTTGTTCGGTTCGCATGATAACCCTCTAACTCGTCAATGAATCATCACGGTAAACACATAAATCAAATTTCAACACCATGAAGAAGCAAAGACGAGGACTCAACAGATACAACGGGCCGTCTGACAGGTGGAGATCCCTGTCCTGCCAAACGACCCCACTGGAAATCTGAAGCAAAAGAAGGTCACCAGTTGAGCCCCGGTGGACCAAGCAACAGACAAAAAGGCTCCGGTCCCAACCAACTAAAATATATAGCTTTAGGTCGGGGCCATCATAGAGTCTGACGACCGATCCCCCGGTGTGCAATTAAAGAGTGCAGCAAAGTTATCAACCGTGATTGGGTTAATCACTAAGCATGCAGACTGTCGCATAACATTTAAATTATAGCCAATACGTTTGTGACGTATTATTATTTTTCGGAATTGATCAGAAAAATCAGTCCTACCCTTAATCTTTTTGAATTTGTATACTAAGTCACCATAAAATTCTGGTTCCGATAGGCCTTGGTGTAAAAGAAATTTTAATCCGACATCAAATTTTGAAACCAATTCATGGTGTCTGCGATAGAATTTAGAAAAAGCCTTTCTAAGCTTATGATACCGATAGCCCTGTTGAAGAAGTTTAGCAGTTAAACATTTATTAGGAGCATTAAAGTCATCTACATGACTACACACTCTAGCAAATCTTATAAGTTGAGAAATATACACTCCATAAGAGGGACGAAGTTCACAAAAAGTTATGGTTTAAGATAATTATGAATTAAAAGATAAAATATATCCGCAAATTAAGATAATCATGAGTCAGTAAGAACAATCAGTATAGACAGTAGTATTAATTTATAAGCTACATATAATAATGACCATTCTGTTGGTTATGTATGTTAATTTCAATATATATTTACATATTGTAAAACTCAAATATAAATACTCTTCTTTCCGTATATCCAGCCATGATAATTAAAGACGCCTTATCTTGCTCGTGTGCGTTTGTTAATTGCTCATCGTTAAATATCACACATGCGGTTATCACTCACTAATCGATGTCGTGTGTCACGATTAATCGATACCGCTGCTTAGCTGGACTTAAGGCAGGTTGAATGTCTTTTAAATAGACAAACAGAAGGAATATATAGACAGAGGGACGATCGGGCGAAGAAAATGATAGCAAAATTAGATAGATAGATAGATAGATAGATAGATAGATGTCATATAAACTTCAGTTATTGTAACTCGCGTTAACGTTTTAGTTTCGTGTTTTAGTTTTTAACGTTATATCGCTTTCAAGATATCGGCGAGTTCTTGAAATCACGATCATCCAATTGTCACTTTGGAAGTTAATTTGTCGAGCATTGGCGAGGTTCTTGAATCCGATTTGCTAATATTAGCAAAACTGAAGGCGTTGCAAATAATAGCAAAAATGAAGGTATTGCGAATATTAAACAATTTACAGTTTATACTCATGTAGCATTTGGTCATATCCTTTCTATCCGTCTAAAAATATGAAAGCCTTACAGTTTTAGTCCAAAGAGTCGGCATGGCAAAATGTTTGGTATTAACTAAGGGAAACCATGGTATTTAAAATTAAAAAACAAAAATAAATAGATATATAAATAAATAAATTATAGGTAAAAATGAGAGCAAGGAAAAATAGATAAAAAAACCCGGCCAAGTCAATTTTTTAATCTGTCATGATTACAGAGAAAGCACATGCTTGTGCTGAAATAAAAAGTTTCAAGGCACGATGAGTTTCTACCTCTTAGTTCATCACAACAAGTAAGATTAGATTTGAAAATCATGTGAAAAAGAGACATTCATTTACCCTGTAAAAATATTGAAGATTGGTTCTACCTGCCTACTAAAAATACTATACGAAGCAAAGAAAAAATAACAACAACAAAAAACAAAAAAACAAACGAGAAACGTAGGGGAGACCGGGGATAGTTGATGCACGGGGCAAGTTGATGCAGTGGGAATTAAAAGACAATGGCGTCATTATGGGCGTCAGAAATGACGAATTAAAGTAGTCATTGACAGCCGCAATCTTTTTTCCTGAGGTTTTTCGGAATTTCGACAACAAATAAGAATTTGGTGAAGAAAAGTTCATTTTTGACACACCTAAGTAAATTTATGTTTTTTTTTTGCAATTTTTCGTTTAGCGCGCATTTGTTGCTGGTTGTTCATAATTCTTTTATGCACACAGGTGAAATCTTTCATCTTCAAAATCGTATGCTCTTCTGAAGGAAAACATTGTGTGTTAGTTGTCTACCTTGTTGAATGTCACGTGTGGCATGGTTGGGGCAAGTTGATGCAATGAGCATGGGGCATGTCGACACACCATAGAGTCCTACTGTACTGCATGAGCTGCTTACAACATTTGGATGGACTTGATCTCTAACTGATGTAGACCTATGTACAATAGTTTAAGCATTTCGGATTTGTATTATTTTAGAATACGATGTAATTTATTATATTCAAACAAATGTACAATGGCATTCGAGCTATGTCACAGCCATTCCTACAATTTACATGTGCGCCAAGCGAAGACTCGATACATCCGCGCAGTCTGATCAGAGTCTTTGCTGTGCGGATAGCTAAGGGCCCATGCCTTTTCGTGTGGCCAGTGAAGACTCTGACCCGGATGTGATGATGCACAGGCTGAACTGAGTGTTTGCTGTGCGTATATGTAAACTGTACGAATTACTGGGCCCCGGCTTATTCAATATAGACTCTATGACAATGAAATGATATCTTCTAATTTAGAATGTTCTAAAGTTTCAGATATAAAAGTATAAAATGTTTTGATCATTTTATCGTACAATATTATTCATATACAAACAGCCCTTCTAGAGACCTCTTTCTCCTCTTTCTCCCCCTCTGAGAGACGGCCCGATATAGACTGAAATACTGTATCAAAGGGCCGTTAAACCCAAAACAATCAATCATTATCAATCTAGAGATCTTTTACTGGAGATACATGTAACTTCAATGGCTAAAATAATTTCGATAAATGCATCTAACTAGAAAGCAAGGAAACCCCCATCTGTCCATAAAAACGGTCAATTTACTGTAGTATTGGTTGCATGGACTTGTAAAGGCAAGGAAAAAATGTGTATCAACTTGCCCCAAGCGTTGCATCAACATGCCCCACTACTGGGGCAAGTTGATGCATTCGACTTCCTAAAGAAATCTTTTTAAACGGTGGGAAAATAGACCAAAATTCAAGGATTACTATTTGATTTTAAATGCAGAAAAGACAGAGCTTTTAGTATATACAAAGATGATCACTACTGGGCTGTCCGGTCACGAGATATATCAAAACGTCTAAAAGTGCATCAACTATCCCCGGTCTCCCCTACCTCCACGCATTTGTGATTATTCGTTCTATGGCTGTCAAAGGAAACACAAAAGATCCGCACGAACGTATCCACGACAGTTCCCGCAAGACTGAGGGTGGATGCGACCGGGCGATAGTGCTTGGTAACTTTCAGTGCCATGCGGTCCTACTAATCTGGATAATAGTAGGGCAAGGACCTTCTGTGCTTGCAGTATGTGCGGATCGGTGTTGTGTGGCTATTTACTCCCGGCTATCATAATCTCCCCTCTTTCTTCGTCTCTCTGGGAGACGGCTCGATATAGACTGAAATAATGCCGTTAAACACAAAACAACCAACCAAACAAAAGTCGCAAGACTGAGCGGGTAGTAAGCTCATAATTTTGCAGGATTCTATGGCACTCTCGAGGAATATTACTGTGAAAAAGATGTAAACATTTCAATGGGCAAAAATAGCGAAAAATATAGAAATTAATTAAATTTGTCCAACTGGGGCCGAAGTGACTAGGGCTATGGGGCCGAGATGACTAGGGACCGAAGTGACTAGGGGCCGAAGTGTCCAGGAATTTATTTCTAGGTGGGGCCGAGATGGTTTGGGGCCGAGATGACTAGGGGCCGAGGTGTCTAGGGGCCGAGGTGGTTTGGGGCCGAAGTGTCCTGTTACCGAAGGAGACGGTTGGTGACGAGGGTGGGGATGGGGCCAAAGAAGTGGGGGAATTCATCTTGACTGATGCCTGGAGTGATGTATAGGTCCCAAACATGACTTGAGCAGTCGTTGCTGTGACAGCGTATTCTCTCTCTCTCTCTTTCTCTCTCTCTCTCTCTCTCTCTCTCTCTGCCCGATTTGGCTTCATTGTTGTTACACATACTAAGATTTATAACAATCATTTGAATCTTACCAACAGCTGAGCCGCAACAGGGAAAGAGGAATCTTGTCGGATATGATAACAGCAAAATCTGCTTACTCTAACAAGACTGCTTCAAGATATAAGCGAATAGCAAAACCCTGATTGGCTTGCAAGCAAACTCTTTCCGTTCTGAATTAAGTTACGAAGAGCATTTCGTGTGTTCGATGATGAGCATGAAAATGTGTCGGGGTGTGCGGATGTGGGAGGGGTGGGGAAAATTTGGAGGCTTGCTACGTGCCATCCGACGTTTGGCACGTGGCACAGAAACAGCCATTTATTCCGTGGAAGCAAAGTACTGTACATGAACTTAAACTGTATATGAATCGCTCCACTTCGGCAAATTCCACATCCCAAATAAGCGTAAAGACCATTGACAGTATACTTAAACAATCTGCTTGAAAGTTGAAAATAGCGGGCGTGTGAGAAACTGTTGAAATACGCATGAACTTTGTATACTTATTCAAGCAACCCATCATTGTCTTCATTTAGCAAAATGTGCATGAACAAAAAAGCTACCAGCCAAGATCCATAATAGAATGCACACATGCAAGCTGTTCATCTTAACTTTTATAACATTTGTGGTGCTAGCTATCTTAGTCTTTGCTTGTTGCAGGTCACCCGTGTACTTACTGACCCTCAGAAAATTAATTCTACAGTAAGGGAAAAAGTGAAAACCTTCCCGCACGTCACCACATTTGGTAGCTTAGAGTGAGTGAACTCGGGTTTAACGTCCCACCAACAACGACGTCATATGGAGACGGGACCTCGGTTTAAAGTCTCATCCGAAAGACCGGAGAAGCGGGGGTTCGAACTTGCGATCTCTGGATTGGTAGTCCGGAGTGTTATCCACTACACTACAGCCGCTCCTGGTGGCTTAGAGTGTTCAGATGAGAATCTGAAGGCCGTTAGCTCAATTCCTATCATTGCCTAATGAATGTATTTCGACTGTTGTCCTATTCGATTCAGAAATCGACTGCCCAATTATTTAATTTCAGGACGCAGAGTATGAAGAATAATGATTAAGCCCAGAGTTGAGTATATAGTGTATTGGATTGCCCTTTACATGTGCCTTCGGGACGATTCGTAAATGCAAAAATATCAAATCTTCTGGTGACCTGCAAGATACCCGGGCCTGCTAGTCAACCGGACAATTACAATGTTACAATTTTTGTCGGCATACAAATGAAGAACGAACATGCTAAGCATTGGAAGGAACTGAAAAGAAATTGAGAGTGTACATGTAAATGTGTGGGCCTAGGGCAACCGGGTACACTTTCAGGGGAAGCATCTCGGCAATAATATTTTTGATTTATCCTACCTTTCCAATGGGAGTAAACTCTTTAAGGAAAGCATTTGCTCCTTTGAGAGCAAAGAAGTTTTGAAGAGTCACCCAGTTCAGGAAAACTAACAGGAAATTGATAAAGTTGTGTATTGATAATAAGTCTACGATAATTTGTGCCGGTTATCCATAAAAACATGTTGCGGCTGTATATAGAACCGCCTCGCCAAGACTACTCTAATGTGAGGCAACATCAGTCATTTTAATAGAGAAATAGGAAAACACGATCTGAATTATTAGTAAATGCTTTTTGTTGTTTGTTTATATGTGACTGCATAACCGAAAGGGTTCGTAATTGGAGAAATAAATGTTCTATTCTATTCTGTTATTTTATGTAGATCTACCCGTGTACCTGCAGATTTGTAAATGTTGCCCCCCCCCCCCCAAAAAAAAAAAGAAAAAAAAAAAGAAAGAAAAAAACACAAAAAACAAAACAAAGAAAAACACACACACACACACACACACACACACTCAGATGCCTGACGAGTTTCTCAAACTTATACAGGCAATGCAAAAACATCGCATGCATACAGTGCACTGCTAACCCTTCTCAAAGGCGTAACTGCCTATACGCTAATAGCAAGGTGCGTATTGTAATTTTGTCAAATAGACAAAATTTCAACAGGTATCGCTATATTTGATGATGCTGGTATTTGTAAATGGAACAAGATTTCAATAGTTGCGGCAATATAAAGTAGCTTTGGGGCCCACCTCTTATTCTTGCTCTCAAAGGATAAACATAATTGTGCGTAAAGTGTAATAACCCCTACACTCCTGCTTCTAACCGCAGTGCTTGACACTCCCTAGATTAATGTGGTGGCCCAAAAGTTCAGCAGGCCACATTTTCAGTGGCCCAAATTAGCCACTAGCTGAATATACGATGCATTTATTATTGCCAGACAGGTAAATTTGAGCCACTAAAATTCATGATTTGAAACTTTTTGGTGGTCCCAGACAAAATTTAGGCGCATTTGGCCACTGGGCCACTGGCTGTTTCCAGCATTGTATCCGTCCCACGAAGGGGGGGGGGGGCATTCTCATCCCTCCCAGGTTACTCACATACAACCGTTTATTTGACTTTTGAAATCAAGCGCGTGGTCTGCTAATTAAAAAAAGAAATAACCGTTAAATTACCGTTCAATTATGAGGGAAAGGCTAATCGTGAACGATAGCATGAACTGTACCTAAATGAACATCAATTGCTCATTAAGTCCGTCTTTTAAGCCATGATTGTACAAACTTCTAATCGATCACGTCATAAGCTTGTGTTTACGATTTGCTAGAGCATAGAGGTGAGAGTTGACATTATTGTATCTGACAATAAAATATGAATAAAATGTATTTGCTTGACTGTTTTATTCGGTCTTGGTTGAAGATTAATCAGTGAGAGGTGCTACGTTTCTACGGACAGGCTGAATTGTGAGTTTGTTATTTTTGCAGTGAACACTTAGCGCGTAAGCTGGCATGATTTCGACGCCATTTCGGTTTGTTTTCAAACCGGGTGGTCATATGTTATTTTGCAATTTTAAAATGTTCCAAAACCAAATATTTTGAAATTTCACATAATAGTAGAATATATATGAGGAGTGAATTCTCAACAGCTTGTTGAGGATCTTAGCAGGCAACTCATACAAGGAAATCAAATAGATTTAGTCTTGCTCGACTTTAGCAAGGCATTTGACAAAGTCAGTCACCTGAAACTCCTTTTTAAACTGTTGACTTATGGAGTGAATGCTAAAACTCTACATTGGATAAAATCCTTTCTTGGGGGTCGAACCCAGGCTGTAGTGCTTGAAGGGGAGTCATCAGCAGAAGTACCCGTCACATCTGGAGTACCCCAGGGCTCAGTTCTTGGCCCACTCCTCTTCTGGCTCTACATAAATGACCTACCAGACAATATTCAGTCCCAGGTAAGACTATTTGCAGATGATACTGCTGTTTACCTCACAGTAGCTAACCCAAGTGAGCGCTTTTCCCGAAAACCATGCTGAAGATCATACAGGATGTTGTTTTCATTGAAATGCCGGGTAAGATTGTTGAGGAGTGAATTCTGGAATTGACACTCTCCAGAATGACCTCAACACCTTACAACAATGGGAACGAACCTGGGATATGGAATTTAATCCAAGTAAATGTCAGGTGCTACATATAAGCAAATCCAGACAACCTATCATTCCCCAGTATACCCTCCATGGGGAGATTCTGGAGGCTGTTGATAGTGCAAAATACCTTGGGGTAAACATATCCAAAGATCTTAGCTGGAACACCCACATAAATGAAATTACAAATAAGGCTAATAGAACTTTAGGTTTTGTCAAAAGAAATATTAGAACAAAAAATCAGTCTGTAAAAGAATTAGCCTATAAAACTTTAGTCCGACCCCAGGTTGAGTATGCCTCCACCGTCTGGAGCCCTTTCACAAAACAGAATATCCAAAAAGTAGAAATGTTGCAAAGAAGGGCTGCCAGATGGGTGACAAGTAGATATTCCTCGTATGATAGTGTAACTGAGATGCTGAGTAACCTCGGTTGGCGCTCCTTAGAAAATCGCCGATATGATGCTCGCCTCGCGATGTTCTATAAGATCACGTATGGTCTTGTCGCCGTGCCAATGCCTTCATATTTTGAGCGTCCCATCAGATTATCTCGTCACATGCATCCACTAAGTTTCCGCCAGGTACATGCTACTACAGATTATTACCGGTATTCCTTTTTTCCAATGACTGTTGTTTTGTGGAATCGGCTCCCTACAGGTATAGTTCTCTTAAAAGATCTTGACTCCTTCAAGCTAGAAGTGAGCAAGATAAATCATCAAAGGCCATAGAAAATAAGATCTGTTTTTACCCTGCTTTTATCTCATTACTTTGTTAACAATACTAACACTTTCATCTTTTTTTCTAATCTCACTATCATTCTTTTAGATCTCACTATCACTTTTTTACTTTTATTCTTACTAACCCTGCGCATAACACTCAGTAGAGGGTGACGCAGTAAACATAGATAGATAGATAGATAGATATATCAATATTTATCGTGGCATAGGTCTGCGTTTTGGAGAAAGTCGAATAAGCTGTAAATCGTAACTTTTTGTTCATCTATTTGACGCTGACGTAAAGGGCACTGTTTCGTCAATAATTACACAGGCGGAAAAGGATGTCCTGGAATTATTTTAACAGAAAAATTCAATAATGGAAGTCAGAAAAGTGCTCTTAAAATTTCAACCGGTGGGGCGATTTGATTAATCTGTATGGTGGCGTTAAAGTACTATGGGGTTCGTCGATAGCCATTTTGATGGCGCCAATTTCGAACAAAATTCCGTTGCTATGTGTTTGATTATATCCCTACTCCTTGGAGCTGCGTTCCAACTGATAATTAGGTTTCGGAAGCGATTAATGGGACGGTACTGTACCTGACGTTGCCAGGCGATCGATTTTGATCGATGTAAGCATCCTAAAAATAATGAAATTAGCTCTGTTGATGCATATTTGTACACGATTTAGCATGCTTCAAGCTTTCTCAATGTCGTTTGCTGTTTAGTTTGTGCATTTCCGACGATGGACATTCCTGCAATAGGGAGAAAATGGGTGGGGAACTGGTGTGGTGTTGCATGAAAATGGCACCTTAAACCGTGTGTATACTGAGAAAAGATTATAGGAAGTACGTTCATCCACAGGAGTCTGAAATTTAGTCAATAAAATAAAAAAAATGCAAATTCTACAGAATCGCGTTCATATTTATACATATATGTATTATAAATGAGTTTTCGTGGTTGGTGGGGTGCAAAAGGCATTGCATTCCTGTCTCTTTAAATAGTATATATATTTAGATAACTGGGTGTGATTTTGTAGAATATGCCTTTTTTGGTATTCTATTGACAGAATTTCAAACTCCTTTGGTTCATCAGCCTGCACATTTACGTGTGAAACGAATCAGAGCTGCCCTGTTTCATTTAGAGGCCTTTACATATGTCACAGGGTAAAGATTAGGTATATAATACACTTGTACTGCCTTGCGGTACAAGCCGGTTTTTATAGCGACGTGGTAGAGTGCGAGACTTTAGATCGAAGGGTCCCGGGTTCGATCCTCGGCCCGGGCGTGAGATTTTTTAAGAGTCCGTGACAAATGGCGCCCAACGTAAATGACCCACATGTGCATTAGAACTCCTTAAGTCTCATTTCCAGTGATTCTTGTAACTCCTGAGAATTCGAGGACGAATTCAATATGGAGGGGGAGAATGTCACAGGGTAAAGATTAGGTATATAATACACTTGTACTGCCTTGCGGTACAAGCCGGCTTTTATAGCGACATGGTTGAGTGCGAGACTTTAGATCGAAGGGTCCCGGGTTCGATCCTCGGCCCGGGAGTGAGATTTTTTAAGAGTCCGTGACACATAGGCGTAGAAAGAGGGTCAGCACGCTCCCCCCCAATAATGCATGGCTCTGCCCCCCCCCCCCCCTCATTCCTCCCCCAACCCCCCCCCCCCTCATTCCTCCCCCAACCCCCCCCCTCATGCCTCCCTCCCATGCCCCAGAAAGAAGAAAAGAAGGTTGCCCTAAGGTTTGCATCCCCTCCCGAACCTTTCTAGCTCTATGCCACTCGATAGATCTATCACTGACAATGATGAAACGTGCATGTGCAGGCTGATCTGACTATTCCCAGTCTTTAACACAGTCTTACTGGGCCTTAGGTTCCAGTTCATATATGCATCATGGAAAAGTGCTTTATGCGGCTAAGGATACTTAGAAATTGTATCATACTGCTAAATAAAATGTAGCAACAGTTCTTTGAGGGACAGCTAGGTCATCCTTAAAATTGTGTTTGTTGCAATTGTCTACTGAGGTGTGGGTAGGTTGGAAACATTTTTTTTTTTGTCTGTAAAAATTGTGTTTCTTTGCAATTGTCTACTTAGGTATGGGTAGGTTGGAGATATGTTTTAAGTGTGGGAAGGTAAGATTGACAAGATATTTCAGACTCAAACTGTACTGGCAAAAAAAAAGCAAAAGTAAGTAGGTAGGTAAGCAATTGCTAACAATTAAAATTTAAATTCAGGCCTTGTGTTTTGACATTTTAAGCTCTGACTTCATTTGGGGTATATTTAAAGGCAAATTCTTGTGAATTCTACCAATATTCACTTAGCTTGAAGCATTCAGAGTCATATTGCTAGGAACATCCTGTGGCATTATTGACATTATTAGCCAAAATGTAGGGAAAAAAAAGAACAAAACAAAAAAACACTTGTCATAAATCCTTGTAGACCTGCAAATAGCAAAAGAAAAATATTTTGATAAAATACAGTCATGTAATGATGTAAATCTGGCAGGAACCCATTAATATCATTACTTGGCAGCATAGAACACTTTTTCACATAGCCAGGCTGTAGGTGCTGTTCATTGGCAGATCCAAGATATGGGTTATGGGGGTTTCTTAGGTTCCAAATCTGAGGAGTCCTTGCAGTGGGACCCTCAGTTTTGTAATTAAGTGTTCCATTCAGAAAATTGAGGGTCCTGTTTTCATATTATCTGATTATGTCTTTAATTTTGTCCAAAGCAGCTACAAGAATATTTTTTAACAAATATTTTGTGATTAATTCTGAAAAAAAAATTTTTTTTTTTTTTTTTCAGTTATTCCAAGTAACTGTATCCATTGTGATGCCAGAATTAATATCTCTCTGTTTATGCTGTAGTCTAACTTTGAGAGTCCCAGAAGACCCCACAATTTTTTTCTGGGAGCCTGAGAATAATTAATTTGGAGAGTCAGTGATACAAATTCCTGTTTCAGGAAATGTATAGGGCATGAATTCTGAGAGTGAAGTTACTGAAGTATTTTAGGACTGACAAGTCTGAAGTATAATCCCCCCCCCCATTGTGTTATGAATGTCATTTGAATGAGGATACAACATGGTTCAGCACAATATGATACACAGGCTTAGAACTGCAGTGAATGAAGTCTGATGAAGTTTGTAATGAGATTTTATGGAGTAAAGTGAGGCTCCTGGCCTAATTTTGAAAAAATAAGTTACATATTATATTATTTTTCTATTTTATTTTTATTTATTTATTTGAAAGAAACATGACTGTGCTGGTCTTGTCACATTTAGTCTTTTTGTGTGGTAATGGGTGGATTGAAAAATAAGTGAGAATTGTAAGTGAGTGGGAAAATTTGGTGAGAATCTGCCTAATTTTTGGAGAAAGTAAGCATCTGTCTACCAATATATAAAAAAAAATTGTGTAGATATGGAGAATTACAAATGAAAAAAAAAATATACTTTTCTTAAACTGGTCCTAATATGACTGGTATAAATGTTGATTTCTTTTATTTCTGTCATTATGCTCAAATGTATATGGCGGCATGTTCATTTGAACTGTTATGATGACAGAGCTGTAAGAAGATTGACTGATGATTCTGACACTTTTTTTTTCATTTCTCCATTGAAAATGTACCTGAGGGCTTTTCACTTGCATAATTTGTATAAAAAAAACAACTAAAACAACAAGAAAAAATAATAATGATAAAAAAAAGAACCAGTAATCACTTCTTTCACAGGCCTTATACTGGCAAAGCTTTTTCAAGCATGAAAAAATTTCAGTGCCTGAAAATAGAATTTAACCCATTGCATCCTGGGTGTTTTTCGTCATCTGCTGAAATTGTTGTCTGCATCAAAAATCAAGAATATTTTGACAATATTGGTCTAACTTTTGTAGAAATGATGTCTTGGCAGCAAACATTTTGGATCTCAGATCAGGCCCCACGTGTGTGTGTGGGGCCTGATCTGAGATCCAAACTGTTTGCCCAGATACCCCTCAAGGGGTATCCCAAATAGAATGGGTTAAAATTAAAAATAATGGGACAATTCAAACCCTTAAGGCCTGAAATCAGGCTCAGACCTGACAAGTATGAGGACTGTTTTCAGTACATAACTGCTGCAGAATCAACAACATCACAAGGTAAATGTTTGAAGAGATGGGTAAATGTTTGAAGAGATGGGAAACCATAAATCTAAATGACATAGATGCTATGTTGGTAACACAACAGTTTGGTTTTCTGTGTATCTGAGAAGAATCTCTCTCTGTGTGTGTTATATGGGCTAGTGTTTCAAATGCTGCAGAACTTGATCAATTTTCTCCTATCACAGACATTAATTTTGTTGTATTATGACTATTTTTTGTTTGTTTGTAGATAAAATTCCATAAAAAAGTTCTTGTTCAGCTCGAACCAAAATGCACAAGTGTCTCTGATCAGTGTCCAGGATTTTTTATGGGAATTTGGTTAGGATTATATCTTTAGCTTGATATGACTGACACCGAATAAATCATTTTAAAGTTCTTTCAGTCATTATGTTGCTGGTTTTGACAAAAATTGGATTTAAGGATATTGTTACATATCATATCATTTCCATGAACATCAAATTACCATAAAATTTCTGAGTATTTGGACAGATACATGTAGGGCTGATTTAACAGTGCAGACCCTGATCGTACTGCTGAGTCATTTGCCTTTCTATCTGTATCTTTTGGTTTCATTCTTGCATTGTAAAACTGTATTGTTCCATTGTTAATATAAATGGCAATAAGTATTTTAGATGTCCCAATTTTTAGAAAGTTTTTGGTATATATTTGAGTGTGTTTTGGCCAGAAGCACCTTTACTATTCGGAGTATCTGAAGGAAAGTTCACAGAAATTATCACATTGAGATCAGCTTTCTGTTACCTTCAGCATTTGACTGACAATATTATCTGCCCCTGCCATAAGGGCTACTATACATGTCAAAAAAATAGTTTTTGGCTTGTAGTTCACAGATGTGGAATATCTTGGTTCTTGTTTTACTTGAACCACAGCACAATTTCTCAATTAATACCAGTTTTTCTTCAAGAGAAAGCATAAGGACAGTACTCGACTGACACTAAAAAAAAAATTCTTATCTTTAATTTGAGTATATTTGTATGTATGACATTGGATCAAATTACCGTAAAAGTTCTTAGTATTGGAACAGATAGATCTGTGCTAACTGTGCAGACCCTGATCAGATGGATACTTTAGGTACTATTTGCCTGCCCATTAAATGCATCTATTGATAATTGCATTGCTGCATTGTAAAATCAAACAGTTTCATTTTAGAACAACTGCAGTATTTTATTTCGGTTCCAATTTTTAGAGTTGTAATGGTATATTTTAAGTGGCTTTTGGATGTAGCTTCTTTACTATTGGGACTTTCTGGTTGAAAAGTTCCAGAAATGATTACATTAAAGTAAGCTCTCTCTTAATATCAGCATTTTGATGACTGGGGCTATTTGCCCATTCCACAGGGGCTATGTACATGTCCAAAAATTAGTTTTTGGCTTCTGGTTCCTTTATTATGTGGAATCCTAAAATTTCACACAAATGATTACATATAAGTAGTCTTTCTGGAACAATCAGAATTTTGTATGACATGACAGCAGCCCTCTCCCCTTGGTAGGAGCCAGTAGCTCAGTGGGTTAAGAGCTGATCTTCTGATCTAGGTGTCCCTGGTTCAAATCTGGCTGGAGGTGGAATTCTTTCCAGCCATAAATGGGAGCCCATTGCTCACAGCTTTTCATTATCATTACCATTTATCCTGATATGACTGAAATACTCTTGAAAAGGATTACTATATCCACATGGTCTTGTTTTCAGCTGCCCTGTTGCTTTGGCAAGTCCATCCCTGTTCATTCTTCAATATTGTATTGTATTGTGTCTCGGCCAGATGGTTCTAATAAAGGGTCATACCATATGTTTTTATGGAGAAATACAGATAATTATCCCTAAGTTATCCCCTTCAGCCCGTGTTATGTGGAGCACATGCAGTGTGTCATATTCTCGAATGGCTGCTTGGATCTTTCTGAGAATAAATCCCCATTAGTTATGATATGGTCTTTACAGATCACAGATGTTCATGCAGTAAGCTTTGGTAGCATTTTATGTGGAAGCCCTGTGTTATTTTCTCTAGCTCTGCTGTCAAAGCCCATGATTTACAGGCATACAGAAATACAGATACAACAAAACACCACTGATCTAAGCCCTGAGAATTGGGTTCAGCTTTGTTTGAGCTGTAGTTACTTGTGCAATCCTTGAGAGAACCTCTGGTTTTGAGCCATCAACTGAAACCTTTGCTGCAAGGGGCTATGTACATGTCTAAAAATTTGATTTTGGCCTGTAATTCCTTAACTGTTTAGAATATCTTGGTGTAACTTGGCAGAAATGAATAAAGAAAGTTTTTTTGTTTCTTTTTTTACAGTCAGACTTTATTGATGGGAGTATCTGCCCTAATGCTATGTAGTGGGCTTCTGAATGCCCATAAATGGATTTTGGCCTTTACTGCATTTACTTTTCAGAACTTTTGGTGAAACTTCACAAAAAGGATTGAAATAAGAAAAAGCAAGGCAAGCTTACTGTTACAATCAGAATTTTGTCTGACAGGGTTATCTGTACCTTCTATGGGCTCTCTATATGTCCCAAAAGTAATGCTTGGCCTATAATTTCTATATGTTTGGAATATCTTGGCGAAACGTCTGTAAAATTTGTTTTATGTTCCACAGTTAGCATTTTGTTAGACTAGGTTCTCTCTGTCTGTCATGGGGGATATTTATGCAATATATTGGTATTTTCTTATCTCTCAGTATACCATATTATTCCTATTAAATGCCCCAGGGGCATTGCATTTTACAAAAGAGGGACACTGTTTAGAGACTGAAGAGTGGCAAATATTTCATTCCCTAGAATGGTTTCAGTTAACAGGATTAAGGAAGAATGTTAATTCCCCTGTGAAAAAAGTTTAAAAACTTATAATTTGTTCTTGAACTGGGGCCGGTTTCATGAACATATCTTAGATTTGTGCTTAAGTTACAACTTAAGTTATAACTTAAGTAAAAAAGTAAGAATGACTTAAGTTCCTACTCAAGCCGTTTCACAAATTTATCTTAGCAAAAACTTAACCTGACTTGACTTAAGTCTTGTCTATTTTTAGGGGTCTATTTTTAGCCGTGTTAAATGTCTGCAATATACTCCTATGTACCAAACCACGAGGTTATTTTCAGAGTCGGTGGTGCAGTGGACAGCGTTTTGCGCTCTAGCCCAGACAATTACGGGTTCGAATCTCCGCTTTACCCTTTCATTTTCTCAATTTGTTTTATTGTATTATTTTTTATTTATTTATATACGGTACTTTAATGTAATATGGTATTGCTTTGAATGTGTTCCTTAATTTTTACGCAATCTAAAGTTAAACGGAGTATACGAAGTTTCCTGACATGCTTGTCGTTATTGAAAACTCTGCTTCCCTAACCTTTTGGGGCTGGTCGTGGTCGTCAGATTGAGCTGGGTAAGTTTCAGTGCTAGGGTGTCCTCCTGATATGGATAATAGTGGGGCAAGGGGCAGCTGTGTTTGCATTAGATGCGGGAGGGTATTGTTTGGACATTTTTTCCTCTCTCCTATCCTATCTCTTTTCTTTCTCCCTCTCTCTCTGAGAGACGGTTTGATATGGACTGAAAGACTGTCTCAAGAGCCGTTAAACTTAAAACGACCAACCAACCAAATCACCAACCTTTTATGCTTCGTTCAATTGCGGCAGACACAGTAAGTGCCACTGTGCTGAAGTGATAGAGTTATCTGGGCGAAAACTTGATCAATGGAAAGGACATTGCTGACATCAGAAATGTTTAGAACTGCTGAGACCGTTAGTCGTCTTCAGCAGTGTGTACAATGGTCAGTGCCAAAAAGTAGGGTCCCTCTTTCAGTATTAAGATAAGAAGCGGAAGCTTTCTTCATAAAAGCATATGTTGTGACCCCCTCATTAGAACCGTGTTGCCGAGACGGTTCGAATAAGGGTCACAACATATGTTTTCCTTCAGAAATAAGGAAAAATATATCGGAATTATCCCTGTTACCCCTTTTTATCCGGAGCACTGCTCTTGCTTCCAAAAAAATCGACTGTTTAGTGAAATATACCCTTATCGGATAGGCACTTCCTCACGTCATCCAGGAGCCCCAGTAGCTCAGTGGATTAAGCCCTGGCCTACTGATCTAACGGACCGGGTTCGAGCCCAACTTTAGGCGAGAATCTTTCCTACCGTAAACGGGGTTCCATTGCACACAGCCTTTCATTATCAGCGTCCAATCGTCGTGATATAGATGAAGTACCGTTGAAAAGGACGTAAAACGCATCATCCATCCATCCATCACTTCACCCACTCACCCACACTTAACTCTTGTATTCCACCGAAACATGGCTACAGGAGAATTTTGTTGGACTTTGGCATTTCCCACTCTCATCATAGCTGAATTCCTGGATCTGAAATGCACCTTTATGTGGGCACGCACGTTGAAAAAACATCTACGCCCGAATGATCATGCAGACTATCCACAAACTCGCACATATGTATGACAAAGATACCACGAGCTTTCGACATTTGGACCTCCCAAGGCCCTGCTACTGTTGCAGTAGGTGCAGTATTTGAATGAAATATTGCCTCAACGGGGCCATAAGGTAAAAACAATCTACTAGTCGCAGGTTAGGCGTCACTCTACATGGAGCCTGCGTGCAGGTTTAGTGTATAATTTCTTTATGCTATTAGAAAGAGGGTCAGGCATACAAAAACAAAAACAAAAAAACACACACATACATATATGAATGCGTTCGTATGAGGCTTTAAAAACTTATTGGCCATGTTGTGAGAAAACGTCCTGAATGTACAGGCCAAGGCTGCCATGTACATACCGTTTTGTTTTTTTACCTTATAAGCACCCAGTGCCCCAGGGGATGGGTCCTAGATCCGAGCCCTGACTTCATCACCTTAAGAAGTACTCGTCTTTATGACCCATGTAAATTGGTTCAGCTATGGCAGAGCTATGAATTTACCCAGAAATGGCCGCAATCACAGAACATAGGGCTCCCGAAGCAAGAACAGTAGAAGACTGAAGGAGGACACAATCAAATCCTATCATGTACAGTGCCAGCTAAATGAACAAAGAGGAACCGGAACAGAGACCGTGCAGCAG
Organism: Ctena decussata; assembly: GCA_963989385.1. Classification (NCBI taxonomy): domain Eukaryota; kingdom Metazoa; phylum Mollusca; class Bivalvia; order Lucinida; family Lucinidae; genus Ctena; species Ctena decussata. The sequence continues at coordinate 75,105,127 of OZ022511.1, read as the reverse complement.
CAAAGTTACTTGTGTTTCAAACCGCTTATAGGTTACAACATACGAGTAAAATACAAGTTAGAGCTCGAGAAGCATAATGGATGAGCGAAACAGTCTTCATTTATTCACGCATTTTGAGGTATCTCCTGAAATATGACAGCCTATCATCAGCGTATCTACCTTGCACATTTTAAGTGAGAACTTAAGTCACCTCGCTGGCTGACTTAAGTTTACAGCAAAATCTAAGCAAAGAGTTTAAACTAAGATTTTTTGTGAAACCACATAAGTATGAACTTTTGACTTAAGTTATAACATACGTCAAAAGTTCTTGCTTAGAGCGTTTGTGAAACTGGCCCCTGTTCAAAAAGTTCAAGTACAAATCTTGAACTTCAATAACAGTTCTTGAACTTCAAAATTTAAGTTCATGAACCTTTGTAGTTTTTGAACTGTTCTTCTTGAACAGATGAAGTTCTAGAATCAGTAATTCTTGAACTTGCAATATTTTTGAACCGCCATTATTGATGTGAAAAAAGTTCAAGAACAAATTATAAGTTCTTCAAAAATTTCAAAAATCGTTTTTTGAACTTCAAGAACAGTTCTAGAACTTCAAGATTTAATTTCATAAATCTTTGTAGTTCTTGAACTGTTGTTCTTGACCATATGAAGTTCTTGAACCAGGGGTTCTTTAACTTGCAATGTCCTTCAGAACATATGAAGTTCTTAAGACCTAGTGGTTATTGACTTGCATTGTTCCTGAACTTCCACTTTTGATTTGGCATTATGTCATCACATCCTGTTTATACCACAGGGTGATCAAAGTCAACCAATAGAACATCTTGTTACTCCAGAGCCCACCAACAGAAAATAATGTTACTATTTTTTTTTTTCCATTTCCTGTTGAGGAGAGAGCAAGGAAGAAACTTGACTGAAAATTATTTTGGAGCATCAGATTTATCAGTTAAGCAGAGGAGACGCAAAGTAGTATTATCCAAGTGTCGCAGAATAGAATGGAATATACTGACGAGCTTGTCCCATTCTGCCTCGAGGGGGTTCGGGGGAAGAAATCACCACGACATAAAGATGATAGATGAGTTTAATGGTTTTCCCTGACTCCCACGGCCAGCACACACTGTAAATATATAAAATGCGCTCCTTAATTAAAAGGAGACATTTATATTATGTTGTCCTTAGAGGTGGACGTAAGTCATACCCCTGCCAGAGACAATGAAAGACTGACCGGCAGCTTGGGCAGTACGAGGCCCAAAGAAGGGAAATACACAATTTAGCAAATATTTACAAATGGACACAAATTACAAAATTATCTGAATTATCACTAAATGAAGACATGAAATAGTAAGCACATACCTGTAAATATATAAAATGCGCTCCTTAATTAAAAGGAGACACAAGATTGGAAATAGCAGGCAGAAAAGCATAGGCTCTCCAAAGGCAAGGCAGTTTAAATTTAGCTAGAGAGTGCTGAAAATATCTGAGCATGATATTTGCTTTACATTTTTGTAAAACAGGTTTCTTATGGAAAACAGTTTATGCAAGAAGGTCGTGGAAGGGGTGGATTCCCAATATCAGAGCAGCTGGGATCTGGTTTGGTGTTGTTTGTCTATATGCATTTGGCTTACATGGCTAGTGTGTCAAAGAAAATAATTATTGCTTGTCAGAGGCTTTCTTGCAAGTATCTGAAAAAAAGTGGAGCAGCGTGTGAAATCAACTATATCGATATAAAAACATATGTCTGGAATTTTGGATTTCAGTTGATAGGTATTAACCTTTTCTGATGTTAGAGCATGTGCAGGCTCAACTGAGGCTTTGCTGTTTGCCGTTGTGATAAGTACCCTTTCCCCATGAGCTGGTTCATATTTTTGCTTAGACAGAACATGTTAAACTATGTTGCAGTTCTTGAATTCAGTGAGTTCTTATGGTTCAAGAACTTGTTCTGGAGCAGATCTGGGACTCTAAATGGCCGTTTCTACAGAACTCCACAGCTCTTGAACAATTCAAGATTTTTTGCCCGTCATTTTATAGTTCAAGAACTTGTTCTAGAATAAGTTCTTGAACTCTAAATGGCTGCTAGTTCAGGAATTGTTCCCGAACAAGTTCTTGAATAGTTCTTGAACTATAAATGACCACTTTTCTAGAACTCCACAGTTCTCGAACTCTCAAGCTCTTGAACTTTGTCCAAGAACTGTGGGATTCTAGAAAAATGGTCTATAATTCAAGAACTTATTTTATAACAATTCTTGAATTATTCTTGGTAATTTTACAGAGGATCTGACTGTGTCGTCACAGACAAATGCTTGCAATGAGGGGGTAAACATAAAAGCTATACCAATGCCTACTGGCCGTAGGGGCTGTGGGGGTTAGAGGCCCACTGTATCTTGGGCACAGCATATGAAAGTTGGAGCCCATCCCTGTCATATCAGTGTTAACACATGTGTATGTATAAAACTGTGGCAGCAGAGATTCTTATGTATGAAAGTTTGCAATTTTGGCAAATCAGTATTAGACTAGGGAAGAGGCATTTAGTTAGAGCGGAACATTTATAAGGATTAACAAAGTAAATATGCTTTATTGTCACACCTCAATGCCTCTTTGCTGATGCAGTTCTAATGAGATGTAGGGAAAACTTTCATAACTCCACTTTATCTCTTGCATCATAGGCATATGAACATCTTATAGACACTAGTTCCAGCATTCTGGGCTTTTTACTATCTGCATTTTTTGCACCTGCTTCATTGTTTGGCTAATATGTATTAAGCATAGCTATTTTCTTTTTCTTTTCATTTTTTTTTGGGGAGCGGGGCTGGGGAGGAGGTGCTCACCTATCCCAGTGATATGATTTGATACGTATCCTGCAATCTAGAAGACCTGTGAAGGATAGGGGACAACTTCGGAGTTTCTTTGTGAAATTTCTTGTGAGCATATACTGTAGTATTGATTGATTATGACGAAGAAATCAGCCGTTGCGTGGGGCTTTCTACAACGATTTTAAGGTAGCGAAGAAACTCTTTTACGACAAAAAAGTCAAGGGTGGAATGAAATTCCTGCGTGGACAAAACCAGTGCCGTTTGTTCACTTCGCTGGGCGTCCCGGGGGGCATTCAGCGTAATGTTTTGCATCGTAGAACGAAAATAATTTAATGTTGTGTTGCTTTCTGTCGCGTCCGATGTATATTTATTTTTGTTATGTTTTAAGCGACTGTTTACATTGCTATACGTTTTTTATATCTCCATCGATTGAAGAGTAGCTACGAATTCGTAAATAAGACGTTCGTAAGTCAAGAACTTACGATGACGTTAGTGAAACGGTCTTAAGAATTTCTTAAGATTTTCGTAAGTTGAAATCTTAAGCTTACGAAATTCGTAAATCTACGAAGTTTAGTGAAACGCAGCCCTGGTGTTTCCAAACTGAGGCACGAATTAAATAGACACATAATTTACCTACTAGGAAATGCTACAAAGACGGGGTTTGTCTTGGACGTACTGTAATTACAGTATAAACAAACGAGTTCCGCAGTAAATAAATCTCGAAACTTTCCGTAGACCCCCCTGTACCTTTTTCAATCCCACGAAAAATGATGCAGGAAACAATTCTGTAAATAAACTCTGTTTTTATACGCCCGTTTGAAAAACGGGACGTATATTGTTATGGCGCTGGCGTCCGTCCGTCCGTCCGGACGTCCGTCCGTCCGGCGTAAACTTTTCGTTTCCGGAAAACTCCTCCTACAGTTTACATCCGATCGAGCTGAAACTTGGTATAAAGTAAGACTATGAGGTGGACAAGCGCATATCGTTTCGAAGTTACGCTCCAATGATTTTTAGCGGAGTTACAGCCCTTTACTTAGAAATTTTGGGGTGTTCGTTTCCGGATAACTCCTCCTATAGTTTTATATCCAATTAAGCTGAACCTTTGTAAACAGTAAGACTACGATGTGGAGTAGCGCACATTATACGGAAATTTTGCTCCAATGATTTTTAGCGGAGTTACAGCCCTTTGAAAAAAAAACTCGTCTATGGAAGTTTGTATGGCAATTCTTTAGCATTCAATAACTTGGTTACTCTTTGGAATATCATGATGAAATTTTATAACAATGTATATGAGGTTAAGACAACGTGTCTCATACAAAAATGGTTACTCCCCTTGACTTAGATTTTGAGTTACCGCCCTTTGATTATTTTGTCAGACTATATTTGTACACCTCATATCTAACTAACCCTTTGGACTATTGTGATGAAACTTGATAGTGATGTATATAAGGTTGACACAATATGTCACATATAAGAGCGATTGCCTCCCCTTACTCATTTTTGGAGTAACTTCCCTTTGAATATTTTCTAAGGCTTTTCTTATGCAAGCGATAAGTTGGCAACCGTATGGAATATCTTGATGAAAATTTATAGCAATGTGTATTAGGTTGAGGCTGTGTGTCTTATATAAGAATAATTGCTCCCCCTTCCTTATTTATGGAGTTACATCCCTTTGATTTATTCTACGACTATTCTTGGGCAAGTCATTACTAGGTAACCGTATGGAATATCTTGACGAAACTTTATAGCAATGTGTATTAGGTTGAGACTGTATGTCTAATAAAAGAATAATTGCTTCCCCTTCTTTATTTTTTTAGTTACATCCCTGTGATTACTTTTTTAAGGCTTTTCTTTTGAGAACCTTAATAATTGGAATGTCTTGATAAACTTGATAGCAATGTAGACAAGGATGAAACAGTGCAAAAAAAACATTCAGAAACGGGCGTATATTGCCCCGCTTGCGGAGCTCTTGTTATAATAATAAATAAGCCAAACATTCCCAAAAAAATAACTTTGATAATAAAACCAATCAGCAGTCAGCAAATTTTCATATATACTGCTGAAAGTTGGCGAACCTTGTAAATGAGCATTTTCTTCTAGAGTGCAACCTAACTGATGTTTGCAGCTGCGCTGTGTCTCCCGAAATGCGTCAGTAAATGTGACTTGGAGACGGCTGAGACCTGCTAAAACTGTTTTTGGTTAAGTACAGTGATTTGTTTTCTACTGTTTTTGAACTACAGAATACAGGAGACAATAATATCAATATACTTTTGTATAAGTTATCAGGGTTTCTAAATACCTCGTCTTGCAAGATTTCTCTTATTCTGAAGACATCTGTATGCAATGGGAAAAAGTTACTCTTATTTTGAAGACTTATCTATAGGCAGTGAAAATCAGTTGTGAATAAATGGTGCAAGAAAAATCCTGTGACTGAGAGATCGATTCTGGCGCCAACATTGTCAAACCTAACCCTCGTCACTTTCGTCTAACCTGACTGCACATTTAGGCATAGTTTGAAGACATATTTGAAGACATCACTGCTTCAAGAGAGTCATAATATTATGACCGGGGAGTGAGGGTTCATAATATACTATAGCCGGGGGTCATAATATTATAACCGGGGGTCAATATTCTTTGAAGAATAAGGACCGAGAGTCAAGATTTTATAGACATTCTCGAGTGGGTCATTATCATATTATTGTTTTAACGGGTGTCACTCTTCTATAGAAAAGGGCTCACTTTTCCTATAGAATGATGACCGTTGGGTCGGTATTCTACGGGGGTCATTTTACTTCATTACACCGGCTTGGAATGGTCAATAATAGTAAGTAATAAATTACTGTGTGTGTGTCGGGGGGTCCTTAAACTAGATTAACAAGACCCAAACCCTCGCCCATAGCTATGGTGCAACCCGAGCAAAAGGATTTGCACCCAATCAAACGCTGGGAGCTGGCGTCGTCTCTACATTATTGCAGTCAGTTTTGTCCACATTTGCGCGGGCATGTTTTCTAGTTAAACTTAAATATTTGCAGACCGAATCAAGGTGCGCTGTTATATACCGGTTGTTTCTTTTATTAATTAGATATCATGTTTTGGCAACCATAGACGGTACAATGTTCCCTGAAAATCTCATGATAATGTCGATTGGACTTTTTATTGTAAACATTTTGACAGTTTATTTTCCAATACAAATTTGCGAGCCAGCTCAGTTATCAAAACATGATAAAAATTGAGGCAGATAATATCGAATTCCGAATAAAGGGGTTAGATTTAATTGAGTCGCGACACGACAAAACCAAAAAGTGGCATACGCCAGAGAAGACTCAGATCAGCCTGAGCATCCGCCCAGTCAGACTAGCTTAGACCCTTAGCTACCTTAAAGTGCACAGAGAAGACTCTGATCAGACTGAGCGGATGCCAGGGCAGATCTGAGTCTTCGCTGGGCGCACATGCCACTTTGTTGGTTTTGTCGTGTCGTGGCTAAAATGCTATGTTTTGACTGCCTCAAACTGCCTCAGACGGAATAATTATCATTTTGACCAGGGCCCAGGGTTAACAACCATTCCTTAGACTTAGACTTGTAGCAGATCTGTTTTTGCTCTGTAATGAGAGAGACTTCATGCTGTCTCTTTCAGAGAACACGCAATCTAAAGTAATTGAAGCTTTCAATAGTTGGATGACCTATCGAATATTGACAATAACTTCCATGATAGCTTGGTCAATCAAATTAACCTTCTGAACTTCAGTTAAATAAGGGCAGCGTCTCAGATACCGAGGCCTCATTTTTGGAATTACATTTATCTATATCGGATGGTTTTGTAACAACTAAAATTTACGATAAACTAGATAATTTTGATTTTGATATTGTTAATTTTCCATTTTAGGTGGGGATGTTCCTCGTTCTATATCCTATTCTGTTTATATTTCTCAACTTATTCGTTTTGCTCGAGTGTAAAGTCATGTTGATGACTTCAATATTCGTAATAAAGTTTTGACAGCAAAACTTCTCAAACAAGATTATAGATTTCATAAACTTCGTAAGGCTTTTTCAAAATTTTATCGACGGCATTTCGCCTTAGGGTCTCAATGTAATGTCGGATTGAAAATACTTCTACAGCAAGGCCTTTCGGAACCTGAATTTTATGGCGAAAAATAGTCGGTAAAATGATTTTCCTTATCGCTTTTAGAAGATAACAATTATAGGGTACATATTCTGGAATGATCCTTCTTTCAAGGATGTGATAAAGTTGTTATGGTTATTTGTTAACTAGCCTCGAATGATATAAGAAAACAGAAAGCTCTTAAACTGCTTGTCAAATCTTTAACATAAAATAGTTTGACCACTATTTCACAGCAGTATGCCACTTAAGCAACAGTTACAGCAGCTTATCAGCCATCTATGTAAACAAACAATTTCATGCCGAAAAGTTCACCAGAATCTGAACGTGTAGGCTGTGGACAAAAGTGATAGACGTTCTGCGAGAAACTAGACGCTTGGTGGTTGATCCGTGCAGCTTTGCACGACGGCGGGTCGGGCATCAGACGTTATGAAGGCGCCAAAGTAAACCTGACTTAATAGTAACACACAGATTGCTGGCGCCTGATACCTGTTCTGGGACGTCTTGGGTCGGGCCCACCCTGGTTTAACTGGTAGGTTTCTTCTGCTCCAGAATTTCTGTGTTGCTATTCTTTGAGTCCTCATGTTTGTTTCATCTTAGTTTTAATTTCCGTTTCTATGTTCCTGAGATGTTACACTTATGTGTTAGGAATCTTCAACACAAAACGAACAACTAAGTGTGTCTGATGAACCAAAGCAGGAACAAGGCCTCAATCGCAAACCGGTAAAGCCCCCGCACCCCCCCCCCCCCCCGCCCCTCCCTCCCCGCCCCAAGTAATTTCATTGCTAGCCGTCCCAAGGCGACACTTCTCTTTTGATTCTTCTTATTTGTTTCATGTGTTTTTTGCGGCTTTTTTTTTTTGTTTTGATATATGGTTTGTTATCCTTTTGCATCAAACAGACCCGTTTTTTTTTTTTTTTCTTTTTTTTTTCTTTTTCTGTCGGCTCCTCCTCCCCTACACCGGCACCATATTTTTTCACATATCGTGTAAATTTTACAGTTCATAACAATATAGGCTAATATTATTTACATTATTTACATGTGTGTATGTCTGTATGTATGTATGTATGTATGTATCTAACCAAAATAACGTAATACAGTTTATGTGTGGAAGACGCGCATTGATGACAAGGATACACGCAGCTATATGTTTAATATCATTACAGTGTATGTATGTATGATTGTATGTATGTATGTATGTCCCGATGAAAAGCACAACATCTATAGATCTATGTGTGGAAGCCACACAAAAAAAAGATAATGCAGTGTATTTGAAGTTACAAATTAGTAAAAAAAAAAAAAAAAAAAAAAAAAAAACCAGACCCGTGATTATGATGTTGTGAATTATGGCTCTCCAGGCACACTACATTGAATTAGCATTGAGTCAAAGTTGATTCAACGTCATGACGTTGAACCAACGCTGTTTGTATGTTGATTCAACGCGGTATGCCTGCCGGAGATTATATTCGAAATTCAATAATTATATCAGGTACAAAAACCATTTTTGTGATGTGTAAGATTCTGAAAATTAAGACAATTTGGCATAAAAGTCATTTTTGCAAGAACATGTACTCATAACCTAGTTGTACCAAACCTTTCTACAGCGAAAGATCTGCTGATTGTATAATGTTCCGTTAATGTACAGTAATGATCTGCTGAGCTTAACGGATGTCAAATGTCTCTTTGATCTAAAGTTATATAAACTTATGTTGACCACACAGCTACTTTTAAACCATTAACAATTTTACATCAGGAAAATCGGTCGCATATGTTAAATGATGGGTAATTTTGAGATTTTCAGCTTTTTCTCAACAATAGCTCAGTGTAGGATTTCACCTTTCTATCAGACTTCCCATATTTTTTCTTTCAAATTTAGGTCAATAAAGTTATTTGGAATCGATGGATGGAGGGATGGATCGATGACTTGCAATTTTACGTCCTTTTTAACAGTTTTCAGTCGAAATGGACGATGAATGAGTGATAATGAATAGCTGTGTGTAATGGAACCCCGTTTGCTGTTGAAATATTTCCACCTTCAGCGGGTCTCGAACCCGGGACCGCTAGATCAGCACCTAATGAGCTACCGGGGCTCCCCAGTCATTCAGTCGGACGGATGTGGGGTTTGGCATGCCTGGTAAACACGCAATTTTATTCCCACCTGGAATTTAAATACTCAAACATCTGTAGTAAAATAACTAATGAAGTAAAGCGCTAAAAATGAAATTTCGGTTTAGCCATTTCCAGGAGTTTTATGATAACTCCACCAGAATATCTTTTACAACGCTGAACGTTTTTACCAATATGATTAACATACATGTAAATCGAATAGCATTGTTATATATACTAGCCAAAAGTTCTAACCGGCCACTTACAGGTTATCGAATTTCTTCAAAATTCCAAAAAAAGCATGCAGTTCTATTTACATTCCCAATAGGCAGATGTGTCAGTCAACTAAGCCATGAAAAGGTTTGACTTTTTTTTAAAATTACATCCAGGATGAGCCGATGAACACAAGTACCCCCATTTTTAAAATTCTCAAAATTCAGCATTTCATCACACTTTGTGAAAAATCACTTTTTGAAATATCCCATTTACGTGAGCAAAACCACTTCATCACTAAAGCAAATGACTGAAGAAATAGATTTATGTTATGTTTATTTATATTTAATAGATTTATAGAGAAATGAACACTCTTCCTGCATGACAGTGGCCGCTTTGAGTAAAAATGTTTAAACTTACCCCACCACTCAATTAAAATTCTTGTTAATTTTGAAAATAGGGGTACCCGTATTCATCTGTGCCCTCTGGACACAGAGTACTGAATAATGCCAAACCTTTTAGTGGTGTGAATAATCGACATATTCGCCTATCCGTGGCTGAAAACTGAACTATGATATTGCTAATAGCATTTAGGAAAAATGATAAAACTAGGTGGCCGGTTAGAAGTTTTGGCTAGTATATTTGCTGTCTATTTGAAGACGCTTGAATTTTCAATTTCAACGTGGGAATTGAAATGTGCCTTTACCTGAAGTGTATAAGGGAGTGCATATACACGCGCAGTTGTTTGAGTTTTGAAAATCAAAAAGATAGGCAATGATCAGGAATTAATACATTCAAATCCCACATCCCGCTCTCTAAACCAAAAGGGAAAGAAGCACGCAAACAAAAACCGACAGAAGTTCACGAAAGACACGCACGCTAAAGTAAATCAATGAGAACTCAATTTATCATGGTATACTGCATATGACGTGACCATGCAGAACGGTGTCTAAGTTCTAAAAGCAAGTGAATGGGTAGAAAAGGTGACTGATTGGCGTAATATTAGACCATTTAGTAAAGAAATAAACAAACAGACTGAGCGTTATTCACGAAAGTTAGTCAGAGTCTTCATCTTGTCTCAACAATCAGAGGAAGAAGTAATTGCCATAGAAAGACGGAAACCCCGTCATGTACTGCAACTCGCAGTACATGACGGGGTTTCCGTCTTTCTATATGATTGTCTGTTATGGAATAGCCTGTTTACCTTGACTCTATACAATTGTCTCACCCACTGGTCAAAATTTCTCCTATCTACAGCTGTCTGAGATTTTTCGGTTTCGGCCTGCTATCTCAGATTGGGTCAGAACGATTTCTCAATAATATCAGTCATTGCTTTGTATAGCTCAATCCTGTTACCAAGGATTTTTTTTAACAAAGTAAGTAGGAAAATTCTCCGGAGCTAACACAATTCAATCCGAGATCCCACCTAAGACACCATCTGGGAAAAAGACAACACAAAATCAGTCACCGCTAAAGACATTGCCAGCGGCAGCCATGTAAACACCCATCTCCCATATACAAGCTTTGATCCAGAAGTAATGTCACTGTGTCCATTGCGCGCTTATTCATCATAGCATTATTATGAAAATTATATCAACCTACACTGTTATTCATTTCTGATTTATAGAATAAACATTAAGGTGGAATCTCTTTCCGTTCCAAATATATAGACGTTCAAAGTATGCCACCGACGCCATCGCGCCGCACGTTAGAATAACGTTAATTACATGAAAATTAATTTCAAGGGCAATCACAAATCAAAATCATACTAACGCGCCAAATCAGATGAAAATTTGATACGATGACGAAATAAATTTCTCCGCTCACTGTTGAAATTTTAATATCGTCACTGCAGTTTGAAGTCTGCTAGCTCGTGCTAATGCTTGTTACTGCCGAGAGTAAAAATGTTGATTACTGACAACGCGACAGCGGATATATATGCAGGTTTGCCCTCAAATTTGGAACTGTTTAGTTAGACATGTGGTGGTATAACAGTTATTATGAGGCTTCTGTAAAGGTGCATTCAACGCGATACGGGCGCAGATGGGCCGCTAGAGGATAGTCCGAAAACCGGAAAACCTTTATGTACAGTGTCAGACAATATCGTCACTCTTGTTCTGATCCCATACATAAAGATCGATGTTCTGCAATTCGAATAGTGTGTAAATTCTTAAATTTGAGCTGCGGGGCTGTTCAAGTAATATTAAAAAATGAGATAAACATGGGTGAACAGACATTAGTGCTTTGCTGGAACAACGAATATGCTAATTTGGACATGACACAATATCGAAACTTCGTCCTGTGCGTCAACGACGTCATTGACGTGCGGCGCGTTTCGTTGCCATGCCTTCTGTCTACCTTAATATTTCAGTTACTGTGAACTGTATTTTTATGACATTTTCAGACCATAATGCAAATAGATTAAGGTACATGGATACGAAATTTTATTGCTCTCGCTTTATTTTACACAATTTAGAGCTGCAGTGACATTACTTCTGGATCAACCCTCGTAGGTGGTCACTGGACTAGCCTAAACATCACAAACAATATATCAATAACCGACACAGGACCAAACAACACACAAAACAACCAAGAAGAACCCAAAACAGAAGTGCCGCCTTGGGACGGCCAGTGAGGATATCTCTTTGGGGCTTTACCGGTTTGTGGTCGACCAACCCTCGCCTTTGGTTCTGCCTTGATTCATCAGACACTTAGTTGTTCAATCCAACCAAAACAATTACCACCCACACAACATTGCAATGAAAGCATCAGTTTTGACAATAAGAAAAATTTATACAAACACATGAAACAACTATTTTTATCTAGTTTCTATTTTTTTTTATTTTAGGACTAGCCTTAACATCACATGCACTAAATCAATAACAGACAAAGCAACGAACAATACAAAAAATGGCTAAGAACCAAATCAGAAGTGCCGCTTTGGGACGGCCAGCAATGAACTTACTGGGAACTTAGCCGGTTTGCGGGCGAGCCCTTAGTTCAGTATTGGTTCATCAAACACTTGGTTGTTTGGTATGCGTGGAATATTCCCAGCTCATAAGTGTAATATATAAACGTATCCATACCTAATTTAGTGCGACAGATTAATATCTCAGGAACATAGAAATCAAAATTAAAACCAAGATAAAACAAGCATGGAGACTCACAGAAATAGCAACACTGAAATTCCGGAGCAGAAAAAAACCTACCAGTTAAACCACAGTGATCCGATCCAAGACGTCCCGGAACTGGTGTCAGGCGCCAACCGTCTGTGTTACTATTAACTTAGGTTTAGGTTGGTGCCTTTAAAAATTTTCATAAAGTCTGAGGCCCGACCCACCGTCGTGCAATCGAAGAGGTAAGCAAAGCTGTTAATCTTGATATGGTTTACCACCAAGCATGCAGTTTGTCGCAGAACATTTATGTTATAACCGTTCTTTTACATCGAATTATTATCTTCTTAAATTGATAAGGAAAGCCATTTTTACAAAAAAATTTCCAACTTCATACACAGAGTTGCAATAAAAATCAAGTTTCGAAAGGCCTTGCAAAACAAGCTTTTTTCAATCCGACATTATATTTAAACACTAAGTCGAAATGCCGTCGACAAAATTTTGAAAACACTTTACGAAGTTTTTGATATCTATAACCTTGTTTGAGAAGTTTTGCCGTCAAAACATTATTACGAATATTAAAGTCATTAACACGACTGGAAACTCGAGCAATATTAATAAGTTGAGAAATATAAACACCATAGAATGTAGAACAAGGAACATCTGCATCTAAAAGTGGAAAATTAACAGTATCAAAATCATCTTGTTTATCGTAAATTCTATTTGTAACAAACCCATCAGATATAGATAAATGTAAACCCAGGCCTCGGTGTCTGACACACTGGTCTCATTTAAATGAAGTTCAAAAGGGTAAACTTGATTGACCATCTATCAAAGAAGTTATTTTTAAAATTCAATAGGTCATCCAGAAATTGAAATTGAAAGCTTCAATAACTTCAAATTGCGTATCCTCTGAAAGAGACAGCATGAAGTCTATCTCATAACTGAACAAAAACAGATCAGATACAACAGGGGCACAATTAATGCCGATAGGAATACCTGCAATCTGTTTATTTTATTGAGAGCCAAATCTCATATAAATCTTGTCCAAGAGAAAGGTAAGAGCTTCACACATTTTTTGCCAAGACCATAAATTATAATTTCTGACCGCTTCAGACGTGAAGAAAACACGCCTATCATTACATGCAATATAAAGAGTGCCTTCCCTTTGGAAATCCTTTATCACCAGTTTATCCTTAATAAGATTGTGGGGCAAGGTAGTATACTATAATGTCGAAAAACCATATGTAGACAAACTGCACGCACGAAAACCTCGCGATTGCAGCCTAATAATACGCCACATGAATTTTAATTGACCCAACTGCATCCGACATGTTAATTGAATGCAGAATATGAAACTGATAGCCAATGATGTGTATGAAATGCACTGTTACAATAGCTTTCTGATCAGCTGCCAGTTATGAGAAATGCATGCACAAGGTGAGCTTAACAGGACAGAACAGCTTTTTATAGAAATGAGCCTATAGTATATAGGAATGACCTGAACAAGAAATTAAGATTTCTTAGATATTTTGTTTTATCAAATATAATGGGTGAGAAAAATTATCAATGACGGGGCTGAGACCGCGACAAGGAAATCCCAGGGTCGTTTTCTGATTATTTAACACTTATACTCGGCGAGCTTCGCAACACTAAATAATCTGAAAACTAGCCTGAGGTTTCCTTGTCTCGGCCTTATTCCCATCATATATTTTATTATTCTAGATGTTTGACTGACATATCAGTATCTTATAACTATGGCTATTTACCTTATTTAGGCAAAGGAGGTCAGCTTTTGAGCAACAGACATAGTTTTTCAGTCTTATCTTAAAAATCTCGATTTAGTTAAAGATTGTAATATGGTCTTTAACTTTTCTTAATGATAGTCTGTAGTGCAGAACCAATTAAGTACCAAAATGATTATGTTTAAATTATTTAAGCTATGTAATGAAAAGCTATGTAATGGAAAGACATGGATTATTTCAAAAGTTCTGCTCGTTAACAGGATTGGCCGGTATCATATTACTTTCAGTTTCACAGTTATCTGTTGCATTAAGTACTTTAGAGTTATTTTTCGCTTCTTGACATTAAGATCATGTTCCGCGACTCACTTAATCGGAATTTGCCAGATCAACAAGAAATAAATAATAGCGAAAATGGAATGTAAGACAATGACCGGGTCAAGTCGTAGAGATCATTATGTGAACACTCCCAGTATAATATTGCAAACTTAATTTTCAAAGACAACATGATAATACAAGTTCCCTTTTTAAAGCTACCAGGTTATCTTACATTCTGTCTGTCCTATATGTGAAAAAGTCAGTAAAATTCTCAGGAACTGACACAATTCAGTCCCAGATGCCACCCAAGACACCATGTGGGAGAAACCAACATAAAAGTAGTCACCACCAAAGATATCATCAGCGGCAGCCAGGTGAACAGCCATTTCTCATGTAGGTGGTCACCGGGCTAGCCTATATCACAAAAAATATATCCGTAACAGTCATTGCAACAAACACAACTAATAAATCAACCAAAATGGACCAAACCAGAAGTGCCGCCTTAGGACGGCCAGCATTAAAATTACTGGGAGGTGTGGGGGGACTTAACTAGTTTTGTGGGCGAACAACCTTCGCCCTTGGTTCTGCTTTGGTTCAACAACAATTACCACCCACACAACAGACCAACGAAAGCACCGAACCCGACAAGAAGAACAAATTATACGAAAACCATTAAACAACAAGTGTTACCTATATGTCAAGGCTGGCCCTAGGATCAAAAACAATATATCAATAACAGACAAAGGAAGAAACAACACATAAAACAACCAAGAAGAACCAGAACAGAAGTGCCGCCTTAGGACGGCCAGCAATGAATTTGCTTGGGGCGGGGTGGGGTAAGTAGTTTTGTTGTGGACCAACCCTTGACCTTGACACTAAGGTAAACGGATATCTCATGCTATATATAAGCTTTTGTGCCACAGAAGCACTCAAATGTAAGTTTCGTTACTCTATGACAGAAAACATCCATTGTATGATGTTGTGCTTCTGACTAGATATTATACTCAACATGTCCCTTGTCCAGTCATCGAGTCTGAAACAAAGCAAAAATGTCACTTTATGAAAAATCCTTTTATAAGTAAGTTATTAAATTCGTAGAATATGGATGTTTTGCGATAAACTGCATGCTTGGTGGTTAACCCAATTAAGGTTAACAGCTTTGCTTACCTTTTCGATTTGCACGACGCTGGGTCGGGCCGCAAACTTTATGAAGGCGCCAACCCAAACCTAGCTTAATAGTAACACAGACGGCTGGCGCCTGACACCTGTTCCGGTAGGTCTTGGGTCGGGCCCACCGTGGTTAAACTGGTAGGTTTCTTCTGCTCCAGCATTGTAGTGTTGCTATTTCTGTGAGTCCTCATGTTTGTTTTATCTTAGTTTTGATTTTGAGTTCTATGTTCCTGAGATATTACACTTTTGAGTCAGGAATCTTCCACGCAAACCGAACAACTTAACGTCTGATGAGCCAAAGTAGGACCAAGGGCTCGACCGCAAACCGGTTAAGCCCTCCCCCCCCCCCCCCCCCCCCACACACACACACACCCGGTAGTTTCGTTGCCTGCCGTCCCAAGGCGGCACTTCTGTTTTGGTTCTTCTTAGTTGTTTCGTGAGTTGTGTGTCGCTTTCACCGTTTTGATGTATGGATTATTATGTTAAGGCTATATCCGACATTAAAAAATTGAAAATAAGTAAACTACATGTACAAGTAGATGTTTAATATTTCACGAATAATTTGTTTTTAATGTCAGGATTGATGCTTATTTTAGAACTGTTGTGTGGGCAATGTATTTTCTTTTTTCTTTATTTTCTTTTCTGTTTTTTTTTTTTTTTTTTGTGGCGGGGGTGGGGGGTGAGCAGCTAAGTATCTGATTAACCAAGGCAGGACAAAAGGCGAGGGTTGGTCGACCACAAACTGGTTAAGCTCCGCAGTAATTTTATTACTGGCCGTCCCAAGGCGTCTGTTCTGTTTTGGTTCTTCTTGCAATGGTTGTTTTATGTGTTGTTAGTTGCTATGTATTTTTTGTGATGTTCAGGTTAGCCCGTTGACCACCTATATGGGAAATGGCTGTTTGTTGGTGACTAATTTTGTGTTGTCTCTTTCCCACATGGTGTCTTGGGTTTGATCTGGGATTTAATTGTGTCAGGTCCTGAGAATTTTCCTCCTTTATACATAGTATCTTTATGGATAGATCTGTTACTACATCAAGACTTAATAATTTCCAAAGTTATAAACCACCATAAATTTGCTATAAATAGAACAAGCCCTTAAAACAAGACTATATTTAAATTGTTTCTGATCTTGCCAGCCATGCTTACACCCATCAGTCATGAGAATGTTAGTATCCACCGGCAGCTGGTCATGTAAAAACTGAACATCTGAAAACCTTTTCAGATTTAAACATTTTTATATAAGGTTTCTAAATACAGATTTCTTTTCCATATTGGAAAACAGCATAAAGGCATCTGTTAATGTTTTAGAAGACCCGTTTTCTTTCAGCATATACTCCTATTATCACGCGGATGATTGATAAATTTTCCAGGCCCCGGGGTTATAAAACTTTTTTCATGCTCAATTCAGCTGAGCATGAAATTTTTTCTGCTCATAAATTTTAAAATGCCAACAATTGTTGGCATTTTAATATTTTTTAGCAGAAGAAATATCCTTCTTGGCTTATCTGAGCCTGAAAAATGCTGAATTTTTTTGTATTTTATATTAATGGGCATCTTGAATTTCATGCTCAGCTGAGTTGAGCATGAAAAAAGTTTTATAACCTTGGGGCCAGTGCGTTTTGTGGGATCTATCTTGCATGTTGGTTGTGGCCACAAAGGTAGATATTTTAGCTTGACCAACTGATAATAAACAGACAGAAAATAAAATATATGATTTCAGCTGAGCATGATTGGCATAATGAATCTCTGGATCCCTATGAAGTATAATCAGCGAGACATACTCTTCACTCATGCTGTATTGCCTTTTGTTCGTAACAAAGACACAAGGACGGCCACAATAACAAAGCAAAACCCACCTCAACCCACTGAAAGAAGAAGAGGGAAACACGAACAAGACAAATGGATCAACGCACTTTCGATACAGACACAAATCAGTTTCACAAAGAGGAACTGGAGAAGCAGCGAGTAAGGAACGGCCTTAAAACATTCAGTAGAAAAACTAGAAATGTGTTTATGAAACACTATGCCCCCAACCGTATGCTTGACGCTAACGAAGTTTGTTCCTTTACAAAATGCCTATGTCCAAAAAAGGGAAATAGCCCAACAGAAAAATTAGGTCGTATGCAAAAAAGTTAATCAGTTCATTTACACCTTAATCTGTAATATATGCTGAATATAAGGATCCTAGATTAAGCGGTTCTTAGATATGTTTTCAAAAGCTTGTTCCTATGTCCGAAACAGGGGAATAACTCAACCGAAAAAATGAAATGGGCTCAAAAGTTAATTAACGTCATTTATACCTTAGCCTGTAACTGTATACCTACTATAAAGACCACAGCTTAAGGCGTTCTTCAGATAGTTTGTTCACAAGCTTGTTCCTAAACAAAAAGTTTATGTCCAAAAAGGGGAATAACTACATAGAAAATTTACAAAATATAATCAAAAGTTAATCAGTTCATCTGCACCTTCGTCTGTAAATGTATGCAAAACATAAACATGTCAGCTTATGAGGTTCTTCAGATATTGTGTTCACAAGGTTGTTCCTTATAAAATGCCTATGTCTGAAAACAGGAGAATAACTCAACCAGACATTTACGATATATGCTAAAAAGTTAATGAATTTATCTACACCCTGGTTTAAAATTGCATGCCAAATATAAGGACCTTAGCTCATGCGGTCCTTCAGATATTTTGTCCACAAGCCTTTTTTATACAAATACCTATTTTGAAAAAAGGAAATAACGCATCTGAAAATTAACGAAATAGGCTCAAAAGTTAATCAGGTCATCTTCTACTTAGTGTGTATTAAATATCAGGATCCTAGCTCGGGCGGTTGTTCAGATATTTTGTTCACAAAGATGTTCCTATATAAAATGGCAAAAATAAAGAAGAAAAATCGAAAAAGGGACATAACTCCTGAACGACAAGACCGGCGGAGAAAAAAAATACGGGTCCGATTTTTTCTCTTGTACAAGCCACATATAAAATTTCAAAATAATAGCAAAGCAGTTCTTATTTTTCGCAGCTGCCGCAAAGCGTTACGGACGGACAGACGGACGGACAGACCCAAACCAATATGCCCCCTCAACTTCTCCGAGGTTGGGGCATAAAAACTACTTGGAGATTATGCGTGCAAGCACGCCATTTTCCTTTGCTACCTTGATGTTTCCGCTGCTATCCAGCTGCACTGGATTCCTTCGCTGCCTGATAGCTTCTAGAGCGTTATAGGATGCAATTTTCTATTTTTATTGCCTATTTATGGATATACATAATTCATAATTTCTGTATATCAACAATTCGGTTTATGTATAACTAGTAGTCATTAAGATTTTATAGTATCCATAATTCGATTGACAGATGTCAAAAATCGAGTTATGTCTATCCAAAAATCGAAAAGTGGATATCCAAAAATCAAGATTAATATTCGCTATCAATAAATCAAATTACGAATATCAGATGATTATTAGATATCCAAAATTCGATCCATGGAGATCCATAGTCGAATAACGGATATCAAACAATCAGTTTCTCCGTAGAATATTTCCCGTTTTCACTAATTATTCGCAATTTCGGGATATCAATAATTCGATGTTTTGAACATTCATAATTCAATTTATGGATACAGAATATTCGTTTTAATTTTGTGATATCAAAGTTTGATTTAAGAATGTTCGAAAATCGAATCATGAATATTTAAAAATCAAATTATGGATAACCTAAAAATCAAACTGAATATTGGACATCCGAGAAATCTATGCATTTTTATTTTCTTATATCACAAAATGAAATATTGAAATCAAAATAAATTGAGCCGCGACACGAGAAACCCAACAAAGTGGTTGTGTGCCCAGCGCAAACTCAGATCAGCCTGGGCATCCGCCCAGACTGATCAGAGCCTTCGCTGTCCGCATGGAGGTAGCATAGACCGTTAGCTACCCTTTAAGCGCTTAGCAAAGAGTCTGATGAAACAGGGCGGATGTCCAGGCTGATCTGAGTCTGCACTGGGCGCACAACCACATTGTTGCTTTTCTCGTGTCGCGGCTCAATTATGGATACACCAAAAGGACCAGGTATGATTTGGGCCATATTTGGCCCCCTCTCAAAATTTATTCAAATATTGATTTTTCATTGGTCACCTTGTCAACAATATATATCTAGAAAATGGAGATGTTACGGCTTGTACAAGGAAAGTTACAGCCATTCTTTTGATCATGCAGTTCTGCCCTGATTTTTAGCAAAATTTAGGGGGTAGGGATACATTTTGCCATATATAACAAAGAAAGGAATTTAAAAGTAAATGATAAGTATCAGATCTAATAATGTATATAATATTAATACTAAATCTCTTTGACATCTACTGGTCTGCATCCTATCACGTGCATGAAGGGCGATAACTCTTGATAGATCACTGGAATTGTCGGATTACAGATCGCTAAATTAAACTGTTTTTCAATCGAAAATTTACGTTTTAGGGGCATGCCACAATTGCAGTATTTTGTTTTTCAAGGGAATTTAGATAAACCACTCGTTTTAAGATCAACTCATGTGCAGCAGTTACTTTTTCTCGGAATAGAACGTATTAGTCTGAAAGAAATCGGATGAAAAAATATTTAAAAATATGGGGGTATGGATAAACTTTGCATTATTCTTGCGAGTTGATAAGTTGAAAACGATAAGAAATGAATACAAAAAAAACAACAAAGATATAAAGCTAATAAAAATATTTTGCATTCAAAGTAAACATTTATCTCTAAGAAAGAAAAAAAAGGGAGATAACTTATGATTTACATTGAAACTGCATAGCAGTTAATGGTAATGAACACATTTCTTTTTATAACTGCTGACTTGGTTTTGCAAACATAGGCCAGATTTTTTATGCGCTTCCTTTTATATACGTTGTTATATAAACAAAAACATTAAAGTGAACTATTTACCCTAACCGTTTCCATGGCAACGATTTTCAAAAAAAAATAAATAAATAAATGAAAAAAATAAAATAAATAGAGCGAAACAAGAAATTAAATATCGTTCATACATGTACTTGTTTTTATACTTGTATATATCGTGTGGTTCATTATTTTCGCACGATTTTTTGAGTTATTAATATATCAGCCATATATGTAATACAAACTCTTAATGAAGCTAATCAGCAGAATGATAGTCGTGTATTTCATGTATGAGAGTGGGTGGTATAACTAAGACACTGAGTTATTCATACCGTAATACTGGGTAACTGGGTATTTCACAATCTTTGTCCTATTATATAAACAGCCGTAGGTATTGGAAACAAAGGACAATGAATATTTTGATTAAACTATGCATTGCTCATACTTTGCCATAGCTAAGCTGTTACTATGGTACATGTACTATTATCAACTACGGCGGACTTTAGAGCTACTACTGCAATCTTAATTTCCTCACAAAGGATCGCTTTTAGATCTTCGTTTTGACGCTAAGTGCAGTCGAGAACTGCATTGTCGCCATAACACTCATGATTGTATAGCTCAGAGCAATTTTCTATCCATCTGCTGAGAGTCTATCATTCTTTTGTTAGACATGTCCCAGACTTGTTCTGGATAGTAAGGATCTACTCTGTTCTCTGAATTTTAATCCACACCAGCTGATATGCTCACTTGCAGTTGTGTTATTTTAAGTTTCAGTCTCCTTGCACCGAGTATCCCTACTTAATCACTCCTCCTTTGTTCTCTTCAGGGTATCTGAACCCTTTTGTAAGCCTTCCTGTATTCTCTCGCTCCTTCTGCTTCATACCGTCTCCTTTTCAAATTCCTCCTCGCATCGCAGAGGTCGAGAACATCCAGTGCCCAGTGCATGTACCTGCGATGTTCGTTTCCAAGTATTTCTTTTTCTGTATTAGTAACTGATGTAATGTAGGGCGCAGAAAAATGCAAGGAAGTTGCACTAGTTTAATTCGTCCCGTACGTGCACGATTTCGAACAAGGTTTAATTTGTATTTACTTTTTTGCGGTTTGACACTTCAACAGAATATCTGTTGATAAAGTATATCCAGCAGATATATATCGAAAAACGGGCGTGACCCCGTCATTTCTCAGTCAGACAATACCCAATTTGATGCTACTTGGTTTTATTTATGAAATGGGAGCAACTCTAACACACAATTTAAAGAGAGTCTTACAAGTGATATGCATAAAAATATTGTTTGATGATTTGAGGTCTGAAGCATGTTTCTGCAACCCCCCCCCCCCCCCCACCCACCCACCCACACACACACTCTAAGAAACACACACCTATCTCCCATCACCACCAACACCAATTAATGGATTCATGAGTACAAATATCGTACTACTACTACTTACTATTACTAACGACGTTCCCCAAGTGGCTCAGCGGTAGTACAAGTACCGTCTTTCGGCCCCGTCTTTTATTCGCTGTCCCGATTGCAACAACATTGCAGTTGCATGTATCCTTCAGAATCAGGAGTTGTATATGACAATAGGCCAAGCGTCGTCATGAATGAAGAAGCGAAAAACTATGTTTTGCAGGTTCATATATTCTGGTACTACTTGTCAAAAAGAAGGTAAGCGGTCTGTTTTGGTATTTTATTTAGTAAAATTTCTAGGCGATCCGTAGATTGTCTACCTTCACTGCCAAAAGAGTTCCTGTCGCACGCGCTTCCTTGTAAGGCAACCGTTGTCAATGACGTTATTTTATTTCGAAAAGTTTAAAATTAGGTATCAGCGCAGGCAAGTGCACAGCTGAATTTTTCACACATTGCTGATGTTCTTAAAATGCATTATTATGCAAAAATTCAGCTGTGCACTTGCCTGCGCTCAGGTAGTTTTAGGCCCAAATGCAAACCAAAAATGGCCGAAATTGCCAAAATCAGCTGAGGAGGGGTACATTTAGAGGCTCAGAAGAAGTTAAATATCATTAGAGTATAGATTATTTTAGTCAGAATTGATGGTTAAAGGTTTAAACTCATACATTACATGAACAGAAGTTTAAGAAGTGCAATTTGGAAAATTCATAAATGAGGGTGCCAAATATGGCCCAAATCATACCTAGTCCTTTATTATTGATATAAAAAAATGAGAACATATGGCAAACGGGTGCGCAGTTGAAGGCTATTAGCAGCTTCCTATCGTGGACGTAAATTTTAGCCTAAATTTTAACAATTTTAGCCTAACCACAAAAACTTCAGTCTAGTTGTATGAAAATAAAAGAGAAGAAAATATAAACATATCTGTTTGGGCAAAATATTATTTAGATAATACATAGAAATAAAGATTCGCAGTGATCAGGGTTCGAGGTTATAAAACTTGAGAATAATTTCAAACTCAGAATAAAGCACACTGATTGGCTGCTCCCGAGCATGTGCTCGGAAGCAGCCAATCAGTGTGCTTAATTTCGAGTTTGAGAATGTACTCAAGTTTTATAACCTCTGGGCCAGAGTTCACGAAGCCTTGAAACATATACATGATGTCGTAAATTAGTATCAATGTACCTCGTATTACATAAAAGTAATTGCGAATTACGGTAAATAAATAAACGAAATGAAATGAACCCCACCGGGGTTCAACTGGTGGTCTTCTTTTGCTCCAGTGCTCCAGTGGTGTTGCTGACGCCCCAGGGATCTCCAGGTGTCTCAACACGTTTTGGCTGTCGAGTCCTCATCCTTGCTTCATCACGGTCTTTTCTTGATCTTAATTGTTGACCTTGATGACTCTCTGATGAGTTAGGGGACCTCCATATGAACCGAACTACCAACTAATTGTGTGGACCGCAGCGGAGGGTGAGGGTGAAGGTTTAGGCCCAGTAAAACCGGTTTAAATCCCCCCCGCCCCCAGTAGTTATTACTGACCGTCCCAAGGCGGTACTTTCGTTGCGGTTGCATTTGTTTAATGTTCGGTGCTGTTTAATTAATTGTGTTCTTATTCTAACCCTTCTATAATAAAAATAGAATATAGGTAAAAACTAGAATTGTTTTTCTACGAAAAAAAACAGAATGTCTCCCCCCTTTTTGATGTCAAAAGGATCAGTCATTAAGATGCCAAGGGAAAAACAATATGTTTCCCTACCCTGAAGCAGGGATTCATAATAAGTAAAAAGTATACATGCAAGAGTTATAGTTGTTATGCTCTGCATGTCATGTAATGTTGACTGATATTCATATTTAGTTTTTGTCAAATAATATAAATGCAAGAGTTACAGTGCTCTGCACGTCGTCTATTTATATGTTGACTGATATTGGTATGAAGTTTCATGAATATAGCTTAAACGATTTTCAAGTTATAGAGCTTAGACGATTGAGACACGATTTTGTGAATGACAAAGTTCCAAGGGAAATAACTCAAATAGTATAAATGCTGTGCTCTGCATGTTGTCTAGTGTTGACTGACATTTGTATGAAGTTTCGTGAATATAGCTTGTCCGGTTTTCAAGTAATAAAGCGATTGAGACACGATTTGTGACTGACAAAGGTCCAAGGAAAATAACTCAGGAAGTATAAATGCAAGAGTTATGGTTTTTGCACTATGCAATTCTTCTAATGTTGATTGATATTTGTATGAAATTTCGTGAATATAGCTTAAATGGTATTCAAGTTATAGAGCAGACACGACTGAGACACGATTTTGTGACTGACAAAGTTCTAAGGGAAATAACTCAAATAGTATAAATGCTAAAAATATGGTTCTTGCATTCTGCATGTCGTCTGATGTTGATTGATATTTGTATGAACTTTCATGAATATAGCTTGAATGGTTTTAAAGTTATAGACGGACTCGACTGAGACGCAATTTTGTGATGGACAAAGTTCCAAGGGAAATAACTCAAATAGTATAAATGCTGTGCTCTGCATGTTGTCTAGTGTTGACTGACATTTGTATGAAGTTTCGTGAATATAGCTTGTCCGGTTTTCAAGTAATAAAGCGATTGAGACACGATTTTGTGACTGACAAAGGTCCAAGGGAAATAACTCAAGAAGTATAAATGCAAGAGTTATGGTTTTTGCACTATGCAATTCTTCTAATGTTGATTGATATTTGTATGAAGTTTCGTGAATATAGCTTAAATGGTTTTCAAGTTATAGAGCAGACACGACTGAGACACGATTTTGTGACTGACAGAGTTCTAAGGGAAATAACTCAAATAGTATAAATGCTAAAGTTATGGTTCTTGCATTCTGCATGTCGTCTGATGTTGATTGATATTTGTATGAACTTTCATGAATATAGCTTGAACGGTTTTAAAGTTATAGACGGACTCGACTGAGACGCAATTTTGTGATGGACAAAGTTCCAAGGGAAATAACTCAAAAAGTATAAACGCCAGAGTGCATTCTGCACGTCGTCTGATGTTGATTGATATTTGTACGAACTTTCATGAATATAGCTTCAATGGTTTTAAAGTTATAGACGGACTCGACTGAGACGCAATTTTGTGATGGACAACGTTCCAAGGGAAATAACTCAAAAAGTATAAATGCCAGAGTTACCATTTTGCACTCTGCACATCGCCTCATGTTGATTGATATTTGTATGAAGTTTCGTGAATAAAGCTTGAGCAGTTTTCAAGTTATAGACCGGACACAATTGAAACACAATTTTGTGATGGGATGGACTAAGTTCCAAGGGAAGTAACTCAAAAAGTATAAATGCCAGAGTTACCATTCTTGCACTCTGCACGTCGTCTCATGTTGATTGATATTTATATGAAGTTTCGCGAATATAGCTTGAGCGGTTTTCAAGTTATAGAACGGACACGATTTGTGTCAGACAGACGGACAGACGGACGGACGGACAGACGCCCGGGGAAAAACAATATGTCTCCCGACCCTAAAGGGGGGAGACATAATAATTGTTAAATGTTTTTCGTATAATTTGCGTAGTCTGTTGTAACCCTTCTGTTGGTCTAAATTATTTAGTTCAATAAAGATAGCTGAGATGCCACCTATTTGCAAAAGAGCTGCTGACTCCGCTTATCACTTGTAATTTATTGTTTGTCGGGATGTCTTTGTCAATCTTTCCCTTTGGTGTTGGGGATAGGGTTTGGGATCTGATTCAGTTAGTTCCTGAAGTGTAGTTACCCTTTAAATTAATTAATAAATTATTTGATGAAGAAATAAAGGTGGTCAAAGTACCCAAATCATAAGCCCGAACTCTTAAGTCATTTAAACTTTGACAATTCCGGAATATTCTAGATACAAAGACAGGGACCCCAAAACAGAGGTGTGATCAGGTGCTCGCGAGAAGTAAGCATCACCTGCCTATTATGATACACCCGCAATATCTATGTATCGGTGGAAAAAGTCAGTGAAAATGAAAGTCCGGTAGTAGATATTAAATCTTAAAGAGTTCCTTCAATAGCAGAGAACACATTCAGAAGAAGGAACATGCGCCAGACTACGTAGTTTCGGCTAATAAAGCCTCATAAGTTACAGAAAGCCTAACTAAGCTTCGGCTGTAGCCATCAAATCGGAAATTATTTCAGAAACGGCCACATTGAAGGGATCAACAAGGTTATAGTGTCTCCCATAAAACTTTTTAACTGCCGACACAAGCTTTACTTTGTGATAACCCTGTGTCAACAGTTAACGAGTGAGTAGCTTCCCTCTTTCAACAAAGCCTGGCTCTAGCATAGCGGACTATTTAAGAGGCATAAACTCCGTATGTAGGTGCCGAAGGGATATTACTATTCCAAAATGGAAAGTCAGGCCGCGTTCACACGAGCAAAGTTTCTATGACAAAGTAGGTTCGCCACAGAAAAATTTGCTCGTGTAAATGCCAAAATATCACAATGTTTCTTTGACAAATACATAAAGTTAGGCCGCGTTCACACGAGCATAGTTTCTATGTCACAGAAACTTTAACAAAGAAAGTATGCCAAACATTTTGCGTTTACACGGATCAAATTATTTGTTAAAGAAAATGTGACATAGAACCTTTGTTAAATAAACTTTGGCAATGAAATATTGACTGCAGTGTTCACACGACCAAATATTATTCGTCAAAGTTACCTGCAGCAATGAAACAAAATCTTTGTCACATTTTCCACGCTTATAGCAAAGTTCTTTGTTACATTATCTTTAGCAAAGTTCTCCGTTTACACGGACAAATTGAACTAATCGAAGTAACTTTACCATATATATTTGTCAAAGAAACATTGTCATATTTTGGCATTTACACGAGCACATTTTTCTGTGGCAAACCGTCTTTATCACAGAAACTTTGCCCGTGGAAACGCACCTTTACTTCGATAAATTAAATTTGTCCGTTTAAACGCGGCCTTACTTTCCATTTTTGAGTAGTAGTATCCCTTCGGCACCTGCATATGGAGTTTATGCCTCTTAGCTAGTCCGCTATACTAGAGCCAGACTTTGTTGAAAGGGGAAGCTACTCACTCATAAACTGTTGACACGAGGTTATCACAAAGTAAAGCTTGTGTCGACAGTTAAAAAGTTTTATGAGAGACACTATGACCTCGTTGATCCCTTCAATGTGGCCGTTTCTAAAATAATTTCCGATTTGATGGCCTCAGCCGAAGCATAGTTAGGCTTTCTGTCATTGATGAGGCTTTATTAGCCGAACCCCGGCCAAAATTAGAGAAAAAAGCACTAGACGTTCCTTATTTCAATAAGACACGCGATTCAGAGACTAATAAGTATCAAAAAGGGGAAAGCGATGCGTCTAGTCATGTTTGCAATGCTGTTTGGGTCAGTCAGATAAAAGATGGAAGAAACACGACAACATAAATTGGATTTATTAGGCATTCTTAAATGGGCCGCGACACGAGAAAACAAAGTGTCATATGTGCTCAGCGCAGACTCAGATCAGCCTTCGCATCCGCCCAGTCTGATCAGACTCTTCGCTTAGCGCTTAAAGGGTATCTAAGGATCTGAGTAACCTGCATGCGGACAGCGAAGCCTCTGATCAGACTGAGCGGATACCAAGGCTGATCTGAGTCTTTGCTGGACGCACATGCCCCTTTGTTGGTTCTCTCGTGTCGGGGCTCAAATGTAATTGCGGTTCTGTTTGCGATGCCCTAAACAATTTGCAAGTATTCACAAATAAATAAAATGTAGGGCTCATCGCTGAAAGTATGGGCATGACAAACTTAAATTCATTGTAATTGTAACTTGCCATGTTTCAAAATGTCATATTTTTATTCACTGTTACTGTCACTTTCGTCTTCACTGTCAGACGAGTTGCTCCCGCCACACGTTTCACAGACTATGTCACAATTCTTCATTAGGAACGGAACCATCTCATTCCAAAAATGCACGCGCGAAGCGGCATAATGATGTCCAATGGCAAACGCCGGTACATCGTCAGTGAAATGAATGTACTTTTGTGTTAGTGTGTCATATGCAGGCCATGACGTCAGAGTGGACATGCCAGTTCCGGTATTAGGATTGCTGCAATAAATAAGCAAAACAATTAAACTCGAGGGAGAAGAATCAGAGTAATATCATAGTTATTGAACCTGTACGGACGGACAGATAATTTACAAGCTTTAGCGAGTGGCTTATCGACTGTACAGGCGGATAGATCGTTGTATGACTTACTTATACCATCCGCATCACTAGAGGTCTTGCATTTGAAGCTTAACTCTACGTTTTCTGATAAATGTGATATAGTTTGATATAATCAGCATATTTCACGAAATTAAGTAGTACTCGAGTGAAGTAGATGCGATTTCTAAAAAATAAGCTACGTTTTAACGCGAGGTTAATCATATGTATTGTGCATCAAAAAGTAGATGTGTTTTCTTAAAATAAGCTACCTTTTTACGCGAGGCTGTTCATATATGTATCGTGTATCCAAAAGAACCACAAAAAGCAAAAAAAAAAGTAGCATGTGGCGTCTTTATCGATTTTAACCACATATATTTATTTATTTAGTTGAGAAATAAAGAAGTACCCACTGGGCGGACAGGATTCGAACTCACTACAACACCACTCTGAGACACCAGCTTAACCATTTGCGCCACTACGTGTACGCTCCTTAAAAAAGAAGGTTCATGGAAGAATTTTAAGCTTGATTTCTCGGAATGACCCGTCATATATATATGACCATGTCCGTATTAAGCATAGATTAATAAGAATAATGATAATAATTATACTAAAATAATAAGAATAAAAATGGTGGTAATGATAATAATATAAATAATAATAAAAGTAACTAATAATAATGATAAATATTTAAAATAAATGCTACATTACCCTTTTTTGCAGAATGAAAATGGTGGTAATGATAATAATATATATAATAATAAAAATAATTGATAATAATAAATATTTAAAATAAATGCAACATTACCCCGTTTTCGCAGAATAAAATTGGTGGAAATGATGATAATATAAATAATATAAAAAATACTGATAATAATGATAAATATTTAAGATAAATGCTACATTACCCTGTTTTCGCAAAATTTGTCCAATACTTCATAATAGCTTTTGACAATTCTATCTCAATTTCATTAATGGTTAGACTTCTTGCAGGATATCTTGCCGCGAACCATGGTGGAAATCCCAGTGTAAACCCTACTTCATCAAAATGCTGAGCTCCAGGGAAAGGCAGGTCCGAGATACGACTTTCATAGTCGAACAGGTAGAAATAGAGGCTCCCGTCTTCCCCAGAATCAGAATGTGATGTCGCAGTGTTGGTAATTGCAAGGTTGAACACTATGTCAGAAAATAGATTAATTGTACTGGCTAAAATGGAATCAGAGCTTTCAGGATCTGACCAGTCAGAATATTGATGTATGATGGCTTCTTGTAGAGCTCTTGAAATCTGCATTTCTGCTCTGTCAAGTGCAAATGGAATTATAGTGTTTTCGAATATTGGTTTAGTGAAATAATTTGTTACGTTTGGAACGGTGCTATTAATCCAACGTTTTGTTTTGGGGATATCCAGTCCACCCTCGGCTGAGTTGAAACCAATGATAAGGTCCAGTTTTCCTAGTCGTTGTATCATCTCCCACGCCTCATCTGTTTTATTGAAAAATATCTCGTCTGGCTGATAGTTTATAAAGTCACCGTCGGCAACAGGTCCGAATTCGTCGTCAAAATCGAGTAAGTCTATCAGTTCTTGGAAGCTCAGACTACGCAGACAATCAACCATATCTGTATCACTTCCACCTGAACAATTAGCTTTATCAGCAAACTGGATCAGAGGAGCCCTGGGATCTTTGTAATACGATATAGGCGAATTAACTGAACAACTTTGTGCAATAATTCTGTGGAACAACCCTTCATTAATTTCGTGTAAGCCTTGGTAGATAGCGCTTGATGCGCCTGTTGACTCACCGAAAATTGTTATACTCTGTGGGTTGCCTCTAAAATTGTTAATATTTTTCGAGACCCAATCTAAGGCCAAATGTTGGTCCCAAAGTCCATAATTTCCAGGGAAATTGTCATCACCTGTACTGAGAAAACCTAATAAAGAAATTCTATGATTAAAAAGAACAAGAATGACATTGTTCAGTGCGGCAAACGCTTTTGCATCATAGGTGTCCATAAAGCCATATTCCCATTTTCCTGGATAAAACCAGACCATTACGGCATAGTCTGTGTTTTCGTCTTCTGTTATATTTCCTGGGATGTAAATATTTAAGTACAAACAATCTTCCTTCTGATTTAGCCATGCAGGATTTATTCCAAACCGTCTCATGATACCAGAATTCTGAAGACACATCGGTGGCATGTCTTTCGCTATTAGATTAGCTGGAAAATTCTGCATTTTTACAGGTTTTTGAAACCGTCTTGTCCCTGTCGGTGGCTCAGCATAAGGTATACCACGGAACTGTGTAACTTGTAGCGGAGTTCCATCTACAAAATCAACATCAACCACTTCTCCTGTTATGGTGCTGCCAAAGTCAGTCTGTATAGTGACATCTTCGGTCGCCACGTAGGCAAACAGCATCAAAAATATAATAATATATTTTGTAGACATAGTGGAGTCCATCCAACGGCGTTTCTCTCTGTGCCCAGACTTGCATGACGGGCTCTTATATGCCTAATGACATATTGCAAATTCGATCTGATGACGTGATAAATAAACATGAGTAAATAATCTGTAATTCGGCCAAATGTAGGAGGGTCGTTCTCTAACATTTGATACTGGCAATAAGCCTGATTTTTATTGGAAAAACATACTGTTCACAAATAGTACGAGATATATTGAACACTAGCAGAAAACTTAAGGTCTTTTTGCATGTTTATAGTAAAGCCATGTTAATTACATTTTCTGTCGAACCACAAATAATTACAACAGATCATGTCATTGAAAAGAAAACAAGGATAAACAAGGGGTCAGAACCCAAATTTCGTATCGGCATATTTTTTTTATCTTATTTTATTTTATTATAATTATTATTTGTTTGTTCTTAGTTTCATAGTCTTTACCTTTGCTAAAATTACATGCGTGTAAAATCAGCAAGAAACTAGAAGGCATGCAAATCAAGCAAATTAAAATAAGTTCACAAAGGGGATAAATAAGAAGTATAAAATGAATTAATACATTCTATTTAAAGTTCTTTTTTTCTAAATAGTTGTCTTTTGGTCTTTGTCAGTTTTAAATGTACACAGATTTTTTCTTTAAACGCTGTAACTTTCATAACTGTTTAAAATCCTTTACTTTCTGCGGGAAATGTACAAACAATTCCTGATGTTGCTGCAACCAGTGATGTGTACACATTTAAATATTTGACAAACACGAACGGGCCTCCGTGATCTAATGGACAACAGCACTGACTCTTAACCATTAGCCAGTTCCACTTACGGAAGGTCAGAGTTTTCCCCGGGAGCTCCAATTTTCGCACACGTGTGCTTAACGAGTGAAATATTCTTGAAAAAAAACGTAAACCCTATATCAAACTTTCAAAGAGCCGTTAAACCCAAAACAACCAACCAACCAAAATGTATTAAACATATAAATATATATAGACATACAGGAACTTTTTCTCACGTGATCGATATCAGAAATGTACAATTTACTATCTAGCAGGGCAGATATGTAACAAATTTTGGCCGAATTGTGAACATTTTGATAAAAGCATGGAATTTGGCACATAGTTAGATTGGACCAACATATGAATTTTCAGGGTGGATGCCCAGCTGAATTTTGCCTATTTCGGCGGTCGTCTTGATTTTCAAAATGGCGTCTACTTATACATAAATTTTGTAGTAGTAAGAGTCTATTATTAATCTTACTGACGGAGTTAGAAGTTCTGATCGGTCTGGTAGACTGATGCGCTGGCTATATTACTCGTGACAGGTCTCATTCGCACAATGTGACATGTTATAGATCCGTTCATGCCCTGTATGCCCATTTACCTCACAGTTTCACAGTATTTAGTGTCTCTGATTCGTGTTTAGTTTAGAAAAAGATCAGCTCTAACACTGATTTGTTGAATAATAAATCTCTTTTTCAGGTCAGTTATAAAGATCTTATCACGAGCATCGAGCGTGAGTGATATATCTACTTACAGCTGACATTCATTATTCAACGAATCACTGTTAAAGGCAAATAACTTGTTTATTGGGTGTCATAATCCGGTTATTTGATTGTCCCTTAACACTGCCATTTCATCAAAGGAAATATACCATCTCACATAGGTAATGACACAAAAGGGCCATAAAATAGCTAAGAACTGGGGGCGGGGTGGGGCGGTGTTCTGTATAGTAGAGAATAAATGTCTTTAAAGTTGGCTGTTTCGATTATAACACTCAAAATCGCAGAACATTTCTGTGTGCGTGTTTTTTTTTTTTTTTTTTTTTCTTCATTTCCTTCAAATTCTCCCAGTCATCCCCCCCCCCCCAACAATGTAGACTGTAACAAGCGTCTATGTATTTCTTTCCCACGACTGCCTGATGAAAAACAGACGCCGCATCGTCAAGCGTCAGGGAAACGTTGTTTGACGCGACAACATAGCATCAACTGTTGCTCACTTGCGAGGAAACAGTGAATTGTTGCAAAATAATTTACTGCAATTTTCCATTTCCTCTATAGGCGCGCTGTGTTAGAATTGTTTTGTTTGCATGAACTGTTAAATTTTTTACAAACAGTGTAGAGTGAAAGTCTAGGCATTGACAAGGCACCAAATTATACGATCAGAGACCATATCCGCCCCAATAACCAAAATAAAAGGGAAAGAAGTAAATACATAAATTGACAACAGTCCACGAAAGATATTGAAAAGTGATTGTAAAACATCCCTGATTATTTGAGCCACAATCAGACGCTACATTCTGACTACCCTCTTTGTAAGGGTACCTTTTATGGGATACTTTTATGGCATTAATAGAAAAAGTGGCTAACAAAATTATACAGTCACAATACCATGCCATAATCACCATCAACAGCCAGGAAAAGCACAATAGTAATGCTTGTAATATGACCATGTATCGCGCTTTCTTATTTATGGTGATATCGACTTGTCAAGTGAGTTGACTGTCTTACTCTGTTTGTTTGCACTTTTTACGAGTAAATACATAGACCGCAAAACATTTGAAATTTAGCTCATGTTGTCAAGCGGTATGTATCTATTATTGAATGGGTATTTACGAGGGTATAAATGCACCAAAGTGTCTCGTAGCTTTGTCGCAATAGTGGCAGTACCCAACAGGCGCATGACGACGAAATGACGTCGTTTTGATGTCGATGCGACGTCATCGCATCGAATCGACGTCATCTCAATGTCATTCGACGTTGTGTGTCCACTGGGTTGGTTATTAGCGACAGCCTGTATAAAAGAGATTAAGCCACTGTTTTCATCTCTTCTATCTTACAATTTTCGAAAGAGTTGAAACAAATAATTGCTAAGACGTTACTCTAAATGCACCGATGTACATTCGGACCTAAACGCATTTACAGTAACAATGTTATTTATTTTATTTATTTATTTTACTATTTTTTAAAGATTTTGCGCTGTAAATTACCTTTCGATCTTTTCTTATAAAAACACTAATTTTAATCAGAATGTCAATCTTTATTGCATTACAAACTGTAGAGAACAACAAATAAAAGAAGTCTTCTGACTTAGGAGAGATACGTAAATTTTTCAAGGTTTTATTCAGATTTTGTATTTACCGCATATCATAATTTTTAGAATGTATTGGACGTCCCTCGTACAAGTTTCCTAAAACTTTCCATCAAATGAAAGCATGTCAATCATTAAACGGATTTGTCCTACTTCCAATTGAAATCTTGGGTTTTATTGCTGTCTTTTATTTCGTCCAGTTCAACAGAAAAAATAAGACGTAACATGACGCAAACAAACAGTATTACTATTCTCAAGGCCAATAGGTTGTATCATAAACGCCACGCTTGCAAGTGAGGTAGTGATAGCCATTCAGCGCTAACTACTATCATGCTCTGCCCACCTTCTGCATTGACAAATCTCACTGCCATACCTCGCACACATGCAATTTTAAGCCCACCTGGAATTTCAAAATTTAAACTTCCGCAAATGATTATCCAAATTATAACAATGCTTTTCGATACATCAATGTATGAGCCGCGAGACGACAAAACCAACAAAGTGGTTGTGCGCCTAGCGCAGACTCAGATCAGCCTGGGCATCCGCCCAGTCTGATCAGAGTCTTCGCTGTCCGCATGGAGGTAGCTTCGACCCTTAGCTACCCTTTGAGCTCTTAACGAAGAGTCTGAGTAAACTGAGCAGCTGTCCGGGCTGATCTGAGTCTTCGCTGGGCGCACAACCACATTGTTGGTTTTCTCGTGTCGCAGCTCATATGTAAAGTTATTAGTAAATAAAAAATGGCTTTGTAAAAGATAAACTGGTGGATGTCTGATAAAACTCCTAAAGTTGGCCAAACCACTTTCAGGAGTTTTCTGATAACTCCAATTATTCTATCACTTCAAAACATAATATTGTGCATTTTTTTGTCTTTGCAAGTTCTTTTTTCTTTCTTTTCTTTCTTTCTTTATTTATTTATTTTGTTTCATGTCTCTAGTAAGAATAGCATAGTGCGTTTACCAGGCATGACTGATCAGTCACTGCTTTTCACTGCTAGCAGTGACTGATAACAGTGAGACATTAACCGCCTGAAGCCGTAAAATTTTCTAGCACTGACTAATAATAGTGATACTTAATACTGGTGACTATAAGTGACTGGTTGGTAATCTTTTCTAGCAGTGACCGATAACAGTGATACTTCCTACTAGAGTTCTTTCGGATAAGACGCATCTGTAAACGTAGCCGTATCTGAACGTATCGGGACGTATCGGAAAGGGATCGATTAGTTGTCTCAAATTCAATTTCCATTCGAGGATTTTAAGGTAGCTGGGCACCAGAGGCACATGGGGGGCTACTCAGGACAATCCAGATTAGTTGTTTAACTCACAGGTGGCTATCAGGATGAAGAACTGGCCTGAATTCCAGGCCAATCTTCATGCCCGGACGAAAGATGTGAGTTCAGTAAGTTGTTGTAAGTTAGAATAACGGCATAAAGTGAACTGCCAATGGTCTATAGTTTAAGTTAATTCCGACTATTGCACAATGTCCCAGGCACCAGTGCTCGGCTGGAAGGCCCTGAAAAGGGCCAGGAGTCAAAGGCAAAGGGCCTGCCTCCTGGCCACTGTCTGTCTGCTGGTTGGTTTGGTGGACTGCTGATGACGTAGTTCGGCGGTCCTATTCAGAACCACAGGTGCCTCAGCCCCCCCCCCCCCCCCCCGATCCCCCACCATGCTGATGGTCCATCTTCCAAGGTTCCCAGGGGGTACTGATGGTTGACGTGCAATTGAGCATGGTGGTCCGCGGCCTCTTAATTTCTTCCCCATCCGACCTTGGGTAGCCATCCCGAGTGGTGTAACGATTCCCTTTACGTCATAGCTAACACATGGGTCGACGATGCGCTAGTGGATCCGTCGGTACTCGAGCCCGCCTGTATCGTTGCAAAGGGATTCGTCTTCCGTCTCAGTCGTTGGTTGATTTATTCTTTGGGAATTTATTCCGTTTTGCAGTAACTTCTCTTTTTTTTTTTTTTTTTTTTTTTGCTCTTTTTTTTAATTCTCATACGAATGTTCCGCAGGAGGCTCCGCGGAACAAATCCATAAAGGCACACTCCTGGCACCGAGTCTGTCTGTCTGTCCTCGTTTCAATTCGAGGAGGAGACTTGTTGTTGTTGCAATTCTGTAACCAAGCTGCTCGACTATGTTTTTTTTTTGTGTTTGTTCAGTTCATTTCAGTTCAATTCTCTTATCGACGTTACCCAAGTGGCTCAACGGTACGTAACCATAGTGTGCAAATTGGCTGCGAGGTTACGTAATGATGTCTGATCTCCGACAGTATATCGAAGGGCCGTGCTCGACTGGCTGTGCGCACAGTCGGGATTTTTTGAACATCAATCGAGTACTCTGGAACTGTGTTCTGCAACGGTGCGGACTGTTCCAAACGTTAAGGTGGTGTGGACAGAACAAATAGTCAAAACAAAATCGCGGACAAGCAGACGACGCAGGAAAACATATTTTAAAGAAGATGTAGCTGTCAGCTTGTATGATGAAAGTTGAAATTTGTCCCTTAAACTTCAGACTGCATAACCCAAAATGTCGTCAAACAGAAGAGAATGTTTCTCAAAACGCCGTCATATCATGATTGTTCAAAATCCGTGCAGTCGCCCCTTTCCTGCTCGTTTTGTATGCTCGATATCGGAATTCTAATAGCTTTTCTGGCACAGTGCTCACAGTCCAATCGAGCACGGCTCTGGAAATACTGTAGCAAGTTTTTGACGTTATATAATTAGACGTCGCCTTACATACGTAGGTATATTAGAATTACCCATTGCATATTTCATAATATCTTTATCGTGGGACACAACCTTCATTGGGTGAAAACAACACTCTGTCTTGTCTATCCCAAGGCCTTGCTAGATCCTTAGTGCAACACATATGACTGATACGAAATAGGCGCTACCTATATTGCAACCGACCAACATTATGGCTCAAACACTGAACATTTTGCAGCTAACATACTTAACATGCTCATTAATAGCATCCGAAAGGGCCATTAAACTCAATATACTGATGGCGTCGTTGAAATTTCGATGTTCTAACCACTTTAGTAATTTATCTGTTGCAATGATATATGTAATTTGTCCTGTCACGGTACTGATTCCTTGCACTGTCTTCTATGACAGAAGTGTTATACATGCCTAAGAGCATGAACACATACTGACTGTATACTATTTGCTATGAACTGTAAACTGTGTACTGTTAACAGTCTTCTGTGTACTGTTTTCTTTGCCCTGTTAAATGTCTTCTGCCTACTGCAAAATAGGTTTTTTTTGCAACTGCGAGGACATGCGCACACACATCTAGCTTTTGCACGTGTTTTTGTTTACTTGTGCAAAATCGATGTCGCAGATGACAGTACTCATTGTACAGTAGACAGGACGCAGTAGCCATTAAACAGAACACATAACACAATATTAAGTTGGTTGGTTGGTTTGGGTTTAACGTTCTTGTGGACAGTTTTTTATGCCCCGCCATTAAAAATGGGGGGGGGGGGGCATATAGTATAACCGCTGTCCGTACGTGCGTACGTATGTCCGTCCCGTACGTAGAGTACGTACGTACATACGTCCCGGACGAAATGGTTTCCGTTCAATATCTTATGAAAGCATTGGTGTATTGAATTCATATTTTATACACAACTATATAATCATAAAATACAGGTCAAGTTCGATGTTGGGTAAAATACGTCGATTATTGTGGGAGTTATGGCCCTTTTTCGACTTTATTTTGTATGAAAAAATGGTTTCCGTTCGATATCTTTTGAAAGCATTGGTGTATTGAATTCATATTTTATACACCGTAAATAATCATAAAATACAGGTCAAGTTTGATGTTGGGCAAAATCCGTCGATTAATATGGGAGTCATGGTCCTTTTTCGACTTTATTTTTTTTGAAATACTGGTTTCTGTTCATTATCTTTTAAAAGCATTGGTGTGTTGAATTTATATTTTATACACAGGTATATAATCATAAAATACAGGTCAAGTTCGATGTTGGGTAAAATCCGTTGATTATTGTGGGAGTTATGGCCCTTTTTCGACCTCATTTTGTATGAAAAAATGGTTTCCGTTCGATATCTTTTGAAAGCATTGGTGTATTGAATTCATATTTTATACACAGGTATATAATCATAAAATACAGGTCAAGTTTGATGTTGGGCAAAATCCGTCGATTAATATGGGAGTTGAGAAAATCATTCTACACTGAGATACATACATTTAATTTAGTGAAAAATGTCACGACTATTTTAAAATTTCCATTTTCTGAGCTGAGTCCCGCTCGGTGACTCATTCTATTCAGTTCTGTGACGCTTACAGACGTTGTCAGTAATTTGTAAGATCAGCTGTTTTGAAGTGCTTTAATCTTATTTTCTTACTGATAGTCGGCCTTGATGTTTTGCACATCTTGATAAAATAGATTGTGTTTGTTCAAAACAATGTTGCTTTATCTGGCTCTTGTTTTGTTATGCAAGTATAGTGGTGTGCGAATCTGCAAACTGTGTCAAGAAAAGGTCTCCTCTATTCCGCCAGCGGCCTTATGATAATCCCCGAGCATGGGAACCAAAGCAGGATGTTATTTTAACTTTTCAAAATAGACAAGAAATGTGTATTAGGTTGACGCTGACATATAAAACGGTAATTCACAAGTGTAAGAAAACTACAATAGAAGCACATGTAAAACTGTACGAATCTGCAGCGACTCACTCTACATCCACACCAGCTACCAAAATGTCCGAGAATACCGCACCGTCAGAAGGTACCTACAGCTGCTTTGACCCTACATGACGTCAGCAGAACAGATAAGAACGTCATCATAACATTTTGTGACACAGATTTCAAAGCAATGTCTGTCTCAGCTGTTTCACTATTCATAAATGTCAAATGTCAGAATACACCGAGATTTCGACAATCCTTCACTGTCGGATGTCACATAAATAGTCTCCGGGGTTTTATTCTACATGGAAACGATTGCCTTTCAAGGTATGCGCTTTTTGTTTTCAGAAATTTGCACTTAGGCGAGTTATTTCTTGGGTCGAGTGGCGGGATTAACAAGGTCTTTAATGGTAGCATTCTTTATTAAGATCCAGGCCATTTGGTTTTCGCCATTATAGGAGTTTTTAGAAGACATTCACGTGTTGCCCTGGGGAAGTTAACCGGAATTTATTTTTTGCTTTATTTTCCAAGCATGGGAGTCTAGCGGCATTGTAGATTGTATAAAATAAAATGTAACAAAAGGTCAATTTCTATAATGCAAACAAGAAAATAGTAAACAGTTTATTCAAAAGGACAATAAAAAGAAATAAAAGCTTGACCAAAAATTTTTAGTTTCGGTGAAGATTCTTCTTTATGTCCAATACAAATGCAAACGTCTCATATTCTCAATACCCAGGTATTTTTTCGGGCTACTCGAATGTATGTATGCCTACCTTCGAAAAGTCTAAGAATACCTGCGTATTGCTCGGGTTTACCCCAGTCATTATGCCGAACGTGACCCCCCCCCCCCTCCCCCTATCCCACCCCTAAAAAAAGGACAAGCGCACCTGAAACAGAATAAGAGTCTGCACTGTTTGGCTTTGCATTTCTGAAACGATTTTTTTTTGAAAGGTCAAAATCGAGCAAAGTCAAACAGTGAAGACCCAGGTTAGACTACTCTTCACTTTTCTTCTCCAAGAGTCTGAATTATCAATCTGCCCAACTGTGTTTTTTTTGCCAACTGTTTGGCCGTGCATGTCTCGTTTCAGACATATGTGCCCAAACAGTGCAGATCCTGATCAGACTGTTCCTTTTTTCTCCTTCTAGGCTATGAATAATCAAAGTCTGCACATTTGTGTTTCAACCAACAGCTGTTGTATTGTTTAGTTTATAAGTTCATCTCTAGGGGCAAGGCGACCTGACCGAATTGAAACTGAAAGTGTCCTAGCACACGATAATTAGAATGTGCATGTTGACAGAACACCAGCTTATGAAATAAGTACTGAAAGACCTCATAATAAAATTCCAACAAGCACAAAAAGTTCACATTTCGTGGTTCCATCTGTTTCCGGAAGATTTTCCTAGAAAGTTCATAACATCTCGATAAAATGAGTATTTTATCACGTCATTTTATCACTTTTTATTTTTTTTTTTTTTTTATTTTTTTTTTTTTTTTTTCGGGGGGGGGGGGGGGGGGGGGGGGGGGGTGGGGGCGGGTTCAGAATAATTTAAAATGTGCAAAAAAAGGGTCAAATGAGAGATAAATCCTGTTACAATTTTACATGCTGTCTATTTAAACCAAAAAAGCGAAAATTGTAAAATTGTTAAAAAAATTTAACAACTGCCAGCAGCCCTATTTACATGAAGTTACATTTAAAAACTCTCGGCCTAGCTTCATTTATTTTGATCAGATTCTTTGTCAGATAAATTTCCTGTACTTCAATATTTGAGTAAGAGTAAGAATTAAATATTTTAAACAATAAACGATAGAAATTCTACTTTATGAAATAACAACATTGTTAAAATATTTTAAATTATTAACTTTAGTCAAAGTTTTATTGCTAGTTTATAATAACTTTTGTATTTCCTTTAAAGAAATATTCACGCACTAGTTCCGAAATGGCCCCCAATAATGCATTTTACAACCAGTTTGGCAAACACAATTTGTCAAAAGTAGCTTCAAACCAGAAAGTAAGAATCGCGGACCGGTACCATTTGTTTAAAGATTAGGATAAAACATATAACTATGAAAGAGGGGGAGACAATCTTAAAGAGTTTTTTCTTATATCAAGCATCACATGTTAACGCAATACTTTATAAAAAAGCTGCTATTAAGAAATGGAAGCAGAATTTTGTCCGGCTTTTGCGTTCTTATCAGTGGTCGTATTTTTTTATTCTAGTGCATGCATTTTAAAAGTCCTTGAAATTAATAAGTATACGCCCGCAACTTTCTACGCTACCTGGAGTTATGTGTGAATTCAGTTGGATATTTGCGGCCAGCATAGAAAATTAAAGTGCTGATCGAAAATGTAAAAATGACCGCACTGTTTTATTTCCTATTTCAATAAAAATTATATCAGTGAAATGCTGAATAATTGTAGTTTTCGGAATGAACACGGAAAATTTTCATTTTATGAAAAAAAGAGACATTTGCGGGTAAAAACTTTGATCAACGCAGTAAAAAAGTCATGATTTACTATAAATTCTATACATTTTGAGGGTAGTCAACTTAAACTAAAAAATGACCGCGGTGTTTCTTATGCAATCTTTTCAAACATTATATCAGGCTGTTCGCAAATTAATGCGGTTTTCGAAATGAACACGGAAATATGAATTTGAATATAAGGAAAAATAAAATAAGAAGGAAAAGATGACTTGCCCATATCTCGTAGTGTATTTCATTACTGCTCGATTCGCGAATATCGATTATCGATTTTTTAAACAGTGGCGTGGAAAGTTATCCATGATTTCATTTCAAATACATGTAATGTCATAATTTTTTCCGCCATTTCTCAAAGTGAAATGAGCCACGACACGAGAAAACCAACAATGTGGTTGTGCGCCCAGTGCAGACTCAGATGAGCCTGGGCATCCGCCCAGTCTGATCAGAGTCTTCGGTGGCCGCATGGAGGTAGCTCAGACCCTTAGCTACCCTTTAGAATCTGATCTGACTGGGCGGATGCTCAGGCTTATCTGAGTCTGCGCTTGGCGAACAACCACATTGTTGGTTTTCTCGTGTCGCGGCTCAAATAAGGTTGGTAACTTTCTTTTTCCTTCCCTGGAGTCGAAGAGCTTCCAAAATGGGGTGTATTTTCAAAAATAATTGCTCTTCGGGGGGGGGGCAAAGTTTTCCCTTTAAGAGTTGACCCCCAGTGAGAAGGCAAAAGAAAATGACATAGTTGCTTCCCCTGAAAGTGTGCCTGTTTACCTTAACGATGATGTAACCAGTGCGTGATGCCTACTATAGAGAAGGGCGTTTACCCTAGCCATGATGTAATCGATCTCGGTATGTGGTCGACTTAAACTTAATATTGGTCAAAGTAACCCAGGTAAATATATAGATCGGTTGAGTACAAAAACTTGAACCTGAAGGATAGAGTTCTTGGTACAAAAAGGCAGCCTGTCAAACACCAAAGGTAGATTTCCTAGTATAAAAAAGTAGACTCTCAATCATCAAAGGTGTCATACCAGACATTTTTGCTGCTCTCGCGTTTTGGTGCAGGGTTTGGGTCTCTCCAAAAATATATATACAAAACAGAACACGATCGTATCAAAATTTGCATTTACTGGGCGAAAAAGGGAACTGGTTTGAGGAAATTCCCTTTTGCATTGGAAAGGATTATGTACGAAGAATCATGATATCTTTCGTGATGGTTCACACTAGTATTGTGTTTATAAAGTCCCATATACACGATCAATTTTCTTGGATGTTTACGCGGTGCAAGATTTTGATGATCAAAATTGCTTGAAGAAACAAAATAACCATTTAACATGTATTTGTAATAGTAATAAAATACAAGTATTGCTTTTATCGAGATTTATTTCCTGGGACAAGAATGAAATATTTATTCAGTTTTTATGAAATCGTGTGTTTTAAAACCTCAAGACCGTATGTAGAATGCATGCAAAAAAGTAAG
The DNA here is from genome assembly GCA_963989385.1 of Ctena decussata. Lineage (NCBI taxonomy): Eukaryota > Metazoa > Mollusca > Bivalvia > Lucinida > Lucinidae > Ctena > Ctena decussata. The sequence continues at coordinate 75,062,920 of OZ022511.1, read as the reverse complement.
CTTGGATTATTCTTGCTTCTACATTTCTAGAATCATCAGGGCAGAAAAAGGTAAAGGTTTCCCATAGCCTAATAGCCGTAGGGGCAGTGGGGGTTAGAGACCCACCGTATCTTGGACACAGCTGATGAAAGGCGGAGCCCATCTCTCTCCTTTCAATGCCTTATCCTTCCCTAATTCGAAAAAGGTAGGCCTACCCATTTACTGCTGGGTCGACAGAGAGAGTTTTCCAGTCGTCGGACGGCGACGGTGAGCCGCGAACGACCTTCCGGTGACTTTCTGCACAATAGCCGAGCTACCTTAACCACTCGACTACGGCGCCTCTCAAAACATATGGTAATAGCTTTTCGAAACAAAAGTAAGCTTGCATTATTGTTGCTTCTACATTTCATTGCAAAACATATGGTAATATCTTTTCGATTCTTATTGGCCATTTGATGGAAAAAAATGAAAAACAGGATGAGGTCCTATCCCATCATTTTTCTTCTACAAGTTTTAAAATGACATCTTAGCTGTATGCCCCGTCAAAGATTGTCATTGAATGACCTTAAGTGCAATAAAACCTAGTACGTAAGAAAAACAATCGTGTATATACACAGGTTTAACTTCTGTTTTCAGTCATCCGGTCACCGCTACTCGGTGAAGTTTATCAGACCTTATAGGGCAGCGTGAATTAATTGTTTCTCCCATAGACTTCTATAGTGACCCCTACTGCCTGTGACAGTGTGCCTCCCTTTATACACTGTCACTTCACTATCCAGATTTGCTCTAATTTCAAGCTAAAATATTGATCAAGAAGATGAAATAACAGAAACACCACCTTACCTTGCACTTTCTACCGCTACAGGATGTTGATAGCCAGCAACTACCTATCGCGCAGAAAAGCGCAGAAGATTTGCTAAAAATCACCTGACATTAATTTTGGCTCCACAGACCAAATCAAAAATACTTATTTCTTTACAATATCCATAATATCAAACAAAACTGATTTCTACATGTCACTAAAACATCACTTTCAACCTCATCAGCATTATTAACCAATCAAAGATCAATAATAGTCCCTGCACCTTTTTTTGATCTCGCGGTTCCCTATACGAATTGGTTCCCGGTGCCCTCTCGACAGTGCATGCGGATGTCCTTGGCAATTCGTCAAGGATGATCTCCCTTACAACTGAACAGGTCCACAAGTACCAGAAAAGGATCGGCACGGACACATTCTTGCAGTATCACTAAGTGTAGAAGCATATCTAAACACAAGTTTATTCTCTCTTGCGACCAAACTACTGCCAGTTCATTTAGGACGTCCTGTCTAAGCGCTCATGAAAACAAATTTAAAGAGTAAACAAGTCCAAATGCCATGACGATCAAGAAAGTGAGTGAAATGCTTAACATATTGATATGGTCCGCAGCAAAATAGGTTGCAAACGCTGAGGGAAGCTTTTATGTGAAAGCGTATAGTTGTAATCTTTTCTGACGCCACAAACAAATGTTTTCTTAAGGTATGAATTTGACAGTACTTTATAATGTATCCCACTTTTCGGTTGTTTATCAAAATGGGGAGGCATTGTAAACACTAGTTTTAGAGCAGCGGTGAGTAACAATTTATAAGATTTGGTGTTACATGCATGTTGATTTATCTTACTGCAGCTGCTGTTAAGTGAAGTGGCGGCCGTAAACGTCTCCCTACAATTCAACATAGTGCATGTTATATATTTTCTGGTCGAGTCTAAATCAAAGAACAATAAAGTGGGTAAAAATCCACTTCAGATATAAAGTCTTGTCTTACAGGAATTCCACATAAAAAGATAATTTTTTAACCTGTAGTAAAAAAAACTTTTATCATATGACGTCGCTGTTATTCAGTGGATAACGTAGTGTCATCATCGTATGACCACACGTGTAATAACACGTTGGCGCGTACACGTTACGTCACTCACAACGTCCATGTCACCAATGCGTTTTCTTATTGAAATAATGTTCAATTTGCGTTAAAATCCCATTTTAAAGGGTCATATGATAAACAGGATCTTATACTCGTGATCTTTTCATAGGGAATTTATGAAACTCGCCGAAGGCTCGTTTCATAAGTTTCATATGAAATGACCACTCATATATAGGCAAAACATGTGAAAAGTACTGCTTTTTGCAGCTGTCAGTCAATCAATCTTTAGACAAATTAACCACTTCCCACTTCTCAGATTATAAACACAACATTTACTTCTAAAGTAGTTTGACAACATAACCCCATATCATCTGATTGTCACTCAGATCAGCTGATTATGGAGACTTGTTGTCAAAACTGTGTTTGGCATTTCCTTCTTTTCAGGAGTAATTATGCACAAACGCATGCTCCTCGAACTTAAGATCTGGCTTTGATGAACATATCCCGAGAAAGTGAGAAGATTTTAATTATACTTATTATTGGATTATATGGACATATTTTATCAAAATCTCTGAATTAGGAATTTTGAAAGACACACAAATACATATCTAAAATATGAAATAAAGTCAATTCTCAGTATAAACAGACCCAATGACGACACTCACATCCAAGAATTCAAGGACATCTTAAGACGCGAACTGGCTTCCTACATAGGGGCCACGGGACAGTTCAAGCCTTCATCAATACCTCCTAAAATTCCGTGATCTGCTATTCTGACCATCATGTCCAATACATATGAGTAAAGATTCACAAGAGACTATAAATTACGAGAGAGCTACCTTACTACCGGGAGGATTGCGCAATCTAGGCTAGGAATACCGGATAGCGGATTAAACTCAATTAAACCGAGTCTTCTATTTTCGTTTCTTTGATGCATTCATTTCTTCCAAAGGATCTAACTATTCAGAACTTCTAGGCTCATTGCGTGTGGTTTAAAACTGGCTACAACGACACTTTTCAGTATAATAAGTTAATGTGTAACACGATGGCAAGCCATAATTCTAAATGAATATGCCCACGGTGTACTGTTTATGATTATTTGTCCGAGATGGTTTGTTTTACAGTCTGTCTTCTACAGCAGAGGTAGCATCTCATACTGAACCAAACTTACATTAACTTGATTTAATGAAACTTGAATAGTAAACGTCTGATTAACTATTAATATAGCAAATATTTCAATTCGTTGTATTTATTATAGTCTAACGTTCGGACATTAACAGGGTACCAAGGAACATTTATTATCTAAATGGGCAAACACATTTAGCTACATAGCTAGTCTACCATGATGCCTCTCTAAAACAAATGTAACATATATTTACAAATAACGTACATACATCATATTAAAATCAAGGCAAGAAAGCGAGGCCTAAATACTAAATCGGTATATACTAACATCCATAAGGTATTTTATATTAATTACTCAAAAAGTAGTGTTCGCCAACACTCAATCCGCTTCAGCCATGCTCATAATGAAAATCTCTAATGCCAGGTCTGAGTAGACGGAACACGTGTGGCAGAGCCAATTTCGAAACAAGAGTAGAAATTAATGCTTGTCAATGCGTTTTTGTGAGCCGACTGTTGATACTTAAGGTACTGATGATGTGTTATAATCAGTGCGTAAAATAACACGGGCAGCACGTTTTTGGAGTTTTGAAATTCTGATGAGATTGGAAGACGAAGTTGCTCCCTTTAACACAGATCGTAATCAATTAGTGATACGATATATTTCTGATAAACTTTGTTTTGAATTTCAAGTGAGACATAAGCAGATAGTTGTCATAGAAGTAAGATTTTTGATGAAATGGCTGAACAAAGATAATTCTGATGATCCTGATCCAACCATATAAGTTTGTCTTTGATATATACTGACTCAAACAAGTTCCGATACATGGATATATTTTGTTACTATGGCTACGACAAGAGCACAAGCCGAAGAAAATAATTTTTTCAAGAAAGAAAACCCATTTGTCTATGCTATAGTCCACTTTGTTTTGTTGTTCTTACATCCAGTATGTTAGAAGAATGTTTTCAACATCACAGGGGCCATCCATCGTTTTCTCAGACCAAAACATTGAAATTGCTGCGGTTTTGAAATCAAACATGTTCTCTACAACGACAAATTTTCCCAAGCTGTACTATGCTACATTGCGACAGACGTTTGATCTATTAGACTGCAAAACATTTGTGAACTTTAACCGCTTCACGAAGAAGAACAAGATCCACGACGTAAGCTCCTTCGTGTAAAAGAAACTGTGTTTATGGCACATGCAATAGAAACTCCATACGAAATGAAAATCGATAGAAGTTTTAGGAGTGTGACTTTTCTTCAGTACTTATCATCTTGCCATATGGAGACAATGATTATAAAGCAGTTTTGAAGGACCTACAAATCAGTTGTGACAGGCACAGAAAGCATGGCAGTTTTGAAATCTCTATATGTTTAATTCAAAGGGAGACAATCGGAGAGTTTCAGAAATTCAAACCTCGCTTGTAATGTCTAATTGGAAGTCATTTAAAAATTTAAGTGCTTTTTGAAGTCCACTCCCAATGACCTGTAATTTGCATTAAAGATTTGACATATGCGCATTCGCATTTTCATCTTACGACCCAAAACACTCCAGATAAATATTGCAAGATAACTCTTAAACGGAAAGACTTTTCTGCGGTCGGTAGCTGAATGTCTGTTTGATGCGTCAAAATTCGCTTTTGTGTTCAACAATCACCAGGTTACTGTCAAATTTACTCAGAAGTTGGTAATGTTTCTTCCTTTGAGTCAGTATATATTTCAAGCACGTTTTGAAACATTTCTGAAATCGTACGTCATAAGTTATGGCGGCACGTTAAAGACATGAAGTGTAATTTCGGTTTCGGTTTCTGTGAACTAGTATTATTTAAGCTACGACATTACATCTCTTCCCATTTTTCAAAGAGGTAATTTGATCCACATTCTAAGTTACAGTAGGAATTTCAAGATAAATAAAACATGAATTATATAACGACAATTTTGAAAGCTTGTTAATATATATAATGGAAAAGTCATGATTGCTGTGACTATTAAATCAATAAAACATTACTTGTATTACCAAAACGCTAAGTAGAATATATACTCCCCATAATGTTGCGGTGGTTTTCTTATTCTATGTGATCGTCTCGAATCATTGTCATTGTTTAGGTTCATACAGTGCTGTTTTGTTCGTAGTTACCAACGTTGCTCAGATTTTTTTTTAATTCTTCGAAGCAAAAGTTCTCTCGAGTCATTTGCTACATATTTTAAACGTGTTGAATCATTACATACCTCTCGCCCATCCAATGAACTATCGTACTGGTTTATAAGGTGTAGTCCACTTACGTATTTTGTTCTTTTTCTAACAGTACGTGATCTCTACCGATAATTTTGTTCAGTTTTTATTTCTGTTTTCAGCATTACGTTTGTTTGTTGTTGTTTTTTGCATAGAATACTCTTTGTCTTTTATATTCGTTGCCTCTGTAGAAAATTTATGTTCCAGTTTCGCTCTGTGTGTAGTCAATTTTCGTTCGCACCTGACGGTTCATCATTTTCTAATACGGTGTGATGCCTGTGGGTGGATGTGCAGTAGACCCGTAGCCTGTCAGTAACTCTTGACTGGATACTTTCGCTGACTTATTGTCGAAACGTGCTCTTTGTTCCTTAGTTTCATAAAATTTTCTGCCTCGCCTTTGCTCTAGGATGTAGTGGTGTGATTCTAAGGTGCTTGAATCCCTCTTTAAGCGATCTGCGAGTTCTCTTGAGTTGAACGGTGGTCCCTTGTCAGTCTCTATGTGTTCATGTGTTCCTTACGTTGCGAACACCTTGTTTATCTTTTCTTTTGTCGATTTCGCGGCTATTGAGTGCACCGACACTACTTCGGGATAGCGTGTCCGTTTATCAGTTATCACCAAGTTGTAATGTCTATCTGGACAAGGGCCGCCGAAATCGACTAAAACGACTTGCAATGGCTTCTCATGAATTTCTGTCAGCTATATATAAATTGTCCGATTATTTTTTCAACAAGTTTGTTTATTTCTGAAAACCAGTATTTTCGCCGGAGCAACTGCTTTGTGTTTGATCATTTCCAAATGCCCCCAGCCTATGTGCTGCTTTCATTACAGCATGACGAAGTTTCCCTAGTGTGATGATTTGCAGGGGCGTAACTAGGGGCAATTTCATAATACGCACAACCATGTTTTATTCTCGACTTCTTGCAGGGAAATCTACACGTATTTCAGCCACTTTGGTAATTGGTATTGAAATCTGTCTAATTTATAAATTTTCAGCATGCAAATATGCAGGTGCGTTTTGAAATTTTGTCAATTTTGACAAAATTTCAATACGCACTTGCGTATTTGCCGTATAGGGAGCTACGCCCTTGATTTGATTTAAGCAAAAACTCAATCCATCAACATAGTACAGCTCATCTTTTATTAAATTGTAAAAATGGCTGATATCAGAATCTTTTCTATGCTTCCGTCAGTCTTGTCTCAGAATTCTCGTGTAATATTTCTGTAGCTGTTTATCTTCGCTTGTTTCCGCTCGTACTTGGACAGTCACTCTTGCGTATTCAGAAATTATTGCACTCTTAGTAGCCTTTTATGTATCGTTTATATCCGATTCCGGCAACGGATGTCCAGACTGAAAATCTTTAGCATCCTGTTCATTTTTTCCGTGTTCGTAGATCAATTCATAGTCAACGCCTTGCATTTCCATCACCCATCTTTTTTTATTCTTGCTAGTAGTTCAGCTGTGGTGTGATTGACTATGGATAAAAACGACTTATATCCTGTGACAATTGTAAAGTCAGGCGCCCCTAACAAATACAGTCTTTATCTATTTTTCGCCCAACGAACTGGTAGTGCGTCCTTTTTTGTCTGGCTGTACCATTTCTCTGCTCTGTCATGGTTCGGCTAATGGAACGAGCAGGTTGTAGTTTTGCCAATGTTTTTAATGGTCCGGCAGACAACCCCTTCTGTTCTGACAACTATTGGTCTGTAAGGATTGAAAAATATCAGTGTATCATCGCTGGTTACTGTCCTTGGGTTTCTCAAACGCCTCTTGCGCTTCTGCTCCCCAATACAACCTGACGTTTTTCTTGGTGAGTTGTTTAAGTGGCGCTGTTATTGAGGCATATCCAGGGATAAACTTTGACAGGTACTCCGCAATATCCAGGAAATTTCTGACGGCTTCCTTGGTTTCAGGCCACCTGTTTTCTTTTTCAACTTTTACTTTTTGCAGAGTGGGCCTCAGCCATCTTTTGTGAACAAATTCCGTAGAATTCCAGCTCAAGGATCCCTAGCTGGCATTATTCTAGGTTGAGTGTTACACCGTAGCTCTTTAAGGAATTCATTTAGATCATATATTTGAGTTCACTATAGGTGGTGTTGTGCTGTGTGGCACGAAATACAACACCCAGTAGGACTAAGATTTTTTCAAGCTACTTTGCATCACCACACATTCTGAGGCTGTCCGGTCATCATGTCCGTTGGGATGAAGCTTTAGACTTGTGAGTTTGAGACCCGGCTTTCTCAAACTGTACATTCTTTACTGATGCCGTGGATTATAGATTTTGTTATCGCCCCTGTTAGACAGACTTGTCTGTCCAATACTGGATATCAAATTTACATAGAAATGAATACTGAATATCAATAATTTTATGCTTTTCTTACATTTTTCAAATTATTTGATTATTCTATAGCCTATATTCTGAAAGCATGGTATATTACATTCATCAAGGTGTTTTCATTTTTCACAGAAAGTCAGTCTTTCTTAGCCTATCTTGACATATACATTCATTGGAATATTCAACAGAATTACGAAATTTTCCATTTTCAGTGCGTATTTCTGATAATTTCGAGCTGTACGGATTTTTTATAACCTTTTGTCTGACAGTCTGTATTCTGAGGATTAAAATGATACATCTTTTGCAAGGTTAGCATTATGTCTTGATACTTCCCCATGAATCCCCAAAACTGAAACTTTATGAGTTTTGCCTTTTGCGCTAAAATCTCAGTCGCCTACGTTTAAGAAATGCATTGCTTCCGATTCTGACAGAGTTCCTTTAGATGCTTAAGATAAATAAGATCTAGCAAAACAAATTTACTAATTCAATGGTTTGCAAATAAAAAAAAAACAAATAAAAAGAAATCAGCTGAAAAAAAATACAAAGAAATAAGAAACAAAAGAGAAATAATAGTTTATTGTTACTGATTTTAGTTTATTCTTACACAAATTCGAACATTTAAGGCAAACAGTGCAAATTCTGATCAGACCTCACATTTAAAGTGTCTGATCTGGATATTCACTGCTCGCCGGAGTCCCCTGTAGGGAATTATAGGCATATTATGTTGTTACAAAAAAAATAGGAGTTGAATATAGTGTAGACCGTTCCTAAGGGAAACAATCCAATTAACAATACTGCCCATGTGAGCAAGAATCATCACTCGTCCAATACAGCCTCGAATGTTCAACATGTGATAGAATTTGCTATTTTAGAGCTTCCCAGCCCTTTGATTATTTCCGATAGGTCATGCAGATTTGCAAAAAAAATATCTCCAAAATCACATATACATCATACCAGTCTCGGATATTTACCCTAACGCCACGTTGTCATGTAACAGATGTACATCATAATTTCATTTTAATATTCTATGGTTGTAATTAACACAATTTCTGTAAAAAAATCCTTAACAACTTGGACTTGCATCATTGAAAGGATACTTGCGTCACTAAATGTCCTAGGTAGGCCAAACTGACATGCGTTTACTTGTTTACTTTTACTCTGGCCCCGAGGTTATAAAACTTTTTTCGTGCTCAACTCAGTTGAGCATGAAATTTTCTCTGCTGATAAATATGAAAATGCCAACTAATGTTGGCATTTTCATATTCATAAGCAGAGAAAATTTCATACTCAGCCAAACTGAAAGAGAAAACAACTGTACTTTTGAGTAATTTGCTATTTATTAGCAGGTAAAATTTCATGCTCAACTCAGCTGAGCATGAAAAAAGTTTTATAACCTCGGGGCCTGGATTCAAATTCTTACTGAGCTCCCAGCTTTTTCTCTTTCTTTCTTTGTTTTATGTTGTTGTTTTAGTGTAAGATTTTTAATTATTTTACTGGGACGTCTCACTGTTGAGTTATGAATCCCCCGCGCAAACTAAACACTTGCTTTTGGAACTGATTCAGAATGCGTAAACTAGTTTTAACCCTTAGTTGTCTTACTACTGACAGGTGAAAGGCGGTTCTACTACTCTGCTGTTGTTGTTATCTTGTGTGTGTCTTTTATTTAAAACAGTTTGATTTTGCAGTTAAATATCTCTTTTTACTGTCTTTGTCCTAGAGGGGCTGTACTGTTTCCCATGTATACTCTTTCTCTCTCTCTTACACACATGCACACACGCCCGTACGCATGCACGCACATCCATTTATAAATATATATACGTACACAACATAATTTAAGATAATTTAAAATGAAATAACATTGCACTAATATATATTCATACAGACTTACATACATCTGCTAAAAGAGATATTATGCTGAACTTTATTGCACTGAATATCGTAATTACAGGTTATTACATATCAAGTGTCGCGTTGCCAGGCATATTGGGCCGGATAGCTCCATATTAGCCCGAGGGCCAATGTGGACCTGCCATTCGATATTCCTGGCAATTAAAGGCTGTGCCGGGAACCGCTCTTAGCAGCAGTTTAGTTTGACGCTAAAAATCGACGTTATCTGAATAGGGGGTATATTTTTAAAAATCTATTATTCTGAGAAATATTTGCACGGTATAATCTTATTTTTATGCCATTTATATTAGTATTTCAAACTCACATTGCATTAAAAACATATCAAAATTTGAGATATATTTTTCGGAGACGTTTTTTCTCTTTTTCAATTTTTACGCAAGAAAAAAGTAATTTCCAACAGCTGATAAAAATTGATGCTTGCATCATTTCGCTCGTAATGCGTAGAGATTGGTCAAAAAAGTATAGCACAGCATTATGGACTTCTAGGTGTCATGTACTTTGGCATTGGATTTATTTCAATACCTCAACGGACTGCAGAGCAATGTCGATTAAAGTGGATATCTGAGAACTATAATGTTTGTGCGTACCATCACGTTTTCATGACGTCATTGAAATAGGCATTGTTTGTTTCATGCTGAAAAAAAATTCATTTAGTGAGTCACAAATGACTGAAGTTTTTGATGATATATTCTGTGACTAGTTAACTACAAATTTTGGTTTTGTCCTATTCCACCTTAAATTATATTGGAAGTCTTTTTTAGCGTAGTCCTTCTGACAATTCATCATAGAAAAATACGAAAGAAAAATCAAATGCATTAAGTTTTTGTAAGCTTTTATTTGCACACGAAATTTTACACCTTAACTTTAAGCTCAACCCTAAGTTTCAAGAATTATTGTGAACCGGGGCTTTTTAACAGGGCACCTGAACGACTGTCCCACTAAAATAAAAAAAAAATAGCGTACAGCATATTTTTGTTCTGTTTTTTTTTTATTATTATTTTTATTTGTTTGCTTTTTTGTTTGAAATTACATGGCCACGCTTACATTTCCGTTCCCATTGCTTGTTGCCAGCCCCTCTCTGTGGCTCAGACGTGTGCATACGTTTCATCAGATATTATGAACCCGGTGTTACAATTTTTGTTTGTGTCCAAAAGTTCTCGGGCACATCTTAGTCGCTGCTTATTTTGCTCGTTAGCGAGCAAATGAGGTATTGGCACAAATCTTTTTCACATGCAAATGCTGATTTAAAATTGTTTGCCCGCTATCTTCTACCAGCTATATCTTTTACCGATAATCGAGTTCCATCACAGCCTTTACAGCAGCGATGTTTGCCTAGGTAATATAGGTTTTTGGCCCACCCATTTAGCTTTATCTATAACGGATCATTTTCCATTTTTAAAAGCTTTATCCCACCTAAATATTGTGTACATGTCCATATATATCACACAATTCAGAAAGTGTCTGCTTTGTATCTCATCTATACCAAGCACAGCACGGCATTTTTATAGCCGCGAATTTCAGATTTTTGCCCATGTTACAACACTGGTCAGTATAATTGTATATGACTGCATATAGTTCAAAATTAACTATCTTGGTCAGGTCAGAAGCAATTTGCACAACATAAACGGCAATCGTCAGCTAGTGAAAATAGTATTTGTATGCAACGAAGTATTCAGTTGCGGATCCAGAGGGGGTTCGGGGGGCCCCTCCTCAGCCTTAATTATTTCATTTTCATGGGGTTCCAAAGCTTTCTATCAGGAGCATAGTTAAGAATAGTATTCTTAACTATGCTCCTGATAGAAAGCTTTGGAATCCCATAAGTGACAGAACGTTTTGCAGGACCCTCGTATCAAAATTTCAGATATATGTTTCGGAGACGTTTCTGTAGCAGAGCTCATTTAATTTCAATTTCCTTTCCTTTTGCTTTATTCTCCGCTACACTGGACACTTTTTGATTTTATAAAGAAAACAAACTTACGTATCTAATTTTTCCATTTAATCCAACCTCTCAAAAGAAGAAAACGAAATTTTGCTTTATATAGTTATAGAACTCCGTCTATGTCCTGTTCTGTTCTGTTCTGTCCTCATAAAAAATCGTGTATTTATACCCTCAACGGAGCTTTTCAACAGGAAAAGCATGAAAAAAAAATAACGGAGTTTGGTTCACGAAACACGTGGATAGTTACTCCAACGGAACTATAGATGGTATCGCATGAGATTTGGGACAGCATCGTATGCTGCCGGGGGCATATGGTGTTTCGATCGTGCATACGTGATCCTGTTAGACTCAGGTTAAGATTTTTGAAAGAGGAAGATTTCAAAGTTCCTGTTATTGTAGCATCTTGAAATTTTGTACGATGATTTATATCTTTAATACCAACAGGAATATACAAGAATCAAGGTATGATGATCCATATGTCACAGTCCACTGACTTCGGACTTAGGCCAATATTGCAAGTTAAGATTTTTGTAAGAGGTAGCTTTTAGGGTTCCTATTATTGTAGGAACTTGAAATTTTTTTTAATGATTGTTTATACTTATCAGTGCAACAGGAATATACAAGAATCAGGTCATGCAGATCCACATGTCACTGTCGACTGACCTCGGACTTAGGCTAATTTGGCAAGGTTAAGATTTTTGTAAGAGGTAGATTTTAGGGTTCCTATTAATATAGCAACTTGAAATTTCGTATGAGGATTTATATCTATAAGTACAACAGAAATATATAAGAACAGATCATGATTATCCATATATCACGGTCCACTGACTTTCTTCTTTGGCCATACAGTGACTTTTAAACTGTATAAAGAGCTGCAGTTTGTGTCACATTCAAATTTCGGGCGACACTTGGCCTATGACATTTTATATTATACAAGTCTGCCTCTATAAACCTAGTTATCCTACAAGTGCCAGTACCTCGATCAAGGTGCTATCTTACTCAAGGCACTAGGCGAGGGTATCCGTGTACTGTGGACACATTTCTGGTTTGTTTGTTTTTCCTTTCCTCTCTCTTTTTAGTCTTTTATGTGATTCAACATATAAAAGGTCATGTTTGTGTAAATCACCACGTAACGCGAGAAGATTTGATAAAAATAATAACCAATCTTCGGATGCACTTTTGTTTGAATATCAAATGCGAAATAAAAGTATTAAAAGGTAAAGGTTTCCCATAGCCTTATATCCGTAGGGGCAGTAAGTAAGTAAGTAAGTAGACTTTATTTAGTGAGGGTGGCTCAGTTGGCAAGGCCCTGAGGTCCTCATAAAACATACATAACATATATACATACATAACATATATCCATGACCAAAAATGGAGAAAAAGTGAAACCGTCTATTCATCATACAATACAATACAATCTTTATTACACCCAACTTACATATACATGAAATAACATTGAGAGCAATAATGAACATTAATACTACACATTAAGACGGTTTCCAGCAAGCACAAAACGTTAACGAATCGATGACCAACGTTGACTCGACGTCAAGACGTCGATTCAACGCTGAGTCACTGCCCACTCAACGTTGTGTGCTCAGTGTGTTATGACTGTAACAAAATGAAAACGCTGTGGAATAAGTGTAACAGATGCATTCTAAAAATGCAGCATTATAGAATAATGTATTGAACGCAATCTAAAGACTACATCGAGTCCAGATCTGAAGATTTTTTAATAGAAGCAACCCAGCAGGCACGGAACGCTGACCCGAATCAACGCTGATTCAACGTCCCACGTTGAATAAGCATCGCCTCTATATCGAATCGACGTCGCGTGCTCAGTGGGAAAGCCCTCTCATGCGTTCAAAGCATTCAGTTCAGAGAGAGAGAGAGAGAGAGAAAGAGAAAGAGAGAACAAATATATACAAAACACAAAAAGTCACACAATCCATAGTTAATACAGTACATTAGTTGATTAACCATTAAGCACCAAAACGTAGACGACAAAATTCACGTAGCAAAATAAAGGGGGAAAATGCCTTGTCCAAGACATTTCGTATTGAATATTGGCAAACAGTGTAGTCCCTAATGAGGCGGTCCATTGTGAGTCGCCTCATCAGGATCTACCTTGTCCCCTAATTCCGCTCTCTGGCGCTTAAAGTGTTAAACCAGGATGAAATTGTGACAAGATTATTAACAAAAAATGACAAGTATAGATGAAACAGTACCGTTAAATCGAAGACAATACATTTATAACACGGCAAATGTGTTTTAGTGCTCTTATTTGTTTTAAGTACCAAAACAAAAGTATTTACAGAATCAGTATTTTAGTTGTAATCGCGAAGAAAAGATAAAATGAAGTAAAATACATTAAAATACATTTTGCGGTGGGAGATATTGATATCAACTTTTCACCCAAGCCGTACAAGCAGTGAGGGTTATAGAGACCCACTGTGTCTTGGGCACAGCTGATGAAAGGCGGAGCCCATCTCTCTCCTTTCGCTGCCTTATCCTTCTCTGATTCGAAAAAAGTACTTTAAAGGCACTTTATTTTTCGTGATTTAGAAGGGCTTAACTTCATGCCTTTTAATCATATTACACGAAAATTAAAAATGTTTGTTTTCCTCATGTGCGTACCGTTAATACTCAAGCCAATCTGCGCATCAGCTAGGAGCCCCGGTAGCTCAGTGAGCTAAGCGCTGGCCTGCTGATCTAGCGGTCCCGGGTTCGACTCCAACTAAACACACATTTTTCAAATCAGCGCCCAATCGTCCAAATATGACTGAAATACTGTTGAAAGGACTTAAAATTGCATCATCCATCATCGATCCATCTGCGCATCAGCTCAAACTGATCGAAGTCTTTGAAGTTCACTTTTCAGATTTCCCACTATTTGTAGACTATTCTTGCGGGCAGGTATGACTCAGGCTGACATGAGTCATTTCTGTTGTCAGATGCCTAAAGGTACTTTTTCTGTGTTGTCAGATGATTTAAGGTACTTTTTAGGCGACGCTATTCAATTACACCTACGGGAACATACACTACTGCCCTTTGCCCCAAGTGCCAATGTCTTGACGCAAATGACTTATTGAAAAAAAGTATTAGATGGGCCGCAGCTGCAGCATAATTAAATTTACACTTGAGTGTTTACGGTTCATTAGCAGTAAATACTAGTTTTAGAAAGCGTAGTGTTTGGTTTATTACCAGATAGGCTTTGCTAACTGTTTATGCATAATACAGTAACTACTTTCATAAATTAGATCCACGTCATAATGAAATTAACCCTAGATTTTTAACCCTAGATTTTAATTGGCGTCGAGTGTAAAAGGGACCTTACAGTATGAGCAAATAGTGATTTCTCCAGGCTGTCACCCTGTTCATCATCCTTGTATAACTGTGACTGGTCTGGGCCAATAGCCTAGTAGTTGTTTGTTGGGTCGTGGGTTCGATTCCACGTCATGGCGCTCGTTTTTCTTCAGGTTTTCTCCACCTACTACAGTGCAATTCTAGCACGCACAATGGCTCCTTTTCACACCAATTATGATAGATGGCATATGGAGAAGAACTTCTTATCTACGCGTGTTTTTTTCAAGCTTTAGAAAGATCTCAAAAACAGGTCGCAACAGATGTTGTTTTGGTTAAAATATTGTGTCAGTTCAAAGTCCTCTAGTCTGGTTAACGTGATGCATGATGCACAAAACATTCAGATCAGGCAAGAATATTCGGCTCCATAGCCTGGGTCAACCTGTCCCTCGATCATTAGGACTTAAAATGCCTTCACGGCGAATTCATGTGGGCCAGAAAGCCACCTTCCATGCTTTTTTGTATTGTGCATGGCTTCGTTATTGACACGCCTCGCCCTTTCCTACGAAACGGGACTTATGAGTAGTGATGGCCTACCGACGACTTGCGCACACAGCCAATTTCTTCAACGCAGCATACGGCTGAAACTGTGAAAAGTAGGCTAGCGTCCTTATTAATAAGATATCATACAATATCAACAACTGTAGTATCTAGATTAATTTAAGAACATTTATTAAATATTAAAAAGACCACAAAATTGAACTTCGTCAGTCTTATTTTCGTAGACCAAACACTTCAACTACAACTCTTAATGTCATTGGTTTAAGCTAATCTAGAGGCATATTTTTTTTTATCAAAGTCACTGTTAAACTTGTTTGAGCCGCGACATGAGAAAACCAACAAAGTGGTTGTGCGCCCAGCGCAGACTCAGATCAGCTTGGGCATCCGCCTAGGCTGATCAGACTCTTGGCTGAGCGCTTAAAAGGTAGCTAAGGGTCTAAGCTACCTCCATGCGGACAGCGAAGTCTCTGATCAGACTGGGTGGATGCCCAGGCTGATCTGAGTCTGCGCTGGGCGCACAACCACATTGTTGGTTTTCACGTGTCGCGGCTCATTTATGATACCCCCGGCATATGAAAAATGTCGAGGGGTATATAGTTTTCGTCTTTCCGTCCCTGCGTCCGTCTTTCTGTCCGTTCGTACGTCCGTTAGTCCGTCCGTCCGTATGTACGTACGTAAGTTAACATTTGCGTTAAAGTTTTGCGTTATTATTTTTTTTCAGTTTGCTTCTGTTAACCGGAACGTGTTCATAGATGCTTATTATTTTAGTAGAGGATGGAAACTGATTAATTTGCATCATCTAGATGGTGCTGCTGGCCTAAGGTCAAGGTCACCGACTTTGAATTTTTTACAATAGCTGTGTTAAAGTTTTGCATTTATTTTCTGCTTTTGCTAGATGTTTTTTCTGAAGGAATTAATAGTAACTTGTTCATATTTCTTCGTGTTAGTACAGGATAAATAGATATATATTTTCATCATCTCGATGATGCTGCTAATGTCAGGTCTAGGTCACAAACTTAGACATTTGTATACCATTTGCGTTTAAGTTTTCAGTTAAGTTGTTTTTTATGCTTATATTTTGAATATACCTGAATAAAACCTTCGGCAATGCTGCTAGGTTTCCTTCTAGGTTGAAACGGATTGGATGGCATGATCTTGATGTTGCTGCTGACCTAATGTCAAGGTCACAGTCTTTGAAATTTGTATACTCTTTGCATTAAAGATTTATGTTAGTACATATTTTGCTTATAGTTTAAATATACTTCAATGGAACCTTTTATTATGCTACTAGATTAACTTCTAGGTTGAAATAGATTAGTTGACATCATCCGGATGCTTTTTCTGACTTAAGGTCAAGGCCGCAGACATGGAATTTTTTGTAAATTTGTGTTGAATCTTTGTGTTAAATTTGTATGTTTATTGTTTTTTTGTGTTTTTTTGGCTTATGCAAATTTTAAATGGAACCTTTTGGCTTTTGCTATTGGCCTTTCACTGGGTTTGTTATAAATTGTCCACCTGTCTGTCTGTTTGTTAACATTTGCTTTAAAGCTTTGTATTAAATGTGTTTTTATTAGGATTGATGCTGGCCGAGGGTATACGTGAGCCCCCGATCACTTGCTCTAGTATTCCATAAATAAGTTCTGAATAATAAGATCCTTTGGAAGCAAGGAAATCATCAAAGAACATAAAATAGCAGACTCGGTTTAATTGAGTCTGTTCATGATCAGTAATAAAATGTCCGACACCAGCCATGCCCCCTAGCACCGGCTTATGCGGAACTACATGTCTACATATTAAGGCCAAAAATATCAGCTTTTGCTCCGCTAGGAAACCTTCCAATCGTCTGTTGACAAACAGGCAAACCTGAATTGATACAGTCAGAGGTCCTTTAGCAAACTAGCATCCAGTCGCATTAAGGTCTATAAACTTTTCCACAGCTACATGTAGACATCTTAAGCAGAGTCCTTGTAAGTATAAGACAGTTAATGTGTATGTGCACACCTCCAGATTTCCGACATTTTTACTAAAGCGTAATTTTAGCTTATAATTCAGACAGTCGACAGCCAATGTAGAGGGTCTATGTTTGATTTGATTTGATTATGCGTCAGATTTGATTCATAAGTGTTAATATGCAGCAGAAATATTATTTAAAAGGACCACTATACATGCGTCACGCGTTTAACATATTAATATAAACATTATTGTAATGAGAAAGTTAAAATTTAAACTTGACCGTAAATCTCTCCTAATAATTTATCTAACCTATATTCGTCCCATTTTAGAGTATGCCGATGTTTTTTGGAACAATTGTACTCAGTACAAAATAAAGGAACTTGAAAAAATTCAAAATGAAGCCGCCAGTATTGTAACAGGAGTCACTAAGTTAGTCTCAATAAAGTATCTGATTAATGAAACTGGTTGGGAAACACTTTTAACTCGAAGGAAAAAGCATAAATTCTTTTTATTTTATAAAATGCAAAATGACATGTCTCCTTTTTACTTATCTTCTTTAGTACCACCTAGTATCGGAAATACCACTAATTATCCGCTAAGGAATTCTATAAATCTACAAACGATTCATGCAAATTCTCAGTTTTACTATAATTCTTTTTTACCTTCTGTAATAAGGGACTGGAACGAACTTCCAGGACAAACGCGTAATTTACCAAGCATAGCTTCTTTTAAGCGCGAGATAAATTCAAATACGGTA
Source organism: Ctena decussata (assembly GCA_963989385.1). Lineage (NCBI taxonomy): Eukaryota > Metazoa > Mollusca > Bivalvia > Lucinida > Lucinidae > Ctena > Ctena decussata. The sequence continues at coordinate 75,044,927 of OZ022511.1, read as the reverse complement.
CAAAGATCCTCATTCTATTTTGAAGGGAGGAGGCTTGCGCAGATTTACCACACACGATTAAGAATGATCTGCAGCTCCCTTAATCAACATCTCTTTACCAAAAATATAGTAGAGAGTCCATTGTGTGTATGTCGAGAAATTGAGGACACAAAACATTTTCTTTTTGACTGTCAACGTTTCACATTTTAAGACAAGAACTTCACAAATTGCTCCAATTTGTCAGCCTACCCTTAATATACCTCTGTTTGGCAGCGAACAACTTTCCGAAAACGAAATCCGGCAAGTACTCTTAGCTGTACAGGAGTTTTCGGTAAAATCTAAACGATTTGAAATCGCATGATGTGAGTATAAATAACAATGATAGTAATGATAGAAAACATTAATATAATTACATGTAATCTATCAATGATAGTAATCTGAATCTGCAGCTCTAAAGGAATCTCTGTATAAATACCTACTGATTTCCTGAACTTTTCAAATATTCCTTATAGTTTTACAAAACTGGTGCCGAATATCAACGCCGCTGATACGGAATGGAATAGAGAATCTTCCTCTTTACTTTTCTCTAAGCTCTTAGAAAAAGCTAGTTCACAACCTTAATACTTTAATACATTTACGCGAATCTCAAGTGTCTGCTATTTCGAGGACTACAGAAACTTTTGGAATATGGATATCTGTGCAAATTGTCTGATGCCGCGACACTTTATTTTCTTATCTCTTACTCTTTACTCTTTTCTTCTCTTAACAACTTTTTTTCTATTTGTATGAACTTACACAATATGGATATTCTGATCTAATTACATCTGATGATTTGTTAGATCATTTAACTTCCATAATGTTCATTATACTGCATAGTTAGAATATAATTCAAAGTCAGCTGAAAGTAAAACTGACTAATTGACGTCGCATGGGGGTGTCTCATGGTATGTGTACATTTGGGAGGACTCGGATCAGCTTGCACGTCAGCGCAGTCTGGTTGGAATCTTCCCCTTTCGCATACATTGTCTATGAATCCTAGGAAATCTAAAGTGAAGGTAGGGACTCTAGCGTGCGACTGTGGAGGCTGCTTTGGATGTTTCCTATGTGCACATATCTTGAGCTCCCCTTTCATGCGACGCCATTCAAATTTATTGTTTGGGAGATTCTAAATAAGTCAACGACTTACTTCTGTATCCTTTTCATACTGTATGTTTGCATGTTATAAAAAGATTGTTATATGTATGCACATATATGTACAGTATATTGAATGAAATATTGTTTCAACCAAACAAGGGCGGGCTCCAATGAAAGTTCTGAGTGACTCAATTACTTTCCTCCTTCAGAGGGACATTAACCGTGGCCCCTAGTAGAATCGCCTCGCCGAAAGCGGCTCTAATAAACGGCAACAATTAAGAAATAGAGTAAGTGGGAGGGGGGGAATATAAGTAGCTGTGATGGCATCAAATCCCACCCTTGCGTGCAGCTTTAAACGAGACAGAACAGGAGAGAGAGAGAGAGAGAGAGAGAGAGAGAGAGAGACTGCACGAGGGACCCCAAATGAGGGACTTACCAAATAACCAAGACATGCTCGGTTGCTTTTTATTGCAAAGTTGCACACAGATTTGAAGGCTAACGACTGTCCTTTTGACCAAGGCCCAGTTGTTCAAAACATCGTTAGCTTAACAAGCTCGTTAAGAGGTCAGCTCGTTAAGTGTTGATCTGACATCCACATCTTAAATTTCAAACATACCTTTGAGAAATTTAATTGCGAGAAATCTATCAGTACCAACAGTCATTAGTGACGTAGAGTCCATGGATCAAGGATCAAGGAACTATCAAGGGAATGTTAACAATTAGGACTTGAAAGATGCACCGCCAGGTGAGGTAGTATATAGCAAAAAAGTAAATGTCTCCCTTTCCTCCGGAACGCCCTCTCGAAGCATACGACACAAACTGCAGTCTTTCCAGGGAGTCTGTTTTCAGATTGGTTAAAGTCGATTTGAATATAGATTCCCTGGATGTCAGAAACACACACACCATGCACACGCTCTTGTTGGATCCAGTGAAATGTTTACCAGTTCTATGTGTCTGTCCAGTGGTGTATCGGAAACGGCGGATTATCCAACAACAGCACTAGCGTAGGCCAATACTTAAACAACGTGCCTTAAATCTCCGAAACGAGTACAACAATAATCTGATAGATGGCGGGAAATGAAATGTGATGACATGACAACAACCACAGGCGCTTGAAGTTCTATGCTCAAAAACCCCTCAAAAACCCTTTACACTTGACGCAGTCTATAGGTCATTTCGTAAGAAATGGCCAGTTATGCAAGCAAAAATGCCGCGACTTTTTGACTGCTAAAACTGCAAGTTAGAAACACCCCCAACAAATGCAAACTTCTTACCTGTAAACATCGTTTCAAAATGTATCTAAAAACATGATAAATTTGTTCAGTTATGGTTAATGCGGTGCTGTAATCCTGAATTCAAAATTTGCCAGAAAATACAGACTCCATTACGGTGTCCAGCTTCCGGTTTACTGTGCTGCGCCAAAGTTGAGCATGTGCTTGTCCGCTTTGAAATTCACACATCAGCGAAATCATTCAATTACTCTTTTAGATATGACCAATGTCGTTGTATATCACCGTTTCCATGCATTTACAATATCAGGTTTGTTCTAATTTCGATCTAAACGTTTCTAAGGAGTGAAAACTTGAAACAAACATGATGAAAATGACGTCATGACGTTCGTGTCAACAACGTCAAAACTATGCAGTAACGTTGGCGTAAAATTTTCATATGTTGACTGAGGCCTACATGTACTGACTTTCCAAACAACAAAGATGCAGATCAGCTTGCACATCGGTACAGTTTGACGTTGATTTTGTTGTTTGATGATAGGACAGAGTAGGAAGCTGTACATTTAAGAAGATCGTTATCCGCAGAATCACTTCATTTTTCCCGTAATAGAACCTGATGACGTTGCTGTGCGACGTTGATACACCGGAAATTGGAGACCGTAATGGAGTCGAACACAAGCTTTCACACCTGGACATTTCTTCAAAATGGCTCATAGCCTAGATGTTCAGCGGCATTGAAATATGTTTCATAGCATAGAACTTCAAGCGCCTGTGCAACAACAAAAAAATTGACTTGATCTGTGTAATTTAATATGCGGATGGCCCTGTCTACGCAACAAGACGTGGAGGATAGTCAGTACTTACTGCTGGCTAAGATTGACAATGCCAGAAATGTGTCAAACATTCTCAAAGCCATACATTTTAAAGAGGTATCGATGTATTGTCGACAGTTACCTACATTTCGTATATTTCGTAACATTGCTCAGGTCTTCATTCAAAAATTGTAAGAGTGTCTAAGTTTTGTGGATATTATGGGATAACCACAGAAGAACTCCAACTGCACACACCTCAGTGCTTTTAAAGCTTAGGGACGAGTCATTATCACCGAGAAGGGGGTGTCAGATTTTTTTTGTGATTTACTGAGGCGGATATTTATAAATGCTTTCCAGAAAAGCAAAAATCATATTTCTAGGTCTGTTTATTTTCACATGGCACGCTTCAGTTGCAGAATTTTTGTTTATTCGGAAAAAATGTGACACAGTCTCAGACAGCCAACTTGCATCACTACACACCTCTTCGTTGTAATCTAGGCCCTAAGGCCGCAATGACTCTCAGGTATTATTCTTCTTAGTATGCTAACTATAGTACTAAACTGCTCGCAAGTATTTGGTGGTGCGCGGATATTACCTTTATGCTGATTTTAAGTTTATGAAGCGTCCTGGTCTCAAGAAATTCTTCGAAGATGTCGTTTATGATGAGCCTTTCCTGATAGTATTCGTCCTCCTGGTTCACTGATAGTAATAATTCCATTGACCAAATATTCAGTCCTGTTTGTTGTAATAATTTGACTTTCAATTTTTCCCTTAAATCTTCTAGTTCTGTACAGTCCAATACATAATGATCCCAACTCTCAACTTCTCCACATGTACAGTATGGTTTATCAACTACTCCTATTTTGCTTAAGTATTCATTTAGACAATATCCTGTTCTGAGCTTTGAAATTATTCTGGGATACTTCTGTATAATTGCTTTATTTCTTTTCAAGCCTACTATCTTTCTATATGTATATAATCCTCTGCCATAATTTGTCAGATCCCACCTTCTCTGCCATTTTTTCTTACAAGAAACTTTCACAGCAGTTTTGATATCTGATGCAGTTACAGGTCTATCATCAGTTTCTTTCATATTTTCTGCCTCCTGTGCAGCTTCTTTTGCCAGTCTGTCTGCCGCTCATTGCCGGCAATATTTGCATGACCTGGTGTACATTGAATATCTAGTCTTAGTCCTTTCTGTTTTATGACATCCATCTGTTTCTTGACCTGGTTTATAGACCCCTGGTAGGATGATGTAGACCAGCCCAAAGTGAGGAGCCCAACCGCTGACTGGCTATCCGAGAAGATCTTTACAGCTGCCAACTGTCTCTTCCTCATACCGCCATCGATGAAGGTTAAAGCTATTGAAATGGCCACCAACTCACCCAAAAGTATAGACGCAAGCTGTGACACAGGCTTCTTCAATTCAACACATTCTTCTTGACCTGGCAAATACACACAGGCTCCAGCTCCACATGGCCCTGGATTCTGTTTACATGAACCATCAGTAAAACTCAGTGCCGTGCCAGCTTCACTTTTGTCTATCTCTTCTTCTATAATACGTCTGCTTTCTTCTTCTTGCTGTTTAGTTCCTGTTCTTGGATGACCCAAGGTTATTCCAGTATTCAGGTCGTTTTACTGTAGGTTGTAAGGCTTCTTCATAGTTCGGTTCTGGCTCTATACTGTTGCAAGTAATATTGGCATACGCTCACATGGCAGCCATCTGGATTTTCATCTTTCCAAGTGGTGAGATATACCGTTCTAAGGATTCTTCTTGAACTTCTTCCCAATTGTTGAGTGCCTGTTTTATTGGCTGGGTATCTTGTTTTGCGCAGATTTTCCCAAACTCTCTGACTGCCAGCTCTTCTCTCCTGAGGTCCAGTTGCAACACTCCGGCCTCTACCTCTAAGGCTTCCAAGCTGGCTGTAGCTGGTACTCCTAGACACATTGCAAGGCCCCTACGTTGCACTCTGTCCAGGACTTCACACTGGCCTGACTGCCATACTGGTGCAGCATATTCCAATTGTGGAATAACAATACTCTTGTATAACCTCACCATGTCAATCTTTTCTGTCTTTCCTAATGTCCGAAGTGCCGATAACATTTTCTGTGCCTTTACCTCCACTGTTTTTACATGGTCCTGAAAAGTTAGTTTTTCATCTAAAACCACCCCCAACAGTTTAGGTGTCTTTGTTCTCTTAAGAGGTGCATTTGCCATTTTAATCTCTGTGTCTAAATCTAAGATTCTCTGATCCTTTGAAAAAATACAATATTCAGTTTTATTGATATTTAGTTTCATTCTCTTCCTGCATAAGCAGGTGACAAAAACAAGCATGCATCAATAAAACAATGTTATTTCTAATTAAAATATACAACTTGCCTCATCCAGCTTCCAAAAGATTTGATGATATGCTTGAATTCATTTGAGCATAAACCGAAAGTTGGAAAACACAACATTCGTGTAGTACTCCCGTGTCAGCCAATCAGATTGCTCGGTTTGGTTTTAACACGCTATGGAGTCTATGTGTTTTCAAAAGTTTCTCAAAATGAATTTTAAGCGTTAATTAGGGTATGAGCGAATCAAGATGGGGCAAGTCGCATGTTTTGATGAGAAATAACATTGTTTTATTGATGCAAGCTTGTTTTTGTCACCTGCTTATGCCGGAAGAGGTGTTTAGCGATGCGAGTTGGCTGTCTGAGACTGTGTCACATTCTTTCCGACTAAACACAATTTTATGCGTCTGAAGAGTGCCACGGGAAAACAAACAGACGTAGAAATCTGATTTTTGCTTATCTGGAAAGCCTAACTATCCTGCTATTTACTGAAACAAGAATAGCCCTGTGCTGACAATAAATTACAATATAAGGTGTACCGTATTTCTTTGGCTATAAGACAGAGATTTTTCCCACCGAAATGACCCCAAAAATTTGCACCGGTCTTATAGGTGAGGCTTATTTCCACAGTCCCTGAGTGCAGCTGATCACTGTCCAAGGCGTAAGTCTATTCCTGATCGCAAGTTATGTCCAGGTGTTGAGGCATAAATGATTCACAGATAGCACTAAATAGTGCCATATGCGAACAGTGACTGCATCTGGCAAACCCAATTTTACTTCTGTGCTCCCTGATTAAATTCTTCTTTTGAATTCCAAATCCCCAAACACACAAAGAAATGTGTATCAATATCATCCCTTTTATCAATTTGTTTGCTGAAGTTCTGGTGTGTCAGACTAACCACGTGCTAGTATTATTTTTGGATGCACAGCAGGAAGGCTTGCCCGTATTTACACTAAATATTCAGCCAGTGAAAAAAAAATCTGATATGGATCCTTCCGTCTTCAAATTGGGATACATGAATATATTTTCTCCAGTTCTGTATATATCAGAGTTAGGCTGCAAAGTTTGATGTGTGTTATTTATCGGAATATACATATGTTCATAATGAGGTATGTAATCTAAGATATTCATGCATATTACGGTAACTGCATGACTGGGGGGACTGGTACCTTTGGGGAATTTGCAAAAAGATAGGCCTGTCTTATAGGCTGGGCTAAGCTAAATACTTGCCCAGACAGTCAAAAAAACACCCCCCATCTTATAAATGACTCGCCTTATAGCCGAAGAATTACGGTAAATGAGATGAGGGTCAGTTATTTGGATATGAAGAGAGTCACCTTGTATATGCTATGGTACATAATGATTTTTTTTTTTTTTTCATTCCCCCCAACCCCACCCCCACATAGGGTCACAGGTACCGAACCACTACCTGTGTTTTAAAATTGTCTCAGCTGTTCGGGGTGCTTCTGGGGCTTCAGCTTCTGGCACTTCAGCTTCTGGGACCCCCCCCCCCCCCCCCCAATTTCTCCTCAGTTCAGACTCCTTTCTTTCAAACTCAAAACTTATAGGCATTTATGGAAATAACATACAAACACTTGGCAGCTTCATACCATAAACAGATCTTTTCATTGATTTGCTAGAAGAACATTATGAAAGTGTCTATAAAATCATGTTGAGTACATGATTTTGTTGTCATAGAAATTTAATGCCTGTGTTTGTGATTCTATCAGCTCTCCAGGTGCCTTTTCATCAGCAAAACTACTGTGGCTTCTGGGGGCACAACCCCCAGACCCCAGAAGCCCAATTAATTATAAAATTACCATTCAACACTAGATTTCTGGATGGCCATAACAAGAAGAAAGTGCAAGAAATGCAGACAAAGTTTAAACAGACCATGATTAATTAACCTGTTCGAATAAAAATGTTCTTTGTGTTTCATATGATACAGGTTTTGCTGGAGGTGGAGGGCAGTCTGACATTAAAAAGGTCATATGGTGTGTGTGTGTGAAGGGCAGCTGGGATGGGGGAGGTCATAAGATTTTTTGTCACCTATCTGGAGGGGTGGGGGTAGAGGTGAAACGATTCACCGAAAACGCGGTGCACCGCGGTGCGGTCGGCTCGGTTCGATTCACGATACGGTCTTCCTTCACTTTCGGTTCGGTTCGGTTCATCCTTTTTAGTGCCGCTTAGGCAAAAAAAAAAAAAAAAAAAAAAAAAAAAAAAACGAAAAAAAAAAAAAAAGAAGAAAAAAAAACGAAAAAAAACTTGATTTGCCACTTTTGTAAAATCGCAAGATTACAGTCTTATTTGTTTCTTGAGTCTAGCTATCTGATTATTGTTTTTTGGCTTGCGCTCTCGAGCGCAAGCCAGTATTCAAGTGGTTTAGTGATACCGAGTTATTTTCGGAAGAAACGATACGTCACGCTTAGTCGGAAAATACCAGGAGAGTGTGTACTGCAACGATTCGTTCTATGGCCGCAATTAAGCAAAAGAGATCGGAAAGTTCGTTCCGATTTGAGACAGCATTTCTTCATTATTTTCTTCACAGACATAACAAACAAAACGTTCGTTCCGGTTTGAGACAGCATTTCTTTATCACTTTCTTCACAGACATAAACAAAGACCTTGTCCGATTTTGTCTATTTTTATCCATATCCGAAGTTTGCCTCATCTGCTAAAAATAACATTCTATTTTTGATAGTACATGTACTTTTTTTTAATATTTCCGTTAGTTGTGCACTGCATAACCTACATCATCATACATCGTACATGCTGGCGTTTGGTAATCCAAACTATATTTCCGTTAAAAAGCACGTTTTTCTTTTAAAAGTGCCTTAAACTTGGCCACATTTCTTTTGCTTTTTATAAACTGATTGCATAAAAAATGAAACTCTGAATGCAATGCAAAGTATTTGGCTTTGCATCCTAAGAAATAAACCAAAACTTGTATAAGAAACATTGTTTATATGTAGCTTAGCGCAAAGCATTAGCTTTTCCAAAAAATCATGCAGCGGCGTCGCGAAAAATAGGCCTTAGGGCATCGCATAATCTGACTAGTCAGAGCAGCCGGCACACTGTCCAGCGCCGATGCATTCGTTGGATCTGTCTTTTTCGGCATATATATATTCTTCATCTTTCATGCTGATGCTAGACTGACCAGACTGCCCTTATGCCGGAGTTGGCTGATCTGGATTTTGGATTATAGTAGGTGCGGGTGGGGGTTGTGTGGACCCTTTCTTGCTTTTATAACACTCTCTAATGTTGCCTTCTTACTTCAGCTTTACAAATGTACAGATAAATATTTACACTCTTCGGCGATTTCCTTAGATGAACCTGACGTTGTTCATACATCCGCGAACAACACACATTCGTGCAATCTTACGTGTAAGCAACGCCACGGATAATTCAGATAGATGATTGGCCGACGTAACTTTGATATATGTCATGTCATAGTGACGGCTGCTGTACATCATTACCAAACACGTTGGTTAATAACTATTTTTCGTCCTTCGTTAAATTAGTCAGAACTTCACGAATGAGTAACAAAATTGATGTAAAAACATAGCATAAATATATATAAGATAAATTCCATTTGTCGGGGGTTCATGGAAATACGAACGCAATGGGTTCCGGGCTTTGTTGTTCCCAAATGGTGTAGAGCAAGTTATTGTCCCAAACAACAGCAGCATGCATTTTCTTCACAGAGTGTCAAAATTTTGTTCCAGTCACTGCCACTGATGCCACTTAAACCAAAAATAAACTTCAGTAAATATGAATTTACTGTCTTCTTTCGATGCCAAGTTCAGATGTGCCAAGATTCCATAGACATGGGTTTGAAACAGTTTTTCCTCAAATTTTGATTCAGACTAAATGTGACTCAACAGCCGTGAAGAAAAGACTTGAAATAGGTTCATATAGTTATTTTCCTTGAGACATGCCTAAAACGGCCGCCAAAAACTTGGAAAACTGTTGTTGTTTTTTTTTTTTGTTGTGTGTGTGTGTGTGTGTATGTGTTTAAATATTTCTTCAATTTGTTTTTCATATAAATTCTACACTTGTTTTTACCTTACATCCGTGGATAATGCCACCATTCAATAAGTTAGAAAATAAATACTTTGCTAAATAAAAGTTAGCAACAGAAAGTGCACTAACAATCGGGTTCACTTCAATAACAACTCATGAAAATTTCACTGTCTTAGCTGTGCAAGCCATCCTTTTAAAAGGAAATTTTATTTCTCTCTTGCAATCGATTTATAAATTTTACTTTTATTAATACTCGAGCGGCGTGTTTACCAAAATGGCTGACTGTGAAGTTGCGGATGCTCCCGCGAAGTTCAAATCAAGAGTTTGGCAGTACTTCGGCTTTGAAAACATCATTGATAAAAATGGAATCAGAACTTTAGATAAATCTAAAACTGATGCTTTAACTGGTTCATTCATATAGTGACAATTCTCTACGGGTAAGTTTTTAATGAATCCTCCAGGCAGCTGTCAAATCTCATACTGTCGTCATAGGTTTTCGTGACTAATTTCTGGTTTACACTGGTCCTTGTTGTAGATCCTCTCGACCCCCCATCCATTTATATTCTCATACTGATCTAATCTAGTAGGGGAGATTATTCCAGATTTGTGTTCCTAGCAGTGCAAATAACTTAAGATGTATCGCGATACGTATCGTATCGTGACCTTTGTATCGCGATACGTATCGTATCGTGAGGTGAGCGTATCGTTGCAGCCCTAGGTGGGGGGGAATAATTCTGGTGAGACTGCGGGAGGGGGGGGGGGGGTCAAAAAACTATGATGAACCATATGAAAATGTACCCGGCCCTCCCACCTGCTAGAGCTGCAACGATTCACCCAACGACCGATTCGATTCGATTTCGATTTCAGACACCTCGATTCGATTAATTCGATTCGATTCATGATTGATTTTATGCTACCTTAATTCATCATGTTTATCACTTTATTTTGTTATATTTACACTTCTATTTATCTTTGCAGGGTTTGAAATTAACTTTTTTTCTCACTTGCTAAATTTAGTGGTTCTCATTCATTATACTCCCTTTTTCCCTATCTGACAGACAATATAAAGTATCTTACCAATGAGGCTTTACCTCACAAGGGCCATGCCTACACTGTATCATGTTCTCTTCACAGCTACTAGTTTCATATTCCAGAGCAACTCTGAGCTCTTTTTCCCACTTCTGTGCAGTTTTTATAGGGACAGTTTGGGGTTTTGGGCCCACAGAGTCAGTCTTGATGGGTTTATTTTCAGAAGGTTTTTCTTCCGTATCCCCCGTTTTGCTCCGTTTCCAGTTCACAATTAATATCTGTCCATGTGTATTGATTTGAGAACATGTGCTTTTTGATCAAACTGAAAACAGACGCTTGCAGATGTGGGTTGTCAGACGCTTGACGAGGGGCACCGTATTGGGGAATCAATATAAGGCAAGCACCTGGGTGATCAAGACGAGTTTGCGACTGCGCATCTTGTTCTGCACATAAACAAAAACTTTACACTTCCGGATTGGGAAAACTACACTCGCAAAGAAAAGCAAGTGGTGGTTTCTTGGACTCGCAGTCTGTAAATTTTGGTCGCATTTTGCGAGTATGCGAGTCTAAATTCGAACCCTGCTTTGGGGTGCATCTTTGGACACAGGTTTCTGCGAGTGATCGTTAGACGCCATTTTGATAACCCTACCGATAAGGAAACGAAACACCCGTATTGATTGGATGACCTAATTATTACTGACCAATCGTACGTTACGTTATAAACAGCGTTATAATATTCAGAGCGGGTCTAAAACACGGACTTCCGTTTTAAATGAGGGCCCATTCGGGGGATTGTGAATCGAATCGAAATTAGTGGAGTTGTTATCGGAATCGAATCGGCCCTTGTGAACCGGATTTTCGATGCATCGAAGTGAATCGTTGCACCTCTACCACCTGCTAATAAATGACTAGTCCCTTATTGCATTTTTGTTGGTCTGAGGAGAGGTGGTGAAGACATGGGTCCGAAGACATTAGCACGGATGTGTGGGGAGGAGGTGGGGGTGGAGGATGACAGGGATCTCATGAACAATTTTGTCACAGGCACCTGATTTCATAATCTAACTGTACTGAGATGGCTGGTTGCAGTGTCTTCTAGAACAGAAATATGGTAAAACCTCCCATGGGTCAGAATTGTTTACTGGTGATAGGTCGAAGGACACTCATTCACCAGGAGGACAATTATTCACCAGGAAATAGGTAAGACAAAACTTCCCAACACATCACAAGAGACCCGAGGCTAAGAAAAATATTTTATTTCATTAAAAGTAAAGCTATATGGGACTCAACACATATCATAAATTATAACATAAGGAATGGCCATTTAGCTTTATCTTAATAATTTAATGCATGTTCAGAGCTCTAGATAAGAGGGCGTATTTGGTGATAATTAGGGATAATTTTTGTTAATTCTGCATAAAAACATATGTTGTGACCCCTCATCTGAACCGTCTCGTTGAGACGGTTCAGATGAGGGGTCACAACATATGGTTTCGATGAGAAATAATAAAATTATCCTTAATTATCATTAAATACGCCCTCTTATCTAGAGCTCTGCATGTTTTGTGTCTTGTGGTGTCTTGTGGGCTCTCAGGGTGTTTAGTCTGACCCAAGGTAGCATTGAAAAGGTGGGGTTTACCCAACTTCTGTTGAAGAGCATGCTGACGTTTCCAACCTTCTAAGTTGTAGAATACCTGGAAATACGTTGAATGAAATCAGGTGCCTATTGCTTTGGTAATAATTTAGTTTTACTCAGCTTGACATAGACATGTGGAATGTTGAGCCTCAATGCAGCTAGAAACAGAAAAATTGAAATTCTGTCAAATTACACTGTCTACATTTTGCTTTGATTTTTTTTAGATATAAAAGTTTACCCATAAAAGGCAACACTCCCAATGCTAAAGAGTATCTTTTTTCCCCAATAACAGCTTGAAAAATTTCTTATAGGAAGAAACAAATTGCTCTTCTAGGGGTTATCAAAATTACTGTCATGACTCATAAGCGTTCATTGAATGAGTGCTCTGTTAGAAGTATTTATGCCACATATTACAAGGCAATCAATTTACTTTTGTATCTGTTCCATGTCCCTCACCCCCACCATCTTGAGACCAAATATGGATTTTTCAAAACTTACTTAGTATAGGAGAAAGTGGTATGATTTTTCCCAGTCAAATAGGTACAGGCACCATTCCCAAATTAGTGAAAATATCACTGCCCTGGGTCGTTCAATAAGTTCTGGGTATATTTCAGACAGCAACAGTATTTGCCAGTGCTATGGGATTCAAAGTAACAGTGGAAGATGCAAAATGTATACAGGCTAATGCCTTCATCCAAGAAGGGCTTTTCCAAGAGTACACTATCAAGGAGGAACAGATTACATTTAAGATCAACCTCACAGTTCTGCTGGTAAGTTGACATCACCTACAGTGTTAATGTTCTCCCCAGAAATTTCAGAAGGCATGTCGCTTTTAGAACAAAAATCAGATTTTGACTTGTTGATCAATTTTTAAAATCCTTGATATAGCAATGTTTTGTCAAAATTAGCCTAAATTTACAATGTTAATAATTAATTGATGATCCTTAATGCATTTAGAACAACTTTACTGGCTAAGAAATGAAAAAATAGCACTTAAATAAATTTTCATAGGAAATTAAAGCATATTGCAAAGGTATTTTGAAGAGAAAGGCATGTTGCAAGCAACATGCCTTGTTGGTCTTGGGAGATCCCTGAGTGTGTTTCCAGTCAGTACCAGTCAGATTTGCATCTGAAAAATGAATTTTTTCCAGGTCAGGGTACAGTCCGGGAGTTTTCTGGTTGGTCAGGGAAATTGGAAAAGGTCTTGAAAATCAGGGGAAAGCCAGGAAATTTGATATTTAGTTCTTATGGCAGTCTTCAGAAGAGGTACTTGTTCTATAATATGCTTTTTAGAGAGACAGTCGCACATCTCCATTCTCATTTGCACACAATACCTACATTTTGGTAAAGCGTAGTACCAACATGCGCATGCTCAATCAAGGAATTTGAATGAATCTAGACACATGGAAATGTTTTGATTTTATTGTTAGTTAAATTCGAGCACAGTCACTGGGTAAGTCCATACAGGATGAACTTTTCAAGTGTCACAACAGATGTAATATTTGGCTAGATATTTGCAGGAGTGTTTAACAATCTTTGGAGGTAGTCCAGTCTCTGGTGTCAATACCAGTCTGAAGATGTGTTACGCAGGATACGGCAGTCCACTAATGCTCATGTAAGTTTAAAGGTCCAGTCTTGATCAAACTCTTTGTAGTTGAACAATTTGATTCCAAGCAAAACTGAAAAACAAAATAAAAACAATGTTTTTTTATCTGCACATACATTCTGTTTCTGAATCCTTTTAAAAATATTTCAAACAATACTTGGTGGGTTCCTGGCTCTGCCTATGATGTTGTGTTTATCAGATTCTTTAATAACTCATTGCTGATTGCTCTGATGACAGGGCTGTGGAAATACCAAAATTTTCTACTTGTCCATGGACGTAAATAGACAAAATTTTCTTGTCCAAACAAATATTTACTTGCCCAGTTAAAAGGTATACATGAAATAAGGAAAGAATAATTAATAATGAATAGAGGTAGAGTTGAACTTGATGACATTTTCTGGCTGACTGTCACAAAGTTTCAAATTAAAACATATGTTGTGGGCACCTATTAGAATCGCCTTGATGAGGCAATTCTAAAAGGAATCCACAACATATGTGATGAGAAAATATGAAAACTATCTCAGAATTTATCTGCAATTCTTCCACTGGTGACACTTTGAATACTTGTCCCAGGGCAAGTAAACTGAAATTTCTCACTTGTCCAGAGTGGGCCGCGTAGCGCAATCGGTAGGGCACCTGACTCATAAGTCAGAGGTCCTGGGTTAGATACCCGGTCTGGCCACATACTTTCGTTTCTCCTTCCACTGATTCAAGAGGGGCAGTTGTCAGTTACTGGCGAAAGTATGTGCACTTAGTACTGGTTAACCGCTTAGGAGGTCTAAGCCTGCCCAGGAATAGTGTGGTTAGGTTAACTGACCATCCTGACATGTCTAGACATTTACCGTAGACGTTAAGCAACAAATCAAAAAAAGAAACAGGACAAGTAGAACAGGTCAAGCATAGTATTTCTACAGCCCTGCTTATGAGCTGTTTGTGTTTCTTGCTGCTCTAAGTAAAACAATCTAAGACTTCATGCATTTCTACAGTAAGCAACTGGTCATAATATACCTCACTTCTGTACTGCAAATTAATCTTATATTTTTGTTTCAAATAATCGTTTTATCTTAAAACTGCATTTTAAATCTCTTTATACTTTGTGCAGATATGATCATATGCACTTTGTAAAGAATTTGTTTTGTCTGCAGCTTGGAAGAGGATGGAGTATTAACAGACTGTTCCATCAAAACTCTGGAGCCTGATGAAGTCTTAGATTTTAATTTCTGTAGTACAAATGTTGTCAACAAGATTATCATGAAGGTATGCCTTTAATTGTTAACCAGCTTGAAGTAGGTTAGGAGCCCCAATAGCTCAGTGGGTTAAGCCTGCTAATCTGGTGGTCCCAAGTTTGATTCCAGGAGGTGGAAATCTTTACGATTTTAAACAGGTTCCACTGCACACAGCCTTTCATTATCACTCACCAATTGTCCTGATATGACTGAAATACTGTTGAAAAGGATCTGTTAGAATGTCAAGTCATGCATCCATCATTCAAAGTTGGTCTAATAGGTTTACGCATGCACTACCATTTTTATTCTGCCCTTCTCACAAAGGGAACAGACAACAGAGCACCTTCAGGGTGAAAGTATGTGCACTTAGTACTGGTTAACCGCTTAGGAGGTCTAAGCCTGCCCAGGAATAGTGTGGTTAGGTTAACTGACCGTCCCGACATGACCTTAGCTGTTTACCGTGGACGTTAAGCATCAAATCAACCAACCTTCAGGGTGAATAATAGGGTTTTATGGCACTTCAGCACAAAAAGGTCATTTCAGGCTGATGCACTTCCAGAATGGTGTCAACTCTGAAAAGAAAGAATTTGCTCCTTCAGGAGCAAATTCTTTTCTTTAAGAGTTGACCTAATATGAAGGGAGACAAAAATGAAAATGGTTGAGCAGGATCTCCATGAAAGTATCCCATTTACCTTAGTTGTTGACGAGCTGAACAGAAAGGCTGGCATCAGCAATCTGTGGGCTGTGAGGGATATGTACTGTAAAAAGCAAACAAGTCTTTCATGTTTTCTACCCTTTCTGTTGCACCTGCGTTAGCGGAGGCGATATAGGCGTGCAAGTTTGGGTACATTAATCCATCCGTTTGTCAACAATACACAGTGGGTGTCTTGTGAGCCCAACTCCTCCTAAACTTTTTGGACAAACATTTTGAAACTTCGCAGATGTTTTGGTCATGTTCTGTAGATATGCATATTGGTTGCATATATTCCAGTATTAATTTTTGCCGCTTTTTTTTTTTTTGCAAGAAAAGAAGGGGGTTCATGCACCATAAAAAAAGTCTTTCCACTTAAAAGGGGGTAATCAACTTAAAAGAGCATTGTGTCTTTGAGCTATGTATATCATATATACTCATACCCAAGAATATTTAATTTCAGTCTGAGTGTTTAAAAGAAGCCTTCAATGAACTGGACATGACAAGTGATGTTTTACAGTTTTTGATGTCCCCTGATGCCCCCCACTTCAGACTGTCAACGTTTGGTAATGCTGGAAGCACTCATGTAAGTTGCAAAAGGCTATTTTCTAATGTCATATATTCCAAATCAGGGTCGCCTCTTAAATGAAAGAATTCTTCCCTTTAGGAGGTGACCCAAGTTGAGAAGGGAGACAAAAATGAAACTGGCAGAGTCACTTTCCCTGAATATGTACCCATTTACCCTTACTCCTTCGGTTTCATTGTCGCCCAGATGCAACTGCTAGGCAGAGTGCCATTGTTGCTTTAATGGGACCAGAACAGTCTTGTTAAATAGCTCCATTTTACCAAGGGAGATTATTCAAAATCTACAACCAGATTATGGCAAACAAAGATTTTTTTGCGAGAAAAACAAATTTGGCTGTTTGATGAAATTTAGAGACTTTAAATGGTTTTTATGGACCAGTAACGCCAAATCATGTAAAATAAATTTGGAGCTGGAAAGTGCATTTCTATATAAACTTGGCGCCCAAAGAGTTACGGTGACTTTGAACTGTTTTCAGACAGGGACATTAAAATTTCAAGTTATTATTCAGCAGCTATTGAAGAAAAACAATAAGCAAATAGAATTTCTCTTAAATGAAGTTATGATATTAATAAACCTATAGATGTTCAACTACAGATAGTCCACGACAGTTTTGTGTTTAATTTTGTTCAATTTGAACTTTTGAAAGGTTATAAAAATTCAAAATGACGTAGGTGTACATGTAGTATATTTTAACACAGTTCATTAATGTGGACTGTTTGACTTGCTGACTTTAATAAATATCTATTTCAGTCTGACTTCCCAAAAGATTCAGACATGGTTGAATCATTCCAGTGTACACAGACACAAACAAACAGGTAAACATACATTGTAAATTTGTGTATTAGCACTGATAGTTCAGTAATCATAAACATTGGCACAGGTGTCAGGGGCATAATTTTTTTAAAATTTTCTGGTTATTTCTGTTTTGTGACAGTGTGCTGACAGACGAGACAACACTTGTGGAATTCTTGTTTTATTTCTGTGCATAGGAAACCCCATAAGTTGGCAGTATCAAAGGGGAAAAATGCCACCTATTCTATACTGCACATCCTTGATTCAGCTGCACATAAAGCTTGATCATGGCCTTAGAATTGTAATCCAGGGAGGATAAGCCTTATACCAAAATTTTGTCTGTCATCTGTCAGATATAAAAATCTCATTATTGAAGCTCTCAGAAAAAGCTTTAGCTTTATCAACCAAGAGAGGATAAACCTTTTGAATGGATTTTTTTGTCAGATTTAAAAATCTCGACTCGCGAGCACCTGATCACACCTCTATTTTGGGGTCCATATCTGTGTATCTAATATAATCCGGAATTGTCAGTGTTAAAATGACTTTACGAGTTCAGACTTATGATTTGGGTACTTTGACCTCTTTCATTTAAAAATCTTTAAATCCTCAGTAAAACACCTATCTGTTATATTAACCAAGAGAGGATAAACCTTTTACTTGTATTAAATTTTTTTCTGTCATCTTTCAGATATAAAATCTCATTACTGAAGCCCTCAGTAAAAGCCCTAGCTTTATCAACAAGAGTGTCAATAAGAACAGACAATCGAGGCTTCCTGTCACTACAGTATATGATCAAGAACGAGGATGGACAAGTTTGTTTTGTAGAATATTATGTAAGTATTCTTTCCTAAGGTGTAAGGGAATTCTTTCATGGTTTAGAGTCCTTTTTAGCTCGCCTGAACGAAGTTCAGGAAGAGCTATTGCACTACCCCCGGCGGCGGCGTCAGCGTTAGCAAAATGTTAAAGTTTAACGTTAAAGTTTTTTATGTAATAGGCAAGGCGCTGTCAGGCGAGCTATCCTGTCCCTGTGACAGGTCTTGTTGTCTGGCCTGTGACTTGCAGAAGAGAGACATGATAACTTTTTATACGCCCGTTTGAAAAACGGGACATATATTGTTATGGCGCTGGCATCCGTCCGGCGTAAACTTTTCGTTTCTGGATAACTCCTCCCACAGTTTACATCCGATCGAGCTGAAACTTGGTATATAGTAAGACTATGAGGTTGACCAGCGCATATCGTTTGCAGGTTTCGCTCCAATGATTTTTAGCGGAGTTACAGCCCTTTACTTAGAATTTTTGGGGTGTTCGTTTCCGGATAACTCCTCCTACAGTTTTCATCCAATTAAGCTGAAACTTTGTAAGTAGTAAGACTACGATGTCGAGTAGTGCATATTATACAGAAATTTTGCTCCGATGATTTTTAACAGAGTTACAGCCCTTTGAAAAAAAACTCGACTATGGCAGCTTGTATGGCAGTTCTTTAGCATTCCATAACTTGGTTACTCTTTGGAATATCATGATGAAACTTTATAACAATGTATATGAGGTTAAGACAACGTGTCTCACATTAAAATGGTTACTCCTCTTGGCTTAGATTTTGAGTTACCTCCCTTTGATTATTTTGTCAGACTACATTTGTACACCTCATATCTAACTAAACCTTTGGACTATTGTGATGAAACTTAATAGTGATGTATATTAGGTTGACATAATATGTCACATATAAGAACAAATGCCTCCCATTACTTATTTTTGGAGTAACCTCCCTTTGAATATTTTCTTAGGCTATTCTTATGCAAGCGATAAGTAGGCAACCGTATGAAATATCTTATGAAAATTTATCCCTTTGATTAATTTCTACGGCTATTCTTGGGCAAGTCATTACTAGGTAACCGTATGGAATATCTTGACGAAACTTAATAGCAATGTGTATTAGGTTGAGACAGTATGTCTAATAAAAGAATAATTGCTTCCCCTTCCTTATTTTTTTTTTAGTTACATCCCTTTGATTACTTTTTTAAGGCTTTTCTTTTGAGAACCTTAATGTTTGGAATGTCTTGATAAACTTGATAGCAATGTAGACAAGGCTGAAACTGTGCAAAAAAAAACATTCAGAAACGGGCGTATATTGCCCCGCTTGCGGAGCTCTTGTTGGTGTCATTGGTTTCAGTGTAAACTTCTGTCCAGTTTTCAGGTTTAGCTGTTCTGTGACAGTGTGCTGATTGACAAGACACCTATTCCTGCAAAATTCTTGTAACAAGGCAGACAACTTGAACAGATCAGTATTTGCCTTCTTGGTTGATGAATCCCTTCTCCAGTGCGCACATCTCTCAAAGGGAAGAATTTGAGCAAATTTATTCCTTTAAGATTAGTCCCCACTATGAACAGAAATTCTTCCATGTTCATGATCTTCCTTTTCAGTATATCCATACACTCAATATATCTGTTCATGTTGAACCACACACAGCTGACCTTGACCATTCATCACCATGGGTCATGGGATAGATTCTCAGCTTATGCTTCTAAGCACTCGTGATGCATCTTTCAAGTACTCATAATTCAGTCCTCATTCCGTATTCCAGATAAGAAGGGACAATATGGATAATCTCCAATATTTCTCCACAAAACATTGTCCCAGTGATAATTTGTAGTTAGGGCCTGCAACATCCATTTCAATAAGAAAAGTTAACCCACTATCAAATTTACTGTAGTATTTGATACGATTGGTATTGCAGAAAAAAACGATAGTATTAAGAACTAACCAGCCCTGGGGATACTCTTAAAGGAAAGAATTTGCTCCCCTCTGGAAGCAGATTCTTAAGTCCCCCCACCATGGGGGAGGGGAGGGGAGGGGTGACATATTGTTTTTGGTGTAGATCCCGTCGGCATAGCTTTTTGTCTGCACTCTTATCTTCTGAAGGGATGCATGGAGTTTGACGAAACTTGCAGTTACATCACTGGGTTGGGGGAAAACTGATTAGATATTGATGACCTTGAACTTCTTTTCAAGGTCACAGGAGGTCAAAGAATATTGAAAAATAGCCTGTCTGCACCATATGTCCTGAAAGAATTGATGGATTTTTACCAAACTGGCACATATATATAACTGGGAGATGGCAAAGAACTGATTAGATTTTGGTGACCATGACCCCATTTTCAAGGTCACAGGAGGTCAAAGAGTGTTGAAAAAATGCCTTGTCTGCACCATATTGCCTGAAGGAATTGATGGATTTTTACCAAACTGGCACAGATATATTATCGGGAGATGGCAAAGAAACTGATCGGATTTTGGTGACTTTGACCCCATTTTCAAGGTCACAGGAGGTCAAAAAGTGTTGAAAAATGCCTTGTCTCCAACATATCTCCTGAATGGATGGATGGATTTGAATGAAACTTGCACAGATACATCAATGGGAGAAGGCAAAAAAGTTATTAGATTTTGGTAACGTTGACCCTAGTTTCAAGGTCACAGGAGGTCAAAGAGTGTTGAAAAATGCCTTGTCTGCAGCGTATCTCCTGAATGGGTGGGACATCTGTTTTTGTCAAAAAACATTTCATAGTTTCTTTTAAGAGTGATCCTCATACACAAGGGAGACAAACACTTTAGGTAGTAGTGCTCCAGATAAGATCCTACAGGGATAATTTGAAAAACATATCTTGTGACCCCTCATTAGAACTGTCTCAGAGCGCTCGCTGTGACAGTTCAAATTAGGGGTCACAAAAAACAAATCTTGTGACCCTTCATTAGAACCGTCTCAGCGCTCGCTGAGACAGTTCAAATTAGGGGTCACAAGATATGTTTTTATGGGGGCACTGAGATGGTTCAAATTAGGGGTCACAAGATATGTTTTTAGCTCACCTGAGCCTTTAGGCTCATAGGTGAGCTTATAGTATAGCCAGGCATCCGCCGTCCGTCCGTCGTCCGTCAACATTTTCAAACATCTTCTCCTCTGAAACCACTGGGCCGATTGAAGCCATATTTCATGTGGAGCCTACTTAGGTCAGGGGAACGAAAGTTTGTTCCGGGTATCTTGGTCACATGACCAAGATGGCCGCCACGCCCATATATGGTAAAAACCCTTCAAAAATCTTCTTCTCCAGAACCAAAAGGCCTATGACGTTGAAACTTGGTATGTAGCATCGGGCATGCGGGCCCATTATAGTTTGTACAAATCATGACCTCGCGATGACCTTGACCTAAAATTTACGGCATGGTCAACTTTGGTATGTTAGGCTTTTATATGGAAAAACGCTTAAACAGTGGATTTCTCGGAAACTATTTAAGTCTAAGGTTTAATACTTGGTATACATGGTCGACTAAATGACCAGATGAAGATATTATGTCACTAAAGGTCAAGGTCATTCCGTCGGACCATCTGTCTTCAAGATTTTCAAACATCTTCTCCTCTGAAACCACTGGGCCGATTGAAGCCAAATTTCATATGGAGCCTCCATGGATTGGGGGAACGAAAGTTTGTTTGGGGTATCTGGGTCACATGACCAAGATGGCCGCCATGCCCATATATGGTAAAAACCCTTCAAAATCTTCTTCTCCAGAACCAAAAGGCCTATGACCTTGAAACTTGGTATGTAGCATCGGGCAAGCGGGCCCATCAAAGTTTATACAAATCATGACCTTGCGTTGACCTTGACCTAATTTACGGCGTGGTCAACTTTGGTACGTTAGGCTTTTATAAGGGAAAATGCTTAAACAGTGGATTTCTCAGAAACTATTTAAGTCTAAGGTACAATATGTTGTATACATGGTCGACTAATTACCAAATGAAGATATTATGTCACTAAAGGTCAAGGTCATTTCGTCGGACCATCCGTCGTCAAGATTTTCAAACATCTTCTACTCTGAAACCACTGGGCCGATTGAAGCCAAATTTCATATGGAGCCTCCATGGATTGGGGGAACGAAAGTTTGTTTGGGGTATCTGGGTCACATGACCAAGATGGCCGCCACGCCCATATATGGTAAAAACACTTCAAAAATTTTCTTCTCCAGAACCAAAAGGCCTATGACCTTGAAACTTGGTATGTAGCATCGGGCATGCGGGCCCATCATAGTTAATGCAAATCATGACCTTGCGATGATCTTGACCTAATTTAAGGCATGGTCAACTTTGGTACGTTAGGCTTTTATATGGAAAAAGGCTTAAACAGTGGATTTCTCGGAAACTATTTAAGTCTAAGGTTCAATACTTGGTATACATGGTCGACTAAATGACCAGATGAAGATTTCATGTCACTAAAGGTCAAGGTCATTCCGTTGGACCATCCGTCTTCAAGATTTTCAAACATCTTCTCCTCTGAAACCACTGGGCCGATTGAAGCCAAATTTCATATGGAGCCTCCATGGGTTGGGGGAACGAAAGTTTGTTTGGGGTATCTGGGTCACATGACCAAGATGGCCGCCACGCCCATATATGGTAAAAACCCTTCAAAATCTTCTTCTCCAGAACCAAAAGGCCTATGACCTTGAAACTTGGTATGTAGCATCGGGCAAGCGGGCCCATCATAGTTTATACAAATCATGACCTTGCGTTGACCTTGACCTAATTTAAGGCATGGTCGACTTTGGTACGTTAGGCTTTTAAAAGGGAAAATGCTTAAACAGTGGATTTCTCAGAAACTATTTAAGTCTAAGGTACAATATGTTGTATACATGGTCGACTAATTACCAAATGAAGATATTATGTCACTAAAGGTCAAGGTCATTTCGTCGGACCATCCGTCGTCAAGATTTTCAAACATCTTCTCCTCTGAAACCACTGGGCCGATTGAAGCCAAATTTCATATGGAGTCTCAGTGGGATGGGGGGACGAAAGTATATACCCGGGGTCTTGGTCACATGACCAGATGGCCGCCATGCCCATATATGGTAAAAAACTATCGAAAATCTTCTTCTCCAGAATCAAAAGGCTAATGACCTTGAAACTTGGAATGTAGCATTGGGCATGCGGGCCCTTCACAGTTTGTACAAATGACCTTGCGTTGACCTTGACCTAATACACGACATGGTCAACTTTGGTATGTTAGGCTTTTATATGGGAAAACGCTTATATAGCGGATTTCTCAGAAACTATTTAAGTCTAAGGTACAATATTTGTTATATATAGTCAACTAAATGACCAGATGAAGATACATGTATTATGTCACTGAAGGTCAAGGTCATTTTGTCAATCTGTCCAACTTCAAGATTTTCAAACATCTTCTCCTCTGAAACCACAGGGGAGATTGAAGCCAAATTTCATATGGTGTCTCAGTGGGATGGGAGAACTAAAGTTAATACCCGGGGTCTGGGTCACATGACCAAGATAGCCGCCATGCCCATATATGGTAAAGACCCTTCGAAAATCTTCTCCAGAACCAAAAGGCCTATGACCTTGAAACTTGGTATGTGGCATCGGGCATGCGGGCCCATCATAGTTTATACAAATGATGACCTTGCGTTGACCTTGACCTAATTTACAACAAGGTCAACTTTGGTACGTTAGGCTTTTATATGGGAAAACGCTTATACAGTGGATTTCTCAGAAACTATTTAAGTCTTAGGTACAATATGTGGTATATATGGTCAACTAAATGACCAGATGAAGATATTGTGTCACTGAAGGTCAAGGTCATTTTGTCGTTCTGTCCGTCATCAAGATTTTCAAAACATCTTCTCCTCTGAAACCACTGGTCTGATTGAATCAAAATTTCATATGGAGTCTAAGTGTGATCGGGGAGTAAAAGTTTGTTCTCGGGGGGTCTTGACCAAGATGGCCGCCATGCCCGTATATGGTAAAAACCCTTCAAAATCTTCTTCTCCAGAACCAAAAGGTGTATGACCTTGAAACTTGGTATGTAGCTTTGGGCACTCAGGCCCATCATAGTTTATACAAATGATCGTGCATTGACCTTGACCTAATTTATGACACTGTCAACTTTGGTACGTTATGGGAAAATGCTTAAACAGTGGATTTTTCAGAAACTATTTAAGTATGAGGTACAATATTTGGTATATATGGTTAACTGAATGGCCAGATGAAGATATTTTGTCGTTAAAGGTCAAGGTCATTCTTTGACTTTTGTACAAGGTCATTGAGATTCTGTCACCCGTCAACATTTTCAAACATCTTCTCAGCGGCCACTGGGGTCAATTGAAGCCATATTTCATATGGAGCTTCACCGGCATAGAGGAACCAATAGTTTGTTCAGATGGTCTTGGTCACTTGACCGAGATGGCCACCATGCCCATATATGGTAAAAACTCTTCAAACGTCTTTTTCTCGAGAGCCGAAAGGCCTATAACCTTGAAACTTGGTACCAGTATGTAGCATTGGGCACCCAGGCTCATCATAGTTTACACAAATGATTACTGTATTTCATATGGAGCTTTAATACTGGGTCAAAGGAATCAAAGTTTGTTCAGATGGTCATGGCCACATGAACATGGTGGCCACCACACCCATATATGATAAAAACCCTTCAGAAATCTTTGTCCAGAACCAAAGGCCCAGTGACCTTGTGGCTTGGTATATAGAATTGGGACTCAACATTAATCCCCAAGGGAGGGGGTTATCTGCCCCTGCCCTGGTGCTATATACATGTATAAATACCAGGACCAAGTGTCAGGTGAGCTACAGGACCATTGGTCCTCTGGTTATGGAGAAAGATGTAAAAGTATCCCTTAATTATCCCTGTTACCCCCTGGTATCTGGAGCACTGTTTAGGGCTGAAAAATCTCCCTTACCGGTATTTTTGTTTTCACACCTCTATACAGAATTTTAGTTTTTGAATATTTTTCAGTGTGCACCTGATGAAGATATAGATGAGCCAGAACACTGACACAGGTCCTGAAACTTTTTCCTAGACAATCCAGGGAAAACCTCTTGACTTAGGATATCTACAGCATTCACAGAGACATTCAGAATTGAGAATCCTAGTGGGAATTGGTCTGATTTAAAACAATGTCTGCAGGACTCCAAGTCTTAGAAACGTTCGTAATTCAGCATTCAAAATCCAAGAAGATTCCAATTTTAAGACTTTCAGCATAAGAACTTTGGGAATCTGATTCTGGACAGTGCAGAATTCCTTCTCATGGGCATATTTCTGAGTTGATCATTGTTTTCAGGTTTTGTAACCTTTAGAAAATTCCTGATCAGGACACCTTCAGGATTCAGTAATCTAGGAATGGTACCGATGCAGGACACATTCAAGATTCATAACCTTTTGAAATTTGTAATTTTGGATTCAGAATCCTGGGGCTCTTTCTGATTCAGTACATCTTTGAGCTTCAGAATCCTGGCAGTCTCTAATTCAGAATATCTCTAAGCTATGAAATCCAAATTCTCATTCGGATTCTGTAAGAAAAACTGAATATACTGAATTTCAGGCCTGAAAAGTTTGTAAGAGCTTCAGTCCTGGATATACTGATATCAGGTGTGGGAGGTTTGTTTAACTTGGATGTACTGATCATCAGATCTGGCAAGTTTTTAGGAATATGAATTCATTGAATTTAAATCATGAAAGTTGGTAACTTCAATGCAGTATCAGACCTGGAAAGTAAAGCATGCATCATCATTCATACAGAATAGTGTCTGAAAGGTCTACTATGAATTGTCATGTTGAAAAGTACTGCATTTCCTCTTGACTGGGCTTGGTGAGGGTAGCTCCAAAAATGAATGAATTAGATTTACATGCAATTTTGCATGTATTATAAATATTATATTTTTAATTATTAAAGACTGTGAAAGATCTGTCATGCTTTTGTTTCATGTTGCCTGTTGCCTGTATCTTTTTGTTTGCCCAACTGATTGCAGTTAGTTAAGGGACAGGGCCCAGTTATTCAAAACTAACGATGTCAATAGTTAACGAGACGTTAAAATTTCACGTTTATATCTCAAATGTACCAATATTTTTTGTTGAAAAAATGTGAGAAGCTTTTGCATTGCAAAAGCTTCTCACATATTTTCAACCAAAAATTTTAGAGTATTTGGCTATAAAGTTGGAAAATACTTAATGAGTTGACCTCTTAAGTTCATAAGGCTAACAATGCTTTGAAGAACAGTTCCTGGGCTCAGCTGTTCAACACCAGTGTAGACCCTGGTGACTGCTCCTGTAATCCACATTATAATAAAGATTCTAAGTTTTGGGACAGGTCTCAGCAAACATTGCACACCCAGATCAGGAGCTGGCTGATCAGGTTCTACACTGTTCCCTATTCCATTTACATCTTTTGGGAGCAATAGTGCATAGTAAAACTGTTCCATTCTTAGGACAGACATGGTATTGTTTAGATGTCCCAATTTGTAAGGTAACAACACTATGGGTTACAAGATAAAGTAACACTTTAAAATTCCATTCTTTAATTACAAAATGCACCAATTCATTTTACAAATGAGCAGAGAAGAATACAGAAAATATTTCACAATTGTCAGTAAAAACTCACCTTATCTAGAGCTGTGTGACCACAGCTGTGTCAGATTAATCTCATTTTCTCAGAGCCCTAGATAAGAGGGAGTATTTGGTGATAATTAGGGATAATATTGTTAATTCTGGATAAAACCATATGTTGTGAACCCTCATCTGAACCGTCTCAATGAGACGGTTCAGATGAGGAGTCACAACATGGTTTCAATGAGAAATACAATTATCCTTCAATTATCATCAAATACCCCTCTTATCTAGAGCTCTGTAATTTCTCTTGTCATGTAAAAAAGTTTTCCCATAGCCTAGTGGCCTTAGAGGCAGTGGGGGTTAGTGGCCTACTGAATCTAAAGCACAGCATACGAAAGGCTGAGCTTATCCCTCTCCTTCCACCGCCTTCAGTAGTAGTCCTCATCTAGCTAAAGCTTATCTGAACACAACCATTTGTACATACAGTGTCTTCAAGAAATAAATCTGTGCCCAGTCTTCCAAGCATCATTAGCAGAGCTCTAGATAAGAGGGAGTATTTAGTGATAATGAGGGATAATTTTTGTTAATTATGCATAAAAACATTACGTTGGACCCCTTATCTGACCGTCTCGACGAGACGGTTCAGATGAGGGGTCACAACATATGGTTTTAATGAGAAGTAAAAAAAATTATCCCTCAATTATCATCAA
Organism: Ctena decussata; assembly: GCA_963989385.1. Classification (NCBI taxonomy): domain Eukaryota; kingdom Metazoa; phylum Mollusca; class Bivalvia; order Lucinida; family Lucinidae; genus Ctena; species Ctena decussata. The sequence goes on along the minus strand of OZ022511.1, from coordinate 75,017,752 downwards.
ATACACCTCATATCTAGAGCTCTGATTAGCTAAACGGTCCTCAGTCAAGTCTTCTAGAACACATTGATTGATTTGATGCTTAAAGTCCACGGTAAACAGCTAGTCTGCCCAGTCTGATTGGAGTCTTTGTTGTGTCCTTAGGGTAGCTAAGGGTCTTAAGCTAGCTCCATGCGGACACAAATACTCTGATTAGACTGGGGGGATCCCCAGGCTGATCTGAGTCTTTGCTGGGCATACATGCCACTGTGTTGGATTTCTTGTGTCGCAGCTCAAATTATGTCTTAATTTTTTTTCATTTTTACAACTGAGCTGTGAATTACTGATATTCAGTGAAAAGGAAGACTGGATGTGCTTAAATATTATGCATGCAGGACCAGTATATATCATCTATGTAAACCATGTCAAACATAAAAACCCCTGTTTCTATGCCTGTCCATCAAAATATAAGGTTTCTTGAACTTAACTGAAAAATCTTCAACATATAATTCAACAGTTAAAATGAGAATAAAATTCACTAAAAGACAGCTACCAAATAAATAATATACTAAATATACAGATACATGTTTTTGTAAAACACCACCTAAAACCCACAATTTAATGCGCTACACAGAACACTAAGACCCACAATTTTACACAATACACATGTACATTATTATGCTAAATGGTCAGAAAACCTGTTTTAGGGCATTTGTGAACTAATCAAGCTCAAACCAGCATGCATACTAGGTGTTTGGATACATCGTGAAGAAAAAGTGGTTTGATGAAATTTAGTTTACAATTCCTTTCGACAGTATTTAGTCATATCGTAACAGTCATAGGATTATGAAAGGCTTGTGGAAAAGAAGAAGAGTAGGCAAAGATCAGGAATATACACAATCTTTGTGTATAACAGAATATGTATGTTATATTTAGTTAACAGAATATCATTTAAACCAGTCCTTTTCCACATCCTGCCCCAAATTTGAATCCAATACTGCGAGCATAACAAGCCAGCGCTCAACTAACTGCACTACCAAGACATCTCACCCTAATGGTCTTCTAGTGTTTGTCTAACTTCTTACACGAGACTATTCATAAAGGAAAGAATTTGCTGTCTAAGCAAATTCTTTCCTTTATGAGTAGTCCCATTGCAGAAGAGATGCCTACCTGTTGTTAAAGTTGTGTCCCTTTTAAAAATGGCAGCCAAACCAAGGAGGTGTATCCAAACACCTTAATGATCAGTCTGGTCAGTATATGTGCAGTTCATCAAGGTGATAACAGGAACTTGCAGATTTCAGAAACTGAACTGCACATGGCCTGCCCTAACTGTGCAAATATATGTATTATATTTATTTGGTTACAAGACGGTGGGTTTTCCCCTTCAAAACAATTCCAAAAATCTAGATCCCAATTGATCTGGACTTTTGAGATTGTTTTGGAAGAGAAAAAAACATCATACAGCTGAATTACACAAGACTGATTAATATATTTGGGGTAATTGTGTAACAGGGACATCCTCCCATCCCCAGACTTATAACAGAATGAATATGGTAGACTGATGTGGGAATTGGTAGTTCCCAGATGCTCCAACAGGTTTTCTAACCATTGAGCATTCAACTGTATTTAAAGCTTATTCAGATATGTTTGTTTTTTATGCTCTTTAAATGATAAAAAAGGAAAGGATATAAAAATTCTAAGTATTGGGACAGACAGGGTTGAGCTTACAATGCAGACTCAGATCAGATTGCTAAATGAGCATTCTGATCTGCTAAATGAGCATTCTGATCTGCTTGATGAGCAGTCTGACTTGGCCATTCTATTTGCACTGTTTGAACACATTAATGGATTAGGAAACCAAACTGTCCCATTTTTAGGACAATTATGGTAACTATTTTAGGTGTCCCAATTTTTTGAATTTTTACAGTGTAACAATGCCACTTTGATGCTGAGTATTAAAAGTACATAAATAACAATATGAAACAGTTTACAACAACCAACTACCCCTTAATACATACAGCTTGCCTGTATCACCCACTCTCCATGCCAACTCTTGGAACTGTATAAAGCCATTAACTACACATACATTTGAGCCGCGACACGAGAAAACCAACAAAGTGGTTGTGCGCCCAGTGCAGACTCAGATCAGCCTGGTCTTCCACCCAGTCAGGTCAGACTCTTCGCTAAGCGCTTAAAGGGTAGCTAAGGGTCTAAGATACCACCATGCGGACAGCGAAGACTCTGATCAGACTGGGCGGATGCCCAGGCTGATCTGAGTCTGCGCTGGGCGCACAACCACATTGTTGGTTTTCTCGCGTTGCGGCTCATTTTATCTCATACAAGGTGTTGGAAGAATACTGGTGTTGCAATGACCAATTGCTCTATATGATATATACTGGCTTTATCAAAATGGAATAATGTACATAAAACATGAGTAAAACCTTTTCTTTTTCTTCAATGAAACATGCTATTTTTTGCAAATTGTCACATGATGGTAAAAACCCTGTTTTCTGACTAAAAGGTATTAGTTTCGTGATTGTCCAAAATAGTTGAGCATACAGAAATTGAAATACGAGTCCATTCAGCCGCGCCTGTAGATTAAGGTGAATGGAAACACTCTTTGGGACAGCAAATTCTTTCCTTTCAGACCAGCTCCTATTTTGGAAGGAATTTTTATCCTGGGGAGCAGAGAGGAAATCATAAAAATGGATTCCCTTTGAAAATGTGGCAGAAGAAATGGATGTGTCCTTTTGTCTTAAACAGTAGCATTAAATGCAAACAAGATTGCATGATAACAAGGGTGTCTGGATGGGTACAGTTTACATATGTCCTAAGGTCTAATATCCTTGCATGCTCTTAAAACCACTGAAACAAATGGAGGTGACATGATCAGTGGTATTTTGATGATGTGCTGGACATACCTGACTTGTGATTCTAAGGTAATTTACTCAAAAACTACACTGGAAATTCATGTACCATGGTTGACTAGGATTATTTTTCAAGTGTAAAAGGGTATCCACAATATTGTATGCCATAACTAGATCTACAAACTATTTTTCAAAGTCCCATTGGTAAGTCTAGCTGTACCACAAAATTACATACCACACCAACCATGATTATGTATTTACATACAAAATATCAGTTCATAAATTTATGTTCCCTTCAACCATATGGATGAGATTTGTTAAAATTATATATTATGCTTTGAATTCCAGATAATAAAATGCTTCATTTTTCATATTCTAGTTTTGCCCCAGACTGGCCAACATGTAATTTTTTGACTCCTGAAGCTTTTCCTGACACCCAGAATTGGGTCAGTCTGGCAAAGCTCAAAAATTGGGAGACTTTACTCAGAGCAGACTCAGACAAATCCTATGCAGATCTTACCTTTTGATGGAAAAAAAAAGTTTGCTGCGGCCTTTTGTTGCCATTCCCTTGCCAAAACTACTATTAATGATGTAAAACGCTTGGCGTATGAAAAAAAAAATCTAAACAGCATTTTTAAATACTCCTCTATCAATGATCTCAGTCAACAGTAAGTGCACTGTCGAGTCCTGGCCCACATCTGCACCAATTAAATAATGAACAACATTATAACAAAACCTGTTTAACAGTGTGTGTGAACTGTGGAGGCCCTAACCAGCCTGCACACATGCAGACAGGTTGATCAAGGCCTACGCAGTTAAGTTTCTTTTAACTTTGCCACATTAGAATTTAAGTCAGGGCAGGCTGCGTATGCACTACCCTGACTAGATTTTGCACATCAGCAGGCTGCTGAAGCTAGAACAGTGATACTAAGCTGTCAGGCAGGTATTCTCATCCTGCAGTATACACAGTGCTCCAGGTACGACAGGGTAACAGGGATAACTAGAATTGTTTTTCTACGAAAAAACAGAATGTCTCCCCCCTTTTTGATGTCAAAAGGATCAGTCATTAAGACGCCAAGGGAAAAACAATATGTTTCCCTACCCTGAAGCAGGGATTCATAATAAGTAAAAAGTATAAATGCAAGAGTTATAGTTGATATGCTCTGCATGTCATGTAATGTTGACTGATATTCATATTTAGTTTTTGTCAAAAAATATAAATGCAAGAGTTACAGTGCTCTGCACGTCGTCTATTTATATGTTGACTGATATTTGTATGAAGTTTCATGAATATAGCTTAAACTGTTTTCAAGTTATAGAGCTTAGACGATTGAGACATGATTTTGTGAATGACAAGTTCCAAGGGAAATAACTCAAATAGTATAAATGCTGTGCTCTGCAGGTTGTCTAGTGTTGACTGACATTTGTATGAAGTTTGGTGAATATAGCTTGTCCGGTTTTCAAGTAATAAAGCGATTGAGACACGATTTTGTGACTGACAAAGGTCCAAGGGAAATAACTCAAGAAGTATAAATGCAAGAGTTATGGTTCTTGCACTATGCAATTCTTCTAATGTTGATTGATATTTGTATGAAGTTTCGTGAATATAGCTTGAATGGTTTTCAAGTTATAGAGCAGACACGACTGAGACACGATTTTGTGACTGACAAAGTTCTAAGGGAAATAACTCAAATAGTATAAATGCTAAAGTTATGGTTCTTGCAATCTGCATGTCGTCTGATGTTGATTGATATTTGTATGAACTTTCATGAATATAGCTTGAATGGTTTTAAAGTTATAGACGGACTCGACTGAGACGCAATTTTGTGATGGACAAAGTTCCAAGGGAAATAACTCAAAAAGTATAAACGCCAGAGTGCATTCTGCACGTCGTCTGATGTTGATTGATATTTGTATGAACTCTCATGAATATAGCTTGAATGGTTATAAAGTTATAGACGGACTCGACTGAGACACAATTTTGTGATGGACAAAGTTCCAAGGGAAATAACTCAAAAAGTATAAATGCCAGAGTTACCATTTTTGCACTCTGCACATTGCCTCATGTTGATTGATATTTGTATGAAGTTTCATGAATAAAGCTTGAGCAGTTTTCAAGATATAGAGCGGACACAATTGAAACACAATTTTGTGATGGACTAAGTTCCAAGGGAAATAACTCAAAAAGTATAAATGCCAGAGTTACCATTCTTGCACTCTGCATGTCGTCTCATGTTGATTGATATTTATATGAAGTTTCGCGAATATAGCTTGAGCGGTTTTCAAGTTATAGAACGGACACGATTGAAACACAATTTTGTGATGGACTAAGTTCCAAGAGAAATAACTCAAAAAGTATAAATGCCAGAGTTACCATTCTTGCACTCTGCACGTCATCTCATGTTGATTGATATTTATATGAAGTTTCGCGAATATAGCTTGAGCGGTTTTCAAGTTATAGAACGGACACGATTGAAACAGATTTTGTGATGGACTAAGTTCCAAGGGAAATAACTCAAAAAGTATAAATGCCAGAGTTACCATTCTTGCACTCTGCACGTCGTCTCATGTTGATTGATATTTATATGAAGTTTCGCGAATATAGCTTGAGCGGTTTTCAAGTTATAGAACGGACACGATTGAAACACAATTTTGTGATGGACTAAGTTCCAAGCGAAATAACTCAAAAAGTATAAATGCCAGAGTTACCATTCTTGCACTCTGCACGTCGTCTCATGTTGATTGATATTTATATGAAGTTTCGCGAATATAGCTTGAGCGGTTTTCAAGTTATAGAACGGACACGATTTGTGACAGACGGACGGACAGACAGACGGACGGACAGACGCCCGGGGAAAAACAATATGTCTTCCGACCCTGAAGGGGGGAGACATAATTCAGGGATAATTTTCCTTATTTTTCCATAAAAAAAATGTTGTGACCCCTCGTTAGAACAGTCTCACCGAGACGGTTCTAACGAGGGGTCATAAGGTCATAACATATTTTCAACTTTCCAAAATTATCCCTGTTACCCTTTCTTACCTGGAGCTCTGTATATAGTATGTTAGTTTTCAAGATACAATAGATAATCTTCAACTGATAAAATACAGCACAACAGTGAGTGACCTGAGAAAAGGAACCACATAGTATATGTGAAAAGTCAAGATTTGATCAACATGTATTAAACAGCAAGCCTGACAGAGTATTTCAGTTTTCACTATAGTACGAGGGATGATCAAAAAGTTCCCGGAAAAGTTCTGTATTCTCTTTACTGTTTTAATTTCTTCAATGAAATTTCACACTATCCGACTTTAATGTAATTGTGATTTATATCATACAAAACGATTGACTTATGTCTAACCCGTTTCATGCACGCGCCACCAACGTAACGACCGGTAACGTGACCCGGCCCAGCTAACGTTACGTTGCATTTTTAGCTCACCTGTGAAGGTGAGCTTATAGTATAGACATGGTCCGTCGTCCGTCGTCGGCGTCGGCGTCGTCGGCGTCGTCCACAATTATAAACATCTTCTTCTCAGAATCCACTGGGTGGATTGAAGCCAAATTTCATATGGAGCCTTAACAGGATGGGGGGACAAAAGTTTATATATTTGGTCCAGGTCACATGACCAAGATGGCCGCCGCGCCCATATATGGTAAAAACCCTTCAAAAATCTTCTTCTCCAGAACCAAAAGGCCTATGACCTTGAAACTTGGTATGTAGCATCGGGCATGCGGGCCCATCATAATTTATATAAATCATGACCTTGTGATGACCTTGACCTAATTTATGACATGGTCAACTTTGGTACGTTAGGCTTTTATATGGGAAAACGCTTAAACGGTGGAATTCTCAGAAACTATTTAAGTTTAAGGTACAATACTTGGTATACATGGTCGACTAAATGACCAGATGAAGATATTATGTCACTAAAGGTCAAGGTCATTCCGTCAAACCGTCCGTCGTCAAGATTTTCAAACATCTTCTCCTCTGAAAACACTGGGCCGATTGAAGCCAAATTTAATACGGAGTCTCAGTGGGATGGGGGAATGAAAGTTTATACCCGGGGTCTGGGTCACATGACCAAGATGGCCGCCATGCCCATATATGGTAAAAACACTTCAAAAATCTTCACCTCCAGAACCAAAAGGCCTATGATCTTGAAACTTGGTATGTAGCATCGAGCATGCGGGCCCATCATAGTTTATACAAATCATGACCTTGCGTTGACCTTGACCTAATTTACGGTATGGTCAACTTAGGTATGTTAGGCTTTTATATGGGAAAACGCTTAAACAGTGGATTTCTCAGAAACTATTTAAGTATTAGGTACAATACTTGGTATACATGGTCGACTAAATGACCAGATGAAGATATTATGTCACTAAAGGTCAAGGTCATTCTGTCGGACCATCCGTCGTCAAGATTTTCAAACATCTTCTCCTCTGAAACCACTAGGCCGATTGAAGCCAAATTTCATACGGAGTCTCAGTGGGATGGGGGAACGAAAGTTTATACCAAGGGTCTGGGTCACATGACCAAGATGGCCGCCATGCCCATATATGGTAAAAACACTTCAAAAATCTTCACCTCCAGAACCAAAAGGCCTATGATCTTGAAACTTGGTATGTAGCATCGGGCATGCGGGCCCATCATAGTTTATACAAATCATGACCTTGCGTTGACCTTGACCTAATTTACGGGATGGTCAACTTTGGTACGTTAGGCTTTTATATGGGAAAACGCTTAAACAGTGGATTTCTCAGAAATTATGTAAGTCTAAGGTACAATACTTGGTATACATGGTCGACTAAATGACCATATGAAGATATTATGTCACTAAAGGTCAAGGTCATTCCGTCAGACCGTCAGTCGTCAAGATTTTCAAACATCTTCTCCTCTGAAACCACTGGGCCGATTGAAGCCAAATTTCATATGGAGTCTCAGTGGGATAGGGGAACGAAATTTTATACCCGGGGTCTGGGTCACATGACCAAGATGGCCGCCATGCCCATATATGGTAAAAACCCTTCAAAAAAACTTCTTCTCCAGAACCAAAAGGCCTATGACCTTGAAACTTGGTATGTAGCATTGGACATGCGGGCCCATCATATTTTATACAAATCATGACCTTGCGTTGACCTTGACCTAATTTACGGCATGGTCAACTTTGGTACGTTAGGCTTTTATATGGAAAAACGCTTAAATAGTGGATTTCTCAGAAACTATTTAAGTATTAGGTACAATACTTGGTATACATGGTCGACTAAATGACCAGATGAAGATATTATGTCACTTAAGGTCAAGGTCATTCCGCCGGAACATCCATCGTCAAGATTTTCAAACATCTTCTCCTCTGAAACCACTGGGCCGATTGAAGCCAAATTTCATACGGAGTCTCAGTGGGATGGGGGAACGAAAGTTTATACCCGGGGTCTGGGTCACATGGCCAAGATGGCCACCATGCCCATATATGGATCTAGTTATCTTGGCTAAAGGTGGTTTGTCTGTAATGTGTCAACATTTTTAAAGGACTTCTCCTCTGAAACTACTGGGCAGATTTCAATTTAATTTCAAATGCAGCCTTCAGGCAAAGCGGGAAACAAAGTTTATATATTCGGTCCACTCACATGACCAAGATGGCCACCATGCCCATATAATGGCAAAAACCTTGAAAAATCTTCTTCTCCAGAACCACTGGGCCAATTGCCTTGAAACTTGGTATCTAGCATCTGGGACTGTAGTACTACCAATTTTATATAAATTGAGCATATACTGACAGGTGAGCGATCGTTGCCCTTGGGCGACTTGTTATCGTTTCTGATAACAATTTCTGAATGTTGTTTATCTATGAAACGTATGTAGTAACGTTAATTCATTCACCTAAACTTATAAATATGTATCTTATCTTTATGTTCATAACTTCTTTGTGGAAGTTGTTTTGATCTTTTTAACGAAATGATGTCTAATTCCAGCGTGCCCTTTAAAAATCAAATGTGTGGGGATGGGGTAATTCAAGGGCAGATAATTTGCATTACGTTAAAAAATGGAATTGTTATGATCAGGTTTCATGAACCTTAGATAATGGCAATTCGTTATATATGTGATGTACCCTTTCAGTTGAACTATTCCAGCAATGCGACAACGCGATCTGATATCTGCAGCAACATTAGCTTTCTATCAAAAGTCTTAAATCAAGCAGCAGCAAGGCTACATCAGCAAGCTTTGTCAAAATTCAGCCATAGTCTTAAGATAAGTCCTTTTGTATAAGTAGCTTCATGAACCACACTCTTCTAAATGATGCACATAGTAATAGATTAATATGATCTTAATTATGACAAGGATGACCGATACATCGTTGCTGCTGGGTGAGCTGGGCATTTGCTGGAAGTTCATTATGCTGCCGATTTCAGGTTGTGTTACCCTATTGCTGGAATGGTTCAACTGAAAGGCATAAATCATATATCTAACGAAGTGCCATTATCTCTAGTTTATGAAACCTTATCATAACACTTCCGTATTATAAGGTAAAGTAAGTTATCTGCCATTGAATTACCCCACCCAACATATTTACTGATTAAAGGTCACATTTGACTTAGCAATCATTTCGTAGAAAGAATCAAAACAACTTACAAAATTAGTAATGAACACCAAGATAAGATATATGTTTTCAAGTTTATGCAAAGTAATTCATGTTTACATTAATAATTTGTGAGTAAGCAGCGTTCGAATTTTGCTGTTAGAAAAGATCAAATGAAACGTAACGTTAGCTGGGCCGGGTCACGTTACCGGTCATTACGTTGGTGGCGCGTGCAATAAACTGGTTAGACATAAGTCAGTTGTTTTGTATGATATGAATCACAATTACATTAAGGTTGCCTTGTATAAAATTTTATTGAAGAAAGTAAAATAATAAAGGGCGTACAGCACTTTTCCGGGAACTTTTTGATCAGCCCTCGTATTACAGTCTCTAACTCTGTAAACAGTGATTTTACTTGGCCCACACTACACCAAAATTTCTCAATTTTTGTTAACTTGCCCAAATTTCAGAAAGCCAAAATGTTTTCAGAAAATGAAAATTAGACTTCCCCCAATTTAAAAGCTATGAGATTTGTCCCAAGTGGGCTTGTAAAATCACTAACAATATACTGATGCAAACAAAGAAGACAGATCAGCCTGTGCAAATACACAGGATGCACAGACTGATCTAAGTCTTCCCTACTTGCACAGGCCATAAAATATCAAAACCTCATCTCATGGTCCTCGTGGTCCATTTCTGATATAGTTACCCTTGAAGTGCTAAAAATAAAAACAGACGACAAATTTTACGTCTGCAAATTTTCAAAAATATTTAAACCAACCTATATCATATTACTATTTAAGGAATAGAGGGCATACAGTGTAGGACCAGTTAAGGCTGCTCATTATGAGCCACCTCAACTGGATCTATGCTGTTTGAAAATTCAACAACTTTCAATTTTGGCCCTTAAAGTGTTAATAATCTTCCAGCTCCTTGATATTGTAGTACTGTTGTAAACAGTTGGGGTTAGCCAGAGCTCCCTTCTGGACCACATCTTGACCCATGATAGCTTTCTTCACTGCCACTTCTACCTTCTTACCACTTATTGTGTACTGAAATGAAGAGTAATATTAACGTTGACATGAATTATTTACTCCACTAAGCACTGAGGCGCCGTAGTCGAGTGGTTAGTGTGGCTTGGTAATAGTGCAGAAAGTTGCCGGAAGGTTGTGAGTTCACGGCTCATGGTTGCCGTCCGACGACTGGAAAACTCTCTCTGTCAAGCCAGCAGTAAATGGGTACCTTTCTCAAATCAGGGAGGGATGAGGCAGCAAAGAGAAAGGGATGAGCTCTGCCTTTCATATGCTGTGCCAAGATACAGTGGATCTCTGACCCTCACTGCCCCTAAGGCTATTAGGCTATGGGAAACCTTTACACTTTTTTTTTACTGTGCACTGTAACAAATGTAAAGAAACACCGCATCTCTTATTCAACTACTTTCTGAAAATGGGTTTTCTACCTCCAAATTTGGACAAGAACGTTATAAAGCTGTTTTGTAAAAAGATAAAACTGTACTGACCCTGGTCTGACTGCAAAAGCCTGATACAGATTTTCATTTTAACCCATTCCATTCTGGATACCCCTTTAGGGGTATCTAGGCAAACAGTTTGGATCTAGATCAGGCCCCACAAACTGATCTGAGATCCAAACTGTTTGCTGCCTAGACATCATTTCTACATGAGTTGGTTAGACCAATATTGTCATAATATTCTTGATTTTTTATGCAGACGACAATTTCAGCAGACAACATAAAATACCCAGAATACAATGGGTTAATAGCACTATGTGTACAAGATTTTAAGGAGTTGCAATATGGTTTTCAGTGAATTGCTGTTTGCAAGTTTCTTCAGAAACATGTTAATGCAAACTTAGATCATGCTAATACTAACTTAAAACCCTGCAAATACATTGGTATAAAGGAAATTAAAATAATGCCTGATTATTCTTGTATACTGCAAATAACCCCAACAGCATGTATCAGTGAAAACAAAAACAATTTACATGTATACAGTAAGGACTGAAGCATGCTAGTCCAGTGCTCTAGATAAGAAGGGGCAAAAAGGATAATATGGAGATAATTTTCAAATGTTCTGCATAAAATCAAGTTACTCCCCATTAGAACAATCTCCCAGGGAGGTTCCCTCTTGCTGAGACTGTTCTAATGTGTATGTTTTCATTGAGATCAGAGCCCTAGATAAGAGGGAGTATTTGGTGATAATTAGGGATAATTTTTGTTAATTCTGGATAAAAACATATGTTGTGACCCCTCATCTGAACTGTCTCGACGAGACGGTTCAGATGAGGGGTCACAACATATGTTTGAATGAGTAATAAAGAAAATTATCCCTCAATTATCATCAAATACCCCTCTTATCTAGAGCTCTGGAGATAATAAAAGTCACCTACTAAAAATTATCCTGAAAACCCCATCCCATTCTGAACTCTGATGCTACTCACTGGAATATCATTTATTGGTAAAACAACAGCAGGAACATGTCTGGCTGATAAATACTGTCTAATACAGGTCTTCACTGACTTGACTAGTTCTGGTGTGAACTCGCTGCCATCGGCAACTTTCAGGAATAAAACAACCCTCTCTTCAGTACCATCCTGCTTCATCTGGGAGACACACACACTGTCCTGTATCTCTTTGAAAGTTTCAACTGAAAATGAGATTGATGATGTCAAGTAAGCCAAAAGAGGGTACCACTCTATAATGGTTTTATGACCCTGTTATGGCTTTACCTATGTGAGATGGGGTATAATACCAGTGTCACTGGACTGTTGCAAAATAGGATTATGACAACCAATAAACAAGAATATATGTCTTTATGCATAAGTACCCTACCTTTAGATATGTTGTAACAAGAGAAACCATTCAAACACACACATATTTCTGATGTATAGAAACAAGAGGTTTTATTGATCTATAATCTTACCAGAACTTACCTATTCTGTATATGTCTGCAGACCCAAATCTGATTCCATTAGGGTTCAAAGTGGCATCACTGTCAAAAAATAAAAAAATTACAATTGGCATGTAAAAAGGGACCCCCATCAGGCAAACAACACCGAATCAATACTGAATCAACCTTGGTTCAACTGAAGGACTCTAAAACAATATTGTTCAATGTTGACTTGAGCTGTGACACGAGAAAACCAACAAAGTGGTTGTGCGCCCAGCGCAGACTCGGATCAGCCTCGGCATCCGCCCAGTCTGATCAGAGTCTTCGCTGTCTGCATGGACGTAGCGTAGACCCTTAGCTACCCTTTAAGTGCTTAGCGAAGAGTCTGATCAGACTGGGCGAATGCCCAGGCTAATCAGAGTCTGCACTGGGCGCACAAGCGGCACAATCACTTTGTATATTCTTTTGTGTCGTGGCTCATTTAATGTTGTGTGCCTTCAGGGCCTTAGCCATGTGCATACAGGAAACACTCAAATCTGCCTGTGCAACTACGGTAATGCAAACTGACAATAGTCTTCAGTTTTATATTCATATATGGTATACCTGACAAGTCTCTTGATTAGACTGTGCGGATGAGCAGATCAAGCTGAGTCCTTATTCACATAACATCAATCACAAGTACTTTGATATATAATTTATAATGAATAACAAGTCAACAATAGTATAAGTATGATAAAACAACTTCAGCATTAGCATCCGGAAAATACAAATATTTAGTTTGAAAGATACAGTAGTGCCTGAAAGATACAGTAGTGCCTGACAATGCTATCAAAGAAAAGCTCATAATCCTAGAATAATGTATGAAGAAACTAAAATGGAGCATTACCTTCGTCCAAGCATTACAATCCCTCCTGTCTGACTGTTTATCCTACAGTAATCACCGTGAGCCCATACTCCTGTAAATAAAATTAGCCGAAACATGTCAAAAGCAACAAAGTGGCATGTGCACCCAGCAAAGACTCAGATCAGCCTTGGCATTTGCCCAATCTGAGCTGAGTCTTCCCTGTCCGCATGTAGCTAGCTTATATCCTTAACTACGACTATGGCGACTCAAATAACTTTTTAACCTTAAAGTACCAAAAGAGCAGATGACAAAATTCATGTCTGCAAAATTTCATAAGAATTTTTTTTCCAAGCTATATCACATCGAGAAATTCAATTCAAAAACTATAGAGCAAACAGTGTTGCTCTAGATGAGCATTTTTGAGCTGCGTCATCTTGCAAATTCAACTTTTTCAGAAACTTTTTATCTCTAGCACTCTCCCTGGTGTGGTTCTAGTCTTGCCTGGATCACATGTGAGAAACTCAGATTCTTCTAATTGGGAGTCAGGTGGTTTCACCCCAGGTCACCCAGGTTTTCCATAATCTTAAACCAACAGTTGGTTCCATATAATGGAAATTCTTGAAACGGATATTTTATATGGTACTATGTATTAAGCATCAATAAAAGACATCATGGCATCCAAAAGGTAAAGTACCATTACCCTTGTTGAAAGACTAACACCTTTTTGATTGAAATCATTTACCAATACATTGATTGATTTATTGTTTAACGTCCACGGTAAACAGCTACGGTCATGTCGGGATGGTCAGTTAACCTAACCACACAATTCCTTGGCAGGCTTAGACCTCCTAAGCAGTTAACCAGTACTAAGTGCACATACTTTCACCAGTAACTGACAATTGCCCTTCTTGAATCAGCGGAAGGAGAAACGAAAGTATGTGGCCAGAACGGGTATCAAACCCAGGACCTCTGACTCATGAGTCAGGTGCCCTACGGATTGCGCTACGCGGCCCGGCCTACCAATAAAAAAACAAGAGCTGTCTTTGGATGGAAGAAGTTAACGTCACTAACTTGCTGAGGAAAACATTACCAAAACCATCCAGCGGATGGGTATGACAAAAATGCACGTAAAGTAGTTATAAAATCTTACCATTATACACACTGAAGTAAGCCTTCTTATATTTGAGTCCCTGAGGGTCGTTCCAGAAGAACACAGGCATGGAAGGGAATGGTTTTAAACATACTAATTCTCCGTCTTCATCCTCTACTGCCTTGCCTAGGAAAAAGTTGTTCTTTATGTAACAACACTTTAGAACAACATTCTTAGAGCTCCAGATAAGGTGGGGTTTTGTGGATAATTCTGAGATAATTTTTCTTATTTTTCAACAAAAATATATGTTGTGCTCCTCATTAGAACCATCTTGGCAAGAGAATTACCCCTATATTAATCCTGTTACCCTTTCGTATCTGCAGCAATGATTACTGTTATGATAGTTATTTCCTGCTTTGCAAATGGATGCAATGTAAGCATCTGTATTTAGCTCCTATGGGAAAACTTAACGCAGTGCTCCAGATTAGAGGGGGTATTGGGGATAATTCAATGATAATTTTTCTTATTTCTCAATGGAAACATATGTTGTGACCCCTCATTAGAACCGTCTCACCAAGACGGTTCTAATAAAGAGTCAGAATATATGAGCTGCAACACGACAAAACCAACAAAGTGGTTGTGCGTCCAGCGCAGACTCAGATCAGCCTGGGCATTCCCCCGGTCTGATCAGAGTCTTTGCTGTCCCCATGGAGGTAGCTTAGACCCTTAGCTACCTTTAAGTGCTAGCGAAGAGTCTGATCAGACTTGGTGGATGCCCAGGCTGATCTGAGTCTGCGCTGGCACACAGCCATTATCTGTAAATTTATCACCTTACCCCTTGTTATCTGGAGCACTGTTTATGACTTGGAATGTTTGACAAAAGGTCTTTTTCTCTCACAGATCATCTTACTATGTGTGTGCTCAACATAAAGGTATGTTTTTCCTATTGGTAAATAAGATGTACTATGGCAGACATGTCACACAATGAGAAGTAATGTAGAAACAAGTGTCCTTATCAGCGTCGAACTGGACATCAGCACTGTTATGAAGACATTTATGTTGAAATGCTGTCAGTGTGAAGAAAAAAAAAATCACTAGTTCTTTCTCTTTGTAAATATGGTGGAAAAACCTAAGAGGTGTACAATAAACCTGAAGGTGTATATGGACCTTTATGATTTTTTTCCAGCTTTTCAAAGTGAGCTAGACACCTTGGGGGGCTAAGTACTGGCTTTTTTTTTGTAATAAGCCCCCCCCCCTCCCCCCTTAAAGGGGTCTACTGTGAAAAGAAATTCTCTCCTTGACATACTCATTGTTTCTTTTAAAAGTCAGCTTCCACTGAGGAGAATGGTGAGCATGAAAATGACAAGAGTTGCTTCACAAGAAAATGGATCCAATTTGCCTTAACATTAAGATCTCTACCAACCTTCTTCACTGAAACATTTCATAGAGCAGCCTAACTGGAACTGTTGTACCTCCCCACTGTAGACTGGTGTCTTCCAGTTCTGACCCAGGAAACATGCAATTATGTCTGTTCCTCCTGTAAAGTATTTAACACAGGTAAAACAATAACTATGTCCAGTCAAGGTTCCAGATCGCTGTATCATATAAGCCGTGACATGAGAAAACCAACAATGTGGTTGTGCGCCCAATGCAGACTCAGATCAGCCTGGGCAACCGCCAAGTCCGATCACCTCACCTAAATGGCACTTGCCCAACAAAGAAGAAGCTTTAACCTGAATATCCGACTGCAAAAAGTGATGCAGATGCTAACGCTGATGGCAGGAATGACAATAGCTGCCAAAGCTTTTGTAAATGAGCCGCGACAAGAGAAAACCAACAAAGTGGTTGTGCACCCAGTGCAGACTCAGATCAGCCTGGGCATCCGCCCTGTCCACTCAGACTCCTCGCTAAGCGCTTAAAGGGTAGCTGAGGGTCTAAGCTACCTCCATGCGGACAGCGAAGACTCTGATCAGACTGGGCAGATGCTCAGGCTGATCTGAGTCTGCGCTGGGTGCAAAACCACTTTGTTGGTTTTCTCGTGTTGCAGTTCAAATGTAAATTCAAAAGGCAGGAAATAACATTATAAAATGTGGACGTAAACGTACATAGAAAATTTGTACATCATTCGTCTATTCATACACAAAAAGTAACATCTACTTTTTTTCTCTTTTGTTTCATAGCATTTAAAATGAAAACAAAATCATCAATTTAGTCTCAGCATGATATACAGTGACTTCAGACCAGTAACAATCTATCAAACCTATCAATGGATTATAGATTAATTAAATACTATGGGAAGCACATAACACAAAACTTTTAGTATACCTTTTTTAGTTCTATATATAGCTTCTAACCTGATATTGAGCCTAGCAACAAGTCTTGTTTGACATCTCTATAGACAAACTCATAATTTCTTGGTACCAGGGGAGAACCAGTTGACAGAATCATTTTCAAGGTAGATAACTTGTGAGTCTTTGCTGAAATAAAGAGTATTAAACAAACCTGACTATGTTAAAATATCATATTAGTCGCGACACGACAAAACCATAGTGGCATATGCTCCGTGCAAAGACACAGATCAGCCTGGACAGCTGTCCAGTCTGATCAGAGTCTTTACTGTGAAATTAAGGGACAGCTAAAGGTCTAGGCTTGCTCTAAGCACAAAGCAAATACTGATCAGACTGGGTGGATGCCCAGGCTGATCTGAGTCTTCGCTTGACAAACATGCCACTTTGTTGGATTTGTTGTGTCCTGGCTCATTTATGTATAGTTAACACCTTATTTAGACCCACTGTTAAAGCCAAAATTAAAATCTTAAATAATGTAAGGTGCTGATCAGTAGCAACTGTTGCAAAAAAATCATTATTGAGGAAGCATTTATTTCAGGTTTTGGTGGAATTTCCAAAACTGACCTCATTGCTGGGACAGTTGATTCTGAGTAACTAATGAGTGGTTTCTATAAGGAAATTTAACATATTTTTATGAACATAGTTTTATGGACATTTAACAGAATTCCACAAAAGGCAATGCCTCACCAGTCTGCCCATTGACAAAAAACAGAGCTAAACCCTAAGCTCTAACAAGTAGCCCAAGGGCAACGACCGCTCACCTGAGTTATAAAATGTAAGCTTCCAGCTCAGGTAAGCTAATAAACAGGCTGCAATTCTATAGGATTCGATGACCCAATGGGGTGTGGCAAGTTTGGACCCCAGGGTTTTGATTGGCAGGATTTATGTAGAGGACCACCATACACTCCTACATACTAAAAACATAAGCTCTTGGCCTTATGGTTTCATAGAAGAAGTTTTTTGAAGGTTCTTTAGCTATATAGCTCTATATAAACAAACAAGCCCCTAGGGTGTGGCCAGTTTGGACCTCAGGTGCTTGACTGGCAGAATTTATGCAGGGGATCTCTAGACTTTGCTGCATACCAGATATGTAAGCTCTGGGCCTCATGGTTTCAGAGAAAAAGATTTTTGAAGTCTTTCCCATTATAAGTCTATGGGAGCAGCATGGCCAATTTGGACCCCAGGGGGGCATGGTTGGCAGGATTTAAGTTGGAGACCACTACACGTTGCTACGTATGTATTAAAGAAGTTAGCTTTGGGCCACATGGTTTAAGAGAAGGAGATTTTTTAAGATTTTCCAACTGGGAACTAATGACCCCCGGGGCGTGGCCAGTTTGGACCCCAGGGTTTTGATTGGCAGGATTTATGTAGGGGACCACTAGACATTGCTACTTGCTACATATATGCGCTCTTGGCCTCATGGTTACAGAGAAGAAGATTTTTTAAAATTTTCCCATTGTAAGTCTATGGGAGCTTATGACCCCCTGAGCGTGGCCAATTTGCACCACAGAGTCATGGTTGGGAGGGTTTATGTAGGGGATCACTAGACATTGCTACATGCTACATATATATGCTCTGGGCCTCATGGTTTCAAAGGAGATTTTTCAAGATTTTCTCCTTGTAAGTCTATGGGAGCTTATGACTCCCGGGGCGTGGCCAATTTGGACCCCAGGGGCATGGTTGGCAGGATTTATGTAGGGAACCACTAGACATTGCTTCATGCTACATATATAAGCTCTGGGCCTCATGGTTTCAGAGAAGAAGATTTTTTAAAATTTTCCCATTGTAAGTCTATGGGAGCTTATGACCCCCTGAGCGTGGCCAATTTGCACCACAGAGTCATGGTTGGGAGGGTTTATGTAGGGGATCACTAGACATTGCTACATGCTACATATATATGCTCTGGGCCTCATGGTTTCAAAGGAGATTTTTCAAGATTTTCTCCTTGTAAGTCTATGGGAGCTTATGACTCCCGGGGCGTGGCCAATTTGGACCCCAGGGGCATGGTTGGCAGGATTTATGTAGGGAACCACTAGACATTGCTTCATGCTACATATATAAGCTCTGGGCCTCATGGTTTCAGAGAAGAAGATTTTTTTTATGATTTTTGCTTGTAAGTCTATGGGAGCTAATGGCCCCCTAGGGCGTGGCCAATTTGGGCCCCAGGGGCATGGTTGGCAGGATTCATGTAGGGAACCACTAGACATTGCTACATACCAAATATATAAGCTCTGGGCCTCTGCCCCCGCAGGCACCTGATCACACCTCTGTTTTGGGGTCCATGTCCGTGTATCTTAAATATTCCGGAATTGTCTATGTTTAACTGACCAACAAGTTCGAACTTATGATTGGGTACTTTGACCACTATCAGTTATAGTTATATATAAACAAATGACCCCCTGGGGTGTGGCAATTTCGAGCCCCAGGGGCATGGTTGGCAGGGTTTTAGTAGGGGATCACTAGACATTGATCCTTGCCATATATACATGTACAAGCTCTGGGCCTCATGGTTTCAGAGAGGTAAATTTTTTAAGATTTTCCCATTGAAAGTCTATGGGAGCTAATGACCCCCAGGGCGTGGCCAATTTGGGCCCCAGGGGCATGGTTGGCAGGATTTATGTAGGGGACCACTAGACATTGGTACAAACTTAATATGTAAGCTCTGGGCCTCATGGTTTGAGGGAAGAAGACTTTTGAAGTCATTCCCATTATAAGTCTATGGGAGCTTATGACCCCTGGGGATTGGCCAGTTTGGATCTCCGAGGCTTGGTTGGGAGGATTTATGTAGGGGACCACTAAACATTGCCTCATACTATATATATAAGCTCTGGGTCTCATGGTTGTAAAGGAGAAGATTTTTTGAAGGTTCTTAAGCTATTCAGCTATATATAAACAAATGATCCCCTGGGGCGTGGCCAATTTGAGTCCCAGGGGCATGGGTGGCAGGATTTTAGTAGGGGATCACTAGACATTAATACATGCAATATATATAAGCTATGGGCCTCTTGGTTTCAGAGAAGAAGATTTCTTAAGATTTTCCCATTGTAAGTCTATGGGAGCTAATGACCCCCTGGGCGTTGCCAATTTGGGCCCCAGGGGCATGGTTGGCAGGATTTATGTAGGGGACCACTAGACATTGGTACATACTAAACATGTAAGCTCTGGGCCTCATGGTTGCAGAGAAGAAGATTTTTTAAGATTTTCCCATTGTAAGTCTATGGGAGCTAATGACCCCCGGGTTGTGGCCAATTTGGGCCCCAGGGGCATGGTTGGCAGGATTTATGTAGGGGACCACTAGACATTGGTACATACTAAATATGTAAGCTCTGGGCCTCATGGTTTCAGAGAAGAAGATTTCTTAAGATTTTCCCATTGTAAGTCTATGGGGGCTAATGACCCCCGGGGCGTGGCCAATTTGGGCCCCAGGGGCATGGTTGGCAGGATTTATGTAGGGGACCACTAGACATTAGTACACATTAAATATGTAAGCTCTGGGCCTCATGGTTTCAGAGAAGAAGATTTCTTAAGATTTTCCCATTGTAAGTCTATGGGGGCTATTGACTCCCGGGGCGTTGCCAATTTGGGCCCCAGGGGCATGGTTGGCAGGATTTATGTTGGGGACCACTAGACATTGGTACACACTAAATATGTAAGCTCTGGGCCTCATGGTTTCAGAGAAGAAGATTTTTTAAGATTTTCCCATTGTAAGTCTATGGGAGCTAATACCCCCCGGGGCGTGGCCAATTTGGGCCCCAGGAGCATGGTTGGCAGGATTTATATAGGGGACCACTAGACATTGCTACATACTAAATATGTAAGCTCTGGGCCTCATGGTTTCAGAGAAGAAGATTTTTTAAGATTTTCCCATTGTAAGTCTATGGGAGCTAATGACCCCCGGGGCGTGGCTAATTTGGGCCCCAGGGGCATGGTTGGCAGGATTTATGTAGGGGACCACTAGACATTGCTACAGACTAAATATGTAAGCTCTAGGCCTCATGGTTTCAGAGAAGAAGATGTTTGAAGTTTTTCCCATTATAAGTCTATGGGAGCTATATGTTGCCATGGCAACCAGAGTTCCAACCCAATCTGCCCTAAAACCTTATGCAGTCAATCCCCCACCCCAACAATGCTACACATACAATTTGATCAAGATTGGCCTGCTGGTGTAGGAGATATTGGTGTTTAAAAGTGTGGACGACGACGACGCCGACGAAGCCGGACGACGGACCATGGCTATACTATAAGCTCACCTTGACAGGTGAGCTAAAAAGGGTCCACTCTGCCACTGATGTTGGTAAAGTAATGCTTATGTGAGCCACATCATGTGATTTCCAACAATGTGGCAATTTTGTCATGTGATATTCAGATCATCCATCTCAATCACACAAGGTAACCAGAAACCTCGCTATTGGCTGTATGGCTTGGGCCACTTCCATAGATAGCTGATGTTACAAGCAAAGGCTCTGATCAGACTGCACTTATGTGCAGTCTAATTAAAGCCTTTGCTTGTCACCAATGGCACATTGTTGCAAATAACATGATGTGGCTCAGTTGTCTTGTTTCTCCTAGTTGCAAATGAGAGCCAAGTTATCGCATAATTATCTAGTGGGGCAGTTCTACTGAGTGCCTAAAAATGCATGTCTTTACTACCTGACCTTATCTGGTATTATATTGTGCTTAAGATTAATAGATACATTTTCAAGGGGAAACAATTTAGCCATTTTCATTTTTGCCTCCAACTCAATGGGGGGGGGAAACTCTTAAGGAACAAATTTGCTCCTATAGGAGCAAATTCTTTCCTTAAAGTGTAGACCCCATTTTGTAAGGGTTTTGCCATCCAGGGGAAGCAAATATGAAAGCTATTTGTAGAAATGGTGGGAAACAAATGACTATATCCAAACACCTTAAAGACACAGGGTCTGTACCTACCAGGTTTGAGGCCTTTATTTTCCATCACTGTAAGCCATTTTGCACTTGTCCCAAAAATTGTGATCCTGTAAGAAAATGTTAAAGCTTTATAACAAGTATCCCATACAAACTAAGCCATGATGCATGGACTTTACTGTAGACTATCAGATTAGCCTGTGCAACTATGCGGTCTGATCAGAGTTTTTAATAATTTTCACAGCAACAGATTTTAAATGCAAATATTATGGAAGCCTCTGTTCAGATTAAAGGGATGCGCAGAGTGATCCAAATCTACTTTGTTGCACATGTCTTAGTTTTCAATATTTATTCTGCTATATGTAGGGGATTTTTTCCTTTCTACCGAAATTCCAAATTTATCACATGATGTTGCTGTGGATAACATCCTGTCATAAAAATCGTATGACCACACACGTAATAACACTTTGGCGCGTACACGTAACGTCATTGACAACAACCATGTCAACAAGACCTGTCACAGGGACAGGATAGCTTGCCTGACAGCGCCTTGCCCATCACATAAAAAACTTTAACGTAAAACTTTAACATTTTGCTAACGCCGACGCCGCCGCCAATGCCAACGCCGATGCCGGGGGTAGTGCAATAGCTCTTCCTGAACCTGGTTCAGGTGAGCTAAAAAGGCATTTTCTTATTGCTATAATGTTCCCATTTTAAAGGGTCATATGATAAACAGAATCTTACACTCGTGGTCATTTCATATAAAATGTATGAAACTCGCCGAAGGCTCGTTTCATAAATTCAATATGAAATGACCACTCATGTAAGATCCTCTATATCTAATTCTGTTGTGAAACTATGCTAAATGATGGATTTTTCCTTTCCAAAACAATCCTCAAATCTACTGCCATCTTACATGATGAATCTAGATTTTGGGGGTTGTCTTGAACCTGTATACTGTAATGTGCGTATATATTGGGACACCTGAAAATAATAAATTTTCCATTTGGGACAAATGGAAAATTTATTATTTTAGGTGTCCCAATACTTAAGCAAAAGACCTTTTGAAACTTACTATTTAAATCATATTTTGTCAGTCAATATACATCAACAATACAAAATTATTAAAACAGTTTTTTTTTTGCTGTCTGGGGAAAAGCTGTGCATGACTGTAACAGATGTCATTTATACACTTCTGTTTTGGTTACGAGGGAAGCATATTGAATCTGACTGTATTATTTTTTGATCACTGCTTATCTTTTTACTTCAGGTAAACAGAAGGCAGGGCACCGTAGTCGAGTGGTTAGAGTGACTCGGTTATGGTGCAGAAAGTTGCCAGAAGGTCGTGAGTTCATGATCACCATTGCCATCTGACAACTGGAAAACTCTCTCTGTCAACCCAGCAGTAAATGGGTACCTTTTTCGAATCAGGGAAGGATAAGGCAGCGAAAGGAGAGATATGGGCTACGCCTTTCATCAGCTGTGCCTGACATACAGTGGGTCTATAACCCCCGCTGCCCCTACGGCTATTAGGCTATGGGAAACCTTTACCTTTTTAAAAAGAACAATTCTCACTATTTAACTGTATTGGTGAGGCAGCTCTACAAATAAACACAAAATTTAAGTTTATATGCATATATGATATCCCAGGTTATCATCAAATAAACTCCTATCTAGAGCGTTGTAAATAACAAATGTTTACACTCACCCTATTTTGTCAACAAGATCCCACAATATATTGTCATGAGGAATAAGTGGGGAACCATCATATAGAACTACACTGGCTCCTACAGCCAAGACAGAAACCAACCAGTTCCACATCATCCAACCAACCTACAGAACAAAAAAAGAACAAGGGCTTCGCAAGCGGCGCATAATACGCCCGTTTTAATGTCATAAAGGAGTATGGAATGAACAAGATTGTTTACAAAAGGATGGATAGGCAGACAAACAGGGGCAACCACTTTATAACTAATGATGGCAACATTATTCAAATATTTAACACATCAAATACTATGAGTATATCAAAAATCAGCTTCAAAGTTATTGTGGCTCAAAAGTTGAGTAATGCCATAGTTGAACAAGGGAGATAATTCATAAACTAATATACTAGATTCTTGGCTCTACTACATTCCCCTGACAAAATCACATGTAGGGTTAAGGAATCACAGAGGAAACAGGAAATTTATGCAAGGGCAGATAATTCAGTAAGCCAGAGTTGTGGTTCTTGCTCGGGATACATTGCCCCATTATTATACATATTCCTACAAAGTTCCATTCTAATATTTCAAAAGGTTAAGGAGATATGGAGTGACTGAGAAATGCCTAAAATTACTTATCAAAGGGAAGTAACTCCAAAATGAAGAAAGGGGGAGCAACCATTCTTGTATGCCACGCATCGTCTTGTGATCATGCACATTGCTATAAAGTTTCATCATGATATTCCAAACGGTTACAAAGTTAAGGTATGCACAAGATATGTATACACAAAAATAACCATAATCAACTAATGAAAGGGATGTAACTCTAAAATGAAGAAAGGGAGAGCAGCCATTTTTGTACGCGACACATCGTTGAGACTTCATACACATTGCTATGAAGTTTCATGAAGATATCCCAATCGGTTATCTAGTTATGGCACGCACAAGACTGGCAGGGAAAAAATTAATCAAAGTGGCATAACTTGGAAACTAAGGAAGGGGGAGCAACCATTTCTGTACGCGACACGTTCCCCCAACCTAATACATATTCCTACCAAATATCATGAATATATCCCAAACGGTTAATGAGTTATGGAGCGCACAAGAATGTTTACGGACGGACGGACAGACGGACGGACGGACGGACAGCGCCATGACATAATACGTCCGTTTTTTCAAAACGGGCGTATAAAAAAGCAGACTTTTCCAACTTCAAACTGAAACAGATAATATTTTGGAAAAAAAAATCATAAAGGAGTTCAATTGGAGAAAATGCACGTCCTTGCAACCATTTCAATCTTAACTCTCTATCTATCTGTCAAAAACATATTTTCTGCCAAAGCCCATTTCTGTATAATACTGGCTTTTTCACTTCAAATACAATCCCAAAAATCCAGATCTATCTTACAAGATGTATCTAGAACTTTCGGATTGTTTTGGATGCGAAAATCCATCTTATAGCAGAAGTACTATATTTAGGGCTTTTTTAAGGGGGAAAAACAGCCCCATCTTCTAGCCCCATGAATACAATATTTCATAACAATTGTTAAAGGAGATTATGAAAAGCTTAAAGAAAAGGACTGTGAACTCTGAATATTTCAGCCTCAGTCTGAGGTCATATGTATATGTTCTATTAAATTTATATATACAATATTCTTACTGTGGTGTAGTAGATCATTATGTCATCTCTGGTCATGTCACTTTGTATTACATGCTCTTCCAAATGCTTCAATAAAGTACCCTGGAAGAGAAGTATAATACATATAAGAAAGCAATAGCACAGGTTACTACCGTAATGACCCTAAATATTGGGACAGACCTTCTTATAGCAAGGTCTACAACATATGCCATTCACTATGCATCATTTGGATGCATTAACATGTGTAAAATCCACTTTCTAAGAATTTTTCGAACAATAATTGTCTGACTTCCGCGTGTCCGAAATTTTAGGGTCATTACCATACTTTTTTCTCAAGGCCACAGAAAAAGGTGAAATATACTCAAGGTTGAAAAGCTTGGAATCTAAATTATAAAGCCAATCCAGACTACTATGTATAAAACTGCCACTGTGGAAGTATGTAAAACTGCAGTTATGGTACTATGTCTTACTTTGAATAATGATCAAACAATGAAAACAAGTAGCCCAAGGGCAACGACCACTCACCTGAGTTATACAATGTAAGCTTCCAGCTCAGGTAAGCTAATAAACAGGCTGCAATTCTATAGGATTCGATGACCTCATGGGGTGTGGCAAGTTTGGACCCCAGGGTTTTGATTGGCAGGATTTATGTAGAGGACCACTATACACTGCAACATACTAAATACATAAGCTCTTGGCCTTATGATTTCATAGAAGAAGTTTTTTGAAGGTTCTTTAGCTATATAGCTCTATATAAACAAACAAGCCCCTAGGGTGTGGCCAGTTTGGACCTCAGGTGCTTGATTGGCAGAATTTATGCAGGGGATCACTAGACATTGCTGCATACTAAATATGTAAGCTCTGGGCCTCATGGTTTCAGAGAAAAAGATTTTTGAAGTCTTTCCCATTATAAGTCTATGGGAGCAGCATGGCTAATTTGGACCCCAGGGGGCATGGTTGGCAGGATTTAAGTTGGAGACCATGAAACGTTGCTACATATGTACAAAGGAAGTTAGCTCTGGGCCACATGGTTTAAGAGAAGAAGATTTTTTAAGATTTTCCCATTGTTAGTCTATGGAAACTAATGACCCCCGGGGTGTGGCCAGTTTGGACCCCAGGGGCATGGTTGGCAGGATTTATGTAGGGGACCACTAGACATTGGTAAATACTAAATATGTAAGCTCTTGGCCTCATGGTTTCAGAGAAGAAGATTTTTTAAGATTTTTCCCACTGTAAGTCTATGGGAGCTAATGACCCCCGGGGCGTGGCCAATTTGAGCCCCAGGGGCATGGTTGGCAGGATTTATAGACATTGGTACATACTAAATGTGTAAGCTCTGGGCTTCATGGTTTCAGAGAAGAAGATTTTTTAAGTTTTTCCCATTATAAGTCTATGTGAGTTTATGACCCCTGGGGATTGGCCAGTTTGGACCCCCGAGGCTTAGTTGGCAGGATTTATGTAGGGGACCACTAAACATTGCTACATACTATATATATAAGCTATAGGCCTCATGGTTCCAAAGAAGAAGATTTTTGAAGGTTCTTAAGCTATAGCTATATATAAACAAATGACCCCCTGGGGTGTGGCCAATTTGAGCCCCAGGGGCATGGGTGGCATGATTTTAGTAGGGGATCACTAGACATTGATTCATGCTATATATATACGCTATGGGCCTCATGGTTTCAGAGAAGATGATTTTTTAAGATTTTCCCACTGTAAGTCTATGGAAGCTAATGACACCCGGGGCGTGGCCAATTTGGGCCCCAGGGGCATGGTTGGCAGGATTTATGTAAGGGACCACTAGACATTGGTACACATTAAATATGTAAGCTCTGGGCCTCATGGTTTCAGAGAAGAAGATTTTTTAAGATTTTCCCATTGTAAGTCTATGGGAGATAATGACCCCCGGGGCGTGGCCAATTTGGGCCCCAGGGGCATGGTTGGCAGGATTTATGTAGGGGACCACTCGACATTGGTACAGATTAAATATGTAAGCTCTGGGCATCATCGTTTCAGAGAAGAAGAGTTTTTAAGATTTTCCAACTGTAAGTCTATGGGAGCTAATGACCCTTGGGGCTTGGCCAATTTGGGCCCCAGGGGCGTGGTTGGCAGGATTTATGTAGGGGACCATTAGACATTGGTACATACTAAATATGTAAGCTCTGGGCCTCATGGTTTAAGAGAAGAAGATTTTTTAAGATTTTCCCATTGTAAGTCTATGGGAGCTAATGACCACCGGGGCGTGGCCAATTTGGGCCCCAGGGGCATGGTTGGCAGGATTTATGTAGGGGATCACTAGACATTGGTACATACTAAATATGTAAGCTCTGGGCCTCATGGTTTCAGAGAAGAAGATTTTTAAAGATTTTCCCACTGTAAGTCTATGGGAGCTAATGACCCTTGGGGCGTGGCCAATTTGGGCCCCAGGGGCATGGTTGGCAGGATTTATGTAGGGGACCACTAGACATTGGTACATACTAAATATGTAAGCTCTGGGCCTCATGGTTTCAGAGAAGAAGATTTTTTAAGATTTTCCCATTGTAAGTCTATGGGAGCTAATGACCCCCCGGGGCGTGGCCAATTTGGGCCCCAGGGGCATGGTTGGCAGGATTTATGTAGGGGACCACTAGACATTGGTACATATTAAATATGTAAGCTCTGGGCCTCATGGTTTCAGAGAAGAAGATTTTTTAAGATTTTCCCATTGTAAGTCTATGGGAGCTTATGACCCCCGGGGCGTGGCCAATTTGGGCCCCAGTGGCATGGTTGGCAGGATTTATGTAGGGGACCACTAGGCATTGGTACATACTAAATATGTAAGCTCTGGGCCTCATGGTTTCAGAGAAGAAGATTTTTGAAGTTTTTCCCATTATAAGTCTATGGGAGCTATATGTTGCCATGGCAACCAGAGTTCCAATCCAATCTGCCCTTAAACCTAATGCAGTCAATCCCCCACCCCAACAATGCTACACATAAAATTTGAACAAGATTGGTCTGCTGGTTTAGGAGATATTGATGTTTAAAAGTGTGGACGACGACGACGACGGACGACGGACGACGGACTACAGACCATGGCTATACTATAAGCTCACCTTGACAGGTGAGCTAATAAAAGGGAATATTATACAGTATTTATAAGTTAGTACACCCTGGGTTTAAATTACAGAAATGCTGACATGCCTGTTTATTCAATTTGCAACTGTCTTTGGAAATATTTTGTGTATTTCAGTCATTTTCAGACTAGATGCATAGACCTCTGTATATTCCAGCACAATAATATAGATGAACAACAACTTTGGGTTTAACAGCCCTTTAGACAGTATTTCAGTCTATATCGGGCCGTCTCCCAGAGAGGGAGAAAGAGGAGAAATGACAGACGAGAGAAAAAATATCCAAACAACCCCCACCCGCACCTACTGCAAGCACAGTAGGCCCTTGCCCTACAATGTTCCAAGTCAGTAGGACGCCCCGGCACTGGAAGCTACACACAGCACCATCGCACCACCCGACCACCCCAGCTGCAACACGAGAAAACCAACAAAGTGGTTGTGTGCCCAGCGCAGACTCAGATCAGCCTGGGCATCTGCCGTCTGGTCAAACTCTTTGCTTAGCACTTAAAGGGTAGCTAAGGGTCTATGCTACCTCCATGCGGACAGCAAAGACTCTGATATGATTGGGTGCATGCCCAGGCTGATCTAAGTGTGTGCTGGGCACACAACCACTTTGTTGGTTTTGTCGTGTCGCAGCTCATATACAGATTTCTTATAAAGCAACTTCAACTAATATGAAAGTACTCTTAGAATGTCTGACAGTAATCCCTAGCAAGTGAGCTCACAAAACTGAAACAGCACAGAGTAAATGTTCATTCAAATACAGTCAACTCTCAATATTTCAAACACTGGTATCTCAAAGTACCCTCATATAGTGGAACCTCTTTTCAACGACGGCATTTGTTCCAAAAAATTTTGACGTTAAACTGAATTAGCTGTTGTAAAGAATGCACATTTAGAACAATTTAGCCATTCCGTGCAAATCAAAATGTTATAAAGAATTTTGCTGTTGTAATGAGTGCTGTTGTAAAGAGTGCTGACTGTATCAAAGAATATAGTTCGAAAGATAATCTATCTTAATTTACATTTCAGCTCCTGTTACTTCAAACTACTGATATCTCAAAGTAAATTTTCTGGGACCAGAAAATTTACTTTGAGATATCAGCAGTTTGGTATGAACTTCGACTTTGAGATATCGAGAGTTGACTGTATTATTTCAGCATTGTGTGCTGCTGTGTAGATAACTCAGTGAGTTTCTGGTATGTATATAACTAAAATTGAATTTAGACAATGAAAGTTAACCATCAATGAAGTATGCATTTCTTCATATGCAATCTTGACTTCTAACTGCTGATATGTTGATGGAACTAAATATAATTTTACAATAACAAAAGACATTACGAAACAGAAAATCTATATATTTCAAAACTGTAATGTTAAATTCTTGTACTGAAAAGTCCTGGATTTAATCTTGACAGCCATGTTCATTTAAGAATTAAAATTTGATTTTTCAGCATTCATCATGTGATGCAGCCAGTGGGTGGAGTTCGAATTCCAGGAAGCGCAAAGGGTTTATTGTAGAATTTTAGTGACGACCATTGGCTTCTTCACACAACAAACGCTGAAAAATCATATTTTTATTCTTATATTTACACTTTATTTTAGACACTTCCTGTGCTTTTTTTGTGTTAATTTAATGTAGAATATGCAAAATATGCATCAAAGAAAAGATAGTAACAACGTGTTTGGCCATTACGTTAATCAGCCGGCCCCATAACATTGCATCAGTCGAAGACGTTGACCGATCAAAATGTTTGTTTACCTTAGACATTGCTTGAAGACAATGTCACATGATCAATTGTTGTTCATCGGTGTATGAAGCCAGTTGCTCTTAAAGGTTTACTATGGGAAGTCAGTGGCAAGTGTAAAATATATTGCGATATAAACAGAGTTACCTACCCCTACTGAATGTACCATACATTTTGGTGCCCCTGTGGTCCCTGATGAGTACATGATGAACAATGGATGATTGAATGGGACTTGTTCAAACTTCAGATCTGGAGTATCACCATCCACCAACCCAGTAGAACAGAAATCTTCTAATATACAACTGCAAAAAAATGCTTTTCAATGAACAATCTAAAAGAGCAGTAGAAGTCTGCATTTTTATCTCCCCATGAGACACACAAGGTAACTTGCTATGTAACCCACACATCATTAAGAATAATATATGACTTGATGAACAACTAAAAGACATGTATTTATGAACAATTTAATGATTCTATATTCAATTTATCAAAAACTTTCTACTGTACTAATCCTAATACATATTCCTGCTGTAAATAAATACCCCCTGCTTCTTTTTTGAAATAATGTTATATCAACTTGAATGAATTCCTATTTGATCCTCTGGATGAGGAAGTTCTTTGAAATGGGGTCTACTTTTAAAACAAATAATTTGCTCCTAAAGGAGCAAATTCCTTCTTGTAAGAATTGACCCCCATCCTTACAGAAAAGGGAGGCAAAAATAATACAGGTACTTCCTCTGAAAATACTGAGTCACCTTTAATAATACTGTTTACTAGAGGTATTCTGGCAGTGGCTGAGATGCTACAATTTTGGCTCTAAGAATGCACCACCCCCCTCCCCCCACCTTTTGTAAAATGGAACGCCCCCAGAACATTTACCAGTACATTGTATTTAATAGGAATTGCTATGGTTGCTATGTTGTCCCAATATTTAGGCTGTTTATGGTCATACCTATTTGAGATAGATGAAATATCGCAGGAAGCACTTGGAACAAATGGTATTACAACTACTTTTATCAGATCAGGTAAACCTGAAACATATCAAGGTCAAATCATAAGAATGTAGGTGCAGCAAAGGTTCTAAAAATTGAGAAACCTAAGATAATTTGATATAGTATTTAAACTGTCCTAAAATGGCACATTCTACATGTAACTTTACAATGCCATATAGTGTTAAAAAGACAGAATTAGAATAGAAAACGATGTAGAGTCTGATCAGACTGCTCTTTAAGGAGCAGACTGATTTGTGTCTGCACTGTTTACTCAAAGCTATCTGAGCCGCGACACGACAAAACCAACAAAGTGGTTGTGCGCCCAGTGCAGACACAGATCAGCCTGGGCATCCGCCTAGTCTTAGCAGAGTCTTTCCTAAGTGCTTAAAGGGTAGCTAAGGGTCTAAGCTACCTCTGTGCGGACAGGGAAGACTCTGATCAGACTGGGCGGATGCCCAGGCTGATCTGAGTCTGCGCTGGGCGCACAACCACATTGTTGGTTTTCTCGTGTCGCGGCTCATCTGTCCTGTTAAAATTTTCATGGTAGGATAAGTACATAATCAAAGAAGTTTTAATGTCAAATTATCTATTATGACAATTTATCATTATAAATAAAATTTCCTTTTAAAAGGAAGGCTTGTACAGCTAAGCCAGTGAAATGTTCATGAGTTGTTTATTCAAGTAAACCCAGTTGTTAGTGCACTTTCTGTTGCTAATTTTTATTTAGCAAAGTAAAATTTCTTAACTTCTTGAATGGTGGCATTATCTACAGGTGTGAGGTAAAAACAAGTGTAGACTTTATTTGAAAAACAGCCGGGCCGCGTAGCGCAATCGGTAGGGCACCTGACTCATGAGTCAGAGGTCCTGGGTTCGAAACCCGGTCTGGCCACATACTTCCGTTTCTCTTTCCGCTGATTCAAGAAGGGCAGTTGTCAGTTACTGGCGAAAGTATGTGCACTTAGTACTGGTTAACCGCTTAGGAGGTCTAAGCCTGCCCAGGAATAGTGTGGTTAGGTTAACTGACCGTCCCGACATGACCATAGTTGTTTACAGTGGACGTTAAGCAATAAATCAATAAAAAAAATCAATATTTGAAAAACAGATTGAGGAAATATTTAAACACACACACACGGGCCGTGTTACGCAATCGGTAGGGTACTTGACTCATAAGTCAGAGGCCCTGGGTTCGAACCCCGGTCTTAGTACTGGTAAACCGCTTAGGAGGTCTAAGCCTGCCCAGGAATAGTGTGGTTAGGTTAACTGACCGTCCCGAATTGACCATTGCTGTTTACCGTGGACGTTAAGCGGCAAATCACACAAACACATACACACACACGTACGCACGCACGCACAGAGAGAGAGAGAGAGAGAGAGTTTTCCAACGTTTAAGCCGTTAGGCATGTCTCAAGGAAAATTACTATATGGACCTATTTCAAGTCTGTTCTATATGGCTGCTAAGTCACATTTAGTTTGAATCAATATTTTAGGAAAGACTGTTTCAAACCTGTGTCTGTGGAATCTTGGCACATCTGAACTTGGCATCAAAAAAGACAGCAAATATATATTCACTGAACTATATTTTTGGTTTTAGTAGCATCATTGACAGTGACTAGAAGGAAATTTTGACACTCTGAGAAGAAAATGCATGCTACTATTGTTTGAGATAATAACTTGCTTGCTTTACAACATTTGGGAACAATAAAGCACGGAACCCATTGCGTTCATACTCCCATGAACTTCCGAAAAATGAAATTTTTCTCTTACATTTATAGTATGTTTTCACATCAATTTTGGTACTTATTTGTGAAGTTCTGGCTAATTTTACGCCAAGGAAAGGACGAAGAATAGATATTTACCAACGTGTTTGGTAATGACGTTCAACAGCCGTCACTATGACATGACGTATATCAAACGTTAAGTCGGCCAATCAACTTATCGAATAATCCGTGACGTCGAATAATCCGTGACGTCGCTTAAGCGTAACATTGCATGACTGCGTGTTGTTCATGGATGTATTTACATCGTCAGCCCAGTAAAGGTTCATCTAAGGAAATCGTCGACATGTGTAAATATTTCTCTGTACATTTGTATAGGTGAAATTAAAAGGCAACATTAGAGACTGTGACAAGAAAACATTGATGCAAAGCATCAATACGCCGTGAAAGTCAGTCACATGTAGCTTCTGCGACCAGTAGGCCTAACTGTGCACATATACAGGAATCTCGACACTAGCAAAGGTAGCCTAATATAGAGTTATGCGGTGCTGTCAAGCTGATTATAGTTTATTGGCTTTCTGCTACTACTGTATACGTCATAAGCATGTGGGCAGCTTCTTGACAAACATGCATCATAATGATGGATTTCTGATCTGCTCGGATTTATTTTCTATTCAGATAATATTTTAGTTTCGCCTGCTCCTAGCAGAAACTAGGTAGATCTACATGTGTATTACTTTACTGTTCCTGTGTCTGCGGCATTATCACCGTCGGTGCCGGTGTCGTGTACTTAACGTTTTTTGGTTGAGTGGTTTTTGTGACAATGCGCAAACAGGCGAGAAATAGCATGTCCTTATGTAATATTGGAAATAGACTTCAACTCTAGGTTTCATCATATTTTACTCCATGTAACAGGACTTAACATGGATATTTGTTGCCCATAAAGTAATGTAGATTGTGGACGCAGTAATTCTGCATATATTGATAGGAGGAAACATCTATGTTGAACTTCAGTTCAGTTCAGTTTTCCTAACGACGTTCCCCAGTGGCTGGTTCAGCCATTAGGAACACATTGTTCGTAAATATGAACAGCGTTCAATGCAAATTTTTAATATAATTTATTTATTTTTTATTAGTGAAAGGTCAATATACAGTAATACGTCAAGCTTTCAAAAATATATACATTCTGCTGGCTATCACTCTGACATGTGATTATTTACGTTCAAATTTATACATTTATCATGTTGTTTAAAAATTATCTTTACTTTTAAGAAACTAGTCTACTGAGTCATACAAAACTAACGAAGACTTGTTGCAAATTATATAAGTATTACCTCCCTTGAAACATGCCATAGGCGATTCATAAAAGAATCCTGCTTTATGCCATATGCGACCAACAAAGGTACCTATCAGACTGCATTCAGTCTGATCATTACCATGTGGGCGATCCTATACATTTTCTGTTGTCGGATGTGGATAAAAAAAAAATGCACCGAGGCAAAGTAGCAGGCGAAATTGTATGTATTTTATGACGTACGCGAAGGTGGAACAACTCGTCCGGCATATACTAAAATGTAGAGTGGAGTCAACCTTTGGAGTGGAGCCTTGGACTGGAGTGGTTTTTTTTTTTCAAACTGCCAAGACTTAATGCTGCTGACTCGGATAAATATACAGTATGGTCATAATGTTTAATTATTGTTCCCTAAAGTTACGTATACTTGGCTTGGCCTAGCTTGGTTCATAGTATTATGCTTTCAAGCAAGCTATTATGTTATTTCACATAATCTGGCCAGTCCAGGAGATAAATTAGAACATGCCCCTTTGCATTGGCAACTGGTCATTGCCCGAAAATGGTGAGGCATGGTTTCTTGTCCAGAATACTCCAAAATACCATTCCAAAAAAACACGCCACTCCATAGGTTGACCCCACTCCATATTTTAGTATATGCCAACTCTCCTGGTATTTTCCGAATGAGCGTGACGTCATTTCTTCCGAAAATAACTCGGTATCACTAAACGACATGAATACTGGCTTGTGGCCGAAACCACAAGCCAATAATGTCACATTTATTTTCACTATCTTTTCAGTGTCACATGAAATAAGTGTTCAGCTAAATTTATGACAGTATGACCATTTTTTATGTCATATACATGTACAAACATTTTTTCTTTATCTCTTTTGTAAGATCTGAGCATTATGCAAAACACATGTGTGTTCTTCACCATGACAGCAGTAACTGTTATTTCCATTTGTTTCCTCTATGTGTGTGTGTTTCAGTTTCCCTGCGTCGCAGGCCGTCGGCTGGGAGGGGTCCCTTGGTACGTAACCATTAAGGCACAGCGAGCCCCCAGCCCCGTCTGTCAATAGTCAATCGTACGTGGGTTCCATCGGTCTGTCCAGTCATCGCTTGGTGTTTACATTTTTTGCTTATTTTTGTCTGTGCATCATCCAAGCAGGTAGGGGTCTTGTTTCCTCTACAAGTCAAGTTGAACATTATATCTTATGTTTACCTGATACTTTCTACAAAACTTAGGATGTACAGGTACACCTCAAGGCTTTCTGCCTTTTTCTACTAAGAAAAACCGTTTTACGACTTCCAATTTGCTTCCCTGGATGACACAGCCCTTCCCAAACTGGAGGAGCAAATTCTTTCCTAAAAGAGTTGATCCCCATTGATAAAGGAAACAAACATAAAAAGAAAAGAGCCGGTCCCCCTGACAGTGGAACCATTTACCCTAAGAAATTGGCCTACCTTCTACAACTTTCTGTAGTTTTTCTAGATGACTGTGAACTTTACCATTATAGTGAACAGCGTTAACACTAAATATTACTTTGGGCTGTATCTGTGAAAATCTGTCTAATACACCCTGAAAAGAGACTGAATGTTCAGCTGGACACTTTATCCAGGTGGCAACAATGCATCAACTTTTGTGGCTTCTAAATGAAAGAAGACAGATTTCTGAGCTTTGCAAATATGTTGCAACGGCTGAACATGGAAATACAGTTAAACCAGTCTTAAAGGATCAACCAACAGGACACACAACAAGACCTGTCCATTTACAGGAAAGTTTGCCAGACAGTGCCTTGCCTATCACATATGAGTTGTGACACGACAAAACCAACAAAGTGGCATGTATGCCCAGTGAAGACTCAGATCAGCCTGGGCATCCCCCCAGTCGGATCAGAGTCCTCAATGTTGGCATGAAGGTAGCTTAGACAATTAGCTACCCTCTAAGCACACAGCAAAGATTATGATCGAACTGTGGGAATGGCCAGGCTGATCTGAGTCTTCGATGGGCACACATGCCACTTTGTTGGTTTTGTCATGTCACAGCTCATATAAACTTTAACCTTAAAAATGTAGACACTGACACCAGGGTAATAACTATAGCTCTTCCTGAGCTTTCGTTGAGGTGAGCTAAAAACTGACTACTTAAGACAGGTTATTCTTAATAAAAGTTCATATACATTACATTTTGGTACAAGGAATCTAAATTAGATGGCTTTTAAAGAAGTGACCCTTTAATATAGTGACCCCTTAAGTATAATTCAATTTTCATTGACTGGCTAACTCCATTATTAAAGTCAAAAACTGATTTTATTGATCCTATTTTGGGCAGCTAAAACTGAACTTTTTCTAAATTTCTAAGCCATGGATCCCATAAGACTTATCTTAATTTTTGTCACCTTGTCTACCTCCTCTGGAACCCTGGTAAAGTCACACAATTTTCACCTGATCAGTGTCCTAACAGGCTGGCAAACTGGACAGACACAAAAAACTGCAAAGGTCATGATGAGTACATCAGCTCTTAGCAGCTGTGCAGTAAACATGAGCTCAAAATGTTCCGACTAATTTTCAACTAAATATTTGGAATATTAATTTACTGCAATATAAAACCAAGCTGTACCATTTTTTACAGTAATTATTTTAGTTGTTCCAAATATCTGAAGTTTTACAGAGGCAGCAAAACCATAAACCAATGATCCACTGACTAAACCAATATTGCACTTACTACAACTCCAAAGTCTGGTGAGGTAGAACTCCAGACAGCTCCCAGACTTGCTGCTGCCAACATAGCTATCACTGCTTCTGGACAGTTTGGTATGTAACCTGGAAGAAATAGATGAAATGGAGTACAAAAATGCAGTCGAATCTCCGTGGTTTGAATGCCGATTTTTCGAAACTACTGGATTTTTCCAAGTTGAAATACGGTTCCGATCGTAAGCCCGTTAATCCTATGCAAAAACACTTCCGCAAATTCGAATTTCAATTATTCGCAAAATCGGATTTTTTGAAAGAATATTAGGTCCAGATGGAGTAAATTCATTATAAATGTCCCTCTATAATTCAAAATCAAAATTCATGCTTCAATTTCATGACGGAAAATAACACCTTTTGTCATCGATGAGATAAATATTTACAGCCTCAAGTCATCACTGCCACCTGTACACAGGTAATTATCATGCACTTTACGACCTGTAACGTTTTGGTTTCTGGGTCATTTATTTCTGTTGAACAAAAGGTGTCTGCCTAATTGCATAATTGACAGGGATTATCTTGTTTGATGTTTGTAAATTTAAAGGTCAAATGTAATGGCGTTTGTAACCAGCAAAGGCTCAGACTAGCATGTGCATCCAAACTTTGATTCCATTAGTCTGTGATCATACGGTTTGCACACAGCACTAAACAGAGACTCAGAGAGTATTCGTTGTTCCCAAATACATTGACTTCAAATGAATGAGGAACCTTTTCCATGACATGGCTGAGTCGTTTTCTGAAAACGGAAGTAGCCCAGTTCTTAGAAACATAAACGGAAAATGAAAATAAAGTCCGAGATAGTAAGCAGCTACATGTATCCTGTTCCCTTTCAGTCTGGCTTTGATCTTCGCCGGTGCTGCATTGTCATAAACAGTTGATTTGCAGAGCTGGGAAAATGTTCGGCAGCTTTGCTGCTTTCAAACAATACATATGTACATGTGCCAAATATGAGGGGTGGTCTCGCGATATTTAATGATCGAAGATGTTTTGGTTTTTCTGGTATGTAATGTTTATTATTTAATGTTATGATTTTGTTTTCATTGATTTGTAAATCCTTGAATGTCAGTAAGCATAGAGAAATAAAAGATCGGACTGTCTGAAAATCGCCGTAATAATGAATTCCGGAAATGTACAGAAATGAAGGCGAAAGGCCGAATTCGAAAATTTGAACTACGGTTAATTCGAATGAAATAGTGAGGTCCCTGTCATTTTGAACTATCAAGGTTTTACTGTATGTCTTTTTTTTACTCTCTGCTAAAGTCAAATTTACAGAGCTATTTCTATATATTTCTCCTTTGTACAAAAAACTTATGCTGTTATGGTTGCACAAAAAAATAACTGAATTCCATACCTGAACTTTGGCTTATCTCAAGCTTTCAAACATCAAATAATTTCAATCCCATTATGTTTGCCAGAGCTTTGCATTGTTATTTTTTACAAATATATGTGCCACTTATTCAAAGCAAATTCTGTAATGTGCAAAACTGATAAAATGTAAATGTTATAATGAATGATTAACTGCAACCAGTCAGAACTGAAATTAAAATATTTAAAGATCTAAATCTAAGAAACACGGCCACCTTATCACCTCAAAGCGTG
The DNA here is from genome assembly GCA_963989385.1 of Ctena decussata. Taxonomy (NCBI): domain Eukaryota; kingdom Metazoa; phylum Mollusca; class Bivalvia; order Lucinida; family Lucinidae; genus Ctena; species Ctena decussata. The sequence continues at coordinate 74,979,713 of OZ022511.1, read as the reverse complement.
ACCAGGTGCTCCACAAAAGCAATCAGCATATGTCTTAATGAAAAAATAATAATAATAAATGTACCTATACCAAATCTTAGTGTGATACATAATGTTTCTGATGTGATATGTTTCACTATGTGTACGATGTGCATACAGTACATCATAAAGCTCATACCATTACGTCTGTAAATTAACCCATTGCATTCTGGGTATTTTTTGTTGTCTTCTGAAATTGTCATCTGCATCAAAAAACAAGAATATTTTGACATTATTGGTCTAACTAACTCTTGTAGAAATGATGTCTAGGCAGCAAACAGTATGGATCTCAGATCAGGCCACACATTTGTGTGGCCTGATCTGGATCCGAACTGTTTGCCCAGATACCCCTAAAGGGGTATCCCGAATGGAATGGGTTAATCACTTTGTCTCGCTTTATGTTTAATAGCTGCTAGAGAGAGAAAAAAACTCTTAAATGGAACGGACCTTACAATTCATACTTACCAACAACTCTATCTCCTTTCTGTATTCCAAGTCTTTTCAAAGCCTCTGCATAGATAGCTACTTTGTCATGCAATTCTTTAAATGTTATTTTGGTGATCTCAGGCCTGCCCTCTCCTTCAGACAGAAAGAAAGAAAATTTAGTCAGCCAAAATTCCAAAAGTTAATACTGTACCGGTGTTAATTTTCAGCAGCTAGAATAGGTTGTTGTTGTTTTTCTCTCTCTCCATAAAGTACCTCAAATATGTAAATCAGTCATGTGTTATTCCACTATTAGATAGGTTTCTTCCCTTCAAAACAATCCAAAAGATCTAGATCCATCCTATCAGATGGATATCAGAGCTCTAGATAAGAGGGCGTATTTGATGATAATTAGGGATAATTTTTCTTATTTCTCATTCAAACCATATGTTGTGACCCCTCATCTGAACCGTCTCGTCGAGACGGTTCAGATGAGGGGTCACAACATATGTTTTAATGCCGATTTCGCGAAAATTATCCCTAATTATCACCAAATACTCCCTCTTATCTAGAGCTCTGGATATAGACTTTTGGGATTGTTTCGGAAGGGAAAAACCTCTGTCTTACAACCAAAGAAATATGGTAGTCTCAAAATATGGCTTTTACTTTCGATAAAGACATACAGAACAGATTTATTCATATTTCTAGAGTACATATAAAGATGTCAAGAGTGAGGCCCTAATAAGAAGTAAGTTAAGAATTCTTTATTCTGCAGCAATGTCTCAAAGTTTTGAATCTATTTACAATCTACAGGAGCCTACCTGGGGCACGTTTGATTTTCCTGAATCAAAAACAGGATTCCAAATCATGTTTCTGTTTCAGTGTTTTATTTGTGCGAAACAGAAACATGATACTGAAACAGGTAAATCATGTTTCAAACTGATTTAACAGTATCCAAGATGGCGGCTTTGGACCAAAACATACATGAGTGCACATTTCAGAACCAATATTGTTGTCTGTTAAATAATGGTCTAGAATTATTGATTTCCTTACAGTCTGCAATTTCAGAAAAGTAAAACCAGCAGCATAAGCAGCTGCATATTTCTTGGGATCCAATTTGAATCATAACATCGAAGCATAGTGTTTTTAAAGTGGCAGAAACATGTTAACGATTGCAAAATCATGATTCAGAATCCTGTTTCTGTTTCATGTAAATCAAACACACCCCTGGTCTATAAGCCCACTGTGACACAGTGGAAAGCAGCCAAACCATATAAGTATTCCTTGCTGAATGCAATGCAAACCCACAGGATATGGGTATGAGGCATGGTAGCACTCAATGTGATTATAGTTGAGGTGACTTAATGGGCCCCAGCTTATTTGGTCACCCGTCAGAGTATTAACCGAGTGAACTGTTGCTTAACTTGCAACAAAGGTTCACCACTCTAACCACATCAGCATGAATCATGCTTCTACAACATGGCCCTAGTAGTAGTATAATATATTCACTATACTACTCCCTCCTTTTTCTTGAAAGGCCCTGGAGCACCCTGTGACAACCTAATCACTGTGACACTTAATCAGCCATACTACCTACCTAGCTCCCTTTTCACTCTCAAATGCAGAAAGCAGTCTCCCATTTGCTTGTTCAAACACTTCTGACACCACTAATGTGACTAGAAGGGCCCAAGCTTATCTGGTCACAAATCCAAGTACTAACAGAGCCGACCATTGCTTAACTTGCATCAAATGTGTACCACTCTAACACATCACCATAAAAGTATGCTTCTACAGTGAGGCTATAACTGTGGTATTTATATAGAGGATCTTACATGAGTGTTCATGTTTTATTGAATTTATTAAACAAGTTGGGGAAAAAGATAAGATGCCAGGCTATGCCAAGCATCTTATCGGTTTCCCTAACAAGTTTAATAAATTCAATAATACATGAGCACGAATGTAAGATTCTATCTATCCTATGACATTAAAACCTCATTTTATTAGCCAATTTTGCACTAAAACGTCACAATTTCGCCACAAAAAAACAAGACATTTTTACAGACGTCAATGCATAACGCTTTGACATCATTTGCATATATGTAATCCACTAGCTGATTATCATTTTTAACGCATGGCTTTATTACACTTTAAAAATGCAACGTCATATGATAAAGCCATTTTCTACATTGTGCTGCCAGCTGATCAATAGTGAAGATTTTGAGTAAATGTACTTACCAGTGCTATAAATAGCAGTTCTGTCATCTTTGTACCTCAACAGGTTCTCAGCAAAGTTGAGCCGGGCACCATGAAACCATTCCGGGATGTCAGCGATACCCTTAGTTTTATCAACAACCTGCAACATACCTACTGTACATGTACTGTACATTTTTCACTTTCTCTCATCTGCTCGTACATATATACACACCAAGGCTCCGCTGCTCAAAGCATTGTTGCCTTAACCCTATTGCACTCAGAACAGCAAAACTCTATGGAGTTTTGGCTGTTCTGAGTGCAATAGCCTAGGGTTAACAAAGTCGGTAATCAAGGACTCATTATGTCTTCTAGTACATGTACACATAAAATCAAATGTGCTGAAAAATTTTGCTTAATAAATTTGAGGAGCTTTTGAGGAACTGGTTTTACTCCCTGAGGAGTCATTTATTTTCCCTTTTAGAGGCAATCCCCATTCTGAAGGGATGCAAAAAAGAATGAGAAATGTGTCCAAAGTACACAGTGCCTTGAGTAAGTGCCTTGAGTAAGACGGCGCCTTGATTAAGCTACTGGCATTTGTATGTTAAATAGGTTCATAGAGGCAGACTTGTACAATATAAAAGGCCATAGGCCAAGCGTTGCCCAGCCTTTGAAATGTAACACAAACTGCAGCCCTTTATACAATTTCAGAGTCACTGTATGGCCAAAATAGTACATACTGAGTATTACAGAACCTGGTAAGAAACTAATTCCGTGGACCATAATTTATGTATCATCATGACCTGATTCTTGTCTATTCCTATTGTGCTTATAGATATAAATGCTCATTCAGAATTTCAAGTTGCTACAATAATAGGAAACCTAAAATCTACCTCTTACAAAAATCTTAACCTTGCAAAAGTAGCCCAAGTCCGAATTCAGTTGACAGTGACATATGAGTCATCATACCTTCATTCTTGTATATTCTTGTTGTATATATTTATATAAAGCCTCATACAAAATTTCAAGTTGCTACAATAAAAGGAACCCTGAAATCTACCACTGACAAAAATCTTGACCTTGCAAATTTTGGCCTAAGTCAGAAGTCAGTGGACTGTGACATATGGATCATCATACCTTCATTCTTGCATATTCCTGTTGTACATATTTATATAAATCCTCATACAAAATTTCAAGATGCTACAATAATAGGAACCCTGAAATCTACCTTGGACAAAAATCTTAACCTGAGTCTATCAGGATCACGTACGTATGTACAGACGGACTTACGTACATACGTAATAAGGTACGCATGACTGAAACACTCTATGCCCCCGACCATGCCGATGGCAGGGGCATAAAAAGTATGCGTCCCTTCCCCTGAAAGAGTACCCATTCGCCTTAAGTTGAATAAAAAAAATGACTGTTTACATCATGATCCAGCACTGATAACTATGAGCTGACCCCCATTACGAAGGAAGGCGAAATGGCATATAAGGATCTGTCATGGGTGTGAGGTGTGGATAGAAAAATCCGTCACGAGGGTCACTGTTCGGCATCACGAGGCTTGCCGAGTGATGCCGAACAGTGATCCCGAGTGACGGATTTTTCTATCCGCACCTCACACCAATGATAGATACTTTTTCTTGCACACCACGTTTTGTTTTAACTCCAGAACCTCTTAAAATGCGTAAACCTAGTGATTGAGAGGTTTAAATTTGATTTTGAAAGAAGGCGCCGCTTTCAACGACCGCCATTCGGCTCATTACGTCAACGACTGGCGTGCATAAACTGACGTCATTTTTACCGTCTTCGTGACGTCATCATCTTAAATGCCAACGTCACTTGACGACGCAGGTACGTGAGCTCGTATACAACCAATGCATTGACAGCTCGTGATTTTTTTCCGGTCCTGGGTCAGAACACCAGGGTAAGATGAGATTTTCTATCCCAGGTGAAAAGAATGGCATTTTCTATCCGGTGGGCAAGAAAAAGAGTTACATCCCCTGTAAGAGTTCCCATTCACCTTAAAGTGAATGAAAACAGCTCTAAACAAGAGGGAGTATTTGATGATAACTAGGGATAATTTTCCTGATTTCTCATTGAAAACATCTGTTGTGACCCATCATCTGAACCGTCTCGTCCAGACGGTTCAGTTGAGGGGTCATAACAAATGTTTTTATGGAAAATTGTACCATATTATCACCAAATACTCCCTCTTATCTAGAGCTCTGATAAAAAGATTTTACATCCTAATCGAGCAATGATACTGATTGAGCCTCCAAAGGTTTATTATCATTCTCAATGTTGCTTTTCAGTTTTGTCATATTTAAACAGAAAAAAATAAAAAGTGCTATCTCATCCTTAATCAGCCACCTGAAATCTATTTATTTTTACAAGCCAGAGGCCTGTTGCTCAAAGCATTGTCAGCTTGAAGTTTTTGGTCAAGGATTAGTTTAGACTTCTAGTACAAATCCAGTGTGACTATACTTTTCAATATTTACAAACAAGATGAGTAGTTTTTGCACTGCAAAACTTTGTCATTTTTTAAGCAAACAAATTGTAGAGTTTTTGCCTAAAGTGCAAAATGAAAATGCATCACGTCTTTAACTTATGCTTCACAATTGTTAGTTTTATAGTTTTTTATAAAAAAAAACAGTTCCAGCCCCCACCCCCCTCCCCCATTTCATTACTGGCCAGGCGGCACTTCTGTTTTGGTTCTTCTTGGTTGTTTTATGTGTTGTTTCTATATTAAATAGGTTCATAGAGGCAGACTTGTACAATATAAAAGGCCATATGCCAAGGGTTGCCCAGCGTTTGAAATGTAACACAAACTGCAGCCCTTTATACAGTTTCAGAGTCACTGTATGGCCAAAATAGTACATACTGAGTATTACAGAACCTTGTAAGAAACTAATTTTGTGGACCATAATTTATGTATCATCATGACCTGATTCTTGTCTATTCCTATTGTGCTTATAGATATAAATGCTCATTCAGAATTTCAAGTTGCTACAATAATAGGAAACCTAAAATCTACCTCTTACAAAAATCTTAACCTTGCAAAAGTAGCCTAAGTCCGAATTCAGTTGACAGTGATATATGAGTCATCATACCTTCATTCTTGTATATTCTTGTTGTATGTATTTATATAATGCCTCATACAAAATTTCAAATTGCTACAATAGGAGGAACCCTGAAATCTACCGCTGACAAAAATCTTGACCTTGCAAATTGTGGCCTAAGTCCGAAGTCAGTGGACTGTGACATATGGATCATCATACCTTCATTCTTGCATATTCCTGTTGTTCATATTTATATAAATCCTCATACAAAATTTCAAGATGCTACAATAATAGGAACCCTGAAATCTACCTTGGACAAAAATCTTAACCCGAGTCTATCAGGATCACGTATGTAAGTACAGACGGACTTACATACGTACGTAATAAGGTACGCATGACTGAAACACTCTATGCCCCCGGCCATGCCGATGGCAGGGGCATAAAAAGTATGCGTTCCTTCCCCTGAAAGAGTACCCATTCGCCTTAAGTTGAATAAAAAAATGACTGTTTACGTCATGATCCAGCACTGATAACTATGAGCTGACCCCCATTACGAAGGAAGGCAAAATGGCAAAAGAGTTACATCCCCTGTAAGAGTTCCCATTCACCTTAAAGTGAATGAAAACAGCTCTAAACAAGAGTAAGTATTTGATGATAACTAGGGATAATTTTCCTTATTTCTCATTGAAAACATATGTTGTGACCCATCATCTGAACCGTCTCGTCCAGACGGTTCAGTTGAGGGGTCATAACAAATGTTTTTATGGAAAATTGTACCATATTATCACCAAATACTCCCTCTTATCTAGAGCTCTGATAAAAAGATTTTACATCCTAATCGAGCAATGATACTGATTGAGCCTCCAAAGGTTTATTATCATTCTCAATGTTGCTTTTCAGTTTTGTCATATTTAAACAGAAAAAACTAAAAAGCGCTATCTCATCCTTAATCAGTCACCTGAAATCTATTTATTTTTACAAGCCAGAGGCCTGTTGTTCAAAGCATTGTCAGCTTGAAGTTTTTGGTCAAGGATTAGTTTAGTCTTCTAGTACACATCCAGTGTGACTATAATTTTCAATATTTACAAACAAGATGAGTAGTTTTTGCACTGCAGAACTTTGTCATTTTTTAAGCAAACAAATTGTAGTGTTTTTGCCTAAAGTGCAAAATGAAAATGTGTCACTTCTTTAACTTATGCTTCACCATTGTTAGTTTTTTAGTTTTTTATAAATAAAACAGTTCTAGTCCCCACCCCCCTCCCCCATTTCATTACTGGCCAGGCGGCACTTCTGTTTTGGTTCTTCTTGGTTGTTTTATGTGTTGTTAGTTGCTATGTCTGCTAAGGCTAGCCCATCGCAGTGACCACCTTCATGGGAAATGGCTGTTCACATGGCTGCCACTGGTGATGTTTTTGCTGGTGACTAATTCTGTGTTGTCTTTTTCCAACATGGTCTCTTGGCATGTATTTACCTGTTCATAAGATCTGGAATGTATCACATCAGTAAAGTGCCAAACTTCTTCCCAGAATTCTGAGTAGTTGTCACATGACCAGTGGTAGAGGTCTTGGTAGGTTTCTGTAAATTGGAATAAATGATAACATGACCATCTACAGAGCTGGAGGATTTTATGTTAATTGTGCAACACTTCTTCATTTTTCCCTTAAAGCCTGCCCAAGGTATAAGATGGAAATCAGTGCTGAGAAGACCAAACTGATGACAAACAGGGTCATTGGCATCCAGAGGGAGATCAAGGTAAAAGAACAGAGGCTAGGTACCTTTACATGCTTCAAATACCTTGGAGCGGTTGTCTGATATGATGACTGAAAACCGGAGGTTCTCTCAAGGACTGCACAAGCCACTTCCGCTCTTACCAAGCTGAAACCAATTTGGAGAGATAAAATATCTCTTGGATCAAAGGTAAAACCAATGTGCTTCCTAGTCATTTCTGTATGCCTGTGAATTTTGGATCTTGAAGGCAGAGTTAGAGAAAAGAATCCAGGTCTTTGAGACGAGATGCTGTACAGAAGGTTATTGAACATTTTATACAAGGATCATATAACCAATGAGGAGGTTCTCAGAAGAACTCCAAGCAGCCATTGGAAAATATGATGATCTCCTGACCATGGCCAAGAAATGGAAATGAAGGTGATTTGGCCATGTCTGATAGTCAAGGGCACAGCGAGAGGGAAAAGTAGAAGAGGTAGACAGAAGAAGAGCTGGGAAGACAATATTAAAGAGTGGACGGCCCTGGACTTTGCCAGCTCAACTAGGGCAGCTGAAACATTGTTTTAAATCATTGGTGCCCCAATAACCTTGCAAAAGTATGAGACAGAATAGAACAGAAAATAGAAGACACAAATTGTGACCCCCACCTCATCTAAACTGTTGGTTCTTGGCAAAACATTTCAGTTGGGGAGGTCACAACATGTTTTTCTGCAGATTCAGTAGCCATTGCTCTCACCTGTCAAATCTTATAAATTTTTAAAGAGAATAATGTGTAAAACTCACTGGAATAGATACAGTGTATAGCTAAACATACTAAGCTCAAGTTCTAGCTAATATATATATCAAAAAAAATATTTTGAGTAAAAATATTGGTGTCCCTAAGATGGACCACAACATTAAGTCTTGGGCATCATTACATTATGACAATATAATAGTATGTAACAAGTCATAGCTTAATACAATGCATGAGAAATTCATCGAGACATGTCACAAAATGACACTTTTGTGTTGGAGACCACCTCATACTGACAGAGCTCTAGATAAGAGGGGTATCTGATGATAACTGAGGGATAATTTTTTTTATTTCTCATTGAAACTATATGTTGTGACCCCTCATCTGAACCATCTCGAGACAGTTCAGATGAGGGGTCACAACATATGTTGCAGAATTAACAAAAATTATCCCTTATTATCACCAAATACTCACTCTTATCTACAGCTCTGCACTAAGGAGGCATATTTATCTCCCAATACCAATCATTGAGCCATGAGGCTCCATATGCCATAGATATTTGATGACTGACAGTCCTACTGAATAGCAGAAATCAGTACTTAAAATAAAGTACACCACGAGGGCTTAACGCAAAACTGCAGTATCTCCATTTTGCATAACTTTTCAGGAGAGACAAAAAACTGTCCCATTTTGTGGCTTTGTTATTATTTTCACTGTAATTCCACAAAATGGTTGCTAGGAGGATGTGAAATGAAACAAAACTCTTTTTTCAACTGGTTCTTTGTTAAGGAAGCATTAATTAACAAACATACAACATACAACACTTTTGCTTTAGATATTCCTTATATTCATGAAGTATGTTAATGCAAAAGTGTTGTATCTTGACTTACAACAGTTTTGCATTTCCCAGGTTTTATTTCCTCAAGCAAAACTTTAATGCAAAAGTGTTGTATGTTTAGATACAACGCTTTTGCATTAACTCACATTTCAGTTCTTAAGAATTATTTTGCTGTAAAACTGTTGTATCATGAGGAAATAACACAAATTGTTTGACTTTATGCTACTATTTTGCTCAAAAAGTCAAAAGAAAAATGACCGGTCTAACAGTGGTTAGGGGGTATGCAATATAGCAGGACCTTCACAGTCCAAAGGACTGCAGTCAATTTAATTTGAATTTTTGAGACTTTGAATAATCAGGGGTTAAACTGTGTATTTCCTCAAACATAGAAATGTGATTGGCTAAATCATTACCATATACAGAGTTGAGCCAGTTTTCTTTGGAGCTTATTTCAGGACTGTGGTTTCAGCAAAATAACTGCTTATCAAGCACTACTTTTACAGCGGACATGCACAAAACTATGATAGTATTGGATAGTATTTCTGGTTTCGTCACCAGATATTGTCAGGGTCACTGACGAGGCTTTATTAGCCGAAACTACGTAATCTGGCCCATGTTCCTACTTCTGTATGTATTCTCTGCTCTTGAAGGAACTTTTTAAGATTTTAATTGGATCCGAAACCATCCCAGCTATATATGCCATGGAAAAAAAAATTTGTTTTAAAATTAAATACACTTTCTTATTCATAGCGTGTCTTTGTAAAGCAAAGGAGAGCTTATGTTCTACCCCCGTCCTGGTCATTTCCTAGTTTCAGAGTGTGACAGTGACATGAACTTCAGATGTGAGAAGGTTTTGAGGATAATTCATGATCATTTCTGTTCATACTCCATTATATTTTGTGACCCCTCATTTCAACCCCCTTGGTAAGGCAGTTCTAATGAGGGGTCACAATATGTTTCTATTAATAAATAAGCAAAACATTTCAGAATTGTTCCCAAAACCCTACTTTTTTCTGGAGCTATGTAGGGATTTGTCTTGAACAAATCAAAGTATTGTGACAGACACATCTGCATACAGTACAGACCCTGATCAGACTGTTCCATTTCATGACAATGGTAATTATTTTTGGGTCCCAGTTTTTAGCGCGCCTTTGCAAAGCAAAGGAGAGCTTATACTATACCCCCGGCTTCATAGTCTGAGTATGCGTCAGCGTTTGCATCTGCATCCAAGTTCGTGTCTGTGAGCAGTTTAATCTATGTTAACCAGTTGCCTTAAGGTCTTTTTCTCATAAAGTATAAAGGCTAGAGTAATTATGATCACCTGAATGTATGCATCATGTATGAACTTGACGTACTGGTCATGGTCTACTTGCTTCGAAAAAATTTAGGTTAATGTAGATTAACCTATGTTAACCATTTGTGTTTAGGTCTTTTTCACACAAAGTATAAAGGCTTGGTACACACTTGATCACCTGAATGTATGAACCATGTATGACCTTGGCGTACTGGTCATGGTCTACTGTCTTTGAAAAAATTTAGGTTAATGTATGTTGAGCATTTGTGTTCAGTTTCAAAGTAGTTATATTTAGGGTTAGAGTCGTGATATTTAGTCATTACTTGCATCTGGATGAGGGCATGTAAGTGTAACCAACCATGTAGGACAGTAACCTTTTATGCTTCACTGACTTTATTATATTTCTCAGTCCCTGTATGATACTTTGCATGCACTTACACATGGACAAGATCATTTCAGAAGCATCCTCTTTGTATATTTCTCAGCCCCTGTATGGGTTAAGGGCCATGATACTTGGCATACACCTACATATGGGCAGGGCCATTTTAACAACATCATCCAAGTATGGATTCGACCTATATTCAGTCCACCCATGAGAGGTACATGTAAGCCATATACTAAACCTGACCCATGAGAGGTCCGCTATGTACTAAAATCTATCTCTATTTTAAAGTAATACTTTAAACACAAAGAGCCACTTTAAAGGTAGGTTCCTGTACTTTAGAATGCATCATAATCTTGATGAACTTTCATCCAAGTTGTTGGAAAGCACTTATAAAAGGGAATTAATAAGTTTCACTAAAAAGTGTAAATCAAAAAAATATTAGAAAAGTTGTTTTGCAAGGGATTTCCTAACCCTGCTTCGCACACCAGTTAGCGCTATTTTTAGTTCGCGCCAAAACTAGATAACGCAGCTGATGTCATGCTGCATTGCATTTTGGGATAGTTTTAACCCATCCGCCCTGCCAGGACCTCTAGGAGAGCTCACATCAAGGGAAAATTGACCTTTGGTTAATGGCATCAGAAATCGCGCACTTATAGACATAATAAACAGTTATTTTTAGAACTGGAATTCCAACGAAAGAAAATAAACCAAAAGGGAAAACGACTATTTTCTTCAACATCTGACGAGTTTCTCAGTAGCAACAAATTCAGAAAAATAAGAGAATTCAATACTGCTCAGAAAAAGATGAAATTATTTTGTGGACATAATTGACATCGCTAGCCCAGGAACCTACCTTTAATCTACCCCTTTAATCACATCAACCTGTATATTATACTTGTGAAAACATCTAGTCTTATCATATATGACCTACAAGATTTGAGGTCATACACCCAGTAATCAGACATTTTATAAACCTCTAGCGAAGAAAACCGAACATCACAGCGGATGGTATTTCTCCAGCTATCGCGTAATTGCCATATTTTTAGAATCAAGTTTTATCACTACTCACTAGCATTACCGCTGAGAGATATCATATTAGGACACGAATGAAAACATGAGAAATGTGCTTTTCTTTTTTATATCCATGGTTGATCTTGTTTCATTTTACTGAGCTGATAGAAAATTTCGGCACTTTTAACTATTTTGTAGCTTTGATTTTAATTAATTAATGACTATAGTTTTGAATTTCATATTTCTTAACTGCCATAGAAACGTAAAATATTCATGCAATATAAGATAGCGGGGCATAGTTTAAAACATGGAATGGAATGGATGAGATAATCAACATTCCATTGGCTACAGTCCGGGGCTACAATATGTCCCCAGGGCTTGGGGTGTTACTCGTACTGAACGGAGTTTATAGCGTAGAGGGCAAACCAACTAAATGCCATCCCAAATCCATGGAATGAAGTGGAGAACATTGTCTATTCCATTCCACTTCATGAAATAGCAGTTCAGAGTTTAAACTATACCCTCATAAACAACTTAACAACTGACATTTATTCCTGAGAATTTGCTACAAAACTCTGAAGTTTATCAACACCTGTTGTACAATTCAGGCCGCAACACGAAAAAGTGGCTTAACGTCATGGTATCAATGGTTTAATAATATTGTAGAGTCAACCAACCTGTGCAAACCACCACAAAATTATTACGAAAGAATGGAGGGTATGGTCACATAGTGTAACCCGTGCTTATCTGATTCTTCTAAGTTCTAACAAGACAAATATCTATTTTTCTCACAAGGCCCCTTATTGATAAACCACGGTTTTGTCTGCAGTGTTGTACTTCTAGCAGGCGATTTTTTATAATCTGCGCATTGAGAATGCGCAGCAGCCTGCACAGAAAATACTGTGTGCAGGATTTACTGGGTGCCTCACCTATAATCGCAGCCATTGCATAGGTTTAGGGGAGGTAACTACCACACTATGAAAACATCTTCAACATTTTTTCTATACCTGCACAAACAATCATTAACAGCTATTCTGCACCTGTATACACAATCAATTATTCCCTATATATTTAATTGTTCGTTTCGGTATTTCCAGTACGTTTCGGTAAATACAGTCACCGCACGAATCAACGTATTTCCACAATTTAATGTAAAAGCAATATAAATCAATTTGTAGAAACAAAATAATTGCCTTTTTTATGTAAAAGATGACGAAACAGGAGTAGTGACACATTTTGGAGTAGGCAAAATGAGAGTAGGTGAAATGGGAGAAACCTTATTAAATATTTATGTTATTTGCATGGAACAAATAAAATTTAGTGAGTTAAATTATGAGCTCTATTTCCATTTTTTTTGTTGTTGTTGTTTTTTTCGTATCTCAGGCATAACAGTATGATTGCTGACTACATTAATTGGAATGACAATGGCTGCAGTAATGTCATAGTTCTTGATTGCCATGCTGTCGCGGATACTAGTGTCGCACGAGCACATACCCAAAGACACAGAGTACTTTGTATTTATCTTGTTTCTGAGGGTATCCAGCTTTGTCACGTGGTTTTTGTCAGGCGACCACATCATTTTAGTATTCATGTCTCCATTGCCATTTACTTCCGACATGATCAGATCTTAAATGGAAGAAATTACGTCCCGTTTGTCACAATTTTCAGTTAGTTGTTGTCACGTTTGACGTTCATCAACAATGACCTAACAACAACTTCCGGATGTAATACCGCCAATGAGGCACTTCAAAACTTGATTAAAAAAATAGGAAAAATAATTAGGCTGACGATGCAATTAATAATTCCCGGTAGTTTTCTGATTACTTCAACTTATGATTTCGTTTCTTAGTATTGTACGCTCGATCGTATCGATACAGTTGTTTTTAATATGCGGATGAATATGTCTTTCGATATCTTTCAAAGTAGTGCAGGAGGGTCGTTTAATGTTGTCTGGTGGCAGGAGGGTTGTTGAACGTAGTCTGAAGTGAGCATCTGTTCTGTTCTGTTCTGTATCCTGGAAATTATTCCTTTATAGGCGCACCCTCGATTAGGAGGTAAAAAGAAGTCCACAGCTTCACTCGTTAAAATTGTAAGAGTCACTCGTAAAAGTCACAATAAAAATTAAGAATGCCACCACCAAATATACATCCGTATGTACACACAATAGTTTAAAAAGTTATAATCACACGCCACAGCATAATACACTGTAACTTGAAGGCTGCCTCAAATAAGGACTAAAATTACCATCCTGTGGACTGCTGTAACCTCTTGGATTTTTTACTTTTGGAGGAAAGTTCCAGTATCTGATAACGTTTAGCATGTAGAGTATATCCCAGATAGCATGCCAACGTTGGGCCAACGTTGGCATAAGGTGTCACCGTTGGCTGAGCGTTGGCGTTGGGAGTACAACGTTGGCCGAACGTTGGCCGAACGTTACTACAGCTGGGTATATGTTTGCTCTAGGCACACAGGAATTAATTATACTTCGACCTATATTGGTTCAAACTTTATTTCATAGCATGCTGTGTACATTTTTCATAAAAAAGTATGTCTGCCATTAAACGGTCAGCCAACGTTGGGCCAACGTTTTCACATGCGTATGAATTTTGCTAAGTTTTACGTGGGTTGAGTAACGTTGGCCCAACGTTGGCTTGACGTGGGGAATTGAACTCCAGGTTTCAATGATAATTAGAAATGAATATGAATTTGTCAATTTATTTATGTATGATTCAACTATTCAGTATCATAATTATCATTAAATGGGCTTCTTACTATTTGTTTATGTTTATTTATTTATATTTATTACTATTTGTCTTGGTATTGCCTGCTCTGACTTTGACTAGCATCTACTAATAATTCTATGAAAAGATTATGAATTTGTGCTTTTATAAATTTCATTGCATAATATAACAATATAGATTTAGGCATTATGATAATGCTAATCATAAGCTTTGTTTATTTACAATATCTGAACGAGGTACGAGGTAGAAAAGTGGAAATCTGTAAGTAATTAGCGATCACACAGCAAGGATCTTGTGTACTCCGATTTTATTACGAGCAAGGTCTGGTTACCAGGGAAACGATCCCCATTCAGCAATTAAGTTGTTAGTACTTCTGTTATTAATGACTTTCAGACGTACCAAGTGCTACACATAACTAGGGATTGGAGGAGCAAAGCTTGTGTGCTTTGAATAGAAAATTATAAACCAACGCGCAAAGTCATAAACTCAGCAGTATTCAATACTTCAATTCAAGGAGATTGTATTTGATTTTTTGAGAATTTAGCTTAAGGTGGTGATTTCTGGTAAATGTAAAAATCTGCATAAAACCATAAAAAAGTAACATATCTCCCTGAAAGTTAGCAGACTTCTTATTTTTGTTGTTCTTTACAGTTTAGAATACAAAATAGACGTACATGCTGCTTAAAAAAGTGTTTTTATAAGGAAAGATCAAAGGGTATTTTTCTGCGAATAAATCTGAAAAAATAATATTGTCATTGAAAATTTACATAGAGCTGAAGGTGCATTTTTGCATAATGAAGAGCGTCCTAGCAATTATTTATTCCAACTCTTTCTCAAATTGTAATGTAGACCAGATGAAAACGGTAGCTTTTTCTCAATATTCAACCATGTACAAAGTAAATGTACACTGGACGCATTTATTAAATATAGGGTAGGCAAGCATACCTATGTTAACACCTACAATATAAATAATACATTACTGACATGGTCAGTGGTGTGTAGATGAAATTGTTCAACCTTGTTAAAATAGTATCACCTGTCTCACCTGTGTGTTTTGACAAAAAAATTTGGACACAGACTGCATCTTTTTTCATCTGCGCAGCCTGATAATGTGTGAAAGAGTTTGAAAAAATAATTGCTAGGACGCTCTCCATTATGCAACAAGGTACTCTAAGCACTAAATATATTTTCAATAATGATATTATTTTGTCAGATTTATTCGCAGAAAATTACCCTTTGATGTTCTCTTATAAAAACACTTTTTAACTTTAACAAATGCTGCATTTTGGGATTCTAAATTATGAGAAACAACATAAAGAAGGCATCTGCTAAGTTTTGGAAAGATCAGTGTTATTTTTAGTATTTTATGCAGCTTTTTGTCTTTGTCCCAAATCAGTGATTATCACCACCTAAATACATTTCAGCCATAATGTCTTCGCGCGAGAATCGACTTAAGGCATGTACTCAAATCAGCCTGCGCAACTGCGCAACATGAAATGTAGCTTCACACATTTGATTAATAAAGGATTCATCAGGCAGATTAAATGTGTAGGCGAAGAAGTGATAAAAAGTTGCATATGCGCAAGCTGATTTTAGTCGTAAAGTATATGAAAACCGCATTAAGTGATCAGAGATTCGCAGTATTTGGGATTGCATTTAAAAGTCAGTATACGTTTAAATTGCTGACTCTTGTTTGTGGGCATGGAATTAGTTACTCTTACCGTATGCTTCGCAGAGAGGGAGGAATTTGTTTAAATTCAAAGTATATGTTGGTTTAAGGTGGCACAACTTCACCCAAAGTGAAAGTTTTGCGTTGGCTGATTGTAGGCCATAAATGTTGGCGCAACGTTCGCCCAACGTTGTAGGGAAAAACTTACAACGTTCGGCCAACGTTGAGCCAACCGTTGGCTCAACGTTCGCCCGATGAGCAAAGTTACGTTGGCCCAACGTTGGCATCCAACGTTGGCCCAACCAAACTGACCACCTTAAGCCAACGTTGGCCCAACGTAGGCATGCTATCTGGGTATGTTAATCGTCTACTATGATAATGTAGTGTGTCTACAAGTTCACTGAGCTCTTTACAGTCAGATTCACGGTGGCCATCTAAAATCGCACTGCAATCAACTATCAGCTGGAGCAATGAAAAATCTGAAGCCGCAGGGCATACATCAAGTAAGTCACTGAGCACACTCTGAATGTCTAAAACTATAGGGTTTCTGGCAAAGTCCAAAACACGACACTCCAACAGAAAATGATCTAAAGTTTCTTCAGCATCGTAACACAGCTGGCATGTCGGATTCACTTCATTTTGGTTAAATTTAACTCTATTGGTTTGCAATATATATGTCCCAGTTAAAATCTTGTTCTTAACAGGAATACGAGATATGTCTCTAAAACTCAAGCTATATGGTCTAACTGCTGGATGACACTTTCCAATAGTATAACTTTTTGACAGGAACTTCAGGGATGAGTAAAGTCTTGATTGGGCTAAAACTCTAGCACTCCAGTAGTTATTCACAGCTTTATCACATTGACTTTTCCAAGACAGCTTTTTAATAGGACATTCCAAAAGCTCCTCTGGACTTGGTAAGTCGTATTTCAATAAAACTTTTTTGACCACGATAAACCAGCTATGGCTCTTGTACGATTTGGTTTCCAACTGTCGACTAGCCAACTGAGATTCAACTGAATCGTTCGGTAGTCTAGAGATATTGCCGAAAAGCGATAAAATCTGTTTATGTAGATAAGCCTCCGCTGGTAGAGCACCACTCAGGAGATATACAGCAGGGTCAGCAACTGTTGTCGGTAATGACAGTATCTGTTTTATGAGTCTTTTGAATTGCGTATCCAAGCAATTTAAAGCTTTTCCAGTAGGGACAATAATTTCAAGTCCATAGAATAACACAGGGAAAACGTAGGTATTTAACAGTGACATAGCCGTTTCTGGATCCATACCATTCTCGCCATGCAGTCCAGCACCCATGAGACTATATGCAGTACGTTTAGCTTTTTGTATATTATATTCAACAGCGTTGAGTTCTTGATTAGAAGAGGTACGTAGAATTCCCATATGAGAAGTACTATCAACGACCGGCATTCCTTTTTCCCCCAAGCACCATGTTTCATCTTCCGGATATTGACTAATACTGTTCATTTTCAAGACAACACTTTTCAAGACATGTAACATATAGCCATCCATTTCACTGGAGTCTTTACATATGTTGATTAAAAACTGAAGGTCCTCAGCATTGTTACTTAGAACAGCCACATCATCTGCACAGGCTGGGGATTGTATACAGATATTCCCTATGCTTGCTCCTTTCCCACTATGTTGGAGTCTATCCAGTTGATCATTATTATATACCTTATACAAATCGGCGCTCAGGACACCCCCTTGGCGTACACCCTGCTGGTTTACATAAGGAGAAGACAGTTTTCCCCTCCACTTAACTGAGGTCATTGCATCTCGGTGAAGACTATCAATGAGCAACCACTCATGACTCTGAATTCCATGGTAATAAAGTTTTCTCATCAGATTAGAATGAATAACCACATCAAAAGCAGATTTTGCGTCCATGAAGGCGATATATGTAGGTTTATGTAAGTCTTTATTGTTTCGGAAAAACTCTTCAACTAGTAAGGCACAGTTCATTGGGGAAGAATTTTTGGTAAATCCTCTTTGTAGACTATTTTGCTTATTCAGCAAAGTTGAGTTGATACGCAGTTTCAAAACGGCCTCAATGAGTCTCGTTAGAACAGGAGTAATAGTAATGCCACGATAGTTAACAGATTCTTTCAAACTTCCATCTTTGACTAGGCCACGGGAGTCACTTCCATTAGAAAGCATGAATAGCCCTACTTTTTTGATCTTCCAGATACATCAATAGGCATGATTTTACAGACTAATATACACGGATAGGTCCTATTTCTCCAAGCTCTGTATAAAAAAGCCAGCTTATCTGACTTTTGTTATGAAAAAGAAACGAAATATCAATTACAAAGACAACAAATATTCTGAGCATACTAATTTCTTGAATTTTCTTCAAGGCTTGATGGTAAATTCATGGGATAATCTAAGCACTTTTTCTGCAGTATACATGAATAGGGTCCAAATTTGATACAAAATACATGAATAAGAATATGTTTTGGCATTTGTGTTATACAGTGTTCTAAATATAATACAGGGTTAAGGTCACTTTTGCAACAAGGCCTATCGGAACCTGAATTTTATGGTGACTTAGTATATAAATTACGCAAAATCGTAGGGAAAACAGAATTTCCTGATCAAATTAAGAAAATTATCATGCGATTTAAACGCATTGGCTATAATTTAGATGTAATGCGACGGTCTGCATGCTTAGTGGTGAACCCAATTACGGTTGACAACTTTGCTGTCCTCTTTAATTGCACGCCGGTGGGTCGGGGTTCAGACTCTATGATAGCCCCTACATAAAGCTATATATTAGTTGGTTGGGGCCGGATTTTTTCCCCACCGGGGTTCAACTGGTGGTCTTCTTTTGCTCCAGTGTTCCAGTGGTGTTGCTGACGCCCCAGGGATTTCCATGTGTCTCAACACGTTTTAGCTGTCGAGTCCTCATCCTTGCTTCCTGATTTTAATTGTGGACCGTGATGACTCTCTGATGAGTTAGGGGACCTCAATACGAACCGAACTACCAACTAATTGTGTGCACCGCGGCGGCGGGTGAGGGCCCAGTAAAAGCGGTTTAAACACCTCCCCCCCCCCTCCCCCAGTAGTTATTACTGACCGTCTCAAGAATGTACTTTCGTTGCGGTTGCATTTGTTTTATGTTCGTTGCTGTTTAATTTATTGTGTTGTCATTTTAACCCTTCTATAATGAAAATAGAAAATAGGTAAAAATAGTTGTTAAATGTTTTTCGTATAATTTTCTTAGTCTGTTGTAACCTTTCTGTTGGTCTAAATTATTTAGTTCAATAAAGATAGCTGAGTTGCCAACTATTTGGGAAAGAGCTGCTGACTCGGCTTATCACTTGTAATTTATTGTTTGTTGGGATGTCTTTGTCAATCTTTCCCTTTGATGTTGGGGATAGGGTTTGGGATCTGATTCAGTCAGTTCCTGAAGTGTAGTTACTCTTTAAATTTATACATGAATAGGGTAGGTTATCAGAGTTCCAGCGCGGCACATCTGTACCCCTTTAAAGACCAAGTGACTCCCCCCCCCCCCCCCCCCCCCCCCCGTGTACTAGGCACTTTGAGTATGCATGTAAAATGACAATGTAAATATAATTTATTTATATGGTCTCTTACATATGCATCTTTATATTATTATATGTTAGTCGGTTAAATAGCTATTCATAGCTAATGTTGCCTGTTTGTAAACTCATTCGACTTAAATTTGTATCTGTATTTATCTATCCACATGCGACAAATCCAGATTCTTGTGACCTTTTTCAGCATGATCTTTTACATAAATGATAAAGTAACTAAGGCGATTTGTACAATATAGCCAAATTTCAAACTCGTATGAGGTTTAATTCCTGTTCTGGTTATTGGCGAGTTGGCTAAGTTTAGATAAAAAAATGAAGTCGCTAACACGGAACAAAGTCAATATGGGGTGTTTAAGCACTCAAGGGCAGGTAACTCTAAGGAGAAATGACTGTACAAGAGTAAATCACTGTTCTGGTTACCTGCACGTTCTTTTTTATTAAGTTCCAATAATAAAAAAGTTGCTTTGACTGGGACAACAGCTTCACCATAGTAAGTCTGTGGGATTTTTTTTTTGGTCATCAAGACCAAGAAACGCTGGAGTGGCTACTCTGATCTGCTCAAATGTCGAACTCGTCCAAAATTTTATGCCTGTCCCGATAATCTGCAACTTTACTAAAGATCCTATTTTAATAAAAGGGCTATGCCTGGGACAAAAGTAAAAAGTATGCAAAGACCAGGAACTGAAACAATCAAAATCCAAATCCAGCCCTCAAACCATAGTTGGAAACAACTAAGATTACAAATAATCAAGATACAGAGAACATAAGGCCAACCGAGTGGGCAGCTTGTTCCCAAAAGGTGGCCACTCAGCAACCCAAACCGAACCAAAAATAATAAGAACATACATAAGGTAAAACATCACAGAAACTCTGACACCAAAAACAGGCAACAGAGAACCACAACAGAACTACCGCCTTGGAACGGTCAGTAATGAATTACTGGGGGGCTTAAATCGATTTTACAGGCCCAACCTCACCCTCAGTTTCTGAAGTGGTACAAAACATTTAGTTGGTTGTTCGGTTTGCATGATAACCCTCTAACTCGTCAATGAATCATCACGGTAAACACATAAATCAAATTTCAACACCATGAAGAAGCAAAGACGAGGACTCAACAGATACAACGGGCCGTCTGACAGGTGGAGATCCCTGTCCTGCCAAACAACCCCACTGGAAATCTGAAGCAAAAGAAGGTCACCAGTTGAGCCCCGGTGGACCAAGCAACAGACAAAAAGGCTCCGGTCCCAACCAACTAAAATATATAGCTTTAGGTCGGGGCCATCATAGAGTCTGACGACCGATCCCCCGGTGTGCAATTAAAGAGTGCAGCAAAGTTATCAACCGTGATTGGGTTAATCACTAAGCATGCAGACTGTCGCATAACATTTAAATTATAGCCAATACGTTTGTGACGTATTATTATTTTTCGGAATTGATCAGAAAAATCAGTCCTACCCTTAATCTTTTTGAATTTGTATACTAAGTCACCATAAAACTCTGGTTCCGATAGGCCTTGGTGTAAAAGAAATTTTAATCCGACATCAAATTTTGAAACCCATTCATGGTGTCTGCGATAGAATTTAGGAAAAGCCTTTCTAAGCTTATGATACCGATAGCCCTGTTGAAGAAGTTTAGCAGTTAAACATTTATTACGAGCATTAAAGTCATCTACATGACTACACACTCTAGCAAATCTTATAAGTTGAGAAATATACACTCCATAAGTCAAGTATGGGCTTTTAAGTAGTCAAGGGTAAGTAACTCTAAGGCCAAATGTATAATATGGCAAATTTCGAACTCGACTGGGATTGTATGCCTGTCCTAGTTATCAGCAAGTTCGGTTTGATGAAGTATTGACAAAATATTAAGATACTTTGCCCGGAACAAGGCCATATATGGTCATATGATCTATTTAAGCACTCCAGAGCAAGTATCTCCAAGACGAAATGTACAATATTGCCGAATTGCGAATTCGTCTAAGAGTTTATGCTTGTCTTAGTTATCTGCAAGTTTGATCCAGTTCCAATAAAAAATAAGTTGCTATACCCAGAACGACACTTTCCCCATTTAAAAGAAGTTCTGAATGAAGACTCTCTGGAAGCAAGGAAGACATCAAAGAAACAATTTTGCAGACTCTGTTTAACTGAGTCTATTCATGTGCAGTAATTGAATAGTGCACTATTGCTAACGCCCCCCCCCCCCCCCCCACACACACACACACACTCACACACCAGCACCGGCTTCAGTGAAACTCTGTATCGAACTGACTCAGAATGAGCCCAATGTTTCCAAAGGACCAGAAAATATCAAATCTGCACTTTGATGATGAACAGGGAGACGTTTTACGGTCGTCACACGGCACACCGCCTCCTCTAGTGAAGATAAAATAAGTTCTGAATGAAGATCCTCTCTGAAAGCAAGGAACCATGATATCAAAGAAACGAAAAGCCTATGCAAAATATTTCGGTCTTCAGGGGCAAGTAGCTCCAAATGCATATTCGTGTTGGCCCATGCTCGAACCACCTACATGTTCACATGGCTGCCCCTGGTGATGTCTTTAATGATTATCAATTGTGTGTGTGTGTGTGTGTGTGTGTGTGTGTGTGTGTGTGTGTGTGTGTGATTTTTTTTTTTATTTATTTTTTTTTTTTTTTTTTTTTTTTTGCTGTTGTTTGTTTGTTTTTCTCCCCACATGGTGTCTGGGTGGGATCTGGGATTGAATTGTGTCAGTTCCTGAGAATTTCTCTTCTTACTTTTGACCGCGATTGTATGCCTGTCCTGATTATCTCCAAGTTTCATAAAGTTGCAATTAAAATATATGGGTTATGCCTGGAAAATGTCAAATAGTGGTTAAAATAGTAATAGCACTCAATGGCAAGTTAATGGCAATCAGACGTATCGTAAAATATCGCCGACGTTAGCAATACCATCGAGATTTTGCACCTGTACTAGTTATCAGCAAGTTTGATAATGTTTTAATAAAAAATAAAATCTCTTTGCCCGGGACAAGGTCAAATATGGGCTAATTAAGCACTGAAGGGCAAGTCACTCCTCGGCAAAATGAACAACATTCCCAAAATTAAACTTATCTAAGGGTTTATGTCTGACCTGATTATTAGCAAGTTTGATCAAGTTTCAATAAAAAATAAAGTTGCTGTGCCCGCGAAAGTTTCCCCACTTGGGATCCATTCTAATTGCTCTAATGGACTTTCCCACTTGTCGTATCAGATAGACTGGTTCCAGTCCTTGGGCACGTTGAGAAGGGAAATAACTCTGTAAGGAAAAATTTCAACACCATATGAGAAAATTTTCCGGTCTTCAAAGGTAAGTAACTCCGATGTGAATATTCTGATCAGATCTAAATTTGAACTCTTTTGAGATTTTATGCCTTTCCGCATTATCCTTAAGTTTTATAAATTTGCAATCAAAAGTAAATGGGCTATGCCCGGCACAAGGTCAAATATGAGCTTTTTAGCAGTCAAGGGCAAGTAACTCTAACACGAGTTGACACGATCTCATAATTTCAACTTTATCCGAGATTTTGTGACTGTCCTAGTTATCAGTAAGTTTGATCAAGTTTCGATAAATAATACAGTTGCTATGTCCGGGACAACATATCCCCATTATAAGTCTATGAGAAAATTTTTCGTCGCTCAAGGATGAGTAACTCTGAAATGAATAATTCGACCTAGCTCAAACTCGGACACGTTCGAGATTTTAACGCCTGTCTTGGATATCTGCGAATTTGTGGAAGTTCCGGTCAAAACTGAAGGTGCTATGTCCGGGACAACGTTTTCCCCATTGTAAGTTTATGGAACATTTTTGTTGCCATGGTAACCACAGTTTTGAACCGATCTGTCTCAAAACTTTTGGTAGTCAATCCCCTTTCTCAGCAATGCCACAGATAAACTTTGATCAAGATTTGCTGGCTGGTTTAGGAGATACATGTATTTATGTTTAAAAATGTGGAAGGACGACGGACCTAACCTGTATTAGTAGCTCACCTTATCAGGTGAGCTAAATAGATAATAGGTATTTTTGTCTAATTAATAGATCTATGTTTGGTTAAGGCTAGCTAGGAAAGTAGGGCTTTTCTTTTCGCTATCCGTTAGCGTTTTCTTGCCGCTTGTGTTGTTGCTTCATATTTCTCGGCTTTTCGCTTGTCTTGTTTTGTTTTGTGTGCCGTCTTTATTCTTTTCTATCTCATTTGAGCCGCGACACGAGAAAACCAACAATGTGGTTGTGCGCCCAGCGCAGACTCAGATCAGCCTGGGCAGCCGCCCACTTTGATCAGACTCTTCGCTAAAGGCTTAAAGAGTTGCTAAGGGTCTAAGCTACCTTCATGCGGACAGCGAAGACTCTGATCAGACTGGGCGGATGCCCAGGCTGTTCTGAGTCTGCGCTAGGCGCACAACCACTTTGTTGGTTTTGTCGTGTCGCGGCTCATTTGGTGTTAAGAGTAGGATGTAGCAAAAGAGTGTGTCTGTTCCTGAATGTTGCCTTCTCATCTTCTTTGGTGTAGTAGGTTGGATCTGATATTCGATTATATATTACCTGACTTTTCCCATTTTATCCTACTTTGAAAGCTGTGATTATGAAGAAATTGAATTCATATCTATGTTCAAATTTTCTAGTACTTATTAATGGAATGGGACGACATTTCGATATTAAAGTCAGTCGCAATCACTGTTTATAAATTCATTTTATTTCTATTTAAATCTATTTATTTTTTGTTCCCTTTTTTAAATTTTTATTACATGTATCTTTATTTATAGATTTTTTTAATTTTAAAAGTGGGTTTGATTCTAAATTGTTTCAATTTCTGTTGAATTTTTTTTGTTTAGTTTAAAAGTGGGTGTGATTTAAATTGTTTTAATTCCTGTTGATAAAGCTTAATTAAACAAGTCTGTAGTCACAGTATCTGGTCCAGCAATGGAGTAGTAAGCATTTGTGTAATAGATGATGAATGGATGACTTAATATTTTACGTCCTTTTTAGCAGTTTTTTCAGTCATATCAGGGCAAAGGGTGGCTGCAGCTGATAATAAAAGACTGTGTGCAATGGAACCCCCTTTAAGATTAAAACGATTACCGCCTCCAGCGGGGATCGAACCTGGGACCGCTCGATCAGCAGGTCAGCGCCTAAACTACTGAGCTACCGGGGTACCGTAAGAATTTGTAAGCGCAGATTGAGACGTTTTCACGTGATGTTTGCAGTTAAGTTTTCATTTCAATAACATGAATATTATCATTATTATTGTAATTTGCTCTATCAAAGGTGAAAGTCGCGGTGCATGTGCGTGCATGCTTGTGTGTTTGTGAGTTACAAATGAAACGTTCATGCAAATATCAACTATGTTGCAGTGACTGACAGAGAAAAAAATGTTAGGTACCCGTACACTTTATGTACTTAGTCAGTGCAAAACGGTCAGTATTCACTTGACTGATGTACCGGTAGTAGTTAAACTCAAATCCCAGATATGTTACGGTCGGCAAACATTATAACAATGCACATTACAAAGCAGCTATACAAGTCCATTTGCAGATTCCGGTGAAAGGTACGGCAGTTTAAACAAATCTCCATTAAAACACTGTCATTGACTTTTTAGCCAAGTCGATTACAATTGGCATAAGTCAATGGCATTATGCTTGCACTTTTTTTAACCTACTTCTTTTCAATTGCACTTTCAAACTTTTTAAGCCCAAATAATCTAACTGACGTGGATCTTCGATAATAGCGTCATTTGTCTCGACTCCTTTGCGATATAAAATATTGAAACAATCAAATTAACCGACAGTATTTTTAACAAAGTTACTGAAATAATGGAAATGCTGTCAGATTGAAAATCGATACATTTAAATGGATATATGACATGAAGAAAGCTTTTATTTTAATGAATATCACTGCATAAACTAATAACAGGACAAACGAGTATCAGATTGATTCGCTGATCTTAAAAAATCTTCATCAAGGATTTTATACACTGCAGTGTTTAAAAACTATTGCCAACACCATGCCTAAACTTTCAACTATAAACTGGACATTTTTACTTATATTTAATTATTTCTATGGCGCGGTTGATTCGGGATTTTTGGATATGTTTGTCGCTGTGGAACAGCCTGTCCTAGAGAATTTTGAAATTCAAGATTCAGAACATACGATAATGTCATCTACAGTAACATCAGTATCCTCGTGTATACAGGAATGTATGTCAGACATGCGATGCATGAGCGTTTCCTATAATAATGACACTCATGTTTGTTGGTCTTACGATGTGGTCTATGGAAGTGTTGAGAAGGGCGTGGCCAGCACTTATACCAGACATTACCATGTTGGAGAAAATTGTAAGTAATAAATAGAGATTCTTTTTCTATTGCTCAGCCAGTTTTAAGGGGGCAGTTTTTTTAGCAGACTCCTATTCCCTCTACTATTAAGTGAAGCCGTTCTGCAAGGGCGTCTACCCTTATAAATAATTTGTTCTCTAAAGAGAAGGGGGGGGCATGATTTTTTCCCAGAGGTGTATCCACACATCTTAATTTGATGAACAGTCAATATGAGCCCCGACACGTCAAAACCAGCAAAGTGGGATGTGCGCCCAGCAAAGACTCAGATCAGCCTGGGCATCTTCTCAGACTGATCAGTCTTCGCTGTTGGAACGGAGGTAACTTAGTCACTTAGCTACCCTTTGAGCGCACAGCCAAGACTCTGATCAAACTTGGCGGCTGCCCAGGCTGATCTGAGCAAGTACGTGACGCACATACCACTTTGCTTGTTTTGCCGTGTCGCTGCTCATTTATTTTAACGCAGCCAGAAACCAGAAAAATATCCAGTTCTACACTGGATCCTGTACTAATCAAAACTCAAAGCCATTCACTATTTCTTTTATTTTAATATTTTGGAAAGCTGTTGAAAAAAAAGATATAGAGGATCTTACATAAGTGCTAATGTATTATTGAATTTATTAAACGAGTTGGGGAAAAAAGATAAGATGTCGAGCATCTTATCGTTTTCACCAACGAGTTTAATAAATTCAATAATACAGGAGCACGCATGCAAGATTCTATTTATCATATGATACTAAAATCACATTTCATTAACAAATTTTGCACTAAAACGTCATGATTTCGCAATCAGAAAACGCGACATTTTTATGGACGTCAATGCATAACGTTACGACGTAATTTGCATATTTAATCCACTTGTGGATTATCGTTTTTAATGCATGGCTATATTAAACTCTCAGATGCGAAGTCATATGATATATAGAGATTATTACATGGGGGTTTTCGTTATCACCCGATTTATCGGCCCGAGACTCCAATATCGGACCGAGGGCTTGCCCGAGGTCCGATATTGGTCGAGGGGTGATAAACCGGGTGATAACGAAAAACACGTTATGATCTGTTTATCATATAAATTGTAGTTAAGAAAAAAACATATCCCGAAATAGTTGCTAGAAATCAACATTTTTGAGGTTGTGAAAACTTGCTACAACTGCTGAAGGCCAAGGCCTAAAAAGGCATCCAGCAAACACAACGGTAGGGACACCCGAGTGTGAGTGTAATATTTCATTGTGTAATGAAACGAGGCAGGCAACTGACGACAAGTGTCTAATGAAACGAGGGATCTTACGATAAGTCTTATTAAAACACAGCATCACTGCGCCATCTGAAATGTTTCCCGCCCGTACAGTCTTAAAGCGCTTGCCGTTTTGTAGCGAAACAAAAAATTCGGCCATTTCATATTTATGTTGACACCAACGTGTTTCTTTCGATCTAAGAAAATGAGTGGTCACACTTTATGACTATTTCTGTTCTGCAACATCGCTCTCTCCATTTTAACGTCGAAGTATCTCATGCGACGTCGTTGACGTTAACGACGGGCCGATAAACGTATCGGACCTGGAAAAACTTTATCAGACCGATGGGCAAGATAAAAACTCTGAAAGCCAAGCTTTATCAAACATGCAGATTGCCTCTTAGGCAGTCCAAAATTCTGTATCTATGTGATAAAAAATATTTGGCATTAATCGCTCACGGCAATTTCTAATTGGGATATTGCTGGTACGTTCAACATGTAAACATGTAAAGCCATAAATATATACAAATGAAGCTCTCCAAAAGCGTTTGAAGTCCGTCAGAGCGCTTTTTAGCGACAATAAAGACGATATCGAAAATGAATGCGCGTTTTGTGGTAGGTACTTTCAAATGATCATAAGCGAAAGCTAAAAACCACTGAATTTCAGTAATTTAGAATACATTATTTAATTATTATTAAGGCTTTCTTAATATGCTTTTTCCACCGTTTTGATACAGTAAACGGCCGAAACGTTTGACTGTATGGCTTGACCTTGTTTTTATTCATTTTTTCCGGATTCTTCTTCTTCTGTTCACATTATTTCGCACTGAGTCTGTTTTTCTATAGTGCCTGTAGCAATCTGAGTGAAAATGATCACACTTTTATTTGTAGTTAATTGAACTGGTTTGTCTTGCTTTTTACAATACTTATGTATGTATTGTTTCAGCCGTGCATATTGCTCCCCATCCATTCATCTACAAATTACTTTGTATCATTTCACAAGATGTACGTGAGCGACGTGCTAACACAATATTGAAGGTAAAGGAGAAGACAGAAGCACGAACACAAAAACTGTTTTTCATTTTTGTAGAATAGATTCTCTCACTGATTCCCATTTCCTTTGTAGACAGATGTCCTATAGTAGACGGATATATCC
This sequence comes from Ctena decussata, assembly GCA_963989385.1. Lineage (NCBI taxonomy): Eukaryota > Metazoa > Mollusca > Bivalvia > Lucinida > Lucinidae > Ctena > Ctena decussata. Next base: position 74,951,309 of record OZ022511.1, on the reverse strand, counting down.
AGTTCAGAACAATTGATGGCTGTTACAAGCCTCAGCCTGACAAGAGTGGTGCCTACGCTGACGCAGACGATGCTTGCGCAGCAGACGGAGCTCATCTGGTGAAGTTTGATGACGTTACAGAGAAAACAACTATTACTACAGTGTTGAGCGCTTCAGACGGTTTGTACTGTAACTTAGGGTCGAGTCGGGTAACTTCGGACAGCGGGTACATTCGGACATTCCATTGCAAACAGTGAAAATACAGATGGGACGGCTCATAATGAGCCGTCTCATCAGGATTTTCACTGCTTGCCCAGTTAGTTTTGTTTTAATTCCAAACAACTGACATATAAAGGAAACAATGCCACTATCCGAAGTTACCTGCTGTCCGAATTAACCCGACTTGACCCTACTGCATGGACGTGCATTGATGTTTAACATTTAAAGCGCCTAAAAAGCAGACGAGAAAAAAGTGTCTTGTCCAGGCTATAACATATTAAAAATTCAAAGACCAGAGGACAAACAGTGTAGATTCAGATCAGGTGGCTTACATCATGATTATACTATTTTCATTTTGGTGCACCAAGGGTTAAGTTTCAAACAAAAAGTTATTAACAAACGCCAAAAATAAAAATAGTAGAATTTGTAAACAACAGTCGCCTCATCTGCATCTGCGCTCATGATATTCTAATATTTTCATTTTTAAGCAGAATGTCCCTTTGTGATAACTGATCAGATCTAGCTACCTATATGAATCAACGAGCGTATATCCGTATAGAACAACTTGAATCTGGAATTGAACTAAGAATTCGGAACTTTGAATTAGTAATGAAATGGAAAGTGGGTCAATTGGACAGTCGTATTGTTGCCAATACTTTTGTCAGGTCACCTTTCAAATATGTAACATTCTTTACGGGCCTTCCATTTAAGCAAACATAATGGCCCTAGCTTCGGACCCGGAATGTCATCGTGCAAGGACATGGACCATCAACCGTACACGTGTATGCATGCACCCGAAGATCGTAAGATTCTGTCATCAAAAGATCGGTGCTGTCATATCTACTCTATCATTCATATACCTTTTTTGAATATTTTATGATTCTTCATTTGAATAGAATTGGACTTTAAGAAAAATGAAGAAAACTGAGTAACCTTTTGCTCATTTTCTCTATTTTCCTATACTATTAGAAATTGATGGTCGTGTAAATCAGAGCATAAACGATCGTAGTGCAGAGCTCTACAAAGTAACCTATGTATATGGACCTAACACAACATTTATTTTAATACTTTATGAATATTGTTATTGAAGGTATTGAATCCTATTTTATATCGTCGACCCCATTAGTATGGAGAAATGATCCCTTTTAACATGCAGAAACATCGAACACTCACATCAGCCTGATTAGAGTCATCTCATTAGTAATCTAAAATAAAACCGCAGCACGACAAAACCAACAAAGTGCCTTGTGCGCCCAGTGAAGACTCGTGTTAGCCTGTGCATCGGTCAATCTAAGCAGAGTCTTCGCTCTCCGCATGGTGTAAGCTCAGACCCTTAGCTACCCTTAACGCGCACAACAAAGAGTCTGGTCAGACTGAGTGGATGCCCAAGATGATCTGAGTCTTCGCTTGGTGCACATGCCACTTTGCTGGTTTTGTCAAGTCGCGGCTCAATTTCAAATTTTAATGATGAAAATCGTAGTCTCTTAACACTGTGTAGATGACGAGGCTGATCTCAGTTCTTTTCTTCCCTTAGTTCACATATACTGTTGATAACCATGTTGGCTTTCGTGACATTGCCTTTAATAAAAAATATAAAAGAGGAAGCAACCACTGCGAAAATTAATTAGTTCAATCTAGTACAGTCATTGACTCGCAATCTATAACTGTACAGCAATATTTCGACCCTGTATAGGATGGATACAATCATTTATCCTCTTGTGTGGTTGCGTTTCTATACTTCTCCTGCATACATACGCGACGTCTCCTATGAATAGGTTACTGTTACATTAGCTTATGTGCGTGTGATGGCTGTACACTGGCTCGTATGCTGTTTATTGTTTACTTTTTTTGTGTGATGTTTATTGCATCCTATGAACACTGTAAAAAAAATCCGTAGATTTTACGGTAGAATAACTGGAAACCAGCTGCCAGTCCATTTCCCGTTATTTTGACGGACGCCCGTAAAAATTTGCAGGAATAATCAATCAGAGTAGGATAGAAAATAACAGGTGTTGTTTTGGTCATATTGCCCTTCATCACTATGAAGGTGTTTTCGAGTGCGACCAGTAAACAAAACACTGCCATATCGTAATTTCCAACAATGATCTACAGGCAAACGACCGTGAAAATAACGGGAAATGGACTGATAGCTGGTTGCCATTTATTCTACCGTAAAATCTACGGAATTTTTACATTGTACTGTTGATTGTCACTATAACAGTGACTTTGTGCATGAGCGAATACATGAGTAAAATATGAGCAAAGGTTAGATGTAAGTTTTTTGCTTGCTCAAGATGTTCGCATGCTCTTGCAAATGAGGAAAAACTTTTTCGCAGTACATTGTAAAAAAATCCGTAGATTTTACGGTAGAATAAATGGCAACCAGCTGCCAGTCCATTTCCCGTTATTTCTACGGACGTTTGCCCGTAAGACAGTGTTGGGAATCACAATATGGTTAACTGGCCGCACTCGAAAAGAAGTCTATAGTCTTGAAGGGCTATCTGACCAAAACAACACCTGTTCAATTCTGTCCTACTCTGCTTGAAGATCCCTGCAAATTTTACGGGCGCCCGTAAAAACAAACGAGATTTGTACTGGCAGCTGGTTGCCAGTTATTCTACCGTGAAATCTACGGAAACTTTTTACAGTGTACACAGTAGATAGGACGCAGTACAGAACACAGTAAACATTGAAACGGCATAGCAGACAGTAGACAACACATATCCAACATATGCATATATGCATAGGGATTGTCTCAGTAGACAGTACACGGGAAACTGTTCACAGCAGAGTTATATGAAATACAACAGTAAGCACTGACTGACTGCTTTCTGCTATGTACTGCTTGTGTCCTCTATATTGTGGAAATTGTTTACTGTTTTACAATGAACTGTCTGTGGCACTGACTTTCAAATGCATGCACAAAGACTCTGTCACAGTCGACAGTACAGCCCATGCGAAAATACAGTGTCACAGTAAACAGTACACAGCAAAATAAGTGGGGGAAAATCTAAATAGAATTCTGTTGTCATTTTTCCTTTGTTTACAGGTTACAATGAGCCGTACTGGACAGGAGCATACCAAGACGGCCCTGGAAATACGTGGGTTTGGCGGGACGGAACCCCTGTTTCTGTCGCCGACACGTTCCGACCTGGGGAGCCATCAGGAAGTGGACCCTGTGCTTACTTCAGTCTCCAAGACAACGGATACAACGATTTCCCTTGTGCATCATGGCCAAGGATTTTCTGTGAAAAGGACATGCCATAAAATAACGCATAAATAAATGATTTTCTGAAGTTATGCGTGTTTCCTATGTATTTAGTTATTTTCAGTACCACAAAGTAGCAAAATACACTTAGCAAAAATTGGTCAGATTTCTAATTTTCAGAAATATAATTTTTAAACAATATCCTTGAATAGTAATTGATTTTTAAACAATAATCTCGAATAGTAATAGTATTGTAATTAAACTTTTTGGACTGTTATCTACTTATTAAATGCGAATGTGATAATCAGATCTTAATTGTAATATTAGAGTTATGGCCCTTTGTTTGTAAGTCAATGAATGTTTAAGACTGTCGTCAAACTTCCAGAAGTGCAAGACATTTCATAAGTAAATAACATTTTTAACAAAGTGTCATATGCGCATAGCGAAGACTCAGATCAGCCTGGGCATCCGCCCAGTCTGATCAGAGTCTTCCCTGTTCGCATGGAGCTAGCTTAGACTCTTAGCTACCCTTTAAGCCATAGCGAAGACTCCGATCAGACTGGGCGGATGCCCAGGCTAATCTGAGTCTTCGTTGGGCGCACATGCCACTTTGTTGGTTTTCTCGTGTCGCGGCTCAATTATTAAGGTAAATGGACACAGCATTATTTTAACAAAACGCAACTTTTGCGATACCGTGATGTTTGCTTCCCTGGAGGACGTAGCTTTCCCAAAGTAGTGTCGACTTTTTAAAGAAAAGTATAAGCGAGAAAATTTTCCCTATTTAAGAGCGGCGAATATTTCCTCCTGCTCCCCCGCCCACCCACCCCCACCCGCTTTCCCAAAGTAGTGTCGACTTTTTAAAGAAAGTATGTACTAATTTACCATAAAAATTACAGGGTGGCCACAAACTCTGGAAAACAGGGGAAAATCCTGCAGGGAAAAAAATAGGAAATTAGAAAATTTGATGAAAATCAGGGAACTTTAAAAAATCTTTTTTGATAACATGAAACTTTTCAAGCAGACATCATGGTTGCTGGTGGTTTCTTTCTGCAATAATATTAGTGTAAGTCTCTTGACAACTGTATGATATACAATCTAATTAGTTTTAGGGTATTGTGAGAAGTATTGAATACGCATTCTAATGAACTTACAAATATAACGCGACGTCTGATTGGATAACGTCAAAATTTTACGACAGTATATTTAGGGGATATGTTGTCGCAAACCCGACGTCATTAAGAAACGTCGCTTCTCATTGGCTGACGTATGGTTTTACGCAGCTGAAAGCGCTTGCTATGGATGCAACGCAGCATACTGACCTCTAAAATATTTCCAGAGATAAGACAATATCAATGAAATGTGAAATATAGATCACAGTGACCTACAAGTGACATGAGGTAAATCACTGTATGTGAATGTACCATTACGCCAAGTATAATGCAAGTCAATGGAATAAGAAAAGAACTATGGCTTAAATCATTGGGAAATGAAGTAAAGGTCACACCATACCAAGGACGTGTGTGTGTGTGTGGAAGGGGGGGGGAGGGGGGATCCAGCCCCTACCTCAACAATTTTGGAGGGCGTGCAACATATCCTTTGTCACCCCACCCCCAACCACATCCATATTTTCATTCATTTTCTATGTAAAACAGTAAAAACAGATCACAAATGTACTATGGCCATAAGACGCAGGGTCAAATATATATGCGGCTATTACTAAAACCTTGTACCGCACCGCACCGTACCGCACCGGGGTAAAATAGAGTACCGCACCGCCGAAGATTTCCGAATCCTACCGGATTTTACGGACTGTACCGTAGGCAAAGTATATGCTGATTCTGTATGTAAGTTTTTTTTTATTAGACATGTTTACGAATTAGAAGTATAAATATATTTATATTATGCCGAAACCTTAATTACCCAACCTCAAAAAAGATCTTAGTATCGGTTTTATCCATTTCAATACATTCTCAGTATAACTATCACATGGTAGTCCCTGGCGTTTGGATTGGGTTGGTTTTTGGTTTAACCATTTATCATAAATGATAAAAGATAGACTGAGATACGATTTCAATATATATTGATTTGTTTTAAGGTTTTTTATCCGAATAGTTTCCTAGATTTAGACAAAGCGCATATACAAATATATCTATCCGAAAAAAAAAATCTGTATGGGTTGGGAGTAACTCTTAAAAGTATGCCTGTGTTGCAATCACCTGAGAAATGAATGTATAAATTCTTTGGAGAAAAAGCGTTGACAGTATGATGGAAATTTGCCATATTATGATGCATGTACAGAAGATAGTCAAAGTATTAAAATTGAGAGTTTGCTTGCAAAATAAAAGTAGAAAAAGTGATTCTGTAATATATATGTTGAGATGGAGAAGTATTTTCGTTGACACGACATTAAGTAGATACATATTAATAGAGTCATTATTCATTCTCACAAAGAAACACAGGAACAAATCTGTATATAGAGAAAGCATATAACGGTAGTGCGGTAAAGTTCGGAATTTACCCGACACTGTACGGAAATTTCCGTAAGTGCGGTACAAGGTTTTAGCCGGTGCGGTGCGGTGCGGTGCGGTACAAGGTTTTAGTAATGGCCTATATATGCCGGCTCTACATACATATCACTTTTCAAATGTACCAAGATGCAGGGTCAAATGATAAAACACGTAAACACGTACCTTTTATTTTACTTGAAGACATTGGTTTAAAATTCTATTCAATTGTATTCTTGTGTTTGCACCTTGTTATTATAACCGGCTTAACGTTTAAACGAACAGTTGTAAATTGAAAAAGAAAAACATCAATAAATATGAACGTGAGAGAAATAAACACCTCAAACAACCTACGTTATGATTGTCCGAAAAGGTGTTATTTGATCAATTAGTGACGCGTCGGATGACGTAGGTTGTTGTCCTTGAATAAAGTTTTTGTCCAGCAAATAACTGTTACATGTATATGCCCGCACTGCAGGGACAATGGCTGAAAAGAGGCCTTACAGATTATACATTTGTGTTTTAGTATACGTTTAAATAGATCCCTCTATGCAGAAAGTGAAAATAAACAGAAATATTAATATTCATATGCATTGTTTTATCACCGCCATGCCGTTTATTATCACTGTTTATTTTGTCAATGTACCTAATGTTGTTTACCTTTGTAAACCTGAGAGTAGAAAAAAATCTGAATCTCAATCTTAAACCAGCAGTGAGAATTTAATAAACCGCATCACGGGTATTGCAAATATGCAATCAAATTTGTGCAGACAGATAAAAGTCCAAGCTCTTTGCTGCAATATTTTTCACACTCCGTTGCTTGTGAAAAATGAATCTGGGTGACTCTGACAGGATTTCTCGGATGCGCAGATTTATCTTAAGCATCGCACATTACACACATATATAAACCTCCCCAAAGTTTTTGATTTCAGAAAAGTTCGATTTGATAGCGCTTTGTGAAGTCTTTATAGTGTTACCCGTGTTATTATGTGTTTTGTCAACGTTTAATCTGTTGTGTTTGGGTGATTTTCTTCTTTTGCTAAATTCTAGTTACTAACAGTGGGAACGCAGCTCCAAGGAGCAGGGATGTAATCAAATGTGTAGCAACGGAAGAAAATGTTTGAAACTGCCGCCATTAAAATAGCTACCGACGAATCTCTATGTAGTTTCGCGCCACCATACTAATAAATAAAACCACCTTACCAACTGAAATATGCTCTACCGAATTAAAAACGCAACACTTTATTTATCCAATAGTTCATATCTCATGGAATGTATAGATTATTTTCTGTTTAAATTCTCAGTTTGCTAAGAATAGACCTTTACTGTTCTTGAAATTCAGTTCCGTTTATGAAAGGGCTCACGCTTGAACGAACACAATCGAGAGCTAAGTCACAATAAATGGTATAATTACTGCTTGTTTGTATGCATGCGTCGCATCGAGAGCGGATCTAGGGTTGTTTATGGTCACCCTAGCCAGCCGAACTCTGTTTATATGTCACGAAACCATTGATGAATTGTAATGAGAATGTCTGGCACCTGTCGTAGGTATATATACGCATGCCACATTTCCAGAGGCTCGGTAGTCATACTTTTTTAGACTTTTGAAAATTGTGTATCTCTAGACAGTGCTTGCCCATGCTTGACTCATTTCATTATTGGAACTGAATTTCAGTGAAATTGAACATTTAATTCCAGAAACCCAAGAAATTAAATTAAAAACAGTCAGCATATAAAACGAGCTATGAAATATTTGGTAAATCAAGTGGTGCGTTTTTAATTCAGTTGAGTATATGAAAAATGCCATGATGCAGATTTTGTTATTTGTGGCATGTAAAATGGATGGCTGGATGACTTGGAATTTTACGTCGTTTTCAACAGTATTTGAGTTACATCAGGATGATGGGAGAGTGATAATGAAAGGTTGTGAGCAATGGTACCCAGTTTACAATTGATCTCAAGGAATCGATCTCAGCACCACTAGATCCAGTAGGCAAACGATTAATCCACAGAGCTACCAGGGCTCGGGGTAACTAGGAACCAGTTTTCAATGCAGTGGGCTGGCGTAAGAGAAACCACAAACAATGCCTTTTCTTGCACTATTACCACATTTATTACAAAACTTTAACACAATCTTATACACACTCCTAGGTCTGTCTCTGACCTTAGTATGGCTTAGCCTGACAAGTCAGCTCTCTAAACACTCTTCTGATGGTCTATTTTGACACCTGATTCCTGTACACAGACAAAAACATCAAATTCAAAGTTTACTACGGAAGTAAGCAAGGCTCACATATTACCAAGGCAATGCACAACCCAACAAAAACAAACTGAAATGTGGCTGTTAATATTACATTTCAAACAAGGTCGTTTTTTTTAACAAAACCAGACCCCCCCCCCCACCTCTCTCAACCCCCCCCCCCCCCCCCCCCCCACACACACACACACACCAACCTGTCATTTGTTGTCATTTTCCTTAAATGTTGCTAATTTCACATGTTGACATAAGGGGCTCTTCTGTGACCTTAGAAACAATTTCAAGGAGGTCACCGAATCCTTATCAGAATAATCCATCCACTGCTTCAAAGAAATATCCTGGTCACTTTTTGTGTGTTTGTGTGTGTGTGTTGGGTGGGGGAGGGGGGGGGGGAGAGAATCCTCCTGTTTAGCCTCAAAAATGGTATCAAGCTTACAAGTTTTTGCCATACCCAAACAAAAGGCCTTCCCAATCTTGGTCAAAATCAAGCCACTGGTTCAAGAGATATTTCATTTTAAGGGTGAATTCATTTTACAGGTGAATCCTCCTATGACCCTTAAAACTGAATCAAGATTACCATAAACCATTCAAGTCTTTAGACTGCTGATGTGATATAGATATGTAAGTTTTGTGAAAATCCACCTCCTGATTCAGGTGATATTTCATAACAAGGACACTTTTTAAAAGTCCTCCTGTGACCTAAAAAATGGGGTCACATAAAAATCTTACAACTTCTGCACCTTTTCCAACTGTTGATTCTGCCCTAATTCAGTATGAATCTGACTTTTTGTTTAGGAAATAGGGTTTGGAGAAGCCATTATTTTATCCTCCTAAGACCATTTTCAGTCTTCATGTGATTGAAAATGGGCCAAGGACACTAAAAAGCTAGTTCTGTGCCCTCTCCTCATGTAAGTGTGGTACGAAACCAAGATAAAATTCAGGAGTTAGGTTGCAGACAAGCCATTGTTATTACCTCCTGTGACCTTGAAAATAATGTCAAGGTCACCATATCCTAATCACTTCTACATCTCCAAATGATGAATCCATGCTAGTTTGTATTGATAGGAGAAAGGATTCAAACAAGACAACTGAGCCACAACACGCAAAAACCAACAAAGTGTTTGTGCGCCTAGCGCAAACTCAGATCAGCCTGGGCATCCGCCCAGTCTGATCAGTCTTCGCTGTCCACATGGAGGTAGCTTAGATTCTTAGCTGCCCTTTAAGTGCTTACCAAAGAGTCTGATCGGACTGGGCGGATGCCCAGGCTGAGGGTGCACAACCTCTTTGTTGGTTTTCTCGTGTCACGGCTCACATTTTTTACATCCTCCTCCTCTGCCCTTTTCCTACTGATGGTTCATGTTAGTTTGGTATTGAATGCAATATATAGGGAAGAGTCGGGTAACTTCGGACAGCAGGTAAATTCGGACAGTGACACTGTTTCCTTTATATGTCAGTTGTTTGGAATCAAAATTAACTGGGCAAACAGTGAAAATCCTGATGAAACAGCTCATTATGAGCCGTCTCATCTGGATTTTCACTATGTGCAATGGTATGTCCGAATTTACTCGCTGTCCAAAGTTACCCAACTCTATCCTAGCTCAGAAGACAGGGTGCAGACAGTCTGATCTTTAAGATTCTTTGATTCCACTACCTCGAAATGGGATCAAGGTCACAAAAACCAAATAAATTCTGCATTCTCTCCTAGTGATTATTTCATGCTAGCTTGGCAAAAATGCAACATTAAGTTCAGGAGACAGTGTGCAGACATGCCATTTCTTATAGGAACAAGAGCTCCGCAAGCGGGGCAATATACGCCCGTTTCTGAATGTTGTTTTTTTTTAACCGTTTCATCCTTGTCTACATTGCTATCAAGTTTATCAAGACATTCCAAACATTAAGGTTCTCAAAAGAAAAGCCTTAAAAAAGTAATTAAAGGGATGTAACTAAAAAAAAATAAGGCAGGGGAAGCAATTATTCTTTTATTAGCCATACTGTCTCAACCTAATACGCATTGCTATGAAGTTTTGTCAAGATATTCCATACAGTTACTGGTAATGACTTGCCCAAGAATAGCCGTATAAATTAATCAAAGGGATGTAACTCCATAAATAAGGAAGGGGGAGCAATTATTCTAATATAAGACACACAGCCTCAACCTAATACACATTGCTATAAATTTTCATCAAGATATTCCATACGGTTGCCTACTTATCGCTTGCATAAGAATAGCCTTAAAAAATATTCAAAGGGAGGTTACTCCAAAAATAAGTAAGGGGAGGCAATCGTTCTTATATGTGACATATTGTGTCAACCTAATATACATCACTATCAAGTTTCATCACAATAGTCCAAAGGGTTAGTTAGATATGAGGTGTACAAATATAGTCTGACAAAATGATCAAAGGGAGGTAACTCAAAATCTAAGTCAAGGGGAGTAACCATTCTTGTATGAGACATGTTGTCTTAACCTTATATACATTGTTATAAAGTTTCATCATGATATTCCAAAGAGTAACCAAGTTATGGAATGCTAAAGAATTGCCATACAAACTGCCATAGACGAGTTTTTTCAAAGGGCTGTAACTCCGCTAAAAATCATCGGAGCAAAATTTCCGTATAATATGCGCTACTCCACATCATAGTCATACTGTTTACAAAGTTTCAGCTTAATTGGATGAAAACTATAGGAGGAGTTATCCGGAAACAAACACCCCAAAAATTCTAAGAAAAGGGCTATAACTCCGTTAAAAATAATTGGAGCGTGACCTTGAAACGATATGCGCTGGTCCACCTCATAGTCTTACTATATACCAAGTTTCAGCTCGATCTGATGTAAACTGTAGGAGGAGTTATCCAGAAACGAAAAGTTTACGACGGACGGACGGACGCCAGCGCCATAACAATATACGTCCCGTTTTTCAAACGGGCGTATAAAAAATGATTTAATTTAAATTACACTGACCTTATTTCCAAGGTAACATGTTGTCTTGGAAGGTTGATAAAGGGCTTGTCTGCACCCAAAGACTTCCTTAGGTTACAGGAAGTCTAAGAATGTTGAGAATGGATTTGATTGCACCCCTTCACACACAATGTATGCCAGGGTATAATTACACAGCATGAAAGATTGTAATTATCATGTTAACTCCAAAATTAAATACCAAATGGCAATACTTTTCAAGTAGAAAACATGCATTTTATAATCAAAAGTTTTAAAGTTATAAAATCATAATTTCAGGACAGATATTCCAATATCTGTAGGAAAAACTTGGTTGTGAGACAACAAGGCAATATTTGCATGTCTATACTTAATATTTTACAAATATACCTATGCCTGTTTTAACCAGCTTATTATGTTTTTAACATTCTGTCACCAGTTGTTCAAAGCATCGTTAGCCTAACAAGCTCATTAAGAGGTTAAGTGTTTTACGACTTTATAGCCAAAAACATGTATAGATTTTGTTAAAAATATGTGAGAAGCTTTTGCAATGCAAAAGCTTCTCACATTTTTTCAAAAAAAACTTTTGGCGTATTTGAGATATTAACGTCTGAAAATTTAACATCTCGTTAACTAACAACATCATTAGTTTTGAACATCTGGACCCTGCTATTTTGTGCAAACATCTCATCCGGTTGATAACTGATGACCTGGTGCCTTCTCTATGTACTGGAATCAGATGTCACTACCAGAAATGTGTCCAAAGTCTATGATGGGTTTAGGTTTGTAATGTCTCTGTGAACTGTATTTCATGGTCTATTGATTTTTCCCTCACATGTCCAACACTATTTAAAGGAGTCATTATGGCAGTCAAGCTTTGGTCCAGGTAAGTCTCATACCAAGTTTGAATCCTCTACCTTTAAGGGTGACCACATTATAGCAGCCAACGACCACATTATAGCAGCCAAGAGACCCTCTTACAAATGTCTAAACCTTAATCTTAAATGGATCTATCAACTTATATATGGGCGTACACACAATCCGAACACTCTACCATAGAAATTTTTTGTATTGGGACTTATACATCTGAGCAAACAGTGCAGACCCAGATTAGACATTGTAAGCCATTTCATCTTCATCTTGTGGATGCATTGCAAAATCAAATTGTTCTATTTTTAAGACAATTATTTCAGGGGTCTTAATTTTTAGTATTTCTATGGTACATGTATTCCCCAGGGTATAAAAATTGACAATCAGAAAAAATAATAGTTGACTCCTGACCAGGGTTGGACTAAGGTCGGAGAAGATGGTTGAATATGAAATGATTGACATCATTAGAAAAGGATGTAAAGCTATATGAATATAATTATGAGCCTGGACACGACAAAACCAACAAAGACATGTGTGCCCCCAGCCAAGACTCAGATCGGCCTGGGCATCTGCCCAGTCTGATCAGAATCTTCGCTGTGCGCTCAAAAGGTAGCTACGGGTCTAAGCTACCTCCATGTGGACAGCAAAGACTCTATCAGGCTTGGCTGCTGCACAGGTTGATCTGATTTTTCGCTGGGTGCACATGCCACATGTTGGTTTTGTCATGTAGCGGCTCAATAAAACCGCTGTTCATCTAATAGACGACTACGCTAACAAGTCAGTTTTCACATTTTATATTGGGCCAGGCTGCATAGGGCAGTCTGTAGCCTGTCTGACTCAAGAGCCAGAGGTCCCTGGTTTGATACCCAGTCCGGCCACATACTTTCGTTTCTCCTGCTGATTCAAGACAGGCAGGTGTCAGTTACTGGTGACGTATGTGCACTTAGTACTGGTTAACCACCTCAGAGGTCTAAGCCTGTCAAGGAATAGTGTGGTTAGGTAAATGACCACAGCCGTTTACCATGGACGTAAAACAATAAAACAACAACTGATCTGGGCTTGCACTTTCTGTCCCAATATTTAGAAGCTTCACGGTAATAACTTTTTTATGCTATGCCAGTAAAATGTTTTATTTAAGGCTTTTGTTTTATAATTTAGTTTAAGCATATTTGAGCTGTGACATGACAAAACCAACACAGTAAGATGTGTGCCCAGCGAAGACTCAGATCAGCCTGGGCATCTGCTCATTCTGATCAGAGTCTTTGCTGTCCTCATGGAGCTAGCTTAGACCCTTAGTTACCCTTTAAGTACACAGCCAACAATCTGATCATACTTGGCAGATGCCAAGGCTAATCTGAGCCTTTGCTGGGCGTACATACCACTTTGTTGATTTTGTCGTGTCCCTGCCCACAAAAACTGTGCAATGGGGTAGGGAAACCAGTTCTACATCTTTCAATAGTAGCCCTTCCCTGTAAAACATCCAATACAAACAGCCAATATGTCGAAAAAAATAAAATCCGCAATATAGGACCGCTAAATTTACAGAAACACAAATATAACATAAATCTAACATAAACATTGTTGCAGTGCCCTAGATAAGACGGAGTATTTGGTGATAATCAGGGATAATTTTTGTCAATTCTGGATAAAAACATATGTTGTGACCCCTCATCTGAACCGTCTCGGCGAGACGGTTCAGATGAGGGGTCACAACATATGGTTTCATTGAGAAATAAAGAAAATTATCCCTCAATTATCATCAAATACCCCTCTTATCTAGAGCTCTGTGTTATATACAAGTTTTACTTGTTGATTATTTGTATAGCTGATCTGTTTCCCTTGTATTATAAAGAATTTAGAAAGTTATCAACATACCATTTATCACATAATTTTTCTTTTCTATTTCTGTCTGAAATAACTTATTACTGGTGAAAAAAATCAAGGAAACCTCTATTCAAAACTATGATTTAAAAAGTTGTAGTTCTATCTTTAAACTCTCATACCTCCTCAAATGATCTGGGATCTCATACAACAACTGATCTTCTTCTGATCTATATAATATAACAGTAATGCTTCCACATCTATTCCAGAAAACTACATTATTGAAGTATTGTTTTTACGCCAAAGAAATACAATGCAAATGTGCATTTAATGCTTTAGTCTCGATGGAACAATGACATGACTGAACTTTATCCAATATGGGTATATAATGAGAAGTTATGATAAAGATCTATAGTAATAGTACATTAAAAGTTTAAAGTATTTACAAAGCTTAACTTGATAATGTGACAGCTTAATATACATGCAATGGGACACCTTGTTCCTTAACAAATTTCTACAAGCAATCAACTTACAATATTTATTAAGCTAAAAAACCAGTGTTTTTTTCCTTTCCAGAATCACATGAAGTATCTATATCAGTCTTATCAAATTCTGCTATAACATAGGTATTTCTCTTCCAAAACAATCAACAATATCAGCAATTGAATTTGGAGTGAAGTTATTTCACTGTCACATGAACCCAGCAACAAATGCAGCTTAATAACAACATAACAATAATAATGATAGAATATAACATGTGAAATTATACAAAGAACATAATGAAACAAATGTTGACTATCAAATCACTGGACCTTATGTAATGTAAACCACAAGTTAATGATAAATGACATCACATCATTAACAAGGCTATACTAGGAGGGATGTTCAGAAAGTTCTGATCGTGACCTCTTATTTTGGTAACCATTATAAATACAGAACTTCTGATAGCAAAAATATATAAAGGTATGATATGTCCAGTCAACGCTGCAAACCTGCTGCATATTTTCTACAGGACATATTTTTTAACGTTTTTGAAAGAGGTTACCCTACAGCCACTGCAGATTTTCACTTAAGAAGGTCATAGTTCATATATGAGCAGTCTTTGAATTGTTTTCATCATTGCTACTTAAACTTATTCCCCAGGCAACTGTGACCTGTAAATATAGCGGAAAAAATATTTAATCTAGGTTCCATACTGTCCTTTCAATTTAGATAATAAGCATTTTATATAGTACCTAATTCTCCCTTTCTACTAAAGTTATAATGATTTTGTAACAAAAACAACAGTTTTAACATTCAAAATCTTGTTAAGGAGAGCCTTTGCATGGGTCAATTTGAAACCGTCAAAAAATCAAAATTGATGCAAACAACAAAGCCGCCACAAGCTTTCGAAAATGACGTTGACGTTGTTTTCACTAATGTCATAAGAACTGCGCATTGCTTTGCAAGGACTAAATTGATAACGTTTGCTGCCCTTCTAACTTTTGAATAGATATTGAAAACAACAAATGACAAGAAGCTGACAAAAATTAATTTTGTATTTACAATGATTTTTCACTTGAATGACACACTGAAAATAAATTCACAAATGAAATTAGCCCAGTGGTATGACTGGGGCCTTATAACATGCGTTGTAACTCAATAAGAATATATATCTTTGAATAGTGTTAGGTATCATTATGAAGACGAAAAATAGTGCTTTCAATACATGCTTAGCATTTGTCCCCAGCATGCCGCTAAACATAGCTATGCAGCTAGAATCAGAACTTTCTGAACAACCCTCGTATAAGCTCACCTTGACAACTTTTTAGACCCTCTATAATAACAACACCACCAGCAAAAAAACAAACGAAAAAACAATTGGATTTCTGACTGTCACCTCAATGGAAATGATGTGATGTCAGCCAAGAATATCAATACTGACCTCCCCTATCGTGTTGGACTGTTCACACTGTTCTGGCATTCAACACAGCCAACGAAGTCAACGTACTTTAAAACTTGATTGTTTTCGCATATCTCTTAGATTAATTTCAAACTATTATTCTTACGGACCCGGCAGTTTGCTATACCTCTTAGTCAGACATGATTTTTTAAGAAATTCCATCTAGTATAAATGCAGTGCTTGAATAAGTTTCTTTACCGATTCGTTGCGTAGACATTGTAGTCCAAAAATTGTTTTCAAGCATTTCTTGAATATGCATATGAATTCAGTAAAACTTTTTGATTCCTATTTCAAGAGCCGGGGATCAGATGGTCCGTGAGACTATATTTTTGAAACAAACTTATCCTGATGAGCGGAACAAGCAAGATTCCTGTACGTTGTCTTCGTTGCCTGTGTTGAATGCCAGACCAGTGTGCTGTTGGTCAATACTGGTATTTTCTTGTAGCCATCTAATCATGTGTAATGCCTTAATAGTAAAAAATTTCATGTTGTACAAAAATCTGCTTGCTTGGATAGCAAACAGTGCCAGAGCTCCTGATCAGATGGGGTAATGATGATAATCTGACGATAATTTTTCTTATTTCTCAACGAAAACATATGTTGTGACCCCTCATTAGAACCGTCTCAGCGAGACGGTTCTAATGAGGGGTCACAACATACGTTTTTATTGAGAAATATGCAAAATTATCCCTAAATTATCCTTGTTACCCCTTCTTATCTGTAGCTCTACAGTACATACAAGAAACAGACTGCTCCTGGGCAGTTAAACTTTACACAGCTTCAGGCAAGGATTGGTACTGAGGATAATTTTGAGATATTTTTTCTTATTTCTGAATGATATTTTATGTTGTTAGCTCTCAGCAGAACCGTCTCGCATGACAGTTCTTAAGAGGGGTCAAAGCATGTTATTATCAAGAAATAAGCCAAACCATCTCTAATTATTCCTGTTACCCCATCTTACATGCAGCACTGAGCTTCTTTGTCTGTAGACACTGTTTGCTCCAATACACCTTTTGAGACATAGCACCACACTAGAATTAGTAACATTTCAGACCTGTAGAATCTAAATCATCAAACATTCTTGTATGATAAACAACAATTATACTCTCCATGACAAACATGCAGAAATGCCAAAGGGCGGCCAATAGAAAATATACATGCATCATCCATCAATGATTCTAACATGACATTAATGTTTTCCCCACTGAGCCTATAGAAAGCACCACCATGTGAAAATTTGTGATAAATCACGTTAATTCTCGACATGCACATTTCGCACCTTGATGACATCGGATGTAAACATTTAACTTCTAGTGTTATCCGCTTCTTGCAAAGTTCTGTAGCAGTCCTGTAACACTGCGTCACTGTACAGACTGCTGAACATCCTAGCTCTACACAGAGGAATGGCTTGATCCCAAACAGCTTCAACAATTTGCCTTTCTCAATTATAATGGAATGATTTACCACTGTGACAGCAGTAACAGGACACAGTATATGAAGAATCAAGAATGAAATTACAACAGACAAACAATAATTTTCCATTTCAAAGTACAACATACATATAGGAGTCGCGACACGACAAAAGCAACAAAGTGGTTGTGCGCTCAGCAGAGACTCAGATCAGCCTAGGCTTCCGCCCAGTCTGATCTGAGTCTTCACTGTCCACATGGAGGCAGCTTAGACCCTTAGCTACCCTTTAAGCGCTTAGCAAAGAGTCTGATCAGACTGGGCTGATGCCCAGGCTGATCTTAGTCATCGGTGAGCACACAACCACCTTGTTGGTTTTCTACTGTCTCAGCTCAATTTTCCTTTTTCAAAGTACAACAAACATACATATTTGTAAGCTAAATCTGTTTAGATAACAAAGATTTTTTAAAATTGCTTTTTTTTTTTTATAAAATATGTTGTGCTCTTCATTAGATCTCAAAATGTTTATATGGTCCACAGAAAATAAAGTCTATCTCTATTTTATAGTCGGATCCAATCCTGTTCTGAGGATAACTCTGGAATGATATTTCATTTCTAAATTAACACATATGAGCCACGACATGACAAATCCAACAAGTGGCATATACCCCCAGCGAAACCTTAGTACAGCCTGGGCATCCGCCCAGTCTGATCCGAGTCTTTGCTTTGCGCTTTATACAGGGTAGCTAAGGTTCTAAGCTACCATAGTTCTGACAAACATCATCCATTGTGTGCTAAAAGTGTAGCTAAGGGTCTAAGCTACCTCAATGCCGACAGCCTTGACTCTGATCAGACTGGGTGGATGCCCAGGCTGATCTGAGCCTTCGCTGGGCGCACATGCCACTTTGTTGGTTTTGTCGTGTTGGGGCTCATATGTTGTGACCTTCAATGTCAGAGGCAATTCAGCTGAAAGTTGCGACACATTTTATTACAAAGTACATGTATAACAGAGCTCGAGATAAGAGGGATATTGAGGAGAATTTAAGGATAATTTTTGATATTTCTCAACAAAAACGTATGTTGCGACCCATCATTAGAAGCGTCTTGGTGAGATGGTTCTAATGATAGGTCATAACAAATGTTTAACAAAAACATATGTTGTCACTCATCATTAGAAACGTCTCGGTGAGAGGGTTCTAATGATAGATCATAAGGTATGTTTTTATGACCAAAAAAAGGAAAATCATACCAAAATTATCTGTGGAACCCCTTCCTATCTGGAGCACTGGTATAACATAAATTACCACAAAATTATCTCCCAAAACACCACTAATCTCTCCCTATAATACAACAATCTAAGCTTTAATGTGAATGCCTCAAGTTTTATCTTAAATGCTGAAATTATTTGTTAGCAGGCTTGCTTCAAGCTGCATTTCATCGACATCCTCTTGTCCCAAATAAGCGTCTGAAGTAAATGGAACGCTCCTGGTAATCTCTGGCATGTTTTCGTCGTGGTATCCATGAGCTTTTCTGTAGTGGCCCTGTAAACATTGCTTCACTGTAAAAGCTGCTGAACATCCTGGTTCTGCACAGAGGAATGGCTTGATCCCGGAGTGGGTCAACAAATGTACCTTCAAGTTACTTTTATCTCGGAATAGTTTCCCACAGCGGTCGCAGGACACTGTGTATTTCTCTTCATGAATAAACCTATGCTTTTTAAGAACTGAGTCACATGAGAAGAACTTACTACATACCTCGCACTGATATACTCCCTTTGCATGAGCGCGCCGCTTGTGGGCAGCCAGCTTTCCAGGATTTAAATAGATTTTTCCACATTCATCACACCCCACCTGCTGCACACTGTGTGTATCTTTCATATGTGCATTCAGTCGAGTCTGGTACACATAAGCATTCCCACATATGGCGCACACAAATTCTCCCCCTGCACCATCGTGATAGGCGTAAACATGCTTTTTCAACTCTTTCTTAGTTAGGAATGACTCCTTGCAAAGTCTACACTGTGACCGTAACTGGGCCATATTAGACGTGTGATAGATTTGACAGTGTTTGATGTAATTTACGCTGTTTGTGAAAGATACCTTACATTGTGTACAAAACTTTTTATCTCCCTCATCTCTGTTTATCGGAAGCGTAGTCCTTGTGCTACCTTGGCTGCCTTTTACTTCTTCAAAATAACTGGTGTAGTAAACAAGCTCTTCTCCAACTCTGATAGGCCTTCTTGATAAGAAGTACAGCTGCTGTTCTCTGGCAATGCTAACTAAATTGCACGTTTTCTCCGATGATGGTCGCAGATATCTAGAAATGTATAAAATAATATCTTAGATAATAATAAACATGAGTCATGTCCAAGAAGGCACATGGAATCAAAAAACATCGTACTGTCAAACTAATAAATGTAATGGATAGTTCTTACATGTATCAAACAGTGCAGAGCCAGATCAGACTGCTCCGATAGCAGTCTGATCAGGGTCTACACTGTTTGCTATTTCATCTGCATCTTTTGGATGCACTAAAGAACCAGACTGTTCCATTTAGGACAATTTAGGTCTTCCAACTTTTAGAGTTATCAACTCTTTCGGGGCCACTGTCGCCCAGATGCAGCAACTAAGCAGAGCGCAATTGTTGCTTTAATACGACCGGCACAGTCTCAATAAATATCTTCATTTTACAACATTACAAGGGAAGTACTTCAAAGTTCACAACAGATCATGACAAACAAAGATTTTTTGTGAAAGAAAAAACAAACTTTGGCTGTTTTTTTATGAAATTTAGAGACTTTCAAGGGTTTTATTTACCAAAAACACCTAAAATTTTAAGATAAATTTGGTGCTGGCAAATGCATTAGTATAAAAACTTGGTGCCAAAAGAGTTAAAGTATCTTTACTGCTGATCCAATGCCATGATGGTGCATCAACATAATGAATATAAAGTTGGTACAAAATTGTAAGCCTACAGTGCTGACCTGTTATCATCTGGTGGAAGGTTTTGCAGATGGTGTTGTTTTTGCAGCTGGTTTCGCAGCTGGTATTGTGGCGTGTGGCGGCCGTAGAAAGGTCTCCCCGTACATCATCCATAGTAGTGTGAATTATTTTTTATTTTTGTCCTTTGAGATCAGAAGATATACTCTAAGAAATCAAAAGTTTTTGAGTGGTTTAGACTCATATTCTAAACCATCGCTTTTTGTTCATTTAGAACTTCTGGATGCTATTCAGTCTTTGAATCGACTGCCTTATCAAAATTTAGACATTACAGTATGTTTTTTCTCTGGCTTTTGTTGCCAGATCATGTCAGGGTCACTGATGAGGCTTGAATAGAAGAAACTTCAAAGTATGACCTATTTTCCTTCTTTTGAATGTGTTCTCTGTTCTTGAAGGAAATCTTATTGATTTTAGTTTGATTAATAATGGCATATCTTTAAAGATGCAATTTTAAATCCACCTGAAGTTAAAAACTCAAATTCTGCAATTGGATAGACAAACTATAACACTATTTAAGTCATATGTATGTTAATTTAAATGCACAAA
Source organism: Ctena decussata (assembly GCA_963989385.1). NCBI lineage: Eukaryota > Metazoa > Mollusca > Bivalvia > Lucinida > Lucinidae > Ctena > Ctena decussata. The sequence goes on along the minus strand of OZ022511.1, from coordinate 74,930,622 downwards.
AATTTCAGATTAGCAATCTCACAAAACACCTGGGGCCGTATTTATAAAACGACTTAAGTCCTTGCTATGCTGTTGCTAAGGCTAAATGTCTATGAAGGAGGTTCCCGACAACTATGAAATTTGCTCTGGAGGAACAGTCTTTTTATTTTTGGAACTGCAAAATTACCAGGAAGGCCTATACTTTTTCTTAATCATTATAAAACATTATAAGAGGGAGTATTCGATGATAATTAGGGATGCTTTTCCTTATTTTCCTTATTCCTCTGAAACTGTATGTTGTGACCCCTCATCTGAACCGTATTGTCGAGACCGTTCAGATATTGGGTCACAACATGTGTTTTAAAGCAGATTTAACAAAAATTATCCCTCATTATCACCAGATACTCCCTCTTATCTAGAGCTCTGCCTAATGTATTATTTGTCATATATGCCCCTACTCTAATAAATGCCCCTGCATCTTTTCCCAATGCTGTCCTTTTTCAAATAAGTAGATCATTGCGATCTAGACCTGAGGTAATGCACTGATGGAATTTCAAAGGTCTAAGGCTTATGGAGGTATGTGCAGAATCGGGTTGAAAAACATACATTGTGTCAATTTTTGTTAACAGGGTCAATTATTAGAAAGAACTCCCATCAAAATCCTGAAAATGACCAAATTCATTTTCTGTCCATTGAAGAGGACATTAACTCCTGAGAGGGTACTCCAGACCCCCGTCCTCAAGGGTATTCAAGTTCCAGTCAGAGAAACTGACCCAGGTTACCAGGTACTCAAGTAACATTTTGTTGACCCACTGCAGCCCTACATACTTCAAAAATATATATACAGACCCCTTATTTAAACTGCTTAAGGGTGGCAGCTTTACTGAATGTCTTAACATGTTTTTGTTCTGAAATAAAATATCCTGAATTACCCTCTTTATTCGGCTTTATAACAAAGGCTTTGTCTCTCTAGAGTGACCCCAAATATCTAAATCAGTCTTATGCAATTCTGCTATAGGATGAGGTATTCCCTTAAAAAACAGTCTTAAAACCTAGACCTCTCATAAGACGGATCTAGATTTTTTGGGATTGGTTTGGAAGGGAAACTTGCCTTATAACCAAAGAAATAGAGTACCATCAAAAACCACCCTTACATAAAACTACGCTTTACCTGCACCAGTTACTTTTCATTTCATCTCTAGTGTTCATGAATGCCAAGTTCTTCCATTCTTTGTCCTTTGCAGCATACCAAATATGCTGAAAATCCATATCAGGTGCAATGTCTTTGAACTCCATTTCTTCCCCAATGACTGGTCCAAACTGAGTTCCTTTCTGTATGTGAGTTTTGCAGAAAACTCCAAGTCCATGTTCTCGATCACCCGACATTCCAAGATATAGCTCAGATGGCAATGTAGCTAAAGAATTTATCAAGGAATTTTCGCAGAAGTCATTGTCATATATATGAGCCAAGGGTTTATCATCTGTACAGTTAAGTGCTACATGATCTCTTCCACCACAGATTGCACATGTACTGTGCTTTCGAGAGTGTTTCACACGGATTTCTTGTACTTCAGTCACGTCTGAATCATGCTCACCATCATTTGCAGGTGGTTTACCTTTACTTTTCAGCAATTTCCTTTTGATAACTTTCCCTTTACCTTTTTTAACAAATCTTCCTTTCTTGTTTCTGAACTTTTTCACAACTAATATTTTGATCTTGGGTGGAGCTTTAGGCTTCTCCTTGTCTTTGTCAGGGCTGCTCTCGTCAGTTACACCTGGCTCAGTTTTGATCATTGGATTAATATTTGCCAAAAGAGAAGCATACTTTTTTATGTCAAATCCTTTGCTGCCTGACTGTTCATCTATTTTGGTTGTTCCTTTACCTGGTTTCTGCACCACAACTACTTTAAAAGGCTTTTTAACATTTTTCAAGGCATCCATTACATTGTCAGTCTTTAAATGCCTTTTCCTTACAGACTTCTCTTCTACTTTATCTTTACTTGTGTCACCAGAAGTTGAACTGCCAGGCTCTACCACAATAACCTCTGTTTCCTTGTGACCACCAGGCTTCACCACAATTACCTCTGTTTCCTTATGAGAGTTGCCCTTGTCACCCTTTTCATCTGGCTCTTTAGTCACCTTGACACTATCCATATCAGGGAAAACACTTTGTGTACTGGGTTGAATGTTTTGAATGTCAATTGGTGAGTCTTCCTGAGGCCAATCTGTATAAGTGCCTGAAGGCTGTTCATCTTCATTACTTGAATTTTCATCACTCTCAATGATTTTGTCACTCTTAGCTTTCTTTCCTTCATCAATCTTATCTTTCTCTCCTTCAGTAACTGTCCTATCATCTATCCTTTCCTCTGTCTTATCATCTGCATCTGTGTGTATCTGAGCTGAGTAAGAAAAATTTCCAAATCTTTTTTTCAAACTGCCAGAATATTTAGCGAGGTTTATACCTTGTCCATGACTTAGGTTGGCAGTTTTCAAGTTGTCAGTTTTCAAGTTGTCAGAATCTTTAAAAGTGTCTTTATTTTGACCAAGACTTGAATTAATACCTTTCACATTGGTAGACTCTTTCACAATGTTTTTACTTTGATCATGACTTAAACTAGCAGTTTTCAAACTGCTGGGATCTTTCACAATGTTTTTACTTTGTTCAAGACTTAAACTAGCAGTTTTCAAACTACTGGAATCTTTCACAATGTTTTTACTTTGACCGAGACCTAAATCGGCAGTTTTTAAACTGTTGGAATCTTTTGCAATGTTTTTACTTTGACCAAGACTTAAATCAGCAGTTTTTAAACTGTTGGAATCTTTCACAATGTTTTTACTTTGACTGAGACTTAAATCAGCAGTTTTTAAACTGCTGGAATCTTCCATGATGTTTTTACTTTGGCCAAGACTTAAACTACCTGACTCTTTAACAATATTTTTACTTTGGCCAAGACTTAAATCTACACTGTGATCATAGCTTTCTTTTCCTATTTCTTTGTCCACAAGGTTCTGTAGGAAAGTATCTGTCATTGGATGTTTATCAAGAGATAATGGTGGACCATAGCTGCCTTCAACAATGGGCACTGATCTGCTGTATGGATTTGTGTATCTATGTTCCATTCCTTGTGACATGACAGACATATCCGCTGCCTCCCGGCTCAAATCTTTAGGCAAATATGCTGGGTACTGGTCAAAATACCCTTCAGAAACTGCAGGATTCCTAGTACCAGAGACGTTACTTGTAATTGTTTCATTCCACGACATGGGGATATCATTCTGATATCCCCTTGGGTCATCTTTCACGGAACGTCCTAAATTCCGTGGGAATATACTAGGGGATGGTCTGAACTCATCGTACATGGACCCAAAGTATCCTGGCATCCTGCAATCTGGTAATTGCCCTGGAAATGGCGGCAGGCTAGCCAAAAAGCTTGACCTAGGAGAAACTCCATCATATGGATTGTATGGTTTGTCTCTGTCCATATCCTGAAAATAAAAAACAATACAAGAAATATTGCAGTATCAGAGCTCTAGATAAGAAGAAGTATTTGATGATAATAAAGGATAATTTTTCTTAATTCTCATCAAAACCATATGCCTCAGGGGTCACAACATATGTTTTTATGCAGGATTAACAAAATTATCCCTAATTATCACCAAATACTCCCTCTTATCTAGAGCTCTGAGTATGTAACAAATCTCCCAAAAGCCCTTTAACATTAACCTTTGAACCCTGGTATTCAAGTGCATCAAAGCAATTTTCATTTTCCTTTACTTTTCCATGAAGTATCTATTCTCATCAAAAGTGTTTGAGCATACAATGAGAAATAATTTGACCACCGACCAAAATGGGTTGTGTCCCTGACCTTGGGTGCCTCAAACTTTTGCATGACACTGATGGCATACCTTCTGCTTATGCTCTTAAACTGTTCTGTAACATTTGAATCAACCATGAATACATGCCATGACCCAAATGTATCGCTGCTTTCAATAGATCTTCCCCAGACTTGTCTAAGGAGCAAGTTTGAAGACTCTAGCCCTTGCAGTTACATATGCTTAGGAACTGATCTAAACACAACAGCAATTTTGGTAACCGTTACCAAAATCTAATCAGGTCTTTTCCCCAACTCAATGATGTATCTGTGCACCCAATGATGTATCCATGCAAGTTTGGACAAAATCAATCCATCCTGTCAGGAGAGAGAGTGCAGACAAGAAACTACCCTAACGCCGACAGAATCTACACCAAAAACAATATGTCCCCCTATGGTTGGGTGGGTGGGTGGGTGGGGGGGGGGGACATAAATAAAAGGGAGTTAGGGACATAACTCTGAAAGTAAGTAACCAGGAGCAACCATTCTTATATGACACACACCGTTTCAGGGATTTCGCTAAGGACTGAATGACTGGTGGTCCACAGGACCAACTTATCCACAATTTAAGTGGTCCTCTCGATGTTTCGGCTATTCTTTGTTATCATGTGTTTTCATTTAATTTGAAAATCAGTTGGTCTGCAGGACCAGCTACCAAAGACATCAACTGGTCATGCCCAAAAATCACAGGACCAATGGACTTATGATTCAGATTTCTAGTGGGGTTGTTTGGCAGGACAGGGATCTCCACCTGTCAGACGGCCCGTTGTATCTGTTGAGTCCTCGTCTTTGCTTCTTCATGGTGTTGAAATTTGATTTATGTGTTTACCGTGATGATTCATTGACGAGTTAGAGGGTTATCATGCGAACCGAACAACCAACTAAATGTTTTGTACCACTTCAGAAACTGAGGGTGAGGTTGGGCCTGTAAAATCGATTTAAGCCCCCCAGTAATTCATTACTGACCGTTCCAAGGCGGTAGTTCTGTTGTGGTTCTCTGTTGCCTGTTTTGGTGTCAGAGTTTCTGTGATGTTTTACCTTATGTATGTTCTTATTATTTTTGGTTCGGTTTGGGTTGCTGAGTGGCCACCTTTTGGGAACAAGCTGCTCACTCGGTTGGCCATATGTTCTCTGTATCTTGATTATTTGTAATCTTAGTTGTTTCCAACTATGGTTTGAGGGCTGGATTTGGATTTTGATTGTTTCAGTTCCTGGTCTTTGCATACTTTTAACTTTTATGGTTAATAAAACCCCTGCCGTTTCAACCTCATCTACAATACCCTAAAGTTTCCACAAGATATTCCAAATAGTAGGGTTTGTACAAGAATAGTTTAACAAGTAGCCAAAGAGGGCAACGATCGCTCACCTGAGCAATATGTGAGCCAAACGGTAGCTCAGTGGGTTAAGTGCTGGCCTACTGATCTAGCTGACCGGGTTCTAGCCCCGCTTGAGGCAAGTCTCTTTTCTACCGTCAACTGGGTTCCATTGTACACAGCCTTTCATTATCATCCTCCCATCGTCCTGATATGACTGAAATACTGTTGAAAAGGATGTAAAATCGCAAGTCACCAACCCATCCAAGGGGCTTGACTGTCAGGATTTATGTAGGGGACTTCAAAACATTGTTATATGCTAAATATATAAGCTTCAGGCCCCAGTGGCGGATCCAGAGGGGGCCGGGGGTTTCAAACGAACCTCCCTCTCAGACCCCCTCAGCTAATTTGATTTGAACCCCCTGTCAAAAAATTCCTGGATCCGCTCCTGGGCCCCATGGTTTCAGAGAAGAAGATCTTTTAAGTTTTTCCCATTGTAAGGCTATGGGAGCTTATGAACCCCAGGGTGTGGCTAGTTTGGACCCCAGAGGCATGGTTGGCAGGATTTAAGTAGGGGACCCTTTGACATTGCTACATACTTATTATATAAGCTCTGGGCCCATGGTTCAAGAGAAGAAGATTTTTGAAATTTTCCCATTATAAGTCTATGAAAGCTTAGGACCTGTGGGGTGTGGCCAGTTCCGACCCCAGGGGCTTGATTGGCAGAATTTATGTAGAGGACCACTAGTCATTCCCACATACTAAATATATGAGCTCTGGGCCTCATGGTTTCAGAGAAGATTTTTAAAGTTTTCCCATTATAAGACAATGCGAGCTTTATGTTGCCATGGCAACCAGAGTTCCAAGCCGATCTGCCCAAAAACCTTATGCAGTCAATCCCCCACCCCAACAATGCTACATATAAAATTTGATCAAGATTGGCCTGGTGGTTTAGGAGATAATGGCATTTAAAAGTGTGGATGCCGAGGCCAATGACGCCGACAACGGACCAAGGCTATACTTTAAGCTCACCTTGACAGGTGAGCTAAAAACTAACAAAAGGGCTGTAAATCCAAAAATAAGGAAGGGGAAGAAATTATTCTTTTTTAAGACCAAAAACAAGGAAGGGGAAGCAATTATTCTTTTATAAGACATATTGTCTCAACCTAATACACATTGCTTTTCAGTTTTGTCAATAGTTTTGATAGTTTCTGTTCATGTAGATTTTCACCTTGTGGAATGGATTTTGACAATTGTCTTCCAAACAAATGTCATTTAGGAATCTGAAAGGCGTCTGCTTAAAAGCAGCTTTGCATCAAAAAACTTTTGTTAAGGTAGTGGTAAAGTCAATTTGGTGGTGGTAAAGCTAATACACTCATAGTGGACAGCACTGGTATATAATTTAGAGATGAGGGACTTACTTAAATCATCTGAATTCTTAAGAAATTGCAATATTCAGAGACAGTGATAGTATGGTGATGCATCGCGATGTAAGACCCTCGATAGTAATAGTATTGTGATAGGGGTTTCTCCGATAGTGATAGTATCATGATAGTCAGAATTTGGGACAACAGTCAGCCCTACCCAAAGCATATGCCTGATCCTAAAAGGCCATGGTCAGTACTAGAAAATATAGGCGAAATCATTCAAAAGTCAATCAGTCAATCTACTTCCAAAGAGCTCTACAAGTTTCAAGACCCTAGCTCAAATACTTTTCGAGATATCTTGCTGCCAACTTTAAAATGTCAAAATTTTCAGAGTCATGACTCCAGAAAATTATGAAATTTGTTCTAAGTTAATAATTTAATCTACTCATTACCGCCAAGCAGCATACCAAGTTTTAAGTCCCTAGCTCAAATAATTTTTGAGTTGTTAAAATGCCAAAATTTTCAAAGGGCGATAACTACAACAAAATTTGATGGATTTTATTCAAAAGTATACCTCTTCATCTACACATCATTCTTAATAAGCTGGCTAAAGTTCAAGCACCTAGCTCAAATACTCTATGACATGATGTGTACATCCTCTTAGAGACAAATAACCTAAAATTTATGCCTATCTGATAATCAGACCAGATGTTTTAGCCATCGCCTAATTACCTGGGCACTGCAGGTATCAGCTAAACATGCTTTGTGAACTACTTTTGCCATTAGCCCTGGGTCCCGTTTAATAATACAGGTAATTCAAGCATACAGTATTTTTATCAGCGGTGCTACTGAAACCTGATTCACGGTATTAGTGCGCCAAATAAAGAACGCTCTCATAAAATACTCAAGAAAATCGCATATCCAATGATAAAGTTTTGTCTACTTTTATTCTAAATACAGTCAGTGTGTTTGAAGACATATTTTTGAAGTATCACACGAAAATAAGTTTGCGATACAACTGGAACTATTTTTTATAAAGGCTGTTGTAAAACAGGGAATACTGTTTTGCTGGTTCCCGTGCCATTACAAAATTGTTATATTACTGAAAGCTTAAATTTTAACGTAAAAATCCGTTCAAAAAGCCTAAACAACATATCTTTTAACGAGGATTTCGATTTTCTAAATCATATCAAGACTAGGATGCGGGATATTTATGATTTACTTTTAACTGGAGAAAATCGGTTAACAGCGTTATCTTCACCACCTGGGGCACTGCGGCGAAATTGCATAATTCTGTATCATTTATTGGTATACCGGAGGATTATAGGACCAGTTTCATTAGAAACACATGTGAAATCGATACCCCGAGTAACTCGAGTTTATATAGCAGTAAGTCGGGTAGGTCGGGGTCAATTCTCTAAGAGCATGTACACAGCATGTCCTGCTGACACAGTTAAAATGCCAAAACTTTCAAAGAACCATAACTCCAACAAAAATTGATGGATTTTGTTCAAAAGTTTATCACTTCGTCTGCTTATCATCTTCAAAAAGCTGGTAAAGTTTCAAGTCTGTAGCTAAAATCAGAGTTCACGAAAGTCTGCCAGAGTTTACAGGACCGAATCTGGTAAAATGATTAAAATGCACTTGAAAATTCTGAATATTTTTACCAGACCGAATGAGTTTTTACCAGACATGTCAGGCGGTCAGACGGAATTTCGTGAAGACTGAAAATACTTTTCGAGATATCTTGTTTCAAGTCCGTAGCTAAAATAATTTTTAAGATATCTTGCTGACAAAGTTGAAATGCCGAAATTTTCAAAGGGCCATAACTCCTACAAGGGCTTCGCAAGCGGCACATTATACGCCCGTTTAAATGTCATAAAGGAGTAACAGAATGAACAAGACTGTTTACAAAAGGATAGACAGGCAGACAAACAGAGGCAACCACTCTATAATAAATGAATGCAACATTATTTAAATATTCAACGTATCAAATACTATATTAGTATACCAAGTCAAAGTCAAACAAGCGAGATAAACTAAATATACTAGATATAACATTCTTGGTTCTACTACATTCCCTTGACATCACCATTAAGTTGTGTTTTAAATAATAACAATAATATTATTAATATATAATATTTTAAACGGTTGAAATGTTACAGAGTAAACAGGATATTTATGCAAGGGCAGGTAATTCAGTAAGTAAGCCAAAGTTGTGGTTCTTGCTGCTCAGGATACATAGCCTCATTATTATACACATTCCTACAAAAATTCATTCTAATATTTCAAAAGGAAAAACAGATTTGGAGTGAATGAGAAAGGCCTGAAAAAAACTAATCAAAGGGAGGTTCCTCCAAAATTAAGAAAGGGGGAGCAACCATTCTTACATGTGACACACTGTCTTGTGATCATGCACATTGTTGTAAAGTTTCATCATGATATTCCAAATGGTTACCAAGTTAAGGTATGCACAAACTATACACAAAAATAGCCTACAAGAACTAATGAAAGGGATGTAACTCTAAAACAAAGAAAGGGAGAGCAGCCATTGTTGTACATCGTTGGGACTTCATACACATTGCTATGAATTTTCATGAAGATATCCCAAACGGTTATCTAGATATGGCACGCACAAGACTTGCGGGGAAAAAATTAATAAAGGGGCATAACTTGGAAACTAAGGAAGGGGGAGCAACCATTTCTGTATGTGACATGTTCCCCCAACTTCATACATATTCCTAACAAATATCATGAAGATATCCCAAATGGTTACTGAGTTATGGCGCGCACAAGAATGTTTATGGACCGCCAGACGGACAGCGCCATGACATACTACATCCGTTTTTCAAAACGGGCATATAAAAATTGATGGATTTTGTTGAAAAGTTGATCAGTTCATCTACTCATCATTTCCATTAAGCTGGTACAGTTTTAAGTCCATATCTAAATTCCTTTAGGAGATACCTTGCTGACTAGATTTCATTATGGATTCTCTCAAGGGGTGTGACTCCAAAAAGAACATTATTATTGTCTGGCAGCCATTCAGTCATTCATACAAATAGCTCAATGAATTTATGCATCACATGCACATACACATTTACCTTGAATGAAAAAGTTTTACACAAATACCAGTACAAGCTATTCCCTACAGTCGTATTCTTGCTGTTATGTCAAGTTTACTAATTCTTTCCACTAGAAATATAAACTACAAAAGCATAACATGAAACCTTCTTATCATTATCATAAAGGCACCCTTACCAAAAAGATTCTTTGCCGCAAGGTTGCTGCAGCCTTGCTGCAACCTTTCCGCAATGAAATTCTGTGCCGGAAAACTGTGCCGATCTTTGCCACTAGAGGCAAGCTTTCGGCAAGCACCTGTGCCGCTAGCGGTGACTTCGCCATTGCATTGCCAGAAAGTATTAAATATCAGAAACCTTGCTGATGCATTGCCAGAAACTTAAACTTTCTCCTTAACCTTACCAAAACTATGCCACAAACTTAGAATTTGGCTTCAAGTTAACCAAAACTTTGCCATAAACTTATACTATGATTATCAAAGTGCCACAGCTTTGCCAGAAACTTAGACCAAATTTAGTCTGACATCGCTGTAACTGATTTCAAAACAACCAAACTTTAGTCTGCCAAAAAGTCAAAACTAAATTGTAACTTTTTTAAACAGACATAATGAGTAACTAAAACTACCCTTGTTGCACTTACAGTTTAGGAATGTCGGGTCATTTGGAACTCTATGTTCTCTAAGTTAGAAATGTCTGCGTACAACTCACATGTTACTGTATTTGACTAAGAGTTTAAAGCTGTAGGCCATCTACAATGCCCCCAAAGTTTATAAACATTTTAAAAAAGTCATTTGGATTTCTGAATTATACATGTAATATGCCTATAATTTAATTAGTACTTATTTGGAGTAGTATATTTTTTCCACAGCTGGTACATTATTCTAAATTTTCATTTTTTTTATTTTATCATTTTTCATCTATTTCTCTTATTGTTTCTTTCATTTATTCATTTTGGTTTTTAACACTTGTATATATGTAGTTCTAAACTGGAAAGCAGCAGGTGTGTTCAATTTTAGATGCACAATTTGTTACTGATAAGACAAGGAATAAATCTCCAGGGGTTCACAGTCCAGCCACTGTATGATGTAATATGACCAATCCCCATATGGGAAAGTCAGCTAGGGTCATTAACACTAATTGATTTGTGCATATTGTGCTAGCATTCACTTAGAAATTAGGATTTTTAGAGAGTGATATACAGTGACTATGATCTGACTTCTTGTCCATGGAATATTAAAATTGTGTTCTGATTTAGCATTATTCTGATGAAACTTTTCAATGAGTAGATTGGTAAGTCTTATTTTCATTTGTATCATTTTAAAATATGCTAAAATTTAATGATATGCAAGCTGCAGCTTTTATTATTCATACATATTCCAAGAGACTTGAAGAGAGCATGTTAAATGTTACTAGTAACTAAATGGCAAACAGTTAATCTTCTATGTGCACTAACTACACTGATATCCTCTAATGTCAGCATCCTGAGTTGGGGCTCTGCACAGGCATGGCTTTCCCATATATTTAGAGTTGTTATATCTTGAGGACTGCGCAAATGTTTTTTTCCTCTTTTCCTGGATGGTCAGTTTTGCGGTTTTATAGTCCTTTCAACAGTATTTGAGTCATATCGAGGGAATGAAAGGATGATAATGAAATACTGCAGGTGCGCAGTGGAACCTTTTTGTGACTGAAAAGATTTCCTCCTTTAGCTGGAATCGAACCCCGACTGCTAGCTTTGCATGCCAGTGCTTAACCCACTGATGCCGAGATCCCCTCTTCTCTTGGGCCATTTGCTGTAAGTCAGTTTAGCATGAACATTTGATAGTTTTTTACTTGTATTCCACCAGAAATTCTGGATATCAGGACATTTTTCTATGGCATGTGGCCTTACTGCTTATCATTGTTTAAACATTTAAGATATCTTATATATTGATATCTTATAATCTAATATGCTATATTAGATATCTTATACATAGATCTATCTTATATTTCATATAAGATATGTCAATTTAGGAAGAAGATACCTTATTAAAGTACATAAGACCTCAAATATTTCAAGATACAAGATATCTCATTTAGAATTTTAGATATTTTACATGAGATATGTCATAAGATATATACCAACAGATATCACATATGCATATGCAATAAGTCATCAAATACAAATAAGAGGGAAAACAATAAGAGGGAAAATGAAAAAAGCCTTAACCCTAAATAGATATTTGAGCCGGGACACTAGAAAACCAACAGTGTGGTTGTGCGCCCAACGAAGACTCTGATCAGCCTGGGCATCCCCCAGTCTCTTCAGAGTCTTCGCTGTCCGCTTAAAGGTAGCTTAGTCCCTTGGCTACCTTTTAAACACTTAACAAAGAGTCTGGTCAAACTGGGCAAATGCCCAGGTTGATCTGAGTCTGCGCTGGGTGCACAACCACATTGTTGGCTTCTCGTGTCGCGGCTCATTTATGAACTGCCTTTAACCAATAACCAGAGCAATTTTCTGCAAAGCTTGCCGAAGGCTTTCTGAAAATATTTATATGAATATTCATAGAATGTTTTTGACCATATATGGTATGGCAGCCCTCTCACAAAGCTTGCCAGAGGTTTGCCAAAATATATTTTATGAATATTCATAACCACCATTTTCCATATATGGAGTGGCAATGTTTCGGCAAAGTTCCCCGCATGCTTGCCAAAAAGATTTTAATGAATATTCATGAATTCACTGGTGTGCCGCAACCTTGCCAAAACCAAATATGGAGAGATGCCCTATGCCGGAACATTGCCAGTGGTCCATATGCATAAATCATCTTGCCGCAAAGTTGCGGCAACCTTGCAGTAAGCTTGCAGCAATCTTCATTTGCATGTTCAAAAAATACACTGCCGCAACCTTGCAGCAGTGTCTGCTGCAGAGCAGCCGCAAGCCTGCCATAGGGTTGCCGCAGACTTCGCCAGAGGCCTGTTTTTTTTGGTAAGGGCAATTATTGTACAAATAGAATTAGCATAAAAAATTTCAGAAATAATTGCTTAGTTGTATTTTGAGCTAGTTCCTTTGCAAAGTATGATTTGAGTTACGTCTCTTGAAAACCTATTTTTAGAATATCCCTCTAATTTATATTTTTTGCCTTTTGTTTGCAGATATATTGTTGTTGGGATACAAATGCAGTTTAATTGAAAGCATAAACCTATTGAGAATTACTTGTGATGTTTTTGCAATAAACCAATGTTTCCGTTCAATTAAATTTTTTGTATTAATTTCTAATTCGGTTGTCAGCAGCCTCACAAGCTGGTGACAACCGGTTGTCTCCAGCCTGTGAGGCTGCTGACAACCAGTTGTCACTAGCCGCTGCCTTAGTTTTATTTGTGTATTGTTTTCTTTAACAAAAATATTCATCAAGTATCTTAGGTGCACAATGTTACCAGACAGCACCATACTTAGTGGACTGTCTACCTAGTGACAGCAAAGAAGATCAAGCACCTTGTGGACACAGCCAGTGTAACATTGGCATATTAACCGGTCCATCGAATTACCCCAAACCACCCCAAAACACCCCAAACCACTCCAAAACACCCCAAACCACCCCAAACCGCCAATAAAAACACCCCAAACCACCAAAATCAATCATTCCAAACCAAATTTGGTATTTTGCAGGAACTCACACTGCTTTAGAAATGTTTGCTCATGCTAAAAATATTTGTAATTTAATATAATTGATTTACATTTGAAGCTATAGGGATTACCAATATGTAGGCACTTGTAGGCTATACATGTATTTGTTAAAGTGTGCTTCCATGAATCTGAATGGCAACTTACACGTGTATGTAATCCTGCACTTGCTGTCAAACATATATGCAGACATGCAAGCATATATTGTGTCTACATACGTACAAACGGCATACATACATATACCACTGAGTTTTTATTAGCACATACCATATGAAAATCACTTTTTCTGCAAAAAAAGATATATATTTTTTTCATTTTACACTTCTGAAGTCATTAAAAGCATAAACAAAAAAGTTTGCAAGCTATTTTAACCTGAAAACAGACTTAAGAAAAGTGGTTTGGGGTGGTTTTTAGGCGGTTTGGGGTGGTTTGGGGTGTTTTGGGGTGGTTTGGGGTAATTCGATGGACCCCACACCCGCATATTAACAACAACGACATCAGTTTCCGCAACATGCGTGAGTTCCGGATAAACACTTTGGGTCCTATCTGGGCCGTTGCGGTTAATCTACACACCCTGGGTTTTAGGGATTACTCGTCCCTCTATATTGGAGGTCAAAATAAAACCATATAAGCTGGGAGTAACTGTAATACACAAGCTACTTACTACGGTCTCAATGTCCAGAGACCCTTCTCTACACAGAGAAACCCTTTGTACTGGTACAGAGAAGAGGACGATATCAGTTTGGATCGATTAGTTGTAGTTTGGTAAAACCAAGAATTGTTACAGTGCAACATGGGTGAGCCGAGTTAAAACCCCGTACACTATCTATCTATCTATCTATCTATGTTTACTGCGTCACCCTCTACTGAGTGTTATGCGCAGGGTTAGTAGGAATAAAAGTAAAAAAAGTGATAGTGAGATCTTAAAGAATGATAGTGAGATTAGAAAAAAGATGAAAGTGTTAGTATTGTTAGCAAAGTAATGAGATAAAAGCAGGGTAAAAACAGAGGTACTCGGACAAAACGGACCATGGACAAAACGGACCAGACAAAACGGACCACGGTTAGGACAAAACGGACCACGTTTCAGGACAAAACGGACCACGTTTCAGGACCAGACAGACCACGCTAGAAGACAAACCAGACCATTAATTGGTGCCAATTAAAAGATTATGGAGTATATAATTACCAAAGACAATGTTAAATGGTCACAGTTATTTGACTACTGTTCATGATCTCAACCATCTTTGGTTGTCGCAACTATCTAATAAATTTAATAAAAGATTTTTTATCTTTTGAGCATGCTAATTTCTTTATTAGTGTTGCAACTAAAATAAAACATGTTTTCTCAAAGGTCTGAACGTGGTCCGTTTTGACCTTAAACGTGGTCCGTTTTGTCCTGAACGTGGTCCGTTTCGTCCTGAACGTGGTCCGTTTTGTCCCAAGCGTGGTCCGTTATGTCCGTGGTCCGTTTTGTCCGTGGTCCGTTATGTCCCTAATTCAAAACAGATCTTATTTTCTATGGCCTTTGATGATTTATCTTGCTCACTTCTAGCTTGAAGGAGTCAAGATCTTTTAAGAGAACTATACCTGTAGGGAGCTGGTTCCACAAAACAACAGTCATTGGAAAAAAGGAATATCGGTAATAATCTACTTAGAGGTATAGCTCGGGGTCACCATTTCGGACGACCTAATTTGGAGTACCCATATTGATAATATAACCAAGAGCGCGAACCAGACTCTTGGATTTCTGAAAAGAAACATTCGGGCCCAGAATAAGGATCTCAAATCAGTTGCTTACAAAACACTAGAGTACAGGCGTCATGATTCGGCCAGGCGGGGAATTTCGGCCAGTTTCGTTTTTTACATTATTTTCATACATCATTCATTATAAAATTTAAAATTTTGCTTTTATAAGATAAATAATACATTCAGTGCAAATCATTGTTTCAAAAACATTTTAAGGTCAAGAGTACGTAAATGACTGGCGCAATTAATTATGTGCGTCGCGAAGGACGTTACGTCACGAAATACTTCCTAGTCAATGCTTTTTCAATATGAACCTCCACCGCGGCCATTGGGGTTCAACCCAACGATCACACTGCTTCGGCCCCGTGCAGAGTAGTACAGAATGTAGCAAGAGGACCTGTACCGGCGGCTTCACTGTACACTGGACAACCATTGATCGCTGGTCAACAGGCTCAGCCTCTACCAACAAGAGTGCAGGGAATGCATTTTTTAACCCAGGCACTGCCTCTGAGAGTAAGAAGATAGTACATAAGAAGGAGCTGAATTTAGTATCTTTTAATTGCAAGAATGTAAATACCTGTAATTATGTTTTAAATGAACTACTGGTAAAACGAGGTGTCGATATAGTGTTTTTACAAGAGCATTGGCTGTTTGACTGCCAATTACATCGCTTGAATGGGATTTCGGAGCTGTGCGTCTGCAGAGGCAAGGCAGTGGACACAGGAGACCCTATCTTGCCTGTACAGATGCCTCGGGGGTATGGGGGAATAGCTATCTTGTGGAAGAAACAGATTGATCATCTCATCACAGACTACCTGACGGTGGTAACCGGATCCAATGTGTAGAAGTCAAGGGAGAGAGGCCACTTCTCCTTATATCTGTATACATGCCGTGTAGGGGTATTGCGGATAATACAGTGGATTATGCTGAAGTTGTTGACCAATTGTCAAAGATCCTGACTTGATATAGTGCTACACATCAGGTGATTATTGGTGGAGATATGAACGAGGACCTGACCTCCAGCTCAGTTAGTACCAGAACCCAGTGTCTCCGAGATCTCGTTAGTGAGTACAAACTACAGATGCATATAACCGAACCTACATTTGTCAATGCTAAAGGAGTGGAAGTTTCTACAATAGACTATTTCTTTTACGATTTGGCCCTGTTAAACAGGATAGTGTCAGTTGAAAGGCTAGATACAGTGAAATGCAATGTATCAGATCATTACCCAATTGAGCTCTCAATGATATTTTCCTTTGACTATGTCAGTGCATCAGAATATAAAGGTATCCCTAAACCAGCAAGGACTAACTGGAAAAAAGTTGATACAGATTAGTGCAAGAAAGATTGGCTTGTATACCTACAGGTGCTAATACCGTTTATGACCTTGAAAAGGCTGTTAAGGCTATGAACCATGTGCTGGCTGAGTGTGCCAGTGAGTCTGCTACCAGAAGACAGCACAGAGCTAGAAAAGCAAAGCTAAGGACATGGACGCCTGAAATACGAAGTGCAATTACAGACAAGAAGAAAGCATTCTATCTATGGACGGCTGCAGGTAAACCACATAATGAGGGTGACCCACTCCTTGATCAGAAGAAGCTGACAACAAAGGTCTTGCGGCAGCTGTGTAGAAGGGAGAAGGCCCATCAGTACATGCAGGAGAAGCAGGAGATTCTGGATGCCAAGAATAATGACACAGCTCTATTCTATAAGTTGATCAATGAACAGCGTGGTAAACTTGGCGCCTGTGTGAATGAGTTACATGTTGGTGAGTCAACATTTAGATCAGACGATGAGATACTTGATGGGTGGAGGAAGCATTTCGGTGAGCTGGCCACGCAGTCATCAAATCCACTGTTTGATGAGAAGTACTATGGGCTTGTTGAAAAAGAGTTGTTAGAGATCAAAGACATATGTGACACACTGAGTGTCCAGTATGATGCTGTGACTGAGCAAGAAATAGTTGATGCTTTGAGCTCCTTGAATAGGAGTAAAGCGGCTGATATTTACGGTTTGACTACAAAACATCTCACATATGCTGCAAATAACCTACTACCAGTCCTCACGTCATTGATGAACAGTATTGTGACGGTAGAAGGTCACAGATATAAATACATATGCAAATTACAAACTCAGTAGTTTGTGGTCGAGTAAATGTTGGGGTATATAAGCAAATAAACCGCCCTTGGTGGGTGAGCATGCTTTTCCACTGACGGGATTTGTTTGCAGGTCGGCCCACGTTACATTTGGTGGCAGCGGTGGGATAATGACAACTGCCAGACCGGAGTTGCCTTACCCATGTAATTCCCAGGCCAAGTCTCGGGACGAGACTTCTCGGAGGGGAAAGTAATGTGACGGTAGAAGGTCACAGATATAAATAGATATGCAAATTACAAACTCGGTAGTTTGTGGTCGAGTAAATGTTGGGGTATATAAGCAAATAAACCGCCCTTGGTGGGTGAGCTTGCTTTTCCACTGACGGGGTTTGTTTGCAGGTCGGCCCACGTTACAGTATCTTTGCCCTTGGTGATCTACCTGACTCCCTAAAATTAGGATTGCTCACGCCAGTCTTCAAGAAAAAAGGGGTCCAGCTTGGATGCAAAGAACTATCGAGGGATCACCATCCTACCAATCCTATCAAAACTTCTTGAAAGTGTGTTACGTGCGAGAATAGAGCCCTATGTCGAGGCGACGCAGAACAGCATGCAGCGTGGTTTTACAAAGAAGTAAAAAGTATGCAAAGACCAGGAACTGAAACAATCAAAATCCAAATCCAGCCCTCAAACCATAGTTGGAAACAACTAAGATTACAAATAATCAAGGTACAGAGAACATATGGCCAACCGAGTGAGCAGCTTGTTCCCAAAAGGTGGCCACTCAGCAACCCAAACCGAACCAAAAATAATAAGAACATACATAAGGTAAAACATCACAGAAACTCTGACACCAAAAAAACAGGCAACAGAGAACCACAACAGAACTACCGCCTTGGAACGGTCAGTAATGAATTACTGGGGGGGCTTAAATCGATTTTACAGGCCCAACCTCACCCTCAGTTTCTGAAGTGGTACAAAACATTTAGTTGGTTGTTCGGTTCGCATGATAACCCTCTAACTCGTCAATGAATCATCACGGTAAACACATAAATCAAATTTCAACACCATGAAGAAGCAAAGACGAGGACTCAACAGATACAACGGGCCGTCTGACAGGTCTGAATTGTTCCTTGATTCTTGAGGAATACATCCGGGAGAACAGAGACCTTAAGAAGGACTCCTATATTGCTTTTCTGGACGCCAAAGCTGCGTTTGACGCTGTTAACCATTCAAGCTTGATGAGGAAGTTGTTCCATATTGAAGTGGAAGGTATTACATGGAACTTAATACATAGTCTCCATAGAGAAGCTAGGACAGTTGTACGCTGGTGTGGTGAGACGTCCGAGCCTTTTGAGATATGTCAGGGAGTCCGTCAAGGTGGAGTACTCAGTACTGACCTATATAAGATCTATTCTAATCCCTTGTTGGACCGGGTTACCAGTCTGTTGATTGGTGGTATGGTGGGCGAGGTAATCTGTGCAGCCCCGGCATGCGCCGATGATGTGACCTTTACCAGCGACAATAAAGAAGAGCTGCAGGTGCTTGTCGATGAAGGAAGTGACTATAGCGGGATGGAGCGCTACCTTCTGCAGCCACTCAAGAGTGTGGTTATGCCGGTTCCAGGGAAAGTAAGAAAATCTATTGATTTAGCTGATTTCACTTGGACTATAAATGGTGAGCCGATGCCTATTGTTCAAGAAACAACGCACATGGGTTTAAAGCGTTCAGCCGTCTCTAATGAGCCTACAGTAGAAGAAAACATAAAGAAAGCCAGGAAAACTATGTACAGTTTGATGGGCCCAGGGTTGCATGGATATAATGGCCTTGACCCAGAGACATCGGTTCAGCTTTACCAAGTGTATGTGTTACCAATATTAGTCTACGGTTTAGAAGTTGTCCTTCCAGAACAGAAACTGGTGGATATGTTAGAACGTATGAATAAAAAGTTTCTTAAACATATTCTGAGTCTTCCGAATACAACAGCGGATTCAGCAGTATATATTCTAACCGGGACTATACCCATTGAAGGAGTGATCCATAAGCGTGCCCTTTCCCTGTTCGGCAACGTTTGTCAGCTAGAAGAGAGGTCTACAGAGCGGCAGCTGGCGACAAGGCAATTGACAGTCAAGAGCCACACTAGTCGTAGCTGGTTTATTGCCCTTAAGAAACTCCTTGTGAAATACGAGCTTCCGGGTCCATTGGAACTGCTGGTGGAACATCCCCCTACAAAGTATTCGTGGTAGCGCATAGTAAACAAACAGATAAACGTGTACTGGACTAACCTTATTAAAGGTCGTGCCAGTCTTTATCCCAGCCTGAAGTTTCTAGTAGTGGATAACTACGCATACGGGAAAGTACATCATCTGTTGAAGTCTTCTTGGAGTGCTAGAGAGATCCATCGTATACATACAAAACTCAAGGTTGCTACAGGGACCTACATACTGCAGACAAACAGGGCGTCATTTAACCAGAATAAGGTAGACCCAACGTGTATGTTGTGCAAGGATGGCGAAGAATCCCTACAGCATTTCCTGCTTGACTGTACTGTGCTCTCCCCGGTACGAAACCCTATTATGAACTGTATAATCGAAGCTTGTAGTGGCTTATGTAATCCTGCTTGTGACATTAATACCCTGCTGAAGCTAGTTATAGATTGTAGTGCGCTAATAGACACTAACAATCACAATTACGAACTGTCGAACATTGAATTTCAAATACGAAGATTGTGCTTTGCTCTGGACTGTGAACGGTATAAGAGGCTGGCATTGATACCCCGACGTAACAGAACGGTGAAACCTAAGAGATGGCTCCGTGGCATATCCTAGCAGGGTTGGTCTAATGATTAGTTTTTATAAGAAATTTTAGAGACTGATAGCCAGAGACTTTTACGTCCTTTTAATATCTACAAACTGTTTTTAACTCTGTGAGAGAACTGTACATATTCATTAACTGTAAATAGGGTGATGGGAGAGTTCATCATTTTATAATAATAATAATACACGATAGACAGCTATATCAACTACAACGATTTGTTCAACTCGTCAACGAGGTGTCCCTACACTGGGAGAATTTATGTCAACAACAACAACAATATGGCGGCCCCCATCAGACATTTAATAAAATAGTCAATCATGGAAAAACGGGATTGGTGTCATTATTTTATTCAAACCCTCTGCTGATTTTACAGTGTTCTTCTTTTCCTTTATTTATGAAGAGTTATTTCAACAACATAAATGAATTCCTACAAAATTAGAGAGAGAGAGAGAGAGAGAGAGAGAAACAGAGACAGAGAGAAAAACAGACAGACAGACAGACAGACAGACAGAGAGTGTTTCGTGTTGTAACAATTCAACGCTGGCCGCAGTACATGTTCCCTCCCTACTTTCAGGGCTCTCAGGACTTTTTAGACACACACATGAAAGTATGAAAGGCGGAGCACATCCTTCTCCTTTTGCTGCGTTATACTTCCCTGATTCGAAAAAGTTACCCATTTACTGCTGGCTTGACAGAGACTTGTTCAATCGCTGGCTGGCCGAACCCGGTTTCGAACCCGTAACCTTCTGCGTTATAACCGAATGTCTCTAATCACTCTTCCGCGGCGCTGGTGGGATTGCGTATCCGAAATAATAAATAAAGTAAATGTGTGCCAGCTGATTTTACAGCTTTATGGGATCGGATTGTAGTATTTATTATAATGCCGCTTTTTGTGATTTTTAACTATGCACATCCTTTCACAAATACGAATGAATATTCCTTCCACTTGTTGTATGGCTTTGCCAAAGATACAGCAGGCCTGTTACCCACACCGCCTCTACGGCCACTAGGATAAAAGAAGCCTTTCGCCGACGGTGCAATTTTGCTCATTTCGTGTCGGCTGCAGTAACCATATTACTGTTAGAAGTTTGTTTTCGGTTTTTATTTGTCGTAGACATATCAGAGCATGCATGACCTGCATCCGGGTTTTTATTGTATGGGGGATAATAAACACAATCTACCATTTGTGAAAAGAAACAGTTTTAAAATGACGTTTTATGAATACAAACTTTATTTTGGCTTCGTTTCCTTTTTAATTTAATCGCCGATATTTGCGAATAGACGTGTTTTTAGACGAAGTCTAATAAAATCATCGTTGCCGCCAAAACTTGACTTGATCTCTGTATGGAAGAGAGCATATGTCATGGAATTGTTATTCACCTGTCAGAAGATTTAGTTACATTTAAAATGTTATTATTTGCACTTTGCATTTAGTTTTAAATATGTTTTTCACTTTAACGCTGTAATGATTGATAGAGTTTAGCAGAACGCGAGAAACGCAAATGCCGATGGCTTGAGAAAAAAAAAAGATTCTATGGTGCGAAAAGTCTTTCGTAGTAAAAAAGTAGTTCTCTGTACACGGTGCGTAAATTTACCGTAACGGACCTAATTACCGGGTCGGACCGGAACGGACCCTTATTATTCATATTTCCAGCCGATTTTTGAGATATTTTGATACAACCTACACGCGCAGTTTAATTCAAGGCCCTACCTATGACTAACATGTATTATCTTAACTTCCAACCCCTGATTTTGATTTGACAATATCTGATAAGGACTACTGGCGAAACAAATGTCTGTCCGTCAGATAAATTGTCGACTTATTGAAACATGATGATAATGGTGCTAACTGTACAATCGATATACAAAGTTTCCTTTTATACATTTAGACCACTGTAATGTTTCAATTTAAAGCTGAAACACAATAGCTCTACATATTTTCTATGGCTGAAATGTTGGTCATGATACTATGGAACAAAAATTCGGGAATTTTTGTGTTTTTCATTCGCTAAAGTCTTGGAAGAATGATAACCAGATTTTTGTATAAGATTACATGATTTTAAGATAAAACGCATATGCGTGGAGTATTAAGAGGCCTACCCATGGCACAAAATACTCAAAGAGTATTTCATATGCGTGGGGTATTAAGAGGCCTACCCATGGCGCAAAATACTCAAAGAGTATTTTAACAAATATCTCTAATTGATTTGCGCTAGATGGCATACAGAATATGTATTAATATTAAATAAGAGTTATTTAATAAAAAAAACTATTACAAATATTTACTGAAGATAGGGGAAAACGGGTCCGTTCAGGTGTCCGTTCCGATAATTCAGTCCATTCCGGTCCGTTCCGGTAAATTTACGCACCCGACTGTACTGAACCGGGAAAAATACAGTACCGTATCATCGGAAGCATATCGGAATGTACCGAAGAATGTCAATAATTTACGGACCAGTTTGGTTTCTCGCCATAGCGGATAACCCCAACATAAGGATACTGCTATTCAATAATAATATCAGACATATTTACAGCATTTTGAACTTAGGCAATTTTTATTTTGTTATTATGACATAGCGACAGGGTTTTGAAAAATAATAATACGTCACAAACGTATTGGCTATAATTTAAATGTTATGCGACAGTCTGCATGCTTAGTGATTAACCCAATCACGGTTGATAGCTTTGCTGCACTCTTTAATTGCACACCGGGGGATCGGTCGTCAGACTCTATGATGGCCCCGACCTAAAGCTATATATTTTAGTTGGTTGGGACCGGAGCCTTTTTGTCTGTTGCTTGGTCCACCGGGGCTCAACTGGTGACCTTCTTTTGCTTCAGATTTCCAGTGGGGTTGTTTGGCAGGACAGGGATCTCCACCTGTCAGACGGCCCGTTGTATCTGTTGAGTCCTCGTCTTTGCTTCTTCATGGTGTTGAAATTTGATTTATGTGTTTACCGTGATGATTCATTGACGAGTTAGAGGGTTATCATGCGAACCGAACAACCAACTAAATGTTTTGTACCACTTCAGAAACTGAGGGTGAGGTTGGGCCTGTAAAATCGATTTAAGCCCCCCAGTAATTCATTTCTGACCGTTCCAAGGCGGTAGTTCTGTTGTGGTTCTTTGTTGCCTGTTTTTGGTGTCAGAGTTTCTGTGATGTTTTACCTTATGTATGTTATTATTATTTTTGGTTCGGTTTTGGTTGCTGAGTGGCCACCTTTTGGGAACAAGCTGCTCACTCGGTTGCCCATATGTTCTCTGTATCTTGATTATTTGTAATCTTAGTTGTTTCCAACTATGGTTTGAGGGCTGGATTTGGATTTTGATTGTTTCAGTTCCTGGTCTTTGCATACTTTTTACTTTTGAACTTGGAATTTTTTCAATCACAGTAAAAAATTCTCATAGATAGGCCTACCCCATTAGATTTTGGTCCTTTTTTTACATTTTAATCATTAAAGGCGTATAGTGTATTTAAAACATTGAGTGCAGATAATTTTGCGGGACGTATTCTGAAACCTTGCTTGCGGCCAATTTCTTATTTCTTATTTATTTGTTTCAAATATGTCTTCTTTCACTTCGTCTTATATCTTTTTTTTTAAAGATATTTCTTGTATTCAATAATAACGAATGACGAAAAGTGTATTTGCAAATTTCATGACCGGTTTGAGCAGCCGTAGATCAGGCGCATTCGAGTTTTCCAATCGTGTATTTAAAGGTCTAGTATGAAAGCCATAACCGCACCGCGCTTCCGATCTGCCGCGCCAAAAATCAGTCTTCTTTAACAACTGATGTATTTCTAACTAAAATTACAAAGAAACTAACAGTGCTTCCACTAGTGGAAGTCTGGGGGTCTGTGACTTCTAAAACTGAATGCCAGGAAGTCAGTGACTTCCAATTTTTATCATAACCTACCATTTATAAAGTGAATATTGACTTAAATAATGATTTAAATTTGTTGTAATAATGGTATTTCACCCATTAATGAAAGAGAAAGCAATATAAATATGGACATTCTGGAAGAAACCAAGTCTATCCTTCAGCATGACTTCCAAATGACAAACCTTGGAAGTCGTACGACTTCCTGATTTTGATGGTTAGTGCTAGCACTGAACAAAATACAATGAGAACAAAAACTACTTTTTCGAAGCTGAACAAAAAATCAGACCTACCCCTTATCTTTTGAATTTGTATACTAAGTCATCATAAAATTCTGGTTCCGATAGGCCTTCATGTGAAAGTGATTTTAACCTGACATTGAGTTTTGAAACCAATTCATTGCATCGGCGATAAAATTTTCTAGATAAGGAGTTATTTCGATGCAGGCTTATCTTGATACTCATTCGATCAATTGCACACACGCTCACTCACTCACAAATTCACGAATTCACTCCCTTAGCAATTGGGCCAAACGAAGTCAGGGAAAATCATGAAAATATGAGGCAGAAAAAGCTAAGAAATAGACTTTTAATAAGTGTTCCCCCGGTTACAGCTAGCTCCTGGTGATGTAGCGGTATTTTTGCAGTTCAGACAGTCATGCCATTAAATCTTACTTGTGGCAAATAAACTAGGATATCGAAGTTGTATGAAAATGAGTAAGGAAAACATCAGTTTTGGCCATGGTGCCGCATGGTTATATATCCATACGCCAGTCATTTGTATCCAAAACCCCCGCCTACAGAAACGGAATTTTTACATTTCAGAGACCTGTGATGATTAGCTGATGGTAACAACCTTGCTCTTATTTCGACCCTATACTACAGAAAATCTCACAGGTCAAAGGACCCCAATCTTAAAACTCTGGCACTATGGAAACAATTAAAATATAATTGCCCTGCACCTTGGTCCGGCTATCCCAGCGCCATTGTATTATTGTAGGCCCGGAACGTCCCGTTACCATAGTCTAGCTGCAGTTGCAGTTATCCGTTGAGGGATTATTGGGTTGCCCTTTATATCAATTCATGTTTTGTCCACCATTTTGAAGGACTTCTTGTTAAATCAACAACCCAACAAACTCTATTCGTTTATTGTGTTTCCGTTCATTCCTGGCGCAGCCCATCTTCGTAGGTTGGGGCGAGGATGCAAATCACAGCAGGCCGAATTGATCCGGACGAGTTGAATGGCGGCCGAGTTGACCCAGGAGCCGTGAAGACCCCAGGCTTACAGAAAGCAGGCCGAGTTGACCCGCTTCTTCCATGACATACTATCGCCAGACAACAGTTGTAATCGAACTCGACCAAGGCTGATCACGATAATCCTCACTCGGGAATTCATGTTTTGTCCTTGAACAAGACACATTTACTTTACAAAAGTACTGATAATACCCAGGAAGCGGTGGGTCCGTCCTGACATGACTAAAAAGTTGTTCTTTAAAAACGAATTTCATCTGCGACAATTATCTTTTTTAAAGACGTTTCTTGTTAATTTTGTTATCACTAAAGCATTCATCATGAAAACCCTATTAGCCGCCATCTTTCCGTATTCTCATAACGGTCTTAGCATGCCTTATAGCCTAACGTCGCCCGTGAACGATTGCAATGCCGCTTATAAATGACGTCTACGAATGGCGAAAATTTATACATACCTATGCTTGCTTATCAAGCGCTACTTGAAAAACGAGCTCGGTAGTCAAGGACTTTCTTTACCTCATTTTAATCGATAGATGCTGTGACATAAAATACCAGTTTTTGAAAAAAATCTATGTAGTGGTAAACAAGCTGTGTGCGTCTAAGTTTTAAATTCTGAGTATTTTCATCGCTTTCCCATTGCCGTCAATGGAAACGGCCTCAAAATTTCGCGTTTTTCAATCTGATCTAGAGACTAAACGAACTCGGTAACCTATCTTTTTTTATTGCACATTTCGATGTAACACATGAAAATGCACTTCTGTGAAAAATTCAAAAAAAAATTCTATGTATGTGCCATTTACGTATTCTTGACCTTAAGCGTCATTTATAAGATGGGATTCCTGTGTTTTACTTTGAGATTATCTGACGTCATATTTCCTGCAGCGGAGTCGTCTGGAAATAGCCGACATAAACGTTCTGGTCAGAGCACTAAAATAACCTTGTCAAGGTGATACGAATTTCCATGTGCTGTTAAAACGTTGAATAATTAAAGTTTAATGTTTGTTCTTTATGTTTTCTGTTTGTTATTTTCACTTTGCTTTCAAGAAATAAGAATAAAACGCTGAAAATTATGACCGAATATCCCCGCACTTTTCTGAACTACTTACGTCTAAATTCGGTCACTGCGGTCAATATCTATTTTTAAAACTGAAGTGACATTGGGCGGGAAAACGTCGCGTATCGTTAATTGGCCTAGGAAAGATAGGTCACAAAACTCAGCCTCGGTGTATCCTATACAGTCAAATGAGAGTTTCTTAGAGCTAGCAGTCTCACAATACATAGGGGTGGTGGTTTCGTACCGGTAACGTAGCCCTCACCTGCACGGAATAAGACTAACAGGGGGCCAACCCGGCCAAGTCGCCACTTGCCCCTAAATTATAGGCTAGGCTCCTGAATTTTTTTAAGTAAATACCTATACTCTAAATGTTAAATACATGTATTGAAATATGGCAGTCTGGACCCCTTAGTCCAAATTGTTTGGTTTGTCCCTGCTCGGGGTGGGGGTGAGTAGGGGGGGGGGGGGGGGGGGGGGGGGGGCGGCGAGGCACAGTGCGGCGAGGATGATGATAAAATAAAGAAAAATGTCCCTATGTGTCAAACTACAGACAAGCTGTGCTTTGGTATAATACATAGACATTTCTATTTTTTTTCTCACATTTCCTCCGCCACCCCCCTCGCCCCTCCCTCCCCCCAACGCCTATGGATCACAGAAACGATGCCACCACCTGTGCTATCACCTTGCTCACCGCACTTTCGTTGAGTATATTTGCTGGAAATATCCTGGTGAGGATCGACTCGGGATCCTTCGAGCGTGAGTCGGGCACACTACCACTGCGCCACTGCGCTCCACATATACATGTAACCCTTAAACACTAGAAAGGTATTTTCGAGTACGGCCAGTTAACATAACACTACAACATCGTGATTTCCAACAATGATCTACAGGCAAAAACGCCCGTAGAAGTTACGGGAAATGGACTGGCAGCCAGTTATTCTACCGTATAACCTACGGCTGTTTTTACAGTGTGCAGAAGCACTTATGGGCTCATAGGAGGGGTGTTATTTTTTCACAGTTATTTTGAAAACTGACAGTGAAGAGACATGGAAAGGGGTAGACATAATTGGTGGACATGCTGTTGTTCAATCATATTAAAAAAAAGAACTGATCTCATTTCAGACAAGCTTAAATGATAATCCAGAGTCAACAGCAGAAAGCTCGTATACATGCATGTCGTTTAAGCTGAGAGAGAGAGAGAGAGAGAGAGAGAGAGAGAGAGTAACTGAAATCTGGTTTTATAGATCTTGCACCGTACTGTGTATGTCCGTCAGCATGTGAGCTTAACTTGAAAGTTCTTATTTCAACGTTTTTTTTTCCTCCCACTCACCACCAACTCAGAGAAGAATTTACATTACATATAAATGCCTTGTGATAAAAAGGAAGTGTTGTTCACTCAATATTTCAAACAGCTACGATGCGCAGGCTGCTCTGTTTCTTTATGGGAAGTCACCATGCTGTGAGTTATACAATTAAAAGGATACTACATAGTCTGCTCTGTGTTTTAGTCGCAGAATTGTGTGCACACTACGATTATTAACCATCGTCACAAATGCATGCCATACGTTGATAAACATAAAGTAATTGTCTGCCTGTCTTATCATACGGAAAAAGGCGCACCAGAAAGACAGAGGAGCGGGATTCGAGGCTGCAACCCCTGAACTGATCTAGATAAAAATTCAACTGCCAGCCTCTTATCGTCTTTTATTGTTATGTAAATACTATGTTTTAGATGCCAATTGGAATAGCCGTTGAAGGTCTTTATGCCGTCGGCATGCACCATCATGGTCCACGTGAGCTAAGGGTGGGCTGTGGATACAGGCTGAAAAGGGAACCTATGAATCAGTATGACAATAATGCCATTGCTGTTCAAGAAAATGGCATTACAA
The DNA here is from genome assembly GCA_963989385.1 of Ctena decussata. NCBI lineage: Eukaryota > Metazoa > Mollusca > Bivalvia > Lucinida > Lucinidae > Ctena > Ctena decussata. Next base: position 74,902,621 of record OZ022511.1, on the reverse strand, counting down.
GAGCTTATCTGAGCAGACATTGTGCAGCAAAACTTTCAAAAATTATGGACTGTGGACTTGTAGTTGGCTCTGTGTATCTTAAGCCAAAGTTTCCAGCAGAGCTTCGCTCTCGACGACCAGGACAATTTTGTAATATTGGATTTAGGGTTAAAGAGGAAAATGTTGAGCATGTAAAAACAATTCTTGCTGAACAAAGTCTCACTTATCGTTTCCTTGGTAAAATTTAAACAAATTATTCAAGATTGTTTAGCTTCTGACTTTTGGCGTCGACATTTTGACATGTATTGCCGGAAAGTGTGTTATATGAGCTGCAGCACGCAAGAAGGTTGCTAAACGTATCTGCCAAAATCGAATACGCAAATCATGGCTAGAATCTCCAGTTTCCTAAGGGTTCATATGTACATGATCATACATCTGAATCAAAGGCGAAGTTCTGATGAGATTTCGTGAATGCGCCTTCACTCTTTAAATGTGCGTTAAGCACCTTTTCGCTTGCTACAAAGCATATTCATAAACATGATACATAAGAGAAGATTTGTTGTTTCAGTAATGGAGTTAGCTGACCGAACTTACCCGCATCACTGACCGAATGTACCCAAACTGTGACCGAACTTTCCCGCAAGAGCCCTTACCGTTAAAATTAGTGATTTTCATCTTGAGTTGCATCCCTTAGACCGAAGTGATACTGTTTGCGATTGGAAATAAAATGCGTACACCAGCCAATTTGCTGAAGTGACCGAAGTATTACTCCTATACTCTAGTAAGGCCCCAGTTGGAGTACACTTCAACAGTATGGTCCCCCCACACTGCCACTGATATACATGAAGTGGAAGCGGCCTTAAGAAGGGCTGCCAGGTGGGCGGCAAGAGATTATAATTACACATCCAGCGTTACTTGTATGCTGAAGGACCTCAGTTGGCGCCTCCTAGACCAACGACGTATAGATAGTTGTCTTGAAATGATGTACAAGGTCATCTATGACTTTGTTGCCATTCCTGCCGTTTGGGTCACGATATGGGGAAGACAGGTTCGCACCCTATATAAATGCAGTGGTCCATTTCGTCATTTTCGTGGTTTGGGGTAATTCTTGGACCCTCTGAATACCTTGTTCGTAACACTAGACAATCAAGACATATCCATCCACATTCATATAGACAAATCCCCACTTTTAAAGACTACTTACTACTATATGTTCATGTTTTCCCCAAGGACTATCATCCATTGGAGTGCCCGCCCAGCCCACATACCGGATCTTCTCACCTTGGCGCAGTTCAGCTGTGCTGCCTGCCACGTGATCCATGTAGATAGATAGATTAAAATCTGAAAGAGTTCCTTCAAGTGCAGAGAATACATTCATAAGAAGGAACATGGGCCAAACTACGTAGTTTCGGCTAATAAAGCCTCTTCAGTGACCCTGACAATATCTGGTGACGAAACCAGAGAAGAGCATACTGTAATTTCATAATCTCAATTGGACAACCGATTCAAAGACTGATTAGTATCAAAAAAGGTCCAAATAATATATAAAATGATGGCTTAGAATATGAGTAAACCAATCTAAAATTTCAGATTTCTCAGAATATATCCTCTGACCTCAAAGGACGAAAAGAAAATATAATCTGCACTATGGTTGATGTACGGGGAGACGTTTTACGGCCGCCACACGGCACAACACCAGCTGCAGTGAGGTAAAATTAAAATCTGAAAGAGTTCCTTCAAGTGCAGAGAATACATTCATAAGAAGGAACATGGGCCAGACTACGTAGTTTCGGCTAATAAAGCCTCTTCAGTGACCCTGACAATATCTGGTGACGAAACCAGAGAAGAGCATACTGTAATTTCATAATCTCAATTGGACAACCGATTCAAAGACTGATTAGTATCAAAAAAGGTCCAAATAATATATAAAATGATGGCTTAGAATATGAGTAAACCAATCTAAAATTTCAGATTTCTCAGAATATATCCTCTGATCTCAAAGGACGAAAAGAAAATATAATCTGCACTATGGTTGATGTACGGGGAGACGTTTTACGGCCGCCACACGGCACAACACCAGCTGCAGTGAGGTTAAATTAAAATCTGAAAGAGTTCCTTCAAGAGCAGAGAATACATTCATAAGAAGGAACATGGGCCAGACTACGTAGTTTCATGTAGATAGATAGAGGTGACAAGCGGTGCTATTTGCCGAAACGTACGAATCCGGGTCGTTTCGGCCTTATTCCCCTTCGGCCTGGGTCGTTTCGGCCCGATTTCCGGGGTGAGTCATTTCGGCCCAATTGGGTGGGTCGTTTCGGCCCAATTTCAAAGGTGGGTCGTTTCGGCCCGATTTTATGGGTGCGTTGTTTCGGCCTTAATTATTTAGTAATACTATTTTTTCCAAGGTTGTGATGCTGGGGAGAATTTCTCCGAGTATTCATACCTCGTCGTCGGCGCGTAAAAGAAATTCTTCCAGACAATAAAAATCCGATCTCTTCTTGTCTTTGGCAATTAAAGAAATCTTTTCTCTTTAAAATACCGCCTTTCAAGAACTTATTTACAATGAAATAATTTTCACACCTCTGAATTAATAAGCAAACAGGGTATATATAGTTAAAACATTTTGAAAATAGGTAATTAAAGAACCAAAGACAGTACAAACATTACTAATTGGCAACCGATAAAGATAATTAGGCATCAAAGGAAAATTAGAGATTAAATGGAAAACAAATTATGTAACAATGGTTGTCTCGCCTATCATCGGATAGATAGATAGATAGATAGATAGATAGATAGATAGATAGATAGATATGCAGTCTACATACATACATACATACATACATACATACATACATACATACATACATACATATGCAGGCCATTCAGATAGAATGATATATGATATATATGCAGGCCAGATAGATAGATAGATATGACTGGGATACAGACACATTTTTGTCTATTACAACTATGGGAAAAAGTCAGGCCGAAACGACCCGCTAAAATTGGGCGGAAACGACCCACCCCGGAAATCGGGCCGAAACGACCCAGGCCGAACGGGAATAAGGCCGAAACGGCCTGGGGCCGAACGGGAATAAGGCCAAAATGACCCGTTACTAAACGCACCGGCGGTGGTTGATTTGCTGCCCTCCTCTTCAGCCCTTTGTAAAGCATTATGAATCTACTATCTTTCCTTCTCTTTTTCAGTGATTCCCACTTAACTTTCTCCAGAATGCCAGTCATACTCCCAATTTCATATGTGTAATTTCCCGTTACAAATCTAGCTGCCTTTTTCTGCACCTTCTCAAGTTCATCTTGAAGAAGTATACTTTGAGGGTCCCAAACTGAACTACCATACTCCAGGACTGAACGCACCAGTCCCTTGTATGCTGACTCTGTAACATCTTGTGGACATGCTGCCAAGTTACATCTGAGGGCCCAAGGGTCCTATTAACCTTTGTGCAAATATTGCTGACACGTGCGTTCCATTCAAATCATTGGTTGTGGTTATGCCGAGATACTTGATAGTTTCTAGGTCATTGAGGACCGTTCCGTCTAAGGTATAGGAAGCATTGATCTTCTTAGTCCGTTTCCTTGTAATTTGCATTATATTGCATTTAACAGGTTGAAATTTCATGCCCCATCTCCTTGCCCAACACCCTAAACGATCTATATCCTCCCGAAGTTTCACCGTGTCTTCAATATCTGATTTCACAATAGCAAACACAGTCTTCAGCAATATGGCATCAGTGACCCTGAAAGCCTTCGCGAAACTGAGAACATCTGATCAAGAACTGAGTCATCCACCATTTCACACCATGATAAGATCGCTGATGGGTCCAGTATAAGTTATATCATATTGTTTCCCAAGCAGGTTCTCGCTGTTGGATCCATCCTCGATTCCAGCAGCAGTCGAATTCGCGCTATCTGAAGCTCGCAACATCGACCAAGCTGCAATAACTCATCTTCACGAAAACACAATACAACTAGATCTATCACGGATCCATGGAATTAACATGGATTCACGGAACTGTTACAGATCCTCGGACATATTACTGGGCTTTCACGCAACTTTCAAGGATTTCACTATTAAATGGCCATTACTAAAACCTTGTACCGCACCGCACCGCACCGCACCGGCTAAAACCTTGTACCGCACTTACGGAAATTTCCGTACAGTGTCGAGTAAATTCCGAACTTTACCGCACTCACGTTATATGCTATCTCTATATACAGATTTGTTCCTGTCTTTCTCTGTGACAGTAAATAATGACTTTTTATTAATAAATATTTTATTGTATGTCGAATTAATTCGACGAATATACTTCCCTATCTCAATACATATACTTAGGATCACTGCCATTTCACACTTTGAATATTTTCTTTGCATGCATAATAATAAGGCAAATTTACATTATACTGTCGAGGCTTTTTCTCCAAAGAATTTAAACATGTATTTCTCTGGTGATTGCAACACAGACATACTTTTAAGAGTCACTTCCAACCTCCCTAGGAAAATTTTTCAGGTAGATATATATGTATAAGCGATTTGTTTAAATCTAGGAAATTATACGGATAAAGTTATCTTAAAACAAAAATATATTTCGAAAGTCATCATCATCATATTTCAATTCTCATATCGACGTTACCCCCGCACCTCAGCGGAACGAATCCATAGCCGCAGTAACGGGGCGCCGAGCGTCCGTCCATTATATGGACGGACACTCGGCGCCCATTATATATCGAAAGTATATCTCAGCTTTATTTTTATAGCCAAAACCTACTAAATCTAAACGCTAGGGACTAGATCTTCTATGTGATAGTTAACCTGAGAATTTGACATAATTGAAATAGATAAAATCGATATTAAAATCCGTTTTGGGGTTGGGCAATTAAGGTTTCAGCATTATATAAATATGTATAAACTTCCAGTACATTAACATGTTTAATAAAAATAAATCTTTATAAAATCAGCATATACTAAGTAACATACGCTTTGCCTACAGTAAAAGCCGTAAAATTCGGTAGGGTTCGGAAATCTTCGGCGGTGCGGTATTCTATTTTACCCAGCATATACTAAGTAACATACCCTTTGCCTACAGTAGAGGCCGTAAAACGGTACTCGGACAAAACAGACCATGGACAAAACGGAGCAGACAAAACGGACCACGGTTAGGACAAAAAGGACCACGTTTCAGGACAAAACGGACCACGTTTTAGGACCAGACGAACCACGCTAGAAGACAAACCAGACCATTAGTTGGTGTCAATTAGAAGATTAAAAAGTATATAATTACCAAAGACAATGTTAAATGCTCACAATTATTTGACTTCTGTTCATGATCTCAACTATCTTTGGTTGTCGCAACTATCTAATTAATTTAATGGTAAGATTTTTATCTTTCAAGGATGCGAATTTCTTTATTAGTGTTGCAACTAAAATAAAACATGCTTTCTCAAGGTTAACGGAAGGTCTGAACGTGGTCCGTTCTGACCTTAAACGTGGTCCGTTTTGTCCTGAACGTAGTCCGTTTCGTCCTGAACGTGGTCCGTTTTGTCCCAAGTGTGGTCCGTTATGTCCGTGGTCCGTTTTGTCCGTGGTCCGTTGTGTCCCTAATTCCGTAAAATTCGGTAGGGTTCGGAAATCTTCGGCGGTGCGGTATTCTATTTTACCCAGTGCGGTGCGGTGAGGTGCGGTACAAGGTTTTAGTAATAGCCCTATTAAATAAAGCATGATCACGGAACTATTATGGATTCACGGAACTTCCATAGAATTACAGAAACATAACAGAACTTTTACGGAACTTTCACGGAACTTTCAGGGACACTTCAGTACCTCCTCCCATCAAAATCTAGCTACAACTGCTTAGATAAGGAAGATGTTAAATTTGAAGAAATCCTGTTGATAGTTATCTAACCTCGAGCTATCTACACTGGATTATTTAATACTTTCTCGTCCGTATGTATAGATACCACATGGTCACTGATATCTCCGGATTAACCCCATTCAATCCATGAAGCCACTTTACTGTTTTTAGGGACACCGGTCGATAAGCGGTTTGCTTAGGTCTCACTTTTTACCCAACTCCTGGTTATCAGCTAAACGAGCAAGTTTCTTGCAAACCGGAAACGATCGTAAACGTTTTCCGCCATATCGCCGGCTTTATTGTTTACATTCCTCAAAGTATCTGCAACATCCTCCTGTAAGGAAGACTGGTGCAGTCATCTCTCTTTTGGAAGTCGTAGACTGCAAATCAAAATGTCCATCGGTGTGCCGATTAAAGTGCTTCATGAAGCAGAAGGCCACATAGTCACTTGTGAAACCACAACGGGTGAAGTTTATAGAGGCAAACTTGTGGAAGCCGAAGACAACATGAATTGTCAAATGGCAAACATTAATGTTACATACAGAGACGGTAGAGTGGCTCAGCTAGAGAATGTGTATATCAGAGGCAGCAAAATAAGATTTTTGATATTGCCAGACATGTTGAAAAATGCCCCAATGTTCAAGCGTGTCCAAGGAAGGGGTGGTGGTGGTGGTGGAGGAGGAGCTGGCAGGGGCAAGTCTGCAATATTACGTGCACAAGGTAAACTTCCACCTGGCCCATGCATGTATTTTTCATCTAGGAAATCGGGCAAAGAAACAACCATTGCTTGATGCAGAATAATGCTAAATGGGTCCCTATAAAACTAGAAACGGAACCAAAACGAAACGGAACGAAACGCAACGAAACAAAATAGAAATAAAACGAAATGGAGCAAAATCTGAAAAATACCATGAAAGTATCACAATAGTACAGCACCACATATTAATGCAAAAGGAAGACTAAAAAAGCCCCATGTTTATCCCTATACATTGCTATATGAAGTTACCAAGTTACTGGGTATTTGTTAGATCAAATACATTAACTTTTAAACAGATACTTGGCTGATGATGATGATGATGATTTCATATTTGATTGTTGCGCATAAAAATAATTGTTGGGGACCGAGGCAAGAACACTATTTCAGGAACCTGGGTCATATGTATGGAGCTGGTAGCCCGAAAAATGTAGAAAAGCTCATACGACGCTCCACAACAAAAAAAAAAAGTAAAAATAAATATTAATTATCTTTAAATAACAATCAAAAACTATAAAGATAATAAAGAAAATGCCCAGACCAAAACACCCAAAGACCAAATGAGGCCCCAAAATCGTATGTCAGTTTATCAAATTAAACAATTCAGCCAAGTATCTGTTTAAAAGTTAATGTATTTGATCTAACAAATACCCAGTAACTTGGTAACTTCATATAGCAATGTATAGGGATAAACATGGGGCTTTTTTAGTCTTCCTTTTGCATTAATATATGGTGCTGTACTATTGTGATACTTTCATGGTATTTTTCAGATTTTGCTCCATTTCGTTTCGTTGCGCTTCGTTTCGTTGCGTTTTGTTTCGTTCCGTTTCGTTTTGGTTCCGTTTCTAGTTTTATAGGGACCCATGCTAAATTGTGAAAAGCTAGACTTATAAACAACACTGATAAGTATTTTCGCATGCAAAAATTATAAGTGTGAAACAGAACTGACAAAAGACGTGCAGAAAGATAATTCTAAGGGTAACAAATCAGTTATTTTTCTGTTGGCTTGTAAGCAAAAAGTGGCAGATTCGTGTTGACAGCTGGCATTCAAATGTCAAATAAAATACTTGATATGGAGAACCTTACACTCATGGTCATTTTATATGAAATCCGCCCAGTCTGATCAGTCTTCGCCATCCGCATGGAGGTAGCTTAGACCCTTAGCAGCCTTTTAAGCGCTTAGCGAAGAGTGATCAGACTGGGCGGATGCCCATGCTGATCTAAGTCTGCACTGGGCGCACAACCACTTTGTTGATTTTCTTGTGTTGCGGTTCAAATGGTCCGTTTTAGGGTATACTTTAGCTCAAATGTCTTATCAAATCTGTAAAAGTTTTCAGGGTATATGGAAACAATTTAGTATTCTATTCATCAGTCTACAAAGTCTACTTCAGCCTACATAATTTAACTTGTGAAAAAGCATGCTACTTAAAATGGTATTAAACGTTAGTCAGCTAGATAGAAAAGTTATAGTCGATCATCAGTCATGACAGTAAAACTGATGGATTTTCGACTATAGTATGTTGATAACTGGCACAACACTGACTGAAGCTCATTTAAAATACCCAGTGTCTCTTTGAAAAATGATTTAAGGGCCAATGATGTTCCTATGTGTTTAGGCCTAGGCCAGCATTGGTTCATATTCATAATATCTTTAAAAAGAAAACAACAATAAACCAGGTGCTCAAATTTTACCTATCTTAAAACTAACTGTCATGATAACTTCTGTTTGAAAGCTTCATAATTACATTTGATTTGTTGATGTATGCAAACAAAAGAATCACGAAATACCATATTTATTCACATTAAGGCAGGTGTTTTGGTTTCCAAAATTACCTCAGATATGTAAACTAGTCTTGTGTAATTCAATTAAAAGATGTTTTTTCTCTGCTAAAACCCCGGTCTGGCCACATACTTTCGTTTCTCCTTCCGCTGATTCAAGAAGGGCAGTTGTCAGTTACTGGCGAAAGTATGTGCACTTAGTACTGGTTAACCGCTTAGGAGGTCTAAGCCTGCCCAGGAATAGTGTGGTTAGGTTAACTGACCCTCCTGACATGACCTTAGTTGTTTACCATGGGCGTTAAGCATCAAATCAACCAACCAACCAACTCTGCTAAAACAATTCCAGAAATCTAGATCTGAGATCTAGATTTCTGGAATTGTTTTAGCAGAGAAAAACCATCATCTGATCGATCTGACAAGACCAATCTAGATTTTTTGGATTGTTTTGGAAGGGAAAACGCCAACTTATAAGCAAATTAATGTATGATACATGTATATATATTCTTCTCATTGCAGCTGCCAGGGGTCGTGGCCGCGGAGGTGGAGGAAGAGGAGGTAGAGGTGGGGGCATGTTCCAGCAGAGACGATAGACTTTGGCTTATTAAAATCAATATTGGCTTGGGCCAGCCATATTGTACAGTGTTGACTTATTGTAACAGTGATTACAAACACAGGATCTGGTCTTGTTGTACCATAATCGCCATAAATATTGGACCTCTTATGGTGAATTGACTCACTTTCAGGGGAAGTAACTAACATTTTCTTTTTTGTCTCCATTCTTAAAAGGGGTCTTCTATTAATGGAAAGAATTTGCTCCCCTAAGGAGCAAATTCTTTCCACTAAGAGAAGACCCCATTTCTGAATGGCCTCTGTGGTCCAGGGAAGAAAACAGGAAGTCACAAAAAATGTCTCCCTTTGATAAAATGAAGGAAAAACATGAAGGTGCATACGTTCACACAAGTCTTTTACCAACCACTGTGTAAATAAGGTATCTTAAAAGTACATACATGTAGAAGTTGATTGTTTGCCGATTTGCAAAGTTGATTGTTTGCCGATTTGCAACCAGGACATACTCAGAATGGACTGCTTCTCTAGAAGCAGTCTGCTTCTCTAGGAGCAGTCTGATCAGGGTCTTCACTGGTTCTCAGGCACTTCATTCCCAATAGTTAAGGTCATTATGGTATGTACAGAACTAGACAGGATTTTTAGTGGAAGCAAAAAAGTTCATCGAAATTTAGATATTTTTTGTTCCCACTTGAAGAGCATGGTGAAATCTGATAAAGCAAGAGGATTTTAATGGGCTCATTTTGCCACATAAAACAAGTTGTGGAGTCTATGTTTCTCTCAGAAAACCATTGTAGGATGGCCTTATAAAGGTAACTCTAAGTAAAACAATTTCACAATAGGAAGACATTGTAATTCACATGATTGTTTTATGTGGCAAGCTAAACTTTTTGTGCAGAAATAGAATATCATGACAGTGAAGTTGGGTTTGAAAAGTTAAGTACATGTGTTTAAATGTAGAAGGCTGTGCACAAATGGTACATGTATGCAAAAAGTAGTTAAGACGGCTTGCGGCTGTCACCGTTCAGAGCTCTAGATAAGAGGGGTATTTGATGATAATTAAGGGATAAATTTCTCATTGAAACCATATGTTGTTACCCCTCATCTGAACCATCTCATCGAGACAGTTCAGATGAGGGGTCACAACATATGTTTTTATTCATAATTAACAAAAATTATCCCTAATTATCACCAAATACTCCCTCTTATCTAGGGCTCTGAGCTCCGTTTAACTGGTGTAGATTTCATGTGAGGGGCCATTTGGGTGTAAAAATCATTACTTTGATAGTGGTATCAGAACTCCAGTTTCTTTTATAAAACATAGGATGGATTTTTGTATATCCCTAAGATATTGTGGCATCCATTAAAACCAGCTAACAAGTGGTTCTAATGAGGGGTCATAAATTCTTCTGTTGTATTTTTGGAAAATGTTAAAGAAAACCTCCAGACACTTTTTTGTCCTGTGAAAAGGATTTTGTTTTAATAACTACATGTATTGTCAAAATATGGAGTAGATCCAGAACTTCAAATAAGGTGAAGTTTTTAGGCTAATTTTATTTTACATCTTTGTTACCTCCTTAGAACTGCCTTGTGTTGGTTTTCTATGAAGTATTAAATCCTCAAAACTCACCATTATCTCGAAAGTTCTGAGACTAACTGCATACAATTATCACAGCTAGAAAATGACTTCTTGTGCAGGTAGCAAGTTACCTGGTTTAGAAGCTAGTAGCAAACCTCACTTCCGCGATAGCATAAAATGGAGGCAGAAGAAATAGTCCTCTTGCCACTCAACAGTTGTCAGATTTATGACCAAACAAAATTGCAAAAAGTCAGAGGCATTGATAATGCCTGTGACCTTATGGAATTGTGTTTAGTCTTACACAATAGAAGCAGTATTCTACTATGACAACATACTTCCAAAAAATCAACTTTTACTAAATAATTCCTAGGCAGCAACTTTTGCTAGCCACTTTTTATCCCCCGACCGAAAGGTTCGGGGGATATAGCGATGAGCCTGGCGTCCGTCCGTCCGTAAACATTTTCTTGTCCGCTCTATATCTTGAATACCCTTTGGAATATTTTCATGATACTTCACAGTTATGTAGAACAGGTCATGACGATGTGTCGCGAACAAGAATGGTAACTCTTGCTATTATACTTTTTGAATTATCTCCCCTTTGGTGATTTTTTGGCAGATTCCTGTCCGCTCTGTAACTTGAATACCCTTTGGAATATTTTCATGATACTTCACAGAAATGTAGAACAGGTCATGACGATGTGTCGCGAACAAGAATGACAACTCTTGCTTTCTTACTTTTTGAGTTATTTCCCCTTGATACTTTTAGGTGTGATTTTTTGGCAGATTCGTGTCCACTCTGTAACTTGAATACCCTTAGGAATATTCTCATGATACTTCACAGATATGTAGAACAGGTCATGACAGTGTGTCGCGAACAAGAATGACAACTCTTGCTTTCTTACTTTTTGAGTTATTTCCCCTTGATCATTATAGGTATGATTTCGTGTGGGCTCTATAACTTGAATACCTTTTGGAATATTTTCATGATACTTCACAGATATGTAGAACACGTCAGGACGATGTGTCGCGAACAAGAATGACAACTCCTGCTATCTTACTTTTTGAGTTATTTCCCCTTGATGGTTTTAGGTGTGATTTCGTGTCCGCTCTATAACTTGAATACCTTTTGGAATATTTTCATGATACTTCACAGATATGTAGAACAGGTCATGATGATGTGTCGCGAACAAGAATGACAACTATTGCTTTCTTACTTTTGGAGTTATTTCCCTTTGATGATTTTAGGTGTCCACTCCATAGCTTGAATACCTTTTGAAATATTTTCATGATACTTCACAGATATGCAGAACAGGGCATGACAGTTTGTCTAGTACATGAATGATAACTCTTGCTTTTATACTTTGTGAGTTATTTCCCTTTGGTAGTTTGGGCTGCTGTTTGAGTCTCTGCTCCATATCTGTATAACCCTGGCCAGCTCCAGAATTTGAATAACTGTGTACCTTTTAGAATCTTGATGATCATGCTGTGATATCTTATCAGTGTTCCTTACTCTCTCTGACCCCTCCACATTCCCGTGCCCCCTTCCAATACCCCCCCCCCCCCCCCCCCCCCAAAAAAAAAAAAAAAAAAAAAATTTCCCAGATTTGGATTCTTTGTCCAAATTCACTTACTAGAGAGCTCAAAATTAGGTTTGTAGGGCTTGTACTTTAGAAGTTATTCACACATTTTGAAAGTTGAATGTATCGTATGCTATACATTTGTTTTAGTCTGAGTGTTAGATAATCATGCATCTGTTAACAGTTAATGTCAATCAAAAGCATAAAAGAACGACAATATATTACTAATATGTGCTTTGAAGTGCACCCTTTTTACCAAGGCCCATGGGGGTCTTCGGTCGGGGGATTTGCCATCTCCTCTGATGGCTATTTTTCTTCAGGTAGAAAATGAGATTTTTAGGTGGCAAATTTGCTACTTGCTACGTTTGATTTTGAACCTTGAATCAGTAGGAGAGTCACTTGCATTGTGATAAAATAGTTCATGTAACTTGTTTTGCAAGTACCGTCAAAACAAGTGTGTAGATCATTTCAGAATGTTCATAAATCATTGTTACATGATACATTTCCATGGTTTGTCATTAGCATTATCATCATTGATATTGTAAATTTGTCATTTTAATAGAAGAACAAAAATTTCTTGTTTTTGACCTTTTCATTAGTAAAGCCAGTTTACCACAAGACATCTATGTTCTATCAGCCTTATCACAGTAACCCCATACAAAATACTGAGTTCTGAATGAAATAGAATAACCTCTGTTTATAGAGCTTGGGTTATTTGATGTTATTTTGAAATCGGCAGTGTCTGATTGTCTAAGGTATTTGAGCTACGCTGAAAGAAAATGGCCTTGGCAAGTGCCAATCGCAAGAGCTGGAAGTTAGATCTTTGCTTGCACGCCTTTGGCCTGTCATCAGTGAGTGAGTGAACTCGGGTTTAACGTCCCACCAGCAACTAGGTCATAAAGAGACTGGACCTCGGTTTAAAGTCTCATCCGAAAGACCGGAGAAGCGGGGGGTTGATCTTTCGACCCCTGGAATTGGTAGTCCAGTGTGTTATCCACTACATTACCGCCACCCCTTCCTGTCATCAGAAAAATTTTCAAATATTCTGTCTGTCTTAATCCTTAAAGCACCAAAACCTGAAGAAGTTGAATTTGCAAACAGCATAAGATCCGGATGAGGTGGCTCGTAAAGTTTGAATTCTCAGTATGATAAAGCTTGGACAATTTTTGTTTTTTGAAAATTTATTTAAATTTTATTGTCAGCTTTTTTTGGCACTTTGTTCAGACAACTAGTATGAACCAGCACATTGCAGTGTTTTTATAATGCTATGTTTGGGATCCAGAGAAAGGCATAACATTATAATATAAACGTAACTATACTAATTTTTTACCATAGGAATAAATAAACAGAATAAACAACCAACAAGGGACTGTTTTCACAGGATGTTTAATTGTCAAACGTAATTTTGTGTTACATAATCACGTTTCTGTATTTAACTTCTTCAGTAAAGGCTTTATGCAGAGTATTGTCTTTATTCCAGGAGGAGGTCACTAACCTGGGAGTTGCCCACATCTGTAGCCAAAGGGAGGATTATCCCATTGGTTTGGTTGTTTTTGGGTGTAAAGGCTCATTGAGACAGTATTTCAGTCTCTCAGAGAGCGGGAGAAAGAAAAGAGAAATGATAGGCAAGAGAAAAAAATGTCCAAACAACCCCCATTTGTTCCTACTGCAAGCCCAGTAGGCCCTTGCCCCACTAGTATCCCATTTGAATTTGAACAGGTTTGTGGCTGGGGTGACATTCTAGAATAAACTACAAAAGGTTATATAAGGTTAATAAATGAACATTAAATGCTCCTTCCCTTTAGATTCCATATAAGTTTTATCGTCTTAATGGAGGCAATTATGGTGGTTTGTCCAAAATAGCACATTAACGAGTACTGTCGTAGGGATGGACCATTGTTTATTGTGCATTAACATTTGCCAGTAAATGACTTTTGTTGGTTTAGTACATACATGTTCTTGTTCGCTCTATAACCGTTTGGAAAAGTTTTGCATAACAGCCATGTGTATGTTCATTGTTGTTATGATTGTCAGGGATCAGATCAACATCTGGTTATTCGTATTTGTGGAATGAAACGGAACAGTGAAATTCTACGGAATAGATCATATTGTTAATGTACAAGACTCACAAGGGAGGTAATCAGTCCGCTTATTCGATGAAGTAATATGTAAAGGACCTCTGACAGTTGTAATGTAAATTTGCCTATAAAAAATGGAGAAAAATGAACTTTCTGTATACTTCAATATTTTTATTGAAATGTGTTGCTCTGAACTCCCTACAATTGGCCCAAAATAATTTTTCAAATACTTCACACGTAGACATAGATTTTTGGTGTAAAAAATCAAGTTTTTACCATTGAATGTATGGAAGATAGGAAAAGTTATATAAAGATGCTCCCCCCCCCCCCCCCCCCCCCCCTCAGCAAGCCACTTTGCATGCATATGTGTACTGTCAATATACACATTATATATGAGTGGCGAGCTGAGGCACGGGGGGGGGGGGGGGGTAATTAGACACTTTGTGTCTAAAAATAAGGCTAGCATACTTTTTATTTACATATAATTGCATACTATGAGCAGCTATAGTGTTTTACTTCATTTTAAGCATATTCAACAAATAAAATTCATTAAATAAAAAGCGAAAAATGTATGTATTTAGGATGACTGAAAATTTCACTTACCCTTCTTGCGAGAATCAGTGAGAGTTAGTATGCAGATGTAATAATTGCTCAAAACCAATATCAAAACCTCTTTATAATGATTAAGTGTACCCGTAAATGCTGAAATTTTCATTTTTGGCTTCTCAAGAAAGCGGCAGTAATTTGTCGAAAAATAGGCAAATTTGCATGGAAACTGTCAGAGGTCCTTAAGCAACTAATTTTATTTTAATTTATTATTAATTGAAGAAACCAGGAGGGCGGTACGTCGATAAGAGAATTGAACTGAACTGAACCGAAACAGAACAATTACGGTTACGTACCGCTGAGCCACTTGGGGAACACCGTTAGGAGAATTAAAACAGAACAGAACATGGACGGACACTCTGCTCTGCAACTAAGGTTATATACTGCTTTGCGACTTCGGGAACGTCATTAGGAGAATTGAAACAGAACAGAACAGAACGGGTGTGTACAGAGGAAGAAGCTAGCTGCATTCCATTCCGTTCTGCAAACTACCAACAGCCCAACATCCTGAGCAATATGAAACCTATATATAGCCAAAAAAGCAAGAACAAGTCAATACTAAACACTCTTGCATTTTTCCTGCCATTTTTATACACCCGTTTTGAAAAAACGGACGTATTATGGCATGGCGCTGTCCGTCCGTCTGTCCGTCCGTCAACATTCTTGTGCGCACCATATCTCAGAAACCGTTTGAGATACCTTCATGAAATTTTGTAGGCATATATATTAGGATGGGGCAAAGTGTCGCGTATAGTAATGGTTGCTCCCCCTTTCTTAGTTTCAAAGTTATGCCCCTTTGATTATTTTTTACCCTACTAGTCTTGTGCGCACCATAACTCGATAACCGTTTGAGATATCTTGAGGAAACTTCATAGCAATATGTATGAGGGTGTGATGATGTGTCACGTATAACAATGGTTGCTCTCCCCTTCTTCATTTTGGAGTTGCATCCCTTTGATTAGATTTTTAGGGTATTTTTGTGTATTCTAATCTTGTGCATTCAATAACTAAGTAACCATTTGGTATATCTTAATGAAACTTTATAGCAATGTGCATGATTACAAGATGGTGTGTCACATATAAGAATGGTTGTTTCCCCTTACTTAATTTTGAAGTAACCTCCCTTTGATTAGTTTTTTTAGGCTAACACATTCCCCCATAACTCCTTAACCCTTTGAAATATTTCAATGAAACTTTGTAGGAATGTGTATAATAATGGGGTTATGTATCATGCGCTTGAACCACAACTCTGGCTTACTTCCTGAATTATCTGCCCTTGCATCAATTTCCGTTTTACTCTGTATCTCCTTAACCAATGGAAATATTTTAACAAAACTTTATGGTGATGTGTATATTGTCAAGGGAAAGTATTGCGACTAAGAATTTATGAATTATCTCCCTTGTTTGACTTTGGCATTTCACAACTTATGGGCTGCTTCACCCTGGAACCTGATTTTTGGTTTACTAGAGTTGTTTCTCCTGTTTTGTCTGCCTGTCCATCCTTCTATAAACAATCTTGTTCATTCCATAACTCCTTCATGACACTGAAACGGGCGTATTATGCGCCGCTTGCGAAGCCCTTGTTATACCTCGCCACACATTAGTGGCGGGGTATTATGTTTTCCCACTGGCTGTCCGTGTGTCTATGTACGTACGTCTGTCCGTCCGTCCGTGAGCACTTCATTTCCTTTCGATAACTTGAGTATTTATTAGCAGATTTTCTTCAAACTTGGCATATGAATTGGTCTTGGGAATATCTCAGTTGAGATTGTTAATGGGCAAATTTCGATAGCTTATGAGTTATTATGAGCCTGTACAGAGTTATTGCCCTTGTCAGTGTCGCAAAAGTGGTTTTTGGTCTTATTCCTTTACACTTTGAAATATCATAATGAAATTTCACAGAAATGATTGAACTAATATATTTTTTCTGTTGTTAGCAGAATTTTGTCCACTAGGGATATCTGCCCCTGCCCCAGGGCTATATACATGTATAAATCATGAAAAATTCTGTATAAAATCAGAGCTGAAAGTGATTTTCCTGAAACTTGCTACAGCTTATCGAAGCGATACAAGCTTTCTGTCATGATCAAAATTTTGTCCCCATGGGTTATCTGCCCCTGGCACAGGGCTACATACATGTATAAAATTATGAAAAAATCCATAGAAAATCAGATTTTTGGTATATCTTGATGAAATTTCACAGAAATGATATAAGTTTTACAACCAGAATTTAGTCCAGCAGGGTTATCTGCCCTTGCCATGGGCATATATACATGTATAAAATCATGAAATCAGAACTGAAAGGAATTTATATGAAACTATAACAAATGGTCATAGTTAGCATCTAGTGTTGGTTAAAATTTTATCAGAAGGAGGTTAATTATCTGCCCAAGTCCTGGAGCTATATACAAGTATGAAATTATGAAAAAAAAGCTATGAAAGGTTTGCTGTGGCGGGGTACACAGTCGTTTACGATGCTTTTATTTACAAAGGGAAACAACTTTTTTAATTTCCCTGTAGTTTCCCTGCACTACAAAACCTTTCAAAATATATACTCGTCAAAACAAATTACGCCGCAGTTTTATCATGATATTGACGATTTTAAATATAACATTTTCAAATTATTTTGCTTTACGTTGCCCCAACATTTGTCCACAGCAAACTTTTTAACATCTCAGTTTCCTGCTAGCCTGTACAGAGTTACCTCGCATAACTAATAAACCATATAAACTGCGACTAGGCGCTTACTGCGTATGCACAGTACCGTTTGTATCATTTAATTCTGAGAAACCCTACATCCTAGTAACATCTCTATCAAACCTGAACAAGTTACCGCATCTTAGAGTGTGCTAGACTGTAAATTACCTCCCTATAGGAAATTTGATTTTTATATGGGCTTATCAGTCACAAATTTTAGTTCTGCTTTTCTGGACATGTGAATACATTTCTTTGCAACATTTTAAAATGAGAATGCACCATTTTATTGCAAAATTGTGACAGGCACGCAGTTTTGAAATTTTTATGACAATGCCACTGCAACTTTAGAAAGTTTGACTTTTCTGCCTAAAAGTCGAAATTTAGAAGTGAGAAGTTATTGTGAAAATGGCTTTGAATTCCGATTTTCTTCTGTATATAAAACATCTGGCATCCAAAAAATGTCAGAAAATGAGAATAAACCTAAAAGAAAAGGCGATTTTTGTTCATGAGAAATCTCGGGAAATTAGAGATAAACCTCCACTAAAACTGAAAGTTGCGCAAACTGTCGGTTTATTAAAATTTTGAAACCTGTCTGTCTAGCAATATAAAAAGGTCATACCAGTACTACAATGGCTCTTTAAACTCATTCATTATGGTACCTATTCAGGAAAAAGATGCTAAAGTTAATGCAGCAGAACTTATTTTGACTGGAATATATACTTAAAACCAATAAAAACAAACCATTTTTATCACTGAATATTTGTTATCCTGTTTGGATTTAATACAAATGTCTCGATGTCCAAACCAAATTCATGAAAGACAATATATGCGAGTTATTCCACTATCGAGTTACCTGTGCTTTCACTGAAAAAACCCCAGAAAATTAGCAAAGTCTCGCAAATCCTTAAAGATTGTCTCCCTCTTTTATTTCATGTTTTCAGAAACAAATATTTTAACAAAATTTCGTTACACAATATGTAATAGTCTCATAATTAACCGTAAAAGTTTTGAGAAAATGCGTATTTATTCGATAAATGTGGAATGAAAAATAATATTCAAATTAAAATGCAAATTACCTATTTCCTCACGGCCTGTAAGAATATCAATTTTGACCATGTGTGTCATGTGATCAGGGAGAGGTATTTTTCTTATTCGTGCACGTGATTGTGACATATGAATAAATTATTTTTGTCCAATAATGCGATTTCAAGCGCGGTCCGCGATTGTATAAAAATTCATCTTATTTTTAGTTTAAAGTCACTTTTATCAAATATTATCTAAACTCTAATTCAAATGTATAGTTGACCATGTCGGAGGTATTGCATGAAATATTTCATAAAATCATTTTTGTTATTATTATAAAGGGTTGGTTGGTTGGTTGGTTGATTTGATGCTTAACGTCCACGGTAAACAACTAAGGTCATGTCGGGACGGTCAGTTAACCTAACCACACTATTCCTGGGCAGGCTTAGACCTCCTAAGCGGTTAACCAGTACTAAGTGCACATACTTTCGCCAGTAACTGACAACTGCCCTTCTTGAATCAGCGGAAGGAGAAACGAAAGTATGTGGCCAGACCGCGATTCGAACCCAGGACCTCTGACTTACGAGTCAGGTGCCCTACCGATTGCGCTACCCGGCCCGGCTATTATAAAGGGAGTATATCTTTAAGTAGACAAGGGGTTTGAATACACAACTTTAAATATGTTCTGAAAAGTAAGATCCTTTGGAAGCAAGGAACACACCAAAGATAGAAAATAGCAGACTCTGTTTAATTGAGTCTGTTCATGACTAGTAAAGGTCGTTGATTGTCAATACAATTGCCTGCAAAACATTTGGCCTTTTTCTTCTAGTAAACAAATGACAGTAGCTTAAACTTGCTTTTTTGTTGAAATTGTCTCCCTTTGAATTAAAGCAATAGTAAACTGCCTAAATAGGCCATGAGCCAGATATGGTTTACCTCCCCCCCCCCCCCCCCCCCCCCAGGGGGAGTTTTGTAGACCATACTTTTCTTAAAGACCCGCATCTTAGAAGTATTTTGCAGCATGTTAGCCCTCTGGCGAGTGGGGCGTTAAGCTGTAACAGCCTGTTACATTATGTTACCCATTAAAATAATAAACATAAAATAAAAATTATCAAAAATTATAAAAAATAGAAATCACTTTCCTATGTTTAAAATTATAATGAAGTCTAATAGAACAATCCAAAAGCTAAAAGTTATGATGTTTGAAACGTCACTTTAGCCTACGTGGTGTAATATACGTGACGTTTTTCTTTACTCTCCATTAAAATTGCAATTTCCATCCAAAATACTTTCTTTTTGTAAGTTATTCCTTTAATATTAGACCAAATCTTTGTTTTTGTGTTAAAGAAAATTTATTGATCTTTTCAGATCTGCAAAAATTATTATCCTATCTTGTATACTTTGGGAGAAATAGGATGTTGAACACAGTAACCCCTTATGAATGTTCCATATTACAAGTATCACTTTCCGTATAATTCAAGCGCTTGAACTACACTATTGGAATTGAAAACAATAGTAAACGGTAATATTGAATATGCCAGCCTATTTAAACAGAAATTAGCAGTTCAACAATACTTTGAATGCATTTTAGTCGGCCATAATGATCGATTGTATACGTTACCTAGGGCTACTTTTGTTAAAATCATATAATTTGAAGATAGAATCATTTTATTTTCTTTGGTAGCAGTCACTTCATAAAAGAGTCTTTTAATATAAGAGAAAAATGCATTCTGGTTTATTTTCTATGATAAGCTATTACTAGTAGTAACGTTAATAACAATAACATTTAAAATATTTTATTATAATACCTTTAATCAGGTTTTTTTCCACTGTCACATTAAAAAATAACACATATAAGTCTGGGTGTTCTTATGATATATTGTGTACTTGGACCTATCAACATTTCTCTCAATTATTACTTTTAGGGATTCATGAAGTGTGTTTTATACGAGATTAAACTCAGTATACTTCAAATTGTAATGTTAAGGGCATTGACATATTCTGCACATGTAAAACAGGGTTTGCTATTTACTTTGTTATCATATCTAAAATGAAAGTATTTCATAATGACATTGCCCAGTTTGTTTCTTTTACAAATTGTACATTTGAGTTCTAAAGACAGTAACATACCTGAATTTTTGTTATGTACAGCTGAAAAATCCAAAAAAATCAAAAATACATAAAAAAAAATACTTCAGAAAAGATAAAGCCGCAACTATTAAAAGCCAGCATTGATTTTGCATATAGGGCTCGAATAAACTGATATGCAATCAGTTTGATACCATTAAACGCTAAGCGGTTTTGACGTGTTTAGTTTCAAACTATAAAATAATCAGTAATCAACAATGCAAACTGGAGTTCCACCTTGTTTATTGACATGATTTGTTATAGCTTTTACGTGCACATGAAAAAATATAAAGCAGAACAGTAACCTGAAGTTTAAAGGCTTAAACCAAATATAGTTCTGCATCAAAGCTAATATAGATATTTGCTGGCAGCGTATACTTACTTTTGTAAGACTATTGTATATTTTACGTTACCAGAGAAAACAACATTGCTGAGTTACAGTTAAGAAACAAACTTTTGAAAATAATTAATGGCAGTGTCAATACATTGCTTTACTAAGTTCATTTATGTAACTATCAATTATGTGTCAACCAGGAGTTTGGGAGAATAGTATCAGAAATATTTAATACAGAAAAGAGACACTGGCAGTTTGCTAGTATACTGTAGTAATCTATATATGCTATGTTTAAGATGATCTATATTTTTATGCTTTTAAAGTCTAACTACATTCACCATCTCCTAACGAATCTAACTACATTCTATCAACTCTTAAAGAATCTATTCACTTAAGAACATAAAGACACTTTTGGTTGGACAAAAAATATTTTAGCTTTTTTTCCAGGGACAGTGTTCCAGTAGTTCTGCACACATAATAAAATGGCAAATGAAAATGACAGAATATATTAATGTTGGTCATCGCTGTTCAGACATTTATGAGCAAATCTTAGTTGTTCTCCTTCTGAATGTATTTGCCTACACTGTAGTTATATGCTTTGCAGCATAATATTGGGGTAAAAAAAGAAAGACCAAACAAGTAACGTATACAACGTATTTATTGAGAGTTTATGAATTCTTCATTTCCGATATCCTTTACTAGTAATACAGTATTTCTGAAGAGCAAATAATCAAACAATAGAAATAGTACAAACCTATACACGCCAAGGAAGGGCTAACCTAAGTAACTTTCTGCATTTGATCTCCGTGACCTTGTATTACCATATTGTTTACTTTTTAGCAATAAATATGGTTGTAAACTGCTAATTTATTATATCTTACTGCTTATCAAATCATCCTTGTCCAAATATGTTAAATACTGTTAGAGAATAAAGCCCCAATTTTAGTTGTTACATTATTGAAAATTGTCTGACTAAAATTTGTATTTTGTAACACCTTTAGTCCTTGATAGTAACAACAAGTGGGAATAAAACCATGGGGTTTGCAAAATTACCTGACCATTTGAATATTTGTAACAACATAATAAAAAATAGAACTCCTGAACAGGCTGAAGACAGAATGTTGTATGTGTTATAAAGTATGTCACTTTCTATAATCCTTAAATTTTCACATTGTTAACATTTTGTAATGTATTTGATGGCCGGGAGCTGCATAAACAGATCACGTAGATCACAAATTAACATATAAGTTATGATCACGGGAGCCACACATATTTGCTAATCTATGTAAAGCAGTTACTGTGCAAAGAGGCTCGTGGCTGATGATTCGACTGACAGCATAGAAAAATGGTGTTAATGCATGCTGGCAGAGTTGTTACTGCTTTTGATTGCCTCGGCTGGTAGTCACAGTTGCATATTTGTGTGTAGGGTAATTGAATGGCTTAGCCAACAGCACAGGTAGCGAAACTGGTTTTATCCCCATCACAACGAGAACCTAAATATTAATCTGTTGCAGCATATATCAACTTATACTTACTTCATTTAATGCATAAAGTTAAAAAAATCATTTTAAAATTTATGAAGTCACTTTTAAGTGAGACTGAATTGAAGGCAAGGTCGAACTGCTTCAGCTGTAACAATCTATGTGCGTCTTGTGATCGGTCTTTGTCCGTCGTTCGTCCGTCGTCAACTTTTGCTTTAAACGACTTCTTCTCCAAAACTGCTGGAGGGATTTTGAAATAATTTCACAGAAATGTTCCTTGGGGGACTCTTTACAAAAATTGCTCAAACGGTTCCGCTCCACTGAACAATATGGCCACCAGAGCTAAAAATAGAAAAACCTTTAAACGACTTCTCCTCCAAACTGCAGGGCAGATTTTGAAATAATTTCACAGAAATGTTCCTTAGGAGGCCTTTTACCAAAATTGCTCAAACGGTTCCGCTCCGCTGAACAAAATGGCCGCCAGAGCTAAAAATAGAAAAACCTTTAAACGACTTCTCTTCCAAAACTGCTGGGCAGATTTTGATGTATTTTCACAGAAATGTTTCTTAGGAGACCCTCTACCAAATTTGCTAAAACGGTTCCGCTCTACTGAACAAAATGGCCGCCAGAGCTAAAAATCAATAGTGTATGTTTAAAGGGGAGCTACTCCAGCAACATTGTTGACTCAGACCCCTGGTTTGTTTAAAGCCATGTCATTTTCTTATCCTTTGTCCGATTGAACTGAGACTTGTCGCAAATTACGCGGAAATACTTTCTTTTGCCTCTGAGTATATTTGGTATGATAATAGATATTGGTCTCAAGATTTTGTTCAGCACCATCCCCACCCCTGAATATGACCTGTAGGTTAAGAAAATTTTATTCAAATTTGAGATGTTCTTGGCTAAATCTCCTTTTCCTTTGATAGATTTATACTTTATACATCCACAGATGTTAGGTGATTGTCTATATTTTTATGCAGTACCACCCAACCCCCTTGATTACTGAGGTCAAGGTCATGGACTTACAAATGTTTTGTTAAAATTTTTGGTTAAAGTTTCCTAAAGGCACAGTGTTTTCTTAGTGTGTGAATGGATTCAGTTGATACTTGATGACAAATCAAACTTAAAGAACAATCGTCATTTGCGCAATTTATTGTCTTTAATAGAAATAAAACAATTTTATATACTACTCACCAAAATCCAAAAAGCATAAAGATATACCCTGTAAAGTTACTTCTGGTTTTAAATATATAATAAGTAAATGGTCTTAGGAGTCCTTTCATAGTTGATAATGTAATGTCACCAATTGAAATACTCTTCTATTTGTAGGTCACTGTGACTCCAAACAAAAATAGGTCACTGTGACCTGCTTTTGTAAAAAATACCAAATTTAAGTTTTCGAGGTCAGCCTGATATCTGGTTTTTCATAGGTCCCAGGTCTTAAAGCGCCATCAGGGCATGCACCTTAACACTTCAGGTCACCTCCCCCATTAAACTAGGTCACTGACCTACTTCCACAAAAATGTACAAATCTGCCTTCATAAGCTCCAGTCCTTTGAAACATAATCAGTGTGTGCACTTTTCAACTCTAGGCCATCCAACACGAAATCAGGTCACTGATCTGCTTTTACAAAAAAGTACATACCGGTATCTTGCTTTTCATAGGCCCCAAACTGTTGAAACTCCATCAACGCATGCACCTCACCATTCCATATCCGCCCCCCCCCCCCCTATATTGCTAGGTCAGTAACATACTTTCACAGAAAATACCAACCTGGCTTTTCATAGGCCCCAGACCTTCGAAGCTCAATCAGTGCATGCACCTTACCACTTAAGGCCATCCAACACAGAACAAGGTGACTGACCTACTTTCACAAAAAGTAAGGATCTTGCTTTTTTGTAGGCCCAGAGCTCTAAAACTCCATCAGTGCATGCACCTTACCACTTCATGTCACCTTCCACATTAAATTAGTTAACTGAACTCTTTTTACGAAAAAAAATCATACTTAAAATCATACTTTGCTTTTCATCGACCACAGATCTTTGAAACTCTATCAGTGAATGAACCTCACCACCTAGGTCACCTCCACCATTAAACTAGGTCACTGACCTACTTCACAAAAAACCTACAAATCTTGCTTTTCATAGGCATCAGCCCTTTGGAACGCCATCAGTGGTGCATGCACCCTGCCACTCCAGGTCAACTCCCCCATTAAACGTGGTTACTGACTAACTTCCAAGAAAAAGTACAAATCTGGCTTTTTAGCTCAACTGAGCACGATGTGCTCAAGGTGAGCTATTGTGATCGGTATTTGTCCGTCCGTCCGTCCGTCGTCAACAATTTCTTCAAACAACATCTCCTCCTAGACCAGTAAGCCAATTTCAAAATAATTTCATACAAATGTTTCTGTTATAGCCCTGAACCAAAATTGCTAAAATCGTTCCGCTCCGCTGAACAAAATGGGCGCCAGAGCTAAAAATAGAAAAACCTTTAAACGACATCTCCTCTGAAGCCAATGGCTCGATTTCAAAACAATTTCATAGAAACGTATGACTCATGGCCCTGAACCAAAATTGCTAAAATGGTTCCACTCCACTGAACAAAATGGCCGCCAGAGCTAAAATTAGAAATCTAAAAATAGAAAAACATTTAAACGGCATCTCCTCTGAAGCCAATGGGTCGATTTCAAAATAATTTCACAGAAATGTTTGACTCATGGCCCTGAACCAAAATTGCTAAAACGGTTCTTTTCCGTTCAACAAAATGGCCGCCAGAGCTAAAAAAGAAATAAATCTTAGAATGACACAGAGGGCACAGTTTTGACCCAATCATCATGAAACTTTTTCAGAATGTTTATCTTAATGAAATCTAGAACAAGTTTGAAACTGGGTCATGTGGGGTCAAAAACTAGGTCACTTGGTCAAATCGGCACAGTTATGATTCAATCTTCATAAAACTTTGTCTGAATGTTTATCCTTATACAATCTAGGTCAAGAATGAAACTGAGTCATGTGGGGTCAAAAACTAGGTCACTAGGTCAAATCTTAGAAAAACCTTGTGTACACTCTAGAGGGCACAGTTATGATCCAATCTTCATGAAACTCTGTCAGAATGCTTATCTTTATGAAATCTAGACCAAATTTGGAACTGGACCATGTCAGATCAAAAACTAGGTCACTAGGTTAGAACTCAGAAAAACCACGTGAATGCTCTAGAGGGCACAGTTTTGTTCCAGTCTTCATGAAACTTTCAAAATGTTTATCTCAAACAAATCTAGACCAAGGGTGCAACTGCGTCATGTTGGATCAAAAACTAGGTCACTAGGTCAAACCTTAGTAAAACATTGTGTATACTCTAGAGGGTACAGTTTTGGTTCAATATTCATGAAACTGTCAGAATGATTATCTTAATGAAATCTAGGCCAAGTTTGGAACTGGGTATTGTCAGGTCAAAAACTACCGGTAGGTCACTAGGTCAGATCATAGAAAAACCTTGTGTACACAATAATGGCTTTATTCTGCATTGAATCTTCATGAAACTTTGTTAGAATGTGTATCTTCATGAAATGTAGGCCAAGTTTGGAACTGAATAATGTCTGATCAAAAAATAGATTGCCGTGTCAGATCTTAGAAAAAATTGTGTACACTCTAGAGGGCACAGTTTTGATCTAATCTTCATGAAACTTTGTCAGAATATAGATTAGAAAGTGCAAAACTGCTCCAATTGAACCATCATCAAATAGATGATCTTCCATGATATTTCATCATAACTCAGGTGAGCGATTTAGGCCATCATGGACCTCTTGTCATGAATGCAGACCTTGGAAACTGCATCAGTGCACGTGCCTTACCACTCTATGCCATCTAACACAAAACCAGGTCACTGACCCTCTGTCACAAAAATGTACATATCTTGCTTTTCAGAGAACCCTTTAAAACTCCAAAAGTACACACACAAAATGAGGTCACTGACCTACTTTCACAAAAAAGGTTCTTACAGTGTATTTTCCTTTTCATAGACCCCATACCTTTGAAACTCCATCATTGCATGCACCTTAACACTCTTAAGTCATCTCCCTCATTATACTAGGTCACTGACCTTCTTTCACAAAAAGTACAAATCTGGCTTTTCATAAACCCCAGACCTTTGAAACTCCATCAGTGTATGCTCATCATCACTCCAGGTCACCCCATAAAACTAGGCCACTGGTTTCTTTCACAAATTGTATATACCTTGCTTGATATAGGCCCTCGACCTTTGAAACTCCATCAGTGCATGCACCTTGCGACTCCAGATCGACCTATAAAAAACTAGGTCACTGACCTACTTCCATCAAAAAAGTACATATTTTGCTTTTCATAAACCCCAAACCTTTTAAACTCCATTATTGCATGCACATTACCACTCTTTGCCATCCCACACAAAACTATGTCAATGACCTTTCACAATGAAAATCATAACTTGCTTTTTATAGCCCTAAGCCCTTTGAAAGTCCATCAGTGCATGCACCTTACCATTCTAGGTCACTCCCATAAAACTAAATCTCCGACCTACTCAAAACTATGTCACTGACCTACTTTTGAAAGAAAACGACATTTGCAACTCAGTCTGCACCTTATCACTCAAGGTCACTCACCGACCTGGAGTGATAAGGTGCAGACTGAGTGACCTGGAGTGATAAGGTGCAGACTGAGTGACATGGAGTGATAAGGTGCAGACTGAGTTGCAAAGGTCGTTTTCTTTGAAAGTAGGGGTGACTTCGAGTGGTAAGGTGCTTGCACTGGTGGAGTTTCACAGGTTTGGGGCCTATTAAAAGCTAGATGTGTTCTTTTTTTGTGTGAAAATAGGCCAGTGACATAGTTTTGAGCACCCTCATTGTTTGACAACATGAATACATGTTAAGATAAGATGCTCATAATGCACGTTGATGGGTGACCATGTTACGAAAACCGCTCACGGTACAATGATAGATCGACACGACAAGTCGATCTATTGTTTTGTCTTTTTTCTTTCATGTCGTTCTTGTGTCGCGTCGATCTTTTGTCGTGTTGATCTTTTTGTTGTCGATCTTACATCACAAACACCCATAAACTAGGTCACTGACCTAATTTCACAAAATAAAACAAAAACAATCTGCTTTTCATAGCTCCAGACCTTTAAAACTCCTTCAGTGCATGCCCCTTACCACTCCAGGTAGCCCCTTTAAAACTCACAAAAAGTATATACCTTGCTTTTTATAGGCCCCTGCCCTTTGAAACTCTAAAAGTACATGCACCTTACCATTCTAGGCCACCCCACACAAAATGAGGTCACTGACCTACTTTACGAAAAGGATATATCTGGCTTTTCATAGGCCTCAGAACTTTGAAACTCCATAAGTGCACGAATCTTACCATTCTAGGACATACCCACCCCCCCCCCCCCCCCCCTCCCTCTCCCTCATATAACTACGTTACCGACCTACTTTCACAAAAATAGTTCAAATCTTGCATTTCATAGAGCCCAGACCTTTGAAACCCTATAAGTGCTTGCACCTCATCACTATAGGTCACCCAAATTACTTAGTGATATCAGTCAATCGATTAAGTGATATCACAAAATCAATTTATCACAAAATCGATCCAGTGATATCACTTAAAAAGAATCAATTAGTGGTATCACAAAATGAAATTTGTGAAATCACAAAGTCGCGTTTTCATTAATTCATTCAGCAAAATCAAATTTGGGATATCATTATATCAATTTTTGATATCACTTTTTCCCAATATGTTACATCACATATTATTATGTGACATTAGTAATCTCTCAATTTATTTAGTGGTAGCACAAAATCGATTTAGTTGTATTACTAAATAGGATTGAATGAGTGATCACAAACTCGTAAAGATTCAGTGATATCACAAAACCGAATTAGTGATATCACTTAATAGATTTTGTGATATCACAAAATTGAATTAGTGATATAACAAAATAGCTGTGATTTAGTGATTTCACTAAATTAATATTGTGATATCACTCATACTATTTTTGTGATATCACTAATTCAATTTTGTGATATCACTAATTCGATATTTTGATATCACATATCTCAATTAGTGATATCACAAAATAGGCAATTTATGGTAAGACGGCACCTCGTCATGAGCATAGAAATCTTTTCAATCGTAAACGGGGTTCCATTGCACTCAGCCTTTCATGATCAAAGGTAGCTGCACTTCACATTTGAGCAATATCAGTTTATCTGGACATCTTGTTTTAGGCTAAGGTGCAGATGGTACCAGTCTAAAGATCATGGTTCAGTCAACGTAACCCATAGCCCGACCCACAGATACATGTGAAGACCTATCAGTCGTAACAGCGATAATTTTCTGATAAAACCGCAGGCAGCGGTTTTATCAGAAAATTATCGCTGCGCAGCCGTCCTAACTGTTAAAAGAGCCAGTAGGTTGGTGAAACTGGTCAGATAGTACTGTGGACCCCTGACTGTTAAGAACATCTCGTTTTTGTTCATTCTTACACATCATCATGGCAGCTCTTGTAGGAAGTTGGGAATTTTCAGCCGCAGAAAATCTGGATGGTTACATGCAAGCTGCCGGTAAGATTTTTTATTTATTTTTTTATTTTATTTAATTATTTATTTTATTTTATCAATTTTTTACTAAAATATTAAGTTTATTGAAAGAGGAAACAAATAGAAGATTTCTTTTTACTTTTTTCACCGTTCAAAATTTAATAATAAGAAGAAGGATTATCTTAATATTTTTAACATGAGAATCCTGTTTTAAACATATTTGCTAGTTAAATCATAGACTCTTCCGTCTGACAACTGCTAATGGCTATAAAAGAGATAGCTCAATTTAACGGGTGCCTTAATCAACTGAACCCTGTCAAATTGAAAATAAGAAACTTCAAATGATAAATAAAAAAAAGAAAGAGGGGACAAAGTTTTACTACCAAAGTTGGCTTGAACAATCACTATTTTGCACAACTTGAGGCAACAAAATCACCAGCTTCTAACCTGAACAATATCGTGTCCAGCTATTTGACTTGGGATGAAAGAGATAAATCTCTCTCTCTCTCTCTCTCTCTCTCTCTCTCTCTCTCTCTCTCTCTCTCTTAAATTTTACATAATACGTCTTAATACTATTTCACACATGTTTTGTTTCGCGATAAATACTGCCAAAACCTACAAAGCCCTATTCTGCCGCTGCCCATTGCGTTTCCCGCCGGTATTAACGACACAATACGACGTTTCTCGAATATAGACGAATTTTGACGGTACTTGGTCATCATGCCGGTCAATACCGGTATATTTATTTCTCAACGTTGTGCCTTTTTGCCTTTTTGCCTTTGCCTTTCACGCAGAGGGTTTGACTCCCCTGTGGCACGTGCGCGATTCGTTCATTCATGCCAATTAATAGGCAAGGAAATCCACACCCAGTGCGCCTTGTGATCAAGGTGGCCGCGCGCCTAGTGTGATTTAAAATTGCGATCAGGGTGGCCGCGGACGGCGTCCGCCTTGTGAAACTGCCAAAACCGTGCAACCACAACACACACCGAAGTAACGTCCCTGTTGCGGTTTCGTACCCAGGGACTGTGGCCTCGTTTAACAAGCACGACTTACAGAAACAACAAAGTGGCATATGCGCCCCAGTGAAGGCTCAGACCAGCCTGGGCATCCGCCCAGTCTGATCAGAGTCTTGGCTCTCCGCATGGAGCTAGAGCTTAGACCCTTAGCTACCCTTTTAGCGTATAGCAAAAACTGACGAGACTGTGCGGATGCCCAGACTGATCTGAGTCTTTGCTGGGCGCACTTGCCATTTTGTTGGTTTTGTCGTGTCGCGGCTCTATTATAGACACGCCATCTGAAAAAGGTGTAGACTCTAACAGGGTGTGCGCGAACAGTTGATCATGGCCTTAGTCAAGATGCCGCAGATTCAAGACCAGGCTACTTGGAATGTGCAATATCCTGATCTGGTGTACGGTTAGGGTGAATAGGGCACACCGATGTGAGTAATTAACTCTTGTTGTTCTGAACTTTGTCATTTTCTAAGAATTTCATAATTTGGTGCATGATTGGTTAATAGTTCTAACCCGCTGCTTTGCCACTGTGCATTATATTTGACATATAAAAATGAATATGTTACTACTACCAAGGAAAAATGCGAGTACGCATGTCTGAGTAATACACTACAAGGATACGCTTTTAAGAGAAGCAACCATGCATTATCCCCCCCCCCCCCACACACACACACATAAACACACACCTCCTCAATAAGGCTCAACTCTTCTCAAGGGAAATAATTTGGTACTCTTGGGGCATTCTTTGCCTTTAAGAGTAGACCCTATCTAAAAATAGCTTCTCTATCCAGAGACGCAAAGAAGCAGTCACCAAAGTTGTGTCTAACGCCCCTGTTTTATGTATCTCCCATGGACATGAGCTGTGTCTCGATGCGAAAGTTGGTGCAAGGTTCAAAGGCAACCCTCCGGATAAGGTGTGGTTCTGAGGGTGAATTCTTTTGTCGTTGTTACTCCTGTTTTGAATCGCCTTGCCAAGACACTTCTAATGAGTGGCCATAACATATTTTTTGAAGTATACACAGATTATCCTCAAACCCATCCCTGTCTTGTCCTCTCAATGAAACACTCATTAGAACACGTGCTAGCAGTGAAGTCGCCCCGGAAGGTCAGTAGGTTAAGCGCTGGCTTAGCGGTCCCGGGTTCAAAATCCGCTGGAGGCGGAAATCTTTCCAACCGTAAACACTGTTGTCTAACCGATCCGTATGTGCTCTGATTAGTCATGTAGGCCCCGTATGCAATCGTGATTGGTTCGAGTTTCAAAATGGCGGCGAACAACACACCACGAGATGCCAACAGGTAATTTTTAGCCTTTTTTACCATTTCTTTTCATCTTCGGAAGTAATTGCAGTTTGCAACATTAAACTTTATTGTTTATTACATGCATTTCGGAATCCTTAGGCAGGACTGTTCACCATATGAATTGCAATCCTTCATCATTTGTGTGCTCATTAGGACATAAATATGTTGAATCGAGTGACGATTGTAAAAATATGAGTTTTTGCATCTTTGGACCATCAAAGTGTGCTTTGAATGGTGTTTAATCAGTTGTTTGGTCAATTCTTTCAATATCCCACAAAGCATGAGATCCAACACATTTGCCTTTCAAATATATTTAAGAATACACAAAATGGTCATAACACGGATTAGTCTTGTGTAGTTTATGGTCAGACCACGGATTAGTTGAGCGAGGAGTGCGGATTAGTAAGTAAAGACAACGGATTGGTTTCACATTTAAGGATCAATTATCCAAGTATAAAATAGTTTTTTTACTATCATTCATAGTGTGGTAAGACTTGAGAGTGTAATGAAGTCACACCAGATTCTCACAAGCTCATCTTAAGTGTCATATATGATTGAACCTTTCTATGCAGAAATAATGTGACCGTCCTAAACACGTTTTAACTTACCTAAGCCGAACACTCATCTAGGCGAGTTTTTAGTAGATCAAGCCATCCGCCCATAATCGCTCGATCATCTCACCGCTGTGGCCGGTGTGGGTTCAAGCTCCGCACGGGTCACATGTGAGACAAGCCAAGTTCTGCTTGCGGGTGTG
Organism: Ctena decussata; assembly: GCA_963989385.1. Lineage (NCBI taxonomy): Eukaryota > Metazoa > Mollusca > Bivalvia > Lucinida > Lucinidae > Ctena > Ctena decussata. The sequence continues at coordinate 74,870,541 of OZ022511.1, read as the reverse complement.
CCAGGTGATTTTTCCTGGGGTACTCCCGTTTTCGCCCAATCTACTGATTGGCTCGTCTCAATATGTGTGAAATAATCTTGAAAGGGACGTAAAACTGAATCAGAAAAAATCCAGCCAGCGTCCGTCGTCCGTCTGTCGTCTCAACTTTTTTTCATATAAACATGTATCACATATAGAATTTATATATAGTTAGGGGAAATGAATGATTATGTTTTTGTGCCAGTCTAATAAGAAGTCTGGTTGCTTTGGATCCGGAGAGGTTAAATTTTTATTTTAGCAATAGCTGTACATTACGATAACAAGCCTGTGCAATATACTGCCTTTTTCACGGTTGTAAAATTGGTAATTTTCAGATGAAAAATTATGATGTTTTTCCTAATTTTGCTCAAAAGATAAATCGTGGGTACATGTCAGGCGGTTCTAACGAGGGTCCATAATCTACTATGTTTTAGAGCAAAATAAGAACACAATGAATACCCTTATCGGAGTAAACCCCGGTTTTACTAAAAAAGGACTTTTATTTGCCGTTAAATGTCATATAAAACATATGTTTTAGAAATTTGAATATCATCATGATAGTAATCAGCGCTTGAATAATAAGTTTGTGAATTGTAGTATCTTCATCCTAAAATTTTACAACAAAAAAACAGCACCGAAAAAGACTCCACTTCTGGTCAGTGAAGAGACGCCATGTACCGAAAAGGACATCGCAAATGCCGAATTTCGGGCACCGAAAAGAGCATTTTTCTCTTAATGTTCTAGAAAATTATGTTTAGAAATAAAATAGTTTACCCTTTATAGATTTCAAACGTTTTTATAGCATAAACTGGCATTTAAAAAGTCCTTTTCGGTGCCCGAAAGTTCTTTTCGGTCCTTTTCGGTGGCAGAAGTCTTTTTCTGTCTTTAGTAGGACCCGAATACACGTTTTAAATTAATCCGGTCGTTTCGGTTCTGCGTCGTTACATCGGCGCGCTGCTTAGCAAGTCCAAATTTAGCAGGTTCTAATGCAAAAATCCGACCCATGAACGTACGTCATTCCCCATAAATAACGATTTATTTTTGTATTTTTGCTCATATGTCTAAACGGATGAAGAACTAAATGGTCATAGTCCCGACGGCCCTGGCTCTAAACGACCCATGTTCTTCCAGAACGATAGTCAATACGAGTAGCCAATCGAACTCGACCATTGAAGAATAAAGCTCAACGCACGTGGTCTTTCGAAAAGTTGGACGGACACACGGCGCCAAGTGTGTGCGGCTATGGTTACGAACCGCTGAGCCACTTGGGTAACGTCGTTTGGATAATTCAAACTGAACTGAACTTTCGAAAAGACAAAGTTAAAAATGTCTGAGGGTAACACACATGCGCCAGGTAAGAAAGGGCATTTTTTCCAGCGAAGCAGACAAATCAATTTCAATGATTCAGCCTTGAGTCTTCAGAGGGCTTGAATATTTTCCCCCAAAACGTTCCAGGACCCAATTTTTTCAGAAAAAAAATATCCAGGACAGGTCACATAACCAAGATGGCAAACATTTATTATGGTAAAAAAATTAAAAAATCTTCTCCCCCAGAACCACGCCGCGTAGCGCAATCGGTAGGGCACCTGACATAAGTCAGAGGTCCTGGGTTCGAAACCCGGTCTGGCCACATACTTTCGTTTCTCCTTCCGCTGATTCAAGAAGGGCAGTTGTCAGTTACTGGTGAAAGTATGTGCACTTAGTACTGGTTAACCGCTTAAGAGGTCTAAGCCTGCCCAGGAATAGTGTGGTTAGGTTAACTGACCGTCCCGACATGACCTTAGCTGTTTACCGTGGACGTTAAGCATCAAATCAACCAATTCTCCCCCAGAACCACAAATCCTATGATCTTGAAACTTAGCATGTCGCATCAAGGACTCAAAAGCTCAACAAAATTTATATAAATGATCACCCTGGGATGACCTTGATCTGTTTGCGGCAAGGTCAACTTTTGAGTCACTTAGGTTTTTCTGTAGGAAAAAGTGAAAAAAGTTGATTTTTTCAGAAACAATGCAGTCTGCTACCTGAAAGTTTGTAGTTGCAGACAACTAATTAGGTAAATGAAGCTTTAGTGAGTATTCATGGTAAAGGTCATATCTTCACCTGGGCCTAAGGCCATTTACATTGAAAATTAAAACTCACTTTTTTATATAAACTTGACCATCGTGAAATATTTCCGCGCTTGCGCGGGCTCTTTTCTAGTAGTATATAAATGTGGGGTGTCAGTTTCACTGGCGTGTTAGCATGATGATATTCAGGTGAGACTTGTGGCCATTAGCGTCTGTTTTTTTCTCTTTAAGAGATATGGTTACTGAGACGAGGATGTACGAGCAAACGTATTGGGTGAGAAAAAGAATTAAACGCTTTATTAAAGCTCATTGTTCTGTAGCCTAGAATGCCATTATCGCAGTCTAGCTCTTGGCGTTTGATTTTGAGAGTTTGATCACTATGTAGCTGACTGGTGTGGGCGATACACATCGCATTTCGCTGGTCTGGAAAGGACAGTAGTAGGCCTAACTGTTAGAGAGTAGCTTTCCCCCCTAGTAGTTCCCCCCCCCCACCCCCCACCCCCGGAAATATAACTATGATTTTTCCATAGTAGAATTTCCCACCGGAAAAATGGCTATATAGTAGAATTTCCCCCCGGAAATATGACTATATAGCCAATTTTCCCCGGGGAAAATCTACTATACGTGTTTTTGCATAGCCGTTTTTCCCCTCTATAGTGGATTTCCCCCTGGTAATATGATCACAGGAAAACGAGCTACATAGTGGAATTTGCTCCTTCTCCAATTATAATAGTGAGGTTCATAACTGAAACAGGAATATGAGTATATGTCCGTAAAATATCGATTGATAACGGATGCTAGAACCGCATGCATGTGTCCATCAGTCTGTTTTGTTTTCGTTTTGGGGAAAACATGTAGGCATTTTTGTTTTTCCATGTTAGCTGTAAAAACAGATATGAATGTACGAGGTTGTGTGCATAAATTTGTATAATTTTGTGTTTGTACAAGCGTTCATCTGGGGATGCGCGCAACAGAGTGCCTGGAATAGTGTTCGCCTTTCATGCAGGAGTCATGGGCTCGACTCCCATTGGGACACACGTCCGATTATGATTTTTATTTAATTAACTCCCTAAAACAAACATGACTAGACAAAACACCCGTTCGTACATCTTCCTGTAGCTTGCACGCGTATGTGTAAGCGTATAAATACTGCGATGAGAAGAAATCACAACTTTACATTACATTACATTAGGTTCTGGTGTTTTCCGTCAAAACCTAATGTAATGTAATGTAAAGTTGTGCTCGTTTCTAAAACTAGTAATTATTGATTATTATAAAAATATGGTTGCTAAATTTGCATATTGATTTTTTGGAATTTATCACGTTTATTACCTCCCTTGAAGTACTTAATACATTTCTGATGCGATTAATACCGTAAAATGTGTCTTTTCCATACCGTTCCGTTTCGTTTCGTTCCGCAAAATACCAATAGCCATACCAAATTCTTTAGTAGCCACTTTCCCGGTGGGGGAAAAAGGACTATGGGGGAAAAGTGGCTCTATGAGGTCCGGACAGTCCACTATATAGCCGTCCTTCCTATAGCCATTTTTCCGGGGGGAAAGGGGGAAAAACACTCTCTGACAGTAACATCTTAAGTCCATCTCTGTTTAGTCTATGTGTTCGAATTAAATCTGAAAAGATAAATCTCATATTAAGGGCACGCCGGCCTCAAAAGCTCTTACTTGTATGACACTTCCTGCTTTCATTCCGTTTGTGTCATTGTGGCATGCTGGGTAAATTTTAGATAAAAATGTTAACGTGAACAAAAACTACAGTTATCCAACTGCAATGTATGAAAGTACTTTGGTTCACATGTATGTATTTCTGGTATTATTTACAATGTTTGCTTTTTACTATGCAAACTATTTTAAGCAAAAATTGGAGAAAAAAATTCTACCAGAAATATGTACATTTGGGCTAAAATACTTTCATACATTGTAGTCGGATAACTGTAGTTATGTTAATGTAAATGTTTTTCTCTGAAATACACCCAGCGTTTCACAGTGACGCAAATGGAATCAAACCAGGGAGTAACCAAAATGACTGATAAGCACGCTGCTGAGTACTCAAAAACTGTATTTTGGGACGTAAAGTAATCTGTGTGACATATATAAATTGCTCATACAACAATATAGCCAGAAATATCAGTCTCCTTGACAAAATGACCATTTTTGTTTGCACAGGTAAATTTTCATACAAGTAAGAGCTTTTGAGATCGGCGTCCCCTTAATGATGAGTTAATTGCATCAAAATAATCTGATATGATTGTGTATGATTATTAACTAGTCTACAAAAAAAACTCTTCAAGAGCAATTCTGGTTCTGAAAGTTACCTTGCTATAAGGTCTGCAGCGTAATTATTGTATTAAATGCTCAAATGAATAAAAAAAACTTCAATAACAGTATCAGAATGATGACTAATCCGTACTCTTTGTTAGAAAAGCTCATTCCAATCCGATTTCTGTAGGATACTAATCCGTAGTACACCAGTTTCTAATCCGGGGCAAACACAGGTGTGTAGAAAACTATAAAAATCATTGATTTTCACATCAAAATACAAAAACAAACAAAGTAAAAGCATAAGCGACAGTAGCAATCACTTTTTGAAGACTTCCACGTAAAAACAGAGTACAACTGCTAAATGCGAGTAAATACCAGCCACATTTTCATTGATGTTGTTCGATTCGAATATTTTTGTTTTCCATGAGCACAACTTTATGGATCAATATCTCGTTTGTGGGTATCGTTTTGCTTAAATTTGAATAAGGGTCAACTAGATATTTATTTGGATAAGTTACTTCGTGAAATAAAATAAACTAGCTTACCTAACTAATGTGTATCGCTTCCTTTCCTAAATGTGTACACAAATGTGTTGCGGCTCGCCGCCATCTTGAAACTCGAACCAATCACGATTGCATACGGGGCCTACATGACTAATCAGAGCACATACGGGTCGGTTAGACAACAGTGGTAAACGGGGTTCATTATCACTGAAATACTGTTAAAAAGGATGTAAAATTGTAATCATCCATCCATGTTCTCACTTAATGCTGTACACACAAACTCATGATAGACAACGGACTGCAGGCTTATCAGAATCATTAATACTATCATATATTCTCTTTCCGCGAATCAGTAAAATGGAGCCTCGGATACCAAGTACATTTTACTGCCAACTGCTGAGCTGACTTTTGCGAATGTCAAAGAGCTTTGTAAGACCGCAATATTCACAGAACGCATTTGTCACATGTGTGAAAAACGTGTGACAAATCCGGTCGCATTTTTCACAGAATTCGAACGCATTTTTCACATATCTGTGAAATTTGCGTTTGATATGTGCCATGAAAACGTAATTTTCCAAACGCATGCAACACCCCTAAAATATGACAAAATATCACAAAAACCTATTTTTCACTTCTTGAAATTTTTTAACCCTGAAATTATGAAGGTTATAGTGGACGGAAAAACGGTACAGTAAACAAAAAAAGAAGACTAGAAATCTGATCTGCTCTTCCGCGCAGAAGGTCGTACATTCGAGTCGCCCGCCGGGTCAACGATGGAAAATCTCTGTCTTCCTGGCAGTAACTGGGTACCTGTTTCGAATCAGGGACGGTTAAATGTTACGCAATGAGAGGGGTAGGCTCCCTCTTTCATAACCTGTGTCTAAGACACCGTAGGCTCCAACAACCACTGTCCCTACGGCCACAAGACTGGAAAACCTTTACCTTGTTTGTTTTTAATTCACACATATGCTCATAACGTAAGCTGAAGAGCACAGCTTCTAGTACTAACTGTTTGGCAGTGCCATAATCCAGCTGGAGGAGACCTCGGGTATTCCTGTGCAATATTAGGCATTTCCAATACAAAATTTAGGTAGGTAGCTTCTTCGCAACAGTCCCTTATGCTGCATCAAGGTTAAAGGTATTGGTATATTCAGTTGCGTGTTGGTATATGGTTCCATGGGGATGAAATAGGAGGGAAGACATATCGTTTTACCATAGTTGTCTGCCTGTCTGTCCGTCACAAATCGTTTCATAACTTCGAAACTAGTAGTTTTAGGAAACTTGGTACAAATATAAGATTTAAATATGAAACCGCTTAGGAGGTCTAAGCCTGCTCAGGAATAGTGTGGTTAGGTTAACTGACCGTCCCGACATGACCTTAGTTGTTTACCGTGGACGTTAGGCACCAAATCAACCAACCAACCAACAAATATACATCACGAACGGACGGACGAACTGATAAGCCAAAATCAATATGTCCCCACAAATTATTTCGAAACTGAGGCCGGGCACAGTTATGTTTTCACCAGTGAGGAGCCAGGTAATAAAATATGGGAAATAATAAAAAATAAACTCCAAATGCTTTTCCCGGGATTCTTGAATTCACTCCAGGTCACAAAGTCAAATCCTGGTTGAACTGGATATCATGGGTTTTGCGGGGGAATCCCCTGGGGAAGGGGGGTTTACTCCCGAAAAAAATAGATGAAGTGTTAAAAATATTCATGAAGTATTGTATGATTTATCTTCCCTTTTGGAAAGGAGCTTACCCGTGACCAGTAAATAATAACAAAGTCAAAAACAGTATAGACATTATAGGCAATCGTGGGACACATAATTTCCACATTATCGGTCGGATCTGAATAGTAGTGAATTTGTCTTTAGATTTAATGTCTTAGTTATCTGCAAGTTTCAAAAGGCTAGTCTGGTCAGAATCACGGCCCGATATAGACTGAAATACTGTCTCAAAGGGCCGTTAAACCCAAAACAACCAATCAATAAAACCAGTCAGAATCATCTCTCAGTCATAAGTCTACGGGATATTTCGCTTGCCATGGCAACCAAAATCTCAAGCGACTGTCTTAAAGGAATTGCCATCGTTCCCCAACCTTATGAACGCTATATGTGAAATATGGTTGAGACTGACCCAGATGTTTAAGAGATATAGTAGCTCGAAGTGTGACAGACGACGTCAGGCGACGGACAGTGGAGACTGCGTTTTCGGGTTCCCAAGAGCCGAAGGCTCAGTGCATTTGGTGCTCAAACTCGTACTTGGAAAGGGATAACAAGTCAATCACACTCAAGCTCCCCTTGCCGTATGTGTGAAAAATGCGCTTCTATTAAAAATCGCTGTAAAATCTGAACGCATTTGTCAGATCTGCGAAATGTGAAGAATACGACCGTATTCATCATACATGTGTGAAAAATGCGTTCTGTGAATTGCGGTCTCTCAGAGCTTGCACATATAATGACAGTACATTGTACTGTGCCCGATTTACTGTCTACTGCGCTATGTCTAGTGTGTACTGTCTATTGCGACATTGACTTTGCGCATGTGTAAAAGCATGAGCAGAACCCAGATGTATATAGACAAAAACGACATTTTCTCTCTCTCTCTTGTTCGCACCAAGCAGTAGACAGTAAATCTAGAGGGTAGACTGGACACATTAAAAGTAAATAATAGACAGTAACAGTATGTACATCCAGCAAGTGCGCACGCTCTTGTACATGTGCAAGGCTAGTATCACAAATGACAGTACCCGGGAAACAATGCACAGAGGTATAGCATAGCATTGCAAGTATGGACATTGGCTGACCTTAACTATAATTTGGTCTATATTTGGATAGTTTGTCTTTATCTTTTACAGATAAATTAAAAATGCAAGGTGCAGTTTGATAATTGTGGAAAATTTTGACAAGACCAAGCGACCATTGAGATCGATTAGGTATCTTGTAATTTGGTGATATAATATCTATCTAATTTATCTGCGTTGAGATAACATATATGAGCCGCGACGCGAGAAAACCAACAATGTGGTAGTGCGCCCAGCGCAGACTCAGATCAGCCTGGGCATCCGCCCAGTCTGATCAGAGCCTTCGCTGTTCGCATGGAGGTAGCTCAGTCCCTGATCTACCCTTTAAGCACTTAGCGAAGAGTCTGACCAGGCTGGGTGGATGTCCAGGCTGATCTGAGTCTGCGCAGGGCGCACAACCACATTGTTCGTTTTCTCGTGTCGCGGCTCATATATTCCTGGCTATCCTAAATTTAAAGTTTTTGATGTATACTCAGCAAAATTACAAATAGTCTTTTTTCATATTTTGAATTTGCATAAATCTTTTGCTTCATATCACATTACATATTATATTTAATTTTTCTTTCGGGCTATAGATCAGGGACTGTAGCAAGTCCAAACCAATGTTTATCTAATCGACATCTCCAGATCTGTACAATTATGAAGACAATTAGCGCTGTCAGAGAATCTGATGCTCCCTAAGGTCAAAATAAAAGCCAGACAGTGCAGTGGGTGCAATTTCTCTGCAAACTGAGATCCAAGTGTTTTAGAGTATCATACTGAGCCGCGACAGGAGAAAACCAACAAAGTGGTTGTGCGCCCAGCGCAAACTCAGATCAGCCTGGGCATCCGCCCACTCTGATTACACTCTTTGCTAAGCGCTTTGTGGGTAGCTTAAGGTCTAGGCTATCTCCACGCGGACAGCGAAGACTCTGATCAGACTGGGTGTATGCCCAGGCTGATCTGAGTCTGCGCTGGGCGCACAACCACTTTGTTGGTTTTGTCGTGTCGCGGCTCATATCTGGTCATGATATTCAGAAGTCTGACAAATATAAAGAAATCATACTCTTGCTTTGCTTGTAGTTCGGAGTGTAAATCTTCTTTTTCCTTTTCGTATGTAGTTATTAGGGTAAGTTTTCTTTTTCGCATGTACACAATGTAGTCCGGGGGAGGGGGGGGGGGGGAAACGTTCTTTTTTCTTTTCGAACAAAGTTAGGAGCAAGATAAGTTTTCACCTTCAGACGTAGTTAAACGAATGGTAAGTTTTCTTTTTGGCATTTGACTAGGAGAATGAGAAGTTTCTTCGCATTTAGTTAGGAGGAGGGTGGGTCTTTTTTCACATGCAATTAGTAGCAGATTAAGTTTTCTTTCTCGCATGTAGTAAGGAGGGGGCAAGTTTTCTTCTTTGCATGTAGTTAGGGGGAGGTTAAGTTTCCTTTTTACATGTAGCTAGGATAAGAGTTGGGATTCTTCTTCGCATTTAGTAAGAAGGGTAAGTTTTCTTTCTCGCTTGTAGTTAAGAGATGGCAAGTTTAGTCTTCTTTTTTCGCATGTAGCTAGGAGGAGGTTAAGTTTTCTGTTTCGAATGTAGTTAGGGGAAGAGTAAGTATTCTTCTTCGCATGTAGTTAGGATGAGGACAAATTTTCTTCAGCGCATGTAGTTAGAAGGGTGGTAAGTTTTCTTCTTCGCATGTAGTTAGGAGGAGATGAGTTCTCTTTTTCACATGTACATGTAGTTAGGAGAAGGGTTTCTTTTCCTTTTTGCATGTAATTAGGAAGAGGTGAGCTCTCTTTCTCACATGTAGCCAGGAAAAGGGTAAGTTTTCTTTTTCGCATATAGTTATGACAACGCGAGCTTTCTTTTTCACATGTAGTTAGGATGATACTAAGTTTTCTTTTCGTGTGTAGTTAGGAGAGGTTAAGTTTTCTTCTTCGCATCACGGTAGTTAGGTGGCGGTTGAGTTCTTTTTCACATGTAATTAGGAGAAGGGTAAGTTTTCTTTCTTGCATGTAGTAATAAGGGAGCAAGTTTTCTCCTGCGCGTGTAGTTAGGAGGTGGGTAAGTTTTCTTCGCATTTGTAGTTAGGAAAAGGGTAAGTTTTCTGTTTCGCATGTAGTTAGCAGGAGGGTGAGCTTTCTTCTTTGCATGGCAAATTTTAATCTCGCATGTAGTTAGGAGGAGGGTAAGTTTTCTACTCTTTGGCATGTAGTTTGGAGGACGGTATTTTTCGTTTGTAGGTAGGAGGCTGGTAAGTTTCCCTTTTTATCCCCCGACCGAAAGGTTCGGGGGATATAGCGATGAGCCTGGCGTCCATCCGTCCGTCTGTCCGTCCGTCTGTCCGTCCGTAAACATTTTCTTGTCCGCTCTATATCTTGAATACCCTTTGGAATATTTTCATGATACTTCACAGTTATGTAGAGCAGGTCATGACGATGTGTCGCGTACAAGAATGGTAACTCTTGCTATTGTACTTTTTGAATTATCTCCCCTTTGGTGATTTTTTGGCAGATTCGTGTCCGCTCTGTAACTTAAATACCCTTTGGAATATTTTCATGATACTTCACAGATATGTAGAATAGGTCATGACGATGTGTCGCGAACAAGAATGACAACTCTTGCTTTCTTACTTTTTGAGTTATTTCCCATTGATAGTTTTAGGTGTGATTTTTTGTTAGATTCTTGTCCGCTTTATAACCTGAAAACCCTTTGGAATATTCTCATGATACTTCACAGATATGTAGAACAGGTCATGACGGTGTGTCACGAACAAGAATGACAACTCTTGCTTTCTTACTTTTTGAGTTATTTCCCCTCGATCATTTTAGGTATGATTTCGTGTCCGCTCTATAACTTGAATACTTTTGGAATATTTTCATGAATCTTCACAGATAAGTAGAACAGGTCATGACGATGTGTCGCGAACAAGAATGACAACTCCTGCTTTCTTACTTTTTGAGTTATTTCCCCTTGATGGTTTTAGGTGTGATTTCGTGTCCGCTCTATAACTTGAATACCTTTTGGAATATTTTCATGATACTTCACAGATATGTAGAACAGGTCATGATGATATGTCGCGAACAAGAATGACAACTCTTGCTTTCTTACTTTTTGAGTTATTTCCCCTTTGATGATTTTAGGTGTCGCTCCATAGCTTGAATACCTTTTGAAATATTTTCATGATACTTCACAGATATGCAGAACAGGTCATGACAATTTGTCTCATACATGAATGATAACTCTTGCTTATATACTTTGTGAGTTATTTCCCTTTGGTAGTTTGAGCTGCTGTTTGAGTCTCTGCTCCATATCTGTATAACCCTGGCCAGCTCCAGAATTTGAATAACTGTGTACCTTTTAGAATATTGATTATCATGCTGTGATATCTTATCAGTGTTCCTTACTCTCTCTGACCCCTCCACATTCCCGGGCCCCTTCCCGCACCCCCCCCCCCCCCAAAAAAAAAATAAAAAATAAAAAAATTCCAGATTTGGATTCTTTGTCCAAATTCACTTACTAGAGAGCTCAAAATTAGGTTTGTAGGGCTTGTACTTTAGAAGTTATTCACACATTTTGAAAGTTGAATGTATCGTATGCTATACATTTGTGTATATGGTGGCTGTTTGAGATATTACCTCTTTTTAGCAGTCAAGCATACTGTTTTAGTCTGAGTGTTAGATAATCATGCATCTGTTAATTATATCAGTTAATGTCAATCAGAAGTATAAAAGAACGACAATATATTACTAATATGTGTTTTGAAGTGCACCCTTTTTACCAAGGCCCATGGGGGTCTTCGGTCGGGGGATTTGCCATCTCCTCTGATGGCTATTTTTTCTTTCGCCATAGGTTGAAAGGAGATTTCTTTTTTGTTCAGTATACTAGAGAATAGTATTTCCTCCTGACCTTTGGCTGAAGTATAGAGGCTAGTAACACAAACTATCCACTAGGCCTATATCAGATTCTTAAAACAACATAGATGCGTAATGGAAGTGAAAGCTTATAATTGCTCCATTACTCCATTACCCACCATGTAATTGAGCCCGCCACTCCAGATACGGCGCTTGCAAGAATCGAAGAATTATGTATGTCTTCGTTTAGGCACAGACTGGTCAGTCAGTCTTCGATAAACATTAAGTCTATGTATTCCTCGGTATTCGTGGATTGTTGGTGCAAATATGGACTCTGACCAGCCTGTGTGGATGACATAAGGTCCTTTATGATCTGACATGGCTGGCTTATATTATGCAGTCCGATGACCACATTAATTACATATGCCAGAAGTCATTAACTCCCTAGCGAGAGGAAGGAACTGCTCATTTCCATATTAATCATTAGTTTGTAGGGTCGAAGAGTTTGCTGCACTTTATAATGTATCAGTTACCTGTAAAATCATCCCAATTCCCAGGTATGGGCGGGGGACGGAAAATGTACGCGGGCTTGCTCCTCTTGCATCGTTTTTGCAGTACCCGGTTTGATTTCACGCTCGCATCGGGGATAAAGCGCGGGACTTTCACCAATTTCTTGTCTTTCTTACCACTGGGCCTTTCAGGGCTCTGCTGGATGAACCGTCAGTCAAATTCGCGCTCAGTTTCTCCATAGCGGATCGGTAGGGCGAAGTGTGAAGCTTGGCATAATAACAGATACTGTTATTCAAATGCTGCAGACACAATCTCATCCAAATGGAAATCGTTATAAGGGGCCGAAAAGGCAAAGGGAAGCCTTTGGGCTTAAGCGGACTATTCAAGTGGTCATCGTACGTGCAGTTCGCTTTTAAGATATACCAGGTCCATTTAGTGCCTGAACGAACTGACAGGATTGCGTATGTACAGGTGGCAAGTTTATTATGTGCATTATCTAATGTTTCTTTCCAATTGCCACGTTCGTTGGGTTTGTGGGTAACTAGAGCAAATAAAGATATTTAGGATCTATGCTTCCGTGGTTACTGTTTCAATTATTAGGTTTGACAGTAATAGTAACGCAGAGCTGATGATGAAATTCTCGATTACCACAAAGGTACTCCTCTAAAGGTTATGACCCGGAGTTAATTACCAGTGCCCTGAGGAAAATAAGTTTTATTATGCAATGCTTAGGAAATCTTGGGTGTGTAGTCACATTCTTCAGCTCAGTTTCTTTATTTCAGCAGGTCAGACTGACCTTGAATGTACCTGCGTTGAAAGTAGCGCATAAATCAAAGGGCTACTGAGGTCAACGGTAATGGTCAAAGTTGACCTCACAACTTTCACTATTATAAGGTTACAAAAACAGTCATGGTTTACTTCAGGAATCACGTTTACGGGAAGTATTCGACCATCATTCCGTAATAATTATGACGGACTAACGCTCGGTCAAGGATCGCGGGACCGACAGTTCCTCTTATGAAAGTCTAAAAGCTATCTTGTACCGCACGATGGAGTAGTTCTAACGTAATACACGTAATTACGTAGGGCGCCAACAGTTTGCATGCAAACCAAACGCTACATTAACGGGTCTGTACCACAAGGTAGTGCCGGTCCGGCCACTTACTCCGCTGATTCAAGAAGGGCAATTTATCAGTTACTTGTGAAAGTAAGTGCACTTATTACTGGTTAATCGCTTAGGAGGTCTAAGCCTGTCCAGGAATAGTGTGGTTCGGTTAACTTACCGTCCCGACATCACCATAGCTGTTTACCGTGGGCGTTAAACAATAACACAACATCAACCACAAGGTAGTGTAAGTGTAACAAGAAAAATCTTGTTTGTGTGTAGTAAATCGAAAGTGGAAATCAAAAGTACATCCCCAACGAAAAACAAAAAGAAAGTTTTGAATATCTGCGTCCGTTTTCGACAAAATTTCTATTGTAAATTTACAAACAAGAGAAACATCTTGAATTAATATCTGACAGAGTGCTAGTATTCACGCAGAGCAGTATGGCGGAAAAAGGCGAAGATTAAATATTCATTGACCTTTGAAATTATTGGCTAAATTTTGACATACGCGTTATTTGACCAATGAAATCTTGTGAAATGTGGAACAATACTGAAATTATACGCGGCTGCGCCGCGAAAAAAAATCATACATCCCTTTAACGTTATCACAAAATAATATGGCTTCTAATTAATCGGATTAATCGAGGCATTCATAAGAAGGGACGGGGTGGGGGCGATGGGGCACAGACCTTGGCTATATGAAACGTTCGCCCTGTTGGAAGATTTAAACTAATTGGTTCGGAATCGTTTGAACAAATCCCGCGCAAAAACTCTAATAATTAGTAGTGCGCCACCTAAAATTTGACAGTGACGATTATTTGATTAATTTACTCTAAAAGCTAGTGACAGAATGCAGATGTCGCAATTAATCGACAAGTCGACTGAAGCAACATTTTACGCATCCAAAATTACAAATTGTCCGGTTTCATTATTTTAGATGTACAACTGATCCTAATGAAACACGATTTCTGTCAAATTCCACAGCTAGCTGCTAATACAAATTTGACAGAAGTCGCGAGAAATTGGACCTTACTGTAGGGACTAAAATTAGCCTGCGTAGCTGTATAAACTGTCCAAAGTCTTCCATTTCACTTCCGCGAAAATGACCGACACTCTTGCTTTAATACTGTTTAATTTAGTCTGCTTGCAGTCTCATGCCCGCGCCATAATTTAAATACTTGTATCCGTTGGATACTGCAGTTATAGAACAAAGCAAGGTGATGGACGATAACTCTCGATTTTAACGCTTTGAGTTATTTACCTTGGTTAGTTATTCTGCCAAAAATACTCGCGAGGACGTTTGCAGTGTATGGATACGGATGAGGTTGTGGGCAGCTCAGCTACCGTATCAGTCCTATTAAACGCCCCGGGGCGTTGCATTCTACGAAGTGAGGGGATATCTAGAGCCTAAAAAGTAGTAAATCAAACATTGCCAAAATACCTCTAATAACAGTATTAAGGTGATTGGGTATACTTTCAGAGGAAGTAATTCTGTTATTTTGTCTCCCTTCTTGGTAGGGGTCAACTCTTAAGGGAAATAATTTGCTCCTCTAGGAGCAAATTCTTTCCCTTAAGAGTAGACCGCATTTTGAAGAGCTAGTGACGTCATCCAAAGAAGCAAACAGGAAATCATGCAAGTTAAAGACAGGACTTCTCTGCCGGGGGTCTGGTTCCCAGCAATAGCATATGTTACCTGTACAGGTTAAGGTGTGAAAATTTATTCCACCATTCAGTGGACCAGACTTACCAGTTGTAATAATTTCATTGGCTGACTGGAGGTGTTTCCACTATGTGATCATGAGACAGAATGGCACTGTTCAGTTCAGTTCTCCAAACGGTGTTCCCCAAGTGGCTCAGCATTACGTAACCATAGTTGCAAGCACTTGGCGCCGAGTGTCCGTCTAAGAATGACAAAAACTGTGGAAATTAATCCTCCTTATATAGTACCACTCCTGTCTTTAATAGTTTTTCGGAAAGAGGCAGGGGCGTTTATTAGGATTAATACGGTATTTTATGATATTTCACAGTTATGTAGAATTAACAGTTCATGACAATGTGTCCCGGGATAATGACAACTCTTGCTTCCATTCTGTTTTAGCTGCCGTCCTTGGCTCTGGTCCGATCTTTTTATTATCCTTGCATTTTACAAGTCATGGGTACATGCAGCTGCAACCCGGCGGCTGTTACCGGACGAAAGCAGTATGGATGGTCTAATCTTATGTTAATATTAGTTGATGTTGATTTGTAGCTAACAGCCTTTTGAGACAGTTTTCAGTTATTATCAAGACTAGAGACGCTAGAGAGAGGAGAGAGTAAAACAAATCCACATCCCATCATGCACCTTCTGCAAGCACAGCAGGCCCTTGCCACTTCAATATCAGTAGGACGCCGATACGCCTAAAGTTTCACAGCATCTTCACCCATCTATCCCCCCTCCAAACACCCACCTCGATCCCAAAGTGGCATGTGCGACCAGCGAACACTCAGAGCAGCCTGGGCAGCCGCCCAATCTGATCATAGTCTTCACTGTCCGCATGGAAGTAGCTTAGACCCTCAGCTACCCTTTAAGCGCACAGCGAAGTGTCTGATCAGACTGGGCAGATGCCCTGGTTGATCTGAGTCTGCGCTTGGCGCACATGCCACTTTGTTGGTTTCCTCGGGGTTGGAGGAGTGCATCACAAAAATGATCACCAACATTCATGTTTCATTCTGATAGGAGTGCCTGAGAATCTCCGAGAAGTAGCCAAGAACAGCAAGCCCTCGTTAGAAATATCAAACAGCGGTAACAGCTGGACACTGAAAACTACCGTCAGTGACAGGGTCAAGGACACCACCTTCAATATAGGGGAGGAATTTGAGAGCAAGTCTCTCACAGGGGACTCCATGAAGGTAATACTTGTAAATTTGTTCTTTAAACATAGACTTCCAGTACGCTCAGAATAATTAACACTTTAACTTGCATCATGTATGCTCACCATGCTTTAAACATAAGCATTCTTACCCTCAGTATGCATATCCTGTGTGCTCATAATGCATAAACATAGCATTCCATACGCTCAAAAGGCATGAAATAAAAGCATCCTGTACACTCATATGCATTAAACATAAGCATCTTGTCTGCTCATACTGCATTACACATGTGCATCATACATGTATATGCTTATATTTCTTTAAAAATAAGCATTCCTGACGCTCATATTTCATTAAACATAAGCATCCTGTACTCTCATAACTCATTAAACATCAGCATAAATATAAATTAATTGGCACACTTGATTTGTATGTACGAGAAAATTTAATGAATCCTTGACTAAAAACTCTGTTAGCCTAACAATGCTTTAGAGTTAGCCTAACAACGCTTTGAACACTGGACCCTGGTTCATTTCTGTTACAGTGTAATGTTGTCCTAGATGGTGACAAGATGACAGAAACACAGAAGATTGGAGACGTTGCCATAGTGATCACACGAGAGATTGTTGGAGATGAGCTCGTCTCTGTGAGTATATACCACCTTAAATCACTCAGGGCTTCAGCTGAGGCAAGATGCTCTTGCTTTCTTGCAAACTCAAGCCACTGCAACTTGACAAAAAAATTAAACATCTATGATACCATGCTACAATTTGGGCTCTGTTTACAGTTAGGCAATCAAAACAGAACAACCACAAAGCTGGTTGGTAGAGAAAAGTGGCATATGCATAGATCAAAATTTTCTGTACTGTAAATTGCTTTATTTTACCACCATTCTACGTTTTCGAATTGTTGACGAGTTCTTGAATTTGCAAACAAGTACATGTAACTGTTAATCGGTATTTTCTGTCTCCGCCTCTATTCATCAAAATATTGGCAAGAATTTGGATTTGACAGAGCTCCAGATATGAAAGGGTATTGAGGATAATTCAGATATATTTTTTTCATTTCTTGAAGAAAACATATGTTGTGACCCCTCATTAGAACCGTCTTGGTCAGACTGTTCTAATGAGGGGTCACAACATAGGTTTTTATGGAAAATTATCTCTAAATTATCTCTGTTACCCCTTCTTATCTGGAGCACATACTGATTTGAGTCATGAATAAAAGCAGAACTAAAACACTTGAGTATATAACAAGAATTCAGAGAGATTGTGGTGTTTCGCCTGTCAGTGCATTGTAACAAAACAGAGCTAAGTGCGAAGACTTGTCAAATGTTTACGCCGCCAACACCAGAATATACATATGTCTCACTTCTGCTAGTCACAGGTGAAACAAATATGAGCCGCAATACGAGAAAACCAACAAAGCGGTCTTGCGCCCAGCCCAGACTCAGATCAGCCTGGGCATCCAACAAGTTTGATCAGACTCTTCGCTAAGTGCTTAAAGGGTAGCTAAGGGTCTAAGCTAGCTCCATGCGGACAGCGAAGACTCTGATCAGACTGGGCAGATGCCCAGGCTGATCTGAGTCTGGGCTGGGCGCACAACCACTTTGTTGGTTTTCTCGCGTCACGGCTCCTATAAATGTATAAATACAGCTTTATTTTGTTGCTGTATTCACAGTTTGTAGCAATATTAATTTATTGTTATTATTTACCTTCTTATCATTTCAGATAATGACCGTCAATGGGACCAGTGCCACAGTAAAATTCAAGAAAGCTTAGAATATGACAGAATTTTCACCTTCATTTTGTACAAATTAAATTAATGTAGACATCAGCATTCTTATTTTATTTTGGTTCCCTTTAGTCCTCTTCACAATTTCTGTATATGGTTTCTGCTATTCTGGTTTGACTCTGCCCCAGAAGTCTAAATCCTGGTCAGGCATGCATTTTGGATTACTTTGTCTTTTCCATTTCACCACTCAAGGTAATGGGGACAACCTTGAGAGACTGTGCGGCACATGCGGAATCCATGCTGCTCATGCCTTAACTGATTGACAGGTGAACTCAATGCACAAAGACTTTGAGAGACATGTGTGGCTCATGGGGCAGCCATGCTGCTCATGTCTTAGTTAACAGGTGAACTCTACTCAGATGAGAAATTTTAGCTGCATGCACAAAGCATTGCTAAGATGCTAAGCCCATCATGCACCCAGTTGCACAGAAAAATGATTGGCATGTCAGCAAGGGAGTCATACATAGTGTTTACGAGTAGGAGAAAAAAACATGGATGGAGGTTGTGCCACTCATGGTATAATGGGAGCCAGGCTGGTACCAGGCCTCAAGGTTATAAAACATTTATCATGCTCAACTCAGCTGACCATGAAATTTTACCAGCTAATAAATATCAAATTACTGACGAGTACAGTTTTTTTCTTGCTCAGTTTAGCTGAGTATGAAATTTTCTCTGCTTATGAATATGAAAATACCAACATTAGTAGGCATTTTCATATTTATCAGCAGAGAAAATTTTACTCTCAGCTGAGTTGAGCACGAAAAGAGTTTTATAACCTCGAGGACAGGCTATTTAGTAGTGTACTACAGATGAAATCTCATTTATAATGTGTTAAATTCTGATTGCAGAGGAAATATACATATATTTAAACAGCTTGCATAGGAAACTCAATCAAACTCCCACCAATGGTAATAAAATTCCACCTGCGCTTACCGTTTAGATAGGATCCCACTGTCAGATTCCCATTTCTGAATCTTAAAACTTTCAAGAAACCCATCTTTCAATGGATCATTACACTGTAAATCAAGCCCTGATGAGAATAAAATGATCTAAGATTTCTTTTTATATTGGTAATTTTATCTTTTGATTCAGGTGGAATAGGACAAAACCAAAATTTTCAGTTTTATGTCATCAAAAAACTCATGACTTTCTTTTGAGCATGAAACAAACAATTCCTATATAAATGACATTGTGAAAATGTTATGGCTTGATGTTTGTCACAAAAATTTATAGCCCTCAGATATCCGCATTAATCGACATTGCTCTGCAGTCCGTCGAGGTATTGAAATAAATTTCATACCAAAGTGCGTGCCGTCAAGAGGTCCATAAAGCTCTGCTATACTTTCTGCCCAATCTCTATGCATTTCGATTGAATTGATGCTAGTATTGATTTTCTTTACCTGTTGAAATTTGCTTTTTATCATGTAAAAATAGAAATAGAGAAAAAACGTCTCCGAAAAGTATATCTCATATTTTGATATGTTTTAATGAAATGTGTAGTTGGAATATTGATGAAATAATATTAAGATTTTACCATGTAAATATTTCTCAAAGCAGATTTTTTAAACTATAACCCCTGTTAAGATAACATCGATATTTTAGCGTCAAACTAAATTTTGCACTAAGAGTGGTTCCCGATGAGATTGTGGATTTTGGATGAGAAACCTCATTCTTACCGGTATAACCAGAGAAACACTAGTTCAATGAGTGACATTCACATAGTCAAAAATATATGTATATAATTATATCTTGAAATTCTGCATTTTTGATAAACTGGTTTAGGGAAGCAAGAGCAGAAATTATCTCACAGGATTTTAATCAAAGGCACTAATTATCTGGAACTCTGAATTCAGAAATTTACTGGGAATGTAAGCAACAAACAAAGAACAACAAAAGCTTGAAAGAATGAAACATGATTTATGGGTTCTTTTAAAAAGATTTGAAAATGGTTTGTCTGTAATGTTCATATGGATGCATTTTCTCTGATTTACAAATAATTTAGGGGTAGCATGGGCTGTTTCTCAACCATTTTCCCAAAGGGGAACAACTTTTGTGACTTCGCTTTTGCTTACTGATACCATAAAGCCCTTCCAACAGGGGTCTACTCTTCAAGGAAAGAATTTGCTCCCATAGGAGCTAATTCATTCCTTTAAGAGTAGACCCCTATAGAGAAGGCAAAATGTCCATGGAATAGTTACTTCCCCTGAAAGTGTACACCAAGGAAACAAACAATAAGTCACAGAAGTTGTTTCCCCTTGCAAAAATGGTGAAAAAAACCCACACATACAGATATACAAATAGACCTTAAACACATCTGATCAATGATTTGTTCTGTCACAACTATGTTGTGTATTATATACAGTTAACTCTAGATATAGATCTCAAAGTCAATGGTCATCTCCAACTACTGATAGTCCCAGGGCAGGTCTCAACGAAATTGCGTGGTACCAAAAAAATTTACTTTGAGACACCAGTAGATTGAGATAAATGAGTCATCTCAAACAGCTGATGTCTCAAAGTAAATTACTAGGAGATACCAGTAGTTTGAGATAACAGGAGCTGAAACGTAATAATCCGAAATGTGTCCAAACTAAAGTCTTTGAAATAACAAAAGTCAACTGTATATATGAAATGAATTAATGAATGTACAGCCAAGTGTCAAAAGTCTTTCCCCAAAATATTTTTTCCATTGACTTTAGTGCATTTGCAAATGTGCAAGAAATTTTACTGTGAGACTTGTGTTCAAACGGTAAAAATAATTTTTGCATACTTAAAAACCTAAAAGATTTCTGCAATATAAAATAATTTTAGCTTGCCCTAAACCTACTAACAATGAAACTGCAGGTGTTTAAACTTCAATAAAATTTTCAGAAATGCAGTTTTCTATTGACGTCAATGATGACGTTGTCCAAAATTTGCCAAAAAAGTACTGGTGTTGTCTTTAAAAGCATATTTCTAAAAGCACAATTAATTAAGAGTTCAAATCAAAATTATTAAATGTTGCCAGAATTATTGCTCTTTCTAATCATATAAAAATTAAGATCGTACGATAAGCAGTATTGCTACAGCAAAATTTCCAGCACACTTGAAAATGCATTGAAGTTGGAAATTATATTTTTGGGGAAAGACTTTTGACACTCGGCTGTAGTTGTAACTTAATGAATGGCCTACGACATGGCACACTGATGGATTGCAACTGCAAACAGCATGAAAATATTCCCACAAAAGTGGCAAAAGTTCCTCCCAAGTAAAAAAAGGGTATTTAGCAGAATTCCCCAACTTTCTAACACTTACAGCGAAAATCTGTATCATTTTGTTGTAAAACATTAAATTGAGACAATTTGATTTATCACTTCCAGTGCCTAAACAAAAGTATAAGCATGAGTCCTTTAATATATAAGATTCCATATAAAATTACTAGCTTAAGGTGTATGGATACACTGTCATATTTTTCTTTTCTACAAAGGGCAACAACTTGCCTCTGTCTGTTTGTTTTTTATCAGCAACAAAGCCTTTCCAAAATGGAGTTGCCTCCAATAGGAAATGAAAGAATATGCTCCATCCAGAAATTTCATTTCTGTGAGGGCAAATTCTGTCGTTAAAGAGCTGACCCTATAGAAAAGGGAGGCAAGAGAGATGACAGAGTTACTCCCCCTGTTTATGTATCCATACATCTTAAGGAGCAGCTCAGCAAGAAATTCTATCATAAATTATGTATCATACTAGACCCTTTTAGCGCACTGTGCACTTAACATTTTCAAAATGGCATTAAATACTTGCATTAGACTTTCTTCCTAATAAGCGCACATTTCAAAGAATTATTATATATAGAAAGAAACAGAATCTAATGTTTAAAGGATCAGAGAAAATCTGCTTATTGTCATGTAGGATGAAGAAGCTTTGTAAGTGAAAACTGAAAGATTTCAGCACTTGTAAACAAGCAATCAAAGGGATAAACCAGTAAAAATATGTGTGCTAATAATCATTCTTATGATGAAATTCTTATGATGTGCGCTTATTGGGGCATGTGTGCTTACGGTCGATTACAGTATATGCAAACTGTATGTACTAATCTTCTTGGGGTGAATGGGACAATCTCCATGTTTTCCCTCCAGTTTTACAAAACAGAAAATTTTTAGTGACATCCCATTTCCTTCCCTGGATGACAAAGCCCTTTCAAAATGGAATCAACTCTTATAGGAAGAATTTGCCCCTCTATCCTAGAGCAGCAAATCCTTTCCTTTAAGAAAATTAACTCTTCAAGGCAGAATTTGCTCCTCTGTCCTAGAGCAGCAAATCCTTTCCTTTAAGAAAATTAACTCTTAAAGGCAGAATTTGCTCCTCTATCCTAGAGCAGCAAATCCTTTCCTTTAAGAAAATTAACTCTTAATGGAAGACTTTGCTCCTCTATCCTAGAGCAGCAAATCCTTTCCTTTAAGAAAATTAACTCTTAATGGAAGAATTTGCTCCTCTACCCTACAGGAGCAAATTCTTTCCTTTAAGAATTGACCCTCATTCAAAAGGGATGCAAAATTGAAATGGAAGAGTTGATTCCCCTGAAAGTGTACCCATTCATCTTATATCTACAGGCTGGTTTCAGCATTTGCAGTATACATATAAGCCATGTCACGTGATTTCCAACAATGTGGCAATCTTGCCATGTGATATTCAAACCATTCTCCTGTTCCACACAGGGTAATCAGAGACCTAGCTTTTGGCTCTATAGCTTGTGTCACTTCCATAGAAAGCTTATGTGACAAGCAAAGGCTCTGATCAGACTGCCTTTATGTGCAGTCTGATCACAGCCTTTGCTTGCCACATTAATGGAAATCACATGATGTGGCTCATATGGTTTAAGACAGGCTTATCATGATACATGTATAGCAGAAAATGTGCTTCGGTATCACACTATTATTATATTTGTATTGTATCTCACTTAACTTTAAAAAGTTCTACAACCTTCATAAAGCTACAGTAAAAAAACAACAACAAAGTATAACACACTGAGGGAAAACCATGACAAAAATTACAAACGAGATCTTTTACTTGAACAAATTTGAGCTGCGACATGAGAAAACCAATGGTCAGTGGCATGTGCGCAGAGCGAAGACTCAGATCAGCCTGTGGCAAAAACTATGGCAAAAATTACATACGATACAATCCTTTTTTTATTTACACCTACACTTTAACTTCCTGCATTCTAAAGCAAAACTGCATTTGAAGTGGAAAGACATCTTCTGTACCAGAGTTTGAGCTATAAAAGTACATTCAGCATTAACTAAACATGTTCTTAATCTGTGTGATTAAAATGTAAAATTATTCATAAAATTCTCTTTGCCTATTTTCTAAAGTAGACAGGTCTGTTGATGTATTCAGTCTTTCATAGAACTGTTAGCAAAAAGTAAACCCTGATCAGACTGTTCCTGAGGAGAAGTCTAAATCAGGTATCATCATCCATAGTGCAGATTATATTTTATTTACATCCTTTGAGATCAGAGGATAGATTCTGAGAAATCTAAAATTTGAGATCGATTTAGACTATTAATCTAGATCATCGTCTTTTATACTATTTGGATCCTTTTGAAATTAAGCAGTCTTTGAGTCGACTGCCCAATTAAAATTAAGAAATTGCAGTATGCTTTTTTTTTTCTGGTTTCGTCACCAGATATTGTCAGGGTCACTGACGAGGCTTTATTAGTCGAAACTACGTAGTCTGGCCCATGTTCCTACTTCTGTATGTATTCTCTGCTCTTGAAGGAACTTTTTTAGATTTTAATCCACTGTAGGCTTAGCCATTTTTGTCTGACTACTTACAGTAAGTATACAAAAACTCCACCTATGATAATGCTATCAAAAATTTCAATGACTAGACTAGAATATGACATTATTTGTTTGCTTTAAGCAGACACCAACACAATGAAAGAAATTACTTTCATGTGTACCACATAACAAACCCAACATTTTCACATGGGTAATATCTTACCAAACGGTGGCAACTAACTTACCTTATCATGTCATCAATGCACAGAGGCCATGTATCTCTATCATCAAGACATTATAAATGACATCAGTTATGTTATTTTATATATCAACATAAGAAGCTGACTTTTCATCATGTACAGCATCAGCTCTTTTAGAAGTTAAAAAGGAAACCTCAAAAATGCAAAAAAAAATGTTTAAAAAAGCTCTTTTGAAACCTCTTTTAAAACTTGCTAGTCAGCTCGTAAAGAAAAGCATTCCTAGAGGATTGAATTCTTTTTTTAAGAGTAGACCCTATTGAAGAGGGAGGCAAAATTGGCAATTTCTTCCCCAGAAAGCATACCCAATCATTAACCCTTTTTTTATGGAAGTGGCTATTGACAACCGGTTGTCAATAGCGAATGTTCGAACATCGCTATTGACAACCGGCTGGAATGTTCCCTATCAAATTCAGATGGGCCAGTTTATATCTACTGAATGCTGAAGAAATAATTTGGTAATATTAAAATGTTATAGTATTTGACAAGAAAACGTGAATATGGAGATGTCATGATATTACTTCAACATATATTTGTTTCATGCTTTTTTGGAACTTCTATTTGAGCAGATTTCAACACAGTATATGAACAGAAAAGGCTTAAATGTTTTCTTCTATAGCTATTTCTTGAGAGCCCCAGAATCTGATATAAAGTTTTGATAGTAATCAATTCCATTTTCAGTATAGGGAGGCTCTGTTGTCCGGTGTCTGTTCACAAGTTTCAAACAAGAATAAATGTACTTCCTAAACCACCTGGCCAATCTTGATCAAATTATATATTTAGTATGTACCAATGTTTAGTGGTCTTCTACATAAATCCTGCCAGTCATGCCCATTGGATCTAAATCGGCATACTGGAGGGAGGGAGTGGTACCCTACATAAATCCTGCCAACCATGCCCCTGGAGTGACCAAACTTCCATGCTCAGGGAGTTAATGGTTTTTCACAGAAATTGCATAAAAATGTCACTAACCAGGACAGGTTTAAATCTCAGACCAGTTAGAAATTTGGCCATATTTTACTGTTGCCCAGTGACTTGCCCTTGAACACTTAAAAGCCCATATTTTACCTTGTATTGGGCATAATGCATGCTAGAACTCAGGTGGACGAGCATTTCCCATTGGGTGACTTGTTTCAAATATTCATTGTAGCTGAAGAGTATGCTATGACTGAACCACGGTTGAAAAGGCTGTTAAACTCCAAATTAGCAATCAATCCATCCATCATATCAAATGAGAACATTATCGTATGTATATTTTATTGCAGCATTGAAGAGGAAATAGGTCAAAATTCCATGCACTGCTATGTTACATTACTTGTCATTTCAACTTTCCTTTACTTTCTTTAACTATAGATACACTGTCTTAACAAGTGAGGTGAACAAATGGTGATCTGCCTGATCAGACTACTCCTGCATGAGGAGACTGGTAATGGCCTACATTATTTGTCATTTTAACCCTCTTTAACCAGGGGTAGATCCAGGGATTTTGGATAGGGGGTTCAAATATTAGCTAAGGGGGGTTCGATTTGCGCAGTTCGACCAATTTTTGCTGAAATTCCCCATGAAAATGAAATAATTTAGGCTGAAGAGGGGATTCGTTTGAACACCCTGAACCCCCTCTGGATCCGCCACTGATAGATACCATGTTTTAACAAGACAGGTGTGTCAGAACAATTTCAGATGGTGTAGAATCTGATCAGACTACTCCTGAAGTAGACTGAGAAGAGCCTACATTAAATTTTGTCTATAGATATCCTTCTAAACAAGAGAGAAATCTATAACAAATGTTGTAGAACCTGATCAGACTACGTATGAGGGAGTTTTTGGTTGGTTGATTTGATGCTTAACGTCCACGGTAAACAACTAAGGTCATGTCGGGACGGTCAGTTAACCTAACCACACTATTCCTGGGCAGGCTTAGACCTCCTAAGCGGTTAACCAGTACTAAGTGCACATACTTTCGCCAGTAACTGACAACTGCCCTTCTTGAATCAGCGGAAGGAGAAACGAAAGTATGTGGCCAGACCGGGATTCGAACCCAGGACCTCTGACTTACGAGTCAGGTGCCCTACCGATTGCGCTACCCGGCCCGGCCGTATGAGGGAGACTGAGAACAGGGCTTCCACTAACTTTCAAAATTTGGAAGTCCAGACTTCCATGGTGTCAGATTTGGATGTATTGAGATAATTTTTTTGAAGTCCGAAGATTTTAGGAATGACTTATGCATGGTTATTTTTACCTCCACCCCCGAGCCCCCCCCCCACCCCCTTACACGTCCCTCTCTCTCTCTACATACTGTAGTGAACTTTTTGTTCTTCGAAAGGAAGCCTGAGCATATGCGCAGTCTAATCAGAGTCATTCCTGTTAGTTTGTGAACAATACGCAAGTCCTCTGAAGACTCGCCGTTGCACTGTCTGCTATTGCATAATATTCCCTTTCATTGCCGCCAAATGGGCCGCGTCGGAAATACGGTGACTTACGGAACGTACATTGACACGCTTCCACCGAAGAACTCGGTTGTCGCTAGGTCGATGTTCATTATTATTCATGTTAGATGCGAACAAGAAAGACCAGTCTGACTGCTTAGTTGCGCTGGCTGATATCGGTATGTGTACTGAGGTACCTGTCTCACGGTATGGCACTGCGTACAGCACGCGTATATACTAGCAGCGGCGTCTTTGATCTATACATCAAAGAAAAGGGCCTACGTTATATGTCAATTCAACTCTGTCACCTCAACTATAGATACCCTTCTTTAATCATAGTCTTGAGCTTTACTCAACATTACTGAACTCGACTTGTGTATAAGTCTTCAAATAGACAGAAACAGTTACCAAAACACCCCCTTTGTCTGCGAAACCAGGGTAGGTAGGTCAGCTTTTTTTTATTCCTGTAAAACCTAAAAGCAACCCAAATACTACAGAACATGTTAAAATATTATATTATTTACCTATATTACATATGAAGATAACACCATCCTACACTTAACTATCTGGAGATTTGAAGAAATATAGATGAAAACATCATTTATGCCTTTGCTGTTCATATACTATGTTGATATCTGCTCAAATAAAAGTTCCAAAAAGCATGAAACAAATACTTGTTTTTCATATCTTGACACCTCCATATTCACAGTTTCTTGTCTAATACATTATAAAATTTCATGTTACCAAATTATTTCTTCAAAATTCAGAAGATCTTCACTGGCCCATCTTAATTTGATAGGGAATATTCCAGCCGGTTGTCAATAGCGAATTTCGCTACTGACAACCGGTTGTCAATAGCGAACCTTCGCTATTGACAACCGGTTGTCAATAGCGATCGCCTTTTTTTATTCATCAGACTTGTCCATCCTTATCATTTGAATGAGTCCATTTCAAGTTTTAGGGGTTTCTGGTGAATGTTTTCACTTTTATTATATTTTGCATAGAAATTCCTTTCAGTTAACAATGTAGACCCTAATCAGACACCGCATTTAGCAGCATCTGATCAGGGTTTGCACTGTTTGCATATGTCCCCAAAACAGGTATTTAGTGTACAAAAGGTATTTAGTGTACAAAAGGTTAAAGTGTATGGAAACACTTTAAAGTGAAGTCACTCAGACACGAAAATATCTGCCTCTCCTCTAGTAGTGGTCTACACTCAAAGGAGAAAATTTGCTCACTACGGAGCATATTCCTTCCTTGAAGAGTAACCACCTTTGCTGTGGGGATTTGTTTACCAGGGAACCAAAAACTTTTAAAAAGTTGCTTCTTGAGTTAAAATGGTGCCCAAATTATGTATTTTGTTCTATATAGTCAAACTTTGATCATAACAATAAATGAGCCGCGACACAACAAAACCAACAAAGTGGCATGTGCAGACAGTGAAGACTCAGATCAGCCTGGGCATCCATCCAGTCTGAACAGAGTCTTCACTATCCCCATGGAGCTAGCTTAGCCCCCTAGCTACCCTTTAAGCACACAGAAAAGAGTCTGATCAGACTTCATGGATGCCAGGCTGATCTGAGTCTTCCCCGGGGGGTGGGGGGGACATGCCACTATGTTGGTTTACCCATGTCGGGGCTCATATACAGCTTGTTCTTCTCAGTGTATGGAACTTACATGTATAATCTACAATGTAAAATAAAGATACAATTTACACAGCTACAAAGCTATCCAACATTTAGAAAACTAGAACACTAATCATTGACATTACAGAAAGGTTTGCAATATCAATACAATTACCATACAAATTTACAACATAACTACTTTCAATTACACATTGTATTCTCCTTAAATATAGATACTGACAATTTAAAGAATTGTAGAGATTGTAAAATACAAAAAGTTTTGCATCAAGTTCAAAAAAATATTCGGGAAGTTCAGAATTCACCATTCTCATATAGCTTTTGACTGATAGCAAACTTGACTGTTTTGTGAAGATTTGGTTTTTGCAAAACCTAGCATTCACTGATATGTGAAAATTTGCAAAAATAAAACTATCATGAATATTTGACAAAGTTACGGTGAATGCATGGCAGTTTAAGGATATCTCAATTGCTTCAAACTTAATATCATATACACCCATAACCGCCAGCTTTATCTAGTATACCTGGTACCATTTGCTATGATCAAAACTCTTAAGTGGACCAAGAATTATAATAAGAGCAGAGCTCCAGATAAGAAAGGATCACAGGGATAATTTAAGGATAGTTTCCCCTTACTTGTCAATAAAAACCAATGTTGTGACCCCTCATGAAAAACTGTCTCACCGAGACGTGTTTCCCTTGAGAAATAAGAAAATTTATCTTTGAATTTTCTGTGTAACCCCTTCTTATCTAGAGCTCTGTAAGAGGTAGATGAGTCATAAATGCAATTCTGTAATAAAATGAACACATGCTAATAATCACAGTCAATGTCTCATGAAGCCAAATACAGCCATTTCATGACCGCTAATCATAACTGCAGAAAAAATAATTTCTCCACCAGTGTGTATGATGAACCATATTACTGAAATGTGTGTGTATAAGTACTGGGACACCTAACAAGACCTATCAGCGGGACAGGATAGCTCGCCTGACAGCGCCTTGCCCATCACCTAAAAAACTTAATATAAAACTTTAACATTTTGCTAAAGCTGACGCCGCCAACGCCGGGGGTAGTACAATAGCTCTTCCTGAACTTCCTTCAGGCAAGCTAAAAACAAGTAGCCCAAAGGGCAACAATTGCTCACCTGAGAGACATTGTAAACCTATTCCAAAGGGATATTTAAGATGCTTAAGGGCAGCTAACTCCACAGTCAGTGGTCCAATCAGACTGAAAATTAAACTCATCCAAAACATTATGTATGCCCTCATTTAATATAGTATCCGATCAAGAGCACAATAGACAGAGCTGTCATGGGCAGCTAACTTCGTAGTGGTTGGCCTGATCTGGCCAAAATTTGAACTTGTTTAAGATATTATGCATTTCCTCATTACCTGCAAGTTTGAAAAGGATCGGATCAGTAGAAACCAAGAAAAAGTGGCGACATTGATTTTTTGGATGCTCAGGGCAGGTACTCCATAGTCAGTGGTGGGATCTAGCCGAAATGCTAACTGATCCAAGCTTTTATGCATATCCTCATTACCTGCAAGTATGAAGAGGATCCGATGAAAAATGAAAATGTGATGACGTTGTTTTCTCCATTATAAGACTATGGGATTTTTTTTCAAATGCTCAAGGACAGCTAACTCCGTAGTCTGTGCTCAAATCCGGCCAAATTTCGAATTCATCCAAGCTCTTATGTATGTCATCATTACCTGCAAGTATGATAAGGATCTAATCAAAAACCTTGATTGCAGCACCCTGAAAGTCAAACTTGCTCGAGATATTGTCATGCCCTACATTTGTGTGAATTTATTTTAAAATCCATTGAGAAATGTAGGTGCTAGAGCGATGACAAAGTTTTTCTAAAAATAGCCACAGTGACCTTGACCTTGGGCACAGCATCCTGAAAGTCGAATTTGCTTGAGATATTGTCATACCCTACATTTGTGTCAAGTTATTTCAAAATCCATGGAGAAATGAATGTGCTAGGGCGATGACAAAGTTTTTCTAAAAATAGCCACAGAGACCTTGACCTTGGGCACAGCACCCTGGAAGTCAAACTTGTTTGATATATTGTCATGCCCTACATTTGTGTGAAGTTGATTTAAAATCGGTTGAGAAATGTAGGCGCTAGAGCGATGACCAAGTTTTTCTAAAAATAGCCACAGTGACCTTGACCTTGGGTGCAGCACCCTGAAAGTCAAACTTGCTCGAGATATTGTCATGCCCTACATTTGTGTCAAGTTATTTCAAAATCTGCTGAGAAATGTAGGTGCTAGAGTGCTGACAAAGTTTTTCTAAAAATAGCCACAGTGACCTTGACCTTGGGCGCAGCATCCTGAAAGTCAAACTTGCTCGAGATATTGTCATGCCCTACATTTGTGTGAATTTATTTTAAAATCCATTGAGAAATGTAGGTGCTAGAGCGCTGATGAAGTTTTTCTAAAAATAGCCAAAGTGACCTTGACCTTGGGCGCAGCATCCTGAAAGTCGAACTTGCTCGAGATATTGTCACGCCCTACATTTGTGTGAAGTTATTTTAAAATCCGTTGAGAAATGTAGGCAACAGAGGGATGACAAAGTTTTTCTAAAAATATGTGATGACGTTGTTTTCTCCATTACAACACTATGGGATTTTTTTCGAACGCTCAAGGGCAGCTAACTCCGTAGTCTGTGCTCGAATCCGGCCAAATTTCGAACTCATCCAAGCTCTTATGTATGTCATCATTACCTGCAAGTATGATAAGGATCTAAGCAAAAACAGTTGAGAAAACGTGATGACGCCATTTTCCCTATTATAACCCTATGGGATTTTTTTCAAACGCTCAAGGGCAGCTAACTCCGTAGTCTGTGCTCGAATCTGGCCAAATTTCGAACTCATCCAAGCTCTTTTGTATGTCATCATTACCTGCAAGTATGATAAGGATCTAATCAAAAACAGTTGAGAAAACGTGATGACGCCGTTTTCCCCATTATAACCCTATGGGGGCTATCTGTTGCCATGGAAACCAGAGTTCTGAGCTGATCGGCACCAAAACCTAATACAGCCTTTCCCCCACCCAAATGATGCTTCAGATAAAATTTGATTGCGATCTGCCCACTGGTCTCTGAGAGATTTATGTTTGAAAGTGTTGACGCACACACGCACGCACCCACCCACCCACGCACGGACGGACGACGGCTCGACTCCCATCCTATAAGCTCACCTCTGAGCCTTCGGCTCAGGTGAGCTAATAATTAATTTTTCATTTGTCCCAAATGGAAAATTAATTATTTTTAGGTGTCCCAAATGTAAAATTAATTATTTTGTCCCAAAAGGAAAATTAATTATTTTTAGGTGTCCAAAATGGAAAATTACTTATTTCTAGGTGTTCCAAAATTTAGGCATATAAACAGGAGTCTTTCCTGGGCTACAGATACCAAAAGTATTTATATATTACAGTGTGATTCTTTTCTCATTTCTGCATAAATCATAGACATGGGGATAATACCAATTTGGCTACACGTCAATGCTTTCAACCGAGTCAACTGTACAAAGTGGCTTTCGACAGAGAAAACGATTTACAGCATTACCAATAACAGAAAATGGTACTATGGTTAACGGCTGTCAACTGAGCTGATACTGCTGTCGACTGTCTCAGTCGACAGCCATCTTTGCATGTGTGGTAATTGACTGACTCGGTCTAAAGCACATGTACACAAATCGGTATTACCCCCATTTTCTTCGTACTCATCTCATGAGATAAAGCTCATAAAATGCAGAATAAAAATAGCTAAAGAACGGTAGCTTAGCAATGTCTCATGATTCCACGCTCATGTGTCAATGACAGAACAACACTGCAGAAAAAATCATGCAACCCAGGAATACCTGTGAGTTGAGCAAATCTCTTTGGGTATAATGCTAACAAATCAAACAAATGCCTAAAAAATTTCTTTTGTCAGCATTTCAGCCAAGGGTGAGAATCTAAAGATGATTTGCTTCTGTCCCCGTAGTCATATTGCAGCTCTTCGCCTACACTAATGTCTCGTGATGCAGCCAGGATTAGATATGGTTTGCCTCTGATCTCAACCTGTTTGGTGTGACAGTTACCCGCAGTTTTGCTGTGATTTAACAAGCGACCCAGTTTCCCACTCTCTGCTGTGGCATCAATGCTGCAAGGAACAAATCATTTCATATTGTATTTATTTGGTTATATGACAGGGTGTTTCCTTCAAAAGTCTCCTAAAATTCTGGATTCATCTTGTAGGAGGATCTAGACTATTTTGGATTATTTTGGAAGGGAAAACCCCATTTTAAAGCAGAATAATACACAACTGGTTTAGAGATTTAGGCTCATTCTAGACTGGGATGGATGGATGACGCGATTTTACATTCTTTTTAACAGCATTTCAGTCATATCAGAATGATGGGTCAGTGATAATGATAGGTTGTGTGCAATGGAACCCCATTTACAGATGGAACAATTTCTGCCTGTAGGGTGGTCTCTAACATAGAACCGCCAAATCAGTAGGCCAGTGCTTAACCTTTTCAGCTACTGGGGCTCCCTTCTGGACTGGGAATAAAAATAGCTTAGTAATACACAGGATCTCCAGCCTGCAGAGCTTTCTCTTACACAATAGATCCTGAGGTATCTATAGACTGGAAGTGAAAGTGTTGACCAATCTTGAGCTTTAGTCGTATGAAATTGTATAGAGACATGTTAATGAATAAGTTCACTTTCAGGGGAAGTAACTCTTTTCCTTTTTGCTTCCCATCTCAGTGGAGGTCAGCTCTTGAAAGAAAAGAATTTGCTCACTAGGAGAAATTCAGGGGAGCAAATTGTTTCCTTTAGAATAGACCTCTTTTTAGAAGTTCCATATAAATGTCCAAGAATGAAAATGGAGGGTCACAAAAATTGTTTCCCTTTGTAAAAATGGCAATAAAACATGATGGAGGTGTACCCTAGCACCATAAGTTGTAGAAAATTGTATAAACACAGCGTTGAATAACTATAATTTTTAATGTTTTTCCACTAACAATGCTAGTGATGGCAGGAAAAAACACTTACCAATACTGTTTATTTTTGAAGTTGAAGTAGTACATATAACATCCCACATCTTTCTGCTTGGAGTATTTCTCATCCCTTTCCTTTGCCTGTTTGATATCTATGAGATCACCAGCGTACTCCACGACAAAGTCACCACGCTGGAATGGTTTTGTGGCTACAACACCTCGACCTTTGTTTTGTATTTCTTCTACCTTAAAGACATAAAATACAACAGGTAATTAACAGAATACTGAGAGGTCAACAGATTTACAAATATGTTCCAGAAGGTGCAAGTGTTAGTCTTCAACAGACTTACATGATTGAGGAAACCCTATTTAACTAGGATAAAACAACCTAAATTGGATGGGCAAACTCTATTGTCACATGCAGACATGGCAATAAAATCAAAACCTTAGAGGTTACAAACGAGTGACACACCCATGTGCTATCCAGGTCCGTAAGGTGAAAGAATTTGTCCCAAGAAGCAAATTCTTTCCTTTTTTCAACAGTCTTTGTTTTTCTGTGACCTTGGAAATGGCGTCAAGGTATCAAACTTAATCAGTTCTTTTGAATCTCCCAATGATATATCTGTGCAAGTTTGGTTAAAATGCCTCCATCCATTCAGGAGACACCGTGCAGATAACCATTTTTCAACATTCTTTGACCTCCTGTGACCTTGAAAATAGAGTCAAGGTCACCAATCTAATCAGTTAATTCCCCCACCGGATGATGTATCTGTGCAAGTTTGGTCAAAATCCATCCATCCCTTCAGGAGATATAGTGCAGACAAGAAGCTATGCAGAAAGAGATCCACACCAAAAACGATATGTCCTGCACCGGGGAGGGGGGGGGGGGTGCGAGGGGATTGCATATGATAATTACTGGTTTTGATAAAAGATGAATGCTGGAGGAATATAATAAAATGCAAATGTAAGTTTGGAAGGCACTGATTCTTCCACTTACATGGAGTTATGATAAAAAGTTGTTAGTTTAATGTGTATGTTGAAGACTGACATTAGACTAAGCAAATGCAAGTCGTGATTCCATGAAAACTGAGATTTCAAAAAGATGATGAGCAACTTCCTTACCTTGAGACCATCTTCTACACCATTTAGTATTTTATATTCCAGATCTTCTTTTCTCTCTTTCTATAAAATAATGTTAGGATATCAGTACAATACAAACATCTTGGTCACATCTATAAGCTTCAAATTCAGAGCCTCAGATAAGAGGGCATATTTGGTGTTAGAGATAATTTTTGTTTATTTCTGCATAAAAACATATGCTGTGATCCCTCATCTGAACAGTCTCAATGAGAAGGTTCAGAAGAGGGGTCACAACATATGTTTAATTGATAAATAACAAAAATTATCCCACAATTATCATCAAATACCCCTCTGAAATTATAAGAATTCCCGTATTTTAGGATAATTCTCACAGCTCTAAACATGGATGGTTTTTGGGTGAAAAATGTCGAATAATTTTTCCTCATTAGAACTGCCCCAATGAGGGGGTTCTACTGAGGGACCACAGTGTATTATACGGAGAATGAACGGCCATAATTTCAGTCTTTTCACACAAACATACCCTTATCTGGAGCTCCAACTTAGTACTTCTGCAGAGCCCAAGGCCCACTTGTTCAAAACTTTAGTCATTGTTTGCTAACAAGACACTAAATTTTAAAACATATTATACAGGAAAACTCTGATTTTTTTTGCTAAAAAATGTTCTCTCAAAATTTTTCAGCAAAAAAATATTACCACAATTGATTTTGTGACTGCTATAAGACTTAACGAATCATCGACTAACGACTTCATTCAGCTAATGATGCTTTGAACAAATGGGACAAGATGTTTAAAACTTAAGAAGTCATTAGTTAATCATATGTTATTTCAAATGAAGTGTAAGCAAAAACAAACCATTTTTGCCAAAAAATTGTAAAGAGCTTTTGCAAAGCAACAAAAGCTCCTAATATTTTTTCAGCAAAAATATTAACACACTTCATTTGCAAGTACTATAAGCCTTACAACTTGACTGACAACTTCTTTGAGCTAACAATGCTTTAAAAACAAGCAAATTTGACGAATTTATGTCCCCCGCCATGGAAACTAGGTCTCCACTGTATATACACTTAGTGTTTGAGCTGGAAAAGCGGCTAAGTTAAAAATGTGAAAAAAGTAATAAAACAAGAGGCCCACGGGCCACAAAGCTCACCAGATCTCTAGCTCAAAATTGCTTTTAAAACTGCTGTCACATTTGTACAGGCTAATACAAAATATACTACTACAAAGTCTCAGTCTGACAGTCTGTTGAGTTGATAACAAAATATACAACTGTTTTCCATATTTTGATTGCAGTAAAATTTTCCCCGTTGTAAGTCAATGCAACTCTAATTTGCCATAGCAACCAAACAAAAGAGCTGATTCTCATAAAAGAAAAACACATATTTTCACTTCCCCAGCCCAAGGATACTAAAGATAAAATCAGCTCAATCGGCCTAGTGGCTTCAGAGGGGATCATTTTTTAAGGGATTTTTTTCCTTCTTTTGCTTTATGGCTTCCATGACAACCAATAATAAAAAGGGAAGTGGACCAAAAACATATAGCTGATAGAAGACATCTCAAGAAATATTTCTATAAAAGTTTTGTAAACATATCTGCAATGGCTTGGCAGTAAATGCGATTTTTCAATTTTTCCCATTATAAGTCAATGCAACTCTAAGTTGCCATAGCAGATTTTCATAAAAAAACACAAACTTTCAATCCCCCAGCCTAAGGATACTACAGATGAAATCTGGGTCTTATCGGTCCAGTGGCTTCTGAGGAGATAATTTTGTAATTATTTTTTTTCCATTATTTTTGCATTTTAGTTTCCATGGCAACCAATAAGAGGAGCAGTGGGCCCAAAAACATCAACGCTAACAGAGGACTTCTCAAGGAACATTTCTATAAAAGTCTTGTAAGCATATCTGCAATAGCTTGGCAGTAAATGCTATTTTTCAATTTTCCCCATTATAAGTCTATGGGAACTCTAAGTTGCCATAGCAACCAAACTAAAGGGCAGATTTTCATAAAAAACACAAACTTTCAATCCCCCAGCCTGAGGATACTACAGATGACAGCTGGGCCTTATCGGCCCAGTGGTTTCAGAGGAGATAGTTTTAAGTATTTTTTTTACTTTTTGATTGCATTTTGGTTTCCATGGCAACCAATAAAAACGCAGTGGGCCAAAAAAACATACAGATGATAGAAGACTTCTCAAGGAACATTTCTATAAAAGTTCTGTCAACATTTCTGCAAAGGCTTGGCAGAAAATGCCAATTTTCAATTTTCCCCATTATAAGTCTATGGGAACTCTAAGTTGCCATAGCAACCAAACTAAACGGCAGATTTTCATAAAAAACACAAACTTTCTATCCCCCAGCATAAGGATGCTACAGATGAAATTTGGGCCCAATCGGCCCAGTGGCTTCAGAGGAGATGTTGTTTAAAAGTGTTGACGGACGACGACGACGACATACGACAGACGACATACGACAGACGACGACGGACAACTGCCTATCCTATAAGCTCCCCCGGAGCCTTCGGCTCTGGTGAGCTAAAAAATAATGTGAGGATTATATCCAAGCCACATATCTTAAGCCGCATATCTTAAGACCATCATCGAAACACCTGTGAAGTTTCAAAGGAATCAACATAAAACTGTAGGAGGAGTTGCACACACAAGGTACCCACTATCTATTCACTTTGATAGTAAAAATGTATGAAAAATGGCTACGTTCAATTTGCGAAAAAAGTAATAAAAAATAATGTGACGATTATATCCAAACCACATGCATATCTTCAGACCATGACCAAAATACCTGTGAAGTTTCAAAGGAATCGGCTTAAAACTGTAGGAGGAGTTGCGCACACAAGGTACCCACTATCTAGTCGCTGTGATAGTAAAAATAGCCATCAGAGGAGATGGCAAATCCCCCGACCGAAGACCCCCATGGGCCTTGGTAAAAAGGGTGCACTTCAAAACACATATAAGTAATATATTGTCATTCTTTTATGCTTCAGATTGACATTATCTGTTTAACAGATGCATGATTATCTAACATTCAGACTAAAATAGTATGCTTGACTGCTAAAAAGAAGTAATATCTCAAACAGCCGCCATCTACATAAATATATAGCATATGATACATTAAACTTTCAAAATGTGAGAATAACTTCTAAACTACAAGCCCTACAAACCTGATTTTGAGCTCTCTAGTAAGTGAATTTAGGGGGGGGGGGGGGGGGGGGGGGGAATTTGGAGGGGTCAGAGAGAGAGTTAGGAACACTAATAAGATATCACAGCATGTTCATCAATATTCTAAAAGGTAAAAGGCTATTAAAATTGTGGAGCAGGCCAGGGTTATACAGATATGGAGCAGAGACTCAAACAGCAGCTCAAAATACCAAAGGAAAAATAACTCACAAAGTATGAATGCAAGAGTTGTCATTCATGTATGAGACAAATCCTCATGACCTGTTCTTCATATCTGTGAAGTATCATGAAAATATTTCAAAAGGTATTCAAACTATGGAGCGGACACCTAAAATCATCAAAGGGAATAACTCAAAAAGTAAGAAAGTAAGAGTTGTCATTCTTGTTCGCGACACATCGTCATGACTTGTACTACATATTTGTGAAGTATCATGAAAAAATTTCAAAAGGTATTCAAGTTATAAAGCGGACACGAAATCATACCTAAAACCATCAAGGGGAAATAACTCAAAAAGTAAGAGAGCAAGAGTTGTCATTCTTGTTCGTGACATATCATCATGACCTGTTCTACATATCTGTGAAGTATCATGAAAATATTTCAAAAGGTATATGAGTTGTAGAGCGGACACGCAACCACACCTAAAATGATTAAGGGGAAATAACTCAAAAAGTAAGAAAGCAAGAGTTGTCATTTTTGTTCCTGACACATCGTCATGACCTGTTCTACATATCTGTGAAGTATCATGAAAATATTCTAAAAGGTATTCAAGTTATAGATCGGACACGAATCTGCCGAAAAATCACACCTAAAACCATCAAGAGGAAATAACTCAAAAAGTAAGAAAGCAAGAGTTGTCATTCTTGTTTGCGACATATCGTCATGACCTGTTCTACATATCTGTGAAGTATCATGAAAATATTCCAAAGGGTATTCAAGTTACAGAGCGGACACGAATCTGCCAAAAAACTCACCAAAGGGGAAATAACTCAAAAAGTACAATAGCAAGAGTTACCATTCTTGTACACGACACATCGTCATGACCTGTTCTACATAACTGTGAAGTATCATGAAAATAAACCAAAGGGTATTCAAGATATAGAGCGGACAAGAAAATGTTTACAAACGGACAGACGGACGGATGGACAGACGGACGGACAGACGCCAGGCTCATCGCTATATCCCCCGAACCTTTCGGTCAGGGGATAAAAATGCCTAAAAAATGGCTAAGTTCAACTTGTGGAAAAAGTGACAAAAAATAATGTGAGGATTATATCCAAACCACATGCATATCTTCAGACCATGACCAAATCACCTTTGAAGTTTCAAAGGCATCGGCATAAAACTGTTGGAGGAGTTGCGAACACAAGGTATCTACTATCTATTCACTTTGATAGTAAAAACGCCTAAAAATGACTAAGTTCAACTTGTGGAAAAAGTGACAAAAAATAATCTCAGGATTGTATCCAAACCATATGCCTATCTACAGACCATGACAAAAACAGCTGTAAAGTTTCGAAAGAATCGGCATAAAACTGTAGGAGAATTTGCGCACACAGAGTACCTACTACTTTAGGGGGACGGAAGGACGGAAATAAGGACGGAAGGACGGAATGCCGAAAACTATGTCCCTCTGCTTTTCTTCGAAAAGACGGGGGACAAAAAATGGGCCCTAGTCTCTCAGGAAGGCATTCTGTTTTGCATTGTCCTGGATATTCTAATATCAGGTCAGAATATGTATTGGTAGGCATGCAAATACACAGCTTGATAGACTGTTAGAGTAGCTGGCACTAGCTGCACATAATATAAACCACCAACCAGTTATTTTATATTCAACTTTGCACATGTTGGCTTTCTAGACCTTGGTAGAATAATAATGCCCGAAAACCTGATCATGCACACACTCTGAGTAATTATTGTCTGTATAATATGATAGTATGATGATACTTTAAGCTAGATTTGATGATTGTTAATACTGGAGTTGACTGTGACTGAGCAAGAAATATACAGGTCAATGTTAGGAAATTATATTAACAGTAACCCAGCAGAACATTCATAGAAGAATCCTTAGCAAATTTTGAGGGCTATTGGTGATAATAATTTAAGAGAATAAGACTTAAATCGTTGTTAAAACAAGTGCAAATCAACAGATGGCTGGCTGGATGACTTGCAATTTAATGTCCTTTTTTAACAGTATTTCAGTCATATCAAGATGATGGGTGGGTGATAATGAAAGCTTGTGTGCAACAGAACCCCATTTTCAATTGAAAAGATTCCCGCCTCCAGCAGGCCTCAAACCCCGGGACCGCTAGGTCAGCAGGTCAGGGCTTAACCTGCTGAGCTACCAGGGCTCCCTAAATCAACAGAGCATGAAATTAATTCCAAGACTGCAAAATGATTGTATCATTTTGTGAAGAAACTTTACACCATGTTTGATGATTATACGTATTATTGTTTAAGGGAAATGAACTGAAATACCAGATTTAATGCTTGGAGTCCCATAAAGTGTGATTTATGTAGAGCTCTCCATATTACACTTACTTCCAAGTCAGTTTTACACCGTCTCTCACTGCGTCTTACTGGGAAATAATCTGTTATCTGAGTAGCTTTCTTTGGTTCTATGTCTTTTGATCTGTAACAAATGACCATTCAAAGTGTATGAACACAGCTCTAGCAGGGCTGTGGAAAAAAAAAATTCTACTTGTCCATGGACAAGTAAATAGACTAAATTAACTTGTCCAAACAAATATTTACTTGCCCAGAAAAAAGGTACACATGAAATAAGGATTTTTAGAATAGTAGAAAATGAACAGAGGAAGAGTAGAAGTTGGTGACAGTTTTTGGCTAACTGTCACAAAGTCAAATTAAAACATATTTGTGGACACCTGTTAGAATTGCCTCATTTAATTAAAACTTATGTTGTGGGCACCTGTTAGAATTGCCTCAATGAGGCAATTCTAACAGGAACCCACAATATATGTTTTCACGAGAAAATAGCTCAGAATTATCCTGCAATACTTCCACTGATGACACTTGCAATACTTGTCCCAGGGCAAGTAAAATGAAATTTCTCGCTTGTCCAGAGTGAACGGGACAAGTAGGACAAATCGGGCATAGTATTTACACAGCCCTGATCTCTAGGGGAGACCACTCTGACCTGGCAATATTTACCACTCTTCTCACATGGACCTG
This sequence comes from Ctena decussata, assembly GCA_963989385.1. NCBI lineage: Eukaryota > Metazoa > Mollusca > Bivalvia > Lucinida > Lucinidae > Ctena > Ctena decussata. Next base: position 74,830,211 of record OZ022511.1, on the reverse strand, counting down.
GGCTCAGTTGTTCAAAACTAACGACAATGTTAGTTAACAAGATGTTAAAAATTCAAACGTTAAATCTCAAATACACAAACATTTTTTGTTTAGAAAATGTGAGCTTTTGCAAATTCAAAAGCTTCTCACATACTTTCAACAAAAAATCAGTGTATTTGGCTATTAAGTTGTAACGCACATAATGAGTTGACCTCTGAACAAGCTTGTTAGGCTAACGATGCTTTGAACAACCCACCCTGACCTTCTGTCTTTCAAAACTGAATTCTTTTCTATAAGGCATATGGGTACATTGTATTTGTAATGGTTTTCTGTTGTTTTCAGGAAGAGGAATACCTTTTGTGACTTCCTGTTTGCTTCCTGGAAAACCTTGGAGAAGGGATCCTGCGATAATTGTCTGCCTCATAAAACATACAGAGGCAAACCAATGGGACTGTACAAGAGTACTTCTGGGCTTTATATATGGACAGTCTTTATAGCTTTTCATTCTCAATCAAGAAACCAACAGCATTCAGTATAGATCCTGATATATGCGGTCTTCAAAGCCTTACCTCTCACTTTCTGCATGTTAATCTAATACTGAACTTTGACCCTCAAGGCCACAAACAGGTGTCTAAACATAATAATCTGAAATGTTCTGTGTTTCTATTAATCATAATGTAATATGAAGGTGTTGTCAGGACACCATTCCATTTAAATGCACAATAGTGATAATAATGAAATTAAGTATTACTACAGGTTCAGGAAAATCCTGGGGAAGGGTGCCAAATAAGTAAATGTGTCCCCAAATACAAAACTTTAAAAGGGCTGTAATTAAAGACTCTGAAGTCAAGCCAATGGAAAATATATACCAAGGCAGTAAGGGGATTACAAAAAACATGTATTGCATAATGGGGTCTCTTACTTTTTTCTGGCATATTTTGATTTACTGGTTCCTGAAAAACTGGATGTCTTAGGGGTTGGTGTGTAAGTTCCGCCACCTTTTTTTCTTCTTCTGCCTTTCTTTTGAGATGGCTTAGGTTGTTCTGAATCTTTCTTGATGTCTTCTGAGAGACTCTGTCAACATACAAACATACTTACACTCTGATAGTGATATTCGAATTTTTTTATATCCCAGAAAGCACCAAAAACGAAAATAACTGAACTGGCAAACAGCGTATATCCAGATGAGGCGGCCCATGATCATCTGAATCTATACTGGTTGTCCTCTGATTTTCGAATTTTCAATATGATATAGTTTTTAATTTGGCAGACACAAATTGTTGTCTGCTTGGTTAGTGCTCTAAGGGTTAATTCAATTGCAATGGCTAAATCCTGATTATGATTCTAAATGTTTCTATCTTGTGTTGTGCATGAAAATTATCTGTGAATAAACCTTAAGCATCAAAAAAGAAAATAGCCAAATTAGCAAACAATGTAGATCCATATGAGGTGGCTCATGAGCTGCCTCAACTTGGTCTACACTGTTTGTCCTGTTAGTCTTTGAATTCTCAAATTAATATCTTGGACATTGTTGGTTAAATTTTGCAGATTTATATTTTGTGGTCTGCTTTACTGGCCCTTTAAGGTTTAAACTGCAACGATTCAACCTTTGATTCAATTCAAAATGTTTCCAGGCAAATCTTTTGGCATAACAGTATTTGAAAAAATTTTGCTGTGCATGACAATTTTCTTCAATGTGCACTAAATTTTTCAAACAATGTATTTACCAATTTTCCATCCTCGCTGAAGCATTTTTAATATTAGAGGCCACAATATTCATGGAAAAGAAAAAGAAAGTACTTAGAACATTTTGGTGAAAAAGAAAGACAACAAAACAATTTCTTTTTTACCTTTTTACACTTAGGCTTGTCTCGTTTTGTTTCCTCAGTCTTTGTGTCATTATCTTCATCTTTGTTTGGAGACTGTTTAGGTGTCAGGAACACAGAGGAGGAATTCAATAGATTACTAATGGACTGATCAACTTCCTTAGTAACACTTGATGCGGTCTGACTAGTCTCTACGGTGTTGTCATGGCAACTTGAAGTTTCTGTGCTTTCTTCTGCAAATAGATTAGATATTATAATTCAAACAGAAACAATTTTTAGATACAAAGTAAGGCTATAAAAACACTTAAGGCAGATATCAAAAATTCATAGATACTAATAATATCATGCACTTGTGTACCATTTAACATTGACCCAGTAATTTGGCAAAAATACAGTAACAACTCACTATTTTAAAGTTATTTAACCCCTTTTAGACTAGATACCCGTTTTGAGGACATATATGTAAACAGTGCAGACCCTGTTCAGACGCTGCAAAATGCGGCATCTGATCAGAGTCTACCCTGTTTGCTTACAGGAATTTCTATGCAAAATACAATGAAAAAGATAACATTCACTACAAACTCCTAAAACTAGAAGTGGACACAGCCAAATGATGTTATGATAAGGATGGACAAGTCCACTGACCAGTCAAAAAAAGGGTTAATTTAGTCCAAACTAACGTAAAACTTCTAAGTACTAGGACCGACAGGCCTGAGCAAAAAAGCAGGCCTGGATCAGGTTGCTCCTAATTGCCTCCCTTTGCATAATATCGTATTTCTTTGGTTATAAGATCGTTTTTTTCCCTTCCAAACAATCCCAAGAATCTATAGATTTGATAGTTTTGGCAGGCTAATAGAGGTTATTTGACTTTTTCAGTGTAAGATCAATTTTTATTTCACCGAATGAACACCAAAAGCAGTATTTTCACGCGTGGAAAAGCCACTCGTGAAAATACCACTTTTGGTGTTCATGAGTGAAATAAAAATCCATCTTACACTGAAAAAGTCAAATTTTCTATTTCTTTTATGCTTGAAAATCGCAATAATTCACAAACCTTTCTCTGTATTCTTGCTACTACCATCGTCCTGGCTAGAGCTGGGACTTGGCGGGAAAAATTCTGTGATCGGCTTTGGTGTGGTGGTCATCTTTCTCTTCTCATCCAACTACAATGTAACAATGGAATATATGTAATGCAAAAATTCTAAAATTGGGTCACTTAAATGATTATCATTATTATCCTGAAAATGGGACAGTCTGAGCTGGAATGGCAATCAAAGTAGACCCTGATCAGACTGCTCCTTTTGGACTGTTTGAGAAGGCCTACCAGTCCCAATATTTAAAAATTTTACAGTGCTTCTATATGAACCTCAAGAGTAATACCTTACTTGGTCTATCATGTCTATATAAAATCTGATTTTTTAAGCAAACAATATTAGCAAAAATCATAAGATATCTTAAGCAATAAGGATGTTTTCCATAATGGCTGAAATCAACCACAGGCCCGGATTTAGAGGGGGGGCACTCGGGCCCGTGCCCCCCAGCTGGCCTGCAAGTCGCTGTTTTTTCCCAGCACTGACCTTTCGCAGGCCCCAAATTAAGAAGTGGCATCTTCAGTGTCTGTCTGCTGTTATGTGCCCACGGCAGTGACATCTTTAATCTTTTAACACCTACCGCGCTAATTGCTCAATTTTGTAGATAAGAGTTGCGCTCCACTGCGCTCAATGGAAGTTTCAAGGATTTATTTGATTGGTCGAGTAACTGCCAATTTGACCAATCGAAAGATTGAAAAGAAAGGAACATGGTTTGCCGTTGTCGGCACGTTTGATATTTGGCCAAACTATGAAAATGATTAATAACTGCTGTAAACACAACATGCCATAAATTGATAATGTATCTGGAAATTACATGTCATTCGCTCAAAATGAAGCGGGGTGCTGTGATCACATACTAATCAAACTTGGTTTGTTTTGTGATTATTTTCTTTTTTCTTTTCATTCCTGTAAGATGGGTCACAGGATGGGATAGGCGCCCTGTTTTAGAGGTTGTTCAGAAGTGGAGGGGGAGAGGGGCGGGGGCACACAATATTATGTGTGTGTGCCCTGTTTTAGGGGTTGTTCAGAAGTGTGTGTTGGGGGTGGATGGGGGGAGGGGGGACGGGGCACACAACAGTATTGTGTGTTGTGGGGAGGAGTGGAGGGGGCACACTATATTACCTAAGATTTTTTCAAGACACAGAAAAGCAAAGAAGGACCAAGTGGGAGTTTGCGGGGTTGGGGTGGCACAATGACTATGTTTGGACCCTTAATAGAGAGAAGCTACTTCTTCATATACATGTACTAAGGGCCAAAATTGATCAGTGGACTTGTATATCCTGGTACCAAGTGTTACAATATTGATGTTTATGACAAATATAGGTGCAATAACAGAATATAAATTTCACAAAATAATGTTCATCAGATTCCTCCAAAGACATCTACAAATACTGAAATTAATTTTCCGGCGGGGGGCTTTGCCCCCCTGCACCCCTCGCCGAATCTGTGCCCCCCAACACCTCTGGGTCTGGATCCGGCTCTTTTCTTTTTCAACACCAGCGCATTCTTTTCCGTAGACACTTGTGGCGAGTTGACAGCGGAGGCCATATTTGATCACATGACCTGTCAATGTTTGGTAACCACACCTCTCAGTTTTTGACGATAGAAAATCGGTATTGTAATATTCATTATGAAATGAAAAGGAACGGTTACAGAATGTGGTTATGTTATTGCACAGTGTTTCTAATTTTAGCAGATGGGTTTATAATTTTCTTCCTCCTCCGAAAATATGCGGTGCATTGAGTTTACGTGACCTACTCCTAAAAATATTTTGTTCATTCGAAAAGGAGCCATTGCACAAGTAGGCGGGGCCTAAGTTTATTTCTCTATTTGTATTGGTTGAATGCACCTACTGAGGAGTTTGATTTTAGCTGGTTTACATTTTAGTAGCTTTATGCCATAGCAACTCCTGGGCTTATCTAGGAACTGCTCACATCATCGAAAACCGAGTGTGGTCGAATTCCGGGTGCTTGGCCATATGTGATATGCAGTCATAAATATCAGTTCTAGTCCTAGAACAAATACTTTCGCCAGTAACTGACAACTGCCCTTCTTGAATCAGCGGAAGGAGAAAAGAAAGTATGCGGCCAAACGGGTTTCCAACCTAGGACCTCTGACTTACGAGTCAGGTGCCCTACCTATTGCGCTACGCGGCTTAGCAGCCTGTCTTATGACCAAACAAGTACAGTCTCTCTGTATCATGTTGCAACAAATATCAATCTGAATTCAGCCAAAACAGGTTTCAGCTTTGGCTAATTTGTAATGTATATCTGTCTCCAATTCAGTTTCTGGACTGTTGAGATAAAACGGTTACTAGAAATACCGGAATACACTTAATTACCGGAATATACCAAATTACACCGGAATATACCAAAGTACACATTTTTCTTTACCGAAATACACTTTTTTTTGACCGGAGTATAAATAATTTTATCTAAAATATGTCATTTAATATTTGCTGAATGTAATTGCTGGCAAGTGACCGACCCCTACAAAAGACCCAAACCAGCTTGCAATCTGCACAGTGTCTGAGTGATACCTATCTAATACCCATATGTTGGTCCATTTATTCTCACTACCAATAAAAAAAGATAGCGTGAGGGTACCCCCATTGGACAGGGTACCCCCATCGGACACCTTTACGATCTGTTCTCGTTTAAAATGAGTAGCACCTTGTTCAATTAAATACCAATTTTTAAAATGTTTTGTGGTCTTTTCCTCGACACTTTCGCGTGCCTTTCTCGTCTCGGAAGCGTTAACGTAATTTTCACAGACGGTATTTACCGGACAAGGGTACAAGTCAGAAACATTTCAGTGAATAGTTACACCATGATTTCGTCGTACCTAAATGCAGTTCAATGATCTAATCAACATTGGATGGAGATTTTAGTCACCTAACAAATAATATAAGGTTTATATTCCAGTTCGTTCTAGTTTTAGAGAAATTAGAGAAAATGCACACTTGTTTGTATGGAACGCCTTTACTGCCTCCATGTGTCTATTTTAGTGTTATTGAGTCAGCCCATCATTATATCCTGGTCAAATATTATTATGTTGGGTGCAACTGTTATTATGATATCCGCAGATACCAATATATCATGCGCATACAACTGTATGTTGTGTTAACATGTCATTATGTTGTATACAGATGTATTTTTATTGTGTCGATTCATCATTGTATCCTTGCCATACATCATTATGTTGGGTGCAGTTGTCATTATGTTATGTACACGCACCATTGTATTATGGTATTATGCCTTTATGTCGGGTACACATGTCATTGTGTTATATACAAATGTCTTTTCATTGTGTTGGTTCATCATTATATCCTGGCTATATGTCAGTATGTTGGGTGCAATTGTTAATATGTTATGTACACACACCATTGTATTATGGTCTTATGTCTTGATGTTGGGTACAGATGTCATTGTGTTGTATACAAATCTTTTTTCATTGTGTAGGGTCGTCATTATATCCTGGTAATACGTCCTTATGTTGGTTGCAATTGTCATTATGTTATGTACACACACCATTGTATTATGGTCTTACGCCTTCATATTGTGTTCACATGTCATTTTGCTGTGTACAAATGTCTTTTCATTGTGTCGGTTCGTCATTACATCCTAGCCATACGTCAGTTTGGTGAGTGCTATTGACATTAGGTTATGTCCACACGCCATTATATTATGATCTTACGTCTTTATGTTGTGTTCACATGTCATAATGTTGTATACAAATGTTTTTTCATTCTGTCGCTTCGTCATTTTATTCTGGCTATGGGTCTTTAAGTTGGTTGCAATTGTTGTTGTTTTTTTATTACACACACACCATTATGTGGGCGCATATATAATAATGACATGAAGAAATACCATTATATATGTCAGCTGCTTTTATGCCCCCAATTTTGAAGAAGTTGAACAGGCATATTAGTTTTGCCTTGTCTGTTTGTTCATTCGTCTGTTTGTCCCTTGTTTGAATTTTGCACTTATCCAACTTCTGATCCGCTTGACCTAGAAAACAGACTTTTTGGTATTTTGCAGTGGTCCATGATGTGATAAATATTTTATAAGGTCACATAACTCTGAATACAATAGTTACAGAATTATAGCCCCTTTTAGTCAATAATTTTGCGGTTACTGGGCTCAAGAACCACTGGAAGTAGGGTTTTGAAATTTCATATATAGAATAGATAAAAACAATGAGCAGATAAATATTTTTCATCCAACGAACTTGTACTTTCAGAGATTTTTTTGTCAAAAATTATACAAAAATCTTGCTTCCACAATGTCTCAAGAAGTATATGAGCTAGGGTGATGTTATTTAGTACACAGGTAGGATGTAAAACGTTCCAGAATTGATAAACTTCTAAATACCACCCCAAAATAAATAAGTCAGGGTCCTTGTTTGAATTTTGCATTCTTCCAAGTTCTGATTCACTTTACAGTTAGCTCCTCTTTGTCGAAAATAAACCGAAATCTTACCATGGTCTCTCAAGAACTGTATGAGCTGGGTGATGATATTTTGAATACGGTTTTGGTGTGAGATGCTCAAGGATTGATTAACTTTTGGTCACCGTGATACCGTTAAAATTGTCTGTTATGCCCTTTGTTTGTGTTTGGCATTTTCCAACTTCTCGGGAAGCTGATTTTCAGTATAATAATAGTCATTGATGTGTAAAAATATTGGCAAAGGTGAGGTAATTCTGAATTCATTTATTTTTCCCTTTTATCACTTTTTAGGCAGCTACTGGTCAATTTTTCTATTGATTTTTTGCTTTTGCTTAACGTCCACGGTAAACATCTATGGTCATATCGGGACGGTCAGTTAGCCTAACCACACTATTCCTGGGCAGGCTTGGACCTCCTAAGCGGTTAACCAGTACTAAGTGCACATACTTTCGCCAGTAACTGACTGGTCAATAATGTTTTCTAAACGATATCAGAAATATATAGGCATATTGTCCGTGGCGAACAAAAAAATTATGTCACAAACTTCGGATTGTTTCCTTACCCCATGAGTCTATATAACAGAAGCTATACTTTTTGCCCATAAACGTGAGAAGTGAAATCAATTTTTTTTTGCATAGGAAGCAACATCCCCGCCCCCTCCTCCGTCCCAAACACACCACATATACACCCTGGCACAATGCCTTCAGAAATTCGGGAGAAAAACGGTATTACTTTTAGGTCTTATTTGACTCAAGGAATTGAAAATAAATTGACACTATTTTCAGACTGAGCGAGTCCCTGACTTAGCGAATATATTTTGCTACAACCTGTGCATTTGTATATCATCAGAACCACTCCATTAATGCGATTCTAATGAGACGTCAAAGAAACTACTGAAATGATAATTTCATTACCATTTCGATAAAACCCTGATATATTCAAGCACAATTCAAATCCGACTCTTTGGGGGCCCTGCTGAGTAACTCTCAGTGCCGTGGCGTCCTATGCAGTAGGACAAGGGCCAACTGTGCTGGAAGATCTGAAGGTGTGGGTGTGGACTGTCTGGATATCCATTTTCGTTTTCTCTCTTTCTGGGACACAGCTCGATGTATACTGAAATACTGTCTCAAAGAGCCGTTAAACCCAAAACAACCAAGTCAAATCCGACTCAGATTACAGCTGCGGCCCTCATATTGGCTTCTTTTAAAAATAAGCTACCTTGTTTAAGCACTCTGACTGTCCGGTGTTACCTGTCAAAATCGATCGAATTGAAAGTCCGCTTAGGATACAACGACGAAGTGGCAGAATATAATGTCGTTTAGACGCGATAGGCATATCGAATCGTAAAATATACACAATGAATACCGCGAAAGAAAATAGTTATAATAGCATATAATAGAATCTGAATGCTCACAGAATGAAAATGAATTTGTACACCATATAATAGACTTTGCATTCGACAAAAATACGTTTGCTCTTGATATAATGGTATGTTCGCGTAACATCATATGTGCATCCAATAATGATTGTTATCACATGATACAATGGCGTTTGTCTGCGGTATAATGGTATGTAATTACAACAAAATATCTTATGCATCAATTATAATGTAGATTTCATAGAATACGGTGATTTTGTCCTTGATATAATGATATATACACAAAACATAGTATGTTCCCCCAACATAATGGTGAAATTACAGGATACAATGACGTTTGCCCATGACATAATGGTATGTATACATAATATACCTTCATCTTCACCAAATATAATTATGAAATCACAGGATACAATGATGTATGACCATTACATAATGGTTTGTATACGTAGCATAATATCTTGTGCACCCGACATCATGATGAAGTCACAGGATACAACGATGTTTGCCCATGATATAACGGTACGTATGCATTACATAATATCAACTGGATCCAACATGATGATGAAAGCTCAGAGCAGAATGAAGTGTTCACACAATAGTACTAGAGCAGACACAAGGAGGCAGTAAAGGCGTTCCATATGTTTGCATCTCGACACTGGCTGAAATCTATATAAATAGTTCAATGTAAACAAACGTCATCATTCTGAGGGAGCACATATTGTTTTACCTTTCATGTCAAACTTAAAGTTCTGAATCGATTTTTGCCTATTTATCTTAAACAAGGATATGTCTTTACAATGTTACATTAAATTTCTTTATGCATAGTTAGTTTACATGTGTAGAAAATAAAGGTGTCCGATGGGGGTACCCCTAACCAAGATTTTACGCCCGTTAACTGTGAAATAATGAATGATTCCTCCGTATGACATCATACAACAGCTTATGTTTACCGAATCAATACATGAGGTATATATTTTGCAAGTCACATAAAGTCGTTAGACTTTTGATGTAACAATTTGAAAATTCATTTAAAAAAGCAATTTTTAGGTGTCCGATGGTGGTAGCGCAAGGGTACCACCATCGGACACCTAAAAGTTGCTTTTTCAAATAAATTTTCAAATTGTTACATAAAAAATCTAACGACTTTATGTGACTTGCAAAATATATACCTCATGTATTGATTCGGTGAACATCAGCTGTAGTATGACGTCATACGGAGGAATCGGGGAGCATTCATTATTTCACAGGTAACGGGCGTAAAATCTTGGTTAGGGGTACCCCCATCGGACACCTTTATTTTCTGCACATGTAAACTAACTATGCATAAACAAATTTAATGTAACATTGTAAAAACATATACTTGTTTAAGACAAATAGGCAAAAACAATTCAGAACTTTGAGTTTGACATGAAAGGTAAAATAATATTTGCTCCCTCAGAATGATGACGTTTGTTTACATTGAACTATTTATATAGATTTTAGCCAGTGTCGAGATGCAGACAAGTGTGCATTTTCTCTAATTTCTCTAAAATTAGAATGAACTGGAATATAATCCTTCATTCTAATTTTAGAGAAATTAGAACTGGAATATAATCCTTATATTATTTGTTAGGTGACTAAAATCTCCATCCAATGTTGTTGATTAGATCATTGAACTGCATTTAGGTACGACGAAATCATGTTGTAACTATTCACTGAAATATTTCTGACTTGTACCCTTGTCCGGTAAATACCGTCTGTAAAAATTACGTTAATGCTCCCGAGACGAGAAAGGTACGCGAAAGTGTCTAGTAAAAGACCACAAAACATTATAAAAAATGGTATTAAATTGGACGAGGTGCTACTCCTTTTATACGAGAACGGATCGTAAAGGTGTCCGATGGGGGTACCCTGTCCGATGGGGGTACCCTCACGCTACCCTTGCGCTAATACTTATATGGAAATGGTACTTATTTCATTTATTCTGGCAATATTTAAGTTTATTTTGATAATATAAATGTATATTTTAGTGTATTCCGGTAATAAGGTAGATTCCGGTAATTCTATTAACCCAGATAAAAAGAAGTACGAAACTTTTGGGGGCGAATTGTCACAGACACCACATTGTTAAAAAAACAACGAAAAAAACAAACATATAGAGCCTTTTCGGGATGTTGAAAACATCAAATCTGTAATATATTTGAATTGATCTGATAATTCGTTTAAATACCTTTTTAAACGCGTAAATATTGCACTTAGGTTGTTGCTGTTTTATTTTGAACTGTTCGTGACACTTCGGCTGTTTCCGTTCAGGGTGCCGAGTGGCTTCGTGGATGACGGAAACAGCCGCAAATTTTTGTTCGCCAACATTCGATTCGTGTACTATTCCATTCGTCTACTATACAAGTACTAGCTATTTGAAAAAGTTTAGATTAGGTCTTCTTACTCGTGGAAAAAGACCCTCGACCCCTTTCGTTTTGGGGCAAAGGGCATATTCTGCAGCGTAAAAGGATTCGTAAGGGTTTATTTTCAGGGCATCTTCCTTTTCTTTTTCTTATGTGAGGAATGACACCACTAAACATGTCGCTCAATTAAAAGCATGTATCACTTTATCCCAACATTTAAAGGATGAGTTATACGTTTCTTAATAAAGTTATCCATTTTGCAACATTTGGTATCTATCCAGAGCGGAGGACTATGGTAGGTAGGGACAGGCCCAGTTACTTTAGCCTTTCTTGTTGAATGAAAAATAAACATCTACTAAATTACCATAGTCAAGTATAACCTTGAACTTGGCCAAATTTTGGAAACGTAGAACTCCTTTTCTTTATATATATGAGCCGCGACACGAGAAAATCAACAATGTGGTTGTGCGCCCAGCGCAGACTCAGATGAGCCAGGGCATCTGCCCAGTCTGATTAGTGTCTTCGCTGTCCGCATGAAGGTAGCTTCGACCCTTAACTACCCTTTAGGCGCTTGGCAAAGAGTCTGATCAAACTGGGCTGCTGCCCAGGCTGATCTGAGTCTATGCTGGGCGCACAGCCACATTGTTGGTTTTCTCGTGTCGCGGCTCATATATACATTTCTGTTTCTGTATGTTAGAGACTTCATTCAAGGTCGAACATTATGTCTCTGGTGGCGGTTGAAAAAAGAAAAAGCAAGAAAAGTAGGAAAGATAGAAATAAAGTGGATAGACAAGAAAGAAAAAAGAAAAGTTTCCAGCCTGCGTTTTCGAATCTTCATTGGGTAATGGACCAATCCGGCTACAGTAGCTGCCCCCTGGGTATGGTTCCCCAACCGGCACAGCTCCAAAACCATCAAATCCTACTTGCAGACTGGCCCCTACCTAGCTTAGAATGTGAGAGAAGACAGCCCCTGCTTGAAGAGTACCAAGTCAGGGGCCTCAGGAACTGAGGCTGGTAGTGAATTGCACCACTAAAAAGCATAATCCACAAACTAAAGCAGTCGGAATGTATTTTTTCACCAAAAAGTCATTAAAAACTAATTTTCATGTTTTAAAGAATCCCATCCAACTTGTTTATACAACATGCAGTGACAGTCAGGCGTACATTATATGCATCTATGTAAAGTTGCCTGTAAAACTACCCCTCATGTATAAACTTGCCACATGCTATCAGATTAGTGTTGGGTGCTATCATAAGCAGATATATAGTGAGCTTGTAAATAAATTTTGGAAATTTTAAATTCCGTCTGCTTTAGTTCACGGATTACACTATATGTTGGTACAAAAAATCTATATTTCTGATGAAAAAAATGTCGTTCTGCGTTACCAAAATTTAGCCAAGTTTATGGTAATATTTGACTAATTTAGTAGATATTTATTTTTCATTCAACGGCAAAAATATATTTTATAATATGTATTTTTATGATTATTTCTATAATTCATAACAACAGTGGATATATTGTTCTCGATACACCTCAAAATTTCATAGCACCCGTTTATTTTAGCTATCAAGTCATTTATACACGTAGACATACCTTAACTCTTTGTTTCTGGCAGCCATAGAAACATTTCCCCTGTTTTCTAATCATAAAACGCCTATATCTTCGCCGCACGTTAATGACGTTGTTGACGATCCAAACGAAGTTTCGATATTGTGTCATGGCCAAAGTAGCTTATTCTTTGTTCCAGCATAGCTTTAATGTCTGTTCACCGATGTTTATCTCATCTTTAAATGTTTTTTGAAGAGATCCTCAGCTCATGTTCAAGAATTTACAACATATTCGCAGGGATAATTCTGGCTCAGAATTTTGTGAGAGAAAAAAATCTCATTTAGCCAAAAATTTGTGAGAAATTCTACATTCTCAATGAGAATTTTAGGTAGTATCCATTATCAATTTGCACTTTTACATGATTTAGACAGATTTTGGCGAGATTTTGAGCATGTTTTAGAGAATGTCTATCGAAATTTCACCCAAAAATGATCCCTGATTCGAATCGTGGAACATCGATCGTAATATATGGAGTCCAAGCAAGAATGACGTTATTGTCTGACATTGCACATAAAGGTCTTTCAGTTTTCGGACGATCCTCTGGCGACTCATCTGCACCCTTACAGCGCTGATTGCACCTTTACAGAAGCCTCATAATCACTGTTATATCACCACATGTCTAACTGAACAGCTCTAGAGCCTTTTATGGTGATATTCCTAATTTGAGGCAAAACTGCATATATATCCGCCGACGCGTCTGTCAGACATCAACATTTTTTACTCGGCAGTAATGTGCATAAGAACTAAAAATTTTGGTTAACGATATGAAAATGTTCCCCCCCCCCCCCCCCCCCCCCCCCACCGGATAATAAATGACTCGTCCCTTATAAGCAGTAATGTAAGTAGACCAGTTCCTTGCACAACTTCCGTCTCGTGTGACTCACTACAGTATAGACAAGCGTAAACCACTGGACTCAGGCGGCAGAAACTTGACTGGTAGATCTGGTTCTCAATACACTACATAAACTTTTAACAGCGCCGGGAATCATGTTAGAGAAACTTCTTATCTATAAATATCTTCCTACTGGCAGTAAAGGTTACAGCAGGTGCATGCTTTGTCTTAAAAGCAAATTATCTGAAAACCGCACTAGATAGATCTAATAGCTGTTTACTTAAACAGTCTTGACGAAAGTAGCTGCATTTTCAAACAGTGTAGATCCTGACGAGTATGCTCTGGATGAGACGCCACATCTAGAGCTATACCGTTTGCCCTCTAGTCTTTGGGTTTTCAATATGATACAGCTTGGAAGAAACATGTTATTTTGCAGACGTAGGCGTTTTGTTCGGCGTCTTACCTGGGCCTGCACTGTTTGCCAATGCCGTCAGGCATGAATGGGTAAATCAAGTAATTCGTAATATACATCTTGTATCTTGTAGGCACACTAACAAGCAATTAAAACAAAAACAAGGCGCAATTATTTTCTTGGTAGCTGGTGAGAAAAATAATCTCAACATAAACATTCATTGAGAGCGATACACGGCCGAGATATAAATAAATATGCAGTGCGTCAGTATGGGAATATCTGAACTATTTATAGGTAAACCAACATCGTTTGCACTAGGCGTCTATTTAGTCGCCTGGGAACGAGGCAATAATGTAAGCTCATGTAACGTGACGCCCTCCGATGGCGATTAGAACAAAACTCTTAATAACACGTTTGTCTTTGCCCAGCCTAACCTCACAATGTATACATGTAGTTCCGTGAGCTCCCTTCAGCTCCGCCCACCCTCATTTGCATAAGATTTTTTTTTCATTTTTTCAAACCAATTTTTTGTCAAATTTAGCATATATTTTCCTAATAACATATTTAAGTTATTCTGCAAATTTCATAAATGAATCTTTTATAGTAAATGAGTTAGTTAGGTAAGAATTTATTATGTATTTTAATCATTTTCAGTGAGTACGTGAGACTAGTCCCCTAAACGGCTGAATTTTATCTTATCACTTACAGCATGTTCAATCAGTGGTTCTCCTGACTGGCCAGTGAACAGTAGTAGTTAATACGGGCATGGTCCGACGTTGCAAGGCAACATTGGCTGGCCCCGAAGGGGCCAGCGGACAGTCCGCCTATAGGTAACACGTAGGAAAAAAAATCTAACCCTATGGCTTTTACTTTGTGTGTTCCTTCCGAAACATTGAAAATCTCGGAGAAAACAACGTTCTTCGAGTTCCGGTCAATTTTTGCACAATAAAACAACAGCAATTTTATTGCTTTATGCCTCTTTCATACTCTTTGAACATGCCAGACAGATAAACAAATGTTGACGAGATCAAATAAAAAATTAAAAAACGAAAAAATAAATATTTAAATAGAATTGTTCCACTCTAGGTGCCGTCGAAACGAAGGACGCTCTAAGACTGAAAAACCTGTAAGTAAGAATGGTTCAATTTTGCTAGGGGAACTCGTCGCAATTCAGATGACTATCAACTTCATACAGAATGGTATTAAGAATAAATCAGACACTTTCACATCTAAAATCCAGATTTTCTCAGACAGTCAGTCTGCTGTTGGGCTCCTTAGTCTAGGCTGGGAAGCCAAGAACTACAAATCAACTATCCAGGAGATAATTACAGGAGTTAAATACAGAAACGCGCGTCAGTCGCACTAAAATTGGTATGGATACATTTATTTTAGAGATATGAAGAACCTGCACCAAGAAGGCATACCTGTAGAGTTAGCATGGACTCCAGAACATTCTAGTATCAGAGGGAACGAGATTGCTGATGGTCAGGCTAAGGAGGGAGTAAAAGAAGCAGAAGAGCTTCTAGACATTTGTTCTGTCACAACTCTTGAGGATGTCAAGACAGTAGCCAAACGGTCAGTTAAATTGAAGTGACAAGACAGATGGAATAAGTCAGAAAGAGGAAGGACCTTATACCAGTTTCGTCCTACAGTTGACTTCAAGCTTAAAGCCCAGCTAAACTCCTTCACCAGTGAGAGTAAAATCTCTCAACTTAGAACAGGTTATGTTCCCCTGAATCAGTATTTACATAAATGTGGTTTGAAGGACAGTAATAATTGTGTGTGTTGTGGAGAAATTGAGTCTGTTCACCATTTCTTGATTTCATGCCCCAAATATGAAAATTTAAGAGAAAGCTTGAGAAGGAGGTTGTTTCTGATGGCAGAGATAATGAGTTTGGACCTTGAGCTATTTCTTAATGCTAAACCAGAAGACGAATATAAAGAATACAGGGACCTCATTTTGGAAGAGCTTGAAAAATTCATTACGGAATCAAATCGCTTTTCTTCCTCATTTAATGAGATTTCCAATTAGTTCGAACCTCGCACCGCACCTAGCACAAAACTAATATACATGTACCTGTGAGCTTATGTACCAGCGGGCAATACTAAGAAGATATACCAGAGTGGTTCTACAGCCTAGTGGCTTTGATAAAGACTAAAGACTAAAGATTTCGAACCCTGCAGTGCCGGTCGGTTCTTACCAAAAAGAAATATATAGAAAAATAAACAGAAAATCGTACTTTCTTATCGAGATAAGCTTGAATTCTAAATGTTTTCTTTTCAAATTATCATTTTTTCCATTGAGATTATCGTCTACTAGAGGACACGTTCGACCAGAATCGTAGGTAAACCCCTGTTGCGTAAACTAGAAACACGAAACACCGCACCTCTGTTGGACTGCAGCAGGAACAGATAATCATAGGGTGTGAAACTAATTTTGGTTGATTGCTAAAAGCTAGACCTAAAAATGCCATGCCCGTTTCTAGGCTGTTCCTAAATACATATTAAAGGTGTTTTGATTGACATCTCGGAGCAATGAATTGCCTGACATAACCAAACTAACTGTTGGTCATTGCATAAACTAACCTAACCTAACTAACCCGTTAGCCCTTGCCTAACCTAATATAGCAATTGCATGGCCCATTCGAACAAACCTGTAAGTCATTGCATAGCCTAATCTAACATTTGCCTAACCTAATCTAGCTTAACCTAACTAGTCGGTGAATTCTTGTGTAACCTAACATTTGTCTGACGTACCCTAAATAGCATGTGAGACTAAAATTTGCCTGACCTAACTTTACATTAACCTCTGAATTCTTGCCTAAACTTAAGATTTTGTCTGACCTAACCTAACTAACCTGTGAATTCTTGATTAAGGGACGAGTCATTTATTATCAGGTGGGGCCGGGTACATTTAGGTGGAGGGGGGGGGGTCGGAAATTTTTTTGCTGATGTACTGGGGGGGGGGGGGGGTCGGAAATAGAAAAGCCTTGGAGCAGGGGGGTGGGGGGAGCATATATTTTATTAGGCATATTGGGGAGGTCAGAATTCTTCCATTGGTCTTCATTTTAAAAATGTCTCAGCTTCTGGAAATGACACAAAAAAAATGGGCAGCTTCATATACAAAAACGTATCTTTTCACTGATTTGCTAGAAAAGAACAGTATGAAAGTGTCTATAAAATCATGTCAAGTAGATGAGTTTGTGTTCAATTACATTTAATGCCTGCATTTGTTATATCAGCTTTCCGTGTGCCTTTTTCATCAGCAAAACTACGGTGACTTCTGGGGGCTGTGCCCCCAGACCCCCGCCACCTAGAGGCCCAATTAATATTATTTACAGTTATAATTATTAAGCATTCAACAACAGATACAGATACAGATACAAATTTTATTTAAAGTCGGATGTGTTTACATAACAAGTAACATTAGCTATGAATAGCTATTAGACCGACTAACATATAAAATATACATGTACATTATAAGAGACTATATCAATATTTCAAATTTTACATGCACGGATCATGTAAGACCTGTAAGAGAGATAAGATAAGACAGTAGTGTATACATATAAAACATATAAGACATATACAGGATACTAAAACAGTACATGCAGATTTCTCGGTGCCCATTTGCATCTAAGAAAAAGTGCAAGAAATGCAGACAAAAGTTTAAACAGACCATGATTATATGTAATTAACCTGTTAGAATAAGAAAATGCTCAGCTAGGTCAGTCTGAAATAAAATAGGTAAAGGTATGTGTGTGTGATGAAGGGTAGCTGGCATTGGGGATGGGGGGGGGGGGGGGTCATAAAATGTTTGTCACCTATCTGGGGGGTGGGGGGGGGTCGGAAAAATAATTCTGGTGAGACTGGGGGGTCGGAAAAATTTTGGTGAACCATATGAAAATGTATCCCCCCCCACCTGATAATAAATGACTCGTCCCTAACCAACCTTACATTTGTTAGGCCTTTTTTTCTGACCCAACCTAACAAACGATGACGCTCACAGGAAATGCCATAATCATAGAGCACAAAAATGTGGTCTGAATTATAGAGCACAAAAATGTGGTCTGAATTTTCAGAATATTCCGCATTAGCATCCCCCCTCCCACCCCTCCCGCCACACACACACACATACTCATTATTTGAGACCTATACCTTAGCCTGACTGGGCTTTACTTATGAATCACTCATAACAGTTTGTCTGAAGGTTTGAAAGCTAATATTGCAAAAGTAAATGCATTTTGTGAAAATTGGGGTCTTAAAATCAACATAGACAAGTCAAAAGTTATGGTCTTTTCGAAAAGTGGCAGACCCATGAAAGAATGTTTAAAATTCACCATAGCTGACAGTAATTTGGAATGTGTAAACCAGTATAAATACTTAGGCGTGACTGTTTCCAGCAATGGCAAATTTAATGTGGCTGAAAAGAACCTTAGTCTTAAAGCAAGCAGAGCATTGTTTTCTATAAAACAAAGTATATTCAACAACAATCTGAAGCCATCAATTGCATTTAATATATTCGACTCTCTTGTAAAACCGATAGCAATATTCAGTAGTGAAATTTGGTTTGGTTACAAAACAACTTATCATAAAAAGTCGATTGATGAAATGTTTGAACTTTCGTTTAAAGGAAATAATGAGTTTGACAAAGTCTTTACCAGATTTTGCAAATATATATTAGGGGTTCATTCTAAGGCCAGTAATTTTGGTGTTTATAGTGAACTGGGTCAATTTCCCCTAGTAATTTCAATAATATCAAGTTGTATTAATTTTTGGTTGCATGCCATTTCCGCAAATACGGATTCTTTACTATCTAAAGCATATTTAGACCAATTTAACAGTGATGGTCAAAAATGTGCTTGGCTCAGTTTTGTAAAAAATGTATTAACTGAACTTGGTTTTTCACATGTCTGGCATAATCAGGCCACTTTTAATAGTACTCGTTTATTAAGATGTGTTAAAGAAAAACTTAAAGAAAGGTACATCATGTTCTGGAAAAAGCATATGAACTCTGGGGAGGGAATGAAGAAATTACAAACATATAAAGAAATGAAACAAAATTTTGGATTAGAGCAGTATCTTGAAGAAATACATGACAAAAATATAAGAAAAGCTTTATGCTCCTTTAGAATAAGTGCACATAGTTTAAAAATTGAACGGGGAAGATATTTTGGTTTGAAATTGGAAGAAAGACTTTGTGAAACTTGTAATACTATTGAGGACGAAATTCATTGTTTATTTTCATGTATAAAATACATAGACTACAGAAAAATTATGACTGACATGGTAAAAGAGTCTGGATGTCTTACAGGATTTGAAAACAAAGAAGATTTTATCAAATTAATGGGCAATACAAATGTAAAGGTTATTAAAGCGATAGGTAAATTTTTGCAGCAGTGCAACATTGTCTAGTTAACCATTCTGACCTCTGACATATACTCCAAACCATTTCGATAATATTTGTAATAATATTTAATGTTTGTGATTGTCTGTGTTATATATGTTCATGTATATGTATAATTTGCCTTTAACCCAACCTTTGGGTATAGTTGTGCAAAATAAATAAATTCTAATTCTAAATTCTATTCTATTCTAATTCTGTCTTATAATTTCAAATTTTTCTTGGTATAATAGAAAAGTGAAATTCCAAAAGTTCATCGCAGGCGCTTGGACGACACGAATCACAAAAGTACGAAACACTACAGACGCGAAACATTTCGAAATGCATTGTGGGTCATCATTGAGAAATATGGTGGACTTTGATGAGACGGCCGTGTGTGTATCTCTTGCATAAAAATGTCAACAGACGCGCATGTAAGGGTTGTTTCGATAGTTTTATACGATCAATTAATTAATAAATATTTCGGACATTTCCACGCGTCTTTGTGTAATTATACTCTTACGATATTTCCAGTAGTTAATAAATATCGAAAGTGAACTTCCTGGCTGTGATCTGATCATCATGATCTATGGTGGATGCCAAACTGCTCACACAATATAGTGCCCTATGTGGTCAACATAGAATGAAGCAAAATAAATTCATGCTCAGCTATTTTATCATTCGTTCCGGTCCTTCACAGGAAAGGCGAGTGTGATATATACCGTCCTTAGTCTTTCTTGTGTGCTTTAATTCTTTAAATGGAAAAAAATGCAATAAGAGGAATGGTATGAGCGAAAAAATAAATGCATCAAGGTGTCCGTCTGTGTCAAGTGGGTTGTTTTGGTCCTCTTGCGGGTTCAGTCAGATGTAAGACTCTAGTTGTTTCGCCCTCCACTCTAAAATTATTAGTGTTCTTAACAAGCCTGGTGAGAATTTGCTGGCAACCAGTCAGTACGAGTACAGTGTGCATTATTACTTGTGAACGTTGATTTTATAAGAATTTTAGGAGAGTAATGCACACACACAATGCACAGTATAGTAAAAGATTTTAGCATTATATTCATCGAGACTGGTGGGACGAGAAACATAATCATTTCCCTACGTCATCTAGAGACAGCGTGCTGTTGAGACAGTGCTCCAGGAACTTGGCAGATAGTGGAGGAAACTTTAATACTACAGAATACAGTAGTGCCGACTGTTTTTCAGGCTGATCCTCTGCATCTTCAGACCTACTTCATTTTGTTTGTAGACAGGTGTTGCGTTACTGTTGCGGAGAATTGCGCTCTTTTCTGCTTCTCTTCAACGATTTTCGACTGTCCCTGTTTGACCGATTCGTGATATTGCAGATCTCCGTAACTCTGTGCTATAAATTATAGATCATTTCCAGGTGACACTGATTGAAGGAGTCTCGACATCGCAGAGCTCCGTAACTCTGTTCCATTTATAAAAAGATAAAAAAATATTTAAGCCTTGCGAAACTCCAATGGATCAACGTAATCTGACATAAACAAGCAGAAAATCCCAAGTGCAAATGCTGTGTATGTGTTCTATTTTCACTTTCATTACACACATGAGGCTATCTGGTTAACCCAAAAATGCCATTAAAAAACTCAAGAAAAAAAATGGATGTCCAACAGAGCCTACTTTCCTTCTTGCATCAAATATCATTTACGTTACTTAAACTAAAGTCCTGAAATCCAGGATGCAGGATTGTTGGCAACATAAATGAAACAAGTTAGCTATTGAAAAAGCTTGAGAGTATATCCAATAGCTATGCATCTTCGTATATAACTAAAGGATTTAAGTTACAGAGTAGAAAACTCGCAGCAATACCAATGGACATGATAGATTTTAATGCAGGGGGGTCATTAACTTTTTTGGCACCCAGGGGTCAAGGCAAAGTAGGCAGGGATTTCATATGCTTTTCATACAACTCCTATACAAATTTGCAAAATATAGGCTGGGAATAAGGCCTGAGTAGAAGAGGAAATCCCCCGCAGCCCGTCTCTTCATGACGCCCCTATTAATGCATATTTGGACATTGTTTAAACAATGTAAGTGACATAGTTTATGCATTCATAGCTTTTGCTTCAGTTGTTATAGGTGAACTGAATTGTCTGATGGCAGCTTTGGTAGTGAGAAACTATGCACTGTCAGGCCAGGGCTGTGGAAATACCAAAATTTTCTACTTGTTGATGGACAAGTAAATTGGCAAAATCAACTTGTCCTCTGACAGTTTTGAATTAAAACATATGTTGTGAGCACCTGTCATACTTGCCCCAATGAGTCAATTCTAACAGGAACCCACAACATATGTTTTCATGAAAAACATCTCAGAATAATCCTGAAATACTTCCACTGATAACACTTTGAATACTTGTCCCAGGGCAAGTAAAGTGAAATTTCTCACTTGTCCAGAGTGAAACAGGACAAGTAGGACAAGTCGGGCATAGTATTTCCACAGCCCTGGTCTGGCAACTGTTGCTTTTGCTACAGTGTTAGATGACAGGAACCAAAGACTGGTCCCTGTCACCTGACACTATGTTACTTTATAACATGGTATTTGACTGTGTTTACTTTTATTGCATGGGCAAAATTCCAAGCAAAAAATTCTTGTTAGGTAAGCCATACTGTCTGGTGATAGCTGTTACCCTCTGATGGTGGTGTTATAATGTAAGCTATACTGTCTGGAAATAGGGCTGTGATGTATAGTGGCAGTTATTAGCTTGTACTGTTTCACCTGCAGCTGGGTACACCAAACTATAGGAGGAAGTACCAGGAAATAGTGGGACCTGCTTTAGAAAAGAAAACAGGGTAGAATGGGTACAACTTGCTAACTCAATATGTTTATTTCCTTAGTATTTTCCAAAGTCCTGTCCAACTTCTTATGACACAGTAAATGACAAAAAAAATGCTAACAATGATGTCAGTTTTTGACCTGCTTGACATCTTTGAAAGCTATTAGAATGGTCCATAGTGATCATCAATCCTGTCAGAAATGTGCGTTATGCTTGTTACTGTGGTAACACTTAGTGATTTTGAAAGGAGGTAGGGGTTACAAAGATGAGCTTATACTTTGGCTATGGAAATTGATTGAAGAAATTTCTTTTCATAAACTGGACCTTAAAAGAACTGAATCTTTTTTCTGTTTCCATGTTCAATTTCTAAATATCCAGTTCAGTCTCATCAGACTTTTCAGCTTTTAAAAATTCCAAGATAATTTTGGAGTGGGGAAGACCCCTGTCTGATAGCACACAGAGCTCCAGATAAGATTGGATATTGAGGATAATTCGAAGATAATTGTTCTTATTTCTCAATGAAAACATATGTTGTGACCCCTCATTAGAACTGTCTCGATGAGACGGTTCTAATGATGGGTCACAAAATATGTTTTTATGGAGAAATATGGATAATTATCCCTTTTTTATCTCTGTTACCCCTTCTTATCTAGAGCACTGTGGTACATTCTTTTCAGGATTTTACCGACATACTATCTGCTGCATTAGATGAATCTGGGATAACAGGAGAGGAAAGTTTTGACTTTGACTTTGGAGAGCCCTCAGGGCAGATAACTCAGAGCACATTCAACCCTGTTCCAGTACCAACTATAGAATCTGTAGCAGCAGCCCAGGTAAGTCCAAAATCAGAATATTAAATCATGCAGAGCTCCAGATAAGAGGGGGTATTGAGGGTAATTTAAAGATAAGTTTTCTTACTCGCCAATGAAAACATATGTTGTGACCCTTCATTAGAACCATCACAGCAAGATGGTTATAATGATGGGTCACAGCTTATATTTTTGTTTAAAAATATGGGAAAATTATCCCTATCCCTGATACCCCTTCTTATATCATTTATGTAGCACTGAAATGGTTTCACTTACTGTACGTACTCACCTAAAAGAGAGTCATGTCCATCCCAAACACTTTTATTTTGCATAATCCACATCCAAGGGTGAGAACCTACGTCATGGCAATGATATCATTCATAAAAGTTCTGTCAGCGGTCATCTTGACATAAATAAGGTAAATATTTTGCATCGTTAAAGACTAAGTGTTGCAAATATGAACACTGTAACCAAACATCTGGTGGATATGTGGTACCAGTCGATGATTTGAACTTATTATTAGGAGCGGCTGTAGCGTAGTGGATAACACTCCAGACTACCAATCCAGGGGTCGCAAGTTCGATCCCCCGCTTCTCCGGTCTTTCGGATGAGACTTTAAACCGAGGTCCCGTCTCCATATGACCTCATTGTTGGTGGGACGTTAAACCCGAGTTCACTCACTCACTCACTTGAACTTATTATTACCAGAATTAACCACAACAAACTTGCTGACTCTGCAAACACTTCATTTAAGCGATCTACATTGATGCTACTTTCTGTAATGTGCTTAAGTATTGGGACACCTCAAGAAAATAATTTTTTCCATTTGTTCGAAATGGAAAATTAATTATTTTGAGGTGTCCCAAAATTACATTATGGTAATTCATGTTTACTACATAGGTCCACATCAAACATTATAGTGAGGTGATTGACCATAATTTACCTTTTGAAGAGCCATGTCCTATATACATGGATCATTTGTACTTGCAGGCACAGCATTGGTCCCTTTTTCTTGCGTTACAATCCTGTCTCTTATTTTGTTTCTATGAAACAACTTTCAGAGTTTCTTTAAAATGGCTGTTAGATGAATAGTTCCAACATGCCATGACACATGCTGTTTCCATTTTCAGAGATAAAATTGATTTCTTGTCTTTCAGAGACCCCTGGTGCATCACAGAACCCCAGTGCTTATAAATGGACCATTAGACTCAAACAGAAATCAGCATGAGCCATTCGTGCACCCCACCCATCCTGTAGTATTAAATGGCCCAACAGTACAGAGTGGGAACCAACCACTGCTGCATCCTGCAGCTTCAGCACCTATCCTAGTGAATGGGCAACCAGTGAGCAATGGGAACCAGTCAGACTTGTTTTCACAACGACTTAAACAGTTGGCAGCCAGCACCAACCCTGCTCAACCAGGGGCAGGACCAAGAATTATTAATACGGTATAAAATTCTGAAAAAAAAAAACTGTAAAACCTAAATTTATTACCATAATTGTCATAAAAATGGGACAGTTAGGTTTTACAATGCAGTAATAGGTCCAAAATACAGAGATTGAAGGGCAAACAGTGTAGACCCTGATCAGACTGTTTCTTGAGGAGCAGTCTGATCTTGGTCTGCACAGTTTGCTAGGACCTATCAGCCCAAATACTTTGAGTTTTATGGTAGTCTGTAAATGTGTGAAGTCTAACGAAAGCTTTTAGGTTGGGCCTTTATCCATACAGTTGTGCAAACATCTAAAGCTATGATCAGACTGAATAGGGGGGTAGGCAGGTCAGAGCCATTGCTATTTGCACCTTATTTGAAAGGGTGTAATTCTGAGATAATATTGTTGATAATTTACAATGTATGTTTTTATGTTGAAATACAACTCATTACAGAATTATCTGTTTAATAAAAGAAGAAAAACAAGCTGTTCTGTAACTTTGAGAGAAAATGCTGTAAGATACATTATGTTGAGGAATCTGAAAAGAAATGAGACCTACAAATGTTTTTTTTTGCATTTGTACACTTTCTTCCTTAATTTTTATGCTAAAAGTTGGCAAATCATACCATCAAACAGCATCAGTCATCAACAAACACTGCTTTCTGCCAACAGAGCTCCAGATAAAAGGGGGTATTGAGGATAATTCAAAGGTAATTTTTCTTATTTCTCAACAAAAACATATATTGTGACCCCTCATTAATGTTTTGATGGATCACAAAATATGTTTTTGTGTAGAAATATGGATAATTATCCCTAAGTTATTTCAGTTACCCCTTCTTATCTGGAGCACTGTGCAGGTGCAAAATTTGGTATCCAAAACTGATTTTTTTTTCAATTCCTATTTCAGAGCTCCACCTTGACCCCTGGGCCAGCCCCAGGGTCAGCATTCCACCGATCAGCATCATCACCATCAGTCATCCGATTACCGGCAAGTGGTGGGGACATTGTTTCCCAGCTTCCACAGATACTAAGACAACAGTCAGTTCAGAATGGGGACCCAAACAAAACTAAGATAATCACAGTGAAACGTATGGGACCGGACGGACATGTCACACAAAGCAGATCTTTCACAATAGCAGGAAAATCTCCTGCGCCACCGACAAATGGAGGACACAAAATAATTGTGCGTTCAGCAAATGGTGACCAGGTTATGCAGCCCGGATCAGTTTCCCAGTCTGCTCCTGGGCATCCAGTAGGTGGTGCTCAGACTGTTACACAAACATCAGGTCGATTACCGCCTTTAGCACATACTCCGTCTTGTTCTGTAGTTAGTCAAAATATGAACCCAGCTGTGATTAATTCAAGTGCAGGCAGGCATATGTTACACATGCCGCGGACGCAAAGTGAGATTGATTTTAGTGGCAATAGAAACTTAGGCCAGACTGGTCCAGGGTCAGGGAGACTTGTCAGTAGCCAGTCTGGCATTAGTCAGCCAGGAACCATTCATGTGATAAGAAGGCCATATATGTCTAGTCCGGGAACCACCCAGTGTTTACAGCATAGCCAGTCTGTGCCATCCCATTTGTCCAATATTTCAAACATTCCATCAGTTATTGCCGACAGAGACAACAGAAACACATCCTCTCCTGTACATATTATCAGTCAGCCAAATATGTCGGGAGGGAAAGTGGTGCCAGGAAATCTGAATGTGACTGCTCCAAATGGATATAATCCCTTACATACAATGTCATCATTAGCAGCGATGCAAAGAAGTGTAAATAGCTTACCTAATAATCTTACAAATAAAGACGTTTCCAGAATGTGGTCTAATCAAGACATTAAACTGAAGAGTATTACCCCACATGTGGTAAGTTGGTATTTCATAGTTCAAAGAAAGAAAAATTTAATAATGTGCTTAAACCCAGGTAGACAGTAAGTTCTAAGGTTAAGCTTTTCTTTTAAATTATTTTATGCTTTTACAGTTGGCATGACTAACCTGCGCAGGTAAAGCTATTACGCTCTGATGCAGAGCTCCAGATAAGAGGGGGTATTGAGGATAATTTAAAGATAAATTTTCTTATTTCTCAGTGAAAAATATGTTGTGAGCCCTCATTAGAACCGTCTCGCTGAGACAGTTCTAATGAGGGGTCACAACATGTATTTGTTGAGAAATCTAGAAAATTATCCCTAAATTATCCCTGTTACCCCTTCTTATCTGGTGCTCTATGATAAACATATGTATGCATATGCATGTCTATATGTGAGCATTTCTGTCTTTCTTGCAACTACCAGAAGAGAGACATAGGTATTGCTTGTTGAGCTTGGCTTTTTCAGTGACAGCACCAGCAGCGTAAACTTTTACGATTTAGTTCACTGGTTTAGCCCGTTACATAGTATAGTCACTTGTTTGTGACCATGTTAGACAGGTGAGACACTTCTGTTCTTTGCAGCCATAACAAGTAAAAGTGAGTTTGATTAAGATTTTATTTTGTGACATTTTCTTTTGTTGTAAAGGAAGTGTAATTTCAGATTAGACATGATACAAGGGCATCAAGTGTACTGTCAGCGAATCTTCTTTTGAGTCATATATATGAACCTAATTACCAGATTATTAAACTCTATGTTCCAAGCTCCAGCTGAGGAGGAATTCTGATAATTTTGAAACAGTTTTTGCTCCTCCATGCAGATATATGTTGTGATGTTGTGACCTGTCTTTGGATCCACCTCACTGATGAGGGGTCACACCATACTGGAGCAGTTGTATTTAGTGATCACAGCATGCATTTTATTGAGAAATTAGAAAGA
This sequence comes from Ctena decussata, assembly GCA_963989385.1. NCBI lineage: Eukaryota > Metazoa > Mollusca > Bivalvia > Lucinida > Lucinidae > Ctena > Ctena decussata. The sequence goes on along the minus strand of OZ022511.1, from coordinate 74,803,023 downwards.
AAAAAATATGTCTTTTTACAGACTTTATATGGATATCTGGAAAATGAACATAAATCTTCTCAGTACTACATGTATAACCATAAGCCAGTGCTTTTTATTTTTATTTCAGCTAAATCATGCGAGTGTTGTTACTCCTCATGAAAAAACTTTAATAGAAGAGGAGGAGGAGGGGGAGGAAGTTGAGGGGCTGGGGCAGGCCGAGACTTACTCTGACTACATGCCAGCAAAATGTGAGTTGTTGTAGACTGGGTGGGACATGTTGCTAGATTACATTCCTTAAGTCATTCATATCTGGATACCCATAAAAGAGACATTGGCAAACAGTGTAGAACCAGATCAGATGCTACAAATGTGGCATCTGATCAGGGTCTACACTGTTTGCGTTGAATATTGGATTGTTTTGAAAAGATAAAATCAGTAAAAATAAAGTAAACCTGACACCCCATACATTGGAAATGAACCTGTCCAAAGAGCCAGGTAGAAGAGTCCACTTGTCTTCAGTGAGTAAAGCCAAGCAAAGTAAATGTTTTCCGAAGGGAGGCAATTAAAATTCTATTGGTCACAGGGCCAGCCTAGAGTGAGAAGTGGGAGAAATAGTCTCCCTAAGCTGACTGACTTCTCCCTATTTTGAGCTGAGGGAGAAGTCAAAATGTATAAAACATATAGAAAGTCCAAAATTCAGGATAAAACTTGTGCCCGAAATTCAGAAAATGTTGCCAAACTTCTCCCTATCTGAGAACTCTAGGTGGACCCCTGGGTCAAGAGAGAATATCCAGTATATATCTCACTGGAAATACAGCAGAGCCTCAAATAAATCAAAATCTTTCATAATTGATATACGAATGTGGAACCCTTCCAGTGGCAGCAACTATTCCATTTGTTAGCTCGCCTGAACGAAAGTTCGAGCTATTGTTGTCACCACGGCGTCAGCGTCCGCGTCGGCGTCCGGATTGGATGTTTTGGTTAAAGTTTTTTAAAGACCTATATCTCCCTAACCCATGAATGGATTCTTTTGATACTTGCACTGTAGTTAGATATTGGTCCAAAGTTTAACATGGTACCACCCCCACCCCACTCCTTGACCTTGATGTCAAGGTCATGGACTTACAAAATTGGAAGTTTTTTGGGACTGGATGTTTTGGTTAAAGTTTTCTAAAGCCCAGTATCTCCTTAACCCATGGATGGATTCCTTTGATACATGCACTGTAGTTAGATATTGGTCCGAAGTTTTCCTAGGTACTACCCTCACCCCCTCAGTGACCTTGATGTCAAGGTCATGGACTTAGAAAATTGTCTTTTTATTGATTGGATGTTTTGGTTAAAGTTTTTTAATGACACATATCTCCTGAACCCATTGATGAATTCTTTTTATATTTGCACTGTAGTTAGATATTAGTCCAAAGTTTTACAGTTTTCTACCCCAGCCCTGCTCGGTGACCTTGATGTCAAGGTCAGGGACTTAGGAAATTTGGTCTTTATTAAAGTTTTCTAATTGCGTACTGATTCATAATGCTTGGCAGAGATTTAGTTTACACTTGAACTGATGTTAGACACTTTTTTGAGTTTTTACAAAACACTATATACTTACCCGACTGGATGACCTTGATGTCAAGGTCATGGACTTTGAGTTTTGTCTTAAAGATTTTGATTAGTTTTATATTAATGAAGACATAATTTCACAGTGCCACAATGGACTCAGTTGATACTAATACTTGGACTGATGTTAGATAACGGTTAAAGGCTTTGATACATCCTAGCCCTGCCCTCCTCCCCCCTACCCCTTAGTTCTTTGACCTCAAGCTCATGGACTTTGAAATTTCATGTGGATTTTTTTTTTATTTTAAGACATTTCTGAGATAGCTTTTGTTTATAAATGTGTTGTCATTATAGACATGCTTGCCTGAAGTTTTATACATAGCAGTCCACACCACCATAGCGACTGTGTGATGGGCAAGCACCTATTCAGGCGAGCTATGCTGTCAGGCGACAGCTCTTGTTTTTTACTGTTCTTCTCATTGGGGGTCAACTCTTAAAGGAAAGCATTTCCTCCTTATTTGCTCCTGTATGAGCAAGTTCTTCCCTTAAGATCAGACATGATTTTGGAAGGGCTTCTCTGCCCAGCAAAGCAAACAGGAAGTCACAAATTGTTATTTTCATTTGTAAAATGGATGGAGGTGTATTCATTCATCATCATAAAATTTTTATGTTTAATTCACCTAAAAGCATAGATTGTTGAGTATCCTAAGTACTAAGTGTCTTTTGAAGTTATATGACATAATCCTTCAAGTTTTGGTATGCGACTGCATTTAAATGTATTATTTCTTTCTTTTAAAAATGAATTCAGATGAGTGCAAACTCTGCATGCACATTCGAATCTGTGCACATGCATAGTCTTGGCAGATCTTGTACAGTTGGCTCTTTTATGTAGGAACTATAACAAATCAGTAAGTTTGCCACCCCATCATATATTGATCTTTTATGGAATTCTGCCTTGATTCAGGGTCACTGAGGAGGCTTTATTAGTCAAAACTACGTAGTCTGACCCATGTTCCTGCTTTTGAATGTGTTCTCTGCTCTTGAAGGAGCTTTTTAAGATTTTAATTTTACAAAGCATGTTCCATTTACTTTTTCAGTAAAACTTGGCATAAAGCATCCTGATCCAGTTGTGGAGACCAGCTCGATGTCAAGTATAGAACCTCCAGATATTTTTTATAAACTTTCCATTCCTGAACACACAATAGACTACGGTGATTTATCTGCCCTCCAGTTAGAATCAATAGTGTATGCATGTCAAAGACATTCGTTAACATTGCCAAGCGGAGAGAGAGCAGGTTTCTTGATAGGAGATGGTGCTGGTGTGGGGAAAGGAAGGACTCTGGCAGGAATCATCTTCGAAAATTATTTACTGGGCAGAAAAAGAGCTTTATGGTAAGTTAACTCTGTTAGTGTTACCATAAATATTAGGGCCAACTGTGGACTCAGATCTGACTTCTGCAGATGAGCAGACATTAGACTGATCTGGGTCCAACCTGTTTGCTTGTAGTGTTATAATAGAGCCCTTACAAAGACAATTGAACTCATACATGTCTGAAGGTGGGAGAGTCCATTACAGACATAGTTGGGGTATACAATTCATTTGAAAGAAAAAAAACATGTGTATATATGCAGGTCTTGATTGTTTCTGTTGACCCTTTCTTATCTGAAATTGATTTTTTCATCAGTGAGTTAGGACATGAAAGGATTATGGTATCTGGCAAATGATTAGAACCTAAAATGGAAAAGTGTAGCCCCTTTTGCCGAAAGGATCCACTTACCATGGAGGCAAATGCTGTTCTGATACAGTTGAGTTTCTTGTGAAAAGGCACCAAAACCATGGAAATGCATCCATACTATTCCACCTAAATGCGTAACCATAGTTTCCAGATACCAGAGCCCTAGATTAGAGGGAGTATTTGGTGATAATCAGGGATAATTTTTGTTAATTCTGCATAAAAATCTATGTTGTGACCCCTCATCTGAACCGTCTCAGCGAGACGGTTCAGATGAGGGGTCACAATATATGGTTTTCATGAGAAATAAAAAAAAATTATCCCTCAGTTATCATCAAATCCCCTCTTATGTAGAGATCGTAGATACTAATTTAAATATATGTATTTCAGGTTGAGTGTTTCCAATGATCTGAGACATGATGCTGACAGAGATTTGCGTGATATTGGAGCAGGAAAAATAGACGTACATGCTCTCAATAAGGTAGGCACTCGGCTGTCCAGAGAAGGATGGGTCATGTCTTATGACATATTATGATAAGTCATTATAACTGCCTCTTGTAATGGAAGCCATTATGTGTCTTGATGAGGAACAAACAGAAACCATCTCAGAACTGTCACCAAAGGCCGTCCATTTCTTAAGCTCTGATACTTTGTCAGGACTGAGCTGCAGTGAGAAAAAGCAGGGGCCGTATTTATAAAACAACTTAAGTCATTGCTATGCTGTTGCTACGGCTACATTTCTATGAACGAGATTCCCTACAACAATGAAATTTGCTCTGGACGAACAGTCCTCCAGAACAAATTCCATAGTTGTAGGGAATCTCCTTTATAGAAATTCAGCCCTAGCAACAGCATAGCAACCACTTAAGTCGTTTTATAAATAAGGCCCCCAGGTCCTCCTAGCACTCATTCTTTGTAGAAGTTAATCCAAAACATTCAAAACTGCTGCTCAGCACTTTCACAACCAAACCAGTCTTCTCATCCATGTAGCTAAACTAGAGAGTACATTTATACCTGTTGATTTTTCTTAAGAAATTTGTATGAGAACCAGGAAGGTGTTGATGCACAAGCTGGTCTGAGTCTGTTGTGTTTTCATACACTTGGATTTTCATACACTTTAAAGTATGATTTTTGGTGTGTTTTTTATGAGTTTCTCCTCATGCAGGGAATGGAGTTTCTAATTCAGTGCATATACAGTTTACAAATAAAAGAATAGATGCTGTATTAATCCAAATAAACGCCCCTGCTCAAATAAATGCCCCCTGCCTCTTTTCCGAAAATAATGTCTCATTAACTTGCATGAATTCCTGTTTGCTTCTGTTGGTAAGGTAGCTCTTTGAAATGGGGTCTACTCTTAAAGGAAAGAATTTGCTCCAAGAGGTGGCAAAAATAGTAGGGTTGCTTCCTCTGATCTTTATATTGCTTATAGGTTTACTACAATTTAGGCTCTAAATAATGCCTCCCTTTTGCAAAATGCAACATCCCTGGGGGGTTAAATAGAGCTAATACAGAAGCTTTAAAAGCAAGGGAAACATGGCAGATGTAATTAACATTGTTCTTTCCTTTGTAGTTCAAATATGCTAAGATATCTTCCAAAGAGAATGGCAGCGTAAAGAAAGGTGTGATATTTGCTACGTATTCCTCTCTTATTGGTGAGAGCCACTCGGGAGGGAAATACAAGACCCGGTTCAAGCAGCTGTTGAAATGGTGTGGTAAAGAATTTGATGGTGTGGTATCCTTTTGCTGCAAATATGAAATTTCATGGGAAAAAAGATTACTGGGATAGATAGATGGTTGACTTGCAATTTTACATCCTTATTAACAGTATTTCAGAGATATCAGGACAATGGGTGGGTGATAATGGAAGGCTGTGTGCAGAGGACTGTTTTTGGATGAAAAGATTCCTGCTTACAGTAGGACTTGAACCCGGGACTACTAGATCAGCTACTGAGCTACTGGGGCTGCTATTGGAATGAACTTATCTAGGCAAATACTGTAGACTTAATCAGACTTCCCCTAGGAGCATTCTTATCAGGGCCTGCACTACCATCAGTTTTGATCTTTAATAGATTAGAGTAAAATTAATCAAATACAAGAGGAATATTGGAGTAATATAGGGTGGTTGGGTCAGGTGATGGTGTTTGATAACTTCCATTGGCGGGTCGTCCTGCTAATATCCAACTTTCAGTGCCAGGTGGCCCTTTTAATTTGGATATTTGTAGGGTAAGGACCGACTGCTTTCTGAAGGTAGGGAATGATGGTGGAAGGAGGGGTGGATTTTATCACTCTTGTCTATCCTATCTTTCTCTGACGCCTTGATAGAGACTGAAAGCCATTTAATCTAAAGTAGCCAACCAGCCCATAATAACAGATGTGTTTTGGGGCAGAAACAACTAGTATACAAAGAAATTTCAGAGTTCAATTTTAAGACCTGTCAACTATCATCAGCTTAAGATTGTGGGGCAACAATATTTTCTGGCGTGCCTGTATCTAAACAGTCATTTGCATGTGTAAATGAAAAATAAGATTTATATTACCTTAACCAAACCAAGATAGTATTTGATGAGTGTCACAAGGCTAAGAATCTGTGTCCAGTGGGTTCAAGTAAACCTACAAAGACTGGTCAGACAGTTCTTGAACTCCAGAAAAGACTGCCCAAGGCCCGGATAGTGTACGCTAGTGCAACTGGAGCCTCAGAACCCAAGAACATGGCATACATGACCAGACTGGGTCTCTGGGGGCCTGGGACACCATTCCCGGAATTTAATGACTTCATTCAGGCAGTAGAAAGAAGGTAACTTGAAATATTTTATTCAGTTTTGTTGCTATACAGCTTTGTAGTAGCGATGGAAGAGGCGATAAAAGTTTATTAGAGTTTGAGAGCAGTAACTGCAAGGTGAATTGCTACAAGGTAGATACCATTGAAAATTATCAGTCATTAATAGCATAGTGAGCTGCTGTTGACATCTTTGGAGAAATGATGATAAATGTAGTTGACGAGAGCAGAAATTCATGTATATCAGTGTATAGCAATAGTTAAAATAGTGGAGAAACATGGAGGTGAGCCTGTACACATATTTTTGGGGGCTGTATATACAGGCAGTGTGTACCCAAATACACAGTGTTTGGTGTTAAAATTTCAAAGTTGTCCTGTTCTAACAAAGTAAAACAAGAATTCATTTGAAGGAATAATATCTGTTGGATGCATGCCATATCATAAAATGTTACATAAGCTACTTCTTTGATATAAAAGTATTTCTTCTCTAGGGGTGTTGGTGCTATGGAAATGGTTGCCATGGATATGAAGTTAAGAGGAATGTACATTGCCAGGCAACTAAGTTTCAAGGGTGTGTCTTTCAAGATTGAAGAAATTCCGATAGACAAGGAATATATCAAAGTTTATAATGAGGCTGTGACCCTGGTAGGTTGAACAGTGTTTTAATAAAAGCCTGGATCAGAGCTCCAGATAAGAGGGGGTATTGGGGATAATTCAAAGATAATTTTTTCTTATTTCTCAATCACGCCTGACAATCAGTCTCATGCGGAACCGGCGGTTAAGCAAAGCAATCCGTTAGATCACTTTCCGGTGACGTAGAAGAGGAGCCGAAAAAGGTAAACAAACGATAATCGTTCGTGTAAGAAGACAATTTATTTTCATAGAAAATGTGCTCTTTAAAATATGAGAATGCTATTTTGCTGCTAACACATTGTTTTCTTTGTATGCCGAAGGATTTGCTGAAACATTGTCTTGTTTTTGTCATTTTAATTCCCTCCTCCGAAACACCTGTTCGTACTGGATTATACATGAGGTAAGCAACACATTTATCCGCTAAATCTGACATTTGTGTACATATGATCTGCAAATTAGACGGCGTGCGGATATTTTAAACAGAAAGTGAGGTATGTGACACCTTTACATTTTGCTAGAACCAAGAATTCTTTTGAAATGCAAGAATAACTGGTCTCGAAAGTTTGGTTCCGCATGTAATCATTAAAAATAAGAAGAAAATAATTTCACAGATAATTTTATTTTCAACCTAATATGTGCAGTTAAACTGTGCCCAGTATAATTCTGGAGTTTCTAAAGTTGACAAATGCAGGTCTGACGGCTAATATTTGCTTGAAACCAGACTGCAAGAGAAATCAAGGAACACTGCTTTGAGCCATTATATGTTGAACATTATGCATTGATTACGTCACTGGAATATCAAATGGCTCCATATAATATCTGTTTAGCTTATTTCAACACTTTTGGTTTGGCTATTTTTAAGGTAAGTCCCCATGTCATTTTTTCCTGGTTTCGCATGCGATAGCTCGGTTCAGCATTTGACTTCTTTCAAACTTCACAATTTCTTTTGCTTAAACGAAGCTATAAACGTCTCAAGCTAAACAGGGATCACTTTTAAATTAGTTATGCCAATACTGTTTTTTCTGATTTGTCTTCTGATAAAAATAACCCTCGAAAACACTCATATGTCCTGCTTCAGTATCATAATAATATTTAAGTGTTTAATGCTACGCGTTGTAGTTTTTGACATCACCTCGAGCAATGACTTTTTGACTTTGTTGGAGGCAATATAGCAAAATTACGGTGCACCTTGTCTTCTTTCATAGCAAACGATTATTTAAGTTTTTAATGCTACTCGCTGTAGTTTTCGGCAACACCTCGAGCAATGACTTTTTGGCTTTGCTCGAGGCAATATGGAAAATACGGCGTGCATCGAAAGGTTCTTATACAATGGCTCGCTACAAAAGCCAGGAGGTATCCGCACTTCACCGCGCGGGATTTCATTGAGTATTAATATCGAAGGTAATGTTTCAAACTGACCTCCGCTGAAATATGTTGAAAACTAATTTCACTATTTTCCAGTAGTCAGTTTGCAGTTTTCGTGGTCTATAGATGGGTAAGATTTTTGAGTCTTGCACAGGTATTTCGGCTCCGTGAATGCTTTTGTAGGCTTTCCTTAAAATCTTAGTAATGCGATAAGGCGTGCCCATACCATACACACTTTCAAATAATATATTTATAAAACTTAATGCTTTCATTACTGTGTGTGTATTTAAATTCCCATAATGACGTTAAACCACACACCCCAGCGGAACGTATCCATAGCCTCAGTAACTGGGAACCGTTCATCCGTCCAGCTTTTGTTACTACATCTTTACCGAATCTAAAATATTGATAGTCAATTTGAAACTTAGAAGAAAGTCTAATTGAGATTAACCCTTAACCCCACGATCGCGCGAACTGTCAGTTTTAAAGCGTAGCCTGTCAGGAAACCCCACTTTTTGAGACTGTCATATGCAGAAGGGAAACTGTTTTTTTACTAGAGCAAGGTTTTGCCTACATCACTGGTTTGTAGTTTGCAAACACTGAAAAAACGTTAAAATTTTTAAGATTTTTTTTTCAATACATCTTTTCAAGTGGCACCATTACCCAGTTGATCTGATTTTCTGGAAAGTAGACCTCATCCATCTAAACTTTTTTCTGTTGATAAATGTTCAGCAACAACACCGGGTCTCAGACAAGCAGTCACTTTCCATTTCTAAAGCATACACCTGGGGCTGATATCTTGCATTCTTTTTTAAGCGTCTTGGTCGGTTTCCGGTTGATTGTGTTAGGTCGGAGCATGGACGTCGATGGACCTTGGTAACTTCCAGAACGGCAGCACACACCTTGTTGCAACTGAGTGAATATATCAGTCAAATCGATCAGAGTTTGTGGCTTCTGAGGTATGGGTTCCCGCATGTTTAGGGTCCCATGAATAACTTATGTGGCAGGTAAAGGGTTACTATAAATATACTGAGACCAAGACCATCTTACTTGACCAAAATTATCTGGCATATGTTTAGAAGTATTTAAACGTGCTTTTAAATTCAAGCGTACAATCCCTTTTGAGCAGAATATATTGTTTCCATGTCAGTTTCAATACTATTGACCTCGTGATTTTCAAATTGACCACCGATAAATATGCGTTGAGGGCGAAGTAACAAAAGCATGCATTTTCTTGAAAGTGAATTTAATATATAAGTGAAGTGTCTTGCTGCATCGATTAGATTTCACAGAAAATCTGCAAATGCACGCAGAGGGCCGATTTATCTGTGACGGACTATTTCCTTCTTTCGGTACTGAACTTGGAGGATAAATGTAATATACCAAACACCACTTAAAACTGTTCATATCACTTGGTCTCAACATACAATTGTAAACAAATGATAGCATGACATTCTCCAATTTTTTGCAATACCTTTTCTTGAGAGAAAAATCAGATATGACTGAAATACTGCTGAAAAACGTAAAATCGCAAGTCATCCATCCGCCAGTTAAATTTTAGGCCTTTATAAACTTTTAAGAGTGGCTAGTCTCATAAACGATTTTATTCAAATGGTTGTCGTAAGAAAAACATGTCTTCCTGGCTACATTACCTGGTCAGACAAAACTAGATTATCTGCCAGAAAAGATCCTTAGAGTTGTAGGTTTAATGATACAACAGCTTTTCAGTGCTAAACGAGCAGACCAAACTGTGTGAAGTCGCAGGTTGACCGATGTTTTCGTGGTTCATATATAAGTCAGGCTGCCTCGCAGCTAAATCAGGCACCCAAGCTCATTTGATATTCCATACATTCCAATGCTTAACCGAATATTCTCATGCGCAACCACAAAATTTTTGACAGGAGCCTCCCATTCAATTGCAAATAATCAAAATTTTGTGAAATGGTGTTAATTATTCAAATGTAATCTTAAACATTTTAATTCAGCATGCATTTAAAACCATTGAAACAGTAAACACTAAGTACTTCAGGGAATGGGATAAACTTTTTTTTTTTTTTTTTTTTTTTTTTTTGTTAAAACATAATCTCCAACTGCACAGACCCTACAAGTCTCAGCTGACATCTAACAAATGTTAAAAAAATCCAGCATAAAATTTATGTCATAAAACAGACTAAAATAAGCAGATTGATGTTGAAATATTTCCTTCTATTTTTAATGATTAAATGCTGAACCAAAACATTTCGCCCCTTTCAACAATGATTTCAGAACAATGCTTGATACCTGGTCACTGAAACATCGTTGTTGATGACAGATATTAATTATTACATTGATATGCAATGATGAATTCGGATGCTTTTTGCTCGTTTTTGAGATCGAGCAGAAAATGTTGATATTTTATCTCCTGTTTTGTCTGACCTTGAACGTGTTGAACAGACATTTCGGAGGAGGGAACAAATATCAAGAAAACCGCGGAACCAATTATAGAATTATTTGGTGTGTTGAAGGAGCAATGTTTAAGGAACAAAATAGCATTCTTAGATTTTGGATATCTCTCCTATCATTCTGTAAAAACATTCTAAAATCTGACTGAGTAAGTATTGTTTACCTTTTTCGGCTCCTCTTCTACGTCACCGGAAAGCGATCTAACGGATTCCTTTGCTTAACCGCCGGTTCCGCATGAGACTGATTGTCAGGCGTGTCAATGAAAACTTACGTTATGACACTTCATTAGAACCGTCTCGGCAAGACGGTTCTAATGAGGAGTCACAACATATGTTTATATGGAGAAATGTGGAAAATTATCCATAAATGATCCCTGTTACCCCTTCTTATCTGGAGCACTGTTAAAATGGATATCATAAATGCATTAATTAAACAGCAGTAGATTGGCATATACTGTTAACCATGTGAGAAGGAAGAAAACATAGATCAGTCTGGAAATTTCTGCAGTCTGATTCTTTTTGCATACACAATTTTTAATCTTGAGGAATCTAAAAAGTGAAAAACGAAGATTCTGATCAGTTTGTAGAGCTTTGCAGGGTCATTTGAGTATTTACTATTTTCATATGGCTTAGGAATGCAAAACATGTAAAGATATGTACTGTGAATGAAAATCTACATTCTCCAGTAAGTGCAGATAGCTAATGCGCAGTTGATAAAAGAAAAAAGATGAAATTGAAAGTTTATCTTGATGATGTTATGCTTGTTTATAATCTAGATAGGTGTAAACTTTAGGACAATGTATAAGACATATTTAGACACAATGACAAAATACATGTGAACTGTGACATGACAAAACCAACAAAGTGACATGCACCCAGCCCAGACTTGAACCGGCCTGGTCTACTGCCAAGTATTATCAGAGTCTTTGCATGTGTTTGAGGCTAGCTAAGGGTCTACACTAGCTCCATGAAAACTGAACTGAACTCTGATTGGACTGGGTGGCTGCCCAGGCTGATCTGAGTCATTTCTGGGAGCACATGCCACTTTGTTGGTTTTGTCATGTCACGCCTCATGTACATTGTATTTCTTCAGTGGGTAGATGCTCGTGAGATGTTCCAGTCAGCGGCGGAACTTATCGATGCCGAGCACAGAATGAGGAAGAGTATGTGGGGTCAGTTCTGGTCGGCACATCAGAGATTCTTCAAATATCTGTGTATATCAGCAAAGGTGGGGAGGTGTGTTCAACTGGCAAGGGAAGCAATTAGAGATGGAAAGGTAGTTATATATGGTTTACCTCCCTTAAAGTGCAAAAACACACACAACAACAAAATTTACATAGGGGGAAATATAAAAAAATGTTTTGTTCAGGCTGTGTCATATTGAGAAGTCACTGACTAGAGGGCAGACAGTGTAAATCCAGATGAGGCAGCTCATTATGAGCAGCTTCATCTGGGTTTATTCTGTTTTCAAATTTTGGCACTTTAATCTGTCAGGTATAGAGCAGAATGTCTTTTTATTCTCATATATCTGCATTAAACCTTTGTCTCACTGTCTATTATTGAGGGCTAGGTTTTGCTACATATTTAAAAAGTAGCAAAACGTCAATATACATTGTAAAATGTAGTGAATATGTATTAGATAGGGCTGTTTACGTGGCTCAGCCAAGTTTGAATTGGAATATACAATGCAAATCTGGCATTTTGATGTATGAAGTGTATACATACCAAAACCTAGTAAAACATTATCAAAACATACTAAAATGTAGAGCAAATGGGTTTAATATGTACAAAAACATAACAAGTGTAACCTGGAGTTTCTCTAAGCCACAATCTAACTGTCATGTATTTAGGGCTAGGATTTTCTACATTTGTAAAACATAGCAAAACAGCAGTATTTGTACTAAAACATGAATAGGTATACGTATGGCAATAAACAGATACATGCATGGCCAAGTTGCATTTGAGTTGGAATTTCATTTAACACAAGCGTGGTATTTAGATATACTAAGGGCATATGTTGTAAAACGTTGGTGAAACATAGGCTAAAGTGGCTAAAACAAAGAGGAAACGTATAAAATACGTAGCCATACCTGGCGGTTCCTGTGTACTACCACACATTATCAATGATTTCCTACGTCTTTCTGCATTTTTCATTGTTTTATTCTACAATTTATTGCATTTCGGCAGATTTTGCAATACCTGCAAAAACATCATTTCGAACACATAGTTATCCCGGACACTACCTAGTTGACCCTAGTAAAACGTTCTGAATCATAGCAGGCTATTAAAATGTTCTCATTACTTCAGAAAACAAGCGGTTTGATAACCGGATAATATGCTGTAAACTGTAGTTAATGTATTGGAAACTTACTGGAAACATAGTAAAACCTAAATCCTTACAAAATATGGAAAATGCTTGGCAAAACTTAGGGGCCGGAAAGGTAGTTTAACCTAACCCACAATATTTTACAGTGAGACTGGGGTTTTAAACCATTTTTCATTGACATCTTTTAACTCTTATAAAATAATTAGCAATGCAGCTGACATGAACTGGAGGGAGGGTCATTTTGGCATAGCCATTTAGTGTATTGACATGTAATCATTTGGGCTCTTAGTGCTGTGGTTCCAGCTTAGCCTGGATCTCAGACGAGAAAGTCAGGTGGCTGTCAGGTGATTTTTGTCCCCCGCCTTTTCGAAGAAAAGCGAAGGGACATAGTTTTCGGCTTTCCGTCTTTCCGTCCTTCCGTCCTCCTAAAGTAGTAGGTACCTTGTGTGTGCAACTCCTCCAACAGTTTTATGCCGATTCTTTTGAAACTTTACAGCTGTTTTTGTCATGGTCTGAAGATATGCATGTGGTTTGGATGTAATCCTGAGGTTATTTTTTGTCACTTTTTCCACAAGTTGAACTTAGTCATATTTTAGGCGTTTTTACTATCAAAGTGACTAGATAGTGGGTACCTTGTGTGCGCAACTCCTCCAGCAGTTTTATGCCGATGCCTTTGAAACTTCACAGGTGTTTTGGTCATGGTCTGAAGATATGCATGTGGTTTGGATATAATCCTCACATTATTTTTTGTCACTTTTTCCACAAGTTGAACTTAGTCATTTTTAGGCGTTTTTACTATCATAGTGACTAGATAGTGGGTACCTTGTGTGCGCAACTTCTCCTACAGTTTTATGCCGGTTCCTTTGAAACTTCACAGGTATTTTGGTCATGGTCTGAAAATATGCATGTGGTTTGGATATAATCCTCACATTATTTTTTATCACTTTTTTCACAAATTGAACTTAGCCATTTTTCTTACATTTTTACTATCAAAGTGAATAGATAGTGGGTACCTTGTGTGTGCAACTCCTCCTACAGTTTTATGCCGATTCCTTTGAAACTTCACAGGTGTTTTGATCATGGTCTGAAGATATGCATGTGGTTTGGATATAATCCTCACATTTTTTTTATTACTTTTTTCACATTTTTAACTTAGCCGCTTTTCCAGCTCAAACACTAAGCGTATATACAGTGGAGACCTAGTTTCCAAGGCGGGGGACATAAATTCGTCAGATTTGCTTGTTCTCTCCAGTTTCTGCCCAGCTTTGATAAATTGCTAGCTTAATATAAGTGAAATAGTCTTGAAAGGGCCATGATAAAAATTCAAAACCTACCGTCCTGACATGACCATAGCTGTTTACCGTGGACGTAAAACAACAAATCAGTCAATTCAAAACCTGAGTACTTAATTGATTAAAGGCCCTAGACTGGCACAAAGATTTAAGCCAAAATAGACCCGATTAGGCATATCCTCATGCCTATTACTGGTCCTGAGTGCCCTTATTTAGAAGAACACAGTATAGTACAAAGAATGGCATATTTTTGTGGATAAACAGCATAATTGTGTAAAGAGCCTAGGAAAGACAAACACTTAAATATTGTTCATTTGTTTTCCAGTGTGTTGTTATTGGTCTGCAGTCAACCGGTGAAGCCAGGACATTGGAGCAGCTAGAAGAAATGGGTGGGGAACTCAACGATTTTGTGTCTACAGCAAAGTAAGTTGGATTTGGTTCTTGGAACTTGATTTTGGATTTTAGTTTACAGAAGCAGCAGTGGTTTAGTGGGTTACGTGTTCTGCTATCAGTCCAGAGGTCTCCTGTTTGATTGCCTGCTCAGTCTTTTGGATATTACCGTAATGTATATATTGGGACACCTAAAAATAATAAATTTTCCATTTGGGACATATGTTAGGTGTCCCAATACTTAAGCACATTAGGGTACATTAAACAGAGGTTTCAGTATCAGTATGGCTATCGTGTTGTTGGGTCATTGACCCCGAGTCCACTCTGGCACTTACATTTCATGCTGCAAGTAGTGATAACTCACATTTTGCTAGTATGAAAATCAGTCAGTTATGTGTTGAATTAGCTATGTATTCTGATAATAACTTTAATTTAAAAATTCTAGGAGACATGCATTTGCTATTTTCAGCAAAAATCAGAGTTCTGAAGAGCAGGCATTTATAGGTTATGAAGGTGCATAGTTCATGCTTATTATATGTTTTCAATAATGTCCATATTGTATGTTGTGGTGCATTTGCTATTTTCAGCAAAAATCAGAGTTCTGAAGAGCAGGCATTTATAGGTTATGAAGGTGCATAGTTCATGCTTATTATATGTTTTCAATAATGTCCATATTGTATGTTGTGGTGCATCTTGCTGTATCAGCTGGCCAACTCAAGATATCGGCATTGCGAAGCCTTGTTTTGAAATTTCAGGGGTGTAATCCAGACGGTTGTGGAAAAACATTTTCCTGCCCCTGACCGACGAAAATTCTTCGATATTTTTGGTCTTGGTGGTGGAGGTTCAAGCAATTACAATGAGGACAGCAACCCACCTACACCAGGAACCAATAAGAGGAAGAAAGGTATCAAATCAATGACTGATTATTGATTAGAATTACTGTGAATATTCTTCAAATTGAGACACTTAAAATGAACACGGTTATTTGCTCTTTGCTCAGACTGATCTGGGTCTGCACTCTTTGCTCAGACTGATCTGTCCCAATACTTAGCATGTTCATATTAGTTTTCAGTAGTTATAATCTGTCATGAAGCAAGAACCAAGTAAGCTTTGATGGCATATTAATAAGTCTTGAACCATAAGTACTTAGCATCTTTAAAGAAGACCTTTACTATCAGAGTATGTGTATCAAATGTTGCAGAATGTTGCATATGTTTAGGCCTTACACTGTGTTAAATTGCAGGAATTTATGAAAAAGATTACAACTTGATAATGAAAACCAATTTAGATGCCCAGTAAATAAGAAATGGTTCTATCCATTTTAAGTTATGAATAGAAGAGTCCACAAGGCATTAAGAGACTAAATTGTTTTTCAGATCAAGTGTCTAGTAATTCAAGTAAGAAACAGAAGACTGGCAGTGACTCGGAAGATTCCTCCAACTCAGACAGTGAAGAGAGTGACTTTGACTTTGGTCTCAGTGACTTGTCGGATGATGACGACAATAGCGATGGCAGTGAAAATGACAACTTTAATCCTTTTGGAGCTGGCTCCGACAGTGATGATGGTTAGTACATGGATGTAGGATCTGGGGTTTTGTGGTCATTTCAGCACTTATTTCGGTCACTTTGGTCATTATATCAGACAAATAACAAAATAGATGAGATGATGAATGACACAACCAGGAGCCGTACATGTATTTATAAAATGACTTAAGTGGTTGCTATGCTGTTGCTAAGGCTAAATTTCTACAAAGGAGATTCCCTACAACTATGAAATTTGCTCTAGAGGAACAGTCTTTTCCAGACTGTTCCTCTAGAGCAAATTTCATAGTTGTAGGGAATCTCCTTAAATTTGCTCTAGAGGAACAGTCTTTTCCAGACTGTTCCTCTAGAGCAAATTTCATAGTTGTAGGGAATCTCCTTCCTAGAATTTTAGCCTTAGCACCAGCATAGCAACCACTTAAGTCGTTTTATAAATGCGATCCCTGACTGATAGTTTGTACAAATTATATTTTCTAAGTCATCCAGGGAAGCAAACAGGAAGCCTCAAAAGTTGTTACATGTTGTAAAAATAGCTTAAAAACATGAGATTGTACCTATACATGTAGAATACCAGCCCGTACTCAGTTCAATGACGTGTATATATTGTCAGGAAATTTTTGATAAATACACGCTGGGCTACATCTAGTGACCTTTTTTTGCATATTACAGCTGAACTGTTAATGAAATGAAAACTCCTTTGTACTGCTTCAGCTTGTCTGGCATTGGCTTCGGTGGCTTAAACTTGTGTAGATATTTTTCCTGTTTTGATATGTTTAGTGACAATACCCTGACAGGTAAGACACTTTATTCCTCAGAGCTGTTATTGTCTCACCTATGGCTAGTGGAATGCATATTTATTACGTTGCGGCTGGCATTAGACTTGGCCATGCGTTTCTATTTTAGTTCTGTCATGTGACAGTGTGCAGACTTCAGTCAACTTATGATCTTACTTATTGCAGATCCATGGTTAAAAAAGACCAGCAATGCTAAAACAGGTAATAAAGTGAAAGAGAAAAAGAAAAAAGAGAAGAAAAAGAAGAAGAAAAAGGAGAAGAAAAAGGAAAAAGAAGATGATATGGATGCAGAGTTTGATAAGGCATTGGCTAGGTCAGGGTTGCTGAAGAAAGAGCCACAACCACAGGCTAATGGGGGAGGACCAGCAAACACAAGTAATTCAAAGCCAGGGGTCGTATTTATAAAAGCACTTAAGTCATTGCTATGCTGATGCTAAGGCTTAATTTGTATAAAGGAGATTTCCTACAAACTTAGCAACAGCATAGCAACCACTTAAGTCATTTTATGAATATGGCCCCAGTGCAAAAATTTCTTACCAGTTTTCTTGTCCACTTTGTTGCTTCACAAAGTTCCTAGGCAAGTAGAATCAGTTCATTATCCAATCATGCTGAACTTTAGATTGAGAGGGGCAATTTTGGTAGTTATTTAGGAAAAAAATACCCTTTCATCAATAGAAACATACATTTGAGCTGTGTCTGTTGTGCTTCTTTAAAATTATGTTTTAAAACTTTAACAAAAGACAGGATTTTTGTGATATTAGTGTTTTTTTGAAGCAAAACTTTGAATCATAATTGCCTTGACAATGTAGACTATAACAATGCAGAATATTAAGACAGACATTGCTAACAGTCAGTGTAGACACAGATGAGACTGCTCCAAAAGCAATCTGGTATGGATCTGCACTGATTGTTGTTGTTTGTCCAGTCACGCTTGTTCAGGGAGGCCACAGTCCCTTGGTATGAAACCATATCAGGCACATTACCTCATTGTGTGTTGAGTTTTATGTGCAAAAATACAGTTTCTCAAGTTTTTATACGACGTTTTAAAAAAAAAAACGGACGTATTATGGCATGGAGCTGTCCATCCCTCAAAATTCTTGTGCACATCATATCGCAGTAACCGTTTGAGATATCTTCGTGAAATTTTGTAGGCATACATATTAGGATGGAGCAAAAGCGTACAGTAATGGTTGTTCCCCCTTTCTTAGTTTGCAAGTTATACCCCTTTGATTATTTTTTACCCTACTAGTCTTGTGCGCTCCATAACTAGATAACCATTTGGGATATCTTGATAAGACTTCATAGCAATGTGTATGAGTGTCCAACGATGTGACGGTATAACAATGGTTGCTCTCCCTTTCTTTGTTTTGGAGTTGCATCCCTTTGACTAGATTTTTTATGTTATTTTTGTATATACTAGTCTTGTGCATTCAATAACTTAGTAACCATTTGGAATATCTTGATGAAACTTTATTGCAATGTGCATGATCACAAGACAGTGTGTCACATATAAGAATGGCTGTTCCCTCTTACTTAATTTTGGAGCAACCTCCCTTTGATTAGTTTTTTGAGGCTAGCCCCATTACCCCATTCACTCCATAACTCCTTAACCTTTTGAAATATTATAATGAAACTGTGTAGGAGTGTGTATAATAATGGGGAAATGTATCATGAACCTGAGCCACAACCCTGGCTTACTTACTTCCTGAATTATCTGCCCTTGCATCAATTTCTGTTTTACTCTGTAACACCTTAACCATTGTGAATATTTTAATAAAACATTTTGATGCTGTGTGTAATATCAAGGAAATGTATTATGACCAAGAATGGTACTCTAGCTTACTTAGTTTATAAATTATCTCCCTTGTTTGACTTTGGCATTTCTCAAATTCTGAGCTGCTTCCACCTGGAAGCTGATTTTTGGTATACTAATAGTTTTTGATGTGTTATATGCTTCAATAACATTGCAGTCATGAATTACAGAGTTGTTTCCCCTGTTTCTCTGCCTGTCCATCCTACTATAAACAATCTTGTTCATTCTGTATTTCCTACATGACACTGAAACAGGCGTATTATGCGCCGCTTTCGAAGCTCTTTGTTTTTAACGGGGACACCAGTGTGGATGTTCAGTGACACTGCAGTCACAGACCACCACACTGAAAGTTTCTTTTCCAGCTGGGAGCACACAGGATGTAAATTTCCCAATTATTGGAGGAGGAAGTTGATTGGACACGAGCTCCCCATGGGAGCTGAACTTGCAACCTCTGCATGGGGAGCTCATGTCCAATCAAAACTTTATCCACTAGGCTAAGACTTCACTAGTGTCACTATTTTTAGCTCACCTGAGCCGAAGGCTCAGAGGTGAGCTTATAGGATGGGAGTCGGGCCGTCGTCCGTCCGTGCGTGGGTGGGTGGGTGTGTGGGTGCGTGCGTGCGTGCGTGCGTCAACACTTTCAAACATAAATATCTTAGAAACCAGTTGGCCGATCGCAATCAAATTTTATCTGAAGCATCATTTGGGTGGGGGAAAGGCTGCATTAGGTTTTGGTGCCGATCAGCTCAGAACTCTGGTTTCCATGGCAACAGATAGCCCCCATAGGGTTATAATGGGGAAAACGGCGTCATCACGTTTTCTCGACTGTTTTTGATTAAATCCTTATCATACTTGCAGGTAATGATGACATACACAAGAGCTTGGATGAGTTCGAAATTTGGTCGGATTCGAGCACAGACTACGGAGTTAGCTGCCCTTGAGCGTTTTTAAAAAATCCCATAGGGTTATAATGGGGAAAATGGCGTCATCACGTTTTCTCAACTGTTTTTGCTTAGATCCTTATCATACTTGCAGGTAATGATGACATACATAAGAGCTTGGATGAGTTCGAAATTTGGCCGGATTCGAGCACAGACTACTGAGTTAGCTGCCCTTGAGCGTTTGAAAAAAATCACATAGTGTTATAATGGAGAAAACAACGTCATCACATATTTTTAGAAAAACTTTGTCATCGCTCTATTGCCTACATTTCTCAAGGGATTTTAAAATAACTTCACACAAATGTAGGGCATGACAATATCTGGAGCAAGTTCGACTTTCAGGATGCTGCGCCCAAGGTCAAGGTCACTGTGGCTATTTTTAGAAAAACTTTATCATCGCTCTAGCACCTACATTTCTCAATGGATTGTGAAATAACTTCACACAAATGTAGGGCATGACAATATCTCGAGCAAGTTCGACTTTCAGGGTGCTGCGCCCAAGGTCAAGGTCACTGTGGCTTTTTTTAGAAAATCTTTGTCATCGCTCTAGCACCTACATTTCTCCATGGATTTTAAAATAACTTCACACAAATGTAGGGCATGACAATATCTCGAGCAAGTTTGACTTTCAGGGTGCTGGGCCCAAGGTCAAGGTCACTGTGGCTATTTTTAGAAAATCTTTGTCATCACTCTAGCGCCTACATTTTTCAACCGATTTTAAATCAAATTCACACAAATGTAGGGCATGACAATATCTCGAACAAGTTTGACTTTCAGGGTGCTATGCCCAAGGTCAAGGTCACTGTGGCTATTTTTAGAAAAACTTTGTCATCGCTCTAGCGCCTACATTTCTCAATAGATTTTAAAATAACTTCACACAAATGTAGGGCATGACAATATCTCGAGCAAGTTCGACTTTCAGGGTGCTGCACCCAAGGTCAAGGTCACTGTGGCTAATTTTTAGAAAAACTTTGTCATCGCTCTAGCACCTACATTTCTCCATGGATTTTGAAATAACTTCACACAAATGTAGGGTATGACAATATCTCGAGCAAGTTCGACTTTCAGAGTGCTGCGCCCAAGGTCAAGGTCACTGTGGCTTTTTTTTAGAAAAACTTTGTCATCGCTCTAGCACCTACATTTCTCCATGGATTTTGAAATAGCTTGACACAAATGTAGGGTATGACAATATCTCAAGCAAGTTCGACTTTCAGGATGCTGTGCCCAAGGTCAAGGTCACTGTGGCTATTTTTAGAAAAACTTTGTCATCGCTCTAGCACCTACATTTCTCAACGGATTTTAAAATGTAGGGGATGACAATATCTCGAGCAAGTTTGACTTTTAGGGTGCTGCAATCAAGGTTTTTGATTAGATCCTTATCATACTTGCAGGTAATGATGACATACATAAGAGCTTGGATGAGTTCGAAATTTGGCCGGATTCGAGCACAGACTATGGAGTTAGCTGCCCTTGAGCGTTTGAAAAAAATCCCGTAGTCTTATAATGGAGAAAACAACGTCATCACATTTTCATTTTTCATCGGATCCTCTTCATACTTGCAGGTCATGAGGATATGCATAAAAGCTTGGATTAGTTAGCATTTTGGCTAGATCCCACCACTGACTATGGAGTACCTGCCCTGAGCATCCAAAAAATCAGTGTCACCACTTTTTCTTGGTTTCTACTGATCCGATCCTTTTCAAACTTGCAGATAATGAGGAATGCATAATATCTTAAACAAGTTCAAATTTTGGCCAGATCAGGCCAACCACTACGAAGTTAGCTGCCCTTGACAGCTCTGTCTATTGTGCTCTTGATCGGATACTTTTTAAACTTGCATATATTAAATGAGGGCATACATAATGTTTTGGATGAGTTTAGCTTTCAGCCTGATTGGACCACTGACTGTGGAGTTAGCTGCCCTTGAGCATCTTAAATATCCCTATAGGTTTACAACGTCTCTCAGGTGAGCAATTGTTGCCCTTTGGGCTACTTGTTTAGCTCGCCTGAACGAAAGTTCAGGAAGAGCTATTGTTGTCACCACGGCGTCAGCGTCGGCGTCTGGATTGGATGTTTTGGTTAAAGTTTTTTAAAGACCTATATCTCCCTAGCCCATTGATGGATTCTTTTGATACTTGCACTGTAGTTAGATATTGGTCCAAAGTTTAACAGGGTGCCATCCCTACCCTACTTCGTGACCTTGATGTCAAGGTCATGTCCTTAGAAAATTGGGAGTTTTTTGGACTGGATGTTTTGGTTAAAGTTTTATAAAGCCCAATATCTCCTTAACCCATGGATGGATTCCTTTGATACTTGCACTATAGTTAGATATTGGTTCAAAGTTTTCCGAGGTACTACCCCCACCCCCCTCAGTGACCTTGATGTCAAGGTCATGGACTTAGAAAATTGTCTTTTTATTGATCGGATGTTTTGGTTAAAGTTTTTTAAAGACACATATCTCCTGAACCCATAGATGAATTCTTTAAATATTTGCACTGTAGTTATATGTTAGTCCAAAGTTTTATTTAGTACATCCCCAACCCCGCTCAGTGACCTTGATGTCAAAGTCAGGGACTTAGGAAATTTGGTCTTTGTTAAAGTGTTCTAATTGCATACTGATCCATAATGTTTGACAGAGATTTAGTTTACACTTGAACTGATGTTAGACACTTTTGAGTTTTTACAAAATACTATATACTTACCCCACTGGATGACCTTGAAGTCAAGGTTATCAACTTTGAATTTTGTCTTCAAGATTTTGGTTAAAGTTATATATTTATGAAGACATAATTTCACAGTGCCACAATGGACTCAGTTGATACTAATACTTGGACTGATATTGGATAATGGTTCTAGGTTTTGATACATCCTAGCCCCTCCCCCCCCCCTACACACACACACACACACACACCACCCCTTACCCCTCTACCCCTTAGTTCTTTGTCCTCAAGCTCATGGACTTTGAAATTTCATGTGGATTTTTTTTTTTTTAAATTTTATTTTAAGACTTATTTCTGAGATAGCTTTTGTTTATAAATGTGTTGTCATTATGGACATGCTTGTCTGAAGTTTTATGCCTAGCAGTCCACACCACCATAGCAACTGTGTGATGGGCAAGCACTTATTCAGGCGAGCTATGCTGTCAGGCGACAGCTCTTGTTTGTTCTGCTGTAACTGAAAAAGAGAATCATTTCTTGTGGTTATGGTATTCCAATATAGTAGTTACAATAAATATTTTTGTGCTTTACCTAGGTGGAGATGCTGTAGAGAAGGCGTTTAATATGAAGCGTGAGTTGTTAGAGCGGGTAGAATTATTGGGAGATAGACTACCTGCTAACCCACTTGATCAGCTCATTGATGATCTAGGGGGCACCGATTGTGTGGCTGAGGTAATTAAGAGATGTCATTTAAATATGCTGGTATATTTTACTTGCCAATGGATTTTAAAAGGAGTTGGATTTGTTTAAACAATATTTTATAGCAACAAAATACAAATATATATATAAGTACAATACACAATGGCACAGGATCTGACAGTAAGCAAAATGCTTACATATAAGCCATCTCCTGAAATGGAGTTGGATTACCATCCTTTTCTCAGAATCCAGACATGCTGTAGGGTTCAAGTCACTGTAAATGATATAATTATTCAGAGTCGTTGCTGTCTGCATGGAGGTAGCTTAGACCTAAAGCTATTCTTCAAGTACACAGCAAAAACTCTGATAATAATTCATAATTATCATTTGTCAAGATGATTATTTCTGTTATTAATTACAATAACTGTAAAATTGTCATGACACTGTATAAGCTTTTTTACATGTATGTGTCCATAAGGCGAATTGCTTTTATTCAGATCCCCAAACATAATTCATAATTATCATGTGTCAAGATGACTATTTCTGTTAGTAATTACAATAACTGTAAAATTGTCATGACACTGTATATGCTTTTTTATGTGTCCATAAGGCAAATTGCTTTTATTCAGATCCACAAAATTATATTTGAGGTGGGACACGACAAACCAATAACATGGCATGTGCAGCAGACTCAGATCAGCCTGGGCAGTGATCTATCCACATGGAGCATAGACCCTTAGCTAGCCATGTAGCGAATAGCCGAGACTGATCAGACTGGGCGGCTGCTCAGGCTGATCTGAGCCTTGGCTGGGCACACATGCCACTTCGTTGGTTTTGTCATGGTGCAGCTCATTTACTCTTGAATTATCTTAAAACTCTATTTAATGTCAGATTAACTATTTTTTGTCTGGTTTTAGCTTAACTGTTTTAGCAACATAGCTTTGATGTAAGAAATTTAAATCACTGCGAGGTTGCTAAAACAGCTGATTAATAGCTATGTTGCATATGAATGTTACTTTATGTAAACATGCAAACAGTCATTTAATGGCTCGAACCCTGATGGCTTGTTTACCCTGCAGAGCTAGAACTTGTTTTGGGTTCCCTAGAGGTCAATTTATATAGAAACTAACCCTGGATGTCTGGAACTACCTTTTGCTGGAACTAATTTTCTTGCTCCCAAGCCTGTTCGAGCTGTTGTATATCATTTAGTGAATATAACAATGTTTAAACCACTTTTTCAGATGACAGGCAGAAAGGGTCGGGTTGTATGTACTGATGAAGGAATCAGTTATGAATCTCGCAGTGAAAATGATGTGCCATTGGAGATTCTGAACCTCACTGAGAAACAGAGATTTATGGATGGGGAAAAGGTAAACATTTCAGCCTTATTGATTTTTTCACAATATGTTATTGTTATTGCTTTTCCAGAAGCTTATACTTCTCCAGTTTGCTGTCTGTTTGGCTGTTGATAAGGGGGGGGTGGGGGGGGGGGGAGTTTTGTATGTAAAATAGCAAGAAATATTCGAAAATACTTCAGTAAAATTAGATACTAAAGACACAGATAAATTGAATATGTGTTACAGGGTGTTCTGAAAAAGTTAAATTTTGCCACAAGATTTCAGCTTTTATATAGAAGGACTATGGGTTTAAAATAAAGTTTTACCCAAGAAAAAGGGGGGGAAAAAACTACTTAAAAACTGACATGTTACAAAGATAGCTTGGTCTTACCAGATTTGAAAGTGATGAGATTCAGATGGGTTAAAGTCTTAACTGAATTTGATGTTAAACTTGTTTTCCAGAATATAGCAATAATCTCGGAAGCAGCCAGCTCAGGTATCTCACTACAGGCTGACAGAAGAGCTATCAATCAAAGACGGAGAGTTCATATCACTTTAGAGCTACCCTGGAGTGCTGACAGGGCTATACAGCAGTTTGGTATGTATCCATGACTATATAATGTACATTTAACTCTCGATATCTCGAAGTTGAACTTCAGCCCAAACTACTGATATCTCAAAGTACCAGAAAATTTACTTTGAGATATCAGTAGTTTGAGATAACAGGAGTTGAAATGTAAATAAAAATAGGAAATATATTCTTTGATATAACAAGACACTTGGAGATATCAGTGTTTGAGATATCGAGAGCTGACTGTAGTAAATATCTTTTAGCTGTATTTGGACACAAATTGCTGCATCGCAATAAGACCACTCATGATCAGGGTTTGTCCTGTTTGCAAATAAAGAAGATACATAGACATGTCCCAGTATCTATTACAGTCATGCTTGAGATGTCTGAGTATTTTATCATTGGGGCAACAGGGGCTAGACTGTAAGACAGATGTACTTTTCTGAAAATTTTCTTCTGTCTGTGATTACTAAAGTAAAGCTCGATGAAGAGACCCTGATTTTACAGTATCTATTAAGTACCCATGAAGGCTTTCTCGAGTTGCAAGTAACTGTAAAATGAACTAAAATTGTGGCTATAATGTGATTAAGTTCCTATCATTTGGATACCTTCGAACTTGTTATCTCAGACAAAATCAGTTGTTTGGGTAGACATGTTGGTAGCTCTTCCTGTTTTACACCTTGTACAAAACACTGCAAAGAATGCCATTATTTTAGGTCGAACTCACAGATCTAACCAGGTGTCAGCCCCAGAGTATTTGTTCCTGATCTCAGAGCTGGCAGGAGAACAGAGGTTTGCCTCTACTGTGTCTAAACGCCTTGAAAGTCTGGTAAGTTGATAAATGAGCCGCGACGTGAGAAAACCAACAGTGTGGTCGTGCGCCCAGCACAGACTCAGATCAGCCTGGGCATTCACACAGGCTGATCAGACTCTTCGCTAAGCGCTTAAAGGGTAGCTAAGGGTCTAAGCTACCTCCTTGCGGACAGCGAAGACTCTGATCAGACTGGGCGGATGCCCAGGCTGATCTGAGTCTGCGCTGGGCGCACAACCACTTTGTTGGTTTTCTCGCGTCGCGGCTACTTTTGCTTGATATAATCTGAAAATACAAGAATGCAAATGTGGGAACCATTAAATTGCAGAAAGTATGATGAACGGTGAAGAGGGGATGGCATTATCAGCTTTGTAAGATTCATACTCAAAACTCAAGCGGGTTAATCCCTTGACCAAGACCATCAAGTATTCAGAGTGCAGCGAGGTAGGGAAAAAGTTACTGCAGAAAAAAGAAGTATGATGTAGGAGGAACAGATACTTAGGAAATACTTATACGAGCCGCGACACGACAAAACCAATAATGTGGTTGTGCGCCCAGCGCAGACTCAGATCAGCCTGGGCATCTGCCCAGTCTGATCAGAGTCTTCGCTGTCCGCATGGAGGTAGCTTACACCCTAAGCTACCCTTTCAGCGCTTAGTGAAGAGTCTGATCGGACTAGGCGGATGCCCAGGCCGATCTGAGTCTGCGCTGGGCGCACAGCCACTTTGTTGGTTTTCATGTGTCGCGGCTCATATGTACATGTATGCAACTTAAAACCGTCCAAGTCTCAATAACGGAGGAAGATAACATATCATTTTTCCTCTCGTAAAACAATTTTATTATCCATTTAGCTTGTAAAAACTGTAAAATTTCACCATATATGTTACCAAATATGTCCTAGAAATCACAGGAGGCTTGGAAATGATTCATATGTGATCATGAAGGTTGGCGGAGAAATGATACTTGTATGTTTGACATATTATAAGGTGCCTGTACTCTAAATTATATCTTGTCTTCTTGTAGGGTGCCTTAACTCATGGAGACAGGAGAGCAACAGAAACTAGAGATCTCAGTAGATTTAACTTTGACAACAAGGTGAGTTTATATATGATTCTTCTGTTGGCAGCAGAACTATTGAAGTAAGTTGAGTTTAGCCAGAGCTCCAGATAAAGTGGGTTTTTAGGATAATTCAGTGATAATTTCTTTTTGTTTTGGTGAGATGGCTCTTAATAGGAGTTACAATATATGTTTTTATTAAGAAATAATAAAAATTATCCCTTAATTGTCTCTGTTGCCTCTACTTATCAGGAGCACTGGTTTAGCTTATCACAGGTGTAAAGAGATGATAAAAGTTGACGGTTTGCAGTTAAAGAGAATCTATATTATATTCTAGAAAATGAAGTAGCTACAGATGCAGGAGTTAAAAATTTACTATTGATGCAAGAGTATGTTGCAGAATAAACAGAAACTTACGAAATACACATATGTAAATGAATGCATATGAAACACTCTAGTGAAATGACAAGAAGTATCCCATTTAACATTAAATGCTTTCCTTTCTTTAACAAGTATATGTTCCCAAAGTTTTTACAACACCATTTCTGCAGGTGGAATGAGTAATAATAATCTCGGTCAAAAAAGTAACGATACCAAATATCGGCCATATTTTCAAGGAACCAAATGCATTTTGGAATTAATTGAGGCTCATGTATATTTGGGGAGACGTCAAAGAACAAAATGTTCAGAAAATTGTCAACTCATACTTTTCGACATTGGAGTTATCTGGCATTATTCGATAGGAGTCAATTTGAATGCAACTCATTGCGCATGCGCAGGAATAAATTTTGTATTGCGCAGAAAAATCCATAATGCAGGAAGTTGGAAAAACACTTAAAATGTTTAATGTCTTGTACTCAGGCTTTACAAGCGAGGTTTAAACTCTTCAAATTCTCAGATTATCTCCCTTTTAATTAAAAATAAAGCGATTTTCAAGGCGTCATTATTACTCTCTCTGTCGGTCTTTTTTCAAAGATTCTCCATAAACATTTTTGTTATGTCATTGTTTTCATGGCATAGTGACAAAATTGGAAGAATTGTTACACGCCCGCTAGCCAATACGATTTCGATTTCCTATGGAAATCCCATTGAAAGTGGCATTTAAACAGTCTTTAAAGGAATCACAGTACCCTGACTTGTGGTTCAAATTCTCGTGTCAGAATTGGCAATTTTTTATTTCTTTGGCAAGAAGCCTTATCTAAGGCCTTGCTCTTGTGTATGGAGCGCAGAATCTTGGAAATCATTATTCACAAACCAATTTTAAAAACTGTGAACTTGAGCAGTTTTAATGATGTTACTCTGTGAAAATGAAACATTACCCCTTGCATATTCAAACGACCCTTGTAGCATGTGTAGTCTTAGGAAACCAAAACAAATAAGTTTGCTCAATAAGCAAATGGATACTCTTTTGAAATTAGTAAACTATATATGTTCTTAATTACTACAATTGCCATAGCAACAGAAGAAATTTCATGTATAGGAACTTTTTTGACCTAGTATAGTACATTGAAACTCTTTTGCAGTTTGGTCGAGCAGCCTTAGAATCTGTGATGAAGTCAGTATGTGGATATGATAATCCATTTATTGCACCACCTGCATTCGAGACAGGAGATTTCTATTCAGGTTTGTTATTAAGCTGCTCTAAAGTGAATGACAATTGCAGGATTGAGTTATACATATGAGCTATGACATGACAAAACCAACAAAGTGGCATGTGCACCCAGAAAAGGCTCAGATCAGCCTGGGCATCCGCCCAGTCTGAACAGAGTCCTCCCTATGCACTTTAAGGGTAGACAGGTGCCTAAGCTACTTCCATGCTGACAGCCATGACTCTGATCAGATTTGGTGGATGCCCAGACTGATCTGAATCTTCAATGGGTGCACATGCAAGTTTGTTGTCCCCCGCCTTTTCGAAGAAAAGCGGAGGGACATAGTTTTCAGCATTCCGTCCTTCCGTCCATCCGTCCTTCCGTCCGTCCGTCCTTCCGTCCTTATTTTTCCGTCCCCCCAAAGTAGTAGGTACCTTGTGTGCGCAACTCCTCCTACAGTTTTATGCCGATTCTTTCGAAACTTTACAGCTGTTTTTGTCATGGTCTGAAGATACGCGTGTGGTTTGGATATAATCTTGAGATTATTTTTTGTCACTTTTTCCACAAGTTGAACTTAGTCATTTTATAGGCGTTTTTACTATCAAAGTGACTAGATAGTGGGTACCTTGTGTGCGCAACTCCTCCAACAGTTTTATGCCGATGCCTTTGAAACTTCACAGGTGTTTTGTTCATGGTCTGAAGATATGCATGTGGTTTGGATATAATCCTGAGATTATTTTTTGTCACTTTTTCCACAAGTTGAACTTAGTCATTTTATAGGCGTTTTTACTATCAAAGTGACTAGATAGTGGGTACCTTGTGTGCGCAACTCCTCCAACAGTTTTATGCCGATGCCTTTGAAACTTCACAGGTGTTTTGATCATTGTCTGAAGATATGCATGTGGTTTGGATATAATCGTGAGATTTTTTTTTGTCACTTTTTCCACAAGTTGAACTCAGTCATTTTCTAGGCGTTTTTACTTTCATAGTGACTAGATAGTGGGTACCTTGTGTGCGCAACTCCTCCAACAGTTTTATGCCGATGCCTTTGAAACTTCACAGGTATTTTGGTCATGGTCTGAAGATATGCATGTGGTTGGGATATAATCTTCACATTTTTTTTTTTATCACTTTTTTCGCAAATTGAACTTAGCCATTTTTCATACATTTTTACTATCAAAGTGAATAGATAGTGGGTACATTGTGTGTGCATCTCCACCTACAGTTTTATGCTGATTCCTTTGAAACTTCACAGGTGTTTTAATCATGGTCTGAAGATATGCATGTGGTTTGGATATAATTCAACATTATTTTTTTTATTACTTTTTTTTCACATTTTTAATTTAGCCACTTTTCCAGCTCAAACACTAAGTGTATATACAGTGGAGACCTAGTTTCCAAGGCGGGGGACATAAATTCCTCGAATTTGCTTGTTGGTTTTGTTACATCGCCACTCATATGATTGTGTCTGATTTAAGTGAAAAATACACCTCCAAGGGAGATCATTCTGGCATGGAAATATTTGCCTCTCTTTCTTATAAGGGACTACTCAAAGGAAAGAATTTGCTTGCTGGCTCTCTGGAGAGCTACTTGTATGTTAAATAGAGCCCCCAGAGAGCAGATTTTTCCCTTTTAAGAGAATTCACCTAGAGGGAGAGCAAATTTTTCCCATTAAGAACAGACATCATTGCAGGGGGTTTTCATTATATGAGAAAGCAAACACTGTTCAGATCACATGGTGTCTCTTGGAGCCATGGAGGGGTAGCTGTACAGGTTAAGCTGTTTTCTGTTGGAATTGCTTTCACGGGATGGAGTGAACGATTAACATGTCAGTGGTGCCAGTACCTAGACAAAAACATGAAATTTGCAAGAAAAGGGATGCCATGTTTTCTGATTAAAAAACTTATGCAAGATCTGGATTTATGTAACCTAAATACAAAGGAAACAACAAGAAAACAGTTTTATCACAGTCTTTCATGTGATGCTTTTGAATGTAAACATTTTGGCTTGTCAGCTTTGACTCAGTAATACTGCGTCCAAGGAACAATCTCCCACCAGGTTTTCCGCCAGTCCGTATTATACTCTTCATATTTTGACTTTTCAGAGTGCCAGAGATCTTTGGTTGGTGTTGGTATGGTTCTGAGAGAGGATCCAAATTCAATACCCATCCTAGATAAAGGTAAGTAAAGAATACTTTCCATCAAACAGTTGTCTGTCACAATGAGAAATAGTGTGTTACATGGAATCTACAGATTGATGTTATTAAATGTGATCTGGGCTTTTGTTGTTTCCTATGTGTTTTGTAAAAACCTTGATAAAATCAGGTTATGTATACATATATTTTTGCATTTAAGCTGTGGAGTTGAACACAAGATATAAATGCACAAGAATACCTGGTTAACTATGATGTTACGAAACGAAAAAGAGCTGTTATGAAATGTAAAAAGAGGAGTCATAGTTACCAAAAGACCTCATCAGGTTGTTTGGTAACTATGACCCTTTTTCATTTCGCAACAGCTCTTTTTCATTTTGTAACAGCCCTTGTATATACATAGTTAAACAAGGGTGATAAGGAAGTTCTCTGCCTAAGCTGAAAGCAATACTGTGTAATTGTGCGTGTCATGCCATTTGCAGTTGTCATTTATTATAAAAGAGTTACTTCTCCATGAAGCTGTATATTGTGGCATTCCAGCCATGCAGTTCATATCAGATATTGTTGCTGTTGTTTCTATTCTCTTAACGATGTTCCCCACATGGCTTATCTCAGCAGAACTTATCCATAGTCGCACACACCAGGCATTAAGTGTCTGTCCATAGTTCATATCAGAGTCCAAAATATATGCTTTTATGGCAGAAAAAAAGGAGAAAAGTTCCAGCTGATTCTTTTTAGGGGAAAAAAACACATGCAGGCCTCTACAAGCTGCTGTTTTTTAGGGGGGAAAATACTTGCAGGCTTATACAGTCTTCTTAATATGACCACGAGCTACACTGTTGCTCTGG
This sequence comes from Ctena decussata, assembly GCA_963989385.1. Classification (NCBI taxonomy): domain Eukaryota; kingdom Metazoa; phylum Mollusca; class Bivalvia; order Lucinida; family Lucinidae; genus Ctena; species Ctena decussata. Next base: position 74,771,721 of record OZ022511.1, on the reverse strand, counting down.
TATTTCTGTAACAATTTTTGTCATAAAATTCATTTCAGATTACAACAGCATCAGCAAGTTCTTGAACCGTATCTTAGGAATGGAAGTTGCTCTCCAGAATGCCTTGTTTAAATATTTCTCCGACACCCTGGCAGCTATTATATTGGAGGCCAAGAGATCAGGACGATGGGACATGGGAATTTTAGGTTTGTATAGGATAGAAATAGTAAAAGCAGGGTTGCCAAGCTCAGGGGAAAATATTTCGAAAAGGTCAGTAAAAAGTCTGGGAATTTTGTGATTGGTCAGTGACATTTGGAAAGGACATGAAAAATTCAGGGAATTCAAAAACTAGTACCTACAGCAGTCTTCAGAAATAGAGTTGTGACACGACAAAACCAGCAAAGTGGCATGTGCGACAAGGGAAGACTCAGATCAGCCAGGGCATCTGCCCAGTCTTATCAGAGTCTGCACTGTCCACATGGAGCCAGCTTAGAGCCTAATCTACCCTTTAAGCGAACAGCAAAGACTTTGGTCAGACTGTGTGGATGCCTAGACTCATATGAGTCTTCACTTAGCGCTTATGCCACTTTGTTGGTTTTGTCGTATACTTTTCTGCTCAAGGAGAAAAGATGTACTTCAGGAAAACTAATTAATGCAAAGAAGTATGTACCTCCATATGAATTGGGATGGTAAGATCAGGGAAAAGCCTGGGAATTTTGAAAGTGGAGGATGAGTGGCAGTCTGAAAAGTTAAGCACTCTGGAGGCAAAGTTTTCTCCCGCCGTAAAAATGGCAGAAAAACATGGAGGTACATCAAAACACTTGAATATTAGGTTGCTTACTGTATTAATCCTAATAGATGCCCCAGCTCTAATAAATGCCCTCTGCCTCTTTTTCCAAAAGTAATATAATATTAACTTGCATGGATTCCTGTTTGCTTCTCTGTATGAGATAGCTCTTTGACATGGGGTCTACTCTTAAAGGAAAGAATTTGCTGCTAGAGGTAGAGGAGCAAATTCTTCCTGTAAGAGTTGACATGTACTAAAAATGAAGGCAAAAATAAAGTTGCTTCCCTGCAGGTATACCCATGCACCTTAATACTGTTTGTTAGAAACATTTGGCAGTGGTTGATTTACTACACTTTAGGCTCTAAATAACGCCCCCTTTTGTAAAATGCAATGCCCCGGGTGTTTTAACAAGATCAATTCGGTAGATTAGGCATAAGCTAGAGAAGAAATGATGTGCTTGAAAATGTAATGAAATTTGCCACCATGAACAGCTGGCAAATATGTTCTGAAAATCTGAATGAATTGGTTTTGGTAATTCAGTAACTTTTTAGCTCACCTGAGCACGAAGTGTGAGCTATTGTGATCCATATTTGTCCGTCGTCCGTCCGTCCCTCTGTCCGTCCGTCAACAATTTCTTCAAGCGACATCTTCTCCTAGACCAGTTGGCCAATTTCAAAATAATTTCACACAAATGTTTCTGTTATAGCCCTGAACCAAAATTGCTAAAATGGTTCCGCTCCGCTGAACAAAATGGCAGCCATAGCTAAAAATAGAAAAACCTTTAAACGACATCTTCTCTGAAGCCAATGGCTCGATTTCAAAAAAAAATTCACAGAAATGTTTGACTCATTGCCCTGAACCAAAATTGCTAAAATGGTTCCACTCAGCTGAACAAAATGGCCACCAGAGCTAAAAATAGAAATCTAAATTAGAAAAACCTTTAAAAGACATCTCCTCTGAAGCCAATGGCTTGATTTCAAAATAATTTCACAGATATGTTTGACTCATGGCCCTGAACCAAAATTGCTAAAACGGTTCCACTCCGCTGAACAAAATGGCCACCAGAGCAAAAAATAGAAATAAACCGTAGAATGGTACAGAGGGCACAGTTTTGATCCAATTATCATGAAACTTTGTCAGAACGTTTACCTTAATAAAATCTAGTCTAAGTTTGAAACTGGGTCATGTGGGGTCAAAAACTAGGTCACTAGGTCAAATCTTAGAAAAACCTTGTATACACTCTAGAGGGCACAGTTATTATCCAATTTTCATGAAACTTTGTCAGAATGTTTATCCTTAATACAATCTAGGTCAAGATTGAAACTGAGTCATGTGGGGTCAAAAACTAGGTCACTAGGTCAAATCTTAGAAAAACCTTGTGTACACTCTAGAGGGCACAGTTATAATCCAATCTTCATGAAACTTTGTCAGAATGTTTATCTTTATACAATCTAGGCCAAGATTGAAACTGAGTCATGTGGGGTCAAAAACTAGGTCACTAAGTCAAATCTTAGAAAAATCTTGTGTACACTCTAGAGGGCACAGTTATGATCCAATTTTTATACACTCTAGAGGGCACAGTTATGATCCAATTTTATGAAACTTTGTCAGAATGCTTATCTTTATGAAATATAGACCAAATTTGAAACTGGGCCATGTCAGGTCAAAAACTAGGTCACTAGGTCAGATCTTAGAAAAACCATGTGAATGCTCTAGAGGGCAAAGTTTTGTTCCAATCTTCATGAAACTTTGTCGAAATGTTTATCTCCAACAAATCTAGACCGAGGGTGCAACTGGGCCATGTTGGATCAAAAACTAGGTTAGAAGGTCAAACCTTAGAAAAACATTGTGGATACTCCAGAGGGCACAGTTTTGGTTCAATCTTCATGAAACTTTGTCAGAATGATTATCTTAATAAAATCTAGGCCAACTTTGAAACTTGGTCTTGTCAGGTCAAAAACTAGGTCACTTGGTCAAATCATAGAAAAGCCTTGTGTACACAATTGTGGCTTTAGTTTTAATTGAATCTTCATGAAACTTTATCAGAATGTTTATCTTCATGAAATGTAGGCCAATTTAAGTTTGTAACTGAATAATGTCTGATCAAAAACTAGATCGCCAGGCCAGATCTTAGAAAAGCATTGTGTACACTCTAGAGGGCACAGTTTTGATCCAATCTCCATGAAACTTTGTCAGAATATAGATTAGAAAGTGCAAAACTGCTCCAATTGAACCATCATCAAATAGATGATCTTCCATGTTATTTCATTATAACTCAGGTGAGCGATTTAGGGCCATCATGGACCTCTTGTCTTTGTTTTAGACCTTGGTTCCGGCGGTGAGAGTGTAAAGAAGTTACAAACTAAGATATTTGTCGGGAACACAGCAATAAACACAGCCAAGACTGAACTTATTATGGTAAGTTCTGTACAAGTACTCAATGAAGAATACAGCCTACATATGCTTGGGAAATGTACAATGCTATTTCTGACTGGAAGCAAAAAGTCCCAAGTTGCGCAAACAGTTAGCCAAAATATGACAATGCTAATGGACTTGTATAGATGTGAAGCATATTTATGCTCGATTTTTGCTTTGAAGGCAAAAGAAATGGGGGAGTTGTCACAAAACACCTGAAAGTGGCCAAACCAAAAGTCTTTCAGGAGTAGACTACCCAGTGAATCGCACACTGGTATGGACACACACTGGTCTCCTATGCATTATGACGTTTCTTATTCTAGCATGCCTTTGCTTCTGTGATACCCTTTGTAGATGTCTGCTGCATGTGATTAGAATTTCACCTGTTGAGTTTCATTTGTCTTCTAACATAATGTTTCTTGCTGAATACAGGTGTCTGTTGAAAGAGGTATGTCTTTCACTGGAGCTTATGACATCTGGAAGAAGTACACCGGTGTAGAGGATGGATTTTATCTCTCCTTACAGGTTGGTGGATTTTACCCCTAACACGTGGTAGTAGATATTGGTACATGGATATAATATAGAAATAATGTGAGGATGATTCACAATGTCCAACTGAAACTTATGTATCTGTTCTGAGAGTCAGTCTGGTCATCAATACTAGGATACATTTTTCTTCCTATTGGTTTAATACCATAATACCAGCCCCGACACAACAAAACCAACGAAGTGGTGGGTGCACCCAGAGAATACTCAGATCAGCCTGGGCATCCGCCCAGTCTGATCAGAGTCTTCGCTGTGCACTTTAAAGGTAGCTAAGGGTCTTAGGTAGCTCCATGCAGACAGTGAAGACTATGATCAGACTTGGCAGATGCCCGAGCTGATCTGAGTCTTCATTGAGCGTACATGCCACTTTGTTGGTTTTGTCATGTCAAAGTTCATATTACCATAAAGCAAATGGGTACACTTGGAGGGGAGTCATCTCTGCCATTTTGTGTTTTGCCTCTCTTATTAATGGGGTCAGCTCGTCAAGGAACCTCTGGGGGAGCAAATTCTTTCCCTTAAGAGTAGACCCTGTTTTGAAAGGACTTGTTAGTACAGGAATAGTACAGGAATGTAGAAATAGAGCCACAAAAATTGTTTCCCTTTTGTAAACTTAAAAGAAAAAAAGTGGAAAAATTTTAGAGGTGTACCCATCACATTAGGAGAACCCATTATATCAGGGCATCTTAATTCTTTCCTTGATTACTTCTACAATAGACACTTGCTATAAACAACAAAGGCTCTGATCAGACTGCATGATATGCACAGGGTTATTATTGAACTTATAAGCTTGGGAAATAGATGGCAACTATAATTGCAGTTAAAGGTCGTTTGTGAAAAAGTGGAGGGCAAAAAATCAATTTAATTTCTTTAGTGCTGAATAAATTTTCATGACACTTTGCATACTTATCTATTACCCATTTTTTTTAATTTTTTTTTGACAGTTAAATAAAAAATTGTCAGATCAACTACATGTTAAAATCTGTACCTAATCTTTGAAGTTTTACGCTTGGTTGGTGCAGTTTTTGGAACAGCCAGTTTTGTACACACTATATTGTATCCATCCCTTATATGGACATTTGCTTATATATAGGAGAAACACGTAAGAAATTCCTTTTCAAATGATTGGCCTATTATCTTTAAAGCCTCTTGTTTACCCAGTGTTGAGTGAACACATTTCAGACCACATGGTAATTTGTGAATGAATAATAGTATTAGTATAGTAACTATAGAACAACAATGGCTGTTGTACCATTATGGTTACCTCCCGTGTAAGAATGGCATAAAACTGAGAGGAAAAATGGTAATGATTAACAGAGTAACTTTTTATTCAAAGGGCAAGAAATTCTAAATTTCCTAGCAAGAGGCAACAGATTATGGTATGCAAAGTTTCATGAAATCTATTCAGTATTAAAGAAATTAAATCGATTTTTTGCCCTCCACTTTTACGCAAATGACCTTTAAAACAGACATAAAATGGAAAGGGAACTACTTATCACTATCAAATAATAAGTAAATTATTTCTGAACTCTAATTTCAGGATAGGGCGATACGAAGATTTGCCATTGTGGCAGCATTCCAGGGGAGCTACAATAAGAAGAAGGAGAAATTGTTCACTGTGTACCGACCTAACACTGGTCTACAGCCAAGGCAAGAGACACTTGCAGAGATTAGGAAGAAATACAAAAAGGTGAGGTAGAAATAGTAATCGGTAATTTCAATTAGATACACCAAATGGGGGAAGCATTACTTAATTTTCTCCTGTAGACTTCATATTCTATAGATGGCATATTTCACCCTATTGCACTCAGAACAGCCAAAACTCAATAGAGTTTTGGCTGTTCTGGATGCAATAGGGGTAAATCTGTTTTATTTGAGCAGCATTGCTAGCAAACATACTATATGACATTTAAGATTCATATTAGCCTCCATATCTGTGCAAGATTGATCAATTTGTTTCACAGCATAGCAGCTGAAAGATCTTTGGGTTGACAGTGCCGTCTGGGAAGATGGACAGTCTTTGTGTAAAGTTTAAAATTGTGAAATAAAGAACTTCGGTGAGATCCATGGTCAGACTAGAATTAAACCCCACTCTTGTATTTAGGAGGTAAAGATGTTACCAAGAAGCACTTTATATGCATGAATTCGTACTTCATATATATGAATTAAGCTTGCGGTTTATGCTTTTTCCTTGGATACACACTTAAGAAAACACTACATGTAGATGCCTAAACCTGTCGTGGGACGCTAGACATAATGAATTAATGAATTTCTTCTGGTAGGTGTTACCTGAGGAGGCTCAGCGTTACTGGGAGGAGCAGTATAATGACTCCACAACAGTGTGTAGCCATGCCTACTGGCGGGGCAGCTGTAAAAAGATTGCTTTAGGACTGCCTTGTGAGGTGGGCCTAAGAACAAGGACCTACTATGTCCTCAGTGGATCAGTGCTCAGTGTGTGGAACAAGGTTGAGCGTGTCCTAGCTTCCGTGCCTGGAGGAACTCAGTCGAAAATGCAGGTGATAAGACTGCGCACAGATGATAATCAGAGGATTGTGGGTAAGTCAAAGATAAGAAATTGTAAAAGTTTGTAGACCGAGCACTAAAGAACAGCAGCATTGGTTATGATCCCCTTCTGATTTTTCTGAGCTCTATATTAAGCATTAGATAGAATTTCCTGTGTTATGCTGTCAAACTGAAATTGCCTTGCCGAGTTGATTCTGATCAGAACATAAGTTGTTCATGTGTAAAATGAAAACAGTTGTACCAGAACTATCATCAAATGTTCTTTATTATCCAAGGATTAATAAGGTATGGCTTTCAACAATCAATGTATGTCTCAAAGGGACCATAAAGCCTGAATAACCTCATAAACATGATCCCAATTCCACTGTCCTTCACACAGGATCCACCTGTCATCTGACATCTTTGTTTTGGTTAAGGTGATTGGATACACTTTCAGGGAAAGCAGCTTTGCCACTTTCACTTTTGCCTCACTTCTCAATAGGTGTTAACTCATAAAGGAAAGGATTTTCTCCCTAGGAGCACATTCTTTCCTGTATGAGTAGACCCCATTATGGAAAGGCTTCACAATCTAGGTAAGCAAACAGTAGGTCACAAAAGATGATTCTCTTTGTGAAAAAATGTTGGGAAATAGGTGTTCCTATGCACCGTAATGTGACTGCCATATTTCACGCAGCATTTTCATATAGTCTCAGCACATGCACATGTATATATTTATTTAAGTTTTTGATACTGTATTTCTCTGGTTGTAAGACGGTAGTTAATCCTTCCAAAATCAATGCAGATATGTAAGATTGATTGATTGATTGTTTTGGGCTTAACGGCCCTTTGAGACAGTATTTCAATCTATATCGGGCCGGCAAATCTGCAAGTCAGTCTTGTGTAATTCAGCTATAAAATGTTGTTTCCCTCATCCAAAAGAGTCACAAAGATCTAGATCATGGAGATTGTTTTGGAGGAGGGAAAAAACATCTTGTAAGGAAAGATATGTGCCGTAGTAGAAAAGGCTGTGATCAGACCATGCAGATTTTTAGGCTGAGCTGGAGTTCAGTTGCTTAATACTAGATTTCTTGTGAAAAGTTCATATATGATTTAATTTGAATTAAATGTTTGCATGTAAACATGTAATTTTGCATTTCAGGGAGCTTGATTCCAGGAAACTGTGTAGAAGCTCTGTGTAGTGTGTTATCAGAGGACTGCAGCAGGACATACACAGAGACACATAAAGAGAATGAACGACCAGTTGTGAAAGAGGAGAAACAGGCTATAAGTACACTCAGTATGCCTATGCTGATCTGATAACTAGTTCTGTATGTGCACACAGTATACCTGTTGTGATGTGATAATGATACTGGAGTTAGCATTGCAATATGCCATTGCTAAAGTGATAAATAGATTTCAGTACAATTGATGTGTTAACTGAGAAAGTGCAATTTAAGAGAAGATTTTATGCAAGAAATTGGTGAAGCAAGGCTTCATAATTGAATGCAATGGTTGATATCTAATCAGTGTTCCAGATATAAGAAGGGGTAACAGGAATAATCTAGGGACAAGTATTCTTGTTTTTTTAAACAAATGTTGTGACCCTCATTAGAACCATCTCAGAGAGATGGTTCTAATGAGGGGTCACAACATGTTATTATTTAGAAATAAGGAAAAATTATCTCTGAATAATCCTTGTTACCCCTTCATTTCTGGAGCACTGTAGAAGTGGTTGATATTTTATGGCGCTGACGGTTGTACTATATATGCAGAGGCAGATTAAAAACCTGCTTATTGGACAGAATACAAATTCTGATATTCCCATATTTTGGACCAACTTCATGAATATCAAAAAGTATGAATCAGCATATTCATTGGCAAAATGGATGAGTAACTGGACCAGGCAGAATTTGAGTTAATAGTGTCTCTTTACTTTGCACATTAAGTATGAGCCTTGACACAACAAAACCAAGAAAGTGGCATGTGCGCAACTGAAAGACTCAGATCAGACTGGGCAGTCACCCAGTCTGATCAGAGTCTTTGCTGTGCACTTAAAGGGTAACTTGGAGTCTGAACGAACTCCATGCCAACAGTTAAGACTCTGATCAGACTGGGCTGATGCCTAGGTTGATCTGAGTTTTTGCTGGGCGCACATGCCTCTTTGTTTGTTTTGTCATGTGGCTCATATTTCAGTGTTGAGAGTCTATTCAGTTAAGGTTAAAAGATACACTTTCAGGGGAAGCAACTCTGCCACTTTTATTATTGCCTCTAAGGTCAACTTTTAAAAGAAAGAATTTGCTTGTGTAGGAACAGCTTTTTACTTAAAGCGTAGGTTCCCTGTTTGGAAGGGTTTCCATGCCCTGGGAAGCAAACAGGAAATAACGATAATTGTCTCCCTCAGAAAAAAAATGGCTAAAAAACAAGGGGTGTGCTCATATACATTAAGAAGGCAAGCCTTAGTCTAGGTAGTTCACACATGATCTTCCCTCATTGTGTGGCATGTGGTTGAAACGCGTTTTAGATGTATTAAAGAATCCTGTGCAGAAGTAGTTATATTAAGATTCTGCAGCTTATTATGTGGAATTCTTACTGTGCTCGAGATAAGATTGGGTAACAGGGATAGTTTAGGGATGATTTTCCTTTCCTTATTTTTTTTTCCATAAAAACATGTATTGTAATCCCTCATTAGAACGGTCTTGCCAAGACAGTTCTTATGAGAGGTCACAACATGTTTTCAATGAGAAATAAGAAAAAATTATCTATGAATTATCACTGTTACCCATTCTTATCTGGAGTTCTGATTATTAGCAAAATCAAATGGTAACTTCAGTCCCAATCCAACTGAAGTTAGTGCACTTATTGAAGTAAAAATGTTGAAATGCATGTGTTATTTATGAAACAAATGGTTATGAGTGTCTGTATGGTGTAAAATTGTTGAATTAGTGCACATATTAGAATTGGTGCTTGGTCAATGTAAATCTATTATAAAGTGCTTGCATTACTAAAAGAGTGCATATGAAAAAATATTCTTGTGTAAGTGCTGCGCTGAAACATTTATCAGAAATGCTTGGATACACTTGCAGGGGAAGCAACTCTGCCATTTTGATTTTTACCTCCTTCTCAAAAGTCATCTGCTCTTAAAAACAAAGAATTTGCTCTTCTATGTGCAAATTCTTTCCTTTAAGAGTAGACATCTTTTTAAAAGTGTTTTGTCATACAGGGAAATAAACTGTTCACAGAAGTTATCTCCCTTCGAAAAAAAAAACTGCAGTTGCACTTAAATATCTTGAAAAGCTACAGGAGTATGCCCTCATGAAATTGATGCATGGTGGGGAATCATGTTATAATTTGTACTTATATTTGGACAGAACAGGTAAGAAAATTGATCATTATTTCTGTTGTGCTCAAATTTCATGCTGTAAAGTGCTGACACCTCTTTGCAGCAAGTCATTTTCTAAGAGCCTTTTCCATACAAGCTGTATTTTTTCACGCAACCTTGAGCTGCGTCTTAAAGTCTTCTCTGAAGGCAATGGTGAAAACTACATTGCGTGCCATAAAAACACTTATACAGTTGTTTACTGCAAATGAAGACAAGGTATCTGCCCTTTACGGCAAGAAAAATGCTTTAGTATTAAGGAAGTAATGAACAATTTTCTTGCTTGTTCTGTTCAAATACAGGTACAAAATAAGGTACAAAATAAACGAGGTTGGTCACCTGATTCCCTGCCTTGTGAGTGTATGGACGGTCTGAGGAAGCCACACACAGTTTGTAAATACGGTATGACAGATTTGGTGGTGGTGTGGCTCATTGTAACTCCAGAAGAGGTGGGCTTTGATGATCTTGCTTAGAAATTTCAGCCACAACTATACAAAACCAACAAAGTGGCCTGTGCGCCCATCAAAGACTCAGATCAGCCTGGGCATCTGCCAAGACTGATCAAAGTCTGTGCTAGGCACTGAAAGGGTAGCTTAGGGTCTAAGCTACCTCCATGCCCACAGCAAAGACTCAGATCAGACTGAGTCTTAGCTGGGCATACATGCCACTTTGTTTTGTCATGTTGGGGCTCATTTATTTTCATTTTGATAGAAACATGCTGTGCCTTTCATTACATGAGGTTCTAATGAGGGGCTTCAACTTGTTTATATTGAGAAATAAGAGCAGTATCACAAAAGCCCATTTTATATGGGACTAATATTACTAAAATAGTTTTCATGTTTTTACATAGGATCTCAGCAAGAGGATGTGTTAATTTGATTTTTTTGTCATTTGTTTGTAAATAATGCAGTCCAGATTACTGAATTTAAAAAAAAGTTAGTGCTTGTTTTGTTGTGTTTCTTTTTTCATTGTAATATGTAATTAATGGTCAGATAACTGGCTTATAGATAGGCTTGAGTTTGTATGTAAGTGATAAAGTCACACTTTTTGTATCTCCTACCTTTTATAGAGAAATAAGAGAAACAGAAATCTAATTTTCATACATCAAAGTTTAGCATACGTCTCGTTCAGAGATGACAAAGACTGTCGGTCGTTCATTTAGGTAAATGGGTATACTTTCAGGGGAAACAACTTTGTCATTTTCATTTTTGCTGATCTCCTCAATGGGGTTCAACTCTTACAGGAAAGAATTTGCTCCCAAAGGAGCAAATTCTTTCCTTTAAGAGTAGATCCCATTTTTGAAGTTCTACATTCTCGAGGGAAGCAAACAGGAAGTCACTAAGTAACTTCCCTTGGTGAAAATAATAAAAAAATTAAAACCATCATCAGATATTATTACTTTTCTGGCATTTGTGTAAACTTATGTAGTTTTCTGGTTTAGTTCTGTTTTGTGACAATGGGCAGACAAGCAGACAGCCCATTATGTGAAATTCTTGTACTTTGTGAGAATATTTTTACGGTTTATCTCAGTCCCATCATATCACTGCATAAATACACATACATGTTTTTCAAACTATAAAACACACTTTATATTAATTTCAGACCATACTGACTTGCCGTTGTAGAAAATATTACGTTTCATCTTTATTTTGTATATCTTTTTGCTTAATCATGGCTTTTCTATCACAGTTTGTAAAGTTATTTTTAGTCAGCTGTTTAGCATCATTGCATTTCAAAACAGTTTCATTGGATAATTTGTATGCAACATGTCTGCCATTACAGAATTAAGAATCAAAATCTGCTAAAAACTGCTGAAGAAAACTTGTTCAGAGCACAGTATATAATAATAAGCTGGAATGATTGGAATTTGGTAATGAAAAATGGGGATGAAATTTGATTTCCCCAGCCAAATGTCCATAGTGAAACACTGCTTTTTAATTATCAATTTTTTTTTCAGCTTTAACATACTGCGAAAATATCCTCACTTTTTATAAAGCAAAAAAATTACCATAAGACTTTACAAATCCGTTATCTAAGACCTCATTAAGCTAATGATGCTCTGGGCCCAAGGTTATAAAACTTTTTTCATGCTCAACTCAGCTGAGCATGAAATTTAAAATGCCCATTTATATAAAAATACCAAGAAATTCAGCATTTTTCAGGCTCAGGTAAGCCAAGAAGGCTATTTTTTCTGCTCAGAAATATTAAAATGCCAACAATTGTTGGCATTTTAAAATTTATGAGCAGAAAAAATTTCATGCTCAGCTGAGTTGAGCATGAAAAAAGTTTTATAACCTCGGGGCCTGAACAACTAGGCCCAGGTAATTGTCCCTAAGATCTACCCTCTGATAAATCCAACATTTTACTTGCATAGTATAATAATGTATAGTTTTTCCCATTTTCATTGCAAATTCCATTAGTCATGCCCCTGTAAATAGTTCTTTATTTATATCATTTGTTTTGTTGATTTGATCATAGGTGAAACTGAACTGTGAGTCATTTTTAGTCCTAATACAGTGCTTGAAACCATATAATGGGAGAATATAATGAGCCGTGACATGACAAAACCAAGAAAGTGGCATATGCACCCAGGGAAGACTCAGATCAGCCTGGGCAGCCACCTAGTCTGATCAGTCTTTGCTGTATGCTCAAAGGGTAGTTAGGGGTCTAAGCTAGCCCTATGTAAACAGCGACAACTCTGATCAGACTGGGCAGATGCCTAGGCTGTTCTGAGTCTGTGCTGGGCGGACAACCACTTTGTTGGTATTCTCGTGTCATGGCTCAATTATGAATAGTGCTGGAAACTGTAATAACCTTAGATAATGGGACAGAAGAATCTATTAAGGGGAAGCAAATCTGCTATTTTCATTTTAGCCTCCATTCTCAGTTGGGGTCAACTCATAAAGGAAAGAATAAGCTTCTCAAGGAGCAAATTCTTTCCTCTAAGAGAAAATCGCATTGTAGAAGGGCTACATCATCTTGGGAAAGAAAAAGGAAGTCATGGAAGTTGCTTCCGTTTGTAAAAATAGCAGAAAACCTTCAAGGTTTATCAAAACAGCTTAGACCCATATCAGACTGCTTGTAAACCAGTCTAATCAGGGTTTTGTTGTCTTTTTTAGCTCAGCTGTACAAAAGAATAGAAAGAGCTATTGCGCTGTCCCTTACAGTGGTAGCAAAATGCTAAAGTTTTATGTCAAAGTTCTTTATGGTGATTGGCAGGGCACTGTCAGGCGAGCTATCCTGTATGCAGCTTATTTTGTTCATAGGAAGGCGATATAAAGGGTTACTGGTACACCTCATTTTCCCAAGGGAGACAATTTTTGTGACTCATTGTTTGCTTCACTGGTACCCTTAAAGGGAAGATATTGTAACAAGGGCAGTCAGCTGTTAACCACCATGGACAAAAGAGTGAAAAATGAAAATAGCAGAGTCACTTTCCAAGATAGTGTAGATATTTAGAGTAATGATGATAATATTTGATTCATATGCTAATGCAGGACTGTGAATGGAAAAAAAGTGATTGTGGTGTAGACTGTTCCTTTTTATGTGCATATTTATTAGTTAAGTATTCCAGTTTAGCAAAGTAAGTTTTGTGTTGGTCTGAAATGGTTTTGTTGATAGTAAAAGTGCTGCACTAACACACTGGGCAAACTTGCAGTTCCATTCTCACATCACAGGGTATAATCGATTCCGCTAATTTTTGCTTCCTGCAGAGACTGTACATCATATTTGGCTTCTGCCGAGACTGTCCGCGATCTCTTGCTTCCTGCCGAGACTTCTGTACATGATAAATGGCTTCCTGCAGAGACTGTCTGCATGATTCTGCTTCCTGCTGAGGCTCTCGGCAGGAAGCAGAGTCACACGGACAGTCTCGACAGGAAGCCATTTTTCTAGGACGGTAGTCCCTGCAGGAAGCAAGAGTTTGCAGACAGTCTCGGTGGAAGCCAAATATGACGGACAGTCTCTGCAGGAAGCGAAAATTGGTGGACTGGTTTATACCCTGTGCACATGGAAATTTAGAAATTGAAACTTCTGCATATTGTTAGCCAAATTGTAACAGTACTTTTCACGCAATATCTGTTTTGAAGTAAAGGAATGGGTGAAGCTATCACAAAACTCCAAAAAGTGGACAGCCGAACTGAAATTTTGTTTTTAGCCACATTCAGGAGTTCTGTGGTAACGCCACCATTGTAACTTTTGAAATGCTGAAAGTATGTACTAACATGCTTTACATACATATTATTATAGTATGCCCATCCATTCCCAGAAACTTAGAAATTTAATTTCCAAGTGAGAATGGAACTGCAGGTTTACCAGATGTGAGTAAAGCATCTTAAAAGCACCTACAGCAATAACTGGTTGATTTTTGTTATTTCATGTTGGTGTAGCCGAGTAAAACTATTAATGAGCCATGACACAACAAAACCAGCAAAGTGGCATGTCAGATCAGCCTGGGCATCCGCCCAGTCTTCTCAGAGTCTTTGCTGTCTGTATGGACGTAGTTTTGACCCTTAGCTATTCTTTAAGTGTACAGGAAAGACTGTGATCGGACTGGGACGATGGATGCCCAGGCTGAGCTGAGTTTTCACTGGGCCCACACGGCACTTTGTTGGTTTTGTCGTTTCGCAGCTCAATTTTTAGCTCGCCTGAACGAAGTTCAGGAACAGTTATTGCACTACCCCCGGCGTTGGCTTCAGTGGCTGTGTCGGCGTTGGCGGCGGCAGCGTTAGCAAAATGTTAAAGTTTTACGTTAAAGTTTTTTTATGTGATGGGCAAGGCGCTGTCAGGCGAGCTATCCTGGCCCTGTGACAGGTCTTGTTTGTTTCTTAGTGTTCTGACATGGATGTGCATAGTAAAAATGTTATTTTATGAAATAGATTTCAGTCACTGAAAGTCTGTAATTATTTGTTCATCTAAATAATAAACATCATAAAATAAAATGATGGTAAATGTTTCAAAGTTTTGAAAGGAAAATTATCTAGAATAATATTCCTGTGACTTGTATGATGTGATACAATGCAAAGGTTGTAATTTATACATGTAGATACATTGAAGTAGTGTTTATGAGATTTTTTGTCAGTTGGTCTTGATAAAAAAAATTTACAGTGCATTTGCAAAATTGATTTGCACATAGTAAATAAAAGTGAAAGTACTAAGGAACATGAAAAGTAAAATAATTAAAAAAAAAACAAAAAAAAAACTGTTTTTGTCTTAGTGCTTGTATTTAATGGATAATTAAATACCTGCACAAATGATGGATAAGACATATTTTGAAAGACTCGGTGTCAAAAGTGGCATATTTTGTTACAAAAGCGATATTGTTCTTTCTTGTTACATACATGTACAATGTTATGTTTTATTTTTGAAGCACCAGATAAGCTGAAATTTAATCAGATATACATTACTTTATGCCAGATGCAGGCATGCACATATTTCTTTTTCTTTATATTTCTTTGATATGCAAAGACATTGTAGACTTTAGATTATCTTTGAGATTCAGACTCTGTAGAAAGAATAGAGAAGAATGTTACGTTTGAGTAAATGAGCATTAGCATGCCTAATTCATATGAGCCGTGACACAACAAAACCGACAAAGTGGATGTGTGCCTAGCAAAGACTCAGATCAGCCTTGGCATCTGCCCAGTCTGATAAGAATCTTTGCATTGCACTTTAAGGATAGCTAAGGGTTTAAGCTAGCTCCATGCAGACAGCGGAAGACTCTGATCAGACTTGGTGGATGCCAAGGCTGGTCTGAGTCTTTGCTAGGCACCACTTAGTTGGTTTTGTCATGTTGCGGGTCAAATATTTTCACTTTCTGGTCAGAGCCTTTGCTGTTTCCACATGGTGTGTATTGACCCTGAGGGATCTATCCCAGCAGGTATATGACATTAAATGATGATGTACTGACGTGGCATCGACGTCAGTACGACCTCATTTCAACGTCATGTGCCTAGTGGGACAAGAGTAGTAGAGAGACTAGTTGTAAGCCAGTAAAAGGGTCGGAGTCTTCCCACCTCCTGTGTTATCTGAGCATTCTTTTTAGCATGTTATGATGCAAATCAGCATGGGCTAGTCTTCATTTTATAAAAATTTCCAGCATACTAGGTTGATAATCTGTTAAACTGTCTGAGGTTAAATACAAACAGTAAGGTCAGAATGAAAGCATGTCTGAGCTGCGACAGGACAAAACCAACAAAATGGCATGTGCGCCCAGCAAAGACTGATTGGCCTGGGCAGCCGCCCAGTCTGATCAGTCTTCACTGCGCACTTAAATAGTAGCTAAGGGTATAAGCTAGCTCCATACAGACAGTGAAGAGCGAGCAGACTGGGCAGATGCTCATTCTGATCTAAGTACTTGCTGGGCGCTCATGCCACTTTGTTGGTTTTTGTCGTGTCTCGGCTCATCTGCCTATTTCTAGACATGTCATGAAAAAAGATGCCTAGCCATATGTGCTTACAGCAAAAATCCAGATCACCCTTCAATTGCACAGTCTGATCAGCCTTATCTGATTGCAGCTGCGAAATATGGGTCCTAAGGAAACTCTTTAGTATGCAGGGAAGACTGATGAGGGTTGATGGACTTGCAGGCTTTTGCATTTGCTTCCGATTTAAGGTGTATGGATACACCTCCATAACCATTTTTACAAAGGGAAATAACTGGTTTGGTTTCCTGTTTGCTTCCCTTGACAATGGAGCCCTTCCAAAATTTGGGAAAGAATTTGCTCCTAGGAAGAATGGCAAATTCTTTCCTTTAACAGTTGTTCGCCATTTAGAAGGGAGACAAAATTGAAAATGACAGAGTTGCTCCCACTGAAAGTGTACCCATTCACTCAGTGTGCATTTGTATATGTTAGGCACCTTTTTCCATGGCTTGGTTTATTTTGTTTCATCCTAACCCTTAAAGCGCCAAAAATTAGAATAGTTAAATTTGCAATCAATGTAGATCCAGATGAGGTGGCTCATAATGAGCCACCTCATCTGAATCTACACTGTTTGCCCTCTAGTGTTCGAATTTTCAATATAACATCGCTCGGATGAAACATTTTTTAAAATTTCTGCAGACGTAAATTTTGTCATCTGCTTTTTGGCGCATTAAGGGCTAGTAATTGTTTTGAAGCTGGTATGAAATTATGATAGAGGTTTATATGAAAATAGCTGTATATACTACTTGCTTGTTTCCAGAATTTATGAAAAATTTGTTACGTAATCGTTTGATACTTGTTGGAAAAAATACTATGTTGACATTTCTTGCAAACTGAAGAGAAATAAAAATTATAAAGTCTGAAAGTATTGTTGTCTCTGCCCTTGCCAACTGTTGTACGGAAGGTACTGAGACAGATTTAATGAATTAGATATATGTTCCAGTTACCTTATTGTCTCTGATAAGGACACCCTTGATATCGGTGCCCCCTCATTTGTTCTCCAAAAGAGTCATCTCTATTTCATGCTCCAGATATGTGAGTGGCAACACGACAAAACCAACATAGGTAGTGGCATGTGTGCTACGTGAAGACACAGATCCTGGACATCCACTCAGTCTGATCAGAGTCTTTGCCATGTGCTTAAAGGTAGCTAAAAACCTAAGCTACCTCCATGCCAACAGCACACACATACTAAGAAAAATATGGCTACACATGAAACAAGAATTGTCAGAAGACAGTTAAGTGCTACTTGTGGTAGCTTGACTTTAACAAGGCCAAGTTTAATAAGAACGATACAGGCCAAGTGAAATGAGATCAGCTGCAGTGTCAGAATAAGAATTATTCAAACCACTAAAATATTGCAAGAGGTATTACATTCATTGAAGTGTGAAATATAGGTCACAGTGACCTTGAAGGGATATGAGGTCAATCACTATCTGAATTTACCATTACACCATGTATGACATGTCAATAATTCCAACTCGATTTTCTACTGCTAATTTAGCGCAATTTGATTGGTCCAGAGCGTACAGAAAACTGTGTTTATACTTCGATGAGTCCCCTGAACCAGATATTGAGAGTGAGTGAACTCGGGTTTAATGTCCCACCAACAATGAGGTCATATGGAGATGGGACCTCGATTTAAAGTCTCATCCGAAAGACCAGAGAAGCGGGGGATCGATCTTGGGACCCCTGGATTAGTAGTCTGGCGTGATATCCACTACATTACAGCCGCTCCTAGATATTGAGAACTACTTGGACAATTTTCTTTGCGGCAGTTTCTAAAATACTCAGTATAGCTGACATTTTTAAGATAAAAATGGTAAAATTGGAATTATAAGAAAAAAATTCATTTTTGAGGATTTTATGGATGTGTAAACGCTGGCAAATCACTCATAATCTTAACATAATTCATTTTGTGCATGAATCGCCGTTGTTCACACATTGATAAAATCCACAAAAATAAAATTCATTCCTATAATGAAATGGTGTCAAGAGATGTACTCTCAAATCATTAGAGCCGGGCCGCGTAGCGCAATCGGTAGGGCACCTGACTCATAAGTCTGAGATCCTGGGTTCGAAACTCGGTCTGGCCACATACTTTCGTTTCTCCTTCCGCTGATTCAAGAAGGGCAGTTGTCAGTTACTGGCGAAAGTATGTGCACTTAGAACTGGTTAACCGCTAAGGTCTGAGCCTGCCCAGGAATAGTGTGGTTAGGTTAACTGGCTGTCCCGACATGACCATAGTTGTTTACCGTGGACGGTAAGCATCAAATCAAATCATTAAGACAATGAAATATAGGTCACACACCTACAATTAGTAGTATGATACAAGTCAGTGACCTAGTGTAAGAAGTTTGGCTAAATCACTGACCATGAAGGTTAGGTCAAAATGACCTAGTTAGCATGCGGTCACTCAGTGATGTCAGCCCAAACCACTATTAACTCAAGAATGATGCAAATTCACGAAATATTGTTACA
Source organism: Ctena decussata (assembly GCA_963989385.1). Lineage (NCBI taxonomy): Eukaryota > Metazoa > Mollusca > Bivalvia > Lucinida > Lucinidae > Ctena > Ctena decussata. Next base: position 74,753,216 of record OZ022511.1, on the reverse strand, counting down.
AATATGAGGCAAATTCACTGGACCATATGAGATCACTCACAGTGTCAGCCCAAACCAGTAGCCCAAGTATAATGCAAATCCATATATCAGAGTAAGAAACATAATGCAAAATCATTGGACCATGAAATATAGCTCACACTGACCTAAAATGAGTATGTAGTCACAGTGTTGGCCAAAACCAATTACCCAGGAAAATGCAAATCCATGAACTAGTGTTAGAAATACAAGGTAAAATCACTGGACCATGAAATATAGGTCACACTGACTTTTAACTATTATGAGGTAACTCATAGTGATAGCACAAACCATTTACCCAAGTATGATGCAAATAGTGATAGAAATATAAGGCAAAATCACAGGACCATGAAATATAGGTCACACTGACCAACAGTAAGTATGAGGTCACTCAGTGTTAGCCCAAACCATTAACCCGAGTCTGAAGTAAATCCATGAAATAAATAAGAGGCAAAATCAATGGACCATGAAATATAGTTCACTGTGACTTACTCTTATTCTGAGGTCAAACATCAGGTCATACCGAGTCATTATCTAAAGCAATAATTATCAAACATCAAATCTTATATGGGGGTGGTGCGATGGTGCTGCGTGTAACTTCCAGTACCGGGGCGTCCTACTGATTTGGATAATAGTAGGACAAGGGCCTACTGTGCTTGCAGTGGGTGCGGGTGGGGGTTGTTTGGACATTTTATCTCTCGTCTATCATTTCTCTTCTTTCTCCCTCTCTCTGGGAGACGGCCCGATATAGACTGAAATACTGTCTCAAAGGGCCGTTAAACCCAAATCAATCAATCAAATCTTATATAAGGCAAAGTCACAGGACCATGATATATAGGTAACTGTGACCCTCTTTTAGTTTTAAGTCAAACAGCTGGTCATACTGGCTTATTTTTCCAAGCTATCATGTTCCTACATCAAAGTCAAGATCTAAGGCAAGATCACTGGACCATGAAATATACGTTATTGCCTGATACACATCACTGCCTTTGGGTTGGTCGTGGTTGGGGGATGGGGCTGGGTAATTTTCATCGCTGGGGGATCCGCACATGGCATGCACAAATGGAGGCACAAAGGTATTGCATAAGCACTACACTGCTGGGCAAAATTGCACTAAAATAATAAAAAGGACTGAAAGAAGAGTCAAATATTGCTTGCTTAAATTCTTTAATATCATTTTGTAGTTTTAGCCTTCTACACACACAAAAATAATCATAATCTTATAAAATCATGTGTTTTACAACAGGTGCTTTACTAATTTAAGAAATGATCAGTTTCATGAAAGTGATACATGTTTTATGCCATAAATCAGCAACAATGACCCTGATAGCTGTAATGGAGCTCCCAATAGTTGTACGTTGTATTTACCTAAACATTTTAAGTATATTTTCCTGAAAACACGTGACATTGCAAACAGTGTAAACTCTGTTCAAACTTTTTCTTTGGAAGCAGTCTGATCTGGGTCTATACTGATGCCTGGGTATTCTGTCACAGCTGATGGTCAAATTTTTAGTACGCTCACTGTGTGCAAAGAACTTGTCCAAACTCAAGGACAGAAATGTTCATTTTAGAAATTTCTGGAATGAACACTTCTGTCTTAAAATTCTGACAAGTCCTTTTTCCATCAGGAAATGTCAAAACTGTTTGGAAACAATCAGTGCTGGCTGTTCAGACTGGCGTTAGTTTGGTCTACACAGCTGGCTCAGGCATTGTTCTGTCTGAATATTTAAACAGAGACAGTTTATCTTTTGGATAATTAAGGGAAACAACTCATCCAGTTTCATTTTGCCTACCTTCTTAAAGGGGCTCAACTCTTAAAGGAGAAGAATTTGCTCCTCTTGGAGCAAATTCTTTCCTATAAGAGTAGACCTTCTTTTGGAGGGGTTTTGTCCTCCAGGGAAGCAAACAGGAAGTCTTAAAAGTTGTTGCCCTTTGTAAAAATGGTAGAAAAACATGAAGGTGTATCCACACATCTTAAAACTGAACTTTCATATTCTACTACAATGCTCATCACCTTAGTGGTGAGTTTAATGAGCTCCTGACCGCTTTATACTATGGAGATGGAAGGTTCAACTTCAAAACCCACAATTTCCGCTTGAGCTCCTGAGACTAGTCAGACTGAACAGGCTGCGGTGATTGTTGTTTCAAACATGGCATAAAACATCTTAATAGATGCAGCTAAAATTGTTGTGCAGTGTTTGTTCTATAATGCTATAACTTGGCATGTAACTAATCTGCATAGATACTAATAATAACTAAGTGATGTTCTCAAAGTAGTAGCAATCATGATTACTATGAATATTGCGATATTCCCCTGATAGGGAACTGACTTATCCAAATTCCAAGATGGGTAAGAGTTCTAATATTTATGGTAAATGAGGCTTATACACAATACAGGCAATGAATGTTTAATGGAAAAAAAAATGACTCTTAAACCATTTAAAATCTATTACTATGGAAAATAAAAATCTGCTCTTCTTTTTTTTCTCTCTCTATCTTAAAATCATGGAAACTCGTGATGAAAACGGGTGTTTCAAATACCCTGGCACAACCTTCAGAAATTTTCATGTAGTCATTGTTATCTATTTTCTACCTTTTGATATATCACAGACACACAAGTAGAAAGTGAGGTAAGTACAGTGGATTTAGATAGCTGTGAATGAATTAAGGCCTATAACTCAGAGCTCTAGATAAGAGGGGTATTTGATGAAAATTGAGGGATAATTTTCTTTATTTCTCATTGAAACCATATGTTGTGACCCCTCATCTGAACCATCTCATCGAGACGGTTCAGATGAGGAGTCACAACATATGTTTTTATCCAGAATTAACAAAAATTATCCCTGATTATCACCAAATACTCCCTCTTATCTAGAGCTCTGATAACTGCTGAAAATATAGCTAACATACAAAAGTGACATTTCTTTACCATGCATCTATACATTGGTTTTGCTTCTGTTCCGCCAGGAAATTTTCAATTGAACTGTGTCCATAGAAAACACGTCTAAATGCTCATGTAAAATGCACACGGTTGAGACCAGCCAGGTCACATACACTGTCAGATATATGTTTTAACAGGGTCCAATTATTTTCAGGTCAAGCCAGGCATGCTCTGAGCATGTGCAGACTGAATATGCTCACAGACGGGTTTCTGTCCTGACCTAGCTGATAACAATACCAGAGCTGGAGGAAAGGGGATTCTAACAATCAGTTACATGTACTGATTATGACTGGGAATCAGTGATGCTTCTGGGATAATTTTTATGAATTCTTCAAACCATTTCATAGAGACAGTTTTAATGAGTGTCACAACCTATATTTTCATGGAAGCAGAAAATTATCCAGAGCCCTAGATAAACGGGAGTATTTGGTGATAATAAGAGATAATAAAACATATGTTGTGACCCCTCATCTGAACCGTCTCGACGGGACGGTTCAGATGAGTGGTCACAACATATGGTTTCAATGAGAAATAAAGAAAATTATCCCTCAATTATCATCAAATACCCCTCAAATCTAGAGCTCTGATTATCCCCAAATTACCTCCAGATAATTCCCATATCTTTGGCTCTGAAAACCTATTTTCCCCCAATTTTAGCAACAAAATACATAGAAAACAACAAATTGAAACAGTTTTGTAGCTGTAACGCATGTAAGACTGGTTTCATGCATCTTAACTCTGAAAGCAACAAGAAAAGCTGTAAGGTGTAAGTTTACTCATGTATGTAGGAGTTTTGTCCCAGAAAAAAAGAAAAAGTAGAATAAAAGTAAAAGAAAAGATAAGCTTGCAACAATAAACAAAGGAAAACAGAACAAATCAGGTATAAAAATATCAGGTAACAATATCAACAACAAATATTAAAACTCCAGGTAAGATAAAACATTTGAGATAGTTCAGAGCACTATGTACCGTGTCAATCCTAATAAAGGAATAAACTAACTGGGGGTTAGTTTATTCACTGTACCTCTACCTCTTTTCCACAAATAATGTTATTCCATCTTGAATCAATTCCTGTTTGCTTCTCTGGATAAGGTAGCTCTTTGAAATGTGGTCTACTCTTAATGGAAAGAATTTGCTCCTAGAGGAGCAAATTCTTTCCTTTAAGTGTTGACAACTACTGAGAAGGGAGGCAAAAATTGAAGTGTTGCTTCCTCTGCAAGGATATCCATCACCTTTATACTCCTTATTACAGGTATTTTGGCCATGGCTGATTTACTACACTTTAGGCTCTATATAACACCCCCATTTCGCAAAATGCGATGTCCCCAGGGTATTTATTAGGATTAATTAGGTTAGTGCAGTATTTGATGATGACTCTGGATAACCTCTCTTATTTCTCATGAAAAAAAACATACTTTGTGACCCTCATTAGGACCAACTCAGCTAGGCAGCCCAATCCAGGGTCACACTGTGTGTATAAATGGAGAATTATCATAAAATATCCAGGAACTGTGATCAAATACTTCTCTCATCTAGAGCTTTAAGTGAAAACTGAGCGGATTTCTTATTTCTAAGGGCTTTTTCAGATAAATTACATCCTGAGGCAGGACCGGAAACTACTTATGGTTTGGTGGTGAGGTTGAAGCAAAAGAAATATTATTTTTTTACAGTAAATGTAATTAAAATTTCCTAGCAGGTACCCCTCACAAAAAGTACCGGTCTTGCCCTGGGTGTACTTTTATCTGGAATAGCCCTAAGCAAGCATGTCAAAGAGTGTTGTGCAGAAATAAGAAACGTCAGAGTTCGACCTCACAAGTTTTGTCTGATCTGGAACTCTAAGTAGTACAAACATAGTTAAATAAAAATATGCTTTATAAAATAATTGAAACTGTACAAATAAATATACACAACAATCTTTTAAAAATCATGATGTACAATTGCAGCCAACAAAATACATTTCAATAACTATCCCCCCGATTTCAAGTATTGAAAACGTCTGTTTTAAGTTTATCATTACTTTAAAAAGAGAAAAATTGAGAAAATCTTCTTGTGTAACAGCACTACATAACTATACAATGTGTATTTCTTGCTTTCAAAAGATGGCCAGCCATCTTGATTTGTACTGACTTTTTCTATTTAACCCATTGCATTCTGGGTATTTTTTGTCGTCTGCATCAAAAATCAAGATTGGTCTTACTAACTCTAGTAGAAATGATGTCTTAGCAGCAAACAGTTTGGATCTCAGATCAGGCCCCACGTTTGTGGGGCCTGATCTGGATCCAAACTGTTTGCCCAGATTCCCCTAAAGGGGTATCCAAAATAGAATGGGTTAAATACCACAGACAAAAAGCATAAATTCATGCTTGTTACAAACTTTTTTGTGTATTTCAGCCTGACTAAATATTGCACTCACCAGTCAAGTCAGAATCTCACTAAATGCTAGTTTTAAAGCCTACAACTTTTGATTACCTTCTGTAATATCAAAGAGCCAAAGCCACATCACACTACTAAGGCCTTATTAGCACATAAGAACTAGAATGTCCATCCTTGCCAGCTGAATAAAACAGCCACCTTCCAGTTTAATAAAAGATTTTTTTTGATTTGCATGTCTTTACTGTCCACTTTATAGGATTGATATGATAATTGCCATGTTTTGTCTTAAGGTCCAAAAGAATAACCGTGACTGAACATAACATGAACTCATATCATTCAGTTATCATGACATCAGTTTAACATCACAACACGCGGAATACTATCCTTTATCAATAGGTGAAAACTTGCTCAATGCTGGTTCATTTAACTCTTTAAGCACCTGTGACGAAAATAGAATAATTGGCAAACAGCATAGATCCTGATGAGGTGGCTCATAATGAGCCGCCTCATGTGGATCTACACTGTTTCCCTCTATTCTTTGAATTCTCAATAGGCATTTTTTTAATTTTTGCAGACGTAAATTTTGTCGTCTGCTTTTTGGTACTTAAAGAGTTAAGGGAAGTCAGCCTCAAGTGGAAATATTCTGGCAAGCCTGTCAGACTTTTAAGGGTAATTATGATAATGTTGAAATGTACACATAATTTATATAACATTGCTTATATAGGATGTAATGAAGCTTTACACACCTGATACCCTGTTTATTTCAATGTAATATTTTTGCAAAGCAGTATCTTTAAATGTCTAAATATTGTCACTGCTGAATTTGGCTGGTGAAAGCTAAGAATATGACAGTGAAATGTGCAGGAATGTTATATACTTAAAGCCATTAGAACTGCAAGTTTTACAAACTGATTATTTTCACAATTTTCTGTACTTGGAGTGAACAAGTGGCATTATATATGTTCAACAGTATCATAGAACTTTGGGTAGCATATTGATTGATTGATTTGATGCTTATGGTCATGTCGGGACGGTCAGTTAACCTAAACACACTATTCCTGGGCAGGCTTAGACCTCCTAAGCAGTTAACCAGTACTAAGTGCACATACTTCTGCCAGTAATTGACAACTGCCCTTCTTGAATCAGCGGAAGGAGAAACAAAAGTATGTGACCCAACCGGGTTTCGAACCCAGGACCTCTGACTTATGAGTCAGGTGCCCTAACCATTGCGCTACGCGGCCTGGCTGGGTAGCATATTTTTCACAAATAACATACACATATTTTTCACAAATAACATACACAATTGTACAAATCCAGTTAAAACTCTGGTCTTTTTGGCATCACTGTATAGCGGCCAACTTGCAGAATTAATGTCGTTAAGTATATTTTAACGCTATTTTATGACTTAGATACAACACATACTAGCTGATGCAAACATGTTAAACATACACATACAATGCTTATAAAAATATACCAGATTTAACAGTCAAGCTCATTAACATGGTCCCACAACAAACGGTAGCTTGTTTAACACAATGCTGTACTAGGTACTAGGTATTTTACTGGAATGGAACTGAATGGTGAACAGTTTAGCCTAAGATCAGACTGCTCCTGAGGAGCAGTCTGATCTTGGTTTAAACTGTTGAAAACACTGTTTATTCTATTCATCTTCAGTTGGTTAAAAGGTTGATGACGAAACAATTCTCACACTCTATATGAGTACCTCTGTTGAACAGATATGAATGGAGACATTGTAGACCTCCGTGGGCATTCTGATCTTAGACTAGTCTGCAATGATTGAAACAACATCTGTTTGCCTTCTGCAGTTATAGGCTTACAAAGGAACCATTCTGTTAGTGGCTGGCCCACTTCAGCTTTCTGCAATTATTCTTCCCATGGACTGATATTATCAAATTTCACATGCCATAATAGTATAGCATACCGTAACAACCCTAGCTATTGTAACAGAAGTGTCTGAACAAAGACTGTATCATATTTATCCAATAATAAGGCAGGCATTTAACTCCTCCAAAATTACCCCAAATGTAAATCAATCACATTATTTCTGCTATAAGAGTTTTTTTCCTTCAACAATAATCCCAAAAATCTAGATCTACTAATTAAGTTTGGTTGGTTTGGTGGGAAATACTGGTGTAAAACTATGTAAGGTATGCTGTCTTTGCCATTCCTTTCCAGTAGCATTTTTTGGCCCATTGCAAGAAATGAGCTCATTCAAATGTATTCCTTTGATTATGAGATGGGTTTTTTCCATCCATGTAAGATGGATCTAGATTTTTAAACCGTTTTAGGATGGAAAAAACCCCATCTCATAGTGGACCTCATAAGACCGATTTAAATATTTGGAGTCATTCTGAGATGGACAAGACCCATTTTATAGCTGAATAACTACAGGAATAGAAACTAGTTAAGGTCTCCTAATATCAGAGCAGATATGGCAGGAAATCATTCTCTCACTGTATTTTCAAAACTACAACCTATTACCCGTACTTGATATACCACCAAAAATGTATGCAAATATGGCATCATGACAACCCTGTTTATGGCAATAAATTGACCAAAATTCCAGATAAACTGAAAATTCTGGAATGAAAATTTTTCCGTGAGGCGATTATGTAAGAATGCCAGAACAAGTTAATAAGCAAAAGTAGACAATAATCTAAACTGGAAATTTGGGGGAGAAACTTGATCATAGGAATAAACCCTAAAGCACTATCATCGAAAATAGTTGAATTTACAAACAGTGTAGATCCAGATGAGGTGGCTCATACCGGAACATTTCTTGTAATTCTGCAGACACAAATTTCATTGTCTGCTTTTTTAGTGCTTTAGGGGTTAAAGAAAATTTCTTAGGGAGGCAATCTCACTACCATCCTCTGTGACAGTCACTTTCCATCTATCACCTGACTTTTCAAAGAGTTGCAGGACAGGGAAGTAAACACTACTGCACAGATAAGCACTTAAATTGCCTCCCTTTGAATTTTAGCTATTCTGGTAAATGGTGATAATTTTTCATTCCAGAGTTTTCAGTTTTCCTGCAGCTCAGTTAACTTGAACGTTAAATTATAAAACATTGCATAATGTTACAATGACTCATGGAAACACATCAATTCAGGGGCAATGTCGATATGAAACTCAATATCACAGTGTGCATTTTGGAGAGTATCTGTAAAGGGAAGTCACTCTAAACGAGAGTTGTTCCTGCTTCTGTTTCTGTTGCGTCGTTGCTGTGGAGGGGAATCACCGCTGAATAAGGAACTGAAACTGAAAAACAAATATCTAAAGTTTAATAAAATGTCTAAAATCCCTTCCTAAATCTGACAAAAATCGCAAACAAAAATTTAAGAGCAAGCACTGATTAACTTGGGGGGAAAACTGAGCCAACTTTGATGAACATGACAAGGGTAGTACCAAGCAGAAATAGAGTTATTCAAGCACCAGGCCCCGAGGTTATAAAACTTTTTTCATGCTCAACTCAGCTGAGCATGAAATTTTATCTGCTTATAAATAGCAAATTACTGATAAGTACAGTTGTTTTCATGCTCAGTTTAGCTGAGTATGAAATTTTCTCTGCTTCTGAATATGAAAATGCCAACATTAGTTGGCATTTTCATATTTATCAGCAGAGAAAATTTCATGCTCAGCTGAGTTGAGCACGAAAAAAGTTTTATAACCTCGGGGCCTGGTCTCCCCTTCAGTTCACTGGGTTTATGCTTTTCTCAATTTTACACTGATTCCTCAAAACCAGTCTAGATTAATGAAAAACACCTTATGAATGTTAGCACTTTTAACATTTATTCTTTTTTTTTATTATTTGTTTGTTTACCAAAAGGAACCTATGTCTGGGGAAAATACATAAATTTGTACAAACACCTATAGGAGAATACTGCAATCTGATCAGACCAGTGTCCAATGAGCCACTAAGGTCACGATCAGACTCGGCCTCTCTCCAGGTCGTTCCCTGCCATTTTACTGGTTGTATATGTAAGTTTATCATATTTATCTGGTTGAATGATTATTTGAATGAAAAGGGCTACTACGGAGGATTAAAGGTGACTTTTCTAATAAGTTACATAATTTATGTACCTGTATGATTGGTGTTAATAAATACACCCACCGGCTTTGAATAGGTGTGAGTCGACGCTGATTCAACGTCATGACGTTGAATCAACGTCGATTCAATTCCTTCGGCGTTGCGTGCCTGCTGGGTACATATCATAAAATCAAAAAGAAAAAAAATCCTATAGTAGGTTTAAATAATAAGTTTGGATAAAACCACTAGATATAATGGTGTGTTGTTCTTCTAGTGTTACATGTAGCAGCGTTTATTTGTTGCTCTCTGTTTCATTGATTATTATTTCTATAGCAAACATTTGAGTTATTGCCGCCATGACTATAGGTATATGTTTCGTTTTTGTTCTACATGTTGTTAGCTTTGCTAACCTGTATGTAATAAAGAATTTGAAAATTTGAAGTTCATGGGGAGGGGTATTTTACTATTATTTCTTTATTATTTTCTAGCTGAGCCTCAATACTTTTGTATCTACAATAAAGAGTTGGATATCTTGAATATTTGAGCCATGACACAACAAAACCAACAAAGTGGCATGTGAGCCCAGCCAAAACTCAGATCAGCCTGGGCATCCATCCACTCTGATTAGAGTCTTCACCATACTCTCATAGGATAGCTAAGGGACTAAGCTCCATGTGGACAGCAAAGACTCTGATCAGACTGGTCGCCACATCTGCTGTCTTCCCTATGTGCTGAAACCGTAGCTAAGGGTCTAAGCTAGCTTCTGCAGACAGGGAAGACTCTGATCAGACTGGCCGATGTCCAGTGTGATCCGTGTCTTTGCTGGATGCACATGCCACTTTGTTGGTTTTGTCATGTTGTGGCTCATTTAATAATGAACTCCTCCAGCTTCCAATCTGGACCAGTCTATTATTTTAATGAATTTGTTGGAAAACAACAACAGTAAAGACCCAGATCAGACTGCGAGGAGCAGTCTGATCTGGGTCTTTACTGTTTGCTCATGAATTATGTATGGTTACACATGGAAAATATGGTATGATTTGTACAAGGATTACAACAACAGGAAATTTTGGTTGGACATATCTGATAGTTTGGCAAATGAAGATAAAGCATGATGACCATAATGACCTTATATATTGAGACAGAAGAAAATGGGCAACCAGTGTAGATCTAGATCATAGGCCAAGATTCTGCACTGTTTGCCTTTTTCTATCATTCTGAAGTAACCCCACAAAAAAGTCTTTTATTCATATTTTATGACAAATGCTGTAACTGGTTACAGAGATTCTATGTAGACTTTTTACCAAAAATTTTACCAGGCGATCAAAATATAAAATGATGCTTTTTCCCATATTTTAGAATGCTATCCTCTTTTTCTGCTAGTTAAAGCTTTTCTGCTAGATTGGAAATTGGTACTTTTTCCCCAACTGAAAAAATACAGACATTCTTGCACAAAATGGGTAGCAAAATCACTAGATTTCATTCCACTATTGGAATTAGGGTCATTATGGTAAGAAAAGCACTAAGCATTGACTGAGGCACAAATGAAATTGAGCTTTATCAAGAGAAAGTTTGCTTTTTGGTATGTGCACAACAAAGTTATTGATCAGTCTGGATAACTGATCCCTTTCCTGTGCACCGAGACCATGTGTCCACATGCCATGAGGTACCCTTTTTCGTGATGAATCTCAAAGTATCAATACTACAAATAAGGAACTAATAGTAACACATAGGAAGAATATTTCAAACATAATCAGAATATGATCACTTCTATCTTCCTGTTTCAACAAAAGAGCCACAACACCCAAAAATGGTGCTTTACTGGAGGTTCAGACTAACATGCATATCTGTACAGTCTAGTCACAGTCTTTGCTGTTCATATACAACAGAGTTAAATTATTTGAGAATGAATTATAGGTTTGAGAAAACCACACTATTCCACTGTAAAAACTTCTCACTTATTCAAGTGGAGCATGGCATACATTGTAAGCCATGCTCCCCTTGAATTATATGTGAGATGACACCATAGATCTGTTACCATAGCAACTATGAAAATACCAACTGTTGTGCGTAGGACCTTTGCAGAATGATGTTTCCATGACATCACTTAGACATCAACATGAACTCTTAGTGGGTAACAGATCTATGATGTTAATGAGTACCAGAGCTAGGCATAGAGTGAATGCCATGCTCAACCAATTTTTCCAGGACATTGCAAACTGGAATCCTTTCAACAGAAACTTCAAATTTTCTCAAACAAATAATTACATGTATTCTCAAGTCTTTTATTTCCATGATATACATGCTAGTCTGTTACTGTATGGACCCTAAAGACTCTACAAGCTAAATTGAAGGCTGTAGCTAGACTCCACAGATTCACAGACTTGTCTGAGTCTTCCTTGTATACAAATGCATGTAGGTTAAACTGTCTATTTGATGTGGCTCAATCAAGAAATGCTACAACAAACATACATTGCAATAATAAATACAACTATGGGTGTAAATGCAGCCTGCACTATGTAAAACATCTAGATACCTTTACTCAATTAACTATTTTGTTGTTATCTGAGTGTAAACATTACATCAGCATTTGCAATTTGCTCAGTGTTGCATAGCTTATGATCTGAGAATGTTAATAATTAATGATATCAAAGGTAACTTTGGTATGATAAAATATTCAAATGTTTTCTAGCAGTTATGATGCATTTATATCATAATAAACTGCAGAAATCAAAACGCAACAAATATGAGTGACAGCTGAACCTATCAGATTCCGATTCACATGTGAAATTCATATATTTTTCTCTATTAAATGCATATTTGGTTTAACTGGTATTTTATTTGACCAATTACAAATACAAAATGCAGAAGCCCAGACAGAATTTGGTTGAACTCAAGGCCTATGAGAACTATCTCAAAAATTCACATTCCTAATGATTTTACTGTGAAAATAAAATAAATTCCTAAAATTCCTTGAACTAAATTAAATACAAAACAAACAAGGATACAAAAGTTTAGACCACCATAAGCAAACAATGGCAAGCCAAAATAAATGACTACTGTTCATCTACAACAACTAGTTCACCTGCCAAACTGGTATATTTTAACGTCAAAAGTCAAGTTCGGGTATGTTAAATCTTTCCACAATTTCTTCAAAACTGAAATCATCATAGGTAAAATGTCATTTAGTCTGCTAATGCAACAAGCAAGTGACAGAACTTCTATGACAATCAAGTTTTTTTCCCTAAAATGGCTACAGTGACTATCCAAACACATACTACCGACTTATGGTCAGTGATCTAGATTGTCTATATTTGGCACCTGTAGTCTTTAAAATCCATGCATGGTATAAGAAACTACAGAAGCTCTGACCAAATGACATGTGCACACTGGTCTGAGTCTTCTCAATTTGTATAAGCACTTGGCAAACTTCTAGTGTATATGCTATTTTTTTTTATTGTGCCATGTTCAGGAGTCAAGATCAAGCCTTTATATTTTGTTGTTCCGTTTGCAGCTTGAAAGGTATTTTTTAACTCCAATGCCCAACTATTGTTTTTTCTCCTTTCTTCAAAACAATCCTCATACAAATACATGCATCTAATCTTATTTAGCTTATGCAGCTCAACTATTTCAGTTGTCATGCCCACACGCCAATAGCCAATCTGACACTAGGCACTCATCTACTATCTTAAACTAAAATAGCTTAAGCTCATTCTTACACCTACCTTTGGTACAAAATGACCAGAAACTATTAAACAACCATAATAAGTCTATGTAATGGGACACTGAAGCCATTATCGATGAACTCTACAGATTTGAATGTAGACATGTAAATCAGAAGACTGCAAACAGTACACACTCTGATCAGACCCTCCTTCATGAGCAGTTTTATCTAGGTCTAGGCATGCCTGTCTCATTACTATAGTTTTTACAGCTTCCATAGAAACCACAGTTTCCACAGAAACCAATTCACATCTAAAACACTCATATTACACACACACAAAAAAACTTCTTACAAGCATCATAGTTAAGAAATAGTGGATACTTACAATTTTCTAATCCCTGAGGGTCGTTTCTCTGGATATAACTTGTACTCTGGTTCTTTATTGATCGGCCCTTGTACTGGCCTCTCTTCTTCTCTGTATGTACAAACACCATCAAATAATTAGTAATCATTAAAATCTAATTAAAGTACTGAGTAAAATTTTAACAGACACTCTTTGCTTTCCTTTTTGCCAAGTTCTGTCCTTCAGTTATATGTATTTTTTTTCAAACTTTTTGGATAAGTTGAATACCGAAAGGTGACTATTTCACACTAAATTTTGCAATGCTTATATTCTTGACTTTATTTCATTTTTATTCATAACTTTTACTTATCTATTTTCATTTTCTTCTTTTTTTTTCTTCTTTACCCTTTTTTGGCATTTCTGTCCTTTTTGAGCAGCTAAAGTGTTGTGAATAACATGCTACACTACCAATCCAGGGGTCAGAAGTTCGATCCCCCCCCCCCCCTTCTCCAGTCTTTTGGATGAGACTTTAAAGTTTAAACCCCGGTCTAGACTTTAAAGTTTAAACCCCGGTCTGTACTCCGTATGATCTATGTGCTGTTGAAACGTTAAACCTGAGTTCACTCACTCACTACACGGACTGTTCTAAATGTTTCTCATGGCAAAACCATAGTCCAACTAACAAGGAAAGAATTTTAGTAAAAGATGCACATCTACAAAGCCGCCCATGATGCAGATATAAAACAAGCATAAAAAGCTTATACATGTTCAAGCAAAGAAAATTTGTATTCCCCATGGGAGAGATTTGCCATAAAATACTTGCAGGAAACTTTTTAAGGTAACTTTGTAAACCAAGGTTAGAATACTCCTAAAAATACTCTGCCTAAATAACTTCATAAGGACAAATCAATTGTCAAATTTTGAAATTCTCTAAAACTTTATGTTGTTTAAACATCTGACAATACATGCCTAGAACGTCTGACCCAAAGTTTTAATAAGATAATTTAAGAGCATCACCATCAAAGATCTTTTTCACTGTTTGGAGCCCATTTTAACCCTTAAAGCGCCAAAAATTAAAATCGTTGAATTGGCAAACAGTGTAGATCCAGATGAGGTGGCTCATAATGAGCCACCTCATCTGAATGTACACTGTTTGCCCTCTAGTGTTTGAATTCTCAATATGATATCGCTTGGACGAGACATTTTTTGAAATTCAGCAGATGCAAATTTTGTCGTCTGCTTTTCGGCACATTAAGGGTTAAGACTTAAAGTGCCAATAATTAAAATTAGTCAAATTTGCTAACTACAATGATAATGAGACACCTCATCTGTATCTACGCTGTTTTCTATATATAGTCTCTGAATTCTCAAAATAACATAGGTAAGACAAAACATTTTTTGACATTTGGCTTACATAAATTTTGTTGTCTGCTCTTTTGGTACTTCAAGAGTTTTACTCTCTCTGGTACCAAGCTCTTACCACTTCAAAGGTTATATTTTACTTTGACCCAATTTTTAACTTACATTTCCTCAGCCTCTTCTATCTTTCCAAGTTCTCCTATGCATGCATTATTACTTTTCACTTTGGCAGACATGAATTTTGTCATCTGCTATTTTGGACCTGAAGCATTATATTTAACTTTGCCTGGTATCCAGCTCTTAACTTACATTTCCTCAGCCTCTTCTACATTCCCAAGTTCTTCTTCTATACATGCATTATTTGTACTGTCATCTCTGTCGGCAGGAGAAAAGCAAAAAGACTAGAAGGTATTAGTAAGCCGCAGTGCTCCAGATAAGAAGGGGTAACAGGGATAATTTAGGGATAATTATCCATATTTCTCCATAAAAACACACGTTGAGACCCATCATTAGAACCGTCTCGCCGAGACGGTTCTAATGAGGGGTCACAACGTATGTTTTTGTTGAGAAATATGGAAAATTATCTTTGGATTATCCTCAATGGCCCCTCTTATCTGGAGCTCCGAGTAAGGACCAGCATTCCTCTACTAATCAAGCAAGGAACAAGGAAACTATGGTGCCCCAGTTGTACCATGAATGAACCAGATCAGACTGCTAAAATAAGAATGCTCCAAGAGAAACAGTCAAACCGAGTCTGTAGTATTTGTAATGGAGCCAAGTGCATTAAATTACATCAAATTCAAAGATGACAAAATCTATCCCAGAGGCGCCAAAAATGTATTTGCCAACAGTACAGATCCAGATGAGGTGGCTCATAATGAGCCACCTCATCTGGATCTATACTGTTTGACCTCTATTCTTTGAATTCTCAAAGATAGAGCTTGAAGGAAAAGGTTGAAAAGGAATTAAAAGTTTTGCAAACGCAAATTTTGTCGTCTGCTGTTTTGGTGGTTAAGATTTCCCAATACATAGTGATAATTATTGCAGTAGTTGCCAAATGGTCCTCATATCCCTATCAACTTATTGTCACATATAGACAAGAAGGGACTAAGTCCTCTGAATGTTTTAGTAATAAATGCTCACTTGTAACAAGGTAGAACTGAGGCAGTTTTGTATATTACATAAAATTCCATTCGCACTTATCAACACAACTCCCACCAACTTTACCAAACTTATAATGCACCTGCAGCACTTTGCAAAGTCCCAAAAGAAAAAAAATCTTTACTCCAGAAGAATTTGTCTTCAGCCTGAAAAGTTCCGAAATAGTATCAGAATTTAGTACTGCCCTTGTGGTTGTGTGTATACAGGTATCTATCTAAAATGGAAGTTTATGCAATCTTAGCACTAGGATGTTAAGACATATGTTTTTGAAAACCTACAAATTTTCAAATCTTCAAGCTTTGTGATTTCCATGTACCTGAGAAAAGTGGTGGTTATCTATGTTGAAAAAAAAAAACAGTATTGCCGGCTAGAGCTTCAGTTAAGCTCGTTTTGAGTAGCCTTGTTATGTTTTTATGGAGAAACAAACAGAATTTCTGAAAATTTGCTGGTTTACATCCAGTTTCACATAAATATATTATTTGTGGTTTAATGTCAAAATGAGGGAACAAACAAAGACAGGGACTGTTAACTTCTCTTCGGAATGTGAATTCTCTTGGAGAATAATCTGACTTCACAGCAACATTATCAGTTTCAGCACAAATAAGGTGTGTTTCTTTAGATCTGATATCAAACTTGGGGTGTGAAAATCAGTGTGTGCTCAAAAGCTGCATGATTTTGAAATATATATAAGTACATGCAAGGGGATGCATTTGTATCTATAACATGCCCCCTGTACCCTGGCTTCGACTCTGATGATAATTAATGGGTTAACTGTTCTTAACCCTTAAACACCAGAAATGAAAATAGTTGAATTTGCAAACAGCCTAGATCCAGATGAGGTGGCTCATCATGAGCCATCTCATCTGGATCTACCCTGTTTGCCTTCTAGTCTTTGATTTCTCAATAAATGTATACTACAGCTTGGACGAAACTTTTTTAATATTGGCAGAAGTAAATTGTCTGATTTTCGGCACTTTAATGGTTAATCATATGCTGTAATATGTCATCAGAGAACGGCCTCAACCTTACCCTGGCAGTTCTGCTGAGATGGAACACTTGTAGGTTTATGCCATAAGAAAACTTTACAGTTTATTAAGTCCTGGTACACAGAGCCTTTTACCGGAATATGCTTTGATTTTAGTCAGCAAGAAATCCACCAAGATATAAAGTACAGTTCAGGTGTACTAGCAAGCATCAAAGGTGCAAAAATCAGAAGTTAAAGGAACAAAAGATTAGATTGCACAAGCATGGGGAGAATGGAAAATTCACTGGTTCCCTGCCTATTTTAACACTATTGCAGTTATATGGAAAACACAGAATACACACTGGTGACCAGTAAACTGTAGTTGCAACTATCATGATGCCTGGTACCCCACATCTAATGTTATACACATTGCATCGTACTATGCCCACATCCTTTTTCCGTGAGCAAAACTCCTCATTAACAGCCGTAAGTCTCATGCTGTCTTGAAGAACACACTATACCTATGGGTGGGCTAGACCATAATTTCAAGAAATTTCTTTTCCCTATAAAAACCATATACTGTAGATTGTCACTAGCACCTACTCGGTAATCATTCCAAGGTTATCATCTAACACCACTAATCCGGCAGTGCTCCAGATAACAAGATAATTTGCCTTCTTTCTCAACCAAGGTGTATGTTATTATTAAACCCTCATTAGAATCGTCTCCACGAGACGGTTCTAATGAGGGGTCACAATAAGTGCTTTGTTAAGAGAAATACTGAAAATTGTTCAAAAAATTATCCATGTACCCCTCCTTATCTGGAGCACTGGTCCTCTATCTTAGACTCTAGCGTAGATCATGCAAAAACAGTTCAGGCACAAGGTAATGGTCAAAAGTAGCAGAGAGGTTCTGACACCTGTAAACAGTCTGAATACTTACATAATGACATATTCATGCAGAGGTAATCTAGAGAAAGCAAGATTATATTTAACCCATTGCATTCTGGGTATTTTTTGTCGTCTGCTGAAATTGTCGTCTGCATCAAAAGTCAAGAATATTTTGACAATATTGGTCTAACCAAATCTTGTAGAAATGATGTCTAGGCAGCAAACAGTTTGGATCTCTGATCAGGCCCCACATTAGTGGGGCCTGATCTGGATCCAAACTGTTTGCCTAGATACCCCTAAAGGGGTATCCCAAATGGAATGGGTTAAGGCTACAGTTCCCTGTCACAAAACAAGAGGGCCATGGTGGCCCTGAATCGCTCACCTGAGCATTAATCAGTTCACTGGCTCTGGTGAAGATTTATAAGAGTTTTTACCATACTAACATTTGACCTAGTTTTTGACCCGGCATGACCCAGTTTCAAACTTGGCCTGGATATTGTAAGAATAAACATTCTGACACAGTTTCATTGAGATTGGATCAAAACTGTGCCCTCTGGAGCGTATACAAGGTCGTTCTTATATTTGACCTAGTGACCAAGTTTTTGACCCGACACGACCCAGTTTCAAACTTTACCTAGATTTCATTAAGATAAACATTCTGACAGAGTTTCATGAAGATTGGATCAAAACTGTGCCCTCTAGGGTGTACACAAAGTTTTTCTAAGATTTGACCTTGAGCCGACCTGACTCAGTTTCATAGGGGGCTTAGATATACGGACAATAAACATTTTGACATAGTTTCAAGAAGATTGGATCAAAACTATGCCTTCTAGTGCTAACACAACGTTTTTCTAAGATTTAACCTAGTGACCTAGTTTTTTTACCCGACATGACCTACTTTCAAACTTGGCCGAGAGTTTATGAAGATAAACATTCTGACAAAGTTTCATAAAAATTAGATCAAAACTGTGTCCTCTACAGCGTACACAAGGTTTTTCTATGATTTGACCTAGTGACCTAGTTTTTGACCCGACATGACCCAGTTTCAAACTTGTCCTACATATTATGAGGATAAACATTCTGACAAAGTTTCATGAACTTTGGATCAAAACTGTGCCTTCTAGAGCGCACACAAGGTTTTTCTAAGATTTGACCTAGTGACCTAGTTTATAACTCGACATGACCCAGTTTCGAACTTGGCCTAGAGTTTATGGAGATAAACATTCTGACAATGTTTCATAAAGATTGGATCAAAACTGTGTCCTCTGGAGCGTACACAAGGTTTTTCTATGATTTGACCTAGTGACCTAGTTTTTGACCCGACGTGACCCAGTTTCGAACTTGTCCTAGATATTATGAGGATAAACATTCTGACAAAGTTTCATGAACTTTGGATCAAAACTGTGTCCTCTAGAGCGTACACAAGGTTTTTTTATAATTTGACCTAGTGACCTTGTTTTTGACCCAACATGACCTACTTTCAAACTTGGCCGAGAGTTTATGGAAGTAAACATTCTGACAAAGTTTCATAAAGATTAGATCAAAACTGTGTCCTCTAGAGCGTACACAAGGTTTTTCTATGATTTGACCTAGTGACCTAGTTTTTGACCCGACATGACCCAGTTTCATACTTGTCCTTCATATGAGGATAAACATTCTGACAAAGTTTCATGAACTTTGGATCAAAACTGTGCCTTCTAGAGCGTACACAAGGCTTTTCTAAGATTTGACCTAGTGACCTAGTTTTTGACCCAACAAGACCCAGTTTCGAATTTGTCTAGAGTTTATAGAGATAAACATTCTGACAATGTTTCATAAAGATTGGATCAAAACTGTGTCCTCTAGAGCATACACAAGGTTTTTCTATGATTTGACCTAGTGACCTAGTTTTTGACCCGACGTGACCCAGTTTCGAACTTGTCCTAGATATTATAAGGATAAACTTTCTGATTAAGTTTCATGAACTTTGGATCAAAACTGTGCCTTCTAGAGCGTACACAAGGTTTTTCTAAGATTTGACCTAGTGACCTAGTTTTTGACCCGACATGACCCAGTTTTAAACTTGGCCTAGAGTTTATGGAGATAAACATTCTGACAAAGTTTCATAAAGATTGGATCAAAACTGTGTCCTCTAGAGCGTACACAAGGTTTTTCTATGATTTGACCTAGTGACCTAGTTTTAGACCCGACGTGACCCAGTTTCAAACTTGTCCTACATATTATGAGGTTAAACATTCTGACAAAGTTTCATGAACTTTGGATCAAAACTGTGCCCTCTAGAGCGTACACAAGGTTTTTCTAAGATTTGACCTAGTGACCTAGTTTTTGACCCAACATGACCTACTTTCAAACTTGGCCTAGATTTTATGGAGATAAACATTCTGACAAAGTTTCATAAAGATTGGATCAAAACTGTGTCCTCTAGAGCGTACACAAGGTTTTTCTATGATTTGACTTAGTGACCTAGTTTATGACCCGACGTGACCCAGTTTCGAACTTGTCCTAGATACTATGAGGATAAATATTCTGACAAAGTTTCATGAACTTTGGATCAAAACTGTGCCTTCTAGAGCGTACACAAGGTTTTTCTAAGATTTGACCTAGTGACCTAGTTTTTGACCCGACATGACCCAGTTTCGAACTTGGCCTAGATTTTATGAAGATAAACATTCTGACAAAGTTTCATAAAGATTGGATCAAAACTGTGTCCTCTAGAGCGTACACAAGGTTTTTCTATGATTTGACTTAGTGACCTAGTTTATGACCCGACGTGACCCAGTTTCGAACTTGTCCTAGATACTATGAGGATAAATATTCTGACAAAGTTTCATGAACTTTGGATCAAAACTGTGCCCTCTAGAGCGTACACAAGGTTTTTCTAAGATTTGACCTAGTGACCTAGTTTTTGACCTGACATGACCCAGTTTCGAACTTGGCCTAGATTTTATGGAGATAAACATTCTGACAAAGTTTCATAAAGATTGGATCAAAACTGTGTCCTCTAGAGCGTACACAAGGTTTTTCTATGATTTGACTTAGTGACCTAGTTTATGACCCGACGTGACCCAGTTTCGAACTTGTCCTAGATACTATGAGGATAAATATTCTGACAAAGTTTCATGAACTTTGGATCAAAACTGTGCCTTCTAGAGCGTACACAAGGTTTTTCTAAGATTTGACCTAGTGACCTAGTTTTTGACCCGACATGACCCAGTTTCGAACTTGGCCTAGATTTTATGAAGATAAACATTCTGACAAAGTTTCATAAAGATTGGATCAAAACTGTGTCCTCTAGAGCGTACACAAGGTTTTTCTATGATTTGACTTAGTGACCTAGTTTATGACCCGACGTGACCCAGTTTCGAACTTGTCTTAGATACTATGAGGATAAATATTCTGACAAAGTTTCATGAACTTTGGATCAAAACTGTGCCCTCTAGAGCGTACACAAGGTTTTTCTAAGATTTGACCTAGTGACCTAGTTTTTGACCTGACATGACCCAGTTTCGAACTTGGCCTAGATTTTATGGAGATAAACATTCTGACAAAGTTTCATAAAGATTGGATCAAAACTGTGTCCTCTAGAGCGTACACAAGGTTTTTCTATGATTTGACCTAGTGACCTAGTTTTTGACCCGACGTGACCCAGTTTCAAACTTGTCCTAGATATTATGAGGATAAACATTCTGACAAAGTTTCATGAAGTTTGGAGCAAAACTGTGCCTTCTAGAGCGTACACAAGGTTTTCCTAAGATTTGACCTAGTGACCTAGTTTTTGACCCGACATGACCGAGTTTCGAACTTGGCCTAGATTTTATAAAGACTAACATTCTGACAAAGTTTCATAAAGATTGGATCAAAACTGTGGCCGCTAGAGTGTACACAAGCAAAAGTTGACGGACGGACGTCCGGACGTCCGGACATACGACGGACGACGGACATCAGGGTATCCCAAAAGCTCACCTTGAGCACTTCGTGCTCAGGTGAGCTAAAAAAAACAAGTAAGCTGTTTAGATATGGTCATTGCACTGACGTCTGACGCTGATATGACAAGCCTTGCAAATTGTTATATTTCCCGAAAGTGTATACTTACACCAACATAAAATCAAGCTCGGCAGATCTATGGGAAAGCAAAACAAAACATTACCGTAATGACCCTGAATATTCGGACAGACAGGTCTGAGCAAACATTGAACACCCAGATCAAACTGCTCCTTCAGGAGCAGTTTGATCAGGGTTTACAATGTTTGCTAGTCACTAAGCATCATTTGGACGCATTAGTGTGTGTAAAATCCACTTTCTAAGACTCTATGAACAATGATTGTCCAACTTTCGGATGTCCGGTATTTTAGGGCCATTACGGTATGCCCAAAGCTCCTTGGTAGAACAATGTACTGTAATACTACTTCCTGTTTCTAATTTGGGAAAAATCATTTTTCCTATCATTGGGCTGTTTGGCTGAACAGAAAACAGTGTGGACCCAGATCAGACTGTGTACCTGGATCAGACTGCTCATACAATCTGACTTGGATCTACACTGTTTTCTCCTATATTTCTGTTCTAATATTAGGGTGCTATTTTAAGCAGTGAGAGTATAAAAGTATATATGAGCTGCAACATGACAAAACCAACAAAGTGGCATATTTGCCCAGCAAAGACTCAGTTCAGCCATGGTATCCATCCAGTCTGATCAGAGTCTTTACTGTCTGAATGGTGCTGGCATAAATCCCCCTTTCAGCTCAGAGCAGAGTCTGATCTGTCTGTGCCTGGATGCCAAGGCTGATCTGAGTCTTTGTGGGGTACGCATGCCACTTTGTTGGTTTCGTCGTGTTGCAGCTCAAATTATGTGATAAAAGGATTAAAGTTTCCGGAATATGTTCCTAAAAACTGAGCTGATACTAGAGCTGCAACGATTCACCCAACAACCGATTCGATTCGATTTCGATTTCAGACACCTCGATTCGATTAATTCGATTCGATTCATGATTGATTTTATGCTACCTTAATTCATCATGTTTATCACTTTATTTTGTTATATTTACACTTCTATTTATCTTAGGCAGGGTTTGAAATTAACTTTTTTCTCACTTGCTAAATTTAGCAAGTGCTCAATTTTTCTACTTGCTAAAACAGGAAGTCCACTTGCTTTTTCTCTGAATGCCATAATTTTATGTAATTGTACCAGTAAATACCCTGTATTGTTAGTTTATGCAATTAGTAATGTATCCCAGCTGGGTGGGCTGTCTTTTTAGCTTAAAAAATAGGGCATATTGACCTAGTGATTCTCATTCATTATACTCCCTTTTTCCCTATCTGAGAGACAATATAAAGTATCTTAATTACCAATGAGGCTTTACCTCACAAGGGCCATGCCTACACACCCTACCAGGTTCTCTTCACAGCTACTAGTTTCATATTCCAAAGCAACTCTGAGCTCTTTCTCCCACTTCTGTGCAGTTTTTATAGGGACAGTTTGGGGTTTTGGGCCCATAGTGTCAGTCTTGATGGGTTTATTTTCAGAAGGTTTTTCTTCCTGATCCCCCGTTTTGCCGTTCTGTCCATGTTTATTGATTTGAGAACATGTGCTTTTTGATCAAACTGAAAACAGACGCTTGCAGATGCGGGTTGTCACAGACGCTTGACGAGGGGCACTGTATTGGGGAATCAATATAAGGCAAGCACCTGGGTGATCAAGACGAGTTTGCGACTGCGCATCTTGTTCTGCACATAAACAAAAACTTTACACTTCCGGATTAGTTCTTTGCGCCGAGAAAACTACACTCACAAAGAAAAGCAAGTGGTGGTTTCTTGGACTCGCAGTCTGTAAATTTTGGTCGCATTTTGCGAGAATGCGAGTCTAAATTCGAACCCTTTTAAGGGTGCATCTTTGAGCACAGGTTTCTGCAATTCATCGTTAGACGCCATTTTGATAACCCTACCAATAAGGAAACGAAACACCCGTATTGATTGGATGACCTAATTATTACTGACCAATCGTACGTTACGTTATAAACAGCGTTATAATATTAAGAGCGGGTCTACAACACGGACTTCCGTTTTAATTGAGGGCCCATGCGGGGGGTTGTGAATCGAATCGAAATTAGTGGAGCTGTTATCGGAATCGAATCGGCCCTTGTGAACCGGATTTTCGATGCATCGAAGTGAATCGTTGCACCTCTAGCTGATACCTGCTGAAAACACTCCTTTCTATATTTTGATTTCTGTCAGCAAGTAAGAAAAGGAAAACAAGAAGTTCTACACTGATACTGTGTCATAGATTAAAAAAGCTCATCTTTGGCATATGATGTGCACATGTATCCCATGAAATCTGACAAAGCTTGCTCACTGATCACTGAATGTGTTTCTTGATTGTAGATTCTCTTTATTTAACAGTTCCTTAATAAAGAGGTCTTTTTGTCACATACCAGACTATAAATAGACAGAATGCTACCTTTCCTAAAGAGGTAAAGGTTTCCTGTAGCCTAGTGACCATAGGGGTGGTGTGGGGTTAGAGCCTCAGTGTATCATATGCATAGCATATGAAAGGTGAAGCCAATCCCTCTCCTTTCACTGCCTTTTCTTTCCTTATACTGAAAAGGTACCCATTTACTGCTGAGTTTTCCAGTCGCCAATTGGCCGAACAGTGCGTCAAACCTGCAACCATCTCAAACATAACAAAGTGTCTCTAAGCCCTCAACTACGTGCCTCTCAATGGTAAAATCTTGTCAGTGTTCAGGTATATAATATGTAGAGGAATAGGCATTTCGTAAAATATCATAACACACTGTCTTCAGTGCTGTTTGATGAAAACATCTGTGTTATAGTTCAATAGTAGTTGGTCTTCTTTTACTTTTTCTTTAACATTTACACACTTGTCTAGCCCAAAACACTGTCCTAATGCTTGGGTCCGCATAAATGTCATCTAATATGTGTGATGAAATGATAGCAGGAAGGTTGAAAACAAGAACCTGATATCAAATCTTCCAGAAAAAGATGCAGCAAAAAATTCTTCCTCTCTACCGATACAATATCAGACGACTTCCTGTTACAATGGATTATGCGTATGAATTGTGATTTTGTGAGTTGGAAGAAAACAAACAAAATTTACATGGCAATGTAGTGAAGAAAGTTAATGCCACACACTGGGCCTACCGTAAAAATTATAAATACTGGGACAGATAGGTCTGAGCAAATAGTGTAGACCCAGATCAGACTGCTCTTTAGGAGCAGTCTGATCTGGGTCTACACTGTTTGCCACTCCATCTGGATCTTTTAAATGCATAACTGCACTGAAAACCAAACTGTCCTTGTTTTAGGACAATTACACTAACTGCCTCAGGTGTCCTAATTTGTAGAATTCTCACAGTAGACTGAATATTACGTGCTTTCAAATGAAAACAAATTTCATGATCTGTTTACCCACCGTGGTCTATAGGTGTCTAGCTCCTCTTCTACTTCTAATAACTGAGCTTTTAATTCATTACGTTCCATTAACACTTTCTTTAGCTCATTTAGGGTAAATCTTGGCCGGTCGGGATCCTAGTAAACATACAGAGCAATATACGTGAACATAATAAAAGAGATTGAGCCTGGGCCTGTCCTCAGTTTAATTTGCTAATGCGAAATCAATGATGACAAAGCTACTATAGAACTAGATATTTTCATGTAAGTCTTTTTCATGGGAAAAACTATGTATTTACAATGTTAGTATTCACTTTTTCATATCAATTCTTTGCAATGATGAAAGTCATATGCATTTAAATTTTATTTCTCAAAAAGTTTAACATTTATTAAATTATTTGTATAGAGTCATAAATCGTTATTGGTTAACATCCACAGTAAACAGCTATGGTCATATCGGGATGGTCAGTTAACCTAACCACACTATTCCTGGGCAGGCTCAGACCTCCTAAGCGGTTAACCAGTACTAAGCACACATACTTTCACCAGTAACTGACAACTGCCCTTCTTGAATCAGCAGAAAGAGAAATGAAAGTAAGTGGCCGCACTTCAGTCATATTGAGCTGGCAGAGTGACGTCTGAGATAATGAGGATGAAATAATCCAGAGGGTACATGAGTATGGCAACCCTGGCTGAAATCTATTTCTCCTGGGCGGCTGGGCCAAATTGTTCAAAGCATCATTATCTTAACAAAGTTGTTAGTCAAAGATTACTTAAGTCTTCTTGTACACAGAAAATCAAGTGTGCTAACAATTCTTTTTGCTGAAAATATGTAAGGAGCGTTATACGCATAACTTCTTCGCAGTTTTTCAGATAAAGTTGGTCATGTTTACAATGTGTTTTTACATCTCATTAACTAACTAGGTCAACAGTTTTGAATAAACAGACCCTGAATGTTAACGCTTTGGCCAACAGGAACATTCTCACACTGGGTAAGAGGCAATCGAAAACTTTTACAATCGATTAACGCGGATCAAAAACCGTTAGCAACAGCGTTTTCGATTGCAAATTGGCAACAATTTGCAATTGAAAACACTGTTTCTAATGGTTTTTGATCCGTGTTCGTCGACTGCATGAGCGTTTTTGATTGCCGCCTACCCAGTGTGATTCTATCCAGTATAGTGATCACATAAACTACAGACAGAAAACCTGACTGCTATTAAGGTGTGTCGGTACACCACCATGTTTTCCACCATTCTTTTTCAAAGGGAGACAACTTTTGTGATTTCCTGTTTGCTTCCTTGGATGGAGGCCCCTTCCAAAAGGGGTTCATTCTTTAAGGAAAGAACTTGCTCCTTAAGGGGCAAATTCTGTTCTTTAACACTTGACCCCCATTAAAAAGGAGGCAAAAATGTCAGAAATGTTTCCCCGAAACATTTCTGACATTTTTGCCTCCCTTGTTAATGGGGGTCAAGAGCCTCACAAACAAAGGCACAACAAAAATGCTGAGAAGAAATCTAGAAATAAGCTTACATTTTTATCTATAATTATTTTGCCTATTAAGCTTAATTTTTGCATCATATTTTCTGGACTTTCCTCTTCTGTCTGTACCCCACCCTCTGACAATATAGTATCATGTGCTGTAACATCAGTGGTATCACCATTGGGTCCCGGCTTCCCATCATTTTCACTCTGTCAAAGAAAGCAAAGCAGAGATCCAGATAAGAAACTGTAACAGGGATTATTACAGCATAATTTTCAATATTTCTCAATGAAAACATGTTGTAACCCCTCACTATAACCATCCTGCTGAGATGGTTCTAATGAGGGGGCTACAACATGTTTTCAATGACGAATAAAATCACCTCCAATAAAGCATGGTCAAGATCATAATTTTCTCTAGCCCTTGGTTTGTCTCATTCTCACCATGATCTCGCCCATACCCTCAATGGGTCAAAATGACCGAAATACATTGAGTCATCTGTAATTCATTATGTTGTGTCTCGCCCGCTGATTCTAGAAGGGCAGTTGTCAGTTACTGGTGAAAGTAAGTGCACTTAGTACTAGTTAACCGCTTAGGAGGTCTAAGCCTGCCCAGGAATAGTGTGGTTAGGTTAACTGACCGTCCCGACATGACCATAGCTGTTTACTGTGGACGTTAAACAATAACACAACAACATTACTTATTATAAATTTGGACATGAATAAAATCTCTTGGAAGGATAGACAATCTATTTTCTGTCTTCAGGCCCAGCCTCAGAGCTCCAGGTAAGAGGAGGTATTGAGAATAATTCAAAGATAATTTTTCTTATATCTTAACGAAAACATATGTTGTGACTCAGCAAGACGGTTCTAATGAGGGGTCACAACACACTGCTTTGAAAAATTGAAAACTATCCCTAACTTATCCCTGTTACCAGCACTGCTGCGACTGCCATGTCTATGACTTTCACAGTAAACCATCTTCTACATTTTGGACATTTTCTAATTCTGGGGCCTAACTCTAAATGCAGGCCCCATGGGACCTGTTGTGAATCCTTATTAATATTTTTTCTTGTTGCCTTTTGTTCATCAACCATGTATGTGGTATTTCTTTTTAGTGAAGACAGATGAATGACCACCTGTTTGGGAAAGAACTGTTTATTTGGTTTACCATGTGTGCCTTTTGGAAACTGCTGTCAGTTTAGTTTGGAGGGCAGAATATAGGATCTGATTGCATCCTTCTTTATCAATACTGGTCATTTTATTTTTCCATTTAACATGTTTCACAGTGCTCAGATAAGATGGGGGTTTGAGGATAATTCCAATACAATTTTTCTTTTTTCTCAACAAAGACTTATGTTGTGACCCCTCATTGGAACCTTCTTGCCCAACGTAGGTTTTTCTGGAGATATATGCAAAATTATTCCAAAAAAGTCCCTGTTACTCCTTCTTATCTGGAGGACTGAATTGTACTTACAAAACTGAGTCTAATTTTATCCATATGCCCATCATCTAGACTTTCTTCCTTCATCAGTTCTTTCACATGATGAATCTGGCTTTCCTTCTCCGCCAACTGTGTCTCCAACTCCACTTTCTCCGTGATCAAGGTACGGGCATGTTTCCGATGGGACGAATTCTTTCTGCGTAGTTCAATGTTTATTTTGACAAGGCGCTCTGACTGGGTTTGTAACTAGATTGAACAGAAGACAGATAACAGAAAATCAAAAGGGATCTTTTAAATCAAAGAAAGAAAGAAAGAAGAAATATGTGCTTAATTTATTTATTTTATTTTTTTTAATCCATTTATTTCTCTTTTATTGATTTTCCAATCTTCTAAAAAATTTCAGCCAACCTCTCAGATTACTTGAGAATCAGCATAGTTTGCCTTCTGCAAAGTAATTCACCTTTCCGAAACCACGCCAACTTTAAACAGGTATACATCCCTCCTTCACAGTAAGGTAAAATCACTTGTTGTGGGACATTGAACACATGCGATTTTGTTTGTGGGACTATGACACATGCTAAATTGTCACCGCATTGGCCAGTTACACACTAAGGTGACTTTTGAATGACATTCTGGGTGTGGTTCAGAAACTTAAGGTGAATTTGTACATATACTGTATTCTAATAAATGTCACCTCTCTAATAAATGCCCCCATTTACTTTATCTGTGAAAAAAAGGACAAATTTCACAAAGACCATACAGATTTCTAAAAAAAAATTGCTGAAAAAAAATTGATCTCAGTTGAAAGGACTTCAGAACTGCAATGCTCTCAGGGCATTTATTGGAAGAAATACAGTATTATACTGTATTTCTTCCAATAAATGCCCTGAGAGCATTGCAGTTCTGAAGGCTATTTGCAGTTTGCAGTACAGTAAAACTGTGTTGTTTGAACTGTGAAATAACCACTGTAACTGGCTAAGACTTCCCTGTATCTAGCTACGAAGGCGAATCAATGCTTTTCACCATTTTTTTAAGGAAACAATTTTTGTGACTTTCCCTTTGTTTCCCTGAGCAACAAAACCATTCCAAAAACGGTCTACTCTTAAAGGAAAGAATTTGCTCCTTTGGAGCATTTTTTTTCCTTTAAGAATTGACCCAAATTTTTGAGATTGATGGCAAAAAAGATTATAACAATCCATCAATAATGTCCATGTAGGAAAGGGAAATCTCACCCGAGGGGTTGGAACTTGAACCAGAGACAAGGCTTGCCAAGTCCCTGGTTGAAATTCTGACCCCAAGGGTGAGATTAACCTATCCTACATGAACTGGCTCATGATGGACTATTTTTCTCCCACTTTTAGCGGATTTTAAACCTCAAGTTGAAGAAGGCTTCAAAATAGGAAAATTTTAAGTTTTTAACTAGTGAACTGAAACAAATTTGAGCAGCTCAGTGTGTTTATCGGGTCCTAAAATGGACTGAAAACACAATATATTGACTAATTTGTCTTCCAGTGGGCTAAAACAAAATGCAACTTAGCCTCTCATGTCACACGCATCAAATCTGCTAGCGACGTTCATAACAGGTTTTTGTGATGTCATTAAAATTGAGTTACGTCACAAACCTACGATCTGCTATCAAACGTCGTCCGAGATGCTTGCGTGTCCTTTTTGTTCATTTAGAATTAAAATATTAGTTGAAAATTGAAAAGGTCTGGGCCCAGTTGTTCAAAGCATCGTTAGCCTAACAGTCTCGTTAAGAGGTCAATTCGTTAAGTGTTTTACAATTCTATGACCAAATACACTAATATTTTTTGTTGAAAAATGTGAGAAGCTTTTGCACTGCAAAAGCTTCTCACATTTTTTCAACAAACAATAGTGGCATTTTGGATATATTAACATTTGAAATTTTAACAAAACGTTAACTAACAATGTCATTAGTTTTGAACAACTGGGCCCTGGTTGCTAATATAAGGAGCTGAGGGCCTATGTTATGCAAAAGTGGGAGAAAGATTTGCCTTCCCTGGTAGTGTACTCTTAACCTTAAAACATCCAAAATATACCTGACAACTGTAGGGCACAATAAAATATTTGATATGGCTGATGTCATTCAAAGATACCCCAAAGAAAAATACAATAATTCAAACCATCATGTTTTGCAAAAATACACCAGAAATAGACCAGGAAGCCTACTTGCATTTACCATAAATATTTAATTAACCCTTAAAGCGCCAAAAATTAAAATTGTTGAATTGGCAAACAGTGTAGATCCAGATGAGGTGGCTCAAAATGAGCCACCTCATCTGAATCTACACTGTTTGCCCTCTAGTGTTCTAATTTTCAATATGATATCGCTTGGACAAGACATTTTTTGAAATTCTGCAGACGTAAATTTTGTCGTCTGCTTTTTTTGCGCATTTAGGGTTAAATATCTGAGAAAACTTTCATGGCAGACTGCACTCAGACTGCTCCTAAGGAGCAGGCTCACTGGGACTGCACTGTTTGCAAACAGTTTCTTCCACAACATCCAACCACAAGACAGACTTGTCCAAAAGCTACGACTGAAATAAATGTGTTGTCTGAGTATTTTTGGTACACAGGGTACACAAAAAGGTGCATTTGCTATAGTAACTTGATATTAAGATGTTATCAAATGTGCATTACCGTAACATTAATATATCTCTTTTAGATCTCACAGAATCTGCATTAACATTTTTTTAAACATCTTTCATATGTACCTTGAACAATAATCTGTACAAATTTACCTTATTTGTACCCAAAATAAGGAAACTTATTATATTTCAACTTATAATATAACTAGTCATGTATACAGTCAACTCTCGATATCTCAAAGTTGAACTTCAGCCAAAACTACCGATATCTCAAAGTAAATTTTCTGGTACCAGAAAATTTACTTTGAGATATCAGTAGTTTGAGATAACAGAGTTTGAGATAACAGTAGTTGATATGTAAATAAGAAAAGGAAATACATTCTTTGATATAAGAAGATACTTTGAAATATCAGTGTTCGAGATATCGTAAATACATTCTTTGATATAAGAAGATACTTTGAAATATCAGTGTTCGAGATATCGTAAGTTGACTGTATTATAATATAATTATAAAGAAATTGGTTCTTATTTACTATATGTTGACAGAACAACCATTCTGTACTATGGTATCCTTCCGCTATTAAATCTGGACTTAATACTACTTTCCTAGCAATAGATGTTTGCAACAGTATGCTCTGATCTTCATCTTCACTGCTTGCAAAGATATCAGCGATAATGTTAATAATCTCATAGCCTAATGCCACTTACTGCTTCAACATCAACATTTTTCTGCTGAATTTCTTGTTTCACTTTCCGAAGTTCTTCCCGCTGTTTGTCGACAGTTTCTTTTAATTTTGTAAGTACTTCTATCTCCTTTTCTTCTGTTTCTGTAGAACAAAGGAGAGTGTGTGATGATAATTTATGGAAGCAAGTACTTTTGCTGATTTTTCTATAAAAGGTAGGTAGAACCATCTTAGTTAAACACATAATAAAGTTTGTGTAATGTGAAATAAGATCTTAAACCATTTGGGTACCGTAAATACCATATTAATCCTATGAAATGCCCTGGGAGTGTTGCATTTTGTGAAAGAGGGGCATTATTTAAAGTCTAAATTGTAGTAAATCAGCCACTGCCAAAACACTTCTAATAAACAGTTCCAGTAGTAAGGGGAAGCAACTCCACTATTTTTGTCTTCCTTCTCAGTAAGAGTCAACTCTTACAGGAAAAAATTTGCTCCTCAAGGTGAAAATTATATCTGTTAAGAGTAGACCTCATATCTCATCCAGACAAGGAAACAGGAATTCATGCAAGTTGATATAACATTATTTCCAGAAAAGAGGCAGGGGGTGTTTATTAGAGCTGGGGCATTTATTAGAATTGATATGGTAATCAAATCAGCCTCAGTGGTACAAGCTGATCTGGTCTTCTCTGTCTTCCAGTGCTGTTTGAATATTCAATTACACGTTTTTAATTTTTAAAGCGTTCCTGATCATCATTATCGCGTTTGTCAAAACTATCAGTCATTAGTTAATGATGAAAGCATTTAATTTTCAACTGCAACTGTTACTGTTTTTTGTGCTGAAAAAAAGGAGCCGTTGCTCATATTTTTTCAACAAAAACAACATTAGCATTTTTGATTTTATGTGTAATAGAAGACTTCACAATTTCTATACTAATGATGGCTCAGTGCTCCAGATAAGATGGTGTAACAGGAATTATTCAGAGATAATTTTTCTTCTTTCTCAACGAAAACATAGGTTGTGACCCCTCATTAGAACAGGGATACAGACTAGCGGTCGCCCACTCGCCCACTGCGAGTAAAAAATCGGATGGGCGCCTAAAATTAAAATGATAGTCGCCCAGTTTGCGATCGTCAGCTGTCGGCGTGTGTCTGGCGTGTTTTCAGCTTGGAGTAAAATCCGCCACCTCCAAGGGTATTGCTAACTTCCATGCCGATATCGGCTATGAATATTCGGTATTCCGTCATACTTGTGTCTTGCATTTTACCCACTATCCAGAAACAACATGGCCGCCTCCTCGTAATGGAAAATAGATAGATAGACTGATTTGACAACTAACAAGAGCTGTCGCCTGACAGCATAGCTCGCCTGAATTGGTGCTTGCCCATCACACAGTCGCTATGGTGGTGTGGACTGCTATGCATAACACTTCAGGCAAGCATGTCCATAATGACAAAACGTTTATAAACAAAAGCTATCTCAGAAATAAGTGTTAAAATAAAATTAAAATAAAAAAAATCCACAAAAATTGCAAAGTCCATGAGCTTAAGGTCAAAGAACCATAGGTAGGGGGTGGGGGGAGGGGGGGGGGCGACAGGATGTATCAATACCCTGAACCATTATCTAACATCAGTCCAAGTATTAGTATCAACTGGGTCCATCGTGGCACTGTGAAATTATGTCTTCATAAATATAAAACTTTAAAGACAGAACTTCTCTGCCGGGGGGTCTGGTTCCCATCTCAAAGTAGATTTACCTGTACAGGTAAAGGTGTGAAAATTTATTCATCCAATCAGTGGACCAGAATTACCAGTTATGACCATTTATTGGCTGACTGGAGGTGTTGACACTATGAGATCAGTAGACAGAATGACACTGTTGATGTTAATCCTCCTTATATAGTGCCATCCCTGTCTTTAACCAAATTCTTTAAGACAAAATTCTAAGTCGATGACCTTGACTTAAAGGTCATCGAATGGGGTAAGTATAAAGTATTTTGTAAAAACTCAAAAAAGTGTCTAAAATCAGTTAAAGTGTAAACTATATCTCTGACAAGCATTATGAATCAGTATGCAATTAGAATACTTTAATAAAGACAAAAATTTCCTAAGTCCCTGACCTTGACATCAAGGTCACTGAGCGGGGTTGGGATAGTACTCTGTAAAACTTTGAACTAATATCTAACTACAGTGCAAATATCAAAAGAATTCATTCATGGGTTCAGGAGATCTGGGTCTTTAAAAAACTTTAACCAAATATTCAATCAATAAAGAGACAATTTTCTAAGTCCATGACCTTCACATCAAGGTCACTGAGGGGGGTGGGGGTAGTACCATGGAAAACTTTAGACCAATATCTAACTACAGTGCAAGTATCAAAGGAATCCATCCATGGGTTAAGGAGATATAGGGCTTTAAAAAACTTTAACCAAAACATCCAGTCAAAAAAAAAACTCCCAATTTTCTAAGTCCATGACCTTGACATCAAGGTCACTCAGTGGGGTGGGGGTGGTACCCTGTTAAGCTTTGGACCAATATCTAACTAGGGTGCAAGTATCAAAAGAATCCATTCATGGGTTAAGGAGATATAGGTCTTTGAAAAACTTTAACCAAAACATCCAATCCGGACGCCGACGCGGACGCTGACGCGGACGAGGACGCGGACGCTGACGCTGACGCCGACGCCAAGGTGACAACAATAGCTCTTCCTGAACTTTCGTTCAGGCGAGCTAAAAATCAACCATTTATAAATTTTTCGCGCGTAATATGGCGATACATGGCTGGTGTTTCACACCCAGTTGATAAAAGGAAACAAAACCATGAAGAAAGGAGGGTTTACTACAAAGCCTACGGAAACAGAGCAATTCTGGCGCAGATTCAGAATAAAAGATTCCTACGTTTTAAATGTGGGCCCCTAAATTTCTGGCTGGGCGACTAAGTTTCAGTTTTTAGGGGCCCAGCTTGCTCCTATGAAAAACGAGTTAGTCTGTATCCCTGTAGAACCCTCTCAGCAATTACTCATTATACCCGTCTCAGCAACCCCCATTAGAACTGTCACAATGAAAGTTTTAATGGTAAAATAAGGA
Source organism: Ctena decussata (assembly GCA_963989385.1). NCBI lineage: Eukaryota > Metazoa > Mollusca > Bivalvia > Lucinida > Lucinidae > Ctena > Ctena decussata. Next base: position 74,718,753 of record OZ022511.1, on the reverse strand, counting down.
AAATTATCTCTAACTTATCCCTGTTATCCATTCTTATCTGGAGCATTGGATGCTTTGAACACCCCTAGAACTAAATTCTTTTAAATTTTGAGACAAGGTGTCCCAATATTTAAGCAAAATTGTGGTAACAGAATATTCGGAAGATCCATCTTCATAACGCCCTGTTGTTGTTGTGAAATTTATCACTTCAAATATGCCAGTAATCAAGTAAAGTAAACTTTGCAACACTTTTGTAATACAATGTTATATCATACTGACAACCATTTGTCCTCATTAGCCAAGGTTGGCAGGTCAGACAGGCAGTGTTCCTGAGGATATATAGACTGTAATAAGACAATCTGCCAAATATGTATGAATATTCAGTAGCCGGCTAACTATTGACAGTCAATTCTAACTTATTAAACGTGGAAATTAAAAAAAGAAACTTTTGTCTTAATTTATCATTGATATACCTTTTTTATGTGGGGTAATAGTACAATACACATTATTTTAGGGATATGCCACAACATATATGTTTTTGTGGAAAAATGAGAAAAAAATGTTGAATTTTTGTCCCCAAAGTTTGGCTTGACAGCCATTCAAAAGATAGACCAATACAGCTCAGACACTTTCATTTGTTACTGTGAAAACCCTATGTGTTGGGTCAGACAGGTCTGAGCGAACAGTGCAGACCCAGATAAGACTGCTCCTAAAGGAGCTGTCTAATTAGGATATAAACTGTTTTCATCCCTACTGCATCTTTAGGGTTCATCCCTGTATTGTGAAACCATTCTGTTTCAATCTTAGGGCAACAACAGTAATCATTTTAAGTGTCCCAAGTTTTAGAATTTTACGGTAGATCTGAAACAGTGATAAATCAGAGCTCTAGATAAGAGGGAGTATTTGGTGATAATTAGGGATAATTTTTGTTAATTCTGCATAAAAACATATGTTGTGACCCCTCATCTGAACCGTCTCCTTTGTGACCCCTCATCTGAACCGTCTCAGGAGAAGGTTCAGATGAGGGGTCACAACATGTAGTTTTGATGAGAAATGAAAAAAATTATCCTTAATTATCATCAAATACTCCCTCTTATCTAGAGCTCTGGTTAAATCTATGTAAAATCTTTTATATGGAATGAGACCACTCATAAGGGAAGCAACTCTACTATTTTCATTTTTGGCTCCCTTCTCAATGGGGGTCAACTCTTAAAGGGAAGAATTCGCTCCAGTAGGGGCAAATTCTTTCCTCTCAGAGTGGACCCCATTTTGAAAGGGCTTCATTGACTAGGAAAGCAAACAGGAGACCACAAAACTTGTTACCCAACTTAAAATGGTAAAACTTGCGACTATAACAGCTCCTCTGTTTCCTTCTAGAGGTGAGCTAGCTATGGGGGGAGGGGGAGGGGGGGGGGGAACTTGAAGGTGTACCTATGCAACATAACATCTGAACACAACAGACGGTGTTGATCAAGGTCAGCCTGCTCCCCAATCAGATCAGAAACTGCACTGTTTTCATTTTAGCCCAGGAGTTTTATCGCACATGAGTAACTGTTGTTATTCGAGATGGTCAACCTCCCTTGGGACACAAATATTATGAATATTTATAGTTATCTTGCTATTGGCAATAAGAGATAGATGCTATTATCTATATTAAACACACACTGATAAACTGATAGCCTACCTTGGTTACCCTAAATACTGTCTTTGTCCTAAAATTTTTGAAGAATTTGATTTAAGTTTCCAGTAATGTGCCAAAAAATGTCAGGGCCCCTGGTTGCTCAAAACTAACAATGTCACTAGTCATGAGACCTTACATTTTGAAACCTCTTGTAGGCATAAACAAGACCTGTCCGCGTACAGGATAGCTCGCGTGCAGTGCCTTGCCCATCACATAAAAAAACTTTAACGTAAAACTTTAAAGTGTGACGCCGACTTCCAAGTGACAACAATAGCTCTGTGTACTTTCGTACAGGCGAGCTAAAAATGCCAGTTTTTGCCGGAAAAATGTGAGGAGCTTTTACACTGCAAAAGCTCCTCACATTTCTTTCCGCAAAAAATATTAGCACACTTTATTTAATTTTGATGTGTATGAGAAGACTTCATGAATCGGACCCTGAATGATAAACAAAGTAGCCTAACTTGAACAAACTGCTCCATGGTCCAATAGGAGCAGTCTGATCTGGTGCAACACTGCTCATTCAGGTACCTCTTTCCTATATTTGGGGATTTTATGGTAATATGTCTTTTTTGGTCACTTTTTCCTATGGGAAAAGCTTTCAAACTTATGCTAATACATGTATTGTCACTTTGACACCTTCAGAGTGGGACTTGAGCAGTAAGATGCCCATTCATGGCCATTATAAAATGGCCATTACCGCTATTGATAAAATGACCCTAAGTGTTATAGGTGAAACTGAAACTGTTTACTGAAAGAGACCTAATAGATCAATAGATCTATTGCCCAATTCAAGCTTGTAGCAGCCATGCTGATGCAATATACTTAACAGAAATCAGAATATCCTAATGTGCCTAAATATTGGGACACCTGAAATCATTAATTTTCTTTTGGGACAAATGGAAAATTAATGGTTTTAGGTGTCCCAATTCTTAAGCATATTAGGGTTTAGCCAAGATTTTAGGGACCAATAAAACAACACACAATACTTCTAAAAGCTGTCCATAAAAAGAATTTTCTAGGACCTCAATTAGGCAATTCCCTGACACCCCTCCCCTCGCATCCCCTGCCCATATAAAATATATATTTACAAAGAAATATGAACAAAAAAGCTCAATTTGCAATCCCAAATATATTGGTAAATCTAGAGCATTATATTTAAGGAGTGTCACTAGCTGCTTATCCATTCTGTGACGCTTATCTATTCTATGAAGACAAAACAACTCCACACACCGATCAATATCAATCACTTAGCGTATAATAATGATCAGTGATCACGCTGTGAAATTATTCTGAGATGAAATGAGGGAGGATGACATCATGCCACACACATAACAGACAGATCAGGCCATTTCCGAGACTTGATTATAGAAATTTTCTTCACTTTGAAACTGATAAGATGCCAAGCTTTTCAGTATACTTGAATGTTGTCTCACTTTCATTCACAGACTTATGCACAAAATATGGTCACATTTTTTTCTTATACATATATCATATTTCTCTTTCATTCATAAAAAAGTATCAATAATGACCACTGTGTTCTGGTATCTGATATTTCCAGTTTATATTATCTTTGCCATAAAAAAGGTTTAGCATGATTTATTTTGCAAAATGCAAGATCTACACTAATAAAATATTTAAACAACAGTCTGTCTGTCTGTACAAGGAGACAATCCAGTGGCTATATAGGCCGGGCCGGGTAGCGCAATCGGTAGGGCACCTGACTCGTAAGTCAGAGGTCCTGGGTTCGAATCCCGGTCTGGCCACATACTTTCGTTTCTCCTTCCGCTGATTCAAGAAGGGCAGTTGTCAGTTACTGGCGAAAGTATGTGCACTTAGTACTGGTTAACCGCTTAGGAGGTCTAAGCCTGCCCAGGAATAGTGTGGTTAGGTTAACTGACCGTCCCGACATGACCTTAGTTGTTTACCGTGGACGTTAAGCATCAAATCAACCAACCAACCAACTGGCAATATAAAGCTTGTGTATCATGGACAGACCATGGTATAACTGCTATATAATAACTGATCCAAACTACCGTAATGACAAGTAATGACCCTAAGTGTTCGGACAGACAGGTCTGAGCAAACATTGTAGACCAAGATCAAACTGCTCCTCAAGGAGCAGTCTGATCAGGGTCTACAATGGTAGCCATTCACAAAGCATCATTTGGATGCATTGACCTGTAAAATCCACTTTCTAAGAATTTTTTAACAATAATTGTCTGACTTTTGGGTGTCCAAAATATAAGAGTAATTACGGTAATAACAATTCACAGAGATACTGATCACACTAAACTCCTACAGCCAGTTTCAACAGAGTGATCTGTCTGATTTCTGACATGATTGGCTTATTGAGATTTTATCTGAATATTATATTACCTCACACTTAACACCAAGTTTATAGATACGGTCTATAGTTTTAACCGAGTTTCAAGATTTTAATACAGAGCCATTGGAAAATGCAACTCTCAGTGGATAGAAGTTTACTGTTGCAAAACTTCTCTCTTTCTAAGGTGAGCCCTGGCCCGGTGGTTACAAGAGGCCCAAATGGGCCTGATATCGCTCACCTGGCTTTTGTGCAACGGAACCATTCTGATACAAAATTGGTCCAATTCCACTAAGAATTTCTCATTTTCACATTTACTACTTTTAGTAACAGAAGCCTACTTGCCTGGTCTTTATATATTTACTTTTGAAACACCTCAATGCAAGAATCATTTTGCCACAAATTTCATCAAAATCCATTCAGGGGTTACTGAGATATTGCCAGTTTCATGTTTTGTGCTATTTTTAGTAACGGCAGATGGCGGCCATCTTGGATTGCAAAAATGCAAAAAATCGAAAAGCGTTCATGCAAGGACCATTTTGACACAAATTTGGTCCAATTCCACTGAGATTTTCTGATTTTCACATTTTTCTATTTTTAGTAACAGAGGCAAATATGACTGGTCTTACAGTTAGATATTTTTGAAACATCTCAATGCAAGAATAATTTTAACACAAATTTCGTTAAAATCCATTCAGCGGTTACTGAGATATTGTCATTTTTATGTTTTGTGCTATTTTTAGTAACAGCAAATGGCGGCCATCTTGGAATGCCAAAATGCAAAAAATCGAAAAAGCTTAATGAAAAGACCATTCTGACACAAAATTAATCCAACTCCATTGAGATTTTCTAATTTTCACATTTTTCTATTTTTAGTAACAGAGGCCAATATGAATGGTCTACAGTTAGATATTTTTGAAACATCTCAATGCAAGAATCATTTTGACACAAATTTCGTCAAAATCCATTCAGCGGTTACTGAGATATTGTCATTTTCATGTTTTGTGCTATTTTTAGTAACGGCAGATGGCGGCCATCTTGGATGCCAAATTGCAATTAATCAAAACGACTTCATGCAAGGAACATTCTGACACAAAATTGGTCCAATTCCATTCAAGGGTTCTTGAGTAATTGTCATTTTTATGTTTGTGCTATTTTTAGTAACACCAGATGGCGGCCATCTTGGAATGCCAAATTGCAATTAATCGAAATGGCTTCATGCAAGGAACATTCTGACACAAACTTGGTCCAATTCCATTCAAGGATTCTTGAGTAATTGTCATTTTTATGTTTGTGCTTTTTTTAGTAACGGCCCCCATGGTGGCCATCTTGGATAGTCAACTGGCACAAAATTGAAATAATTCCATTCAAGAACCATTTCTGACCAAATCTGGTCAGAATTGGTTGCATTTTCTTTAGATATTGACATTTGAGCAAAATCGGCCTTGTAAACGCTAAGTAGGTCACTGTGACCTAATTCCGCTATAGATTTTTTTTATTTTTACAATTTTTAATACCAAGGTCCCACTTATGTTCCATGCAAACTTTCAACCAAATATACCAAATGGTTCTGGAGAAGAAGTTGATTTTGTTGTTTTTGCTATTTTTAGTAACAGCAGCCATCTTGGATTCTTGACCTGACCCAATTTTACAATTTTGAAACCCTGCAGCCTGGTCATGCTCCATGTGAAATTTGAGATCCATGGGCTCAGTGGTTTTAGAGAAGAAGTTGTTTGAAGTTGTTTAAATAGGTCATTTTTTGACATTGGCATTTGAGCAAAATTACACACGTAAACAGAAAGTAGGTCACTGTGACAAAACTCCGCTACAGATTTTTTTCATTTTTACAATTTTGAATACCAAGGTTTCACTGATGTTCCATGCCAAAATTCAGACAAATATACCCAGTGGTTCTGGAGAAGAAGTTTATTTTGTTGTTTTTGCTATTTTTAGTAACAGCGGCCATCTTGGATTTTCAACCTGACCCAATTTTACAATTCTGAGACCCTGGAGTCAGGTCATGCTCCATGTGAAATTTGAGAACCATGGGACAAGTAGTTTTACAGAAGAAGATGTTTGAATATTTGTTTTTAGGTGTTGACGGACAAATTCTGTGACGACGCACGACGGACGCATTGGTATGACAATAGCTCACTATGGCCCTTCGGGCCAGGTGAGCTAATAAAACTTGAGTACATTCTCAAACTCAAATTTAAGCACACTGATTGGCTGCTTCCGAGCACATGCTCAGAAGCAGCCAATCAGTGTGCTTTATTTTGAGTTTGAGATTATACTCAAGTTTTATAACCTTGGACCCTGGTGAATGCAAAATTATTCAGAATGAACTCTACCACTTTATGAAAAGTGGAAAGACATCCTAAAGTTTTTTTCTAGCAAAATTTGCATTTCAGCACTTTTACTCCAATTGCCAAAGAAAGCAGCTAAATAAAATGCAAATAAAAAGATCTCAGCCAATCAACAGAAAAATGTCGAGTCATGCAACTGGTGTCATGATATGATGGTCAAGAAATTGATTCCTGAACACGTTCCATGATTTATTACAATTTAGGGCACATGTCAAACATTGATTGTGTCATTTTTTCCGTCTGACAGATCTCTTAACGTATCTTACAACTATGTTCCGTTATTTGATATGCATCAAGCAAAACTGAGGCTTAACATTTTTGTGAACAGTAATGACTCTAACAAGGCTGCAAAATGGTGCAGTCTAGCTTGAGGCTTCATTAATTTTTATGCTTGTAGATTCCTCAAAGTCCATACTTGGAGTGTGCAAATAGCAAATGCTCTTATCAGATTACACAAATGCGCAGGCTGATCTGAGCCTTTGCTGTTTGCATATGCATTAAGCTCCCTTTTTGCAAGTTCCCAGCTCATTTGTCTTTTTCGCTTACATGTTACAAATACTTGTATGAGGTTACAAAGAAAACGGTTTGTCCGTTTATCCCTAAACAAACATGCCTTACCTTTTGTCACAGCCGCTTTGACCTCATTAACTGTTTGTTTTTGTTCAGACAAAGAGTCCCTTAAGCGTCGGTTGTCCTCCTGTAACCTGGCTATAGTTGTCAGTTGTTCTCTGGATTCCTTTTGCCATGATTCTTCTATCTGGATTAGCTCCTGACAACAAAAATGTGTAAATGTTCCAGAATTTAATAGGAGGAAGTGTAGAGAGTTTCTGCCAAATGGCCATGAAAACTTACATTGTGTCCTATTTGTTAGAACTGTCTCACAAGACAGTTCTAATAAGGGGTCACAATTTATGTTTGCATACAGAAATAAGACTAGAAATGTATCCAAGGTACATGTACACCTATGCTCCCAGCTAAAGCCTTGTCAGAAGACACTGAGCCTTGAGAAAATCACTGAAGCATAAAATGTAGGTCACAGTGACCTACAAGAAGTACTAGGTCCCTTGTAGTGTCACTATTTACTTTAGTGGAAGCGACTTTAATATTTTTGCCTACCTTCTCAGTAGAGGTCAACTCTTAAAGGAAAGAATTTGCTCCTCTAAAAGTAGACACAATTCAAAGAGCTACCATATCCACAGAAGCAAACAGGAATTCAAGCAGTTAATATAACATTATTTTCGAAAAAGAAGCAGGGAGTGTTTATAAGAGTATGGGCATTTTTTATGATTAATACAGTATGTCAAGCTGATTGTAAAGCAGAGGTGGGCAAAAAACGGGAGCTCCCAGTGAAAAAGCATCTGACCTTCCATAAGCAGAACTTAGCTTTTCTCACAAGTGCACTGGCCGTGGCTTGTACACACAGTGGTGAGATACCTAATAATTAAGTCGGCGCTCTTAACCATCCGCAGGCCATGAAGGTCTGTTTACACTTTGGGGAACCCACGCCCACTGGTGACTGATCCCAAATCTGACTCCAAATTATATCAAGAAGGTTTGGAGACAAAAACTAATTTTGCTCATTGGCAATTTTTGTAGGGACATTGTCAAAACTCCATTTGAACAAATTTACTACAAGTGCTTGATGCAAGATACCTTCTGACCAAATTTCAATGCTGTGGCTGTACACCTGGGTTCAAGGTTATAAAACTTGAGAATGATCTCAAACTCAAAACAAGTAGCCCAAGGGCAACGACCGCTCACCTGAGTTATAAAATGTAAGCTTCTAGCTCAGGTAAGCTAACAAACAGGCTGCAATTCTATTGGATTCGATGACCCCATGGGGTGTGGCAAGTTTGGACCCCAGGGGCTTGATTTGCAGGATTTATGTAGAGGCAAACCATACACTGCTACATACTACATACATAAGCTCTTGGCCTTATGGTTTCATAAAAGAAGATTTTTGAAGGTTCTTTAGCTATATAGCTCTATATAAACAAACAACCCACTGGGGTGTGGGCAGTTTGGACCTCAGGTGCTTGATTGGCAGAATTTTTGCAGGGGATCACAAGACATTGCTGCATACTAAATATGTAAGCTCTGGGCCTCATGGTTTCAGAGAAAAAGATTTTTTAAGTCTTCCCCATTATAAGTTTATGGGAGCAGCATGGCCAATTTGGACCCCAGTGGGCATGGTTGGCAGGATTTAAGTTGGAGACCACTAAACGTTGCTACATATGTACTAAAGAAGTTAGCTCTGGGCCTCATGGTTTAAGAGAAGAAGATTTTTTAAGATTTTCCAGTTGTTAGTCTATGGGAACTAATGACCCCCGGGGCATGGCCAGTTTGGACCCCCGGGGCATGGTTGGCAGGATTTATGTAGGGGAACACTAGACATTGCTACTTGCTACTTATATACACTCTTGGCCTCATGGTTACAGAGAAGAAGATTTTTTTAAAATTTTCCCTTTGTAAGTCTGTAGGAGTTTATGACCCCCTGGGCGTGGCCAATTTGCACTGCAGGGTCATGGTTGGTATGATTTATGTAGAAGACCACTAGACATTGCTACATGCTACATTATATATGCTCTGGGCCTCATGGTTTCAAAGAAGAAGATTTTTCAAGATTTTCTCATTGTAAGTCTATGGGAGCTTATGACTCCCAGGGTGTGGCCAATTTGGACCCCAGGGGCATGGTTGACAGGATTTATGTAGGGGACCACTAGACATTGCTTCATGCTACATTTATAAGCTCTGGGCCTCATGGTTTCAGGGAAGAAGATTTTTTTAAGATTTTCTCTTTGTAAGTCTATGGAAGCTAATGACCCCTTGGGGCATGGCCGATTTGGGCCCCAGGGGCATGGTTGGCAAGATTCATGTAGGGAACCACTAGACATTGGTAAATACCAAATATATAAGCTCTGGGCCTCATGGTTTCAGAGAAGAAGAATTTTTAAGATTTTCCCATTATGAGTCTATGGGAGCTTATGACCCCTGAGGAGTGGCCAGTTTGGAGCCCAGAGGCTTGGTTGGGAGGATTTATGTAGGGGACCACTAAACATTGCTACATGCTATATATATAAGCTCTGGGCCTCATGGTTCCAGAGAAGAAGATTTTTGAAGGTTCTTAACCATATAGCTACATATAAACAAATGACCCCCTGGGGCGTTTTGAGCTCCAGGGGCATGGGTGGCTGGATTTGAGTAGGGGATCACTAGACATTGAAACATGCTATATATATATAAGCTATGGGCCTCATGGTTTCAGAGAAGAAGAATTTTTAAGATTTTCCCATTGTAAGTCTATGGGGGCTAATGACCCCCTGGGCTTGGCCAATTTGGGCCCCAGGGGCATGGTTGGCAGGATTTATGTAAGGGACCACTAGACATTGGTACATACTAAATATGTAAGCTCTGGGCCTCATGGTTTCAGAGAAGAAGATTTTTTAAAATTTTCCCATTAAAAGTCTATGGGAGCTTATGACCCCCCGGGAGTGGCCAGTTTGGACCCCAGAGGCTTGGTTGGGAGGATTTATGTAGGGGACCACTAAACTTTGCTATATACTAAACATATAGGCTCTGGGCCTTATGGTTCCAAAGAAGAAGATTTTTGAAGGTTCTTAAGCTATATAGCTATATATAAACAAATGACCCCCTGGGGCATGGCCAATTTGAGCCCCAGGGGCATGGGTGGCAGGATTTTAGTAGGGGATCACGAGACATTTATACATGCTATATATATAAGCTATGGGCCTCATGGTTTCAGAGAAGAAGATTTTTGAAGATTTTCCCATTGTAAGTCTATGGGAGCTAATGACCCCCGGGGCGTGGCCAATTTGGGCCCCAGGGGCATGGTTGGCAGGATTTATGTAGGGGACCACTAGACATTGGTACATACTAAATATGTAAGCTCTGGGCCTCATTGTTTCAGAGAAGAAGATTTTTGAAGTTTTTCCCATTATAAGTCTATGGAAGCTATATGTTGCCATGGCAACCAGAGTTCAAATCCAATCTGCCTTTAAACCTAATGCAGTCAATCCCCCACCCCAACAATGCTACACATAAAATTTGATCAAGACTGGCCTGCTGGTTAAGGAGATATTGATGTTTAAAAGTGTGGACGCCGACGCCGACGGCGACGCCGACGGACCAAGGCTATGCTATAAGCTCACCTTGACAGGTGAGCTAATAAAGGACACTGATTGGCTGCTTTGGAAGCAGCCAATCAGTGTCTTTTATTTTGAGTTTGAGAATGTACTCAAGTTTTATATCCTCTGGGCCAGATCAAGTTTGTTATACCAGATTTTGATCAACTTTTATACTTCTGACAACCCTTTTTCTAAGGATACTCTATACAAAATTTGATCCTAGTATAGTAATCTCTATAATTAAACTAATTGATGGATAGCCAGTAATTACATTACTTAATTGGCTAAGATCATCCCTGATAAACACATACTGCATTTATTAATAAGTAAATGGTTTATCATCATGATCATTAGAATTAGCATGTTTAGACTGAAGTCTGTTAACATATGTACCAAACATTCAGGTTTTCCGAACAGTACAAGCTCAGATCATACTGCACTTCATGGGCCTACATTGTTTTGCAACCAGCTTTTCTACAAATTATCCCTAAAATCCCTATAAAGAGCCAATTTGCAGACAACAAAGTTTACACCTGTAAAATTAATTTCTTTTTCATCCAATCTGCATTACCCTGAGAATTCTAAGAATAGAAAGCAAACAGAGTTGATCCAGATGAAGTAGCTCAGTATGAGCCACCTCATCTAGATCTACCCTGCTTGCGAATTCAACTTCATGTATCTTCATTATTGGCACTTCAAGCATTAATCAAAAAGCTTATGTCAGCCTTATTGCTACCACTCTGTCCCTGGCTTCATGGGCTTGTATAATTTGTGGATACATGTATCTGCGGAGGCAAGGGAGATTAGTTCTTAACCAACTGTGTTACCCTCGTGAAACACTCTTTATTATTACAGTATGTGTCTGTTACCCGTTGGTTAGTGCTCTTGAATTCGAATCAGGCTTGATTCCTGTTGAGGGCGAACGTCAAGCCTAAATGGCATTTCATTGCAGAGAGCCATTCATAACCACTCTCCCATTGTCCTGATATGACTGAAGCACTAAAGATCTAAAACCAACAAGTGATCCATGCATCTTGATTTATTATTTTTATCATTTCAAATGCAGAAGAGACTATCAGTGGAAAATAAATTCAAAGTGCTCAAAGAAACACTTATCTACAGATACATCAGGTCAGTAAAATGTTGCAGTTTCAGAGTGGCCCACTATTCCAAGAATGAGGCAAATCATTATTTAGTGATTGAAATATAATGCAGTGTATAATGCAGACAGCTTATACGGATAATCTTGGCCAAAGGAAAATTCCATTTTGAGCATTGGCCACATCATGAAATATAAATGTTTTCATGCACAAATGTATATATTGGAATGCAAAATGAAGTCTGTAAATGCAGTCAAATTCCCATAATAGGGTTTGTTATTTGTTTAATAAACGAATTACATTTTTATGCCATCAGCAGCCTATGAAACTACAATATCCTTCATAAGAGGTGTGTAGTAAAACTGGTATGCCGGTGAATACTGGTTTTTAGTCCCAAGAGTTAATACCACGGTACTTTGCTGCTGTACCGGAACTTCAGTAATTTCTTAGATGGCGGAAATTAATGAATGATCCCCTTCCGTACATTACACCAAAGTTTTGTTCCAATATGTCGAAAATTTTGACCTCTGGCATCTGGCATACATCGGATAATTATTACATATGGCTGTTAAAGTATCACCACTGTTTGTAAAATTCTACCATGTGTCATAATTAATTTGATTATCGCAGCTGTTAGCCTGGTGAAAAGACCACCTACCAGCCAATCAAGATTGCCTACATGAAGCACTGAACCAAGTAACACCAATGTCTGTAAGAACGTAAGACCACCTACCGGTCAAGTAACCATTGCCAAATTAGCAAGGACTCGTATTCTATTCTATTCTATCCCATAACCTTACTAGATCGTTGGGGCACCACAGATGACTTCAAAACAATCCCTTTCCACCTTGTCCTGTCTTCAGCTGCCCTAGTTGAGCTGGCAAAATCCATTCCTGTCCACTCCTTGATATTGTCTTCCCACCTCTTCTTCAGTCTACCTCTTCTTCTTTTTCCTTTCACTGTGCCCTGAAGAATTGTTTTTGCTAAACCAGAAGACCTTGAGACGTGGCCAAACCACCTTAGTTTCCGTTTCTTGACCAGTGTAAGGAGTTCATCATATTCTCTAATGGCTGCTTGGATCTTCCTTCGAACCTCCTCATTGGTTATATGGTCTTTGTTCGAAATGTTCAGTAACCTTCGGTAGCATCTCATCTCAAAGGCCTGCGTTCTTTTCCACGGGTGGTAAACCTAGGAACTACCACGAAATTGTGTTAACGTAATTTTGTTCCCAAGCCACATACGGGACATAACGGGGTAGTTTCCAGGCCGAAATATTGATAAACAAAGGTTGGTGTCATTTTGGTTTTTGTTTTATTTTACTACTAAGAACGAACAATGGTGAAATCGGCCAATATGGTTCCGTGTAACTATGTCTCAGCGTCCCCTCTAGCCCAAAATTCTATATGAAAAGTTATTTTCTTTCTTTAGATTTTTGTTTCCCCACTGAGCATCGGACCAACTTTCCCCAACTTACGGTGCCAGTTCGAAGGAATTGAGCTCGTATCCATCAAATTATATTGAATTTGATATCATTTGCCGATGAAAATGATACAAAGACCCTTACTAAACGTTTCTGCATAGAAAACAGAAGCCAAGATTTTACTCGTAAAAGATTCAGTTCTCGTTTGTCATGTGTGGTAGTTTCCAGCTCATCGTGGTAGTTAAAATGCTATTGTGGTAGTTGCCAAGACTTTGTAGGATTTTAGTAGTAGTTCCCATCAGCAGATGTTCACTACTCAGGGGCTACTTCAAATTTTTAAAGACGGGTTGATCGGGCCGAACCTTGAATACCCCTCTTATTCATACAAAGACCTTTTCAAACAACCTTTTGTCGGCTAAAATTTGTCGACTGCCTGAATTTTAAATTTAGTGGGCTATTGAAATGATGAGAAGAATGAATAGAAGGAATATTTACATAGCTAATTTGTTGTTGAATAAACATGCCTCATAATTATCATATAACATGCCCGTTCATCGTCGCACTAACATGTATATAAAAAGTGACCCAACCCGAGGGACCATCGAATTACCGCAAACCACTGCAAACCACCGCAAACCACTTTTGAAATAGGTTTCCTGATATGAGGAGAATATAGAATATGCTTTAGCATAACGTTTTGGGTGATCAACGTAATGCTTTTACCATAAGCAGCATCACCACCCCGATCACCGCAAACCACTATGAAAATGTATTACTTGGTATGTAATAGGCATAAGTGTTCTATTTTCGGTTAACAAAATACTGGTTTAATTTCGCCCTGTCACTTTAGCCTAAAGTTAATATTTTTTATATACTTATATTCAGAGTACCCCCTCTCCCTGGGTTATGAAGTTCAAATTGTAAAAAATTAACAACCTACCATACTTTATACAATCTTTCTTGATCTTTAGCTATCTCATTATTCAGTCTCGTCCACCTATAATTTTCCATCACCCTCAATACCAATACTAGCGAATTGTAGTGTCAGAGGTGCTCTTATTCTAGCACTTTCACATCCATTTTCACCCTTTTCCATTGTTATCATATATAAAAAAGGTGGTCTGCGGTGGTTTGCGGTGGTTTGTGGTGGTTTGCGATATTTCGACGGCGCGCAACCCGAGGATATCCCCCTTTTTTCTGAAGCGCAAATACTAACAATACTTTGGGCCAGTAGTCTCAGCCTGCCATTTTATCTTATAGTTGACTGAACATGGAACTACCACGTGGCGAGTGACGCAAATTTATATCAAACTGTTATGTCTGTTGTTTGGTCCACCGGGGCTCAACTGATGACCTTCTTTTGCTTCAGATTTCCAGAGGTGTTGTTTGGCAGTCCAGGGATCTCCAACTGTCACGCAGCTCGTTGTATCTGTTGAGTCCTCGTCTTTTGTTTACCGTGATGATTCATTGACGAGTTGGAGGTTTATCATGGGAAACGAACAACCAACTAAATGTTTTGTACCACTTCAGAAACTGAGGGTGGGGTTGGCGCCGTAAAACTAGTTTAAGCCCTCCACCAGTAGTTCATTACTGGCCGTTCCAAGGCGGTAGTTCTGTTGTGGTTCTCTGTTGCCTGTTTTTGGTGTCAGAGTTTCTGTGATGTTTCACCTTATGTGTGTTCATATCATATTTAGTTCGGTTTGGGTTACTGAATGGCCACCTTTCGGGAAAAAGCTGCCCCTCCGTTTTTAGGTGTTCTATCTAATTCCCATGGGTTGGGATTTTTTGGCTGTCTAATCCCCATGGTATCCCCCCCCCCCCCCCCCCCCCCCCCCCCCCCGAAATATTGATAGGTGCACTAGTATTGGCGATTCTTAAACGAGCGGAAAATCTGTTGATGGGAACTACTACATAGTCTTGGCAACTACCACGATAGCATTTTAACTACCACGGTGCGCTGGAAACTACCACACAGGACAAATGGGGCATGAATCTTTTACGAGTAAACGCTCGGATTTTTTTCTATGTAGAAACGTTTATTAAGGGTCTTTTTATCATTTTCATCGGCAAATGATATCACATTCAATTTAATTTGACAGATACGGGCTAAAATCCTTCGAACTGGCACTGTACGTTGGGGAAAGTTGGTCCGATGCTCAGTGGGGAAACAAAAATCTAAAGAAAGAAAATAACTGTTCATATAAAATTTGGGGCTAGAGGGGACGCTGAGACATAGTTACACGGAACCATATTGGCCGATTTCACCATTGTTCGTTCTTAGTAGTAAAATAAAACAAAAACCAAAATGACACCAACCTTTGTTTATCAATTTTTCGGCCTGGAAACTACCCCGTTATGTCCCGTATGTGGCTTGGGAACAAAATTACGTTAACACAATTTCGTGGTAGTTCCTAGGTTTACCACCCGTGTTTTCTCTAACTCTGCTGTCAAGGTCCATATACCTCGTATAGTCAACTTTTTATGGCAGCGTTAATCTGCAAAACATCTAATCCAAACATAATGACTGAGCTTTTGCTCTTGCCAGGTTCGGCAACATCATCTTGGATGAAAGGTTTGATCTTAATATTAACCCATTGCATTCTGGGTATTTTTTGGCGTCTGCTGAAATTGTTGTCTGCATCAAAAATCAAGAAAATTCTGACAATATTGGTCTAACTAACTCTTGCAGAAATGATGTCTAAGCAACAAACAGTTGGGATCTCAGATCAGGCCCCACCTTTGTATTACTTTCCTGTTCACATCTTACATGAATCATGAGTGTCTACTTAGCAAAATCTGAGGAAGCTAGTCAATATGCGCTCTTCACATGTTCCTGAGTCACCCTATTTCCCACCTGGCCCATTTTGACAGCAGCAGAAAAGGCTTTGTTTTACTACTCCACAGTCTAAGTCTTGTGACATACCAGTGTTAGAAATAAGGCCCAGACAGCAACTTGCCCAGGGGGCAAGCTGAAATGAATTTCAACTTGTCCGCCATGATTTCAACTTGCCCCCAGTATTTCATTGCAATTAAACCATTTACATGTCATTTTCTTCCTAAGTCACGTAAGTAAACATAGTCCAAAAATGCTCTCCCTTTCTAAGACACTAAGCATGAATTCATGAACTTCAGAGATAACTGACCAACACTTTTGATCACAGCTCTGTCTAAGCATTTTCACAGCCCTACTTTGACTGGGATCCTTTTTTATTTTTCTCCTTCAAAACACTCTATTGGTGGGTTTCACACTTCTCATGCAAAACTTAAAAAAAGATATGAAACAAAATTATTTTCCAGAATTTTATCTCCCAGAATTATATAGGTTGTCCAGGGGGCAAACTTCCAAGACTATCAGCTTGCCCCCAGCAAATTTGACCTGTGTCAATTGACAAGTGGGCAATTGCTTATTTGTAACATTGCATACCATGGTAAATACCCTGGTATGTGACAAAAACATGGTTTCCAAAGTTTACAGTGGTATTTTGTTCTCTGCAGTACCCACCTCTATCCTCCATACTAGGCTTAACCTGTTTTAATAGCTGATAGCCCCAGGGTTCTCACTTGAATTTCAAAAATAGGAGTCCGGGACTCCTCCTTTTCCAAAAATAGGAGTCCCATCCTGAAAAAGTCCCATATGTTTTAACATAAAATTTAGCCTATAAATAATCTTATTTATCTAGTTAAAATTGTCTTTGGATATTGTCCCTGAGAGATACAAAAGATAAAATACGGCCTGTACAAGACTGGACAGGGAAAGGGCAATGCTTTTGTGATTGGACATCAAATGATTATGTTATAGAAATGTAAAAAGATATGATATTGACAATTATTTGGTAAATCTTCCATTTTAAGTCAAAGGTATTAATTTACTTTTCCCTTCAGCAGAAGTGTAACATGTAATAGCTACAGGTCAGTACTATTCAGTGATGTCCAGTCCACTGCAACATTGCTTTCAGTAATAATTACAACTTATCTCAACCATCTCCCCCTCCCTGCCCTCCCACATCGACGCACCTTACCCCACCCGCTGACATCAAACGCTGAAATCCATTTACATGTAGATCTATTTTGCCTTTCTTAATTTGAGACACAGACTGATTGTGTATGTCCAAATCGAGTTTGATTTACACTTGAATGAATGCATACCTGTCGTGAAATCTTCCTGTGTTTATTGAATTATACATTCACTGCGAATATCTGCGCAAATCTGCGTCAATAAGAGTTCTTATATCGCGTGTTGAAATGAATGTTTAGAACTCGTGGATTTCCCAAAGCGTTATTTATAGATCTACACTGGTACTCGTTAAGCACGTGGTGCGCGAGATATGGCGGGAAACAGACTAAAAACGGCAGGAAAGAATTTTAAAATGCACGAACTGAAGATCTAAAAAGTCACCAGTTTCCGGGAATAGCAACAACTGGCCTTGCTAAAATATAGTAAAATTATCCCTGATGGCCGCTTCTAGCAACTTGAAATTACTGATTGCATTTTCCAAGATAAAAAAAAACAAGAGGGCCATGAGGCCCTGAATCGCTCACCTGAACAATTGGCAAAATGTCTTTTTCTTATGTCTGAAATTGCCAAAATATGAGCCTTGGGTCAAAAGACAAAGATTGACTATGACTTCTTGTACTCATAAATCTTCATGTACTCATTAAGTCAACCATATATACCATATTTTAGGCCAAAATCTTCAAAACTTTCCATGAAATCTTATGTTCTAGCATTTTCCCATATTTGACCATGCCGCAAAAAAAGGTCAAGGTAAAACCAAGGTCATCATTTGAACAGTCTTGGTAGTACTCTAGTACTACATGCTACTTACCAAGTTTCAAGGCCATTGGTGTATTGGTTCTGGAGAAGAAAAATAGTAAAGATTTAAATGGGTGTGATGGCCATGTTGGTCATGTGAGCTGAACCGTTTGAACAAATTTTTGTTCAATCAGCCCCTGGAGGCTCTTAGTTGAAATGTGTTTACAATTGGCCCTTTGGCTTTTGAGGAAATGTTTGAAAATGTCAAAATATGTGAGACCTGGGTCAAAGGTCAAAGAATGACCTCGACCTCTTGTACTCATAATTCTTCTTGACCTCATTTAGAAGACTATATACACCAATTTTTAGGCCAAAATCTTCAAACCTTCCCATGAAATCTTATGTTCTAGCCTTTTCCCATGTTTGACCTTGCCATAAAGAAAAGGCCAAGGTCAACCCAAGGTCATCATTTTTAACAATCTTGAGTGACCTTGCCATAAAGAAAAGGCCAAGGTCAACCCAAGGTCATCATTTTTAACAATCTTGAGTACCCAATACTACATACCAAGTTTCAAGGCCATTGGTCAATTGGATCTGGAGTAGAAGACTTTTAAAGGTTTTTACCATATATGGGCATGGCTGATCATGTGACCCAGACCAGTTGCAGAAAGTTTCGTTCCCTCAACCCCTGAAGGCTTTATATGAAGTTTGGTTACAATTTGCTCAATGGCTTTAAGAAGAAGTTTGAAATTGTCAAAATATGAGAGTTCTGGGTCAAAGGTCAATGAATGACCTTGACCTCTTGTACTCATGAATCTTCATGTACTCATTAAGATGACTGTGTTTACCAACTTTTAGGCCTAAATCTTCACAACTTTCCATGAAATCTAATGTTCTAGCATTTTCCCATATTTGACCTTGCCGTAAAATGGTCAAGGACAACCCAAGGTCATCATTTCAAACAATCTTGATAGTACTGGAGTACCCAATGCTACATACCGAGTTTCAAGGCCATCGGTCAATTGGTTCTGGAGAAGAAGATTTTTAAAGGTTTTTGCCATATATGGGCATGGCGGCCATGTTGGTCATGTGACCCAGACCGTACGAATAAATTTTTGTTCCCTCATCCCCTGTAGGCTCTATATGAAATTTGATTTCAATTGGCCCAGTGGCTTTTAAGGAGAAGTTTGAAATTGTCAAAATATGAGAGTTCTGAGTCAAAGGTCAAATAATGACTTTGACCTCTTGTACTCAAAAATCTTCATGTACTTATTAAGATGACTGCATACACCAATTTTTAGGCTTTAACCTTCAAAACTTTCCAAGAAATCCTAAGTTCTAGCATTTTCCCATATTTGACCTTGCCTTAAAAAAGGTCAAGGTAAACCCAAGGTCATAAATTGAACAATCTTGATAGTACTCGAGTACCCAATGCTACATACCAAGTTTCAAGGCCATCGGTCAATTGGTTCTTGAGTAGAAGATTTTTAAAAGTTTTTGCCATATATGGGCATGGCGGCCATGTTGGTCATGTGACCTGCACCGTACGAATTAATTTTTGTTCCCTCAACCCCTGTAGACTCTATATGAAATTTGGTTTCCATTGGCCCACTGGCTTTTGAGGAGATTGTCTAAAATTGTCAAAATATGAGAGTTCTGGGTCAAAGGTCAAGGAATGACCTTGACCTCTTGTACTCATAAATCTTCATGACCTCATTCAGATGACTGTACATACCAATTTTTAGATCAAAATCTTCAACAGTTTCCAAGATATCTTGTGTTCTAGCATTTTGCCATATAAAAGCACAAGGGACCAAATTTCACCTTACCATAAAAAAGGTCAAGGTCAACCCAAGGTCATAATTTTAACAATCTTGGTTGTACACGCATACCCAATGCTACATACCAAGTTTCAAGGCCATCGGCCTATTGGTTCTGGAGAAGAAGATTTTTTAAGGTTTTGACCATATATGGGCGTGGCGGCCATGTTGGTCATGTGACCCAGACCATTTGAACAACTTTTCATTCCCCCAGTCCCAGGAGGCTATGTATGAAATTTGGTTACAATTGGCCCAGTGGTTACAGAGGAGAAGTTGTTTGAAATTGTGGACGGACGACGACGGACGACGACGGACAACGGAGCCTGTCCATACTAAAAGCTCCCCTGGAGCCTTCGGCTCAGGTGAGCTAAAAAAACACCTGATTTAATACACACATGTAATGCCCATCAAGTACAGCGCACGAGCATAAGTACTACAAACAGTTGGGAAATAGAAAATGTGCCCTAGAAAAGGCACATACTTCCCCAGGCTAGATCTACCTGAAAATAAAATTTTCTCGTAAAAGATTCTCTTTTATGAGACGGCAGTTGCCCCTCTCGGGCTCTCATCCCATTGGCGAGAGTAATACATGTATATTGTAATTTTAATTTGCTGACATAGCCACTATCAAAGTCTCACCTTCTGTCAATTAATGCCATGCAGTAGATCTACTTCTAAAGATGTAAACTGACCAATCATGTGAGGCGGTATAGATCTAAGACACAGATACCGTGCTGACCCAATTCGTTTATATTGATCAAAAGATCGCCGGTTATTAGCGATTAAAGAAAGTAATACTGACACGTGCCCTGCTTCGGTAGTGGGGATAAAAAGGTGTGAAATTCCAGGTAACTAACAGGTAGCATTTACAACCATTTTATTGATTATCGGGTCAGATAAATGGCTCCTCTATAGTTCTGTCAAAGGTGTCAGCAACGCGTGTCTTCTTCACAACTTGTGAAAACTGATATTTATGGTGGTTTTAAAGGAGTACAGCCGGAAAAATACCGCGTCCGCGGGAATCCTCGGAAGGCAATTATTGGCGTCTGGGTCGGAATTTTCGCGTCCAGGGACGCCGAATTCGGTGCCCCCGAGATCCCTGAGCCCCTAATCCGAGCCTTCTCTGACTGAAAAAGCCTATTTATAATTTTGATTGGCGGCTTATTGGGTTTGCAGCCAGAGAAGACTCCGGTTACTGAGCCCCTTGAGAGAAATTATAACTCGTGCCCTGATACAGACTAGTCTCTTTAATGAGGATTAACATTAGCTCATATATTTTATAATATCACACGTGACACTTCCGTTCAGCTAATTATTTTCTGTCAAAGATTTAGATGAAATGCATATGGCCCAAAATCTGCACCACTTTCCACCATTTAGCATTTGTTTAAGTTGTTACCTCCTATATAGCCTTGGTAACAGCTGGTAACGAGCTGGGAAATATCTGCACCACTTTCCACCTTTAGCATTTGTTACCTCCTATACGTTATTCATTGTTACCAAATGCTAAGGGGTGGAAAGTGGTGCTCATTTTGGGCCCTATCTAATGAAATGTCAAACCCTAGAAAAAATTTACTACATTAAAATTTGTCCAATAGACAAAAAGTCCTTTATAGTCAATGGTCTGTCAACTAGGTTGTTTTTTCTCACCAAATAATCCTCTGCATTTTGAGACTTAAACATTATACCTCCATATAAACCTTTGCAGAAGCTGCTACTCAGCTATCAGGAATCCTTTAGGGTCAAGTCAGGTAAATTCGGACAACAGGTAAATTCGGACAGTGGCATTGTTTCCTTTATATGTCAGTTGTTTGGAATTACTACAAAAATAACTAAGCAAACAGTGAAAATCCTGACGAGACGGCTCATAATTGAGCAAACAGTGAAAATCCTGGGGAGATGGCTCATGAGGCGTCTCATCTGGATTTTCACTGTTGGCAATGGTATGTCCGAATTTACCTGCTGTCCGAATTTACCTGACTTGACCCTAAATGAAATGACAACAGACAAAACATTGTGCACTGAAACCAGTTACCTCTTCAAATCTTGCTCTTTCCTGCACTTTGCCGGCTTTCTCTGATTCTAGTTTATCTATGGCATATCGTAAGTCTGATATTTCACAACTCTCTTTTTCATATTTAGATGCAAGTGCTTCTAATTGTTCTAAAGCCCTGATCACCCTGGGCATTAAATCAGTCACTGAATCAACCCCATAAGCTTCTATCAACTTCTCAAATTCTTTGCCAATTCCTGCGGCTTGATCATAAACATCTGTGACAGAAACGTCCAATAAAGAATTAGAATCATCTTCCATAGTTCTGTGAAGAGGGAAGTAATCCATCTAGGTGTTATATGTCCATCCTCTTTAACTTCCTCAATATTTTGTATCTGTGTGGAAAAAATGATCTCTTCCTACTGTTCCCACTATCTGTCAAGCACCTGACTGATTACAAATATTGGTCCCGCAGAAAAAAGACTGTTTTCTTTCTTTCATAAATTTTTAATTATAATTGAAAGTCTAAAATTAAAGTAAACAAAGAGAAATATTTCAAATGAGATTGATTACATTTTGTGTCCAATTATTAGAAAATATTTTAAACCATAAACGCAGAGCGCAGTTTGGTCAGTTGGAATCTGACCTTTAGACCATGGGAGCCTCGGCGGAGGAAAACGGACTACTTTCTGAAATCTAATGATTTCCTCTAGTCATATTCTCTTGGCCATATTCTCATATAAAGCTGTCATATACCAAATGTTACATATGACATGCAGTCATACTATTTAAGCATGATAAAAACTATAATGACCACATAGGACCTGTAGTCATATTTTACTTAACCTACAAATATATATGTTACATGCAGTCATATTGTCTCATATGACCTGTAGTCATATACTTCTTAACCTACAAACATGTTGCCAAATAAGACCTGTAGTCACTCTACTAAACCTTCTTCATGTGAGCAGAAATGTCACTTGCAGTCGTATTGCAACTTCGGCCCTGTAGTCATAGTCTGCTTAACCTGCAAACATAAATATTATTTACAGTCATATCGTTACCAATGACCTGTTATATACTGCTTAACCTGCAAACATAATGCCACATATGACCTGTAGTCATATTTTTCTTAACCATCAAACAGAAATGTTACTTGCACTCATATTGTAACACATGGCCTGCAGTCATAATCTACTTAACCTTAAATCAGAAATGTTACTTGCAGTCATATTGCCACATAGGACACGTAGTCATATTCTACTTAACCTACAAACATAAATGTTACTTGCAGTCATATTGTAACATATGACATGTAGTCATAATCTGTTTAATCTTCAAACAGAAATGTTACTTGCAGTCATATTGCCTCATAGGACTTGTAGTCAAATCCTACTTAACCTTCAAACATAAATGTTACTTGCAGTCGAATTGTCTTAACTGTTTAACCTACAAGCATATTGCCACACAGGACCTGTAGTCAAATTCTACTTAACCATCAAACAGAAATGTTACTTGTAGTCATATTGCAACATAGGCCCTGTAGTCATCTTCTACTCAACCTTCAAAAAGAAATGTTACTTGTAGTCATATCGCCACATAGGACCTGTAGTCATATTTTACTTAACCTACAAACATAAATGTTACTTGTAGTCATACTGACACATATAACCTGTAATCCTTTACTGCTTAACCTGCAAACATATTGCCACATAAGACCTGTAACCATATTATTCTTAAGTCTTAACCCACCAAACAGAAATGTTACTTGCAGTCATATTGCCGAATAGGGCTGCATAATTGTCACTTAAAGTAATTTGCAACATAGGACCTGTAGTCATATTCTGCTGAAACTGCAAACATAGATATTACTTGCAGTCACATTGTCACATATGACCTGTAGTCATATATATCCTTACATATATGTCTGACTTAAGTCATATGCCAAATGTGACCTCTTGTCATTCTAATTGCGTACTTATGTTCCATAAGTATTAATTAAACAGCGGGACCAGTCGACCAAGTTATTTGTATTTAGATTGAATGTATTTGCTTGTTCAATTACGGTATGTGTGATTACCTCAACGCCATATGACGTAGCATTCTCTCTATATGTAATACAAATTTTCATTGGTCAAAACTGTTGCGCGGTGAAGTCGTGATTGGTTGTTCACGCTTCACCCTGCGGAAATAGTCTTTTATTGTCAGTCAAATCGACAACATTAGTCGAATCATTGCTTCTTCATATTGAGAAGAAAACAAATTTCTTCATTGACAGAAGAACCTTTTCTTAAATCTTGGCTTTTCGGAGAAGTATCTGATTCTTCGGAGCCAGGACTCGATTGTCTTAGTAGTTAGTCAGTCGGGTCCAGCTGTACCACGGGAATAATGCTTGATAATAAACACACAATGGGTGTGCTTCCAGGTGACTTGTTCTAAAGAGCGTGTCTGTCCATGGTTTATATAATACTACATAACTTGATAACTTGATAAATTGGCAAACTTGATTTTATATTGCGATGGCAACTATTTCTTTCATGAATATACACGTGATAATTTTATGCATGACCATATTTGTCTGTTTCTTCGCCCGTACGTAATATATGAATACTCTTAAAGCACAGATTTTCTTGTGATATTTACTGGCGAAGGAATCTGTTACAGTGAGCATTTGTAATGTTGATCTCTTACATACTTGCAATGAGTTGTCATTTTTATGTGATCGGCTTTAAGTATGTGACCCTTTTATAATAACTACGCACAATTATACATGTAGCAGTTAGATTTATGGTCATTCTGTGAAAGGCCTCATATTTAGTATCATTATCGACATATTGAGTCGAATTGTTTCATCGACATATTGAGTCGAATTTTTTCATCGACATATTGAGTCGAATTTTTTCATCGACATATTGAGTCGAATTACAATATATCGACATATTTAGTCGAAGGAACTTTTGTTTGAGTTTGATAGTCATAGCTTGCCTTATTAAGGTGTAATTTTTAAGCACGCCGAACATGATTTTTAAACTTATAGAACTGTTGAATTTCATTGTTTCGATGTGTTTCACTTGGCGCTGGCAAGTATGACTTATCGCCAAAGCTTAAAAAGAACAAAGACGTGTTGCCGAGTTCTTTTTTGTCTTTCTTACATCGACAAATGTTCATATATGCTTAACATTGACTGAACAGACTGGTCCCGAATTTTTTAAACTTTATCCCCTACCCCTGTTTGTGTTTTGGCGGACCTTCGGTTTGGCGGATTTTCTCGTGTGAGAATATTGTATCTTCATTTTTAAAATGTTAAATAGCAAATGAAAATAATTTTATGTTATTTATTTCTTGTATATATGTACATAGTTTTAAATTCCGGCAAACATTAAAGTATTAAGTTTTACCATGTCTTAGTACTATATTCCGTCCAAGTTTAATTGCGTACTTATGTTCCATAAGTATTAATTAAACAGCGGGACCAGTCGACCAAGTTATTTGTATTTAGATTGAATGTATTTGCTTGTTCAATTACGGTATGTGTGATTACCTCAACGCCATATGACGTAGCATTCTCTCTATATGTAATACAAATTTTCATTGGTCAAAACTGTTGCGCGGTGAAGTCGTGATTGGTTGTTCACGCTTCACCCTGCGGAAATAGTCTTTTATTGTCAGTCAAATCGACAACATTAGTCGAATCATTGCTTCTTCATATTGAGAAGAAAACAAATTTCTTCATTGACAGAAGAACCTTTTCTTAAATCACCCACCCACGACCACCCTGTGTTCATATAATTTCATAGGATATGATAGGTATGTGCGAGAGTAAGTGGTCGGATTTTCTCGTGTGAGAATATTGTATCTTCATTTTTAAAATGTTAAATAGCAAATGAAAATAATTTTATGTTATTTATTTCTTGTATATATGTACATAGTTTTAAATTCCGGCAAACATTAAAGTATTAAGTTTTACCATGTCTTAGTACTATATTCCGTCCAAGTTTAATTATGCTCTCTATGGTATGATAAACCGCAGTCATATCGAGCCGACGATTGCCACATGCAATTTGTTGTCATATTCTTCTTTACTACGTCATTCTTAGAGGACTATTTCGCTGAGTGTTAAAACCGAATAAAAATGTCATAAAAATGGAACGGACCAGAGGTTCAATTCAAACTAACCAAAGTGCGCTCTGCGAAATAAACCGAAACGGTCACAAACTGTCAAAACATTTGGTGTGACGAATCACCTTGAACTTGAACTTGCTTCATCACAGTCTTTTCTGGATTTCAATTGTTGCCCGTGATGACTCTCTGATGAGTTAGGGGACCTCCATACGAATCGAACTACCAACTAATAGTGTGCACCGCGGCGGAGGGTGAGGGTGAAGGTTTGGGCCCAGTAAAACCGGTTTAACCCCCCCATTAGTTATTACTGACAGTCCCCAGGCGGTACTTTCGTTGCGGTTGCATTTGTTTTATGTTCGGTGCTGTTTAATTTATTGTGTCTTCATTTTAACCCTTCTATGATAAAAATTGAAAATAGGTAAAAATAGTTGTTAAATGTTTTTCGTATAATTTGCTTAGTCTGTTGTAACCCTTCTGTTAGTCTAAATTATTTAGTTCAGTAAAGATAGCTGATTTGCCACCTATTTGGGAAAGAGCTTCTAACTCGGCTTATCACTTGTAATTTATTGTTTGTTGGGATGTCTTTGTCAATCTTTCCCTTTGATGTTGGGCATAGGGTTTGGGATCTGATTCAGTCAGTTCCTGAAGTGTAGTTACTCTTTAAATTTGAACTAGAGGAACTCCATCCTTGATAGGATCACCGTTTGAAATACGTCGTCTTCACGAGTGAAACATTATTAGAAACTTATTGTTCTTTATATGTACATATACGAGGCAGCATACACCAATGACGCAGCAGGGCGAAATTATCTTCTTTAACAGTTTATGTTTTCACTGGGCAGCGAACATAGGGCAGTTACCTTCGCGGCAGCAGGCTCAGGGCTCTGCTAACATTAGCCTTTAGTGACTAAACACCCGCCGTATCCTTGTGTAAGCATCTGGGGAATTACTTATACTCCCATCTGAATACCAGTTTTGATTACGTCAGTCTCCAATATCACTCAACACTATTTACTTGACAATCGAAGGGGTCAGTGCAACAAGGGACCTATCTCCACATCTGGCAAAAAAAGAGTTAACCACTCTCTCATGCAGAAAACATATTTCCTCACCAAATTAGCTCCCCTCTGACCACAAAATCAGCCAAGAAATGTTTTTAAAGTGGTTGTTAAATTTTCACAAAGGGCCGATCTCCATTTTGGGCATATTATGCAACACAAGACCTAAATCCATCGAATTTTTTACTTCATAATTTTTCATCAAATTATCGTTTTAGAATTAAAAGGTGTATCTAATTAACTTCATTTTTAGACCTTTTGGTGACAAACCTCATTTTGAACTAAATCTAACCTTTTTAAAATGTTAATTATTGATTCCAAGATTTCATAATGAAGTTAGGACCTTTGTTGCATAAAAATCATAATTTGTTTGCAATAATCTGGCTTTATATCGGACTGTTTCATATTTTGACAAATACTTTTAGTAGAAATAAGTTATCCTCACAATGTTACATACTTTTTGATAACTGATGTGGCCACACTAATTTTTAAAAGGAAATTTTCAGCTTTATGAAATACGGAGTTAGGCCATTTATTGCATGCACAGACTCGCTAAAATTCTGGTTTTCACATTAAAACTAGTGGAATACTCACAACATCGCTTGAAAACATTGTTCCTAAACATATGTTGACTATCCGTGCAAGGAAGATCAATTATTTCGAGTTTCAAGAAAAATTATGTTTTTTTTTGTTTTGTTTTTTTTTTTTGCAATTTTCTGAAAATTACGAAAAATGGAGATAGGTACCTTGTTGCAGTGACCCCTTCAAATTATAATCACAACATCAACCCTTTTCCACAGGCACAGACAAGAAATAGTACTCTTGAAGATATGTTAACGACTCTGTCCCTGTCTTTCTAAACAGAACACCATTTACCCTACTCCTATCACCAGCTCGTGCAGTGGGCTCTCAGTTATAGGCAGGTGATGCTAACTACTCGCGAGCACCTGATCAGACCTCAATTTCGGGGTCCATATCTGTGTGTCCTAAATATTCCGGAATCGTCAATGTTTAAAGGACTTAAGAGTTCGGGGTTATGATTTGGGTACTTTGACCACTTTCATTTATCTCCAGGTCACCCTCCACAAGAATCTCAACATATTAACATTAAAATTTACATAGCCTATGGAACTAAAAGGACCTTGCTCGAATATGGTATGAGGAAAAATGTGAAAAATACTTTTATAACGACCCTTCATATAGCAGTGGTAACTTTTACCCTCTTTGTTACCTCGTTTCCAGCGACTAAAAAGAAAAGATGAAAAAATCCTGCACTGAGTAGAAGTGACCTAGCAGCCATCCACTGAGAGTCTCCAAGGAAGGCACTGTTACGATGGGCTCCAGTGGCTGGTCTCACGTACAGGCGTATTGAAAGAAAGAACGCCGGCATGCATCTTCCCTGCAAATGGCAATATAAAAGGTAGCACATAAAGTAGCGTATGGAGTGACCACGTCTGGTGAGAACTGCTGGATGATGAGCTGAGTGCCTGGGATATCAACAAGACCATGTGTGATCCTATAAATTATCACCAGCTTTGTCTGGAAGCGTCTTTGCTGCAAGGGTTCCCATTTAAGCTCGGCTATCATGCCCGAACCCCTACTTGCAGTGAGGTAATCCTCTGTTACAAATCTTGCCGCACTTAGCTGAACTATAGTTTAAACATATTATATTGCCAAATAATCTATCAGCTGGAAAACGACCTCTTTCGAAACACCTCATTTCGAATCGAACAACAGGTTCGCCAATTAAAATAATCTATACAGCAACTGGGTTGGACCACAAGTTCTTACAACATTAGTTACGACCCTGCTAGACTTATACAACTCTCCTACTTAAAGCGTATTTTATTTTTCTGAATATTTTGCAGTCTCGAACAAGCTCTAGCTATAGATTGGCCAGAAGTAGGATTTTATTCAGCTGCCCTTAAAACGGGATCAGAAAGGCATATTGCTGAATATCACACTGAATATCTGAATATCCGTACACTTGTATAATACTTAGTTACAGGCAATGACACGAAAGTTAGACATACTGTAGGTAAGGTGTAACCTCTATACAACGCAAACATGCAATACAAAAAAAGAAACATGTACAAAGAAAGTGGCAATAACTAATGCAACCAGAAGACCAATTGTCCTGTAGCTCACATGAGACATTACTGTCAACAGACACAATTTGCCATTTCCCTCATTTCTTAAAAAAATTAAACCAGTGGCTTTACAGGAGTGCATATTTAATTTCTAAGATCTCAGTGACCGTTAATAAGTTCAAAGAATGACTGTGACCTTTGCTGGTCTTATGTCTTTATGTATTCATTTAGTTAACCATAATTTACATTTATCATATCTGGGCTAAAATAGTTACCATGAAATCCACTGTTAAAGCTTTTTCCAATATAAAAGCATAAGAAATCAAAGTTGACCTCACCATGAATTAGGTCAAGGTCAACACACGGTCATCATTTGTTAAAAAAAGAACTTTGTACGGCCTTAGTCCCCAATGCTACACATTAACTTTCACGGTCATTGGCCCTTTGGTGTTGGAAAAGAAGAATTTTAAAACGTTTTGCCATATATGGGCATGGCGGCCATCTTGGTCATGTGACCAAGAGCATCTGCACAAACTTAGGCACCCCTGAGACTGTGAAGCTCGATTTGAAATATAGTTTCAATCGATCCGGTGTCTTCAGAGGAGAGGATGATTGAAAATGTTGACAGGCGACAGAATCTCAGTGACCTTGAATGAAGGTCACATAATGACCTTGACCATTAACAACATAATGTTTTCATTTGCTCATTTATTTGACCATATATACCAACTATCAAACCTTAGACTTAAATAGTTTCTGAGTACTTCACTGTTTAAGCATTTTCCTATATAAAGGCATAACGCACCAAAATTGACCTTTTAATGAATAAGGTCAAAGTCAAAAGCACAGGCATGAAATGGGCCCGAGCGCTCATTGCTACGTACCAAGCTACAAAGCTTTATATGAAATATGGCTTCGATCGGCCCAGTGACTTTAGAGTAAGCGATGTTTGAAAATTTTGACAGGCGACAAAATCTCAGTGTTTTTGAACAAAGGTCAAAGAATGACCTTGACCTTTAGCAACACAATGTCTTCATTTGCTTATTAAGTCAAATATATAAACTAAATATCATAACTTAAAGGTAGGTTCCTGTACTTTGGAATGCATCATAATTTTGATGATTTTTTTTATCCAAGTTGTTGGAAAGCACTTATAAAGAGGAAATGAATAAGTTTCACTAAAAAGTGTAAATAAAAAAAATCGTAGAAAAGTCGTTTTGCAAGGGATTTCCTAACTCTGCTTCGCACACCAGTTAGCGCTATTTTTAGTTGGCGCCAAAATAGATAACATAGCTGACGTCATGCTGCATTGCATTTCGGGATAGTTTTAACCCATCCGCCATGCCAGGACCTCTGGAAGAGCTCAGGGTAAGAGAAAATTAACCGTTGGCGAATGAAATCAGAAACTGCAGACTTGTAGACATATATACATATTTATATTTAGAACTGGAATTCCAACAAAAGAAACTAAACCAAAGGGAAAACGACTTTTTTCTACAACATCTGACGATTTTCTCAGTGGCAACAGTTTCAGAAAAATAAGAGAATTCAATACTAAACAGAAAAAGACAAAATTATTTTGTGAACATAATTGTTATCGCTAGGCCAGGAACCTACCTTTAAGACTTTAAAGTTTTTTTTAGAAATCCGCTGTTTAAGCATTTTGCCATATAAAAATATATTTGCCATATCAAAGTTGACCTTGCCGTATTAGATCAAGGTCACTACATAGTCATGATTTGTATAAAAAAGAAGGGACCGGGTCCTCCATGCTAACTACCAAGCCCCATGATCACTTGGCCTTTGGTTCTGAAGAAGAATATTTTTAAAGGGTTTCTGCAATACATGGGCAGGCATGGTGGCCATTTTGGTCATGTGACCAAAACCGTGACCAAAACCGTCTGAACAAATTTTAATTCCTTTGACCCAGTAAAGCTGCAAGATACCCAAAGTTACTAATGAGGAGGTTAGCAGAAAGTGGAGAATATGACGAACTCCCGACCCTGGTCAAGAAACGGAAGTGGAGGTGGTTTGGCCACGTCTCAGTGTCTTCTGGTTCAGCAAAGACAATTCTGCAGAGCACAGTGAAATGAAAACGAAGAAGAGGTAGACAGAATAAGAGGCGGGAAGACAATATTAAGTAGTTGACAGGAATGGACTTCGCTAGCTCAACTAGAGGAGCTGAGGGCAGGACTAGGTGTAGAATCATATGTGGTGCCCCAATAGACTCGTAAGGTCATGGGATAGACCAGACTAAAAAGTAGTTTTATGTTCCCCCCTATTGTGTGTGGGTGGATGGGGATATATTGTTTTTGTGCGGACCCGTCGGCTTCTTTGTACATAGCTTCTTGTCTGCACTCTACCTCCCGAATAGATGGAGGGATTTTGACCAAACTTGCATAGTTACATCAGTGGGTTGGGAGAAAGAACTGATTAGATTTTGAAAATGTTGAATCTATTTTCAATGTCACAGGTCAAAGAATGTTGAACATGGTTTGTCAGCACTCTATCTCCTGAATGGATGGAGGGATTTTTACCAAACTCATACAGACATATCACTTGGAGATGGAAAAGAACTGATTGGAATTCGGTGACATTGATCCCATTTTCAAGGTCACAGAGTGTTGAAAAATGCCTTGTCTGTACTTTATTTCCGAAATGGATGGATGGATTTCAATTAAACTTGCATAGATATATCATTGGGAGACGGAAAAGAATTGGTTAGATTTTGGAGACCTTGACCCTATTTTTCAAGGTCATGTGAGGTCAAAGAGTGTAGAAATGCATTGTCTGCACATTTTTCCTCTGAATGGATGAATGAGTTTAAATCAAACCTCCACAAATATATCACTGAGAGATGCAAAAGAGTTGATTCAATATCGGTGATACTAGTCTACCCGATTTTGAAGGTAACAGAAGGTCAGAGAATGTCGAAAATAGCTTATTTGCGCCATATCTCACTGGGAGATGGAAAAGAACTGACTAGATTTTGGTGACCTTGGCCTCATTTAAAAGGTCACAGAAGGTCAAAGAATTATGAAATGGCTTGTCTGCATCATATCTCCTTAAGGGATTGGTGGATTATGACCAAACATAGACAAGTGTATAATTATGTATTTGATATTCATTTATTTCATACGAAATTTTGAATAGACTTTTGGACAAAATTAATATAAATTCTTAATATGAATTATTTATATGATTTGATCCCTGATATTTTATTGAAGAAAAATAATTTGCTATATCTATTTGGTAAAGAAATCCAATGTTGTTGTATCACACTCCGATCCGAGACTTTTCGGTAATGATCCGGTATTTTTTGACGCCCGCGGGATATACCGTATGGACGGTCCTACTAAAGACAGAAAAGGACTTACACCACCGAAAAGAACTTTCGGGCACCGAAAAGGACTTTTATTTGCCATTAAATGCCATATAAAACATTTTTTTTTTTAGATTTTTTTGTATAATCAGCGCTTGAATAATACTTTTATAAATTGTAGTAACTTTATTCTAAAGTTTCACAACAATATTACAGCACCGAAAAGGACTCCACTTCTAGTCAGTGAGGAGATGGCATGTATGCCGCCACTCCCGGTTTTCGACGATCAAATTGTGTCCGTTGTTATTTCAAAGTACACTGAATATCCAGAACCCAACTTATCATTCTAAATGACCAAACAGTCTTTTCTTTTTCAACACCAGAGCATTCTTTTCCATAGACACTTGTGGCGAGTTGACAGAGGAGGCCATATTTGATCACATGACCTGTCAATTTTTGGTAACCACACCTCCCAGTTTTCGACGATAGAAAATTGGTATTGTAATATTCATCATGAATTGATAAGGAACAGTTAGAGAATGTGGTTATGTTATTGTACAGTGTTTCTGATTTTAGCAGATGGGTTTATAGTTTTCTTGCTCCTCCGAAAATATGCAGTGCATTGAGTTTACGTGACCCACTCCTAAAAATGTTTTGTTCATTGTGAAAAGGAGCCATTGCACAAATGGGCGGGGCCTAAGTTTATTACTCTATTTGTATTGGTCGAATGCATCTACTGTGTGCAAAACGAATGGATGAAGACGCGTGATTGAAGACGAAAGAAAATTTTATCGTTTTATCCTTGAAAGATTGTGTTAAATTGTTTTTATCGTCTCTTAAATGAAGTCTTAAGTTTTAAAGTTACTTGTAAAATACTGTGCCTAGTGGTTTTATGCAGTTACAATTACTTTAAACTGTGTTTTTACTTATTGCGCATTTTGTGTTGGGCGAAGTGATGGCGGCCATGTTGCTTTTTTAGAATCCCAGCTTTTTAGATGTCCCTGTTCGTCATTCTTACTCTTTTTATACTCTTGGGTGGAACTCTTTTTAGACGTTGTACGAGTTCCCTGAATTTTAACTTGAAATTAGACGACAAGAAAATTGTAAACGGCACTTTTTATGTAACAGCTACCTGCTCAGCCTACGGCTCATACAAGATGCTAACAAGACGACAGTCCTCAACAAAATTACAGGAAAATGACAGCGTTGCATCCAGTTTAGCCCTTTGTCCAGCAGTCCACCCAGGAAGTGTTTCTTTTAAGCCTGTCCAGATGGAAACGGTGTCCTCAAATGAAGAAAAGTCTGTGGTGATAGCATCCAATGTATCTCCTGGAAAAAGCGCCACAAATGAACTGTACGCATCCTCTCTTGGAAAGAAAATTGTCTGTAGCACGAAAGACTACACTCTTAATAAGGAAAATGCCTTAAATAAAAAACTTATTGGTTGTGCGAAAGACCATATTGTCATAGAAATGAAATCAAACAAAAATTTAGTTCTGAAATTTAGTACAGCTGCATACGAATATACAAAATCAAGTATTATTGACTTTTTGAGTCTGAGTAATTTTCAAGTTGAGTTTGCATACAGTGAAGAAAAGTCGTTTGATGATCAAGGGATGAACGTTGAGACCCGTTATAAAGTGGTAAACAGAAAGGCAGACGGGAATCCTGGAAAGTTATCTAAACTTACAATAAACTGTTATCACACAACCTCTGTTATGCTGATAAATGGCAGTAAGGTGGACGTGTTTGTTAGAGATGGGTTGGAGCTACTTAGGAATAAACTGTCGCTGTGCTGTGATAAACTTGATCTTGTGAATGCTGAAATAGAAAAAGTTATTAGAGCTTATCACTCAAATCAGATACTAGAAAATAGTGACTCAAAAACATTGAAGCCCTCTCTTAGTTGCAGATCTCCCGGCGGTTCGGAACAGGAGTGTAGTGATGACACAAACAAGACACTCTATTTATGTCCTAGCTGTGAAAAAGCTGCTGAACAACACACTATTTGCTGCGAAGAATGTGACTCGTGGTATCATTATGAGTGCTTAGGACTAAGCCCCTCAGAAGTGGCTAAGATTAATGATGATATTCCTTATATATGTGACAATTGCAGTGATAATCAGATATACGGAGATGACAGATTGAATGACACTACACGTACTTGTAAAAGTGATAGCACAAATGCGCAGAATACTGCAAGTCCACTAGGCTCTTCTCAAATAGAAATAGACTATGATAATGATATTAGTCAAGATGTTAGATCTAGTGAAATTTCTGCTAATAACACTCAGCCCCAAAAGTGCGCGCCTGATGTTGATTCCCCAGTAGTGAACTTAGATCTCGTTACTCCAATCCAGGAATGTTCTGGTGGCTCATCGATGGAAAGCCAGTCACGTGCGAAAGCTGGAAATCATGCATATACAGAGTCTTCTGTGGATCTGACAATAACTCCTAAAAGCTCCCTTACTCGTACCGCAGAGCAACGTGATAAGAACATACGGAAGATATCTTCGGGCGGTGATTGTTTGAGCTCAAATAAATCTAAGACTGAATGTTCTGATTCTGGTTGTGGAGATAATGTGATCGAGGGGAATGGAGCAAATGTTAAAGATGATCTGTTTTTGTTTCTGCCTTCTGGTAATAATAAAAAAGTTAAAGGTACTTCTTCAAGTAATACTCGTAGTAAGAAAACTCAGGTTCTTGAACAGCAACAAATTAATTTAGACCAACTTCAATATATACAAAATCTGGAATCCAAAATAAAGGAGCTCGAACATACAGTTTCGGTAGTTAGGCGTAGGGACGGCTTAATTTCTGAAGTCCAAACGACATCAACTGATAGTAGTGGGATATCGCGAGGACAGAACTATTCCTCACATTCACATAGTAATGGTCAGTGTGATGGAGTCTTAGATGATGGTTTAAAAACTCAGTTAGGTTCAATTGACATGAAGCTGAAGCAACTTGAAATGAATCTGTTTCAAAATCTGTACTTAATGACTATGAATAGTTCGCAGGTTTACTTGCAACTTCAAAACCACACTTGTATGGTGCAAAACATTCAGGCGCAACAAATGGCGGCCTTTAATAATATCGCTACTCATCATTTCCAGCCTGGGCCTTCCACATCCTACTATAATCCAGCCTTCTCCAACTGGGCGCCGCAGATGAAACCATGTACAAACAGCTCAAACTATGTGTATCCGACGCAGTTTCAACCTGCTTTTCAGCCTCCAACCCAGTTCCAGTATGGGAACCCATTCATGTCAACACAGTTACAGCCTTCTTCCCACCTACGGCCAGTCTTTGACAGCCACATCCCTTATCCGCCCCAGCCTCAGACTGGGATTCAACCTTCTACTCCAGTTCAACATGTGAACCCTTTCTCAACACAGTTACAGCCTTCTCTCCATCCTCGGCCAGTCATCGACAGCCACATTCCTTATCCGCCCCAGTCTCAGCCTGGGATTCAATCTACAGCTTCGTTTCAACCTGCGGGGAAACAATTTTCAATACAGTTACAGCCTTCATCTCATCCTCGGCCAGTCTTTGACAGCCACATCCCTTATCCGCCCCAGCCTCAGCCTGGGATTCAACCTTCAACTGCGGTTCAACCTGCTGGGAACCCACTCTCAACACAGTTACAGCCTTCTTACCTACGGCCAGTCATCGACAGCCACATTCCTCATCTGCCCCAGTCTCAGCCTGGGATTCAATCTTCAACTTCGTTTCAACCTGCGGGGAAACCATTCTCAACACAGTTACAGCCATCACTCCATCCTCGGCCAGTCTTTGACAGCCACATACCTCATGCGCCTCGGTCTCAGCCGGGGGTTCAATCTTCAGTTTCGTTTCAATCTTCGGGGAAACCATCCTCAACACAGTTACAACCGTCACTTCATCCTAGGCCAGTCTTTGACAGCCACATCCCTCATTCGCCCCAGTCTCAGCCTGGGATTCAAGCGTCAACTCCATTACAACCTGATGGGAATCCGTTCTCAACACAGTTACAGCCTTCTTTCCATCCTAGGCTAGTCTTAGACAGCCACACCCCTCATCTGTCCCAGCCTCAGACTGGGATTCAATCTCCAATTCCGTTTCAACCTGCTTCTCATCCTCAACCTGCCTATGACAGTTGTATTCCTCCGCCTAGTCTTCCGATGGTTCCTGACGCAGCCACCTCCGGTCTTGGGGGTACAGGGACTGGTCACTATGATACATCTGGGTCAATTGTACATGGAATAAATCCTGGCAAACAGAGGCCCATGGATGCAGATAAATCCAATTCTAGATGTCAGATATACACCACCAATAGAGGTAGGAGTCGTACTACAAATACGTCCGGTTTGGGAAGAAATGCTATTACGGATCATACCGGCCAAGATGAACCCAGGCCTGCTGGGGGTGACGACTGTCTCGCCGAACAATCCCTAAAGCCACCTACAAATCAAAGGGCTGGGACTCCCTCTTTGCAGCTTTCCGGAAAAGACAACATCCCCTCTTCAAGGCAGTCAACTGAAAACCCCCCCTCTGACGAGGTGACAGCTATGGACCCGAGTACTCCTGTTGTTCGCGACGAGAATAGCTACGAGTCGGGAGAACTGAGTGTGGAAAACAGTACTTCTGCTTCTCACAGTGGCTCAAATGAAATAGCATCTCTACCACAGTCAAACGCAACTCCGTCTTTTTTATGCGACCCGAGCCTCAACAAAGAGCCCCCAGACCCAGTGCCTCCCACAGAAAGACAGTCGACATTGTTTCTTTCAACGTTGAAGGGGTGAAGGGGAATGCAGCAACACTGATAAGTCAAGCTAGTCGTGACAGAGTTATTTGTCTCCAGGAAACATGGTTATGGTCATTTGAAAGTGATGTTATAGACAACTTGGTGCCAAACTATTGTTCATACGTACGCTGTAGTGATATGAATGACAATATATCAAACTTCCAAGTCACGGTGCATAACCATATCGGACGCTATCTGTGAAAATCAGCGTTACTTGACTCTATCTGTGAGTGCTACGGACTCTATTTGTTACTTGTCATTGACGCTTCGGCGATTCAGTCGAAGAAAAAGGGAGAAAACGTGTAAGTACTGGGTTTCATGGTTTCCACGGAACACATACCTTATTTTTCTTAATATTTCCGTTGATATTATTCAGCTAGCGATGTTCAGTGCTTGTCATCAGTGAAATCAAATGCAGCGTGATAGTGCAGGAGCGTACATGACCCATGAAAACAAGGAAAAATTCAGTGTTTTTATTTGTAGGTCACGAATTTTGTCCTTAATTTACGAAGATAATTATGTTCTTGATAATTTACACATGTCGTTAGGTGCATAAATAAAATCTTTACGTTAATATCAATGTTTAAAGGACACCACCCATTATTTTCAATGTTCCGGATTCTATTTGTGTCTCCGAAATAATGTAATTTTATGCCAACGGACAGATGTTGTCCTCAAGGCAACGGACTATACTTGTGAGCAGCAACCTTACTTGTGATGTATGTTTTCTTTTTTTTTCAGCCAAAAACGTTGTAAAAGATCAAACGTGTGGTTGCATCAGCCAAAACGGCGAAGGCTAAGTCCCGAATTTGAAAAAAGTCCTGCGGCGCATGCTCAATTCATTTTCACAGTAGATTGCCAAAATGAAGCCATGTCACCCACAACGGTTCACTCAAAAGATGTAAAGGAAGTTGACAGTGCTCTCTCCATTTATGTTTTTTTTTTTTTACCTAATATCATGCATATACACCAACCTATAGATGTTGTTCATAATAAACCGCAACTCTAGGTGTCCACCACCGTTTGTACTTATAACTATTCTATTCATTCTATTCTAACCCATAACCTTACTAGGCCGTTGGTGCACCACAGATGACTTCGAAACAATCCCTTTCCACCTTGTCCCGTCTTCAGCTGCCCTAGCCGAGCTGGCAAAATCCATTCCTGTCCACTCCTTGATATTGTCTTCCCACCTTCTCCTCCGTCCACCCCCTCCCCCTCCCCTTTCACTGTGCCCTGAAGAAATATCTTTGCTAAACCAGAAGACATTGAGACGTGGCCAAACCACACCAGCCCCCGCCTCCCGACCAGCGTCAGGAGCCCATCATACTCTCCAATGGCTGCTTGGAACTTCATGAGAATCTCCTCATTGGTTATATGGTCCTTGTACGAAATGTTCAGTAACCTTGGATAGCATCTCATCTCAAAGGCCTGCGTTCTTTTCTCTAACTCTGCTGTCAAGGCCCACGATTCACATGCATACAGAAATATGGAAATGACAAGGGAGCGCATAAGTCTCACCCTTGATCCAAGAGACATGCCGCTATCTCCAAATTGGTTTCAGCTTGGTAAGAGCTGAAGTGGCTTGTGCAATCCTTGAGAGAACCTCCTGTTTTGAGCCATCATCTGAGACAACTGACCCATAGAAGCTGCTTACAGTACCCAGCTTCTGCCCTTTTAACTTGATCTCCCTCTGGATGCCATCTGCGCTGTTCGTCATCAGTTTGGTCTTCGCAGCACTGATCTCCATCTTACACCCTGTGCAGGATTGGTCGAGACTTTCAACTAGAGCCTCTAGTTCCTGCTCTTCCTCAGCTAGAGCGTCTATGTCATCGGCAAATCGCAGATTGGCAATGTTTCTGCTGTCCATGCCACCCCCCCCCTACCCCCGCCACATTATTCCAGAGTATCAGACATGATCCATTCGAGAAAAATGTTGAAGAGGGTGGGTGACAGAAGACATCATTGTTTTACTCCAACTGTTGTTCTGAACCATTCTCCTGTGCTGCCATTGATCAGGGCTGCACTTGTAGCCTTGTCGTACAACTGCTCAAAGGTGCGAACTAGACCTGCACCGACATTGCACCTCCGCATGGTGGCCCATAAGGCTGCATGCCATACCCTGTCAAAGGCTTTTAGAGCCGGAGTTCCTGAAGGATCTATATTGGGACCTTTACTCTTCATGTTATATATTAATGATATAGTAACTGATATTGGTTCAAACATTCGATTGTTTGCGGATGACACTAGTCTTTATTTTGTTGTAGACGACCCGATAACTGCAGCGAATTGTCTAAACACGGATCTTGATAAGATTTCACGGTGGGCCGCAACATGGCTAGTGTCCTTCAATCCTGCTAAGACTGAATCACTTCTAATCTCTCGTAAATTGAACAAACCTCATCATCCTGCTCTCTCTATGCAAAATCACCAAATCACCGAAGTTGACTCTCATAAACAACTTGGCATCTATCTTTCAAATGATTGTACCTGGCATCAGCACATAAAATATATCAAAGAAAAGGCTTGGTTTAGAATAAACATAATGAGAAAATTAAAATTTAAATTAGACAGAAAATCACTTGAAGTAATTTATACAGCATTTATAAGACCTCTTCTTGAATACGGCGATGTTATATGGGACAACTGTGCAGAGTATGAAAAAAATGAGTTAGATAAAATACAGAATGAAGCTGCTCGAATTGCTACGGGGGCAACGAAGCTTGTTTCACTCAATAGCTTATGTCATGAAATTTGTTGGGATTCACTCGAACATAGACGTAAAAATCATAGAATTACTTTATTTTATAAAATGATGCACAATATTACTCCACTTTACTTGTCTAATCTAGTACCCCAGTCTGTTAGTAACCTTTCTCGTTATAACTTGCGTAACTCTAATGATCTTCAAACTGTAGATGCCAGATCTAGCCAATATTACCACTCTTTTTTGCCCTCAACAATTAGAGACTGGAACAGTTTATCCGTAGAAATTAAACAATCTGATTCTGTAAATTCCTTCAAACGTCTCCTCAACAAGGGCAAATCAACAGTGCCTAACCACTATTACATTGGTAACAGAAAGGCCCAGATTCTTCATACTCGTATTCGTACTAATTGTAGCTCACTGAATCTAGATCTTTTTCTGAAGAACATCACTGAATCACC
This sequence comes from Ctena decussata, assembly GCA_963989385.1. Taxonomy (NCBI): domain Eukaryota; kingdom Metazoa; phylum Mollusca; class Bivalvia; order Lucinida; family Lucinidae; genus Ctena; species Ctena decussata. Next base: position 74,678,624 of record OZ022511.1, on the reverse strand, counting down.
TTTGTGTAGTTGCGGCAGTATTGAGAATGCGCAACACTTTTTCTTTCACTGTAGATATTTTGAAGTGCAACGAAGAGAACTGATGACTACGGTTTCTCCATACGCTATCCCCTCTCTTAAACTGCTATTGACCGGTGATTTAACTCTCTCACCATAAATAAATAATATCATTATTTTAAAGGTACATAAATACATTATAGACACGCATCGTTTTTGAATTATTATCATTATGTGCTTAAACACATGCGACTTGCTCTTAGTGATTGTCAGTTGCCAGAAATCTGAGTGCCCCTTGCAGCCAGCGCCCCATCTCTCTTTTCCCACAGGCAATGAGTTTTTTTTTTTTTCTTTTTTCTTGTTTCCTTTTTTTTTTTTTTTTTTATTTAGTGGATGTTTTTTTATTATTATTATTTCTTCTTTATGTAATCTATTTTATTATTTTTGTCAAAGTGTTTGCAATGAATTAATGCTCGTCAACTGGAGATTTACTTAGCCAGTATGTTATGTTTTACTCAGACTTAGATACATTACCGGTTGATGAACCTTCTTCATTGCGAACACAATTCCATCTACAGACTTCTAAAGATCTTTTCTCTTATGTGTCTCTTGTAAATTCATGTTTTGTCTAAAATATAAGTAGTACATGACCAGAGAAGTATATTCATTTTGCACAGACCGTTTTACCTTCTGCCTGATAGTGCACAGTTTATTCATGTTCAGGAGAAGAGCTATATAAGCTATCAGCTTTCGTTCTGATCCTATTTCTTAGTGTAACTATCTTGTTTATACATGTATGTTGTAATATGCATGCAGTTTTGGAAATAAAATATGTTTAAACCAAAGGCTTTTTTGAAATCAACGAAGACACGACACAGATTCTGCTGATGTTGGAGATACTTTTCACACAGGACTCTAAGGCTGAAGATCTGTTCTGTGGTGCTCCTTCCCGTTTGGAACCCAGCCTGTTCCTCAGCGATTATCTCTTCGGCTTGTGGTTTAAGCCTGTTCAAGGTGACTTTCAGCATGACTTATAACTGCAGCTGCAAAAAATATGTTTACGCGCGTATTGAAACGTTGATTCATTTCTTCGGCTTTGAGGTGACCAAAACCCTCTGAAAAGTTTTAAAATGTGTGCAAGAAGAGGAATCAATCAATCATGAACGATATCTAAATAGAAATCTGCCTCGTGTCGATACCGTTTTCGGATCACTAGACAAATGTAGGCCCATGCGTCTGAAGCACAGATAGTTTCCGATGATAATGGCAGATAGAGTCCTGTGTGAAGCACGATTAGCCACTGATAGAGTCTTGTGCCAGGCGCATATAGCATCCGGTGCCATTGTAAAAGGTAAAAAAATCCGATTTTCTTCAAAAAGGAGATATTCTTTCAACTCAGAGCCTTACAAAATATTAAATTCATTCATTAGGGTCAAACTTATCCAACCGATCTGTTTTCTTTCTATTGCGTTCGCAACTGATCGGCGTTTAAAGTGGACACACTCTTCAAATTTGTCAAATCTTGACCTTCATTCCAGCTTGTAGAATTGAAAGTAAGTACGAATTAGGCATAACAGCTATAGATACTGGAAGACACGGATGTCTGATGTTCCGTGCACCTTATGCCCCATAAGAAAATGTGTTGTTTACAATTATATTGGAGTTTATTAACACCCACCCTTACCTCGTTTTCCATTTTGGGACGGATAGAATCCTAAACTAACGCAAATAGACTCCGAAATACACAGATAGAGTCCAGTTTTCACAGATAGCGTCCGATATGGTTATGCACCGTGCAAGTGCCCAGAGGGAAAGGAGGAATTGCAATCATGTGGCCAAAAGCTTGGTCGAACTGTATCAGGCGCCTGGATGATGGAAATGAGAGAGTACAAGCCGTTGAACTGGTGACTGCTGACATCAGTCTGTGTATAATAAATGCATACCTTCCCACACTCAATCTTCCGTCATCCCGAGACAGCTACATGGAGATGCTGGACGTGGTATATGGCATTACCTCAAGATACTCTGGTACTCACAAAATTGTTTTGTGTGGCGACCTGAATGGCTCCCTTCTACCAACCCGCTCGAACCCTCACGACTCTATGCTTAAGGATTTTGTTGCTGAACAACAGCTGTTTCTGGACACCAGAATGGGCGATTCACCTACTTTCTTTGGTTACGGAGGGGGGTCATCACAGATAGACTATATTCTGACTAGTGATCAGTCGTTATTGCGGAATGTCTGCGTCGGAGAGTATTCCCCGATAAATATGTCCTCGCATGTCAGTGTGACTGCTACTCTGAATATAAATCAAGATAAATTATGTGGTACAAGTAGAAATAAGTCATTTAAAAAAGTTACAAAATTCTATTGGGAAAAAGTAGATGAAAATCAGTATCAATGTCTCTTGGAGAGATTACTGCAAACCTCAGACAGTACGTGTGAGCCGGTTGACCAACTCATCCAAATCCTGAAGGCAGCCAGTAGAAGGACAGTTCCGAATAGATTGGTGAAGGTTAAGGGTCCAAAATTTAAACTGTCTCCTACGGTGAGACAGCTTGAATCTGAATGTATAAGAATTTTCTATCTCTGGAAAAGCTCAGGATCTCCAGGCCCAGAACATCCTTTGACGATACAAAGAAAACTTTCCAAATATAATGTCAGAAAACAAATAATAAGAGAATTCGCCAGTGCCAGGGACTCTTTCTACCATGAGCTCATGGAGAATCCCTCAAGTCAGTATTTCTACCGCCTTATACGAAGAAATCAGTCAGTTCGTCAAGGTCATCCTGTCTCCCTGATTGTTGGCAACGAAGAGGTTGGGGAAAGCCTGCAGCAGTGCAGAGCTTTTGCAGCATATTTTGAGGATCTGGCTGTCCCCGATGCACACCCAAACTATGATCAGAGCTACTTGGACCTGTCCCTGTACCAGCTAGACTTAATACAAGAGATAGCCCGTTTGGATCCTGATCGGTTGCCTGTTATCAGTGAAAAGGAAGTACGCCAAGCCATCAGATCTCTGAATTCGGGTAAATCACCGGATGAGACGGGATTAACAGCGGAGCATCTAAAATATTCTGGAAACGTTCTGCTCCGTATTATAGCAGATATCTTTAACGACATTCTAAAAACGAAGAAGGTTCCAGATATATTTAAGTCTGGTATAATTACCCCGGTTCATAAGAAAGGGAAAGATCCTCGTAAGATGGATAACTACAGAGGCATTACGGTCTCTTCTATTCTTGGGAAGCTGTTTGAGTCTGTCATCCTGAACAAGCTTGATGAACTAAATGATGACCAATCCGGGTTGCAGTTCGGATTCACCCAGGGCCTGTCTCCCACAATGGCATCGTTGCTCTTGTCTGAATGTATTCTGGACTCTAAGCAGAAAAAGGAACCTCTCTACATTGCCGCCCTGGACACCCAGAAGGCATTTGATGTTGTCAGTCATCCCATCCTTATGAAGATGCTATATCGTCAGAATATAAATTCACATTTGTGGGAGGTGATTGGGTCTATGTACAGAGGGCTTACCGCAAGAGTCAAGTGGGGTGGAGAGATGAGTCAGTCGTTCTCTGTTCTGCAGGGGGTGCGCCAGGGAGGGATTCTATCTACACATTTCTACAAGACTTTTCTCAATGACTTTCTCTTGGAGATGGAATCTAGATCTCTAGGGAAGTATATTGGTGACCTGTATGTGGGATGCCCGACCGTGGCTGATGATGTTCTCCTAGTGTCTTCCAGAGACGATGAACTGCAGCTAATGCTCAATCTTGCTTATATCAACTCACAGGAGAAGAGATATATTATTCACCCCCAAAAGAGTACAGCTTTACGACGTAATGTTAATAAAAGTGTAAGAAACAATGAAATTATAACTACTTGGAAGCTAGGTTCAAAAGAGGTACGGGTTGAACCAAAGTTAATCCATCTTGGCCTGACTAGGGCAGAAAAATCAGAAACTTCCGTCAATATCACAGAAAGAATAAGTGCAGCCCGAAGGACCTTGTATGCCCTGATGAAAACTGGGGTTCATGGTACGAGTGGACTAAATCCGAAGATCTCCTTTAGGATATACCAGGTCTATGTGATTCCCAGGTTGTTGTACGGTCTGGAGACATTGTCGCTGACTGACACCCAAGTCGGTCAATTACAACGGTTCCACGTATCAACTCTGAAGAAACTACAATCGTTACCAGAGCGGACGGTCTCTTCGGCAGTACAGCTGCTGTTGGGCGCTCTTCCAATACAGGCCGAACTACATAAGAGGCAGTTAAGTCTACTCCACTCCATTGCCCGTTCTAGAAATGAGAAGATAAAGGGGTTGATGGCTCGACAGCTGACACTTAAATGCCAGGGTAGTTTCTTTTGTAAGGTTGAATGCATCTTGGATATGTATAACCTTCCTCAGCCCTCCTGTCTTGAAAATTATACAAAGTTCTCCTGGAAAAAGATCACTCGTGAGTCAATATGTCAGTTCTGGACCCAGCGTTTGGTTGCAGATGCACAGACGAGGTCTACCCTGGTTAACTGTAATCTTACTTCGATGGCGGTGGATGTTACTCATACAGTATGGGAATCAGCTGCAAACAATGTGCATGATATTAGAAGAAGTGTCACTAAAGTACGTATGATGACAGGAGTATATATGCTTCAGTCCACAAAAGCTAGATTCAATCAGTACAGTGTGGATGAGACCTGTCCGTTGTGTAGACTCGGCCCAGAAGATTTACCTCATGTTCTCCTTCGTTGCCCTGCTCTGGCTGAGATTAGAGACTCGTCATTGAAAGATATCAGGGTGTTCCTGGCTAGTCAGTTTGGTCAGCAATTCTGGGCATCACGATCAAGGACGGAGTTGGTGAAGATTCTGCTAGATAGTCACAACCTGATGAGCCTGCAGAGGGCCCGTGTTGCAGAGGAGGTCTTGTTGCAGCTGGAGGCTCTGAGTCGTAGGTACTGTTTCCGGTTGCATGCAAAAAGGTTGCAACTATACAGAAATTTGTCCAATTAAACCATATCCCCGATCTATCAATGTGGCCGACACCACAAGTCTAACCTGTCTGTACATAGTGTGTATATAGCTGCTATTCCTGGATTTACCTACTTATGTGAAACAACAAATCAACAAATCAACGTAAAACATCTACCGGTCAACGACCTGGGTGCGCCATTCTACTGGCGGGATTTACGGAAACAGAACAGAACAGAACAGAACTGACGAGTTTGATTTAAGATGGATTACATTTTAGTAGCATTATGCCATAACACCTCCTGGGCTTATCTCGGAACTTCTCACATCGTCGAAAACCGAGTGTGGTCGAATTCCGGGTGCTTGGCCATACCAAAAAGGACATCTCAAATGCCGAATTTCGAGCACCGAAAAGGGCATTTTTCACTTAATTTTCACGGAAATCATGTTAAGAAATAAATTAGGTTTATCCTAAATATCTTTTTCAAACGTTTTATAGCATAAAATGGCATATAAAAAGTCCTTTTCGGTGCCCGAAAGTTCTTTTCGGTCCTTTTCGGTGGCAAAAGTCCTTTTCTGTCTTTAGTATGGACTGTCTTTGTTCGTTGCGGTCAATTAATATTCGCTTCGCGCATGCTCAGACGATCCTCTCGTGATCGGGTATGAAACCCACCACCCGCACCCGCACCCGTGCTCAAAACCCACCACCGGAAATTTTTATGGGAGCCGTAGGACTATTAAAAACAACTTTTTTTCTAGACTTTCTGTGTTATAGATACGAAGACTTGTATAAACAATACATGATAAACAATCTTTGCTAACGACGGCATATTTTGGACAAAAAAAGATATTTTTTTACATTTCAAGGGGTATGAAACCCACCACCTGTCACCGGGAAATTTTTATAGGTTATTTTCAATTTATGATTTAGTAACAGATTACATTTTCAAGATTTTTATGTTTTCCTAATTGTTTACCAGTAATGTATCAGTTTTATATTGAAATCCGAAAAATATGTAGCAAAAAATAGATTTTTGTCAACAATGTTTACATTCTAAAAATGGATATCCAGTGCGGCACTTAGCCAAAACCAATAACCCGCAACGTCCTGAAATGGAGATGAATGCATCACTGGACCGGGAGTGCTAATAGCATGCTTGTTTAATCTACTGATTTTTTTAATTAACTGAGTGAACCAGTTAATTTTGCAAGTAAGATAACCGGTTAAGACTTTAGAACTTGAATATCAGTTGTGAAACTTCAGTCGATATCTTTGTTTTCGGTATTTTTTTGTATTACAGGACGTTTCGGTTTCGTGGTCTAGCTAAATGCCGCAACGCTGATCTATTTATAGAATTGAAAAATATTTTCAAAAAAAAAAAGTTAATTAAACTTATTATCAGTCGAATTTTCAGAAATCGTAGAGGAATACTAATGTTTTCTAGTAAAATGTCATAAAACATTGCAATAATAAAAACTCATTCATTTTTTAATACTTAAATCAGGGAAAAATACAAAAAAAAATCCCGGTGACGGGTGGTGGGTTTCATACCCCTTGAAATGCAAAAAAGATGTTTTTCGTCCAAAATGTAACGTCGTTAGCAAAGATTTTATTTATCAGGTATTGTTTATACAAGTCTTCGTATCTATAACACAGAAAGTCTAGTAAAAGAGTTGTTTTTATAGTCCTGCTGCTCCCATAAAAATTTTCGGTGGTGGCTTTTGAGCACGGGTGCGGGTGCGGGTGGTGGGTTTCATACCCGATCTGCTCAGACGTGCCTGACGTGGCAGAACAAAACAAATCGGCACCGAAAACACATTTCATCGCTAAAATGGATTTTTTTCATATTTTCTTACAGCTTGTAGTATTTTTCATCTGTACAGGCATTTCATATAGTTACTTTATTCATATAGATGCTCATGCTGAAGAATGTTTCTTTGACAGAGTCAACTCGGGCTCGAAAATGAGCTTGATGTTTGAAGTTGCAGAAGGTGGTTTTCTAGACATTGATTTTAAGGTTTGCCCCTATTTCATTACTTCTAACTATTGCACACATGCTTAAAGACCTACATTTCATGGAAATTGAATGCCTTTTTGGCAGTACAATGTCGTAATCTCCATGATTTCAGCAATGTGTACAACCGCGAAAACCCATGACATTGAGCCCAGTCTTTCAGACTCAAATCAATTTTGGAGTAACTATTTCAGCTTTAACCATTCCTGGTAGCAAACGAACTGGAAATACTGAAACAAGCAATTACTTATGAGGGGTAAGGCATTTTGAGGCTTGTTAGGCAGGTAATAGGAAATAGAGACAAATACGGCAAATAATTTGTAGATTAAAAATTGTTTTTATGGTCAAAGACAGCAAATAATTTATAGGTTGACAAATTGTTTTTCTTTTCACAAATCTTGCTGTTTATAAAGACAAATTGGTGTCTTCGGTTTCCTTAATTTCATGAAATAATCATGCAGAATGGAATTTCCCCATACTGGTGCATGACGAGAACTGTTTTATAATATGATGGCAGTGCTCCAGATAAGCATGTGTAACGCGTAAATTACGAAAATAAACCACCTGAATACGCATGTACTTGAAAAATAGTAGGTACCAGATACGAAAATGAAATCCTGGATACGCATTTATCATTTTTTCCGAGCGTAATACAATGAAAACACGTTTTTGTTTTCATTCTTAGCCGATGGATTTAGAGGTCAGAGGTTGTTCTGAATAATGCCTGGACTGGTTATAGTTTTTTTCATCACCGCAAGATTTTACATGCAACTATTTCACCGAATTAACTGTGTACCGGTCTGGATAAGCCAACCGAAATCGGCGTAAGCCGGCATTTTGACAATCAATAACTACCTGTGCGAAAAGGAAAGTTGATTGAAAATCTTCGATTCAACGGATGAAATGAGTCAAAAACGTGGTTGGCCACGAGGCAGGAATATCTTAAAGTTCCTGACACCAAACGGAGCACCGATCTCTGCCGAACCAGTTGTTAAATCCCTGCCGTGCGAATTTATAAACTCTTTGAAATTTGTCTCTTTAGGACTCAAGTTAACAAGGAGTATTTGATGATAATTTGTGTTAAAATTTTGACTTAAGCATCATTCAGACATTGCAGTATTTCATAAGAATTGCCTTTGAAGAGTAATTCTAATGAGATTTTAACAGATTTAAAGATAACTATGACATGTGCATAACAGTTATCCACAAGAATATGAAAGGAAATAAAATATATAAGCTGTTACTCATTAAAATTTTTCGTTACTCTTTTTTTTTTCAAATCAGTCAGTACATTACTCATTACATGAAAAGCTTATCTGGAGCACTGATGATGGGACAGCACTATAATCTTCCCATAAAAACGTTAAGTTTTTTAGAGACATATTTGAGCAAACAGTGCAGACCCTGATCACACTGCTCCTTAAGGAGAAGTCTGATCAGTCTCTGCACTGTTTTCCATTCATTTTATCTTCATTATTTGGATGCTTTATAAAACCTGTCTTTTGTTTAGGACAATCTTTGTGATTATTTGAGGTGTCCCAGTTTTAAGAATTTTTATGTTTTCTTTGTTATATTTAGATATATGGTCCAGATGATAAAGTGATACATTCTGGTGACAGAGAATCAAATGGGAAGTACACTTTTGCTGCACACATGGATGGAGCCTACAGATACTGCTTCAGTAACAAGATGTCCACGATGACTCCGAAAATTGTCATGTTTACTGTTGACATTGGAGACAAACCTAAACAAGAGGATAACATGGAAGGCGATGGTAATACATGTATTTCAATTTACCTTTAACCCTATTGCACTCAGAACAGCCAAAACTCAATAGAGTTTTGGCCATTCTGAGTGCAAGAGGGTTAAGCACAAAAAAAAAACAGGAAATTCTCATCTGCAAGGTTCTAAAATGTGTTTGTCCAAGCTACATCATATTGAGAATTCATCCAGTTCAAAGATTAGAGGGCAAACAGGGTAGAACCAGGTGAGGCGGTTTATTAGGAACCTCCTATGGATCTACCTTGTTCACAAATTCAACTATTTTCATTCTTGGGATGTTAAAAGCCAGATGGGTTGGGATTTTGATGATATGTCAAAGATAATTTCTGTTCATTCAACCGTAATGGAGAAATAAGTACTTAATTTATTTGGTTCTAAATTGGGGGTTTCAGCTTCTAGAATATCTAAACCAATATTGAGTAATTCTGCTATCAGCTTGGCTTTCCCTTTTCAAAACATTCCAAAAATCTAAGAGTCACCTAATCTGGATCTATGCTGTTTGTAAATTCAGCCATTTTCAAAAATAAAAATTGCAGTGTTATTTCCCTTAGAAATGTTAACTGTTGACTCTCACCTTTTATATTTTTGTTTTGTTGTTTCCTTTAGAAATGTCAACAGTCACCTGTCACTTTATATTTTTGCTTTCAGAGCATCAGAACAAGCTAGGAGAAATGATAAATGAATTGTCAACAGCTCTTACTGGGGTAAAACATGAACAAGAATACATGGAAGTCAGAGAAAGAATACACCGAGCAGGTAAGTTCACCCTCACAGCTTCATGCATTAGGGAGTACTTTATAATAACTGAGTTACGATAAAAATTCTAAAAGTTTGGGCATCTATTACCATAATTTGGAATACAGTATAAATTGTCCTAGAATGAAACAGTTTGGTTTTACAGTTCAGTAATGCATCAAAAAGATGCAGATGGAGTGGCAAACAGAGTAGGCTCTGATCAGACTGCTTCTTTAGGAGCAGTCTGTCCAAATACTTAAATATTTTTAAGGCTCTTCAGACTGACATAATTTTGTTGTCATGTTTGCAAAATGTGATATAGGGGTCCTGTTTTCCATACGTTTGCTTTTGCCTACATTTATGCACCTACATAATTGAGCCACGACACGAGAAAACCAACAAAATGGTTGTGCGCCCAGCGCAGACTCAGCTCAGCCTGGGCATCGGCCCAGTCTGATCAGAGTCTTCGCTGTCTGCAGGGAGGTAGCTTAGACCATTAGCTACCCTTTAAGCGCACTGCAAAGAATCTCATCATTCTGGACGGCTTGCAAGGCTGATCTGAGTCTGCGCTGGGCGCACAACCACTTTGCTGGTTTTCTCGTGTCACGGCTCATATACATTCATCAACTCTAGAGTTCAGTTTAACATCCATTTAAAATCTCAGTCAATTTCTGAAAAAAATGCATTAATGGTTTGTGGGAAAGTTTGTGGTTGAAATCACAAGTGGTGATTTACATGCAATGTGAAATATGCACTGGGTCTGTTTCTCTCAGGTCTTTTTGCCTCTATATACAAGTGTAACGGTATTCTGAAAAATTTTCAACAATCTTCATAGAAACATACACTGTCTAATTTATCGAAACGTGGCAGCAGTCCTCATACATAAAAATATACCTGTGAGCATATATACAGGTAGGTGATACTATGAAGACTTACCTGAGCAGCTCTTCAGTCTAGTGACTTTGTTACAGATTTCAGACAGTGTGGTCTATCATACAGACTACAACATCATGTTACTGAGATTTTTACAGGTGATAAAGGCTATACAGCTTTTCACTAAGCAGTTACCTTCATGTATTTGCAAGATTTAATTGATTAGACATATCGCTTTCCTGTTGTTGGCATTGGCAATGTATTTGTTGTTGTTGTTATGTTGGTTTAAGTCCAATGTAAACTTAGCGTTCATCTCTGTATTGTGAAATTGCTCAGACAGGCGAACATTGCTCTTCATGGAATTTTTATGTGTTTATTATTTGCTTGTTTTTATGTGAGATACTTTGTTTCGTTTCAGTAAATGATAATACAAACTCCCGAGTGGTGTTATGGTCATTCTTCGAGGCTTTAGTATTGGTGGCTATGACATTAGGACAAGTTTACTACCTTAAAAGATTTTTTGAAGTCAGGAGAGTCGTATAACCAGTGCTCAATTTAGGATCTCTGTTGTAATAAATTCTGTGCTAGATCTTATATGAAAATTGTCAGATAGTTTCTGAAAATTGTTACCATATTTGCTCTACATATTTAGACGGTGGTACACCTATCTGGATGGTGATATTTGGACAAATATTGTAGATCCAGATCAGACTGCTCTTATAGAGCAGTCTGATCAGAGTCTACAATCTTTGCCATGTTCTAGACCCAGATTTGACTGGTCCTTATGGTAAACCGTTTTATTTATTTATTTTTTTAACCGTTTTATATAAATGAAGTAGACTTCTTCAGATTTTAGGAGCCCCGGTAGCTCAGTGAATTAAGCGCTGGCCTGCTGATCTAGCAGTCTAAGGTTTAAATCGGGCTAGAGGCAGAATTCTTCCCATCTGTAAATGGGGTTCCATTGCACACAACCTTTAATTAACAGCCTGTCGGATATGACAAACACTGATGAAAAGGATGTAAATTGCAAGTCATCCAAAGTCTTTGCAGTGTCTGAATATTTATTGCAGATTTGGTAATCATTGTTGACTGTAGTAATATGTCAGAGCTCTGGGTGAGGTAGTGTTTCGATGGTGATTCAGGGTTTGTTTATTTCATCAGCAAACATGTTGTAGCCCCTCAACAGAATTGCCTTACTTTGGTGATGTTATTGTCAGGCATAACATACAACTTATCAGAATCCCTCTTATCTGAAGCCCTGACAACCTATCATTATACAGAAGGAAATGAATAAAACAGGAAGTAATTCAGTAGCATGATGGTTAGTTTAACAAAGATTTAGTATTGTTATAGTAGCCAGGTTTGGACAGATATATGTCTGTTGACCAGGGTACTATGTGTTAACCTATGGTGTTTAACACGTTTAATATAAAGAATGCTTAATATGGATAAAGAGTGAATGTTTCCGTTCACCAGTAGAATGAGGAAATTACTTGAAAGCAAAACATGCTTCAAGCTTATTGACTGAGCACTACTTGTGTGTAGCAAGGACATAGCAAGGTGAACTGTTTCAAAGTCAATTGCTTGTCTGTTGCCTCATTGACTCCAAGATAGTGTGCGAGTCAGGATATCAGGTGATGGGTAGTGTCATGAGTCACACCACTAAATAAAGATTATTGTATAAACACTTTGATTAGATATCAAAGTTCCAGGTATAAGCATTTTAAGTTGAATATGTAGCCTTCCAGTGGAAGCAAACTCTACCATTTTCAAAATTGAGTCAGCTCTTAAAAGAAACAATTAGCTCCAGTAGGAGCAGATTTAGTCTTTAAGGAGTAGACTCCATTTTGGAAAGGCTTTACAACCAGGGAAGCACATAGGAAGTCATAAAAATTAATTCCCTTCATAAAAATAGTGGAAAAGCTGAGATGTATAAAAAAAAAAAGCTTGTTAATTTAGCTTATTTCTTCACAAAATCCCACATTGTGACCTTGATCAAAACTGCTGTTCAAGAAAATTATAATTAGGGCCTCAACATAAGTTTTCTGGGGCTCTGAAATGTCACATTTGAAGATATGAGTGTCCACATTGCCATTGTTTCTTTTGGCAGAAAACAAAGGTGATATGAGCCGCGACACGACAAAACCAACAGTGTGGTCGTGCGCCCAGCGTGGACTCAGATCAGCCTGGGCATCAGCCCAGTCTCCTCAGACTCTTTGCTAAGCGCTTAATGGGTAGCTAAGAGTTTAAGCTACCTTCGTGCGGACAGCGAAGACTCTGATCAGACTGGGCGGATGCCCAGGCTGATCTGAGTCTGCGCTGGGCGCACAACCAGATTGTTGGTTTTCCCACGTCGCGGCTCATATATTTTCAAAAACCTGTAGCAGATGTAGGGCAAATAGTGTTTTGATATTTTCTGTTTCCGAATTATTCTTGAAGTGTGTGTATATGTTTTTTTTTGTGACAACTTCATCATGTCTGACCATTATGTTTTTGTGTGTGGTGCTTTAAAAAGAAGGATAAATTAAGAAGAAGAAAAAAAGAGTGATCAGATTGTAAGTGCATCTGTTGAAGGAATTTTGTGAGTATGATTGAGAGAACTGTTTGCATGTTGGAAATAATGTGTGTGTATGTGTGTTTGAAAAAATAATGCCTTTTAAACTTTCAGATATTGCTTTTCTCTGTGTTTACCTATTCACAGTCTTAAGATTGTTTTTCTGATGTTTTATATTTGTTAGTGTCTGAGAACATAAGACATATATCAACTTGAGAAAAGTTCAACCCATTCATGACAAATGGATTCTCCTACGAGGTTCTTTAGACAGGTCCAGTTTAAGGGGTGTCAGCTTTTATTTAATTTCCTAAGTTTCACACCTGGTTAACTGTATATACAAGAGCTGTTACCAAATGAAAAGGAGCTGTTACAAAACAAAAAATAGTCAAGTTCCAAAACTACTTTGTCATCGTGGCTAAACAAATTTGTTTAGCCACGATGACAAAGTAGTTTTGGAACTATGACTCTTTTTGCATTCGTAACAGCCTTGAAAACATAGTTAACCAGGTTTGAGTTTGTCCATGAAAAAGTACAATATTGAAGGCAAACAGTGTACATCCTGATCAGACAAATGTGGCATCTGACCTGATTCGATGTCCCTTTTATGGGTTTACAGTCATAAATGGGTTAACCAATCCTTGCAGCTAAGATATTGGGTATTTGAGCCAGCAACAGGCTGTCTGATATACAGACCTTATTAGGGCCCCGCCAGACGAAGTCTGCGGAGGCCATATAGTAATCACCTTGTCCGTCCGTCCGTCATCATTTCGTGTCCGCTCAATAACTCTGAAACCGTCAGAGATATTTTTACGAAACTTGGTACAAATGTAAAGCATCATCAGTCGATGTGCAGAGAACAAGAAGCGTAACTCTGCCTACATTTTTTACTGAATTATGCCCCTTTGTAATTTTGAGTACAGAAATCATGTCCGCTTCCTAACTCTGAAATTATTAAAGATATTTTCACGAGACTTTGTACAAATGTACAGCATCATCAGACAATGGGCAGAGAACAAGAACCATAACTCTGCCTACATTTTTTACTGAATTATGCCCCTTTGTAATTTTGAGTACAGAAATCGTGTCCGCTTCATAACTCTGAAACTATTTGAGATATTTTCACGAGACATGGTACAAATGTAAGGCATCATCAGACGATGTGCAGAGAACAAGAACCATAACTCTGCCAACATTTATTACTGGATTATGCTTCTGTGTAATTTTGGGTACAGAAATTGTGTCCGCTTTATAACTCTGAAACCGTTAAAGATATTTTCACCAGACTTAGTACAAATGTAAAGCATCATCAGACGATGTGCAGAGAACAAGAACCATAACTCTGTCTACATTTTTTACTGAAGTATGCCCCTTTGTGATTTTGAGTACAGAAATCGTGTCAGTTTCATAATTCTGAAACTATCAGAGATATTTTCACGAAACTTGGTACAAATGTAAAGCATCATCAGGCGATGTGCAGAGAACAAGAACCATAACTCTGTCTTCATTTTTTACTGAATTATGCCCCTTTGTAATTTTGAGTACAGAAATCATGTCCGCTTCCTAACTCTGAAATTATTAAAGATATTTTCACGAGACGTCATACGAATCCAAAATAGACACGAAAACTAATGACTACACTGTGTATTCATAATTCCACAATCCAAAAAAAGTCACGAAAACTAATGACTATACTGGAGCGCCGTTATAACGCGGATGTCATCGCTGAAGTAGCCATTTAGTCCACATGTTCTTACTTATCCTGAAAAATGCGCTTTTAAAGCGCAGAGACAGTCAGACCGAAAGTGAAAGTACACAATCGGATATTCTCGCCGATCTTCAGTTACGGAATTGGCCGAAGTATTACGATTGACGTATTTTACTGTATTCGAGTTAATTCCCTTGAAATATGAAAATATACTTGCAAAAAGGTACCTTCGGACGAAGAAAAAAAAATCTGCGCGAGAAATGACGTCGGCTAAAAAAACAACCTGACCAGACTGCACATAATCAAGGCCGGTTTAAATTTTCCTTTTGCTGGTCAAATTCTTTTCTATTGCTATCTTTGAAAGTATACAATAGTCAATAACCTTACGTTGCACAACCTTTTTCCGTGCATCGGCACGTGTATGTGTGTAAAAACTTCGCCGCTGGCCAAAATTGTGACACGTGCTAATTATCGAAGATTTCTAGTTCACACCTTGGCAAGACAATCGACACTTTGTTTATCTGTGATAACTTTTGACAGCAGTGCGTGATTATTGGATTAATAATAAACAAACAAATGACACATGGCTAAAATCCAGGTAATTATGTCATCATACATCGCAAATCGTGTTTTTTCGGACATAAAAAATGTGCCTTATGCCAACTGAATCGGTTTTTCGAACTCAAAATCGGTCCGGACCGACAAAAAATCGGATTTCTGTAGCCCTGATAAGAACCATAACTCTTCCTACATTATTTACTGAATTTTGCCCCTTTATAATTCTGAGAACAGAAATCGTGTCCGCTCCATAACTTTGAAACCGTTAGAGAGATTTTCGCGAGACTTGGTACAAATGTTAAGCATTATCAGACTATGTATAGAGAACAAGAACCATAACTCTGCCAACATTTGTTACTGAATTATGCCCATTTGTACTTTTGAGTACAGAAATTGTGTCCGCTTCATAACTCTGAAACAGAGATATTTTCACATGACTGGGTACAGATGTAAAGCATCATCAGACGATGTGCAGAGAACAAGAATCCTAACTCTGCCTGCATTTGTTACTGAATTATGCCCCAATGTAATTTTGAATATAGAAATCATGTACGCTCTATAGCTTTAAAAGCATCAAAGGTATTTTCATAAAACTTGTACATAATATAAAGCATCAACACTGAGCAGAGAATAAGAACTAACTTCATCTACATTTATTTATGGAATTATTCCCCTTTGTAGTTTACAGTCTGGAAAACGTGTTCGCTCTCTAATTTTAAAATTGTTTAAGATATTCAAAGGCGGGGCCCTGTTAGTTACCATGTTTCTAGCTGGTCATAGTGAATGGGACGGGAATGTGCCTTTTAGTCTGATGTGGTTTGATTGTTCGCAATTATTTTATGAACCATGTTCTACATAGAACCATTCAGTGCACAAAAATAAATGTTGTGACCCCATATGAGAATCCGAATGTTGAGGTGGTTCTAATATTGGGTCACAACACAGCTTGTATGGCAACTGAAGAAATATTATCTCAGAATTGTCACTGCCCTTGTTTATCTGGGCTTCAGTAAACACCTATTATACCATCAGTTTTGTATAAGTTTCTGCGTGTTTCATTAATGTAAGAATATAACATGCAGTAATGTTTAAAGCTTTTTTTAAAGCTGATGAAAAGGTTACATGTTCGTCCAAGAAATTAAGTAATATTTTACATGTGTGAGTTTGTGTGGTTTGACTGCAGAAGTTCTGTGAGTTTTTGTGGTTTGACAGTTCAGTGCTCCAGATAAGAAGAGGTAACAGGGATAATTTAGGGATAATTATTCATATTTCTCCATAAAAATATACTTTGTGACCCATCATTAGAACCGTCTCGCCGAGACGGTTCTAATGAGGGGTCACAACATATGTTTATCTTTGAATTTTGAATTATCCTCAATACCCCCACTTATCTGGATCTCTGGTTCAACTTTGACTGCAGAAGTTGTACTGTTGTTGATTTTCAGAGGCTAAACAGAGCTCTAGGTAAAGAGGTTTAACTATTTTTGAAAACAAGTTGGAGATAGTTTTTCCTTCTCAACAAAAACATGGTTGTGACCCCTCATTAGAACCATCTTGACGAGACATTTATAATGAGGGGTCCCAACATGTTTGATTTAGAGATATGGAAAATTATCCCTGTTACTGTTAGCCCTTCTTGTCTGGTGCACTGATTAGTTGCAGAACATGCTGATATTATATTATATGTCATGGTAAGGTGTCCTATGTCCGATATTCATATTTTCATATCCATTACAATTTAAACTTACTGTCAAAGAACAGTCACATGACTTCATATAAATTTTGAAATATTTATAACTTGAAGCTCTGTTAAAAAGGACAAAAATTAAACACTGTGAAGGATGCTGATGGGCATTTTGGCAAAAGAAGACAGCAACTGACCAAGGTTCTGGATCCTCATTCAAAGAAATTGAATGACCAATATAATAATATCAAGATTTTTGGTTCAGTTTGTATTCATATATATGTAAACAAATAAATAATCATAAGAGAAAATTGTGATTTAAGTTATTTAAACAAAATGGCTTGGTGACATCTTTCTTTTGAGTCCGAAATATTTTGTTTTATAGCAACAATAATTTATTAGTAGAGAGATAGTCATGTGATTGTTTCCCGTGACAGATCATGCATAATTTATAAGTTACTGATGGTGAAAGAGAAAAAAGTAATAATAAAACAGCTTTAAATCCCCAATCAATGTTTGTTTGTGTTTAAAACATGTTACAAGATTTCTCAGGATTTCAATTTAATCGAGCTCCCTACTTTAACCCTATTGCACTCAGAACGGCCAAAACTCCATAGAGTTTTGGCCGTTCTGAGTGCAATAGGGTTAATTATCATAACAAAAAGTTCGGATGATAGCTGGAAACATAGTAAACATCTTTTGCCCACATGTACAAAGAAGTCAAAGTACTCAAAGTCTTACATGTGCCAGGTTGCCAACACAAAGAAGTAAAACATCATGATGGGGGTTCATAAACTCACTATTCCAGGAAAAAAAAAGAAGCGAAGTTGGACACCCAGAATCAGTGTGAGCACAACAATCTTCCTATAGGTACAGTGCAGCTACCCTATGGCTGACCATCCATATGGCGACATGCTACACTTGCACATAATAGTGAAAGAGGAAAATATTTCACTCTTTCAGTCATACTACTCGCTGGGCCACTTAGGGCAGTCGGTAGCGCATCTGACTCGAGAGCCAGAGGCCCGGGATTCTATACCCTGTCTGGCCGCATACTTTTGTTTCTCCTCCTGATTCAAGAAGGGCAGTTGTCAGTTACTGGCAGAAGTATGTGCACTTAGTACGGGTTAACAGCTTAGGAGGTCTAAGCCTGCCCAGGAATAGTGTCAAAACAACAAAAACAAAAAAGGATCCAGACTATCAGAATTCAATTATCTGGAAAAGTCATATGGACCAGTGAACTGAGGGAGAGACTCCAGCAAAACAAAGGAACCATAAGCTACCCACATGTCTGATGTCCATCTGCAAAAGTAAAGCACCTGTGAACCAAGCTGACTTGGAAAAAAAAACGCTATTAAATGTATCAACACATTCAGTTGTAAATATTACCCACCTGTATATGTGTGCACACCCCTGTAGGGGAACACAAAATATGTATATGAAGGAAATAAAATATACTACTCTAAAGTTTTACATCACCATATATTTCCCCATAGACATAACGCTTAATCAGCTTACTTCCAGGGGGTATACCAGAAAGGCATGCTTTGGTCTAGGGCTTCTGTAACTAACACACTTATGTCTGTAAAACACCTGACAAAACAGAGAGTAGAACTGACCCTTTTGGGGTAGAAAAAAGTTTCTGACTGGCTCTTGATAAACCGTCGGAAATCATCCTGAAATAGGCTTTCACTCTTAAAAAGCCTATATCCAACAAGACGAACATAACGGAAGACCAATTTTTTACAGTTATAATACCAAAACATCAGACTGATAATCATACAAAGTAAGGATGTGTTTCCTTGCTACTCATACGACTTTTACACAGGTGAAATATGAGTTTTACATCAGCTCTATGAAAAAAGTAAGGTGTATATTAATTTATCCTACCAAGCCCCATGCCATCCAAATGGATGGCATGTGCTTGGCTTGATGAATTGTTTTTATTTCCATATATGCATGTATTTTGTGCCATCCATTTGGATGGCATGGTCTCGTATGAAACAGTACCTATCCCAAACATGCTGACAATACAAAGGCAAACTGCAGCAATCTGACCACTCCTTTGAGCAGTCCAGTCTGAGATTGCACTATATTTGAGAAACCCCTGACGGCAAACCAATACTGCCATAAGGGCCATAATCAAAGATGGCAGAGTCAAGAAAATAATAAATGGTTGGGGGTGTCTGAATATTTGGGATAAATGCAATACCTTAGAAGCCCTTAAGATGAACAGGTACACTTTCATGGGGAGCAACTCTGTCATTTTCATTTCTGCTTCCCTTCTAAATGAGGGTCAAACTCTTAAAAAATTGGCTTCCATTGGAGAAAAAAATCTGCCCTTTATGAGCAGACCCCATTTTGGAAGGGCCTCATCATTCAGTCTGATCTGATTTCCCTGTTCGCATGGAGCTAGCTTAGACCCTTAGCTACCCTGTAACTTGCTGTAAGCACACAGCAAAGACTCTGATCAGACTTGGCGGATGCCCAGGCTGATCTGAGTCGACACTGGGTGCACATGCCACGGATTTATCATGTGGTGGCAGATGATAAACAAATAAACTCTGTTCTGGCTGAGTGAAAAGCAGTCTGATCAAAGCCTGTGCTGTTTGTTACTGTGGGGGGACTTTGTCAAGGGAGAGAAATCTATAAAGAAGCTACAAGTAGTTGTTTGCAGTTGTCTTTCACAGTCAAACCCTTGACTGATTATGTGAACTGCACATATCCAGAACAGCATGGGTACACAAGTCTGGCTACTCTTTTTTTTTCAAATTAATTCTCTAGCAGTCAGTGAGATGCATTTATTGTTTTTGTCTCATGTCTGAGCCTTTTTCTTTTCTTTTTCTTTTTTGTTTGAGAAAAAAAAACAACAAAAAAAAAACAAAACAAATGAAAAAAAAGAGGAATCCTCCCCCCCCCCCACCACCAATCTCCCTCATCCAGTCTCTCTCTCTCTCTGTCTGTCTCTCTCTCTCTCTCAGGAGTGGTAAAATTCAGGATTTAGGATCCTCCAGAACATATCCTTAGATTGATGCAAATCTGTGGAGTTTTCCGGGAGGGGGGAGGTGTCTGGCGGAGGAAATTGACAGGACATTGAGGTATGTATCCGTTTTGTTAACTGTCTAAGGTAACAGGGGAAAAGGCTGTGCATTTGGACGCGGACACTTAGTCATTATGAGCCAAATTGTACTCCACCCACCTTTTCCTCTTTCTTCTAATTGTTGCCCAAACTTTATAAACTTTATACTGGCCTATAGTTGGGGGGGGGGGGGGGGGGGGGGGGGGGTTGACTTGCCCAAACTTTATAAACTTAATACTGGCCTATAGTTGGGGGGGGTTGAATACAGGGGAACCTATGCCCATTTTTTTTTAGGGTTGGACTTAGTTTTTTTGCCCATTTTTATTTTTGAGCCCATTTTTTTAGCCCATTTTGTTTTTAGTCCATTTCTTCAGAGCACCCCTTTTCACCTGACCCTGCAGTGCATTTAAACATGTTAGAAAAACCCTCTAGACTGGATTTTAGGGGTATGAAATAACCTAAAACCATTTTCGGCCGGGGGCTTCGCCACCTGGACCCCCCCTTAGGGCGCTGCCCCAAGACCCTGCTGCCCCCAGACCCCCGGCTTTCAGGATTTCCAATTGATGCATGTTACCCCATGCAGTCTCTCTCTTTGTTTATTAGTTAAAGAGGCGTGAGGGTCTTTGTCTTTTGTAGCTCTGTATACATGGGGAACAAATATGTCAAGGTATAAAACAATATTTTGGAAAGGCTGAATCTGACGTCAGGCTCTTTTCTTGTCACAATGACGCTGACGTAAAACGTAAAATACTTGAGGGGAGAAGGGACAAGATATTAAAAAAGTCAAGTACACGTCATCCACTTCCAATTAGCCCTACCTGTAAAAGTTATTGATCATACAGGTAAATAAGGGAAAACCAATGGTCCTATTAACATTGATCAGTGACATTGATCCAGCTTAGCCTGCTTTTGAGCTACGTGAGAAAAGGTGCAGTATGCCATGCCCGATCAGCCTGTGCAACCGTTCATTCATCAACAAATTCCATGTTGAAATAACAAATTCTCAAAATGTTGACGAATCTATACAGCGAAAAGAGAAGACTCTGAACAGACTGCGTGGATGCGAAGGCTAATCTGAGTTTTCGCGCAGGCCATAACACTATTTTCGCGTGAGGCGCCCCAAATTTTTACTCAGGAAGTCTACCTTTGCCGCGCCTCTGTAGTAAAATCGAAACTAAAAATAAACACACGTGTCAGCAATCAGATGCTAAATTATGTTTGTTCTATATTGATAAAACATCTGTTTTGTCATACTTTTTCAACAGTAGCGTTAATGTGAAGTCTAGAACAGTACAATATGCCGGGATATAGGTATTGTTTTGTGGAGAAGGTGCGGAAGAGATGCTTCTGTTTGATCTGCCGACTACCTATGAGGGACCCGGTCCAGGTGACGTCATGTGGGCACAGGTACTGTGATCTCTGCCTGCAGGAATTTCTCAGGTAAGTTTGGATTTTTTTTTTTTATTATTCTCTTTTTTGCCACCAACATACAATCTGTATATTTTGTTTTTAATAATACAGCTATTTTATATCAATATTTTACATGTATTTATTTCTTGGTTTTGGCACTGAAGCATTGTTGTGAATCTGGGATTTGAGCTTCAGTCAGTGACAAAATTTCTTGAACCCAGAAAGACTGGACCTAGAAAGAAACGAAGAAAGAACATGTATTTTAATATTTATTTAAACTAGATAAAACCTTGAAAAGGAGTGGTTCAGTGCCTTTGATTGCCATACCACATACATGTGCAAAGTAATGTGTAATACTCATGGAATGCATGTTGCTAATGAATTCAATGCATAATGCATGTTAAGAGGTCATGCAGAAGTCATTTGTAACCCCAGCCACCCAGGGCTGGGGATAGCAGGGCGTTAGTATTTTATTTTTACATGATCAGGAAGACTGAGCAGTCTTATCTGTTCATGCTTATCTGCATTTTCACTGTATGCCTTTTACCATTTGAAGCTCAGCCTCTAAAATTATATACGGTATGAGCTGCGAAACGGCAAAACCAACAAAGTGGCTTGTAATAGTGCAGCCAGCAAAGACTCATATCAGCCTGGGCATCCGCCCAGTTTGATCAGAGTCTTTGCTGTGCGCATAAAGAATAGCTATAAGGGTCTAAGGGAAAATGTACCTTATGGATCATGTGCTAACAGGTCACTCAGGCTGATCTGATCTGGGCAAACATGCCACTTTGCTGGTTTTGTCATTTCATGGCTCATATGTGTTCTTTGTGGGAAAATTTGCCTTATGGATTATGTGCTAACAGGTCACCCTTACCATTGCATGTTTCTGTTTGCATTCAAACAAACTATGAATCCTGAGAAAAGTGGTTTGAAATTGTGCTGGAAATTGTGCTGATTTGAATATGGCCTACAGTTCTCAATGGTGTGACACCACTCATTATTGTTTGTGTGATTGACAGTTTTAGTACTGCAGACAATTGTAATAACTTGATCATTATCTTCTGCAGAATTACTGTTTTCTTAGATAACTTGCACACATAAATATCTGCCAAACTGCAGTAAAAATGTTACTTAATATTGCTCTTATTCATGTCATACAAGTGCTCAATCCAAATTAAATTCTAGTGCCAGCAGTTTTAATAGTTTATGGCCCATTCTATGGACTGTTTCAGTTAATGATAATTTATTTGCCCATCACCTCCCAAGTATTTAAAAGTAGGACCTGATGCCTGCAGATAGTTCAAAACTAAAGCTGTTGTTAGTTAAAGAGTTGTCATATTTTCAAAGATATTGTTAGCAAAAATGCTTCCATTTTTTGTCAAAAACAATGTGAGGAGCTTTTGCAGCCAAACCCTATTTTTTCAGCAAAAAAATATTAGTACACTTGATTTTATGTGCACTAGTGTCCAGAAGACTATCTAACATTGCTTTGAACAACTGGGCTAAGGAAATAGCTAACTTAATATTACCTGAAAAAAGTTTTCTTTTAAATTAACATACAGTGCAATATAATTTTTGGGTAGGATCGAGAAAAAATGAGTACAATGTAGTTACAAGTCAATATTACTTGGATGCCTATATAAAGATGCAGTACGTGGCAGCCACCCAGTGCTCTCAAATGTCCCAGATATGGCGGGATTTGAATGCCTTGACCAAAACAGATTTTTTCAAAGCATTTATAAACCTTTCTAAGACATCTGATTAGCATTGGCAGGAAGTATTAAGTTTTAAAGTTAAATTGACTTTTAAGTGCCTCATGCTGTTAAATTGAATGAGTCAGACAGGTAACGTTCAGTGGGGGAGGTCAATGAGGGACAAGTGGACACTGATAGTTGTTTTATTGTGGAGAAGACAAACACTTAGCCGACAAAACTGTCACCTTAATCCGTTATCATGTGGACAGTGGGCCATGTTTATTTGACCTTGGTTAAGTGTTGTTGGTGACAGGATGCTGGTGTCACTGCTCCCAAAATTA
Source organism: Ctena decussata (assembly GCA_963989385.1). Classification (NCBI taxonomy): domain Eukaryota; kingdom Metazoa; phylum Mollusca; class Bivalvia; order Lucinida; family Lucinidae; genus Ctena; species Ctena decussata. The sequence goes on along the minus strand of OZ022511.1, from coordinate 74,655,227 downwards.
AATGTATTTGAGTATAAAATTGTTTTCCGTTGAAATAGTTGTAACCATAGTGCCTGGATTATAAAGAAACAAGTTCAACAAGTTTTAAGAACAGAATTTTGGTTGCAGATCAGATTTGCAGAATATGTGCTGCAATACATTTGTTTAGTAAGTGTCATGCAAATATGCATTACATTACAGAATTACAAATTGCAATATGTCACAGTATACTCTAATATAGCAGCTGCTGCAGTTGGGACCTTGCAGCAATATATTGCTTATTATGACACAGATCTGCTCTGCTACTTACACATCTGCCACAGATCAGCTCTGCTGCATTTCATCATCTGATACAGATCAGCTCAGCAGCATTGCAATATCAGCGACAGATGATCTCAGCTGCATTGCAGCATCAAGCTGCTACAGATCAGCTACTATCATTATAGTATCAGATACAGATCATCTTAGCAGCACTGCAACATCTGCTACAGATCAGCTCAGCAGCATTATTATATCAGATATAGATCAGCTTAGCAGCACTGCAACATCTGCTACAGATCAGCTCAGCTGCATTATAGAATCAGATACAGGTCAGCTTAGCAGCACTGCAGTATCTGCTACAGATCAGCTGAGTTCTATTATAGTATCTGATATAGATCAGCTTAGCAGCACTGCAGCATCTGCTACAGATCAGCTCAGCAGCATTATAGTAATAGATATAGATCGGCTTAGCAGCACTGCAGCATCTGCTAGTATCAGATACAGATCAGCACAGCTGCATTGCAGTATCTGTTATAGGTCAGCACAGCTGCATTATAGTATCAGATACAGATCAGCTTAACAGCACTGCAGCGTCTTCTACAGATCAGCTCAATCAGATACAGATCAGCTTAGCAGCACTGCAACATCTGCCACAGATCATCTCAGCTGCATTCCAGTATCAGATACAGATCGGCGTAGCAGCACTGCAACATCTGCTAAAGATCAGCTCAGCTGCATTCCAGTGTCAGGTACAGATCAGCTTAGTAGCACTCCAGCATCTGCTTCAGATCATCTCAGCTGCTTTGCAGTGTCAGATACAGATCAGCTTAGCAGCACTGCAACATCTGCTACAGATCATCTCAGCTGCATTCCAGTATCAGATACAGATCAGCTTAGGATACAGATCAGCTTAGCAGCACTGCAGCATTTGCTACAGGTCATCTCAGCTGCATTCCAGTATCAGATACAGATCAGCTTAGGATACAGATCAGCTTAGCAGCACTGCAGCATTTGCTACAGGTCATCTCAGCTGCATTGCAGTATCAGATACAGTTCAGCTCAGAAGCATTGTAGCATCTGCTACAGATCAGCACAGCTGCATTGCAGTATATGTTATAGGTCAGCACAGCTGCATTGCAGTATCTGTTATAGGTCAGCTCAGCTGCATTGCAGTATCTGTTATAGGTCAGCTCAGCTGCATTGCAGTATCTGTTATAGGTCAGCTCAGCTGCATTGCAGTATCTGTTATAGGTCAGCTCAGCTGCATTGCAGTATCTGTTATAGGTCAGCTCAGCTGCATTGCAGTATCTGTTATAGGTAAGCTCATCAGCATTTTAGTCTCTCCTGTAGCATCTTCTGTGCTGATCAGAGCAGACTTTTAGCATGTACTGTGGAACTGCCACATTACAGCATGTGCTTGAAGTCTGCATTGCTATACTGCAATATCCAATTTTAATAATATAAACTTCCTCTGCTACTTTGAATCATTTTGTTACAGATCTTCTCTGCAGCTTTGCAGCATTTGCTAAGGAAATATTTTGCTGCATTTGCTACAGATCTGCTCTATGGCATTGCAGCACTTGCCACAAGTCTACTATGTCTACTGCAAATCTGCTTTGCTGCATTGCACTTACTTACTACTACAACCCTGCTCTGTTGCGTTATATTTTCATATACTGCAAATCACCTAGCTGAATAACAGCATCCAATACAGATCTACACTGCTGCATAGTAGCATCATGTTTTATAACTGACTTGCTGTGTTATATCATCTGCTTGAGAGCTTGTCTTCTGCATTGCTGCATGTGATACAGCTAGACCTCTCTGTTGCATTGCAGCATATGCTGTTCTGCATTACAGCATTATGCTACTGATCGTCTCTGTTGCGTTGCAATAATTTGTTGAAACACTTTGAGATGTATACGTAATCATCTAAAGATCTGCTGAGCTGTATTGCAGTATGCTCTGTGGATTTCCAGCATATGCTGTAAATCTACTATGTGGCTTGCCAGCATCTGTTGTTTCCCTGGGTAGCTCAGTGGAGTATGTTCTACTGCATTGAAGCATTTGCAACAGGTTTGCTTTGCAATGCAGCTGCTGGTACCAGGTAATATGTTCTACTGCATTGTAACATTTGGTATGGATCTGCATTGATGCATTAATACAGCCAGTCTGATAAGCTGTTACTGCATTGTAGCATTTGTCATGGATCTTCTTTGCTGTATTGCAGCTTCTGCTTATCTGTTCTACTGCATTGCAGCCAAAATTGCTTGATAAGGGATCTGCTCTTTCTGCATTGCAGCTTCTGATAATCTGTTAGCATTTGGTAAGGATTTGCTTCGCTGTATTGCAGCTTCTGGTAGTCTGTGCTGGTGCAAATGCAGCATTTGCTAAATTGCTAGGAAATCCGCTTTTGCTGCATTGCACACCTGCTGAAATTAAAATCATGAATAGTTCCTTCAAGAGCAGAGAATACATTCAGAAGAAGAACATGGGCATTTGCTCTTCACTATATACAGCAAGAGATGACTGCTGTTTGATTGTCATCTTATATGTGCCTTTTTGAGTCTTACATGTTTATCTTAGGAAAAAAATATAAAGTAAAAGTATTGCCTTTTCTTGCTGCTTTATTGCTAATCAATATAAAGCTATTTAGATTTATGACTGATGCTTTCCTTGGGGAGCTCATAAAAATGTAATATACCTTTAAAGGACAGAAGCTAGTCTTTTTAGGTTTAATGTCAGGATTAATTATTTATTTTTCTAAATTTGATGGATTTACTTCATAAATTACTGAAATGGAGAGCCAGGTGCAAGCAATACTTGGTAAAGACTAAGAAACTAATTGGTATATAGTTTACATGGCATTATGATAGCTGTAAATACTTGGACAAACTGACTGCTGTCCTGCCAGACTGTACCATTTTATGAACATTCTGGTCTGGATCTGCACTGTATATCATTCTGTCAGCATTTTTGCATTTTTTTCACACTTTTCCAGATAATTGAATCAGCTTCTGAATTTTAAGATAATTATGATATTTGACTACCAGTTAGATTGCCCAATATTTAGAGTTGTTACCGAAGCCTTGAAGTTAAGATGACAATCTTCTTAAGAATTATTGTACAAGAATGCAATGATGGGCTTAATTATTGGAAGACCACAGACTAAAAGGTAAGCTTTTGCAGCATGCCTCTTCATCACATCTTAGTTTTGATGATCACTTTTCCTTCAGTGAGCTGTGACATGACAAAACCAACAAAGTGGCATGTATGCACAGAGAAACTTAGCATGGACACCTGCCCAGTCTGATCAAAGCCTTTGCTGTCCACATGGAGCTAGCTTAGACCCTGAATTACCCTTAAAGCATACAGCAAAGCCTCTTATCAGACTGTGCAGCTGCCCAGGCTGATCTGTGTCTTCCCAGGGCACACGTGCCACTTTAAAACAAATGTTGGTTTTGTCAGGTCACAGCTCAGTTGCAAATTTGACTGCATATAACTTACAGCGTAATGATTGACACCCCAGTTCAGTTTAATGTCGATAAGAGAATTGAACTGAACTGAACTGACCACACCCCTCTTCACCTTTAAGGCTAAAGGGTTTGGCCTTAATTTGCAAAAACTATGCAAAACAGGTGCCTTTTAAAATGCAATAAAAATACTCAAGGTTATAATGCTTATCTAGGGCTGTGTCGGAAATAAGGCCCAGATTATCATAAAATATGAAGAAAGTTATTGATTTGTCATGTTTTCTTCTTTCTTAATAAAATTGAAGTAGCGCTGTGTCCTGAAAAAAATTGTCTTATGGCATATTCCAAACTGCACAAACACAGACCAGCATAACATATGTGCAGTTTGGTTAGAATATATTATGCATTTATATCTTCAAAAGATGCATGAAAAGTGCATGACTAGACTAAGCAGCATGCAGTATGGTGTGGCTCAACATGGGCAGCTTGCAATCATAATGCTTTAAGACACTGAAATTTACAAAACATGGCCTCAGTTTATAAAGTTTTAACCAGCTGTTGCAGACTCTTTTAACAGAGATCTGGCCGGGCCGGGTAGCGCTATCGGTAGGGCACCTGTTGTAAGTCAGAGGTCCTGGGTTCGAATCCCGGTCTGGCCACATACTTTCGTTTCTCCTTCCGCTGATTCAAGAAGGGCAGTTGTCAGTTACTGGCGAAAGTATGTGCACTTAGTACTGGTTAACAGCTTAGGAGGTCTAAGCCTGCCCAGGAATAGTGTGGTTAGGTTAACTGACCGTCCCAACATGACCTTAGTTGTTTACCGTGGACGTTAAGCATCAAATCAACCAACCAACCAACAGAGATCTGAGTAAAACACATGTGACTTTGCAGACTAGTTTTTGTGTAAATTAAATAATAAAAAACTTCATAGGGATACATGTATAACCAGCTCTTCCTGTGATTTTAACCCTTAAACATGTTAAAGGGCCAAATAAACAGACAACAAACCTATATTATTGCAAAATTAAAAAAAAAATTGTCTAAGCTTTATCATGGAGAATTCAAAGACCAGAGGGCAAAGGTTGAGGCAGCTCATTATGAGCCACCTCATCTGGAGTTACACTGCAGGTAAACCATTTCATTTCTGGTGCTTTGAAGGTTATAACAAATAAAGCAAGACCATCAAACCTGCAATGCAGCTATATAATGATACGTATGTTTTGAGATGAAAGATGCAGAATTTGATCTCTTTATTTTTAACCCTACTTTTTGTTTTTAGCTTGTTTTTATAATTGTATAATCCAACTTACTTTATTGTACACATACAAGTCTGGGGACTTATGGATTTCCATCACGCAATTTTGTGATGGTTAACCATGAGCTTTAAATGAACTGACATGATGGCGTACCATAACATAATTACTGAAATTTTTACCACAAGATGTCACTACATGTCGGAAGGATGAAACGTGATGGAAAGCCATAACGTTGGTTTCTTCTGGTGTTATGGCTGACCATAACAAAGGCAAAAAACCCTAGGTACTTTTCTGTCAAGTAACTGGTGCAAAACCTTGAGTACCTCGTACAGTTAGCATCCATTACAAAAAAACAAGCATTGTAGACAATTTTGATCGTAACAGTTTATAAAAAAATGAAAATAAACTTGTATTTTTCTTGGAAATAAAACAAGTCAAATGCACAGCAATATTTGCCTAATTTTGACCAGAACTGAAATACAGACTGTTTATACTGAGAATAGTTAAGGGCTGGACCAAATATCAATTTTACGTGTAGACAGGTCATTCTGAACACAGCCAGTGGGTTACTTAAATTGTCATTTTAGTGAGTTGGACTGAAAAATGGAAGAGTTATGGCTGACCATGACAAATGTGCGTGATGGAAAACCATAAGTCCCCAGACTGCATACAGTTACCGTATTTCTTCGGCTATAGGGCGAGTCGTTTATAAGACGGGGGTTGTTTTTTGGACTGTCTGGGCAAGTATTTAGCTTAGCCTTGCCTATAAGACGGGCCTATTTTCTGCCAATTCCCCAACATGGGCGGATGATCGGCGCCCCGTTACTTCATTCTGCTGAGATGCTAGATTAACTTCCCCAAAGGTCATCACCCCTCACCGATGTCTACATATATTTAAACTGGTCGCTATGTAGTTACCGTAATGTGCATAAATATGTTGGATTAATTACCTCATTATTTTATCCAGTATGAGCAAAGGTCGTATTTCCATAAGTTAAATTTAGCTTTGCATGTACACAAGTGGAGAAAACATATTCCTGTATCCCAGTTTGAAGATGGAAGAATCCATATTAAACAGATTTTGTTTTTATTTACTAGCCGAATATTTAGCAAAAATACAGTCAATATCCAAATCCAACACCAGAAGTTCAACAAACATTGTGTCACCTAAAGGTCATTGACCGGCTCACTTTTTGCGGCTTCTTTGATCTTACTACTGCTCTCAAAATAATTACATAACCGACTCAGTTTTGACAGGTCACTCGGGTCAAGTCAGGATATTAATACAGACAGATAAAGAGTAAAAGTGCCTTACGTTTTTACATCTAGGTTGCAGAAAAATACCTATATGAATGTTTAGGAAAAAAAAATAAAGATGATAATGGTACACACTGTTTGAAAAGGAGTTTAATGAGGGCACACAGTAGAGAAATTCGGTTTTGCTAGATGCAATCAGTGTTTGCATACGGTATCATTTCATGTGATCGGTACTAGAGGTATTGTTTATGTCTCAACACCTATTGGGTTTTGCGATGCACCTGGACATAACTAAATGGGAGCGCCTTGTATATTTACAAACATGGACCGTGACCAGCTGCTCAGGGACTTTGGTGAAAATAGCTAGGGTGTCCAAAGCCTCGGTTATAAGACGGGGGCAAATTTTGGGGGTCATTTCGGGGGGAAAAAACCCCGTCTTATAGCCGAAGAAATACGGTAATAAATATCAAATTTCATAATGGCTAACCATAACAAAAACTGATGAATGTCCCTGTGACATTTTTAAATATTTTCCTGTTACTATATTTGGGCCACTATGGTCTAATTTAAAAATTATCAAATGCTATCATCTGATGTATTAGATAATTCTTATCTTATCATTCTCATAATTGACCTCACTGGAATGTGAACCGATAAGTACAAGGTCTTTGATCTACCACACCTGAATACATGTGACATAATTGATAAGGTTAGCCTTGTAATTAGTCCTTTCATCTATGTGACAGAGGTGTTAACAAGGCCTGGGACACTCCAGGGGTGACCATTTCTGGGCCATAAGAAAACTATTCTGCTAGAGTTTGCAAATGCTGGGCAGACCAGCATATACCTAGGCCATGACCTGCCCATATAGTCAATCAAAGTGGCTGAAGGGTTTAAATGCTGTGGACTAATAATCGAGAGAGCTGCGGACCCACTTGTTCAAAGCTTTAAACAACATGGCCGTTAAATTTTCAAATGTGTTATCGTAAAAACACTGTCATTTTTTGTCGAAATTTTACAGTGCAAAAGCTCCTCTCATTTTAGCAGCAAAAATTATTTGCACACTTGATTTTATGCATATTAGAAGACATAATGAAATTGATCTTACTAATGACTTAGTTAAAGTAACGATGCTTTGAGCAACCCGGCCCCAGGAGTTTCAGTCAACCCGCATCAGCCACATGCAGACCCAGAGGTCATAAAACTTTTTTCATGTTCAGCTGAGAATATGCCAAACTTATTAAATATTGAATAGAATTTCAAATGCTAAGCGAAGCTGGTTCTGAGGTTGTACATGGTGGCAGGGATCGATCAAGCTTGACTCAGAGTTTAGGGAGATTTAGTGACTTCTCCCTCCAGCTGAAATAGGGAGAAGTGACATCCAGGAAGGGAGAAGTGGTATTGCGCAATCAGGCCCAGAGGTTATAAAACTTGAGTACATTCTCAAACTCAAAATGAAGCACACTGATTGGCTGCTTCCAAGCACATGCTCGGAAGCAGCCAATCATTGTGCTTTATTTTGAGTTTGAGATTATTCTCAAGTTTTATAACCTTGAACCCAATTTTAAAGAAAAATAGCTATTATGCATACTATTAACATTAAATCAAAAGTCTGATTAATAAGCTGCAATGGTCATTACAGCTTGTTTGTGGAATGATTTGATGAAAATTCTAAAAAAAAAATCAAAAAAAATCTTTGTTTAGGGAGACTCCCAATTCTCCTTAAGCCCAATTAAGGCGAAATTTCGGCCCCTAGGGTGATTATTTTGCCTACATGGCCTTCTTGTAGTAGAAATTATTTGAAAAGCAGTCACATCTGAGCCGCGATAGAGAAAACCAACAATGTGGTTGTGGGCTCAGTGCAGACTCACATCAGCCTGGGCATCTGCCCAGTTTGACCAGACTCTTCGTTAAGTGCTCAAATGGTAGCTAAGGGTCTAAGCTACCTCCATGCGGACGGCGAAGACTCTGATCAGACTGGGCGAATACCCAGGCTGATCTGAGTCTGCGCTGGGCGCACAACCACATTGTTGGTTTTGTGGTGTTGCGGCTCATCTCTGGAAGACGCATCAGATTCTAATTTACTAAATATGACTTTGAATTTTCATGCAGCATGAAAAAAAGTTTTATAAACTGGGGGCTAGGTTGTGATTTTTCACATTTATTATCTGAATCATTCTTCCTCAGTACTGTTTCACCCATTCTCTCAGAGACTTAGACTTCAGCTCGAAAAGACTGAAAACAAATTGTTGAAATGCAAATCAACCTCCAATCTTTGTAAACTATATGGTTCAGGGGATGTAGTCTGTCTAGGAAAAATTTGAATAATTTAGTCAATATGAAATTAAAAGGTGTGGAATCTTAAGAAAGTTGCCAACAGAATTAGATTGGAGGTGTGAAATGTTAACATGGAATATTCTAATATTGTTTTCACAAATAATTAACTTGTTGAATATTTGAAATGAACTCATAATATATGCTTAAGGTGAATGGGTCCACTTTCAGGGGAAGTAACGCTGCCGTTTTCATATTTGCCTCCCTTCTCAGTGATAAAAAGGCAGAGCTCTAGATAAGAGGGAGTATTTGATGATAATTAAGGATAATTATTCTTATTTCTCATTGAAACCATATGTTGTGACCCCTTATCTGAACCATCTCGTTGAGACGGTTCAGATGAGGGGTCACAACATATGTTTTTATGCAGAATTAACAAAAATTATCCCTAATTATCACCAAATACTCCCTCTTATCTAGAGCTCTGAAAGGTAAAGGTTTCCCATAGCCTAGTAGCCGTAGGGGGCAGTGGGGGTTAGAGGCCCACTGTGCTTAGGGCACAGCATATGAAAGGCGGAGCCCATGCCTCTCCTTTCACTGCCATATCATTCCCTGGTTCGAAGCAGGTACCCATTTATTGCTGGGTTGACAGAGTTTTCCAGTCATCGGATGCAAAACCCGACACAATCTCAGGACTTCCTGGTAACTTCCTATGCCATAACCCAGCATCTCTAACCACTCCGCCATGACGCAGCTTATTTCTCTGTGGTATGTGGTCAACTCTTAAAGGTCAGAGAGTTTTAACTTTTTTTGCAGGCTTATGAACAAATTCTTTCCTTTGAGAATCAACCTCATTTGGGAAGGAGTAAGTCGCAAAAGTTGTTTCCCTTTGTAAAAATGGCAGAAACGTGGCAGGTGTACCCATACACCTTAAAATTTTGTAGTTTACAGGCCCTGAATATTGGAACATATGTGCCTGACCAAACACTTTAGACCTAGATCTGACTGCTTCTTTCTTAAGCCATTGAGGTGTGGAAGTAGATAAGCTGCCTGGTGCCTCTGCAGCTGAGCTGCTTATGATTAGCTGTTGCATGGCCTGAGTGTCATTTATCTCTGGTCAGGTAAAAGTCCTACAAAATAAGAGGCAAATTGTCTTGACATGATTGAAATACATGTATTCACAGGGTATAATCGATTCCGCCAATTTTGGCTTCCTGCAGAGACTGTACATCATATTTGGCTTCCGCCGAGACTGTCCGCAAACTCTTGCTTCCTGCAGAGACTACTGTCCTCGAGGAATGGCTTCCTGCCGAGACTGTCCGCGTGATTCTGCTTCCTGCCGAGAGCCTCGGCAGGAAGCAGAATCACGCGGACAGTCTCTGCAGGAAGCATTTCATCATGTACAGAAGTCTCGGCAGGAAGCAAGAGTTCGCGGACAGTCTCGGCGGAAGCCAAATATGATGTACAGTCTCTGCAGGAAGCGAAAATTAGCGGAATCGATTATACCCTGTGTTCAATGGCTTGAACCCAGTTGGCTCATTTACCCTGCCTGGCTAGAACTTGTTTCTTGACTGTCCATAGAAGTCAATTTATATAGAAGCTAGCCCTGGATGGCTCAAACTACCTTTGGTTGGAACTAGTTTATATGGTCCCTAGCCTATTTGAGGCATTGAAGTTCTACTGTTCCTACTTGTTCATAATTGTAAGGCAGTGTAGTGTTATGCAAGGAAGTATTTGGTCAAACTGTGAAAGAGTACAAAGTATGTGAGGTGTCTGGACGAAAAAGACACACAGTCTCAATCTTGTGCCAAAAAAAGTTGAAGTGGAAAATGACATTAAGATATTTGTCCTTGGCATTTTACTACATTCTTAAAGGGATAAAAAATGGATTTGCACCTTAAAAAAGAAGATTAATTTGCTCTGAGACAAATAGAATCTATCATTGGTCTCCGATGCGGACAGAGAAATCCCAACCCAAGGGCACACGGGGTGTGTTGGAAACGAAGCTTGCCGAGTTTCCGACAAACCCCGTGTGTCCGATGGTTGGGATTTCCCTGGCCGCATCGGAGACGAATGATTGACTATTTTTCTTACCTAGGATAAAATATTATCTTAAATTAAACGGGGAACTATTATTTCATGCGAACGTGTACAAGCGTAAGTAGTATTGTGACGTAACGTCAGCGTTATTTCAAACGTCAGTTGGTAACGTCTTCTAAATTGCGACCTTCTCGACAGTGTTTGTGTGAAGCATTGACTATTTCGGAGTTGTTTCTTTTAGATTTTAAGAAATATAAACAGACATAAAGAATGAATTTCTTTGAGGAAATTCATTGCTGTAAAAATTATGCATAAAGTATAGAATCGCCGAGTCGGGCTTATCACATTTCATTGAGCGAGTAGCGATACACAGAATTCAAGCTTGTGTGACCTGTCCCAGCCCATGGGCTAGACAGAATTTTCCAGCACTGCTAAAAATAGAACAAACTCTGTCTCCTAGGTAAGAAATTATTAACTCTATCAACTTTCAGTGCAGATTTCAATCTGCACTGCAGACTTATTATGATGCATTTCAAGTGTCAGAAATTAGTTTGCAAAGAGCGTAGATCTCCTAATGTCAGCCCCTTGTCCGGGTTGTCATGCTTACCTGCTATTCTTTGAATTCTCAATATGATATAGTTTGGACAAATATATTTATTTTTTAATTTTGCAGAAAGAAATTTTGTTGTCTGCTTTTTTCGCACTTCAATGGTCAAGATGCAGCTATTACTCAATTTAAGAAATGGACTTTGAAAATTGTCCTGATACATTTTTGGAGCAGTCTGATCTGTTAAAATATGCATGCATGGCTATCATAATATTAAGGGTTATAACAGTACCTTGCAGTCCGAGTACAAAATATATGAGCGTCTGGACAAACAGACACCGAGTCTCATTTTTGTGCCAAAAAAAGTTGAAGTGGAAAATGACATTAGGAATATCCTTTGAAATATCTGATTCAAATTCTTTGGTGGATAAGAATGAAAATAGAAGCTTGTGTCTGAAACAAAAAAGAACAACAGACGATTTAAATTTGCCAAGACAGCTCTTTTTAAGGCTTCCATATATTCAGTAATTTGTCAGCCAAAATTATAAGTCCTAACAAAATCATATTTCTCAGTCATGGCAATATTTCCCTTGGGAGGGCAGAAGTTATTTTTATTTTGTCGGGTATTTTTATGAGGGATGGATACTATGCCTTAAGTTACGAAAGATTCAAACCCGAATGAAAGAAAACAAAAATGGTGCAGTTTAAATTGAAACAGCTCGGCAAAGCAATTACAGTATATGAAAAACTTCAATGTTGACAGTGGCAGTTGCCATAGCTTAATTTCAGTATGTTTGCCAAGTTTGTGTACTGTTCATGCTAATTACTTGGTGCTTCTGATTAAGGCTGTAATATTTGTAAACAAAATTTGATATAGAGGATCTTACATGAGTGCTCATGTATTATTGAATTTATTAAACGAGTTGGGGAAAAAGATAAGATGCGAGGCTTTGCCGAGCATCTTATCATTTTCCCCAACGAGTTTAATAAGTTCAATAATACAGGAGCACGAATGCAAGATTCTGTTTATCATATGACACTAAAATCGCATTTTATTAGCAACTTTTGCACTAAAACGTCAAGATTTCGCCATTAGAAAACGCGACGTTTTAATGGACATCAGCGTATAACGTTACGACGTAATTTGCATATTTAATCCACTAGTGGATTATCGTTTTTAATGCATGGCTTTATTACACTCTCAGATGCGACGTCATATGATAAAGATTATTATTTCACATGGCAGGATTTCTTATAGTGCTTACGTAGTAGTAGTATTTCAATTCTCATATCGACGTTGCCCTCGCTCCTCAGCTGAACGAATCCATAGCCGCAGTAACGGGGCGCCGATCGTTCGTCCATTTATAGTGCTTACCAAATATGTACTGCTTTTATACTTGGGCTCATTTGTTCAATTTAGCATCATTAGCAAGTCATTTAAGGATTAGTAAAGTCTTCTTGTACTCAAAATCAGGTATCCTGATATTTTTGCTGAAAGAATGTGAGGAGTGTGGGGAGCTTAAAAGCTACTCACATTTTTGGGGCAAAAAGTAATTTAATACAATAGGTCTGAAATTTAAAGTCTTTTATTTATGGTGATAATGTTTTTGTTCTGCATGAGGACTGAGCCCTGGTTTCGTAACTATCAGAACAGATATACTTTAACAAATCATGCAAATGCAGATCATACTGTAGGAACAATTTGATCAGGTTTAAAGTCTCATCTGTAACATTGAAGAGTTTGAACATAATTCTGAGATAATTTTTCTTATTTCTCAGTGAAAATATATGTTTTAATGGAGATCATAATATAGATTATCCCTAAATTAATTCCCTGCTATTCCTTCATGTCTGGAGCACTGTCAGATATATAGGACATCTGTATTTATCCTTATTTGAAGACACTAACAGTTTCTGAAATTTGCTGTGTCTGAAAATTTTATATCTAACATGGTATAAATATTGACCAGTTATATTTACCTGAAATGGCGACAGTATTTGTCAATTTACTTTTATTGACCATATATTGTCGGTTCCTTTGTTGAGTTTCCTCAGGTTCTTTTGGCGTCCATCTGTGAACATGTTTTAATTAGGGCAATATTGATATTAAACATTCCAGAAATATTGTTATGAAATGAATTAAAAACTATTTAAGGCCTTGATCAATATCTGGATTTCAAGCTCATCTGCCGTAAATGACCCAATTTTTAGAATTATAGAAGTTTTTCTCTGAAGAAATGTTGTTGACGCAAGTGAGTGTCTGATCAGGGTCTGGTCTATCTGGGCAGGGTCTTCTTTTTTTTTTTTTTTTTTTTTTACACATCTTCAAATAGTAAAATCAGCTTGTCCAAATTATAAAGGATGGTATAAATACACTATTGGTCCAGTATTGGATACCACTAATATATAAGGTAATTACAGGAAGGTCTCCACATACATGTACTTACCAGTGTCATTTTGACCAGTAGAATATGTATTATGAAAGTGAATGGTCATCAAGAAAGAATATTACAGACATTCAGTCGGAGAATTTTGGCTTTAAGTTATAATCCTAACAATCTCACATCTCCGAAAAGTTTCCCACTTGCCAAACACTATGGGTCATTGAAAGTGATATTTTAATTCTGTTTTGGTAAGGATTAGATGTTTCAGCTGATTACATTATTATGTCTAAAATATGTTTGTATATATAAGTACATTAGTATATTTAAATATGAGCCGCGACACAAGAAAACCAACAATGTGGTTGTGCGCCCAGCGCAGACTCAGATCAGCCTGGGCATCCGCCCAGTCTGATCAGAGTCTTCGCTGTCCGCATGAAGGTAGCTTAGACCCTCAGCTACCATTTAAGTGCAGAGCAAAAGCTCTGATCAGACTAGGCGAAAGCCCAGGCTGATCTGAGTCTGTGCTGGGCGCAAAACCACATTATTGGTTTTCTCGTGTCGCGGCTCATTATTATAATATATGCAAGTAGTGGGACAAGTACTAGTATATAAATTTTAGATTGAACATAATCTTTCCATTGACCATTTAGTATGATAAGATTCAGGTTAGTATCCTTTAATTGGTTTATAAATATTTACAGAGCTCTAGATAAGAGGGAGTATTTGATGATAATTAAGGATAATTTTTCTTATTTCTCATCGAAACCATATGTTGTGACCCCTCATCTGAATCGTCTCGATGAGACGGTTCAGATGGGGGGTCACAACATATGTTTTTATGCAGAATTAACAAAAATTATCCCTAATTATCACCAAATACTCCCTCTTATCTAGAGCTCTGTACTTAGTGTCAAAGCTTTTATAAGTATTGAAGCTTACTAAATCGTAAGAATGGTATATTTTTTTCTGACATGTTCCTATTGGGTAAATGTGAAACTGGCCAAAAATGGTTAAAAATTAATTGGAATGCTCAAATGATAGTGGCCATTGTATGTACATGTAGGAGTAATTCAAGATCTCTGCATTGCCAAAAGCGAAAACAAAAAATGATTTTTTGAGAAATTTACATGAATTTAGCTCTAAAATAGTCCAAATTGACAATGAGCCATTGATTTAGGACATTATATTATGATATCTAAAATAAAAACAGATCTGGAAGAATTGTGGACTGCAAATAAAATTTACTGAAGCCTGAATGAGAAATTTACCTGGGTATCAGCATGTGATTGTGAGGCCTTATATTGATATTCTCATTGGCTCATGATTTTGCTAATTTGAATATCCATTTTAAAGTAGTTTTTGTCTCGCCTGCGAAGCAGAGGCGAGACATATGTATTGCTTTTCTGGTGTCGGCGTCGTCGGCGGCGGCGGCGGCGGCGTAAACTTTTGTTGAGTTTTTGCGTTTAGGTCATTTTCTCAGAAACTATAAGGGCCAGAGCCATGAAACTTGGGTCATGCATACATCTTGAAGAGTACATCTGAAAGCCATCATCAATGTTGAGTCTTGACCTAAATTTTACGGTTGACTGACTTCGCAATTTTTTGTCGAGTTTTTGCGTTTAGGTCATTTTCCCAGAAACTACAAGTGCTAGAGCCTTGAAACTTGGGTCATGCATACATCTGGAAGAGTACAGCTGAAAGCCATCATCAATGTTGAGTCTTGACCTAGATTTTACGGTTGACTGACTTCGCAATTTTTTGTCGAGTTTTTGCGTTTAGGTCATTTTCTCAGAAACTACAAGTGCTAGAGCCATGAAACTTGGGTCATGCATACATCTGGAAGAGTACAGCTGAAAGCCATCATCAATGTTGAGTCTTGACCTAGATTTTACGGTTGACTGACTTCGCAATTTTTTGTCGAGTTTTTGCATTTAGGTCATTTTCTCAGAAACTACAAGTGCTAGAGCCATGAAACTTGGGTCATGCATACATCTGGAAGAGTACAGCTGAAAGCCATCATCAATGTTGAGTCTTGACATACATTTTACGGTTGACTGACTTCGCAATTTTTTGTCGAGTTTTTGCGTTTAGGTCATTTTCTCAGATTCTCAGAAACTATAAGGGTTAGAGCCGTGAAACTTGGGCCATGCATTCATCTAGAAGAGTACAGCTGAAAGCTTTCATCAATGTTGTGATTTGACCTAGATTTTACGGTTGACTGACTTCCCACTTTTTTGTCGAGTTTTTGTGTTTAGGTCATTTTCTCAGAAACTATAAGGGCTAGAGCCATGAAACTTGGGCCATGCATACATCTGAAAGAGTAACTTTCAAAGCCATCATCTGTATTAAGTCTTGACATACATTTTACGGTTGACTGACTTCGCAATTTTTTGTCAAGTTTTTGCGTTAAGGTCTGTTACTCAGAAACTATAAGGGCTAGAGCCATGAAACTTGGGCCGTGCATTCATCTGGAAGAGAAGAACTCAAAGTCATCATCAATATTCAGTCTTTATCAACATTTTACATTTGGCTGACTTTGCAATTTTTTGGCAAGTTTACGCGTTTAGTCTGTTTCTCAGAAACTGTAAGGGCTAAAAGCCATGAAACTTGGTTCATTCATACATCTTTGCTGATTTAGCTCTGTTTTGTGACAAAGCGCCAGCAGGCGAGACACCGCATTCCGCGGAATTCTTGTTATGTTTGTTTTTTACCTATAATTGTTTAAAACCAAAACACTTTTTATGAACATTTACACACAATTTAGATATCATAGTATAAGGTCTGCAATATCTAATAAAATTTAGTGAAAATGTTTTTTTGGTGAAATGGCGAGGGAGTATATCTTAAACTGTTTGGTATTCATTTGCTTCGAAGCATTTTGTCTTGATTGTTCAGATAATTTGTTAATTATAATATAAGTCCAATTAAATTTTGCCTTTTGCAGACATATTCATGTGTAAGTGTTGTTAAAATAAAGTTGTGAAATTTTCCTTTCTTGTACTTACCCAGCAGGCACATGACATCGTAATGACGTCACACTGACATCGGTGCGACGTGATGACGTCACATCAATGTCTGTGTGACGTCATTACGACGTTAAGTGCCCGCTGGGTACATCTACATGGGACTTTGTGCAATATATGGAGTTTTCGATACACCTTTTTGGTATTTTTTTTTGACAACATCACCAGTTGGCCAGCTGTGCTGTCCTGTGATAGCATTTGAGTGTGTGTGTACAAGTTTGTATGTATTTGTTTTTGGTTTTAATGTTTTTTTTTGTGCAAAAATACAGAAATAATAGAATTTTGATGAATCAGTTATTTTGTAAACCAATTTATACCAGCAAGAAAGAGCAATTACCAAAAGGAAGTAGATATTTAAATAGAATTTTAAAATTGAATGACCCGTTTAATTTCAAGTGGTTTTTGTTCAGATTGACAATTGTCAGGAAATAAATATTATTAGACAGATTAAAGGTTTAAAGATTCACAGCTGGTGAAAAGGAAGTTAAGAGATACCATTACTATAATCAAATAAAACTGATATCTTCTGATACCTTTTTAGGCATACCCAAAAACTGTTGATAAAGAAAGGTTTTGGTTCTACAGTAGATCTCCTTAGAGTTAATACCTGTCCATATGCAAATACATATATATGCTGGTGTGTGTTAGAACAGTCAAATTAAAAAAAAAATTAACAAACTTAATTCCATGAACTTTTGTTTTTTGATATTTTGATGAAAGTTCATGAACTTTTGATGAAAGTTCATGAGCATTTGATGAGATATTTGATGGAAGTTCATGAACTTCTTATCAAAGTTAAAGAACTGTTGATGAAAATTCTTCATCTGCAAATTTTGCCATTCTTGAACTAATATAGTTCATGAACTCCAAGTTCAAGAAATTTAGAAGTTCATTAACTAAAAATTCATATAAGTAAGTTTATTAAAGTTAATGAGAGACAAATTTAGTGTTTGAAAAAAAAGTCCATATATCTTTCATTATCATAGGGGCAGTATCAGGCTCCTTTTGAGGCCTCTGCTGCAAAGTTGGAAAAATACCATGTGATTCCATAGCTCTGACAGTTCCACAGTTGACTGGGCCAGGCAGGTCAAGCTGGCCTTGACCAAATTAGAAATTTATCAATGGAGAAATTTGACTCTTACCATAAATTAAATGAGCCATGTGACAAGTTGCATTAGGGCAGCACACTAAAGCTAGCATAAGTCTATTATAAGCCGCTTCATCAGGATCTGCACTGTTTGCCCTCTGTTCATTGAATTCTTAATATGATACAGCTTGGAGGAAACATTTTTTGAAATTTTGCAGATGTAAATTTGGGCTCTTCAATGGTTTAAAATGGTAAAATGATCAGGCAACTATTGATCCCATAGTCCATTATCAGCATCCTGACTGTAAATCATAATTTGCCATTTATGGACATTTAAATGGGTCAAAGCTTGGTGAACCTTAATGTAAACATTAGAATCTGGTCACATTTCAGAGTTACTTGACATTAATGAAAGGTTAATTGCATTAACCCATTAGGGCCGGAAATCCATCTAGAAAGCGTTTCCAGACAGTGTGGACCCTGAGATAGATGGCACAAATTTGCCATCTGATCAGGGTCTGCACTGTATGCCATTCAAAGTAATTTCTGTGAGACAACCCTCAGAAAGAATATTGGACTGGTCCAATACTGAAGAAATCTTGACAATTGAAAGGGTGAAGAAAAAAATCCCCAAGTTCACTCTCAGGATGCTGATTAGAGGTGCGTGGTTTAAAACCTTGAATGGAGTGGAATGGAATGGGAGGATGAGATTATCTACATTCCAGTGGCTTCAATTTGCTCCCAGAGCATTTGATGGCACTCTTACAGGAAAGAATTTGCTCCCTCAGAGGGAGCAAATTCTTTCCTATAAGAGTGCCATCCCAAATCATTTGAAAGGAGGAGAGATTATATCTGGGTAGTTACCTATCTAGGCACAGATCTTGTCCTAAAATCACCCTGTATGTAGGAGTGGGTAGGCCATTCCATTCCACTTCACTTGAATCCATTTCGTGTTTTAAACTATGCAAATTAGAGGTAGGACAGTTTGCTGTCATTGATTTCTAATATTAATAGCCAGAATGTTCAATAGATAGGTATCTAATAGAGGCTTAATTAAGGATTGCAATTAATAATTTGTCAGGTGTGGAAGGATAAAATATTGATTGGAGCCATAATAGAGAGAGAGAGAAAAAAAAAAAGATTGTCAAGGTAATATAGCTGTATATTGTGATACTGAATGTAAAAATTTGAGTGACAGATATATAACAGATTCAAACGTGAAGCTGCTAATGTTCCTGTTGCATTTTTTTCACCTGCTTTTTGTCAAGCATTCATCATGGTCTTTGTTGAAATGTTAATGAATTGTCATTAGAAGCTATTTGTCAAGCAGTCACCTGAGTTTTTGTTTCTTGGATGGTCGTTTTGTCAATCAGTCAGTGGATTCATTGATTTTTAGCACGCCTTTGCGAAGCAAAGTAGAGCTTATGCTATACCACCAGCGTCGTAGTCCGAGTATTCATAAGCGTTAGCGTCAGCGTCCTGGTCGGCGTCCATGATCAGGTTAACCAATGTTAACAATTGCGTTTAACTGGATGTTCAACTACATATCTTGGCCGGGCCGCGTAGCGCAATCGGTAGGGCACCTGACTCATAAGTCAGAGGTCCTGGGTTCGAAACCCGGTCTGGCCACATACTTTCGTTTCTCCTTCTGCTGATTCAAGAAGGGCAGTTGTCAGTTACTGGCGAAAGTATGTGCACTTAGTACTGGTTAACCGCTTAGGAGGTCTAAGCCTGCCCAGGAATAGTGTGGTTAGGTTAACTGGCCGTCCCGACATGACCACAGTTGTTTACCGTGGACGTTAAGCAACAAGTCAAAGTCAAAGTCAACTATATATCTTACAAACTACAGGAGCTACAATCATCATACTTGGTATAGTCTGTTCGGTCCCACATGCAAACAGCATCCCCAATATTTTCTCAAAATTGGTTAGAGGCAGAATATGTTGTAAATGCTCATTCTTAATTTTCATCCTATACATAACAAAATTATAATTTTGCAAAAACGTGAGGCTTTGCATTAAAAAGTTTCTATGCAAAAATGAACCTAAAATATGTCATTTTCACCTCTTAGTTACGAGGGAGTAAAAGTTGGCTGTTGGAATTCCCATTTAGTCCTACGTATTAGAGCATGTGACCAATGTATGCTATCCCTGGAATAAAATTTGCATAATTAATTGAAATTTTATTTTGAATCCATTTTTTCTACATTTTGTTTCATCCATATATTAGCAAATTTTGAAACATAAACCTTTCACTCGCAAAACTATATAAAAGTTCAATATTTATTTACAACATAGTATCACCTGACCAGGGACACCATGCATTACGCGTGCGGGCATGTGAATACATTTTACTATTTCATTCACGAGTTTACGCTATTGCCTATCAACAATATTTTGGCTGTTCTAACAAGCATACGACCCCCTTCAGTGAAACTGCTCAGTTTTTGTATTACTGTTAATGGAAAGTATTTTACAAAAGTATCCAAAAATTTGGATTTTTCGTATTCTGTTATGTATAGCTATCAGAATCATTTGGACATTAGAACATTTGATGGAACTTTCATCATTTTCGAGAAAATAAGCAAAACCCCGTTTGCACTTGGGAGCAAACGGACTGTACATGCATACATCCATATGACTGCAGCAGCTGCATCACACAATTATATGTCCTTGACCTATATATTACGGTTGACTGACTTTGCTGTTTGGCACTGTTTTTAAGGCAAAATTTTCAGTTTTTGATGATACTTTTGACACAAGATACTTGATACTTGGTCGAATAGTATATCCCTATAATTGCAGCAGCTGCAAAGCTTCCATGCTGACTCCTGTACCCTTGACCTTTGTTCATGGTCCAGTGATTTTGCCTTATATTTCAAATACTGTTTGATGGATTAACATCATACCTGACATAGTGGATCTATCTGACATCACAAATGACCTCATATTAGCTATAGATCACAGTGACCTATATTTCATGGTTCAGTGACTTTGCCTTGTATCTGCAAGACCGCTTAATATATTTACATCATATTTGGCAGTTCAGCACTTTGAATGACCTCATAGAAGACATACTTTCATCATTCAGTGATTTTGCTTCATATTTTGAGTTGTATTTAGTATGTATTCATTATATACCTGGGATGATGGTTCAGTCTGACACTGCAGATGACCTGGTATATTTGTAGGTCTTTGTGACTGTGAGATTCAGGCACCCATGAGGTGCGCTTTGTTGTCTTCTGACAACTCTTGTTTAATATATTTTTTCAAGCATTGTGTAAAGCACTAATTTGACTTTTGCTATTTGTCAGGCATTCGTTTGGTTCTTAGTTAATAGATCATTCAGTTGATCTTTTGCTATTTGTCAGGCAGTCAGTTAATTATATTTGTTGAGCAGTCAGTTGATCTTTGCTATTAAATAATGTTAGGGAATTTGGTTGATTATTGTTGAGCAGTCAATTAATCTTTGCTATTTGTCAGGTATTCATTGATGATATTTTTTGAGCAGTCAGTTTATCTTTGCTATTTGTCAAGCATTTAGTTGATAATAACTGTTGAGCATTAAGTTCATCTTTGCTGTTTGTCAGACATTCAGCTGATGCTATTTGTTAAGCATTAAGATCTTTGCTATTTGCCAGGAATTCGGTAAATGACATTTGTTGAGCATTCAGTTGAACTTTGATATTTGTAAGGCAAATCTGTTGATGATATTTGTGGTGCATTCAGTTGATCTAAGCAATTTATCAGGCATTTAGTTGATTATATTTTGTGAGTATTCAGTCTATCTTTGCTACAAGTCAGGCATTTGGTTGATATTTGTTGAGCATTCAGTTAATCTATGCTTCTTGTCTGGCATTCAGTTGGTGATATTTGTTGAGCATTCAGTTGATCCTTTTTTTTCATCAGGCATTCAGGTTGGATGATATTTGTGGATCATTCAGTTGATCTATGTTATTAGTCGAGCATTCAGTTTATGATATTGTTTGAGCTTTTTTTTTTATCTTTGCTGTAAGTCTGGCATTCAGTTGATGATGTTTGTTTTATCTTAACTGTCTTGTTAGGTATTCAACTGGTTCTATTTGTTGAGCATTCAGTTGATCTTTCTATTTGTCAGGCATTCAGTTGATGATATTTGCTAGCTTTCAGTTGATCTTTGCTATTTGTCTTGCATTCAGTTGATGATATTTATGTGATTGTAATTTGAGTTTTAGCTCACCTGTACAAATGTACAGGAAGAGCTAGAGCTTTTGCGCTACCCTCAGCATTGGTGGAGCATTGAGCATTCAAGCATTTAGTTGATCTTTGCTATTTGTCTTGCATTCAGTTGATGATATTTGTGTGGCTATAATTTGATTTTTAGCTTGCCTGTATGAATGTACAGGAAGAGCTATAGAGCTATTGCACTATCCCCAGAGTTGGTGGAGGAGGCGGCATTGGCGTTTAAGCAAAATTTTAAAGTTTTAAATTAAATTGATGGGCAAGGCACTGTCAGGCAAGCTGTCCTGTAGGTCTTGTTGTTATTTTTTTTTTCAGGTATTCAGTTGATGATATTTGTTGAGAATTCAGTTCATTTTGGCTATTTGTCTGGCATTCAGTTGATTTTGTTCTTTGTTATTTTGTCAGGAAGTCAGTTGATGATATTTGTTGAGCCTTAAAATTTTTTTTTACTATATGTCAGGCATTCAGTTGATGCTATATGTTCAGTATGAAGTTGTTCTATGCTATTTGTTGGGGATTCAGGTCATGATAAATTTTTGAGCAGTCAGTTGATATTTGCTATTCGCCAGGCTTTCAGTTGATGATATATAATTGTTAGCATTCAGTTGATCTTTGCTATTTGTCAGGCATTCAGTCGATGACATTTGTTGAGTATTATTTGGTCTTTGCTGTTTGTGAGGCATTCAGTTGTCAGATGATATTTGTTGAGCATTTAATTGATCTCACAGTGCTTTCTGTCAGGCACTTAGCTGATGCTTTTTGCTGAGCATTCAGTCAATCGTTGTTATTAGTTATATGCATTCAGCTGATGGTATTTGTTGAGCCTTCAGCTGATCTTTGCTATTTGGCTGGCATTCAGTTTATGATATTTGTGGAGCATTCAGCTGATCTTTGATTTTTGTCAGGCGTTCAGTTGATAATACTTGTTGAGCATTCAGTTGATATTTGCTATTTGTTGAGCACTCAGTTGATGATATTTTAGAAGCATCCATTGATCTTTGCTTTTTATAAGGCATTCAGTTGATGATGCTATTTGTTGAGCATTTAATTGATCTTTGCTTTTAGTCATGCATTCACTTGATGACTGTTGAGCATTAAGTTGGCCTTTGCTATTTGTCAGGCATTAAGTTGATGATATTCATCAAGCATTCAGTTGATCTTTGCTATTTGTCTGATTAAAGGGAAAATGGAAATAATTCATATGTTGAATGATGAAAAAAATAACCAATGAAATGTTACCCATGAAATGTTGCCATTATCAAAGTCGGTTATTAACCCTTAATGTGCCAAAAAGCAGACAACAAAATTTACGTCTGCAGAATTTCAAAAAAATGTCTCGTCAAAGCGATATCATATTGAGAATTCCGTCAAAACTAGAGGTCAAACTGTGTAGATTCAGATGAGGTGGCTCATTATGAGCCACCTCATCTGGATCTACACTGTTCGCCAATTCAACAATTTTGATTTTTGGTGCTTTAATAGTTAAGCTTAACCAGACTGGTAGTGGCTGTGAAACAAAATTATTTATGCCCTTTGTACAGAAACACTTACCACCAAAATTTAAAGTAATAAAACAAACATGCTGGAGCAAACTGCTTTGACCCACATCAGACTGCACCTAGAAGCAGTCTGATTGGGGTCTTCACTATCTTCACAATTTTTCATTTAACAAACACTTGTCTAACATTTGCTTAAAGGATCGAATGATGTGAATTTCAAAGTTATAAGGGTAATGGGAAAAAGAGCTATTGTGATTAATACATCAGCCTCTTTACAGCCACTGTTAAGTTATGCATGGTTATATGATTGAATTGTTAAAAAAGAAATTTGATTTAAATCACTTTTAATGGCCATCTGTCTGTTTAACATTCCATATCTCAGTGGCTGGCAGATGCTCTCAAGTAGTAATATGTCTTTGTTTGCTGTTGGATGGCAGTCATAATCTGAATTAAAAAAAAAAAAAGAAAAGTTAATTGAAAGCTTTGGAGGGAAAAGTTTGACATTCAAACCTAGTAAATGTTCTCAGCTAGACTTGGTTTGAAATTCTAAATTCAACCATTTGTAGAGTCAGGGCAAGTTATAATAACTTATATTTACATTTATTATTTTTTGGCTTGCCCTAAATTCACAGGGTATAAACCAGTCCGCCAATTTTCGCTTCCTGCAAAGACTGTCTGTCATATTTGGCTTCCGCCGAGACTGTCCTGAACTCTTGCTTCCTGCAGGGACTACTGTCCTCGAAAAATGGCTTCCTGCTGAGACTGTCCATGTGACTCTGTTTCCTGCCAAGAGCATCGGCAGGAAGCAGAATCATGCGGACAGTCTCTGTAGGAAGCCATTTATCATGTACAGAAGTCTCTGCAGGAAGCAAGAGATCACGGACAGTCTCGGCGGAAGCCAAATATGATGTACAGTCTCTGCAGGAAGCGAAAAATAGTGGAATTGATTATACCTTGTGAAATTTGTAAAACAAAAATTCACTTGCATACATGCAGACAGGAGACCAGAAATTTCAGAATTTGCAATTCTGAATTTTTTGTATAAATTTTAACAGTAAATTTTATCTATTGTTATAGAATGTCATTATCACCAAAGTTTCGCTTCCACCTGCTGTTCAACACTACTCTTCAGTAGCAATGATAAATTTCAAGATAAAAGACCAAAAGTGTGTTCAGGTCGCCACGGTGTCAAGTGGGCCATTGTTATGTGGTCACACTGTTGGACAAGTGGTGCTAAAATATTGTAACACTCAACCACAGAACCATATTGGGACAGGTATATAGGTTTGAGCAAACAGTTCAGACCCAGATCAGACTGCTCCTTGAGGGAGCAGTCTGATCGGGGTCTAAACTGTTTGTAATTCCATCTACATATTTTGAATGCATTACCAGTGCCAGTTTTAGGACAGTTAATATTATTATTATTTTAGGTGTCCCAATTTTTAGAATTTTTACCTGACATTGTGACACTTGACCATAATACTTCAAAGTACTATCTGTGGTGGTATACCATATGCTGCCATTCACACTTTATCTTTTCTTGAAGTTGTCGACTTTTGGACACCTTTACCAGTAATATAATTTGGTTGGTTGGTTGATTTGATGCTTAACGTCCACGGTAAACAACTAAGGTCATGTCGGGACGGTCAGTTAACCTAACCACACTATTCCTGGGCAGGCTTAGACCTCCTAAGCGGTTAACCAGTACTAAGTGCACATACTTTCGCCAGTAACTGACAACTGCCCTTCTTGAATCAGCGGAAGGAGAAACAAAAGTATGTGGCCAGACCGGGATTCGAACCCAGGACCTCTGACTTCCGAGTCAGGTGCCCTACCGATTGCGCTACCCGGCCCGGCACCAGTAATATAAATAACTGTAACTAAAAGTTCATATTGTTTTAGATATTTTACTCTCTCTGGCATCCTGCTTCGGAATGGCAAACCAGAGGCCCTGAAACATCTCTAGAAATTTTACAGAACAGAACTTTATTCATATTTACCGTTAGAAGAAAGAATTCTCGGGACACACGTGGGTGGCATACAAAACCATAACATACCTGGGTGTGTTATTGTACAGTTTGATAGGGGGGATGCCACCATCAAAGTTTTGGGACACTGCAATCAGCGACCACCACCCTGATACCACTTTCCCAGTTCATGGCACGCTGAACAGTGGCTGATTTCCTGGTCTAATGGATTGAAGAAAATGATTGTGTGCCAGTGACTAAGTAGAAGTCGAACCTTGACACCCTGCATGAAAGGCGAACACCAAATCCACTAGGCCATGCAGGCCCTCTGCATAAAGAAGACAGCTGTAATATTACTCATATTTTCACCTTGAAGGGTAATTTAATTAATAATTACATGTTTATTGGTGTTCTTGTCCCCTAGGGGTCAACAGGTAGCACTTCTAAGGGCCACCTGAAAGCTTAATACTCCTGTGATGTATTGAAGATGAAATTTAGGAAGTATGAAAATTTTCACAAACAGTTGATAACAGATTAGGGTAAAAGTTGGTAATTAAACACTATAATATTATGTAATTTTATTTACTTTTAATTGAGTTGGGGTAAAATTCGCCACCAATTGGTATTCACTTGTGGTTTAAGATTTAAAGGGGAAGGTCAAAATGGAGTATATTTTGCATTAGTAAGTTCAGTAAGAAGGGGCAACAGGGATAATTTAGGGATAATTATCCGCATTTCTCCATAAATACATATAGACAGATCTGTTTTTTTGGGGTGGTTTTGGAGGTTGAATTTCCCATCTTAAAACCAAATAAATATTGGCCATTTTTTCTCGGTATACGACGAAACATAGAAAGACAAAAGAGCGAAGCGACACATAATAGATAAGTCAAAACATAGAGGGGACATTTAATAGATCGACGAATAATAGAACGACCAATAATAGAACAATGAATCACTTGACCAGCAATGCTATGCGTCATTGAACTTGGCCTTCGAACTAAGTACGTTGACGACCTTGATTTCAGTTTGGAGGTACGCATGTTCACGGCACTTGCGTTCCTACCACCCGATACTGTCCGTCATGCCTTTCAGGAAATCAAACCACTTCTGCCACATGAAGCCGAAGACTTTGCGCTGTACTTTGAACGGACATATATTGGACAGTATTCTTCCAGTGCTGATACGGGTTCTGATACGGGTTCTGATGCATTGCGCCCTTTGCGTCTGACTTGGAGAGAACCTCCATTTCCTCCATCTATCTG
Source organism: Ctena decussata (assembly GCA_963989385.1). Classification (NCBI taxonomy): domain Eukaryota; kingdom Metazoa; phylum Mollusca; class Bivalvia; order Lucinida; family Lucinidae; genus Ctena; species Ctena decussata. Next base: position 74,628,695 of record OZ022511.1, on the reverse strand, counting down.
GTCGGTGTATGAGAGAACTCTGGGGAGCGAGCCTAGGACCACAAACTTTCTTGAAGGTTGGCACCGACCAGATGAGAACAAATAACGGACATACATGTATGGATTACCTTGAGGGGTTGGCACATAATGTAAGCTATTGACGGAATCAGAATATTGAATGGGACTGTATTGCACTCATTACTGTTCGTTAAACTGTATTGGTTGCTAATCAATTGTTCGCTACCTCAAAATAACGGCGATATGTTTACGAAATTAAGATAAAAGTATTGTTGTCATAAAATGGTTGTCAATAAAATTTTCGATGTTTCTGATTTTTTCCGATGTTATTTCGATGTTATTTCGATGTTTTTTCGATCTTTTTTTTCTATGAATTGTCTTTCTATGTATTGTCTTTTCTATGTTCTGGCTTTTCTATGTTTTGTCGTTCTATGTTTCGTCATAGACCCTTTTTTCTTCGTTGACAAATAGAAGTTGACTGTCCATCTGGTTTGTTTGCCAAACTGCCTACCCAACATAAAGGAGCAGCTGCCGGACTCACCGAAGCGTTTGTCCAGGCACACGCTAAACCATTTAATTATGTATAAACATGTTATTTTTCTGACTTGGTAATCATAACGGTGATCTTTTGTTGCTTGAATTTCTTTGATCTGCGCTACGATAAAAGTGATATTTACAATATAATGTTTTCAAATAATGGATGAAGCTATTCTCATTGTATTATCTTGAGTGGCTTATAGAATTGATATTTCACCAGGTGATATATTTTATGTTTGCAGAGCACCTGACAGGAGTATAATACCGTATACGCGGTAATTTTCCCGGGTTTAAATTTTCACGGTTCAGAGGCAAAAGCGTAAACATTAATTTTCGCAATTTTTAATTTTCGCTGTTAGCAACATGCGCAAAAATCAAAATTGCTTGATTTTCATTTGAGCTACTCTCTTGTTGAGGCACTCCAGCAAGTGGTTTTTTGAAGTTTATGCTTAAAGGATAAAGAAACAGCAAATTCCACTTACATGGTTCAATTTACTACCATTTCTCGTAGTCAGATTTGTCCAGTAGAGTTTTTGAAATTCATTGCTATGCTCTCAAGCTTGAAAAGTAATCTCTTGCAATGTATTTTTTTCAGTTTCAAAATGGCGGCCTCAAGATAACCCATATTGCTGTAGGGGTGGCATGTTTCAAGCACATTCTTGAAAATTACCATTTCATATAAAATTAACATGAAATCAGTTCAGAAGAATTTATTCTTATATCTTATAGCAGTTATTTTCGTAAGTAATATCTTTTTGGAACACAAAAAGATGCATAAGTGTAGCTGACATTCCAAGCAACCCTTTGCTGAAATGATCATATTCCAAAACAGATCAGGTGATTAGTGATGACATCATTTCTGTTGTGATGTCATAATGGGTGGTTCCCAGCTTCATAAAAATTAAAATGAACCTCATCAAAGGCTCGAAACCAGAAGGAATATTTTTACTATAGGAAAACCCACCTCCAAACAAAAAATGATAAAAATAGACAAAAGAGGTCATGCAATATACTGCAAGTCAGTATTCAGCTACGAGAAATGGTTTTGGGTATGTTAAACCTAAAATTTTGATAGTTAAGCATCCTTAAAGAAAAAAGTTCCACTAAAAACCACTTGCTGGAGTGCCTCAACAAGAGAGTAGTTCTTTCATTAACCTGCGGCTGCAATTTTCGCAGGTTTAAATTTTCACGGTTCAGAGGCAAAAGCATAAACATTAATTTTCGCAATTTTTAATTTTTGCTGTTAACAACATGCGCAAAAATCAAAATTGCTTGATTTTCATTTGAGCTAGCTCTTTCATTAACCTGCAACCTGGCTCAAATGAAAAGTACCAGACTTTACCGAAGGAAACAAAATACATGGCCGCTGTGTCTACTGATGATACTTTGTAAGAAACAGGAAATTATTTCGCAATTTTAATATTTGCAGTTTCTAAGTGACCGCGAAATACCGCGAAAAATGGAACACCGCGAAAATGATCGCGTATACGGTATTTTGGCAAACTAGGAATCATTGAGCGGCATTGTAACAGTGCTCATTGTAATGCTATGTGGATGTAATGCTATTGTCATGGCTCCCATTCTGACAAAACTACAAAGGAATAAGCATCTTTGCAATTTGGTCAGTTACTGAACAAGTAGGCCCAATTTTACATGGAATTTAGTACAGGGAATAGCATTTGGAACACCAAAATTTTACAGTGGGCCTTATGGTATAATAGACCACTGACTTGTTAATCTGAGTTATAACTAATGTGAAAATGGGACTTATGCCCGATTTCACGTCGCACTTAGTACACGGATTAGCATTCAAAACACCAAGATTTTACATTGCACCTTACGGTAAGATAGACCACAGACTTAAATTATTAATCTGAGTTGAAATCGGGCCTTAGAGTTTCAAAAAATAATAAATAAATTTTTTTTTGCTCTGGGGGTATTATGCTGTTTGGAAGTTCTTTAAATCAGTTCAGTTCGAATTCTCCTAACGACATTCCCCAAGTGGCTCAGGAGTGTGAACAGTGATTCTTGAAAAAAGGGTACACTTGTGAAAAAAACATGTCGCCGATGTTATACAGACACACACACGAACATGCTTTAGACTAAATAGGTGGCGTATTGTTATTTTGGCAGTGTAATATATATATGCAAACCTTGTGGTGTTCCCAGTAGGATTTAAGACGCTAAGCCTTGAATTTTTTATGATGCTTTTGTGTTGGGGTATGCTTTTTTCGACTGTCGCAAGCAGAGTAGCTATAATAAACACCTTTAATAAACAAGGTTATTGCTAAAAGCAAGATCAAATTTCTTTATCATTTAGAAACCCCAGGTTGACCGATGTCTCGTGTAGTTCCATTCAGTTTCTAATCCGTTCATTTACAAAAATAATTGAAAAAGTTCCTTGTCGCCAAAATGCTACTCACCTACCGTAACGATTTCTAAGCCCCACCTATAAACAACAGAGAATGGATATCGTGATGGAAAATGAGTCTATTTTAGTACCAGGATATCAATTGAAATAAAAAGGATAAGAACCAATTCACTTGTTACACTAAAATCTGAGTAAGCAGCTTTAAGTTCACATTTTCATTTGTCACTTTTCACAGCCTCCCCTCCGTAACGGCCCTTTTCTGAAACATTAGGTCTTTTGCAAAATGTTCTCTATTAGTTTTCGAATGTGTAACAAGGATGTGGATTATAAAAACCAATTTCATCCTTTTGTGATTCATAACTTATTGTACACTACCTGATTTGTCCCATGTCCTCTCCCCTCCGTAACAGCTCCCCTCCGTAACTAAATCTTTGACCCAAAACACCGTGGTGATTTTGAAGTAAGTATCACATTCAAATGAAATAACCGTTTCTTTAAAACAACAGAAAACAGAAAAGAACGATTTCTGTCATTTGAGTTTCAGAATGTTTCAGATATTTAATCGACTCCAGGTAATATATTTTGTCCAATATATCTACTTAGCGTGTGATCAACGGAAAAATATACATTTACTTTCCTATTTTTGTATACTCTAGTTAGTATAGATAGGAGGTAGGCATAAACCATATAACATGTGAACTTGCGGTCATTCAGTGCAGAAATGACCGACCAAATTGTGTCGTTACGGAGGGGAGAAAAATTCCATAGACTGATAGTTCACAAACGAAATGCATTCTTATGGTAACTGACAGGTGGAAAGTCCAAGTGAACACGTTCTAGTATTGTACCTGCTATGCTTAAATAGATAAAACCGTTTTTGAACAAATAATTATGAAAATTATTCTGGCTGCTCCGTTACGGAGGGGACTGTTTAATTCGATCGTTCGATATGCGAAAAAATCAGAATTTAGTAACTGGTACTGGAATAAGCTGGTAGAATAAATCAGACTTCCTGTAAGATAAACGTCTTTAAAAATAATACAGATGAAGCATGGACACTTTTCAGTAAACAAGTACGTTACGGAGGGTAGAAAATCGTTACGGAGAGGAACTCAGGCGCTTAAAACAGCGGTTAGAAGAGTCCAGTTGCATGGGCAGTTATAAACATGTTCTGTCTGAGTGTTTACTATGAAACTGTAATTTTGTTCTTAAATTACGTCCACTATGTTAAAAATCCCCTTCTAGTGTCATGATGGAAAAGGTGCAAATTTTAATAAAAGGCAGCTAAATGCTATTAAAGTACCATGTATCCCAGAACTTACCTCGGAAATGTTTTTTTAAGATCCATAAATTTTAACATCACAGACAGTTTATAAGAACAAAAACAAAGCCGATTCGTGACAAAGCCAAGAACGTTGTCTGTTGCGCAAACAAAGACTCAGATCAGCTTCATAAGGCCTGGAGAAAGCGATTTTATGTCCTTTATAACAGTATTTCAGTCATATCAGGACGGTGGAAGTGTGATATTGAAAAGCTTGTGCAATGGAACCCCTTTTACGGTTTCGGTTTGGACGATTTCCGCCTCCAGTGGGTCTCGAGCCGGTTCCATTAGAACAGCAGGCCAGCACGTAACCTACTGAGCGATTGGAGCTCCTCTCCTGCCCCCCCCCCCCCCCCCCCCCCCGTCTTCTCCTCCCACACCCGTCACTACACAACCCTCCCTCCCCACCCCCCACCCACACCCCGCAAAAAAAGTACAACAAATTACAGAAGAGAACAGGTCTAAGGGAAGCAACCTTAGAGATAACAGATAACAACAATTCAATATTGCACATTATGTAAAGCCAGACAAAATAAAGTTTTTTTCTGTATAAATACACGGGCAAACCAGAGCAACGCGTAGACTATCCAGGGGCCACCTGGAGATATACATGAACGTATTTACATGTCCTCGAGCAGCCCAAGGAGCACCCGAGCACCACCCAAGTTCACACATGAGCGGTCATGCCGAAAGGGCTCATACTAAATCCATATGAGGTTTGTAAAGATGCCATATTTCAGTAGACCATTTGAGCCACATATTTTCTAATATTATCACTGTGATGTCCAAAACAGGAATTACTACGTGGCAACTCCAAGAATGCGTATCAATAATGACCTTTCAAAGTGACCGAAATTTACGAAGTCAGGAAAGATACTGGAATTACAACTTGTATTGTACTCTTAAAGACTTATCGGTAATAAATAAGATAACGGATGACGCACGTTAAATTTTCTACCCTCCGTAACGTAAATCATTGTCGGAGAAAATGACAATAGAATGGTAGACAGGGCAGATTACGATTAGGTACTATCTGTAGGTGTTCAAAATGTCGACCAGCTCTGGATAGTACTGACCAGCTCTGGGTAATTTTTAGTTTTCATGATATACTTTTTTACCCATGATGGAGGGTCATATTTCGAATTCATTGCTCTTAATGATATATATTTACATTCTTGGTGTATTTACTGAAAACCCTATAGTAAATGTAGTTTACATTCCAATAATTACATTGAGACACGCGACGTCAATGACGTAAAAATAAACAATGGCTCTCTACAACCTGATTGGACGTCAGCAACGTCATGTCATGCATGCCGTTCTGCTGTTAGCTGAAGAAATTGCGTGTACATGTTTTAATGCTTCAATTTTAGCGCGTATACAAGATTTTTCATGAATGACTTGATTGAAACGAATGTAAATATAAGCAATGAACTTAATTTTTCTGATGTTTATCGAAGTGTAAACTACACTGGGTCACTAGCAAAGTTTACATGAACCCCGAAGGGGTTCATTCACTTTGCACGTGACCCAATGTAGTTTACACTTCGATAAACCTCAGAAAAATGAAATTCATTCCTTAAATAATTTGCTTAAAATAGCAGCGTCATTGCATTAATATAATATCAACTGATCTATATTTAGAAGAAAAAGGTTAGAATTAAGAAGATACGCCCCACTTCTAAGGACTTTTTGTGAAAATAAAAATGCATATTTTGCATATGCTAAATGCACTCCCCTCCGTAACGAAAACAGTAGTTTGAGAAAGTGTTCACAATACACTTACAAATACCATATATCACCAAAAATGTCATATAAAGTTTTCATTGATAGGTTCGTGAGCTGTTTCAGTTACTGGCAGTTTTAATGGCTTGACTAATTTGTTTATTGCTTGGAAAGTAAATAGGGTAGTTTTATTAAATTGTTCGTTTAAAGAAAGCCTTAGTTTTTCATTTTAATGAACTATTTCAATAGGATACTCATAGTGATTGATGTCATATATAAATTACAGTTTTATGTCAACACTGCGAAAAGAGTAACTATCCTGCAAACTACATACATTTTAGACAACCCAAACCTGCGGCTATATGCCTTGTGTGGTTGTTTCTCACCTCCGTAACGACGATTTTAACGCCATATTTTGACCTAAAACCACATTTTTACTGTTTACTTGGTGTGGGTAATATTTTGCATACATAAACAAGGGCCTGTCCACTGTCAAAAATTCATATTTTTGAAACGATGCAACGAAGTTCATTTTTTAGATTTTTTCCATCCACAATTGTACCCTTTTTTCAAGAATCACTGTGTAACCATAGTTGCACACACTTGGCGCCATGTGTCCGTCCAAAAGTTCTTTCAATGCCTAATGTGATTAAATTGCTATCATTGATTATTATAATAAAATGGGTTGCTAGATTTGCATATAATTTCATGGAATAAAAAGGCAATTTGATTACCTCCATTGTCAATCTTATATATATATATATATATATATATATATATATATATATATATATATATATATATATATATATATATATATATATATACATTTACAAAGTCATTTATTCGGTAATTATGTCTCTCTTCTATCCCTTCCATTTTGCAAAATACCAATACCCAATTATAAACAACAGCTGTTTGCATATTCAACTGTTTCCTTTTATAGCACATTGAGTCTTACTCTACTGAATTTTGTGAAATAAAAAGCACCCTTATAACAATTATGCATCTTTTGAAAATCTTTTTGATGCACATATTTTTCTTTGGTTACTGTAGCAACACTATGGTAACAGCTGGTGACATATCGAAGATCTCGCTGAAATTAAATTTTAGAACTGATAAATTGGAAATGTTGAAATTTAATTTATCAAATATAACATGAATAAAAGATTATGTCTGTTAAAACACCTTGACATAATTTCCTGCATTCTTGCATAACTTCCGGCACAGGTTGGATTTTTAATTGCCTTCGATATTTTCAGCCTCATCATGCATAATTTGGCAATCATAAGTCATTATGATTGTCACTTATTATGTCATCTTGATTTTTTAGGGTCATTGTCATTTGAGGTTGTTGCTCTATGTTCAGTGGCTCTTTGAGACATTATTTGTATTGAGCCGTCTCCTAAAGAGAAAGAAACGAGACATGATAGGGGAGGGAAAAAATGTCCAAACAACCCATACCTACTGCAGGCACGCTGATGCATAGTTCTAACTCAAACAATGTTTATTTGAAGTGAAGCAATTAAGGGCCTACTGTGCCTGCAGTAGGCATGGGTGGGGGTTGTTTGGACATTTTTTCCCTCCCCAGAAAATTTACTTTGAGGTATCAGTAGTTCAAGAAAAACTTCCACTTTGAGATATCAAGATTTAACTGTCAGGGCAAATTTCTTTAACAAACCCTGGTCTGGAACAGAATTTGGTTAAACCATCTAGTGAAGTATTGTTGTAAAAATTTTAACCCATAATGCATTCTGGGTATATTTTTGTCGTCTGCTGAAATTGTTGTCTGCATCAAAAATCAAGAATATTTTGACAATATTGGTCTGAAATGATGTCTAGGCAGCAAATAGTTTGGATCTCAGATCAGGCCCCACATTTGGATCCAAACTGTTTGCCCAGATACCTCTAAAGGGGTATCCCGAAAGGAATGGGTTAAATAATGGTTACTAAGTGGCAGTTTATGACAGCTGGAGCATGCTCAGAGTGTGTCCCCCTTCATGCTATCTTGTCATAAAAAATGAAACATAAAACACTTGTCCTATTTTGAATATTATTGGGACAGGTGGGATTGAAAAAAAGATAATAAATAATATGCTACATTGATGATAAAGAGAATAATTTGATGGGCTTTATGTCAGAGATTATTTTTAGATTGAAATCTGCAACATTAATCAAATTTTCATGGTATGGGTTTCTCCTCTGAAAATGATCATAGCTGAACACATGTACATGTATTTATTTTATCTGAAGAACCGAAATTAGAATATTTTAAGTTTGATATTATAGAAAATAACAATGTTTTGCATATCTTGATAATTTGGCTTTTACTGCTTTGACATTTTAGAACTAGAGTTTAACTCTTTAAGCACTAAAATTTGCGTCTGCAAAAATAAAAAAAAATGCCTTGTCCAAGATATTTCATATTGGGCATTCAAAGACTAGAGAGCAAACAGTGTAGATCTAGATGAGGCAGCTGATTATGAGCCGCCTCATCAGGATCTAAGCTGTTTGCACATTTTGCTAATTTTGTCACTGGGGCTTAAAGAGTTTTAACTGAGCCACGCTTGTGGTGCCACAGGGACCGTTATTGTCCTTTTCAGACAATGAAGGTTTATGGTATTAAATTTGTGACAGTGCCATGTCAATATGCTGCAGATTTGACTTCAACTTAAAATCTGTGACTGCAACTGTTTATACCCCATGGTCCCCTGGGGTTAATCTGGATTTGTCAGTTTCAAGGGTACTTGACAGCTATGGATCATATTTAGGTTTAACTTGACAGTGTGTCACACATAGGTGTTGTTTTGACACCATGGGGCTTGCAAGGAAAGTGGTGCTATGCTTGTGGTAGCTACCCAGAGCAGGCATATGAAATTGTAATGACGATTTATTGATGTAGATGCAATGTAATGACATTACATTGACGTCAGTATGATGTCATGGCCACCTCAGCTGTGGGTAGAAACAAAACAACTGTGAAAATGGTACCAAATAACACAGGACACAAAATGCAGAAGTCATGGGTTTGATTCCGCTGTATTTCAACCCTGTTGTACTCGGAAAGGCCAAAACTCTATAGAGTTTTGGCCTTTCTGAGTGCAATAGGGTTAATTGTATCATTTGCCATTACATATATATGGTCCGGCCATATTTTGACAGTGCAATGTTACTTTTAAAAAAGTATTGCTGTTCAAATGGACTTGATTGTTGTGTTCAAGATGTATTTCAAAGAAAACCAGGTAAAATGTATGTACCATATTAACCCAATCAAGCACCCTGGGGGCATTGCATTTTGTGAAAGGGGGTTGGGGGCGTTATTTAGGGCCTAAAGTGTAGTAAATCAGCCACAGCCAAAATACCTCTAATAAACAATATAAAGGTGATGGGTATACTTTCAGAGGAAGCAACAATATCATTTTTGCCTCCCTTCTCAGTTGGGGTCAACCCTTACAGGAAAGAATTTGCTCCTCTGGGAGCAAATTCTTTCCTTTAAGAGTAGACCCCATTTCAAAGAGCTAGCAAACAGGATTTCATGCAAGTTAATATAATCTAATTCTTGGAAAAGAGGCGGGGGGGGGGGGGGGGGGGGGTCATTTAAGACCAGGGGCATTTATTAGGATTAATTCGGTATGAATGAATTAGTAATTTATGATTTAAGATTGCTTTAAATTTTTCAAAATGAATATTTATTTGTTGTCCCCCGCCTTTTCGAAGAAAAGCGGAGGGACATAGTTTTAGGCATTCCGTCCTTCCGTCCGTCTGTCCTTCCGTCCGTCCGTCCGTCCTTCCGTCTTTCCGTCCCCCTAAAGTAGTAGTACCTTGTGTGCACAACTCCTCCTACAGTTTTATGCCGATTCTTTCGAAACTTTACAGATGTTTTTGTCATGGTCTGAAGATACGCATGTGGTTTGGATGTAATCCTGAGATTATTTTTTGTCACTTTTTCCACAAGTTGAACTTAGTTGTTTTTTTAGGCGTTTTTACTATATCAAAGTGACTAGATAGTGGGTACCTTGTGTGTGCAACTCCTCCTACATTTTTATGCCGATGCCTTTGAAACTTCACAGGTGTTTTGGTCATGGTCTGAAAATATGCATGTGGTTTGGATATAATCCTCACATTATTTTTTGTTACTTTTTCCACAAGTTGAACTTAGTCATTTTTTAGGCGTTTTTACTATCATAGTGACTAGATAGTGGGTCCCTTGTGTGCGCAACTCCTCCCACAGTTTTATGCCAATTCCTTTGAAACTTCACAGGTATTTCGGTCATGGTCTGAAGATTTGCATGTGGTTTGGATATAATCCTCACATTATTTTTTATTGTCACCCGACGTAGGCGGAGGGGGACTATAGAAATGACCCTCGTCCGTCCGTGTGTCAGTCCGTCCGTCCGTCCGTCCGTCCGTCCTTCCGTCCGTCCGTCCGTCCGTCCGTCCGAAATCTTGTCCCCGCAACTCCTCCTACTTCTTTCGTCGGGTTGATTTGAAATTTTACAGATTATATTCTTATGATATGAAGATGTGCATGTGGTTTTTTACTTTTGTTTCGGCCATTTTTGATGGAGTTACAGCCCTTGCTGACTCAGACCTTGTCCCCGCAACTCCTGCCACATCTTGTATCAGATTGACTTGAAATTGTGCAGAATGTATCATCATGATCTGAAGATGTGCATGTAATTTTGGAATTTCAATTGTCCTATTTTTTACAAAGTTATGGCCCTTTGTCGTTTTTGGCATTTTTCCAACTTTTGAACCGAGAGAGCTGAAATTTGGTATGCTATTAGCATTTGGTGAATTGGGTATTCTGATTATTGTTAGGATATGCTAAATTTATTTGTGACAGAGTTATTCCCCTTTCATAGATAATAGACATTCACGTAAAGGTAAAAGGATAACTCAAGAACTATTCATATTAATGGGGTGAATTTTCATCAATGCATTGTTCATTTTTCATCAGATTCATATTAGGAGGATTATGGCCCTTGTTATTTTGTTATTGGGTATACAGTCTTGATGTTTTGGGCATTCTGTAAGGGCCTAAAGTTTCAGTAACCTGATTTACACATATACGCCCAGTTCTGAACTTAAGTATTTTATAACCTCATAGAGGCCCAGTAATTGTTGGGTATATGACAGACTCTTTGCTTACGCTTCAATTATTATTTGCTTACCAGGTTCTGTTATTCACATATTTTCTGGTTTTGGCCATACAGTTACTTTGAAACGGAATAAAGGGCTGCAGTTTGTTACACATTTCAAACGTCGAGTGACACTTGGCCGATGGCCTTTTATTGCTTTTTTCACAAGTTGAACTTAGCCATTTTTCATACATTTTTACTATCGAAGTGAATAGATAGTGGGTACCTTGTGTGCGCAACTCCTACAGTTTTATGCCGATTCCTTTGAAACTTCACAGGTATTTTGGTCATGGTCTGAAGATATGCATGTGGTTTGGATATAATCCTGAGATTATTTTTTATTACTTTTTTTTACAAATTGAACTTAGCCATTTTTCATACATTTTCACTATCAAAGTGAATAGATAGTGGGTACCTTGTGTGCGCAACTCCTCCTTCAGTTTCATGCTGATTCCTTTGAAACTTCACAGGTATTTTGGTCATGGTCTAAAGATATGCATGTGGTTTGGATATAATCCTCACATTATTTTTTTTATTACTTTTTTCACATTTTTAACTTAGCCGCTTTTCCAGCTCAAACACTAAGTGTATATACAGTGGAGACCTAGTTTCCAAGGAGGGGGACATAAATTCCTAGAATTTGCTTGTTCATTCAAATTTTTTTGGCATATACATATATACATACATAAAGTATACCTACATCATATAATACATACATACATACATGGACCAAAGGATTGGACATTAGGCAAGGCCTATATATCTAAAATGAATATTAATGAGCTTAAACTGCAGTTGTTGCACAAGAACCCAGTCATATAGGTTGACCTCTAAGATTGCTTTAGATTTCGTTTTTTTAGACAGATTATAATTATAGTTTTTTAAATTGATTTTGGAATTTTAAATACAGCTAAATTTATTTCATTTCCACAACATGGTAATTAAAATATTCATGCAGATAGTATTACTAATATGTCATTGAAATCTGATCTGCACATTGATTGGCTCCCTTAGGTAACAGGTGCCCCCAAGGCAGAAAACATCTGTCCCCTTGCATTCCAACATCCTCCTGGTGAGCCCCGCCACTGGTCATTGTTGACTTTTCTACCTTGTAACCTGTGGGCACATCTGTCAAGCGGTCCTTGTTATGCAAATTGAACACACACTTCTAAAGTAATTTGATCAGATAATTTTTGGTAGGGGTGAAACTTTGTCGCTACTTAAAATAGAGATGTGGCAAAATTTACTTTAGTATTGCTCAAATGGTCACGCTGAAAAGTAGTGTTTATTTGAAATTCGCTCAATTCAGCAATATTTACTCTCGGATTGTTTGTAGGTTTGTCACAGTTCGGTGTAAACTATATTGTAAGTGACCTGAATCAATTGATGAACAGTTATTCAGGTATAATGGTACTGGGTGTCACACCTGTGATGTTTTCATAAAGGGGTTTACCAGTGTTAGCCCAAAGGTGTGAAAACTTGTGCTCTAAAAACTGTTTTGACAAGGACTTGTGAAGAATCTGACTGTGTCTGACAATGAGCCAAACTGATTAAAAGATGTGATTTTAGACTGCTTTTGATCAGTGGATAAAATATTCAGTTTTGATAAGGAAATTATAGAAGTTTGTGATAACAATATCATAATCAGCTTTGGTAGTCTAATCTGGATTACAGAGGGACAGGGGAAGCAGAGCTAAACAGACTGTTTTAGAAGATAGACTGATCACAATTGATAGCCATTAAAACTGAATTATCATAAGCTGCTTTGGAGTCAAATAGGTGCATTCAATATAAAATGGTTATTAAGTTCAACAGAGCAAACTACCAAGTTTGATGTGGTTGGGAGAGTCATAACATAATACGATAAGCTTTGTGAAGAGATGCATCACAATAGTTGTAAATACAGTGATATTTAAATTTGTTTTAAGGAAAATTAGCACAGTATTTTGATAGGTTTGAAAGGAGCGTAAAGGGAAAATAACTTTTGATTCTGTCAGACTTTGAAGAACTGTGATTTACCTGATACTGATGGAGACAATGCCAGTGCTAGGAAGAAATGATCTGATCAAGGCCAGCCTCAAAATGCTGAAGAATGTTAGAAAGTAAGTTGATTGATGGTACTGAATTGAATGTCTAAGATATATATGCTTTGAAACAGATTGTTTTTTCTTTTTATTTTTAGTTTTGTTTAGTTTTTTTTAGAAAAATCATTTTAAGTGGGTTACTAGAATTACCGGAATCTACCTTATTACCGGAATATACCGGAATACACCGGAATACACCAAAATATACATTTATATTATATTATCAAAATAAACTTAAACTTAAATACATTTATATTATCAAAATAAACTTAAATATTGCCAGAATAAATGAAATAAGTACAATTTCCATATAGTATTAGCTTCTTTTTATTGGTAGTGAGAATAAATAGACCAACCTATGGGTATTGGATAGGTATAGGTCGTTTGCGAAAAAGTGGAGGGCAAAAAATCGATATAATTTCTTTAATACAGAATAGATTTTCATGAAACTTTGCATACGATTATCTGTTACCTATACGAACTCATGCTCGGAAATGTAGAATTTTTTGACATTTGAATAAAAAGTTTCCCTATTAATCATTACCATTTTTCTTCTCAGTTTTATGCCATCCTTACACAGGAGGTAACCATAATGGTACAACAGCCATTGTTGTTCTATAGTTACTATACTAATACTATCACTCATTCACAAATTACCATGTGATCTGAAATGTGTTCACTCACTACTGGGTAAACAAGAGGCTTTAAAGATAATGGGCCAATCATTTGAAAAGGATTTTCTTATGTGTTTCTCCTACTTATAAGTAAATGTCCATATAAGGAATAGAGTCTGCACAACACTGGCTGTTCCAAAAACTGCACCAACCAAACGTAAAACTTCAAAGATTAGGGACAGATTTTAACACGTAGTTGATCTGACAATATTTTTATTTAACTTTCAAAAAATCTGAGTTTCCTTGCATGAGTTCGTATGGGTAATAGATTAAGGTCTGCAAAGTTTCATGAAAATTTATTCAGTATTAAAGAAATTAAATCGATTTTTTGCCCACCACTTTTTCGCAAACGGCCTATATCACTGTGCAGATTGCAAGCTGGTTTTGGTCTTTGAAGGGGTCAGTCACTTGCCAGCAATTACATGTGGTAAATATTAAATGACATATTTCAAATAAAATTATTTATATTCCGGTCAAAATAAAGTGTATTTTGGTAAATAAATATGTGTATTTTGGTATATTCCTGTGTATTTTGGTATATTCCGGTAATTAAGTGTATTCCGGTATTTCTAGTAACCGATTTTAAGTTGCACTGTTTTTTATTTCAGTCAGTTTGAATCATGGGGTGCGGGTGTTGGGGACTGTTTGTTTCAGTGAAAAAAAAAACAACAACAAAAAAAGAAAAATAGTTTTTCATAAAGACTGAGCTGACAAATTTAAGCACTCAGTATGGTTTTGGTTTTATAATTTCAATTGTTATAAGGGAAGTGGTTACAATGAATTTCCGCCTTATTTATCTGTATGAGCAGGTTCATGGACAAGTTTAACTAGTAGTACAAAATAAAAGGTAATAGGTTTCTTTGCACCTAGGCACAAGTTGGGGGCATCTGGTATACTGTGGACACATTGAAGATTGTAGATTGTTAACAAGTTCAGTTTAATGATTTATTGATATTTATTTTGTTACATAATATTTCAATAAAAGTGATAACATTTCATATCAAGATAAAGAAATTATTACCCAGACAAATGTAATGGTGTTTATTTAGAGGTGATAAGATCTAGATGTAATGAAGATATTGTATGATATGACTGCAATTGCCATTAATGAAAGTGTCATTTCTCCCAAAATGTTCAGCGGACCTATGAAATTCGAGGCTGATAGCCTTGAATTTCATAGGTCCGCTGAACATTTTAAATTTGAAGTGTCTTGACTCTGGTACTTGAGGTCTTAAGGTCCTGTGAGTACCCAGTCTCTAGCCAATCCATAGAGAAATGACTGGGGGTCTAGTGAATGAAATTAGCCTGGCATTCCGCCATAAGCCATGGATTTCCTGACGGAAGGAGTTCTTAGTTTGTCCAGGGAATTGTAAGATTCTTACAATTCCCTGGTTTGTCTAAAAAATTTCTGCCAGACTCCCATGTAGAGATGTACAATGACAGCACAGATGTGCAGGCTGATGTGAAGTCTTCTCTGTTTGCACCTTAAAATGTTCAGATGTCATGGCCCCATCATCACCTTTAATAGACTTTTGTTGCAGATTGCCAATGAGTAATTTGACAGTGATTTATTGAAATTTAAGTCAACCAGATCATTACTTCTCTACTGATATGTATCAATATTATATGGATATAAAATGTCATGAACTGATGCACACATCCAATATGAGCCAGTGTCACAACAAAACCAACAAAGTGGCATGTGGGCCCAGCAAAAACTCAAATCAGCCTGGGCATCCGCCCAGTCTGATCAATCTTCATTGTGCACCTATAGGATAGCTAAGGGTCAGAGCTAGCTCCATGCAAACAGCGAAGGCTCTAATCAGACTGGGCGGATGCCCAGGCTAATCTGAGTCTATGCTGGGGGCACAATCATGCCACGTTGTTGGTTTTGTCGTGTTTCGGCTCATATTGAAGTGTCAGAGGTACAGTGATTCATATTGCATGTGTAGTCCAACAGCCGAAATATCTTGGGATATTTGCCACCAAAACAGACGTCACCATGCATATTCGGTGCAGTCCTCAGCCAGTCTTCACTGATCCTAAAGCTTGACAGCCAGACTGAGCGAATATTTCTGACACTGCATGCAAAGCAGAATCAGCCTTTAAATGTCCCAGTGGTGGATCCAGAGGGGGTTCGGGGGGTTCAAACGAATCCCCTTCTCAGCCCAAATTATCATCTTTTCATGGGGATTTTCAGGAAAAAATGGTCAAACTTCATAATCGAACCCCATCAGCTAATTTGAAGCCCCTATCCAAAATTTCTGGATCCGCCCCTGTGTCCATTGATTCTCTTTTACCTGAATGTCCATCTTTGTCCACTCTTTATTATATTGTCTGCCCACCTCCTCTTCTACCTCTTCTTTTCCGTTTGCTGTTCCCTGTAGAATTGTCTTTGCTAAACCAGAAGTTCTTGAGACGTGGCCAAAACACCGTAGTTCCTGTTTCTTGACCATGGTCAGGAGTTCTGCACTGTATCTCTTGATAAATAGTTTGAAAGATGGAAGAATCTGTTGCAGACATTTTAAAGACATGAGTTTATTATTCTCTAATATGTACATGTAGTCCTTTATTTTCTGGAAAAAAGACAAAGGAATATACTTAATTGAACAGAAAATACAGTTTTGAAAACTGCTTTAGCCTTCAAATTAAGCTATTTCCTAGATTTAAATTTGATTGTGCTTTATTCATTATAAATGCTACCAAGGGGGATAAACTTATTTTCCATGCCAGACTAGTATACAAAGAGTTCATTCCCTTAATTAAATTTAAAATACTTAACTGGGAATGTATTCAGTTGCTTTGAGCAATGTATTTCCTTTGATTTACAAACCTTTATAGACTCATATGGAGCTTGAGTGGTTTGTAGGTCGTAAAGTATTCTTTGGTCTATAATTAGGCTGTGTCTGAATCATTGTGGTTTCTGAAATATTTAAATGTCCATTAGGTTAACATAGATCAAAGTGAATTGTCACAGTCTGGCCAGTCAGCACTTTAAAATTGGATAGGGCCAGATCAGCTGATACAGAAGAATCAAAATGTCAAGGTAACATCACGATTACAGGGTCTTTAAGGCAACTAAATTAAAATGCTATTTTGAATATAAAGTATATTACACGTGTGAAAATTGAAAATGTATAATATTGGAAGTTTGATATAGACTCAAATACTGTCTCAAGGGCTTGGGCCGTCAAGCCCAAAACAACCAACCAACCAAAGTTGAACTAGATGCAATCTCAATTGTCGTTAGAGCCCTGGTAGCTCAGTGGGAATCAAACTCAGGACCACCAGGTCAGCAGGCCAGCACTTAACCCCTGGAATTTGGGTTTCAAAGTGTATACTCAAAACATTTGAAAAGTGTCTGAGAACTTGGAGGGACACTCCGCGCCAGGTGTATGACGTACCGATGAGCCACTTGGGGAACGTTGTTATGAGAATTGAAACAGAACGGAACTGTCTGAGAAATCCATTTAAATGTACACTATACAAATGTGTCGAATTTGTCAGACAATTTACAATCTCTTTGGAGAGTGCCAGTGCGCTTAACCCAATGGAGGCGGAAATCATTTCAACAGTAAACAGGGTTCCACTGCACACAGACTTTCATTATCACCCTCGAATTGTCTTGATATAACTGAGATACTGTTGAAAGGACATAAAATTGCAAGTAACCTGTCCGACCATCAGTTGTCACAAGGCCTGCATGCCTTTTGATAATAAAGAATGGTCTTTCGAAATAGAAAAAATTAAATGTAGGTTGCAGCTGTTGCTTTGTTGACAAATTCACAGGGGCATGACATTGCAGTCTCTTTGAAGGGACATTCCAAAACTGACACTTACATCACAGCTACTGTTACGGGAGACATTAATACTGGCAGCTTCAATTTATTGGTCATTTTGTCCAAAGTTAGTCATGTCCCTCTATTCTGTGATGGAGACTTAAAAAGATCATCTCTTTCCATAAATTACCACTCGACAAGCGTGATTACGAACTTGAACCCTCTTAATATTCGGTTCAATTGTTCTCCATGTTGACACGGTGACGGGTGAAAATTTTTATTTTATAAGGGGACAGATTAGGTTGACTTCACCAGTTGACTTTGGTTTATAATCCAGAGAAAATTGTCGGCTGGGCGGAGAAAAGCAAATAAACTTAAAGCTTTAAACAAAATAGCGGAAGGTTTAGGTGTTAAGCATCAACAAAGACGGCTTGTATTTTTTAAGAAGACTTCAGAGCTGTAGGTACGAGAAATTTTGACGGTAATTTCAAAATAATTTTTCCTATTTCTCCTTGAAAACATATGTTGCTGCCCCTCATTAGAACTGTCTCATTGAGACAGTTCTAATGAGAGGTGCAACATATGTTTTCATCTTAAATACATACATGTATTATCCATAATTATTACCGAAAAATGTCTCTTTGTCTGAAGCCCTGGGTTTGGTATGGTGTTGTTGATCCGTGCCGCGTAAATGGAGCCAAACATCAGCTTGAGAGGAAAACTTTTGTTTGAAAAGATACTAATCAAAGCTTTTCAGACAGTTGGTATAAATCTTATGATCTACAAATTTCACTTGTTTTAACTTTTGAATTGTGTGCAGTTGTTATAGCTTAATATATAGTACCCCATAGTGATTATACAACCTGGATGTATGACATTGATTAAAGGAAATCATAAAAGGTATGTACCCTATTAATCCTATTAAATTCCCGGGGTGCATTGCATTTGTAGAAGGGGGGTATTTAGAGCCTAAAGTCACTGCCAAAATATCTAGAATAATAAATAGTACTAAGGTAAATGGGTATACTTTCAGAGGAAGCAAATCTTTTGTATTTGCATCCCTTCTCACTGGGTTCAACTCTTAAAGAAAAGAATTTGCTCCTCTAGGAGCAATTCATTTCCTTTAAAAGTAGACCCCATTTCAAAGAGCTACCTAGTCATCCAGCGAAGCAAACAGGAATTCATGCAAGTAAATGTAACAATGTTTTTTGGGAAAGAGGCAGGGGTCGCTTATGAGAGCTCCTCTGAAACCACTGGGGAGATTGAAGCCAAATTTCATATGGAGTCTCAGTGGGGTGGGGGAATTAAAGTTTATACGCGGGGTCTGAGTCACATGACCAAGATGGCCGCCATGTCCATATATGGTAAAACCCTTCGAAAATCTTCTACAGAACCAAAAGGCCTATGACCTTGAAACTTGGTATGTAGCATTGGGCATTCGGGCCCATCATAGTTTATACAAATTATGACTTTGCGTTGACCTTGACCTAATTTACGACATGGTCAACTTTGGTACGTTAGGCTTTTATGTGGGAAAACGCTTATACATTGGATTTCTCAGAAACTATTTAAGTCTAAGGTACAATACGTGGTATATATGGTCAAATAAATGACCAGATGAAGATATTATGTCATTAAAGGTCAAGGTCATTCCGTCGGACCATCCATCATCAAGCTTTTCAAAACATCTTCTCCTCTGAAACCACTGGTCTGATTGAAGCCAAATTTCATATGGAGTCTAAGTGTGATGGGGGAATAAAAGTTTGTTCTCGGGGTCTTGACCAAGATGGCCGCCATGCCCGTATATGGTAAAAACCCTTCAAAATCTTCTTCTCCAGAACCAAAAGGCGTATGATCTTGAAACTTGGTATGTAGCTTTGGGCACTCAAGCCCATCATAGTTTATACAAACGATCCTGTGTTGACCTTGACATAATTTATGACACTGTCAACTTTGGTACATTACGTAGGCTTTTATATGGGAAAATGCTTAAACAGTGGATTTTTCAGAAACTATTTAAGTCTAAGGTACAATATTTGGTATATATGGTTGACTAAATGACCAGATGAAGATATTTTATCGTTAAAGGTCAAGTTCATTCTTTGACTTTTGTACAAGGTCATTGAGATTCTGTCACCTGTCCACATTTTCATCTTCTCAGAGGCCACTGGGGTCAATTGAAGCCGTATTTCATATGGAGCTTCACCGGCTTAATTTGAGGAACCATAGTTTGTTCAGATGGTCTTGGTCACTTGACCAAGATGGCCACCATGCCCATATACATGTATGGTAAAAACTCTTCAAATGTCTTTTTCTCGAGAACCCAAAGGCCTATAACCTTGAAACTGGGTACCGGTATGTAGCATTGGGCACTCAGGCCCATCATAATTTATACAAATGATTACTGTATTTCATATGGAGCTTTAATACTGGGTCAAAAGAATCAAAGTTTGTTCAGATGGTCATGGTCACATGAACTTGGTGGCCGCCACGCCCATATATGATAAAAACCCTTCAGAAATCTTTGTCCAGAACCAAAGGCCCAGTGACCTTGTGGCTTTGTAATATAGAATTGGGACTCAACATTAATCCCCAAAGGAGGGGGTGTTATCTGCCCCTGCCCTGGGGCTATATACATGTATAAAAGCATTAAAATATATACCAGGACCAAGTGTCAGGTGAGCTACAGGACCATTGGTCCTCTGGTTATACAGTTCCTTGGAATTGTAATGACCAAGTATTATGATGGATTATTTTGTTTGTCAGAGAGCTGAGATTTCCTGGCAATTAATGCAATTTAAAAATTTATGGTTTCTGTCTGTAGGCAAGCTTATATTGTGGATCTATATTCTCAGTATATTTTTTGTAAAAAGCTTAATCAAGGTATTGCTGTTTCCATGGTACCTGCATAGTTTTATGGGATGTGTCGGGTTACTAAATCTACAGAAGCTAAATTACAGGCAAAGAGCTTTTTATTTAGTGAATGTTATAATTAATGGATCTACGTTACCATAATTACCCTAATGTGCTAAAGTATTGGGACAACTAAAAACCATTAATTTTCCATTTGTCCCCAATGGATAATTAATGGTTTTAGGCGTCCCAATACCTAAGCGCATATAGATCAGAAATGCCTGATGTGCATCAGAATACAGTCTGCACGGTTTGTGTAACGTAGTGGATGTGAGTTTTGTAACACCAAAAATAGATTTTTCCTATCTACGCTCTGATGTAGAAATTTGAAGGGTAATTAACTCATTTACCCTTCTAATTTCTACAGAGTTACCCTTCTAAGAAAATATTTGAATTCTTAGGACTGTGGATAAGCTGAATGAAAACTTTGCAATGCTTTCTAAGTCAACAGACAGTGAGTCTCATATCATTGACCTTGAAACTTCTTGCCTCTGGCTCAGCTACACACCCACACCACTTTCTAGAGGAACTGTATTTACCATAAATATTCAGACATATTTGCTCTATTGTCTAAGTGAGGATCATAGGAAACCATAAAGACTGTCACTCTCCGTTTCTGTCTCAGCATTTTGGGTAAATATAGTACTATGGTATGTAGCACTCTGGCATTTAAATTTGTGTAGGAGTCTTTTACTTTTTTAAGTGATAATGAATTCTTGAAAAACCTTGATCATGAATGTTGAAAGCATTATATAAGTATAAAGAAAAAAATATTGTAGCAATTTTTAATCAATTTAGTGTGCAAAGGTCAGGCTTACAACTGATCTGTTGTGAAAGAATGTTATTTTCAATTAAGGTGTCTTAATAATGTAGAATTATTTTGACCTTCTTTGAGAAGTCAGTGAAATTATTTTTTCTCATGGAGAGTAAACATTATCTATGAAATGCCAAAGTGCAAAGGAAAAAGTGCAGTTTCCGACTTCATGGGCCAAAGCATAAATGAAAATAATTTCAAAACTGGCAAACAAGAAGATATTATCAGCAGCAAAAGTGGTTCCGGGCCACATCATATCATTTTCCAGATTCTGTAACCCTTTGCATAAAACAGACCAGTCCATACACCCAAGGACTGATTTTAAGTAGCATATTTCCTAATTGAACACTCTGCCATATTTACCCTTAATATTAGGACAGATATAAGCAAACAGTGTAGACCCAGATCAGACTGGGTCTGCACTGTTTGCCAAAAAAAAAAAAGTATACAAAATACTACCTGATAAGATGAAATGGGGATTTCCAAAATCACAGATGGGAGAGTCTAGTATGGAAATGAAAGGGGTGTCCAAATATTTATGGTGAATTCAGTAGCCCCCTCTTATCTGGCATTGATTAACTCTAATTGAGTCAATTAAGACATCTGAGGGGCTGCTGGTATCTGCTGCAATGAGATAAGGGGTTGCAACAGTAGCAGAATAGTGGTTGTCAGTTTTAATTTTACCATGTGCAAGGAAAAGAAGCATTTTTGTGTGAGTCTGCTTTTACTAAAATTTGTTTCTGTTGTATATTTTCAGTGGTGGAGTGTTTAAGTGCCCAGAGGATGACAAACCTTTAGATTATGCAAAGGTAAGAAAAGTTATTTTGCAACAACTTGTTGTGTGCTGATTTCACCATAGTCTGGATTCATAGAGACCTGTACGCGTTGAGAGAATAGGTGAGGGGTAATTAAGTAAGGGCTGAGAAGTCGGTGCCTAAGTAACGAAACAAGACATTGTCAGTAGAAGCTACTGATCTTCTGCAAGCAGAACTTCCAGACAAATGGGATACTTTGATTTGTTACAAAATGTCCTGTTGTCAATTTGCTTTCTCATATTTGAGGTCAAACCTGACCTTATGATGTCTTTGACAAAAAAAGGTACAAATGAATAATTGGGCAGAAAAAGCAAGATAGTTTGTCATATTATAAGAATTAAACTTAGTTTGTCATATTATCTATAAGCGACTTACAAATCGGAAAAATCTGTATTTTTCCGACATTCAAACTAAAAATGACTCAATTGATAAATATTGTATATAATTTCAAATTTCATTTTACAATATGATATATTGAAAGTTAAATTGCAACAACAATTGATCAAATCAAAATATACAAAATTATTTTTTATTTCGACAAATTGTCCGTGTCTAATTTCGTATAAGTCATTCTTGTATAACAATCCGTTGAATGGGAAACATTGAATTTATATTACTTTATATATATTACTGTAATGACCCAAAATATTTTGACAGAAGCACCTGTACAGACAGTGTAGACCCCTGATCAGACTGCTCAGCTCAGGAGCAATCTGATCAGGGCTCTACACTGTCAGTATTTTCGGATGTCTTTGGCGAGTAAAATTAGCTTAATCAGAAGTCTAAACAAGGTGTCCAAATTTTAATTGAAATTGGGGTATAAATTGGTAATAAATTTGCTACTACAATGTAATCATACGTTTATACAAATGAAAAGAAATATTTATGGATGTTGGTTCTTGTTTGGACAAATGTTTGTGGTGGGTGGTGAGTTAGCCAGTTTAGAAGGAAATTAAAACCAACTTTAAATGGTCAAGGCAATATTTTTATGGCATTTACAAGGAGGAATTCCTCTTTTTCTGATCTTTGGAAAGTTCATACCAGATTTCGAGATAAAGGTAGGTACCGATAGTATTTTTGAATTGTTGAATTTTCATAGCAGCCGTTGAGAAAAAGAAAATATAAAAGCATGCAGAGGGCATTTATTAGAACAGGTTCTATTGAGGATCAAGCCTCATTGTCTGGCCTATGAGAAGCAGAAGAGAGACACAGATATTACTTTTCTGGTGTTGTCAGTGTCAGTGTCAACTTGAGCAGCTTGAAATTTTTCTTGAGTTTTCGAGTTTGTTTTGTGGCAATTAAATTAGGCACAGACAGACAAGACACCGCTTTTAGCAGAATTCTTGTTAAAATTTCAATGAAGACAAAACTGAAATTATTTTAGCACTTAAAGCACCAGTGATGAAAATGGCAGAATTTGCAAACAGTGCAGATCCTGATGAGATGGCTCACAATGAGCCACCTCATCTAGATCTACACTGTTTGCCCTCTAGTTTTTGAATTTTCAATATGATATAGCTTGGATGAAACATTTTGAAATTTTTGCAGACGTAATTTTTGTCGTCTGCCTTTTGGCGCTTGAAGGGTTAGATATATCTATGGTAAAACATTCACCAAACATCTGATTCTGAGCAGGTTACCAATGGAAGCTGGAGATAGCTACTTCAGGCCATCTGCAGCCATACCTTAATGAATAGTACAAAGTTAGCAATGAACTCCCTGATTAATATCCTGATAATTACCTGGGCTCCAGGTTTGCAAAAATTTTATGGATAAAATTTGGCATTTTTCTTTTATTTCGCACAAAACAAATGTAGTGGGATGTCAGAAGAATTGCCTTCACAAGGCAATTCTTCTGACATCCCACAACATATGCTTTTATGAAGATAAATATGAACCACAAAAGTTCAGTTTATTTGGGGCTCTGATTAAGTACTTTTTCATGTTAATGAAAGGTATTTTCATTAAATATTTGCACACCTTGAACGTTTCAGTAAATTGGTCTCTCTAACCTTCAGCTTTGGAAAAAGTTCATTTTGTCCTGACAGAGATACTTAGTCAAAATCCTCAGGCAAACAGTGCCGACCATGACCATCCTGACTGCTCTTTTGAGGAGTCTGATCTCAGTCTGCAAACTAGGTTAGGCATTCCCGTCCAGACTTTTGGTAATTCTTAAATATTGAGCTGCATACTGTGAAAGCACAGACTCTGATCAGCAACATAATGCATGCTAATGTAATATTTTAAAAGTGCACTGTCAAAGTTGAATGACCTATCAGTTCCTTATAGACAGGTGCAGGTTGCATAATGAATGCTTTAGTGGATGCAGTTCACATAAAACTGGATATCGATTGGAAAAGTAAGAAAGTTCTTATAGATTTGGAATATTTAGAAAGTTCTTACAAGACTAGACTAAAAATACAAAAATTCTCACAAAAGCAGACTAGAAATTGGAACAATCTCATAAACTGTTCTAGAAATTAAATTAAAAAGAAGAAAATCCTTCTAAATCTGGTCCAAAAATTGGAGAATTCTCATAAAACTGGACTGAGAATTAGAAAACTCTCATAAAACTGGACTACAATACAGGAAAATTCTCATAGTTGGAAGAAATTTCAGGTAAATTTGATATTTGAAAAAAAAAAAAAAAACACATTCAGTATATATAATTTATGTAACCTGTATTACTTTAATGTTTTAGTGCTCCGGATAAGAATAAGTGGCAGAATTCTCTGTATTCATAAAAACATACGTTGTTACCCCTTATAAGAACCGTCTCACTGAGATATGGTTCTAATGAGGGGTCAAAACATACAGTTTCATTGAGAATTATGAAAAATTATCTCTGAATTATCAACATCACTTTATCTGGAGCTCTGCTATTTGCCTTAAATATTGGGACACATTTTCCAGGTACTATAATGATACATGTATAATGTTATTAATCAAGAAATTTAGTATTGGCCCGGTTTACTGGTCCAAGATCTAGTATTGGCCCTTGCAGTTCGAGGACCTGTTCACTGGTCCAATACTAAATTTCTTGATCAATGACAACTTTATTAATTAATGTCATTGATAATTTGGCCATTTTTGACGTCATTGATATTTGCCGAGTTATATTGGCCGAGTTTGGCTTGTATTGGCCAAGTTTGGCTTGCGTTGGCCGTGTTGGTCTGTATTGGCTGAGTTTGTCAAAATAAGCCCAATTTATGACTGGTATGATGTGGACTACTTTTGTTAATTAATAATCTTAAATATGAATGGTTTATTGTCTCCCTTGTGATTAGGACAAGGGATTTTTTATGTCGGCAGCATAAACCTCTCTGTATTTATGGTCAGTCATTAAGTTAATTTGTTGAACAGCTGTAGTATTAAGCATTCCAAACATAGTTTTTGATTTGAAATAAAGATATTGGTCATATTATTCTCTTCTCATGAAAGTTTAAAAGCGCTGATCAAGTTTTATGTGAAATTAATAGATGAAAATGAATATAAACCGATACAATTTCAGTTTTATTCTAGCTTTGTATCAGTATATCGCATTAGTATCTGTAACATTTTATGTGAATGAATTACTGTTTTAGGGCTCTTTAAGTCAATATTTTATTTCTTTAAGGCTGGTGATTTATTTAAGGTTTTAGTTATATACTGGTAGGTTCACTGCCATGTTTTTCCACCATTTTTCTCAAAAGGAGACAAACTTTTGTGATTTCCTGCTCTCTTCCCTGGACAAAAACTCAGATTGTCAGCTGTGAGACACAATCCAGTATTGCAGCAGTTGCATACATTATAAATTATCTCCCTTTACCAATTGCAGCATACATATCTGCAGATCTGGAAGTAACACCAAAGCTCCAGATAAGAAGGGGTAACAGGGATAATTTAGGGATAATTTTCCTTATTTTTCCATAAAAACGTATGTTGTGACCCCTCATTAGAACCGTCTCATCGAGACGGTTCTAATGAGGAGTCACAATGTATGTTTTCATTGAGAAATAAGAAAAATTATCTTTGAATTATCCTCAATACCCCTTCTTATCTGGAGCTCTGTAACACAAACAAAAAAAAATCAAAGGGAGATATTTTTAAAAAGAAAGCAAAATACAGACATTAAATTTGTATTTGGCCAATACAACTGCTTAATTTGGTTAAAGGGAGATAACTAACAAAAATCTACTAATGCATTTGTCATGCACAATCATTTGGTTTGATCTTATATTCATGGTGGTCAAGAAAATTTATGAGACATTTTATGGGTAATGAAGAGCTTAATAAAAGCTAATTGAGCTTAATATTCATATCAGAATGATTAATATAGCAGTTTGAGTATTGACTACCAGTCTTCACGAAACTCCGTCTGACCGCCTGACATGTCTGGTAAAAATTCATTCGGTCTGGTAAAAATATTCAGAATTTTCAAGTACATTTTAATCATTTTACCAGTTTCGGTCCTGTAAACACTCCCAGACTTTCGTGAACTCTGGACTACTGTACTTCAAGCATTTATATGGACAAAACTTATTGAAAATGTACCTCTGATTACATTTCCATGAATTTCAATGCTTGAGACATTCCTGTTATGTCTTTGAACTGTTTTAGAAGGGGCCCCAATAGCTCAATGTTAAAGCGATGACTGGCTAGCAAACTGGTTTTGATTTCAGTTGGAGGAGGAAATCTTTCTAACCATTATAAAACAGGGTTACATTGCACACAGTGTTTCATTATCGCCGGCCACCTATCATCCTGATATGACTAAAATACTGTTGAAAATGACATAAAGTTGCAAGTCATTCATCCTTCCATCAAATTCCAAACAGAACTGCCCTTGATCAATAATAGGAAAGTGTTAGCAAACACATGCTTCATGTTGGTTTTCTGAATTCTGTTGACATAGCTCATTAGGTTAAGTATGCTCATTAGACCCTTCTGTTCCTAGCTCAATTTAAATACTGAAAGAATTGATTTTTATCACTTTAATAAAGATAGTTGAAATTGCAAACAGTATAGATCCTGATGAGGCAGCTCAAATGAGCCACCAATAATCTGGATCTTCACTGTTTGCTTCTTATCTTTGTATTCTCAATATGATAATTAAGCTTGGCTGAAACATTTTTGAAATCTGCAGACGTAAAAAAATTTCGTCTCCTTTTTTGGCGCTTTAAGGGTTAACAGAATGATGATCGAGTCAGATAACACAGAGTGACTGTTGACAAAGAAAACTGGGTTGAAATTGCAATTGAATCTTTAGACTTTGTTATTCATAGATTGAGTGATCACAGATTGAAACCTCTGCTATTGAAACTGAAAAGGTTGAGTTACCTAACCTAGATAGAATTATCCTGATCTAGATCTTGCAAATGCATATATTGTGTCATAAGATTAGGATCAATGTGGCTGAAACAATAGAATTTCTAACCCATTGTAAGGGGACACCGTATTGTGGGGTTACCTGTCTGTAGTAGCTGTCTTTCTGGGACCCGAAGACCAAAATACAGTGCAAATGAACATGTATGAAGGGGTCACCTGCCTTAAACAGCCATGCAGTTTTGTGTTCCTTTGGTCGGTGACTTAAAGGTTGGACTGTGTTCACAGGGTTGTCGTTCACTGAATAAAATCATTGTATTTCTGCTAGACTGTGTGACCAGATAACCATGATTGGGTTCCAACTAAATTGGAACCAATCATGGTTATCTGGTGTCCAGAGACTCACCATTGCAGATCTGTGTAGTTGGATCCCTGATAATAGCAGACCACTTTCCAGGCTGTGAAGACTAGGGTTGGTAGGGTGTATGTCACTTGGGCATTGGGGTGGAAAAGCTCATTTGGGGTCCAGTAATAAACTCTGTGAGTTTTCACCACAGATTACCCAAACTGTCAGTTGGAGTAATAACTGCCAATGAATGAGAAACACATGGCAAATTGTTGTTTCTTTTAATTGAAGAGTTCCATGCAGTATGTGTCAGCGAGTCCTTATACAGAAGGCAGGCTGCATGAAATTTTTTACAATTAATTTACAATAATGCCTTTTCTCCTGGGACACTTACTAATAGTGTTTTGTATTGATTCTGTCTATAATCAGCTATTGTGACAAAGTAAGCTACAGTATCAGTTACTTAATCTGTATCATCAGGCTGATCATTACCATAGATTATTTGGACTAGTCTATATTCTACCTGTTCTGCCCATAACTCCGGAACTGTTGGGGTGTTCCATTTAAAGTCCTCGATGCTTACGGTCCTGTTTTTAGCTGCCATTATAAAGTTAGTTGTGCTTCCTGTTCCACTCTTTAACATTAATGTCTTCTGTCTTTTTAACCTGTTTTTCTTTCCAATGTGCCCTTTTTACTCCTATTTTCTCGAGATGTGGCCATTAACCACCTTTAAGTTTCCATTTCTTGACCATGGTCAGGAGTTTGTCATATTCTCCCAATGGTTGCTTGGACCTTTTTGTGAACATCATTATAAGTTATATGGTCCTTATATGCATTATTCAGTAACCTTCGGTAACATCTCAGAGGCCAGCATGCTTTTCTCTAAATTTTGCTGTCAAGGGCCATAACTCTCAGGCACACAGAATTTCACCTGGTATAGCTGCAACTGCAATACATGAACAAGCTTTGGAAGATAAAAGATGGATCATAGGTGTTTTTCTTTAACATTTCTTATTGTTACCTGGGGAAATTTAATCAGCCCACCTGATACATTAGCAGAAGTTAATTAAACAGGAAAGCAAGATAAAGTCATAGGCATTTAAGATGATTTTGAATAGTTTCTGTTCAAAGTCTGAAAACATATGTAGTGAGTCTAGTGACCCCTCATTAGAACAGCCTCACTGAAGTGCGGCAGTTCTAATGAGGGATCACAACATATGTTTATATTGAGAAATAAGAAAATAATTCCAAAATTACTTTTGAAACCCACCTTACCTGGAGCTGTCAGAAGATAACCTAATAATATCAAATTTCGTTCCTTAGTAATTTGCTACTGTGTGGGTTATATAAAAGTAAATAAAGAGGAACAAAATTATTGTTGACATTTAATCTAAAATTCAGGTATTAAAGGAAGTTTTAGTGTTACTTTTGTGATTAGGTAGGTAAATGTTAAGGAATGATTTTCAGTTTTACTGACCTTTGAAATTAAGGAAGGTCTCTTGCATTTGGTTTCTACCATGCAATTTGAGCCAGTCAGCCTGGTATCATCAGTTAATGTAACCGGGTGCAATGTCATGTATGGTACATCATGGCAGTTTGCTTTGGTTATATGATATTTTGTTGAAGAGAATTCAGCTAACGCCATCATGATTTGGCAAGCAATATTAACTCACTCAGCATAAGCAGCTCGATCTGGTCTGCATTCATAATTGTTTGCTGGTAGTTTTTGTCTTTCACGCAATTAGCAGAAGCAAGACTTAGGTATTCCTTTTCCAATGTCCTTGTGGGTGGCGTAAAGTTTTTTTCGAGTTTTCAGGTTTAGCTCTCTTTTGTGACAATGCACAGACAGGCGAGACTAAGCATTCCGTAGAGTTCGTGTGCAGCTTTGTATACCACAAATGCACATTTTCGAATTATTGGACTTATTCAAGTTCAAAGATGGTAAAGCCCATTGCAGAAAGTCTTATTCAAGTCAAAGATGGTAAACCCCATTGCAGAAAGACTTTCTGCAATGGGTTTTTACCATTTTTGAACTATAATAAGACTTTCTGCAATGGGTTTTTACCATCTTTGAACTTGAATAAGACTTTCTGCAATGGGTTTTACCGTCTTTGAATTTGAATAAGACTTTCTGCAATGGGCTTTACCATCTTTGAACTTAAATAAGACTTCTTGCAGTGGCCTTACCATGTAAGACTTTCTGCAGTGGGCTTTACCAACTTTGAACTTGAATAAGACTTCTTGCAATGGGTTTTACCATCTTTAACTTGAATAAGACTTTCTGCAATTGGCTTTACCATCTTTGAACTTGAGTAAGACTTTCTGCAATGGGCTTTACCATCTTTGAACTTGAAAAAGACTCTCTGCAATGGGTTTTAGCATCTTTTAAACTTGAACAGGACTTTCTGCAATGGCGCTTTTCCATCTTTGATATGATTTGAACTTGAATAAGTCTTTCTGCAATGGGCTTTAGCGTCTTTTGAACTTGAATAAGACTTTCTGCCATGGGCTTGAGCATCTTTTGATCTTGAATAAGACTTTCTGCAATGGGCTTAACCATCTCTGATATGATCTTTGAACTTGAATAAGTCTTTCTGCAATGGGCTTTAGCGTCTTTTGAACTTGAATAAGACTTTCTGCAATGGGCTTTAGCATCTTTTGAACTTGAATAAGACTTTCTGCAATGGGCTTCACCGTCTTTGATATGATCTTTGAACTTGAATAAGACTTTCTGCAATGGGCTTTACCATCTTTGAATTGAATAAGACTTTCTGCAATGGGCTTTAGCACTTTTTGAACCTTGCAATGGGCTTTACCATCTTTGAACTTGAATAAGTCCATTTGCCTTCCAAAGTGTTGAGGTATTGTCATTTCATATCCTTGTTAGAGTGTTAAATAGCAGAGAAGAAATGTCAAAATTCTTCGTATGTATCATTTTGCAACATATATGTATAACTTTTATGAATGCAATTAAGCATCTAGATCATGTAACAGTTTTATATGACATTTTAGAAGTTTTTTATCTGTATCAGTTTGCCAAGTTACATTAACATCAGTTTGCACTGTATTACTTGTTTTATCACAGTGAATATATGTGTGATGCAGAATTGTGGGGGAGGAATAAATTCATTAAAGAGAATTATAAAGTCAAAGGTAGGAATCTGTATGAATCTTTTGTGTCTGTTTGGAACACTGGTATGTATAAGTACAGTTGAATTTTGGTCATTTTGGAATTGGGTGAAGGTTGAAGCTTAGGTTTAGGTTGTCGTTAATGAGATGTTGAATTTTCAAGTGTATTAATTGTACTATCATTTTGCCTAAAAATGGGAGCAGCTTTTGCACTGCATTACAAAAGCTCTTCACATTTTTCCAGCAAGAAATACTAGCACAATTCATCATGTGTACTGTCAGACTTAATGAATCTTCAGTGGCTTTGTTAAGCCAATGATGCTTTGAACATTACTGGGCCCTACTAATGGAGAGGTCATGGGTTTCAAGTCTCACCCTGGCAGTGATTCGATTCTTCTCTGTAGTTCCTTTAGGTTATTTCATTTCATCATCTCTCTGTGCCCCGATACTAGCCGTGATTATGGTATTTATTTTCACTAGTTCTGTGAGAATCGGTAAAGTACTCATTGACTTTAACGGTCATATTGTGGTATATAACGGTTATGACCAAATACTGAAGATCCAGTTAGTCTTTATCTCATTAAAATTTGAATGGTTGAGCTCCAGGTAAGGATATGTTAAGATGATATTCTTGGGTAATTTTTCTTATTTTTCCATGGAAATATACATTGAAACCCCTCATTACCCTGTCTCTATGAGGCAGTTCTAATGAGGGGTTACAATGTATATGTTTACAAAAAAAAAAGTGAACAAATATCCTAGAATTCACATGGAAGGCCTCTTTATCTAGAGCTCTGTAGACTTTGAAAATTTTGACTATCATTGGTTGATTGGAATGTTTGATAAGATTTCCTGTTATTTTGACGACATTGGGATGACTAAGGTCATCTTTTGTTTCAAAAGAAGTGATATGTCTTTTTGTATAGGTGTTAGATTTGTCAGGCTGTTAAGGGCAGAAATAGATTTAAATCTAACATGGAATGAAAGATTGGAACTTGTTCCAAAATAAAAATATATACCATATGAGTCAGGAGAGAATTGATATATCTGTAACTGCATCTAAAACAATTGATTGATGTAGCTAGCATATTCTATCTTATGCCACAGGTTTTCAATAACATCAGAGGCAATACAGGGACAGCTATTTTGAAAAGACTGACCCCATTTGCATTTTACTTGTACCATTTTAAAACAAGACTAGTCAAAGTTGATGAAAGCTCATTCAGCCAGTTGCAGTTGCAGTTATATAGTTGGAAAACTGAAGGTTGATTTAAGCATAAATTTCAGCTGCAGTTATAGTTGGAAAATTCAGGGCTGTTTAAAGCTTGTCCAGTCAAATGCAGTTGCAGTTTTATCATTTGAATTTTCAAAGCTGACATACACTTGAATTTTCAAAGCTGACATCAAATGCAGTTGTAAGCTGATATACATTGTAAACTTGTAATTCATGGGGGCTTCAGTTGTATCAAATGCTGAAATTGAAAAAATCAAAGTTATTTACCCTAATGTGCTTAAGTATTTGGACACCAAAAAAAACAACAACATTAATTTTGCCATTTGCTCCAAATGGAAATTTAATGGTGTCCTAATATTAAAGCACATTAAGTTAACCTTGTCGTGTTCTTCAACTGCAGTTATCATTCAAAATGTGTGATGCAGTTGCGGTTATATCATTCTGTATAATGCAGTTGCAGTTATATCATTTTGTAGGCGTCTCTTACCTGATGTCTGCAGCTAATGTGTCCGGCGGAATGCGACAGTAAGTTCGTCTCGGAGAGGGATGCTCGTTGCCTGCCGAGACCTGCCATCATTTTTTTTTCTATCAAACTTTTGGGGATTAGCGACACTGAAGAAGTTAAATACAGAAACGCGCGTCTGTCGCACTAAATTAGGTATGAATACGTTTATATTAGAACCACTGGGCCGATATCACTGCTGGTGGACAATTTGTCCCTGAGGATATCATCAACCCAGTTAGTTAGTGTTTCAGTATTGATTCTGGTTCTCAGGGGTCACTACTTAAATACTGATTTAAATACTTAATTCATTTTGATATATATCTGGTAAAATTTCTAAATTATTCTAAGACTAAGACTGACTTGTCATAGCGACATGAATCTTAGTGGAGTTTGGCTTCCATTCTTTTGAGTTGTTTTGGCTTTTTGCAGGTTCTTGCATCGGACATCTCTTTCCTGATGCCCTTGTCTGTCACCCTTCTCGGGACGCAAGGGTTGAGGTGGCTCAGTGGGGGACACCTGCGCCCGCGGATTAATACGTAGGCGTCTCTTACCTGATGTCTGCAGCTAATGTGTCCAGCGGAATGCGACAGTAAGTTCGTCTCGAAGAGGGATGCTCGTTGCCTGCCGAGACCTGCCATCATTTTTTTTTCTATCAAACTTTTGGGGATTAGCGACTCTGAAGAAGTTAAATACAGAAACGCGCGTCTGTCGCACTAAATTAGGTATGAATACGTTTATATTTGTATAATGCAGTTGCAGTTATATCATTCTGTATAATGCAATTGTAATGCAGTTGTGGTTATATCATTCTGTATAATGCAGTTGCAGTAATATCATTCTGTATAATGCAGTTGTGGTTATATCATATTCTTCAACATGTAGTTGCAGTTATATCATTCTGTATAAAGCAGTTGCAGTTATATCATTCTGTATAATGCAGTTGTGGTTATATCATTCTTCAACATGCAGTTGCAGTTATATCATTGTGAATAATGCAGTTGCGGTTTTGTCATTCTGTATAATGCAGTTGCAGTTATATCATTCTGTATAATGCAGTTGTGGTTATATCATTCTTCAACATGCAGTTGCAGTTATATCATTGTGAATAATGCAGTTGCGGTTTTGTCATTCTGTATAATGCAGTTGCAGTTATATCATTCTGTATAATGCAGTTGTAGTTATATCATTCTGATAATTGGGTAATAGATATCACAGCTTCAGAGAAACAGTATGGGGAGAAAATATACTAGAAGGCCAATTCTGTGGAGAGTACATGTACCAACTGAACTGAATTTCTTATTGTTGCAAATTTAGAATAAATGAAGGCAAAACATTAAATCCATAGCGCTTGTCACATAGTTGAACAAACATAATGAGAACAAGAATATGATGATCAAATTTCTGTTTCATGTCTCTGAAGAGAATTATCATAAATGCTATAATATTACAAGATCTGGATTAATTTTCACAGTAAATCAATAACTCACTGATGATGTTTATGGTTGTAATTTCAATATGACATTGATTAATGTAGGTAGCCTAATAAGCAAGCATAGAAAAAATAATTATATTGGGAATGAAACAGGTTTTTATTACAATATATAATATTTCATGGATTAATTATTTAGCAAATTAAGCAATGTACTGTTCTACTTTAAATTATATGAAAGAAAGTTCTTTGGCAAGAACATAAAATTTGTAGGATATATTATACCTTAGTATCGGATAAACAAGAAAAGTTTAAGAACAAAAAAAAAAAAAAATTCAAAGATAAGAGAGCAACCATGTTGAGCCAGATGAGACGCCTCATAATGAACCATTTTATGGGGATCTCAAGTCTTTAAATTCTAAATATGATAGGTAGCTGGCCATGGATAAAACATCTTTTAGCTCACCTGTAAGAATGTACAGAAAGAGCTCGCTGTTGCACTACCCCTGGGGCCGTATTCATAAAACGACTTAAGTGGTTGCTATGCTGTTGCTAAGGCTAAATTTCTTTGAAGGAGATTCCCTACAACTATGAAATTTGCTCTGGAGGAACAGTCTTACAAAGACTTACAAAGACTGTTCCTCCAGAGCAAATTTCATAGTTGTAGGGAATCTCCTTTATAGATATTTAGCCTTAGCAACCGCATGGCAACGACTTAAGTGGCTTTATGAATATGGCCCCTGGCGTCGGCACTGGCATTGGTGGCAGCATTGGCATTAGTAAAATATTAAAGTTTTACGTTAAAGTTCTCATGTGATGGGCAAGGTACTGTCAGGCAAGCTGTCCTGTACGTGGACACGTCTTGTTGGAAAGGTGCATATATAAATTTTGTAGTCTGCTATGTGGCACTTTAAATAGTCCTTCATCTGTTAAAGGCTGTCACATGTTTCCATGGAGAAAGAAAAAAAATAATCCTTGAACTATCATGAATCACAACCAAATCTCAGCTCTCTCAGTTGGTTTTGCCAAATATTTTCCTTCCATCTGTTTTGCAATAACCACGCCATGAACGTAAACTATTGATGCTCATTGAATAAACATACTGGACTAGATAGAGTTTAAAGATGATTTTACGATAGGCATGCGGATAAGTATAAAAATTCTTTGACAAAGTATTTTACTGAGCTGTCAACTAAAGTATTTACATTGATAAAGTCAGAATGGCTAAATCATAGACATAGGATGTACCCTTAAAATCTGAAATACTTGATCAGATTTCAGTGTCTTTAAGTGACCAGTGCTGATCCTCTAGGAGCAGTCTGGACAGGCTCTGCACTAGTGTAATTCTTGACATTTTTGACATAACTGGATTGTAAATCAACCAATTGCAAAATCAATTAAGATATCTCACATTAACAGTACATGTGATATTTCAGGATATAGAATGATATAGAATCATATATATGCTACAGCAGTGGATATTAGTATATATTTAACAATGTCAGAGTCCAGCAGTGCAAGCTCTGAAAGTTTTGTTTGTGTTCCGCAGGAATCATACGTCATGGTCAAAATGGTAATTTTTGTGTTTTATTGTTTGAGATATTTTACGTGCATATGGTGTAACTTGTATATTGGCTCCAGGATTATAGACTTACAGATGAATTTTTTTGCTTTTGTTTATTACATTTGCAGCTTTTCCGACATAAACAGTAGATCTCGCAGTGTATAACTTGCATTGTCGCAAATTGATTTAGGATCTCAAGCTGTGTGATATCAGATAAGTGATCATTAACTCTTTCATTACCAAAAAGCAGACGACAAAATTTACGTCTGCAAAAATTAAAAAATGCCGTGTTCAAGACTTTTTATATTGAGAATTCAAAGACTAGAGGGCAAACAGTGTAGATCTAGATGAGGCGGCTCATTATGAGCCGCCTCATCAGGATCTACGCTGTTTGCAAATTTTAAAGAGTTAAAGTAAAGACTTCTAACAAAATTTAAAGCTAATGGTGCATTGCCTTCAATAGTTACAATTTTAGCGTAACCACCTTAAATAAAAATTTTGAGCGTGAAATTAATTTAATAAAGTCTGAGAGACACAAACTGAAATAGGAATGATGAAACTGGGTTAAATGAGTGACATACTTCACATGATTTATGTGTTTTGTCATTAACATGCAAAACATTTATGTAATTAAGGTATTTTACAATATGCAAGGTATTTCTTCAAAGGAAATGTATTGACATTTCAGTAGCTAATTAAGGGGTTGACTGTCTGGTTTGGTAAACCTTTGTGCCATTCAGATTTTGAGACTTTGGATTATTTTGAACCAGTACTGGTTTCTGATTTCAGAATGGGCTCAAAACGACTGAAATGCCATTGCTAGGGCTGTAACGTTTCACATCACCCATCGGTCAATCTAGAATTACTATTATTAATCAGTATAGGATATGTGTTCTGTCTGTATTTTTTTCCTGAATAATAAATTAGGAAAGCAACAGACTATTATGACTAATGAAACTACCATTTACAAGAAAATATTTGTTGTAACAGATGTTTAGTGCAATAATAGTTCACATTATATGTTGTTAGACTGCCGATTGATGTAGGATTGTATGTTTAGTCTTTGTAAAGCGTGTTCTTGTGTTTTCACGGAGTTTGTTACAGCCTTATAACAGCTTGCTGAAAGTCAGTTTTGTGTATTTTTCGTTATTCGTTGTGATTTCTTTGAGGAAATAATAAGAAAATGAATTAAGCTGTGGTAAAACCAGTATTCCTCCTTAAAGTGCCAGAAATGCAGACAACAAAATTTATGTCTGCAAAATTTAAAAAAAAATTTGTCCAAGCTATTGAGAATTTAGAGACTATATAGCAGGCAAACAGTGTAGATCCAGATAATCTGTCTCATACCTTGTTTACAAACCGAACTATTTTCATTTTTGGCACTTAAGGGTTAAGTAATGCAAACTGGTCAGAAATGCAGTGAGCATAATGGATATAAATTTGTGTGCAAACCTAGGGCTTTTATGCAGGTTAGTCTGGGCATGAAGTGTTTGTAGTATGCTACCGAAAGACAAGTTTTCTTGTAATATGGCTAATAAAATAACCACAGCTGTAGCACAAACAAGAAAAGGTAAACTTATGTAGTTTTGATTTACTTCATTAGGATGATAATGTTTATTTAATAAAATGGGAGCTGTTATTATGAAAACAAAGTTAAAATCATATTCATATAGAAAGAAGGAGGTGTGTTAACCCTTAAAGCGCCAAAAATTAAAATAGTAAAAAGTTAAATTTGCAAACAGTGTAGATCCAGATGAGGTGGCTCATCATGAGCCACCTCATCTGAATCTACACTGTTTGCCCTCTAGTGTTCGAATTCACAATATGATATCGCTTGGACGAAACATTTTTTGAAAGTCTGCAGACGTATATTTTGTCGTCTGCTTTTTGGCGCTTTAAGGGTTAATATCTTATGGATCAGCAGGAAGAAATACTACTGATAATTGCTAAAAAGAATTAAACCACATTTTCTGCAGTCATGATATTATAATGATGAAAGGTGGAATAATTTCTGATGTTATGGTGATTAAGGATTAATTGTTTCGAAGAGAACTGGCAATCTTTAGACAGTGAAATACCTTTCATATGTGCAAAATGTGTAAGAAGTCAGGTCTTATGGCACAAGCGGAGCTCACAGACATACATCTCTGTTTTTCAGCCAATTTTACAATGGGAACGACTTTCCTTACATCATGTTTAATTCCCTGAACAACGAGACCTTTCTGAAATGGAGTCTGTTAAAGGAGAGAATTTGCTCCTACTGGAGCAAATTTTTTTCTTTAGGAGTTGCTCCTAAAAAAGAGCAACTTCTTTTATGTAAGAGCTGAGAAGGGCAAAACTGAAAGTGGCTGAGTTGCTTCCCTTTAAAGTTTACCTCTTCACTGGAAGACAGGTTTTTGCATGATATAGATCTACTGCCTGGGAAGCAGATGAAATGGTCGGCAATGTGGGCCTTGATCAGGCTGCTCTTCTATTTGCGGCTTAGCTTGTGTCCGCATGTGCTGTTTGTTCAGGCGTACTTGTCCAATTGCTTAGAACTTATACATACATCTTGCTAGTCTTAGGTAGGTTTACTGAAATACTCAGGGTATATGCCAAGTTTCAGGCATGTAAAATGGCAAGTTTCTTGCTCACCAGAATGCTGTGTCCACTGTAGATTTCAATGCTGTTAGTATTATAGTGCGCTTTTCCTTAAAATGTTTTCATGTTCATAA
Source organism: Ctena decussata (assembly GCA_963989385.1). Classification (NCBI taxonomy): domain Eukaryota; kingdom Metazoa; phylum Mollusca; class Bivalvia; order Lucinida; family Lucinidae; genus Ctena; species Ctena decussata. The sequence goes on along the minus strand of OZ022511.1, from coordinate 74,590,299 downwards.
TTGTTTTCTTGTTTGTGACTTGTACCCCGGCTAGGGGTTTTGGTCAAAATAAAAAACTCTCAAACTCTCAAACTCCCAAGAAAACGACTCTACAATAATCTTTAATTTCTATTTTCAGATTTACCCTGACTCTGAGGTGCAGACGGAAGTCATGAACAGTCATGTGAGGTGTAAATATTACAAAGAAGGCTGCCGCTGGGTGGACAAGCTGCAGAATCTCCAGGTATGCAAATGAACTTTTTGAGGAGGTTGATGAGGAGGCTGACAAGTCCCAATGTGATGTAATGCAAATATAAAATTTGTATGTAATGTAAGTTTGTGATACACGTCTGCATGGCCGTAAGGGAAGCAGTCCTGATTTCGGATCACGGGGTTGAGAGATTGAGTCCTCCGCTCAGCAGCTGGAAGTGAGATTTCTGAACCTAAAGGATGCTTCATTGCAGAGAACCTCCCATCATCCTGATATGACTGAAATACTGTTGAAAAATGGATTAAAACCGCCAAGTCATTCATCCATATATATATCATGGCTATAATGCTAAAGTCCAGTCTGTTCAGTGACTGACCACTTGAGTAATGTCTGTTGGATTTTATACCTTGTTTAGCTAATATCATACACCTGGTCCCGCCTTTCATCTTCTGATATAATAACACAAGTTTTGACATTAAATATGGGATAAAACTACTAATGTTGACCTAACCAAATATGATAAACTTTTACTGTTTGTTTAAACAAATGAATACTTATTACTTCCATATATAGATACATGGTAAAAGATAACTTTTGACAAGTGAAAGGTATGGTATGCAGTATCTGTGCCTAGTGCTGCCTAGTGGACTCTTCTGTTGGACAGGTCCATTTACGATTCTACAAGTTTAGCATTTTCCATGAAGCACAAACACACACAAAAACGAAAATCTATGTATCTGTTCCCCCAAAAGAATGAAATTTTCATGTTTAGAAATTTCTGTAAATCAACCATATAAATACATGTATATTCGATGACAAATGCATTTAAATTGCTGCAGTTACTAAAAGCATTTAATATATTTATATGGTAATTAATGCTAAATACTCAGTGATTTTTATTGTGTCCTATTCAAACCATGACTGTGAAAAAATCATTTATTCTTAGAAGCTATTTTATGAATACTGGCTGCACTGTTAAACTTAATTTGAGCCTGGACATGAGAAAACCAACAAAGTGGTTGTGCGCCCAGCACAGACTCATATCAGCCTGGTTGTCCGCCCAGTCTGATCAGACTCTTTGCTATGCACTTAAAGGGTAGCTAAGGGTCTAAGCTACCTTCATGTGGACAGCTAAGACTCTGATCAGACTGGGCGGATGCCCAGGCTGATCTGAGTTTGTGCTGGGTGCACATCCACTTTGTTGGTTTTCTCATGTCGCATCTCATATGGAAATGATATAGATAACAGATCAAGAAGGATATACCATTTAAAGACTAAAATACTTTAAATATATAATGTACAAACTAATGTCAGCCTTTAAAATCCATTATCGGCGAACAAATGGCTGAGATTTAAACCTTAATGCACCATGGGTAAACATTTTATGTGCATATTTTCGATTGTGAATTGACTTGATCATGTATCTTAAACTGATGATATCTACATTTGGGATTCAACCATATATAAATTGATCCCCGTAGGTACAATCAGGGGTACTCCACCCCTTTATATAGCAAACTGCATGCTCAGTGAATATTAAGAAAAGAAAATCGGAGCTTGCAGTCAAAAGAAACAAATAAAATCTTGAGCATATAGATCAATTATTTTTCTAGTTTTGTTGGTCAGTTTTCAGTCAAGTCCCACTAGAAAGGTTTTAATGGATGAAAATGAGGAATTTAGGCTCAGTTTCATCCTTAAAGCGTTGTATAAATGTTTGTCTTTAGTACCTGTACAATATTGTGTGTTTCCGTATATATCTAGCAGTGCAATTTGAACATTTTCATGTTTCACAGATTAATTTGTAATGCAATTGAAAATAAACAAAGACAATTCAAAAGAAGATATTTCAAATTCTCATTATTGCTGGCCTTTAAGAACTGTAAAATGTTATCTTGTTGACATCTGCTTCTGCGTAACTTTGGATGTTTTGGTTTAAATACTGGTACGAAATGCTGCCTTTATATATTCTGTCATGTGCCAGGGATTGCTGTCTGTGATTTGAAGTGCAGATATTTAATTTGGAATAAGCTCTTAAATCAGATCAGTCTTGCCGGTTGAATATTAAACATGAAACCATTCAGATCACAATTTTATAGATGTTAATGTCTTTGAAGCTAATACTTTGGTGCACATTCCTGAAGTATCTAATTGCTTTGATCCAGATTAAACTTGCTTTGAAATTTTGGTTTATAGCATTTCAGTGCAATAATTTATCAGGTAAAAATATTGGAGTCACACCTTTTGTAAATTTTAATGGATATAACCATCAGTAGCTTTTAATTCTATCTTTGAATCAATACTGTAAATCAGGTTTATTTTCAAGGGTTTCATATTTTAGTGGGCTACTTGCGAGGACATATTTGCATAGGCTATAGTTCAGATTTTGAAAACTTCAGAAATTCAATTCATCCCCCTCCCCCCCTCCCAAAAAAAAATAAAATAAAAAAAATAAAGTAAAAAATGAAGAATTTTGGTTGTAGATGTGGATAGTTTTAAAATCTGATCATGATCAACTTTCTTCAAGATAGAAAATAAAGAGTTAGGTTAACACTTAAGGCACCAGAAATGAAAACATTTGAATTTACAAACAGCAGTTCTCCCCATAGGATTATAAGGCTAATAGGTGATTTTTTGTTGTTGGAATTTTGCAGACGTAATTTTTGTCATCTGCTGTTTTGGGGCTTTAAAGGTTAAAGAATATGTGCAGTTCGTATAGTTAGAATATATTTTTTGAAATTGAAAAAAACTACAGTTATTAATGTGTTCTATTACTGACGTTATACAATTCTTTTATTTCAGGCTCACATAGATATGTGCCGCTACGATACGCTACCATGCCCCAACAACTGCTCAGAAATCCTCTCAAGGCTGGCGCTAGACGATCACCTAGAATATTCCTGTTCAAAACGCATCATCATCTGTGAATTCTGTAACCAAGAATTTCCGGGAGATTCATATGACTTGGTATGTAGTTGTAATCGGTAAAGTGTTGTGACTGCTATAATATTTCTGAGGACTGGGGCACCATACCATGAGAATCTGGATGGAGTTAAAGAGTTAGGGATTAAGTGATTAACAATTTTTGGGGCTTAAGATTTAACGAGTAAACCTATATATAAATCCTGAAACATACCAATTTTTGCAAAAATGGCTTTATCGACTACTGACTAATTAAACTGCGAAAGACGGGCCACATAGCGCAATTTGTAGGGCACCTGACTCATAAGTCAGAGGTCCTGGGTTCAATACCAGGTCTGGCCTCATACTTTCGTTTCTCCTTCCACTGATTCAAGAAGGGCAGTAACTGTTGTCAGTTACTGGCGAAAGTATGTGCACTTAGTACTGGTTAACCGCTTAGGAGGTCTAAGCCTGCCCAGGAATAGAGTGGTTAGGTTAACTGACCGTCCTGACCTGACCATAGCTGTTTACCATGGACGTAAAACAACATATCAAAAAAAAAAATAAACTGCTAAAATTCTAGTTATCAGCATTTTTTGTACCCCTCATCCAGACCAGCTACCACTTGCTCATCTGACTTCTGTAATGGGCCTGATGATTCTCTTCACTCTTTATCATTCAGTCAGTAGCTCTATAGCCACATCCATATGACACAGTGGTTAGCCCTCCCAACTTTGGATCATGGGGTCAGAGGTGCGAGCCCACTGGAGGCGAGATTCTGTACAGACCAAAAAAGTGCTTCATTCCACAGAGTCCTTCACAATTACCCTCTTATTGCCCTGATATGACTGAAATACTATTGAAAAGGATGTTAAACCATTAAGTTCCATCCCATGATTTTATAAATTTTCCCTTACAGAACAAACTGCGGCTTTTGCAAATTCTTTCCTTTAAGAGTAGACCCTATGTTGAAAGGTCTTCATTCTAGGAAGTCATTTAAGTTGTTCTCCATAGTAAATATGATGGGAAAATATGGAGGTGTATCCATGCATATAATTATGATCTAAAGCCATTCAGACTCTTTAATATGACAAGCTTCATGTGGGGGGAGAAGGTGGGGTGGGGGGCTAGGGCGGTTGTTATTTAGAGCCTAAAGTGTAGTAAATCAGTTGCTGCCAAACTACCTTTGATAAGCAACCTAAAGGTGATTGGTCACATCAAAGGAAGCAATTCTACTATTTTTGCTTCCCTTTTCAGTAGGGGTTAACTCTTACAGGAAAGACTTTGCTTCTCAAGGAGCAAATTCTATTCTTTAAGAGCAGACCCCATTTAAGAGAGTTACCTTAACCAGCAAAGCAAACAGGAATTCATGCAGCATAACATTATTTTTGGAAAAGAGGCTGGGGGCCTTTATTAGAGCAGGGGCATTTATTAAGATTAATATAGTAATCTGCCCTTCCACTATTTTACATCATTCTGCATGGTCGTAGGTGAATTTGATTCGTAGCTAACCTTTCATTCATATATATATCTAGTTCATATATATACCTAGCCCCACAATATGGATGACAAAAGAAAAAAATGATGTACGGGTTCACTTCTGAGTATCAGTTTCCTAATTCAGTTTTCTTGATTTTCACTTGTCATGACACAATGAAAAAATATCTGTCATGTGACTTTGTTTTTACTGATATCTGAGATAGCTTCTCTGTGTTTTAATCTGTCATGTGACTTTGTTTTTACTGATATCCGAGATAGCTTCCCTATGTTTTATTCGATATAAGAGATGTCTTCCCTAGGTTTTTACTGATATATGAGATTGTTTCCCTGTATTTTGAAGGAAAATGATATCTGAAGAACTGAACTACCATACAGGATCTAAGTAAAGGTCTTAAAGTGTATGAGAAATAGTGTTGATCCTGATCAGGGTTTTCCACCAGTAGTTTGCTGACATATCCCAAAGTTAGTTAACCCTTTAAGAGCCAAAAAGTAGACAACAAAAGTTACTTCTGCAAAATTTCAAAATATGTTTCATCCGTGCTATATCATATATGAATTCAAAAACTAGAGGGCAAACAGTGCAGATCTAGATGAGGCGGCTCATAATGAGCCGCCTCATCAGGATCTACACTGTTTATAACTTGAGCTATTTTTGTCACTGGTGCTTAAAGTGTTAAATGGACTTGATTAAACCATATTAGATTAATTACAGTATTTTGGTTAATAGGTGTCCTGATATTTTAGGGTACTTGAGCAATGCATGTTATGCGTAGTTCATGACTTCGCTTTATACCCTACAACATACAACGTGACTGCTTCCTTTTCATGTTTGCATTCTCATTTTATGACATGAATCTTTCTGCTAGTGATATGTCCTCAAAGCTATATGAGCCGGGATACGAGAAGACCAACAAAGTGGCATTTACACCCACCAAAGACTCTGATCAGCCTGGGCATCTGCCCAGTCTGATCAGAGTCTTCATTGTTTGCATGTAGCAAGCTTAGATCCTTCCCCACCCTGTAAGCGCACAGCCAAGACTCTGATCAGACTCAGGCTGATCTGAATCTTCGGTGGTCACACATGCCACTTTGTTGGTTTTGTTGTGTCGTGGCTCATATTGTGTTGTTGTCAGCAACTTTGCATTATTTTCTATCTAAGTCTGCCAGTACCGTAATGGCCCTAAAATTTCAGACACCTGAAAGTCAGACAATTATTGTTTGAAAATTCTTAGAAAGTGAATTTTAAAAACATTAATGCATCCAAATGATGCTTCGTGAATGGCAAACATTGTAGACCCTGACCAAATCTGGATCTATAATGTTGGCTTAGACCTGTCTGAATATTTAGGATCATTACAGTATTTGTAATAATTTATTTGAGCAAAATTTTGCATCCCACATTTTCATGATCCTAAGCATCAGTGCTCCAGAAAAAAAGGGATAGCAGGAATAATTTAGGGATAATTGTCATTTCTCCATAAAAACATATGTTATGAGCCTTCAATAGTATTAGAACCATCTCCCCAAGACAGTTCTAATGAGGGGTCAGAACATATGTTTGTGTTGAGAAATAGCAAAAATTATCTCTGATTTATCCTCAAACACTATTTTATCTGTAGCTCTGTAGCATCTTGGTATCTTTATTTACAGCATGCTGGAAACTGTCAGTTTGAGGTGGTTTGGTGTGAGAACAAGTGTGGTGCCCGGCTTGAAAGGCGTTTCCTTAACAACCATATGAGAAACGAATGTCACAAGAGAACCGTGAAATGTCCATATTGCTCCAAAGAATTTGTTCATGAAACATTACAGGTAACTTATATTGAAAGAAAAATATCATCATAGTACAGTAATTATCCCTAAATGGGAGAAAAAGGCCCTGAAACTTTGGCATTCGGCTGTTCAACTTCTATTGGTTTTTAGTAGGGCAAGATCCTGCTATGTTTGCAGGAAGTGCTGGATGATGGTTGTTTGAATTTCTTTTTACTCTTTTCTGTCCTTTCTGCTTTTTCCATGCCTCTAGGAGACAGCTGGATATAGACTGAAATACTGCCATAAAGGGCAGTTAAATAATGAAAAAAAAGTCAGTCTTTTGTGGCAAGAAAATTTGAGCCAGTGACAAGAGCCTCCTAATTGCATTTACAAAATCAGCTTTTACATCTATGCTTTTAAGTTAAGAGTCTTCAGTTTGCCTCGGTAGTTTTCTCCGTAGATGGTGTGTGCACATTATTAAGGAATCTGACCAGACTGCAAGAATGCACAAGCAGGTTCATATCCTTACTATGATGATACCAATGTATAGTCATATTGGACCACCTGAACAGGTATGCATTTTGTCACCTAATTGCGGTTAACCACTGTATTGAATCCTGGTTCCACTGAGTGTCCTGAAAGTTTACAATACTTACCGTACCGTTACAACTTGTCACAAATTATCATATTGATAATATGAAACTTCTTTTAATGAAATACTCGATTTACATACTCGCATTTCTTAATTGACTGCTTAAAGAGCTTACTGTTCAATTAAAGATGGTATAAACATATTAAATGCAGTGTTCTTAGCGAAGAAATTCTGTGAATTGGGACATTTACCCCTGCTCCTGGGTTTTTCACAAGTTCACTTTCCGTTGTTGTTGTTCTTATTCTCATAACCATACCAGGGTAGTGCCATTAAACATTGTTGGGTTAATTACAGACAGTGCAGACTCAGATCAGACTGCTCCTGTAGGAGCAGTCTGATCTTGGTCTGCACTGTTTCCACTGGAAATTCTGTCCCAGTCCTTAAGATAATATGGTAAACCCGCTATGTTATCAGAGAAAATATCTCATGCAAAATAAAAGAAAGAAATTGGCTTCTTAATTTCTTAATATCAGTATTCAAAGCTAAAATTACAAATTATACTGTAAATTTGATAATTCAACTGTTTGATTTAAATGTTCTCTAATTGCAAATAGCTTTTACAGTTATTATAATTTAAGAAGGCATAGATAGCATCTGACAATAAAACCTTGTGACAATCAAATTTTGGACCTGTTTGAAACCATTGTTGCCCTTCCTAGTATTATGTTCCAGTAAAACACACTTCTCAGATTTTACATTCCTATGAGAACACATTGCTGTGTTTATGTGGGACTTTTTTGCGGGGAACACAAAAACTGGCTGCTTAGGACAGGTGATCCCGTAGTGTAGGTTCATTTACACAATATTTTGGCCATGAAAAGGTTGCCACTGATGATAGGTAATCCTGTTAATAGATATATATATTCATTATTTCCTCCACAAAGGAGAGCATATATAGTATACAACACATAAACAACAAAGAAAGGCATACTACACACGAGAATCAGAAAAGGAAAGAAAAGAAAAAAAACCCATACAACTTGATAATTACATGAAGAAACCCATCAAGGATTGTTAAGGGCAGCTGTGCCTTTTCTTACGTTGACGTTGGATCAACGTTGAACAACACTGAATCGTCGCTGATTTATAATTTGCTGACCAGTGGCATAGCCAGGCAGAAGCCAAGATGCCCAAGAATCTATTAAGTTTTGAGAAACAAGACTTTTGAAAGCCATTTTTATTGGTATTTTATTTGATCCTTCATGAGCTTCCATATTTTCTGGAGTCTGACTATGCCTCTGCTGTCAAAAACTAAAAAAAGAAAAAGAAAAAAGGTGTAAAGGAAAAAAAAATTGTGTGAAACTATTGTTCAAAGATGATCATGTATATTTTTCAGACTCATCAATATCAGTGTCCCCGTTACCCCATTCCTTGCCCAAACAGATGTGACCCCACAAAGATTCCCCGGGAGGAAGTGGATATTCACATACAGGAGTTATGTCCCTCAGCCACAGTGTCTTGTACTTTTAAACATGCAGGATGTCAACATAAGGTTTGTATATATACCTGTAGTTCCTTTTTGTCTGAGAAAATTGATAGTTTTCATTTAGCCTTAGGTATTTACATTTTGCCAAAAGCTGGATGAAGTGTTAACCCTAAGGCAGAGGACAAAATTTACATCTGCAAAATTTCAAAAACATTTCGTCTAAGCTATATCATAATGAAAATTCAAGGATTAGAGGGCAAACATGAGTATTAGTGAGCAGCATATACAGTCACTGAAGTGAAGTGACCATGAACTTTGTAGCAGAAATGCTTGCATACTATAAAAATATCCTACGTAAATTAAAACCACAAAATGTTAACAGAAATAACATTATCATAATAATTACAGCTGATAAAAAAAGGAAAAATTTGAACAACATTAAAGGATATAAAACAGGAAAAATATGTGCTGAAACTAAATGTATAATTCAAATCCACAAAAATTTTAGATTTTTCATTTACAGAAGTAATCAGTGAATTTGGTTTACATGAACCCCTTCGGGGTTCATTCACTTTGCACGTGACCCAATGTAGTTTACACTTCGATAAACATCAGAAAAATTAAGTTCATTGCTTATATTTATATTCGTTTCAATCAAATTTTTCATGAAAAATCTTATATGAGCCCTAAAATTGAAGCAGTTGAACATGTACACGCAGAGTTTTCTGCTAACAGCAGAACGGCATGCATGACGTCATGGCGTTGCTGACGTCCAATCAGGTTGTAGACCGCGATTGTTTATTTTTACGTCATTGACGTCGGGTGTCTCAATGTAATTATTGGAATGTAAACTACATTACGTTCTAATGGTTTACTATAGGGTTTTTCAGTAAAAACACACAGAATGTAAATATTGCTTTATAATTACCTTTTCAGTGTCCAAGATACAGTTTGGAAAGACATATTGATGACAACACAAAGCATCACCTCCAGCTAATGTGTGAACTTGTTGAGTCGCAGCAGACGCAAATTACACAACTGTGCAATGCATTATACTCCGTTACACAAGTGACAGACGGAACCTTCATCTGGAAGATTAACGACTACAAACAAAAACTCATTGAATCCATGTACAAAAACACTGAAATTGTCAGTGAACCATTCTACACGACAAGGTTTGGTTACAAAATGGCAACCTCCTTGTTTCTGAATGGAAATGGTTCTGGTGAAGGCAAATACCTGTCAGTGTACATTAAACTCTTACAAGGAGAATACGACAATATTCTGGACTGGCCATTTATGTTGCCAATTTCATTCACACTTTTCGACCAGAATGGTGACCCAGAAAAAAGAGCTAACATTGTTGAAAGTTTCGTGCCAGATCCAACGTGGAAACATTTTCAGAAACCAGTGAAAGACGTGGATCAGCTTGGATTCGGGTATCCGAAGTTCATTTCTCATGAGATCCTCAAAACCAGAGAGTATGTGAAAGGTGATTCCATTATTGTTAAAGTCAAGGTTGACAACTCCAAGTTCATTATGCCATAGAATCAGTCAGAGTGGCTTCCTTACATTGAAATATCCCATTCCCTTCGGGATACCCCTGTAGGGGTATCTGGGCAAACTGTTTGGATCAAGATCAGGCCACACATTTCAGGCCACACAAATGTGTGGCCTGATCTGAGATCCAAACTGTTTACTGCCTAGACATCATTTCTACAAGAGTTAGACCAATATTATCAAAATATTCTTGATTTTTGATGCAGATGACAATTTCAGCAGAGGACAAAAAATACCCAGAATGCAATGGGATATTATCAGCAGTGGCATTTGTTTGGTGTTTCCTCATTTTTCATTGCATTATAAAACCATTGATGATTTCCTAAAAATGTTTAATTTTGATGATGAAAAAATACCTAAAAACACATATTAGATATGGAGTTTTGTCTTTACAAAATGCATGTTTGAATTTATATTTATGCAATATTTGGATAATTGTTGGTTGTGCGGTCTTGAGTTTGCAAATATACTTTAAATATGCAGCCTCACAGAGCTCTAGATAAGAGGGAGCATTTGGTGATAATTGGGGATAATTTTTGTTAATTCTGCATAAAAACACGTTGTGACCCTCATCTGAATTGTCTTGGCGAGACGGTTCAGATGAGGGGTCACAACATATGGTTTCAATGAGAAATATTTACACTTGCCACTGACTTCCCATAAATGAACCCTTTAGAGCAACTAGCTTCATACAGCGATGAAGGACAATTGATCATGTGATGTCGTCAAGCAACGTCTTATGTAAACAAACGTCTTAATTGGTTCTTGTAACGTTCGATTGACGCCACGTCAGGGCGACGGCTGTTTAACGTTATGGATGATCACCTCGATACTAACATTTCTTCGACCCATATTTTGCCTGTTCTACACCAAATTACCACGAAAATGGCACAGAGAGGTTCACAAATAAAGTGTAAATATAAGAATAAAAAATTGATTCTTCAGCGTTCATCGTGTGATGAAGTCAGTGGTCGTCGCTAAAATTGTACAAGAAGCGCTTTGCGCTTCATGGAATTTTAGCTCCGCCCACAGGCTTCATCACACAATGAAAGCTGAAAAATCAAATTTCAATTCTTAAATAAGAAAATTATCCCAGTTATCATCAAATACTCCCTCTTATCTAGATCTCTGTGAAGGAAAATAAATTCAATATTTTGCAAGAGAGAAACTTTTTTTGTTGACAATGAACTAAAGATCTGTGATGCTTTATTTCCTGATGGGTAAATATCACAATCGGGTGACAATTTAAGAGTGCTACAGTACAATGCTCCAGATAAGAAGGGGTAACGGAACGGATAATATAGGGATAATTTTCCATATATCCCCATAGAAACATGTCGTGACCCCTCATTAGAACCGTCTCAGCGAGACCGTTCTAATTAAAGGGGTACTATAGGGATAATTTTTCACATGTCTCCATAAAACATGTATCCCGGTCTGGCCACATACTTTCGTTTCTCCTTCCGCAATCGGTAGGGCACCTGACTCGTAAGTCAGAGGTCCTGGGTTCGAATCCCGGTCTGGCCACATACTTTGGTTTCTCCTTCCGCTGATTTAAGAAGGGCAGTTGTCAGTTACTGGCGAAAGTATGTGCACTTAGTACTGGTTAACCGCTTAGGAGGTCTAAGCCTGCCCAGGAATAGTGTGGTTAGGTTAACTGACCGTCCCGACATGACCTTAGTTGTTTACCGTGGACGTTAAGCATCAAATCAACCAACCAACCAACCATAAAACATGTTATGACCCATGATTAGAACAGTCTCAGTGAGATGGTTCTAATGACGGGTCACAACATGTTTTATTTGGAGAAATCAGAAAAAATTGTAAATCTAATTATCCTCAAAACCCAAATTTGTCCGGAGCTCTGGGTTTTTACAATTACAAGGCTGCAGATAAAGTGGGTTTTACTGGTGACTCTGAGATGAGATTTCTTTAACTTTCCATAAAGTTTTCTTGTGATCCCTTATTAGAACTGCCTAACCAAGCCGTTCTGCTGAATGGTCATAACATGACTTTACATAACGTGGTCATAACTTGTCATGATATAACATGGTTGTTACCCCTCACTCTGCTCTACCAAGTCGGTTCTGCTGAACGGTCATAACATGGTTTTTATGGGGAAATGAGAAAATTTTCTCATTTATTATAAAGACTTGACTTTAAATGAAGCTCTGGTCAGAAATTATTTATTGAAATCCACTGTCAGTATCATTAAGGTGCATGGTTACATCTCCATGTTTTTCCACCAATTTTACAAGGGGAAACAACTTTTGAGACTTTTTGTTCGCTTCCCTGGACGAAAAATAAAGAAGATCCAAATGGGAGTCCACTTAAAGGAAAGAGTTTGCTCTTATAGCAGCAAATTCATCCCTTTAGTGGTTGACCCATTGGTTCAATTTCTTCTCTTTAAGAGTCGACTTCTATTAGGTAGGGTAGCAAATTGATGATAGGGTGTTGCTCTCTCTGAATATGCATTTATACACTTGAAGCCAATGCTATGGGGAAAAAACTTTGCTAATTGGCTGCATACCAAGATAATTATAAAATATTTAAAATATTAAATCAACAAATATTTAATTTTTTTTTAGATAATATCTTTTTAAATAATCAAAGAAGGTAATTCCCAAATGATATTAAATGTACTTTTGATACAGTTTATGATAAACTATTGACACTTTTTAAGAGTTTAATTTTCAGTGAATTTATCTCTGCAGTCACAGCATGTACAAAGAATTTGAAAATTGGACAAATTATGCATATATGTATTTGATGTTTAAATACAGGGGTAGTACCATAAAAGGAGGATTAACTTCCACAGTGTCATTCTGTACCTTAATCACAAAGCGGCAACATCTTCAGGCAACCAGTACTGTTATCTTGTTTGGTAATTCTGGTCCATTGATTGGTTGATTCAATTTTCACATCTTAACCTATACAGGTTGCATAATTATTCTGTGTACTAGGAACCAGACCCCGTCAGAGAAAGCCTGTGTTAAAAGCGTATGCTTACATTAACGTGAAAAGGATTGAATAAAATTGCCATAGCAGAACGCAAATATATATAGGTTGAGAGGGTTGTTTAGTTATTGTTTTGGAAATCTTGTGATTATGGGGATAAGCACTATAAGCAGCCATGCCAAATGGATATTTTGCTTTCCTCGACCATGACCTTCATCTTCCATCGTGACTTTTATTGACAGCATAATTTTCCTTGTCTTGTATTGTTTTACTTCTTTCAATCTGATGTTAGTTTGTGCATTTACTGTGTTAGCTCTTGCATCTACTAAACCCTAATTTGCTAAAATAACTAATCTTTGTACCGCCAAGTTTTCCCTTGACTATTAAACAAGTTCTAGCTATTTAGCAGGGGCATTTATTTGATTTCATTCTTGGGTCTTATTAAGAATACTCTCTAATTATGTGTATGTCTAGTCATTTTATTTTGTGTACAAAACATTGTTCTGTACATTGCATTTGTTTTTCAACAATGAATTTGGTGAAATAGCCAATATTATGGCCTTGTTTTTCAGTTAACTGCATGAAATGTATAGAACTGATAATGAAATTATGTAAATCATATTTTCTTCTAAGCCAATTATCATCTACATGTTTATTTCAACATAATATTATGTTAATTTTCAGAGGTCTGGACAAGCCAAAGTATAGATATAAACGAGAATTTCCTCATTTTTCCTCTCCAGAAACATGTGCAGAGCTTCAGATAAGAAGGGGTAACAGGGACAATTCAGAGATATTTTTTCTTATTTCTCAATGAAAACATATGTTGCAACCCCTCATTAGAACCGTCTCAGCGAGACAGTTCTAATAAAGGCTCACAACATATGTTTTTCTAGAAAAATAAGGGAAATGATCCTTGCTACCCCTTCTTATCTGGAGCTCTGATGTGTTGTGACACATCATTATAATCGCATACCTTAATAATGCGGTGATAAGAGGGGTTGTTCTCCCCTCTAAAATGGCCCCAATATCATAATTAGTCGTGTAATTTTGCTTTCAGATGGATTTTCCCTTCCCAAACATTCCTAAAAAATCTAGATTTATTCTGTAAGACAGATCAAGGGGTTGTTTAGAAGGGGGAAAAACCATCTCACAATGGAATAAATACAGTAAGCATAGAGATTCTAGTGAGATGGCACAACATATGTTTTTGTGGAAAAATAATGACCCAAGCTCAAGTTACTATCCAGTTTTTGGCTTGTCAAGAGCTCAGTATACACTAGAGCATAATCAGATTTTCAAGATCTGCAAATGAAAGGCATTGCATGAAAAAAGTTCCTTAAGCTTATGTGCTTAAGATAAATGAGCTGTGACACAACAAAAACCAACAAAGTGGCATGTGCACCTAGTGAAGACTCAGATCAGCTTAGCCATCTGCTCAGTCTGACCAGAGTTTTCGCTGTGGACATGGCGGTGTCTTAGGCCCTTAGCAACCCTTTAAGCACAAAGTAAAGAGTCTGATCAGACTGGGCAGATGCCCAGTCTGATCTGAGTCTTTGCTGGGCCCACATGCATTTTTGTCGGTTTTGTCAGATGCTAGTTTATTCATGCAAACAGGGAACTCAGGTCAGACACATGGATGCACAGACCCGTCTAAGTATTCCATGGAAAGCTGATGAGAGTGCAGTTGATGCACAGGGCATGATGCAAATATCCCTGTTCACACATGCTGTAAGGTACTGGTTCATGTGATGCTGTTAATGTATCATTGTGAATTTTTGAAATATTGTTCCACATTATTTTCAATGGTTAAAATAATGAATTATGCATTTGAAATGAAATAAAAATGTGCTATTTTGAGTTTGAAATTTTTTTGCTCTGTCTGACACCAGTGTTGAAAAGTACACATGTATATGTTTTGCATTATATGTTTATGTGTATTTTTTGTGCTCATACAGAATTTTGATAAGAGGCTGGTGTGGGTGGAATAATTTTGCAGTATGTTTGTATTACATTTCCAAGAAAAAAAATACAATGTGACAAGTACTTTTATAAGAATGGACTCCAGAAAAGAGAACAGAAATCACCTCCCAGATTGTCATCTTTCTTCTGTTATAAGAGATGGAGGGGGGGAGGTCCCATCTCAAACATCTAAATCCATCTTTGTAAGATCTAGATTTTTGGGATTTTTCTGGAAAAACAGTCTCAAAAATCTAACCCCGTCTTTGTAAGATCTAGATTTTTGGGATTGTTTTGGAAAAACAGTCTCAAAAATCTAAATCCATCTTTGTAAGATCTAGATTTTCGGGGTTGTTTTTGAAGAAGAAAAAAAACCGGATCTTGTAGCAGAATTTCATAACACTAAGTCAGATATTTGGGGGCATTTTAGAGAGGGAAAAACCCCATCATATAACCAAATAAATATGGTATCATCAGTGCCCACCCACCACCCTATTGAGAGCTGTGGCCAGAGGTGTAGAATCTATGCAATTAAAGTCATTGCAATGTATGAGAGAAATATAAACAATATTGTATGTACAGTGAAACTTGCTTTGATGTGTATGGGAACACCTCCATGTGTTCCTGCCATTTTTACAAAGGGGAATAACTTTTGTGACTTCCTGTTTGCTTTCCTGGACATTGTAACCCTTCCAAAATGGATTTATTCTTCCCTAAGAGCAACTTCTTTCCTTTAAAAGTAGATCTACTTTTGGAAAGGCTTCATCCTCCAGGAAAGCCAACAGGAAGTCATAGAAGTTGTTCCCCTTTGTAGAAATAGTGGAAAATATGATGGTGTACCTAAACACCTTCAAAAGGATACCATGCTTTGAAGATAATTTACGGGTATTGTCCCACGATATTAAGTGTTGAGCATTTTCTGCATCTAGGTATCTTGATTATCTACTTGTCTACTCTGTAGAAATCTGTATGGCATTTCTGGTCATGCTGATATAGTCAGCTCTTGATATCTCAGAGTCAAAGTTTATCTCGAACTACTGATATCTCAAAGTAAATTTTCTGGTCCCAGAAAATTTACTTTGAGATACCAGTAGTTTGAGATGTCTGGAGTAATGTAAAGAAAAATAGGAAATGTTTCCAAAAGGTATTCTTAAATACAAGAGGGCACTTTGAGATATCAGTGTTTGAGATAATGAGAGTCAACTGTATAATAAATTTTGTTTCCTGTTACATGGAACAAAAAAATTGCTTCAATCAATTTTGTTTCTGCTCCTGTTATGGTGAACGTTAGTCTCATGTAATTTTAGCAGCCAGAATGTGTCATGTTCTGTGGGAAGCATTTGGGTTTTCTCAAAGTAATTTTTGTTGATTTATATAAATGAAATATGTACATATATCAACCAGACAGATCATTACAACTTGTGCAATGTTTATGACCAAATTAAAACTATTTTGAATGTCTCTCATCTTAACTTGTCTTTACTTTCCCAGTAGAGTTCAGGGCCCAGTTGTTCAAAACTAATGACGTCATTAGTTAAGGAGACGTTAAAATTTCAAATGTTAATGTCTCAAATACACCAATATTTTTGTTGAAAAAATGTGAGAAACTTCTCACATTTTTTCAGCAAAAAATTTCAGTGTATTTGGTTAAAAAGTCATAAAACACTTAACGAGTTGACCTCTCAACAAGCTTGTTAGACTCAGGATGCTTTGAACAACTTTGCCCAGATGTACCTTTTCAGCAGGTACAAACTTTGAAACAACATTGTATCAACATCAGTGCAATATATCATGACATGACGCTGCGTCGATGTTGATATAATTTGTTTTTGTATTGTGCATACTGGATTTATCTTTACATTGATTAAATGAAACTACATTAAACAAGAGGGCCTGAAGCGCTCACCTGAGTGAAAAGGTCAAACTAAGTCATCATTTGAAGAAACCTGAGAATTTGAAACTGTCTAAATATGAGAGACCTTGGTCAAAGAATGACCTTGATCTTTATTCATCAAAAATGTTCCTGTACTCATTTAGTTGACTGTATTTATCAATTTCGTGCCAAAATCTTCTACAAGTTCGATTTACTCAGCTTCTAGCATTTTCCCATATAAATGCACCAGAATGCAAAACTGACCCTGCCATAAAAAAGTCAAGGTCAACCGAAGGTCATCATTTGAACAATCTTGGTAGTACTAGGGTCTCCAATGCATTATACCAAATTTCAAGTTATCGGTCAACTGGTTCCTCAGAAGAAGATTTCTAAAGGTTTTTACCATATATGGCCATGGTGGCCATGTTGATCATGTGACCTGGACTGCTTGAACAAATTTGTTCCTGCAAGCCCTGGAGGCTCTGTATGAAATTTGGTTACAGTAATGTCCCAGTGGTTTTTTTAGGACTTGTTTGAAATTGTCTTTATCCTCATATACTCATGAAGATGACTATATATACCAATTGTCAAAGGTTAAAGAATGACCTTGTCCTCTTGTACCCATGAATTTAGATAACTGTATATACCGAATTTTACTCCAAAATCTTCTGTAGAAAAGATATGAAAATATCCAAACACTGCAAGCACAGTAGGCCTTTGCCCTACTATTATCCATTCTAGTAGGATGCTCCAGCACTGGAAGTTTCCCAGCACCATTGCCCGACCTGACCACACCCAACTCTCACAGGAAAGAATTTGCTCCCCTAGAAGCAAATTCTTTCCTTTATTATATATAGTTTAAAAGTAGACTCCTCTTTGGAAAGATTTCATTGCCCAGGGAAGCATGCAGGATGTCACAAAAGTTGTCTCCCTTTGAAAAATGGCAGTAAAACTTGAAGGTATACTCATTTACCTTTAGATCTTATGTACTTCGGTACTTCTGTAATGGGCTAGCTTTTTAGCTCACCTGAGCCTTCAGGCTCATAGGTGAGCTTATAGTATAGCCAGGCATCCGTCGTCCTTCCGTAGGGTGTTGTCCGTCGTCCGTCCGTCGTCAACATATCCAAACATCTTCTCCTCTGAAACCACTTGGCCGATTGAAGCTATATTTCATATGGAGCCTACCTAGGTCGGGGGAACGAAACTTTGTTCAGGGTATCTAGGTCACATGACCAAGATGGCCGCCACGCCCATATATGGTAAAAACCCTTAAAAAATCTTCTCCAGAACCAAAAGGCCTATGACCTTGAAACTTGGTATGTAGCATTGGGCATGCAGGCCCATCGTAGTTTGTACAAATGATGACCTTGCGGTGACCTTGACCTAATTTATGACACGGTCAACTTTGATACTTTAGGCTTTTATATGGGAAAAACGCCTATACAGTGGATTTCTCAGAAAATATTTAAGTCTAAGGTACACTTGGTAAGCATGGTCAACTAAATGAGCAAATGAAGATATTATGTCACTAAAGGTTAAGGTCATTCTGTCGGTCCATCCGTCGTGACGATTTTCAAACATCTTCTCCTCTGAAACCACTGGGCCGATTGAAGCCATATTTCATCTGGAGCCTACCTAGGTCGGGGGAACAAAAGATTGTTCCGGGTATCTAGGTCACATGACCAAGATGGCCGCCACGCCCATATATGGTAAAAACCCTTAAAAAATCTTCTTCTCCAGAACCAAAAGGCCTATGACCTTGAAACTTGGTATGTAGCATTGCTCATGCAAGCCCATCATAGTATATACAAATGATGACCTTGAGGTGACCTTGACCTAATTTTAGACTCAGTCAACTTTGATACATTAGGCTTTTATATGGGAAAATGCCTAAGCAGTGGATTTCTCAGGAAAAAATTTAAGTCTAAGGTACAATACTTGGTATACATGGTCAACTAAATGAGCAAATGAAGATATTATGTCACTAAAGGTCAAGGTCATTCCGTCGGTTCATCCGTCATGAAGATTTTCAAACATCTCTGAAACCACTGGATCAATTGAAGCCAAATTTCATATGGACTCTCAGTGGGCTGAGGGAACGAAAGTTTGCACCCAGGGTCTGGTTCACATGACCAAGATGGCCGCCACGCCCATATATGGTAAAAACCCTTCAAAAATTTTCTTCTCCAGAACCAAAAGGCCTATGACCTTGAAACTTGGTATGTAGCATCGGGCATTCAGGCCCATCATAGTTTGTACAAATGATGACCATGCGATAACCTTGACCTATTTTATGACACAGTCAGCTTCGAAAACCTTACATTTTTATATGGGAAAACGCCTAAACAGTGGATTTCTCAGAAACTGTTTAAGTCTACTGTACAATATTTGGTATAAATGGTCAACTAAATGAACAGCTGAAGATATTATGTCACTAAAGGTCAAGGTCATTCTGTCAGCCCGTCCATCTGTTGTCAAGATTTTCAAACATCTTCTCTGAAACCATAGGGCTGATTGAAGTCAAATTTCATATGAAGCCTACCTAGGATGGGGGAACAAAAGATTGTTATGGGTAATCTGGGTCACATGACCAGGATGGCCGCCACGCTCATATATGGTAAAAACCCTTCAAAAATCTTCTTCTCCAGAACCAAAAGGCCTATGACCTTGAAACTTGGTATGTAGCATCAGGCATTTGGGCCCATCATTGTTTGTACAAATGATGACCGTACGGAGACCTTAGCATAAGTTATGACACGGTCAGCTAAGGTACCTTAGGCTTTTATATGGGAAAAACGCCTAGACAGTGGATTTCTCAGAAACTATTTAAGTCTAAGGTACAATATTTTGTATATATGGTCAACTAAAAGAACAGCTGAAGATATTATGTCACTAAACGTCAAGGTCATTCTGTCAGCCCTTTCATAGTCAAGATTTTCAAACATCTTTTCCTCTGAAACCACAGGGCTGATTGAATTCAAATTTCATATGGAGCATTCCGAAGTTGGGGGAACGAAAGTTTGTTTGGGGTATCCGGGTCACATGACCAAGATGTCCGCCGCGCTCATATATGGTAAAAACCCTTCAAAAATCTTCTTCTCCAGAACCAAAAGGCCAATGACCTTGAAACTTGGTATGTAGCAATGGGCATATGGGCCCATCATTGTTTATACAGATGATGACCGTGCGGTGACCTTGACCCAATTTATGACACAGTCAACTTCGGTACCTTAGGCTTTTATATGGAAAAACACTTAAACAGTGGATTTCTCAAAAACTATTTAGGTCTAAGGTACAATATTTGGTATATATGGTCAACAAAATGAAAAGCTTAAGATATTATGTCACTTAAGGTCAAGGTCATTCTGTCAGCCCGTCCGTTGTCAAGATCTTCAAACATCTTCTCCTCTGAAACCACTGGGCCGATTGAATTCAAATTTCATAAGGAGCCTACCTAGGTTGGGGGAACGAAAGATTGTTATGGGTATCCGGGTCACATGAAGATGGCTGCCACGCCCATACATGGTAAAAACCCTTCAAAAATCTTCTTCTCCAGAACCAAAAGGCCAATGACCTTGAAACTTGGTGTGTAGTGTTGGGCATTCAGGCCCATCATAGTTTCTACAAATGATGACTGTGCGGTGACCTTGACCTAATTTATGACACGGTCAACTTCGGAAGCTTTGGCTTTTATTTGGGAAAAGGCCTAAACGGTGGATTTCTCAGAAACTATTTAAGTCTAAGGTATAATATTTGGTATATATGGTCAACTAAATGAACAGCTGAAGATATTATTTCACTAAATGTCAAGATCATTCTGGCAGCCCGTCCTTCCTCAAGATTTTCAAACATCTCCTCTGAAATCACTGGGCTGATTGAAGCCAAATTTCATATGAAGCCTACCTAGGATGGGGGAACAAAAGATTGTTATGGGTAATCTGGGTCACATGACCAGGATGGCCGCCACGCTCATATATGGTAAAAACCCTTCAAAAATCTTCTTCTCCAGAACCAAAAGGCCTATGACCTTGAAACTTGGTATGTAGCATCAGGCATTTGGGCCCATCATTGTTTGTACAAATGATGACCGTACGGAGACCTTAGCATAAGTTATGACACGGTCAGCTAAGGTACCTTAGGCTTTTATATGGGAAAAACGCCTAGACAGTGGATTTCTCAGAAACTATTTAAGTCTAAGGTACAATATTTTGTATATACCCTTCTGTAAATTTGCCATGGAAAATGGCTGAAATCCACGATGAAAATCCACGGAGTATTCGGACGGCATTTTTAAGGTATCCATGGCCGGTAACGGAAAATCAAGAAATAAAAAGTTCTATGGAAGTTGTTGATATGCCGTGGAATTTTTTCGCGAAATCAATGGATGTTAGCCGTAGAATCCAAGGCATTTATCCATGGGAAAGAGCCGTAGAAAGTTTCTACGGAAGTTCTCTATAGATAATTTCCATGGTGTGCAGTATCCGTGGAATCAACAGCATGTTGCCGTGGTTTCTACGGCAGGCTTCCGTAAAATCTACGGCAGGTTTCCATGGATTTTATGGCTGGTTTCCATGGATTTAATGACAATTTTCCGTGGCATCTACGGCAGATTTCCATGGATTTAACGGCAGGTTAAATCGAGATGGCTGAATCATAAATTACTTTTCTTCCTAGAGAAGACAAGGATGATAATATAATGTGAGGCTGAGCAGACCAGTTTGTGGCAGACCTGGTCGGAAACCCTGAAGAAAGTTTTTTTTCTGATACGGCTAATTTGACAGCAGCCTGATATAGGTTTATCATGATGAGTTGATAGGGATCATCAATGACTTCCTTATCTTACCCAATTGGCTTTCTCAATACTGAACCATGGAAAATCATTGCAGTTGGTAACTTGCTAGCAGGTTCGTAGTTTGCACGTTGAAAGAAAAAGCAGTATATTGGTACGCCATTAGATTAAGCCTGCATAAGAATGTGTAGTTAAGATAACTTACCATCTCGACATGACCCCAGCTGTTTAGTGGATGTTTAGCAAGAAATCCAACAACAAAACCATTCCTGAAGATGGCTTCAAAGTAATTATCTTGAATATTAGTCTGAGCACCTCATGAAAGATTAGCAATAAGGAGTATTCCATGCATATAGTCAAAGAAAATCTGTGTTTGGCTTGAGGCTTAACTTCCCTGTCAACAATTTTCCAGTCATGTTGGGATGGTTTCCTGGGTTCAACCAGTACTTAGCAATGGGGATGAAGTGTCTTGCTCAAGGACACAACACCGCGCCCCTCATAAGATTTGATCCCATAACTTTGAGATCAAGAGACTGACACTCTACCAACTGAGCTAATTAAACCTTGGACGGTGACAGACAATGACGAGAGTCTTGAAACTATGGATTTAGAAGGCAGAAGTACTGTACTATATCTCTGTAGCTAAAACAAAGGTGCTGATCAGCTGTTCCTGTACTGCTGATCTGCACCTTTGTTTTTGCATATGCAAAAAGGCCAGCTGAAAAAGGCAGGTTTTCCGACCAGGTCAGACTGTAAAGACACCAGAGGTATCACTTTGGTTTAAAAAAAGAAGAGGATTTGTAATTACTATCTGATCAGAAAACTTCACAATAATTTCAGATCTCAACATGAGCCTATTACCCACAAAACTTGTCTTCCAAATTTCCGACACAAACAAGGCTATAGCCAGAGAAGATCGTCAGAGGTTTTAAATTTAAGATGTCTTTAAATTTTATCTGTCTTTTTATAAAGATTTTATAAAGATGTCTTTTTATAACACAATGCTCTAGATGGCTTTAAAAAGTCCCTGATCGTCGTGCGTATGGAATCTCTTGGCACGCTGTAGTGCACTGCAACACAATCTGAAATAAGGACAGAATAATTTCTCTGTATAAAACAATGTAGTAGAATGAGTTACATGTAGCTCATGAAAATATGACACATTCTTTTGTAGATGATTTGTTCCCTTTTCTGCTGATTCAAAAAGAGGAAGTTTCAAAAAAATGGACACTACCTCCGCGAGGTTTGCCCACTTAAGTAACTGACCATCCCGAAGATGACCTCAGCCCAGTTTACTGTGACCCTAGGGCCTAAAGCAAAATAAAAAAAAATCTTGAAAATGAAGATAATAAAATGTACTTTAATATTCCAGGTTATCTACTGATCCATGGAGCTTAGCAAATTCTGCTGCTCCCTTTCTATAGGTGATTTTGATGTGATTCCTACTTTATGCTGTTTGGAGTAGGTGTTTCACAGGAATTTCATATTCTATTGTTTGTTTGTTTTTTTATATATGTAAGCTGTAGGGATCAATTACTTCAGTTGGGCAAGAGAAAGAGCTATTTGTTTTTGCTATTGTTTACTTGCAATTATCATGTGGTTTCTGTTCGGAGGATTTTCTTCCTCTTGGTGCTTGGGATGGGCTGCGTTATTTTATTCAAGCACTCCTTTGGCTTTCATATAATTATTCAGATGAAAAAGCAGGTATCTGGCCAAGCTGGATGGCTCTTCTTTCAAAATTGAGATGTGTGACTACTTTGGTTACTTTAAAACTTGTGCAGTGCCCGGCATAGCCTTTATTTGCCAGGACCCCATATGGCAGGCACATATATGTTACTGAACAGATTCTATTTAAAACTTTAGACAGCAATAATTATCTTTAAACTAACTACTTTACCTTCTAGAAAAGACCATTTTCTTTGGTCAGCTAGCGCTGGCCTCTGACCCCCATTTTTATTTTTCCTCCCCGATAGGCTGTGGCCTTCATATTCGTCTTGACGAAATAGCAGCTTGAATGCTGCCACGAGTCCCTTCTTGTATTTAGCGTTAGTGGTCAGTATTTCTAATACTTGGCTCTGTAAAGTAAACAGTAAAATTTTACGTAAACAAAATCTGGTACCAGCTCATATGAGCCGTGTTGTAAAAGAATAAGTCTTAAGGGTTTCCAACAAGGTTCAATTCAAACCAGGCTGTTCAAGTTACAGCTTGAAATTTCAGATTTAGGAATTCGAACTATCATATTCTTTGTAGAGAAAACAAAGATGTATCAACTGCACCCAGTTACTTCCTAGCTTATCTGTTAATTTGGGTTGAGGTGTAACATCCCCATCAACAATTTTACAGTCATGACAGGACCGAGCCACTGCTTCCTGGGTATTACCAGTACTTTCGGAGAGTAAAGTGTTTAGCTCAAGGACACAACACAGCAGAGATGGGTATCCAACCCCCAACCAGAGTCTGATGCTCTACCACTGAGCCACCCAACTCACTTATATATATATATGCCACTGCATGAGAAAACCTGCTTTTTGCATGCAGGAAAACAAATGCCTAACTTATCCTTTGTTTTCCTACATGCACAAAGTAGGTTTTCTCATGCATTGGCATATATCAATAAACTTCTGCTTTACTCATATGTAAACAGCCGAGTTCATGTCATGACACTGAGTCAGTTATCTATCAGTGCACCCCCCCCCCCCCCCCCCCAAAAAAAAAAACAGAGGACCAATGGTCCTGTTAAAGCTCACCTGATCTCAGGGCCTACTATAAGTACTAAAATAAGTTCTGCCAAATTTGACATTGAAGTAAAATATTTCAAGGTCAACTCAAGGACATCATTTATATAAACGGGGTAAAGCTTGAGTTCATAATGCTCCATGCCAACTGTCATGATCATAGAACTATTAGATCTGTAGGAAAAGATTAAGGTTTTACCATATATGGGTCTGGTGGCCATCTTGGTGATGTGACTTGGACAAATTATTAGCTCACCTGAGCCGAAGGCTCATAGGTGAGCTTATAGGATACTCATGGTCCTGCGTCCGGCCGTCCGGCGTCGTCCACAATGCTCAAAGATCTTCTTCTCCAAAACCGCTTGGCCAATCAAAGCCAAATTTTATGTGGAGTCTCCTTGGGTAGGGGGAACGAAAGTTTGTTCGCGGCATCTGGGTCACATGACCAAGATGGCCGCCACGCCCATATATGGTAAAAACCCTTCAAAAATCTTCTCCAGAACCGGCAGGCCGATTTTCACGAAGCTTGGTATGTAGCATCGGGGACTCCAGCCCATCATAGTTTGTTCAAATGATGACCCTGGAGTGACCTTGACCTATTTTACGGCAAGGTCAAATTTGGTAACTTAGGCTTTTCTATATAGGAAAAGTGAAAACAGTGGATTTTTCAGAAACTACTGCTGCCAGTGACCTGAAAGTTAGTAGGAGCAGACATCTAATTGAATATATGAAGATATATGTGAGTATTGAAGGTCAAGGTCATTTCTTGACCTTGGCCCAAGGTCATGTACATACAAAAATTCAAACTGGATTTTCTCAGAAACTACTGTGTTGATCTGATCCAAATCTGATGACATAATGCTGGTCACATGACCAAGATGGCCACCATGCCCATATATGGTAAAAACCCGTCAAGAATCTTCTCCGGAACAGGCAGGCCGATTTCCACGAAACTTGGTATGTAGCATTGGGGACTCCAGCCCATCATAGTTTGTTCAAATTGTGACCCTGGAGTGACCTTGACCTATTTTACGGCAAGGTCAAATTTGGTAACTTAGGCTTTTCTATAGGAAAAGTGAAAACAGTGGATTTTTCAGAAACTATTGCAGCCAGTGACATGAAAGTTAGTAGGAGCAGACTTCTTATTGAATATATGAAGATATGTGAGTATTGAAGGTCAAGGTCATTTCTTGACCTTGGCCCAAGGTCGTGTACATACAAAAATTCAAACTGGATTTTCTCAGAAACTACTGTGTTGATCTGAACCAAATTTTGTATGAAAGCTTTCAGGTACAAGGAAATGAAAATCTGATGACATGATGCTGGTCACATGACCAAGATGGCCACCACGCCTATATTTTTAGTTTGACTGCACAAAGTGCAGAGGAGCTGTTGTAGTCACCACAGTGGTACGCATTGCCGCTCCCATCACACTTTGTTAAAGTTTTCTAAAAGTATATCTGAACAACCACTTGTCAGAAAGCATTCAAACATGGACCATAGGTACCCTATAGAGTTGGCTTTCATTCCACGACATCAGATCCCAGGGTCCATGCTGGGGGGTGGGGCTAGAGGTCAAAATCTAGTACATCTCCAATACCTAGGATTTTTGAGTTAAAGTTTTCTTGGTAACCACTTATCAGAAAACATTCATACTTGGACCATAGGTACCCAGTAGGGTTAGCTTCCATACCATGACATCGGACCCCTGGGTCTATACTGGAAGATGGGGCTAGAGGTCAAAATCTAGTACATCTCCAAAAAGTAGTATTTCTATGTTAAAGGTTTTTAGAAGTCTTTATCTTTGCAACTACTTATCAGAAAGCATTCATACTTGGACACAGTAGGGTTAGCTTTCATTCCATGACATCAGACATCAGGGTCCATCAGGGTACCACGCTGATTATGTATAAAATACGGGAGGTCTGTGTCTTGTTTGCAGCCCACAAGGCAATAACTGTCCGAACTAGCAAAATATTGTGGTGTTTACCCCTTATTTTCCTCATGTGCAATCCTATCTCAACAGGTGTTTCGTGGGAGGGAACAAAAATCACAACAACGAGGAAATGCCTTTCCATATCCTTTGGTGTGCAAGGAAACCGATATAAAACAGACAAAATAGCATTCTTATGTTTTAAAGAAACATTCATTTTGGTTCAAATTAACGACTTTCAAACGCAAGCGTTCCTGGTTTGTTTACTTTTTTTGGACCCTCTTTGCGAGACCAGAAGTGCAGCGTGCAGATGTCTTTGCTTACCCACCGTTTATGCATTCAACTGATTGTCAGCCATGAATAAATTACTTTGTAACAGTTTTCCCCATTCAAATGTATAGGTGACCTAATTTGACCTTGCTGTAAAATAGGTCAAGGTCAATTCAGGGTCATCATTTATATATACTTTGTAGAGCTTGAGTCACTTAAGCTGCATGCCAAGTTTCGACATCATCAGTTTTTTTAATATATTGTTGTATACATAGAAATTCATTATCCGTCATCAGTCAGCAGTAATATTCTGTAATATTGGAAAAATAAGGATGCATTTACCTAAAAAATCCTTTAATAAACTCCTTAATTGTAACAACAATGGATTTAAAACTGTAATTTTCTAAGTTTTAGGAAAAAATCTTAATTTTTCAATGGTTTTTGTGTGTAAAATAAGCATATTGTCAATATAAAAAAGTTTGTTAGAGAACTTTTTTAATGAAACACTATCCATTTTGATATTGCTTAATAACGTCAGGAGTGAAACAATATTTTCGATAATTGGTAACTTTTTCAATCACTTGGTGTATGAAAGCCGTAAAAGATACACACATATCTTTTTCTTCTTGTAGTTCAGATTTAACTAAGTTTGATTCAAGTAACATACCTCTGCCTTGTGTCCCTGAGGAAGACACTTTACTCCTCAGGGGAGCACAGTGGCCTAATGGTAAGGGCCTCTGACTCAAGAGCGAGAGGTTTGGGGTTCAATCCTTACTCAGGTCGCCGTGTTGTTTCCTTGAGCGAGAGACATTTACTCCCCAAAAGTACTGGTAATACCCAGGAAGAGGTGGCTCCGTCCCAACATGACTGAAAAATTATTTACCATTTTTGTATGTGACTGTAGCCTGGACTGTTGCTTATCAACTCTTGTTCCCCCTTCCCACACATGCTCATAAACTAATAAAAAACTTACTGAACTTGCACGTTCGAATGTTGCAGCTTCACTCTCAGAACTAGTGTCCAACCTTCTTTTGATAGCTCTAGGTTTTTTAACTTTTTTCTGAAATGGCAAGATTATTTTCGATTACAGAAGGACTGGAGCCACAATGCTCACCCAAATTTACAATTGTCATGCTTTTGTTTGGTTTAGTTTCGGCTTTAGCATCCCAGTCAACAATTGGAATGGTTTCCTAGTAAGCAATGTGGATGAAGTGTATTGCCCAAGGACACAGCACCACATCCCTGTTGGGCCAATGGGATTTCAAATATCATGCAAAATGAACATGTATAATTATCAAATATATAGAAACTAGAGAGTTGAATTTTCCCAAACAAAAATCATTTCTATCCGAAAACTTATACTGTGTAACTGTACTAATTCTATATTGTTTAGTATAGAATTTAATAGAGTACATGTGTTATCTCATTTAATGCTATACTAAATACATACTTTTGTTCAAGTATAGAACTAGTATAGCATTTGACTTTGTTTTATAGACAAAATAGAATTAGTATAGATTTGACTTTGTTAAAGGATATAGAGACAGATTAAGTTAACTCAAGGAAGGTTGAAAAAGGTCAAGTATAGCATTTAAAGGTAGGATTAAAAGTCTCCCAGGGGGTTGACATAGGTCAAGTGTAGAATTAATATAGGATAAGAAGTTTCCTGGTTCCATTCCAGTCTTACCTTTACCATTCTTCAATTAAAAGACATATTTTTTTCTATGACAAAATCAAATATTAATTCAAAGTTTCTCTGTCCATCAAATTAATTGCTTATTGCTAATGTTACTAGGACAGAAAACTTTCAACTAAGTTTTGAATATGAAATAGTAGGAAACACTGGCACTAAACTGAGTATATTAGCAATTTAAAATATTCATACCGTCACTGTTGTCTCCTCAGTAGTGGTTGCTTCTTCTGTAACAATAGTTGTTGTGTCCTCAACTGCTGTTGTTGCTTCTGTAGTTGTTGTTATTGTATCTTTAGTGGTTTCTGTAGTGGCCTCTGTTGTGGTCTCTGTCATGTCTGTTGGCAGAAGAGAAACAGTTGTTGTTCTACTTTGAACATTGAGATTACTTTGGGATTGAGTTCAACTCAAAGGCACAGGTCAGGTGACTCATTTTGCTTAAAACTGAAATTAATTTTATTATCTGATTTCAATATGGATATATTCGGAACAATTGTTCCATTCAAATGAATATTGGTTTTAAATAGTATAAGACTGAGCCCATTTACAAATCTGACCCTACCGAAGTCTTAACGATGATTTCAAAAATAAAGACTGATACTACCAGCTCCTTTGTGTTTGAGTATAACTATAAGGGTATTCCACAAAATGTTTTATAGTGATTCATAAGAGAAATCATTATATCATGTTTGATTGAGACATATTTTTAACCTACTATATGAGCAAAAAGAAAAATTAAATGAACAGCTAAAAAATAGAGACTTTGAAGTTCAAATCAGCGTTTTCACTCTGAGTCTGACGTCATGAGATTCAGCGGACTGCTACATGATGGCAAAGGACTTGGAAGAAGTATGTCTTTGGTTTAATAACTACAACTTTGTAACGGATTAAGATATGTATTGTAACAAAACTAGGTAGGTATATGCATATTACGGGTGGCAACTGTTATGAAAGTTTGAAAGCATTTGAATGATCGAATCAAAAGTTACCAGAAAAAGACCACATACTTTTTGATCACCCCACATATGTACCTATCTTAAAACTTTTTTCATCATAACTGGTATTTTTTGTTCATTGCTACATGTTGCTTACACAGGATGAGGACTGAGACAGACTTGGTATTACCTAGAGTTTACACAACGAAATCAAAACAAAGTTGTGACTTTATTCTTTAGAAAAGCAACATCCTTAATTATATCTGAACAAGAGGCCCAAATGGGCCTGATATCGCTCACCTGGCTATTATGCAATGGGACCATTCTGATACAAAATTGGTCCAATTCCACTGAGACTTTCTTATTTTCACATTTTGCTACTTTAAGTAACAGAGGCCAGCTTGCCTGGTCTTTATTTATTTACTTTTGAAACACCTCAATGCGAGAATCATTTTGCCACAAATTTCATCAAAATCCATCCAGGGGCTACTGAGATATAGCCAGTTTCATGTTTTGTGCTATTTTTAGTAACGGCAGATGGCGGCCATCTTGGATTGCCAAAATGCAAAAAATCGAAAAGCCTTCATGCAAGGACCATTTTGACACAAATTTGGTCCATTCCATAGTAATTTTCCAATTTTCACATTTTGCTATTTTAAGTAACACAGGCCAACTTGACGTATCTATATTTGTTAATTTTTGAAACACCTCAAAGCAAGAATCATTTTGCCACAAATTTCATCTAAATCCATTCAGCGGTTACTGAGATATATTCATTTTCATGTTTTGTGCTATTTTTAGTAACGGCAGATGGCGGCCATCTTGGAATGACAAAATGGAAAAAATCGAAAAAGCTTAATGAAAGGAACATTCTGAAACAAAATGAGCCCAATTCCATTGACATTTTCTAATTTTCACATTTTTCTATTTTTAGTAACAGAGGCCAATATGACTGGTCTACAGTTAGATATTTTTGAAACATCTCAATGCAAGAATCATTTTGACTCAAATTTCATCAAAATCCATTCAGCGGTAACTGAGATATTGTCGTTTTCATGTTTTGTGCTATTTTTAGTAACAGCAGATGGTGGCCATCTTGGAATGCCAAATTGCAATTAATCGAAACAACTTCATGCAAGGAACATTCTGACACATAATTGGTCCAATTCCATTCAAGGGTTCTTGAGTAACTGTCATTTTTATGTTTGTGCTATTTTTAGTAACACCAGATGGCAGCCATCTTGGAATGCCAAATTGCAATTACTCGAAATGGCTTAATGCAAGGAACATTCTGACACAAAATTGGTCCAATTCCATTCAAGGGTTCTTGAGTAATTGTCATTTTTATGTTTGTGCTATTTTTAGTAACACCAGATGGCGGCCATCTTGGAATGCCGAATTGCAATTAATGGAAACGGCTTCATGCAAGGAACATTCTGACACAAAATTGGTCCAATTCCATTCAAGGGTTCTTGAGTAATTGTCATTTTTATCTTTGTGCTATTTTTAGTAACAGCCCCCATGGTGGCCATCTTGGATAGTCAACTGGCACAAAATTGAAATAATTCCATTCAAGAACCATTTTTGACCAAATCTGGTCAGAATTGGTTGCATTTTCTTGAGATATTGACATTTGAGCAAAATCGGTCTTGTAAACGCTAAGTAGGTCACTGTGACCTAATTCCGCTATAGATTTTTTATTATTTTTGCAATTTTTAATACCAAGGCCCCATTTATGTTCCATGCAAACTTTCAACCAAATATACCAAACGGTTCTGGAGAAGAAGTTGATTTTGTTGTTTTTGCTATTTTTAGTAATGGCGGCCATCTTGGATTCTTGACCTGACCCAATTTTACAATTTTGAAACCCTGCAGTCTGGTCATGCTCCATGTGAATTTGAGATCCATGGGTTCAGTGGTTTTAGAGAAGAAGTTGTTTGAAGTTGTTTAAATAGGTCCTTTTTTGACATTGGCATTTGAGCAAAATTACACTCATAAACAGAAAGTAGGTCACTGTGTCAAAACTCCGCCACAGATTTTTTTCATTTTTACAATTTTGAATACCAAGGTTTTACTGATGTTCCATGCCAAAATTCAGACAAATATACCCAGTGGTTCTGGAGAAGAAGTTTATTTTGTTGTTTTTGCTATTTTTAGTAACGGCGGCCATCTTGGATTTTCAACCTGACCCAATTTTACAATTCTGAGACCCTGGAGTCAGGTCATGCTCCATGTGAAATTTGAGAACCATGGGACCAGTAGTTTTACAGAAGAAGATGTTTGAATATTTGTTTTTAGGTGTTGACGGACACATTGTGTGACGATGCACGACGCACGCCGGACGCATTGGTCTGACAATAGCTCACTATGGCCCTTCGGGCCAGGTGAGCTAAAAATGGAGGCCTTGATTTGAAAGAAATGCCACACATCTGATCAGTGCCTTTGCTTTGGCTACATAGAAAGTACAATCCCTCTATTTCCTTAATCCTAAATTTCAAGCATCTAGTGGTTGTACAACCTTGTTTGAGTGTCAGATCTGGTCGGACACCCAGAAGACAGGTTTTATGACGCGGCTCAAATAATTTATAAACTAGAAAAAAAGTTCTTACCAGATTTTGCCTTGTCCTTATCAATACATGTAACTACTTCAGGGTCCAGCTCCTTTCTGGTTTCTAAAGATTTACAAAATAAAGAAATAAACTTTAAATGCATAAAACAGGCATCATGCAAGAGTACCAGAGGACCAATGGTCCTGTAAACGCTCACCTGATATCTGAGCCTAGTATAAGCATAAATCATACAAAACCTGATTAAAATGACTAGAGCAAACACTGAACTTAATTACTCATAATCCTTCATCATTTAATCATTTAGTTCAGTGATTTTATTTGGCCATTTTTACCTCCTTACAAGGGAGTCATTCCCAATCCAAAAATGGTCTTTATTTTCCCAATTTTGTGTATTTTTGAGATTTTTTCCCCAAATTCATTGAAAAAATTTCCCAAATGTAAGGGAAAAGGTAGCTTCCCAAAATGCCAAATAAAATCACTGTAGTTTACATGATAAACCAAATTCCTGGTCACAGGATGCAATAATTTCTAAAGTATCCATCATTGTCACATTTTCCCATATAAAAGCCGAAGTTGCAAAGTTTGACCTTGCTGTAAAATATGACAAGATCAACACAGGGTTATCATTTGAACAAAATATAATGAACTTGAATCTCTGATGCTTCATACCAAGTTTCATCGAAATCGACCCACTGGTTCCTGTAAACTATATTTTTTTAAAGAATTTATACCATATATGGGCATGGCAGCCATCTTGGTCATGTGACCAGCATCATGTTAATAAATTTTCATTTTCTTGTACCTCAAAAATTACATACAAAAATTTGGTTGAAAATGGTCCAGTGGTTTCCAGTGTTCCCATTCACGTAGAATTGTGCGTGATTCACGCAAAGATTTAAAAAATCGCGCATAAATTTTTTACCGAACACGTGCATTGCCATTCACGCACGTTTTTTTAGGAAAAATAAAAAAAAAATCTCATCGGATTTCATTGCTGGGTTTGCTATTTTGATTAGCTTTTTATTTGTTTACTTGTTTTTATTGCTCGTTTTTATTTTTCCCCGGAAAAAGCGTTTGATGTGCGTTCTAAAAATAGTACAGCAGTTTATTTATGCGTTGCCAAGTGCCTGGTATCCGGTTCACACTCAAGATTGTTACAATAACGGAAGCCAGTAAACTGGTAATATCCAGCACCTCGCTAATAGTAGTGTATTGTATTTCGTAATGAGTAAATTCTTATGGAAATTTCCGTGATATTTGTGTCGGTAATTAGCCCTTTTCACTACGACCTTGATGAAGTGACTTAGCGTCTGCTACATACGGTTATGGCACAGCTGAAATTAACTGCCTTTTATACTTGAATTAATGTATATGCATACACTAAGTCACTTTTACAATTTCCTTTTAAAAACAGCTAATTTACAGCTATTCCAGCATGTTGTCTTTGTTTTATTTTGCTTCCCTACGTTGTACCCTCAAATTTCAGCTCCCTACCCGCAGATTTCATTAATTGGGGGTATGAAAACCCGCAATTTAGAAATTGAGTGAGAACACTGTGAACCGCATGGTATATTTGGTTTAAATTTTGTATACTTGTGTATTTTAACATTTTCCAGCCACCGGTATGAAAAAAGGTGACGAGGCTTCACCGAGCATCATTTTGGCCGGTCGAGCTCTTTTGGTGAAAATGCTCATAACTCTTGAACCGCATGGTATATTTGGTTCAAATTTTGTATACTTATGTATTTTAACATTGTCCAGCCATCGGTATGAAAAAAGGTGACGAGGCTTCACTGAGCATCATTTTGGCCGGTCAAGCTCTTTTGGTGAAAATGCTCATAACTCTTGAACCGCATGGTATATTTGGTTCAAATTTTCAAAAGAGCTCGACCGGCCAAAATGATGCTCGGCGAAGCCTCGTCACCTTTTTTCATACCAGTGGCTGCCAGCTGGACAATGTTAAGAAACACAAATATACAAAATTTGAACCAATATATACCATGAGGCTCAAGAGTCATGAGCATTTTCACCAAAAGAGCTCGACCGGCCAAAATGATGCTCGGTGAAGCCTCGTCACCTTTTTTCAGCAGTTAACCTAGAACCCATCCCCACAGAATGTGCTGTGAAAAGTCTGTTTTCCATTTTTATGGCCCGGTTAAAGGCATGAATGGTCAAAAGTGCAAGCCTGGGGAAGTTTATTTAGCTTCATGTTTGCTTTTTGTAAATGAATAGATCAAGCAGTAAGCCTAGCCTGAATTAAACAGTGAGTTGATATGATCATATCAATGTTCATGAAACTTCGTCTTCGTTTTATTTTGTGAATGGACGAGTAGTCGAGTACTGTTCTTTTTTGTAAATAGTTGTAATGGCTTAAATTCAAAATTTAGCCACCCACCACACCTGAGGTGATGATCAGTAAATGATCGACTCAGTACCATAAGATAGAATGGCCCATCTCCAGGTAACCAGGGGGGGGGGGGGGGGGGGGGGGGGATTACCTGGATTTTCAATATTGGTTTTTGTGTACCAGAGAACCAGCAAATTAATTGTAGCACCTAGAGTATATAGCCAGTGAGTGTTATATTGGCAAAAGAATCACCACCACCACCACCATTAATGTAAATATGGTGAATTCACATGCCACGGTCCCTCATTTTAAAAAAAAACATATCAGGTTTTTGGCCATTTAGGGGGAAATATGGTTTACCGGGCGCAATAGATTACTTTTAAACTTACTTATTGGGGGCAAGCCCCCACACCCCTAATCAGCGATTTACGTAGATAAACATGTATTTTGGATGGTCTAATTTATATGGTCGATGTACCTGTTTTCGGGGTGCTCCAGAATTCGGGGTATTCTAATATATTGTACCGCTCCTCTAGTCAGGGACGTATTAAAATGATTACTTTTTGCAAACAGAAAGTTGAATCAGCATGTTTCATCATTCACTAATTGACGCACGAGAGCACGTTAGTTTTGACGTCATACATGACGTCGTCGTTGGTGACCGTGGAAGCGGCCATATTGGAAAAACTGAGAAGTTAACTGAAAGTACCGACAAAGATGGCCCGGCGATTTATTCAATAATCTTTTTTTTTCTGACAATTCAAAGATCGTTTCTACATCCTAAAGAATTGCAGATCTCACGACGACAGTTGTTACCATTAGGATCTGCAGATGATGCACTTTGCAGGCGAGTTCTAAAACGTACCCCGAAAACTGGGGCAGTTTCGGAGAGCAGATTCAGCGGAGCATCTGTTTGGATTCGCTCAAATATGTAAACCTTGAGACATGCGGACAAGAAATGTAAGTTGCATATTACTGAACACATATTTTTATGTACGCATAGACTATTAGTTTGTGATCTTTGTTTATCACACAGTTTTTTTGTTGCAAGGAAATGTTAACCCCCCGAAAACTGGTGCAGCCATCATATTTGTAAGAAATGGTAGCATCTGTGATTGATCAGACTAGTGTTTTGTCATACGGCGTACCTCTGCGCCCGGTAAACCAGAAACCACCAGAAAAATGATCAATAACTTACCTCCAAGGGCTAGGATTTTAAACTCCCAGTCCCCCTTGTAACCTTTGGCTCTGAAAAAATCCACTCCGGGGTACTTGGCCGTTCCAATATCACCGGTCTTGTACTCATTCCAAGGCTTTTTGGGACTGATGATATGTTTCAGATGGTGAACTGACGTTCGCATTTCATCGTTGGTCCAAAGCATTAACGCATACATGTTTTGAGACATGTTGTAGTAAGATTACTTCAGATTTATAACTTATCTCTGAGCGGTGGGAAAAATTCCAAAAAAATGGCGGATGTAGTTGTAGGCGCGCGCAAAGTTCAAAAGTACCGATTTGATTGGTCAAATGCCGGCACGTGATTTATCAGCCAATGAGTTTCGTTCATAAAATAGAGAATAGAATAGAATAATTTGTTTCCCTTCATTGAGTCTCCATAAAACGAATTACACATATTATAGAGTCGATCCGCCTAATTTCGTACACTCGGGTAATTTCGTACACCATCAAATTTTCCGCAATAACGTCCGTCTCTCATGCATTTTCCTCCTGCATGGAACAACCCGTTGTAGTGTCGTTATTTTCAACGACTACAGTGTCCGGTTTCACCATTATATGCCCGTTTGTCAACTACGTTTCGATTGGTCAGTACGTATGGTACAGTGAATAGAACTGAATCCATTGGTTCCGAGACAATTTTAATGGGCCCTTCGACAAGGATGGTGTCGTCTGACAACCCTTACTACTTGCTTTTCCAGTGAACTTTAGCGTGACGTCTCCCTCTAAACTTGTCCTTAGGAAACAATAATACGATTTTAATGCAAATAAAATGTCTTGGTCAGTCTCCTAAGTTACATAATTCGCCATATAAAACCTGTACGAAATTAGACTCCTTCAAAATAGCGTTATTTTTCGTTGGAGGGTAAATTCGTACAGTGGTGTCATCGTGTACTAGAACCTCCTGTATGCAGTGTGCATGTTGTGAGTACTCATGAAATACTTACAAATGACCTCCTAACCCATCTCCTTACGATACTTAGTAGGTAGAATAAAGTAAGGGATATGATGAGATGGGGGTTCATCAGGTAACTGGTTACTGGCTACTAGAATTAAGCTGGTGTTGAAGGTTGCTATATCAGACTTGTTACAGGGTAAGGTGGAGAGGGCCACACACCTGACATAACAGAGGCTATCATAGGGTCATTGTTTTAGGAAAGTAGAGACATAATATGATAGGGAGATGATTTGTAGAAAAGGAAGCGTAGGGTAGGGTGTAGACATGGTGGGTCTCCTAGGTTGGTATACGTAGGTTTGTTGAAGTTCGAATGCATTTGACTAAGATTGGGCAAATGTGAGAGGCACGTTAGTTCATACTAGTGCGGGTAGGTTAATGTCATTTAGACTGACGAAGTAATGAAAGGAAAGACAGACTGGATAAATGGAAATCTTAAGTGAGGTAGGGAAGTACATACATTAAGAATGATAGTTCATGTTAGGATAAAACGGGAATGGTAAATTGGCAGTGCACAAAATATGAGGAGTAAGATTGGGAATGGATTAAAATGTTTGGTACTTGGATCAGATGAGATGATATTTGATATTTCCACAATGGTTTGTGTAGCTGGTAATGCAGATAACGCTCGAGTAGTAATATAAGTCTGATAGCCACATGCTCTCATCTGTCCTGTTTTACCAAAACCCTATCCACCCCAGTACTTTTGCCCATGCAAAATACATGTAATTCAGCCCCACTATATTCAGGTTTTTGTTTTTTCACTTCCTACACTACACTTCGGGACTTACGTATTGAGCTTTTGGTGCTCTGTTATGTTAGTACTCTACCCCAACATAAAATATCATTATTTCATCTCATCAATCCCCAATTATAATTCTGCGCGTTCAGAACCCTACAATATAGTTTATTATTATTATTTTTGTCTTCACATTCTGCGCGTTCAGAACCCTACAATATAGTTTATTATTATTGTTTTTGTCATGTGAAGAGTGTCACAGCATAATGGAATTGAAAAGCAAATAGTCTGCCATATCAGGGCACTTAAGGGACAGTTAGGGACTGTCTCCTTTTGTTGCTGATCGACGTACGGAATTACTCTCTTCGGTGTACGACATTTCCCGCCCACTGTACGACATTAGCCTATGTGACCCCAGAACGATTTACTGCTTTCTGAGCTATTTTAGTTGCCCCTGACGTATGTATAACTGCAGTATGAACAAAGCAGAGATATTCCTCGTGATTTGTAATGGGAATGACGTAGGCGCTAAAAACGGCAACGCAGTGTGTGATGGCGTCCAAAACCGTAAGACATTAGACGAATCGACTCTATATAAGATATTTAAGGAAGCGTTCGTTTTCCGGAATGGACCAAATTACTGGAAAAGATGTTAATCTGTGGAACTGAGTGCATCATATAACACTCAGACCCAAAACGTTTGGGTCAAAGGTACACGTGTATAATCACCTACAGTAGCCACACAAAGTAGTTAGCATTTATGCATTTAAAGGTCAGCAAAAATACCTCCTACTATGTGGTTGGAGATAAGAGTGTGGTGATATATTGTAACAAATTCTCAATTCCTTTCTCCAGAATAAATGCTCACATGTATTCTTTTTTCCCTAGAACAGCAAGACTCTGGAATGACCTCCTCCTTACCTGATCGCCAGCCCAGACCTGGAATCATTCCGGGCCAGTTGGTTGGCTCTACACTTCCATTAAAATCCACAACATCCATCACCCTCATTACCATCTTCATCACATCATCCATCTCCATTGTTCATCATTCTCATCACATCTACCTATAGTAAGCTACCCATGAATACTAGTTCCACAACTTTCCAAAACCACACAACCGGACCAAAATTCAAAATTCTACTGATTTTATACGGAAAATTACAATCGCCTCTCTCCTTCTCACTTTTTTCTTTTTTTTTTTTTTCTTTTTTTCTTTTGGCCATTTCCACACGCACTCAATGTAATACTCTCCCTGAGGTGTATGGAGTATCTGGCAGATTCAGATTAATTAATTGGCTCAGATGTTACTTGGATATATATCAGAAGGGTATATCTGTATAGTGAGATCTACCTACCTCCCTCTATCCCCCTACCGACCTACATACCTACCTACCCATACATACCTACCTGCCTACACATCTATCTATCTATCTATCTATCTATCTATCTATCTATCTATCCAGTTCATTTAAGCGTTGTTCAAATCTCTTTCTTTGTGAAAACCAACAGTGATTGGAACTGCTTTTAAGACATCTGCATACGCTTAGAGACAGTTAACAGCTTATGTAACTAGCCAATAAGTGCGCACACCCGCGGTAAAAAGCAAAAAGGTATGCAAAGATCAGGAACTGAAGTAATCAGAACCCAACTCCAGCCCTCAAAACCAAAACGGGAAATAATTAATATTACAAATATTCAAAATACAAAGAAAACATATGGTCAACCAAGTGAGCAGCTATTTCCTAACAGGGGGCCACTCAACAACCGAAACAGAACTAAAAATAATATGAACACACGTAAGGTGAAACGTCACCGAAACTCTGACACCAAAAACAGGCAACAGAGAACCAAAACAAGACAACCGCCTTGGAACGGTCAGTAATGAATTACTGGGGGGGGGGGGGGGGGGGGCTTAAACTAGTTTTACGGGCCCAACCTCACCCTCAGTTTTTGAAGTACCGAATACAGATTTGACAAAAGGCTAATCCATATGGCTTGGACAGGGATATCGTGTGTTTGTTTTTGTGTGTTGATGTATAGACCTGACCATAGGGTTATAAAACTTTTTTTTTCATGCTCAACTCAGCGGAACATGAAATTCGTTCTGCATAAATTTTAACAATTATTAGCAGAATAAATGACTGGCTTTAGTGATTTAAACTTAAAATTTCCATTCATTTTGGCTATAGTATTTCAGTATTTATGAGCAGATTAAATTTCATAGTAACTCCTCTCATACATCCTCTTATATAGTTTGTTCTCATTTATTGATATGCACTTATGCTACCTGCGTGTAGCCTGTTGCACTTATATGGATAAAGGTTTTGTTTGTTAACTTTGTCTGTTTGTTTGTTTACAACAATATGCCTCTGAAAATCAAAATGGTTTGACTTTAATATACTGGGATCAGTGTGGATACTGGTAAACTCGCACTTTCCCTAACCCGTACATAATTTTCTAATTTCTTTTTTTTTCTTAGTCAGCTCGTACTTTATACCCATACCGTCAAACTTTATAATTGATCAGCCCATACCTTAAACAATTTACACCTCTAAGAGTCAACAAAGGGATAAAAAAGGGTAGTCTGAATTATCGTATCCAATGATACTCTTGTGAGAGCTAGGGATTAATCTTCCTCGGCCAAGCCCTGGTGAGTTATTGTCATTTTTGCGTTTCACCAGTAAACTATTCTGATTCTGACGATATGACGCAGACAATAGTACTTAAGCAATCAGAAATTTATTTTATACTAAAATAAACTATGTAAATATATACTTTGTGGGTACAAATGTATATAAATATATAGGGTGCATATAAGTATACTGGTCCGGACCTTTTAGCCTCGTGGTTATGACACCTCATTTGGACTCGAGCGACGTGGGTTCGCATCACGGCCAGAGCACTTGATTGGAAGTTTTTATTTACAGGTCTATATCTCCTCCTACTACTGTAACAACATAAAAAAAAGTTTAAATGGTAATCAAAAGTGCTTAATATGAACATGGAAATGGGCAAGAGCATGATCATCATTGTGTATATCGCACATAGGACTAAATATTAAGCTAACATACCTATGCAATTAAGACACCATCGAAATGGAGTCTGTATGGGGGAGGGGGGGGGGGCGGACCAACCAAAAAAGAGAAAATAAAAGGGAAAAAAGACACCATCGAGCGGACCAACCAAAAAAGAGAAAATAAAAGGGAAAAAAGACACCATCGAATCCCACTTTTACACAGTTTGCTTTCAGGGGGTTTCTATCGGGAGGCTTAGCAGCTCGACTATATAGCCATTAGTGTGTCTCCAAAGTGCGGCGCTTATACCAGAGCACTGGAAAATCAAAAGTTGTTAGCACCGGTTTTGGTGTAGGCAGTGGTTACACTTGACCGGTGTATTTCGTTACTTTGAATGTGACTTCATGTGAACTTCGTAGTAAATATGCATTTTTGCCAAACCGAAAGAATACTAACTTAGTAGTGAAAAAGAAATGGGTTGATTGATTAATTGGTTGATTGGCAAGCATCTGATGTTACGTCGGGACAGTCATTCATCCTAACCACAATTTTCCAGGGCAGCCTTAATCGGTCAAACAGCACTTAGTGCACACCATAACAGCGATAGAGAAAGAGTAGCCGTAGAAAAAAAATCACAAATGTCCATTGAGTCGAACCCACCAACTGTCGAACGTTTCGCTGGACGGGCTACCAACTGCTCTAACCGGGACGGCAAAAAGTAATCCTATAACAGTTAAGCAGCGAAATGCTGAGTGGGATATTTTTAGAAGAGAAGACCCGTTTGTTCATCTAACTTTTGTCGGCAGACTATATAGAATAAAGGATGGGAAAACGTCGTCTCTAATGTGTAATTTTGTTGTCCGTGAGAAAACCAACAACACATAGAATTTATAGAGTTATGGACGTTTCATCGCACGAAAGCCATAGAATCACAGGTACGTTGCTGTTAGATTTTGAAGATGTTAATCTTCAGAACAAAATAGCATTTCGCTGTACAATCACAAGCATCCCCTCACATATCGCTAGCATACCTATGAACAATATGAAGAAAATAACCCAGATTTTTACGGCTATAAAACAACAATTGCTTAATTTTGCTCAAAACACCGATGAGGGTCTGGATGGGGGTTAACTGATTACTGATTTTGGGGCTTTTTTGTTATTGATACTGATTTATGGCCTACAATTTTACTGACTACTGATCTTTTCGATGTAGAATTAAACGATTTAAGCCATCAAAATTATCGATTACTGATATTTGGCCTTTGTAATGGTATTGATACTGATTTTTGGCCTAAAATATTACTGACTACTGATTAGCTGACCACCACCACCCCCCCCCCCCCGCCCCCCCCCCCCCATTGGGGATATATCTTTCAACCACCTCCTTTAGGCAGTTCTAGCGTGTACCATAATTAGGTGCTTTGAAAAAAGATGCTTATGCTTGTACGGCTGTGCTAAAATCTATCTATTGAGTCGATCACAGTACACAAACATGCCTACGCAGTTATTATAAGGGCTGAAAATGATAATTTTTAGATAAACAATGATGTTATTCTTATTTTGGCTAAACATAGATTGTCTGTACACGTTAGAATTGCCTCACTGAGGCGGCGCAAACGAGTGCCCTAAATCTATGTTTTAGAGCAAAAAAGAGAAAATAATGTATACCCCTGTAAGCCCCAATTTTCTATATAAAAGTGGAGTGTAAAGGGGCCTACATTATACGGACATGTTTAAAGCAATTCACATACATTTACGTATTTGTTTATAGTTTTTTAAAAGCTTGAAACAGCAGAAGACATTTTTTTCCTTGGCCTAATATAACATCTACTTATAACACGGGGTGCAACGTAGGATGATTTCAGTGGACAATTTTTTCGTATTTTTGAGATTACTATTTTTTGCTTTGTTGTTGCTATATGTGACCTAGTGCACGATGTGGAAACTATATTTCACATTTCTTATGTGCTAACAGCATCTGGAAATCTTTTCTGAAATATGAGTGATGCCCGTGAAACTGCAATTATTATCAAATTGCAGTTTCACGGGCATCACTCATATTTCAGAAAAGATTTCCAGATGCTGTTAACACTTAAGGAAGGCCATACGTAGCCTCCACAGCGTGCACTAGGTCATATATACCAACAACAAAGCAAAAAATAATAATCTCAAAAATACGAAAAAATTGTCCACTGAAATCATCCTACGTTGCACCCCGTGTATAAGAGTTTTAAGGAGATTACATGCTTATAGATAAACCAAGGCCCAATAATTAGGTGTCACATACAAAGAAAAACAGATGCAAACTAAACCCTGATTATAATAATTGAATACATGATATTTATGTTTCAGTGATAGCCTGACTGCTGAAAGAGCTGTGACTCTGCACGAGGTGTTAGTAAGCTTTGAGGTGGAGACAAATAGAATCATCACCAGAATGCCGAACAATACAGAAAGAGATTAACTAAATAAGTTTGATAGGAAAGGCCATGTGATCGGCTCTCAGATCTATACATTCATGAAGAGACACAAATTCTGCACTGAAAAACTTCTTAAACTTGTTAAAATAAAGGAAATCAGTACTTCAGTAGAACCTTGTAAATCAAAGATTAGCTGTTGCATTACAAAACCGGTCTTTGGAGTTTCAAACCAGGTCATACACAAACTGGGCTGTACAATTACAAATATAAACGGCAGGAGGCTTGAAATTTCGGATGTTGGAAAAAGAGGGATTGTATAATCTATGTAGTAAAAACAAAGGCCCTGTGTGGATACTGCAGACAGATCTGCAGCTTTGTTTTCACATATCTAAGAAAGCAGGTTTTCTCGGTGTCACTCAAATGTCTCTCAGTGAATGCACAGCCAAATAAGACTTAAAGCTTGCTGCTCAGCTTTAGAAACTAGGTATCATTTAAAACTTACAGGTATTAGGTACTTTGAAAATAACAAAGCACTGTTCAAAAAGGGCTGCAGGCACTGATCGACCTGTGGCTTCATTGGAAGCCAAAAATCAAGTTACTTAACATTATGTTTGGTCATTTTTGGATGAATGGTCCAAGTGTTTTTTATTTCATATTGATTGGACTTAAATGGTTACTTTGGTTACAGAAAATGGCCGCCACATAAGTAAATAATAGAAAAAATATCATTTTGAGCCAAAATCTGGAGGTTTAACAACAGGTAGCTAACATAGAGCAAAAGCAAATACCAATAAGATATTTAAATGAATGATGAATGATAACAAGATTCATAAAACAAAATATCTTTTTAGTATTTAGCTGTGCAGAAAGCTAATTTTTAAAATCACTGTCTTTAAAATCTCCAATTTGTGGTCCAAAAGTAAATGTTATCTATTTTAGCGTATATTGGTGGCCATTTTCTGTAACCATAGCAACTGTTAAAGTCAAATTAATATGAGCCAGTCATCTAATAAAACAATCTGTTGAGAAAATGTAAAATAACGCAATTTTTGGACCTCAGAGGAGGCCAGAAACCCTGCTTAATGCACATAGTCCTTTATTCAGTTGATGCTCTGAATATGCTAGTTTCAAATAAGAGCACATCGTCATGAGAAAAACGGCTTTTAGCATACACTATGTGAAAATAAAGGCGTTGATCAGCTGCATAGTAAGCTGATATGCGCCTTATTTTCACATATACATGTATGCAAAAAAAGGGTCTTTGTTTCCACATATGCAAAAAGCTACATACAGCGGTAGA
This sequence comes from Ctena decussata, assembly GCA_963989385.1. Taxonomy (NCBI): domain Eukaryota; kingdom Metazoa; phylum Mollusca; class Bivalvia; order Lucinida; family Lucinidae; genus Ctena; species Ctena decussata. Next base: position 74,546,601 of record OZ022511.1, on the reverse strand, counting down.
TAGTTTAATCCCTCTACTTCCTAAATCTAAAATTTCAAGCCTCTAGCTATTTCCTGAGATGCAGCTTGGTTAGTGTTGGATCTGATCAGAAACCCTGAAGCCCACGATGCAGCTCATTTTGTGGATGGCTTGGTTAAGTTTTCGAATTGTCTGTTAACATTTGAATGGCATTGACAACACCAAAAGTATCATGGCAAGAATTGAGCCTTGTCATGAAAAACACTGTCTTTGGGATTTTTAACCATGTCTGATACAAACTGGGTTAGCAGCTTGAAATTTTGGAATTAGGAAGCAGAGAAAATGTACTATCCATATAGCAAAAACAAAGGCTGATCAGCTGTGCAGTTACCGCAGAGCCGATCTGCACCATTGGTTTTTGCATATACAAAAAGCAGGTTTTCTCATGAAATGGCTCAAATATGAAAATCCCCAATTGATATAATATTGAGCCGCGTCATGAGAAAACCAACATTCTGGTTTTCGAACTGGCCGGACACAAACCAGGCTGTACAGCTACAGAAGATGGCTAGAGGCTTGAAATTTCGGATTTAGAAAGAAGAGGGATTGTACTATCTATGTAACGAAAACAAAGGCACTGATCAGCTTCGCGGTTACTGCAAGGCTGATCTGCGTCTTTGTTTTTGTCATATGCAAAATGTTGGTTTTCTCATGACACGGCTCAAGTATCATTACGATGAAACGCCCATGCAATATACTGCTATTTTTCACGGCTGTAAAAATGAAAAAATTCAGATGAAAAATTGTGATATTTTTTTTTTATTTTTGCTCAAAACATAGATTGTGGATACACGTTAGAACCGCCTCAATTACCCAGCAAGCATGGCTAAATGGGTCCCATATGGGCAGAACCTGGGCATAATGCCCAAATAGGACCGATGTGGGTCCCATATAGGAAATTTAGCCCATGTGGGACCCACATAGGGCCATTATTGGTTATCTAATTTTCTAAACACATACAATTTTGTTGTGGTGAAAGGAAAATATATATAAAGGGTGCTATTTGATTTTCATGTATACTGTTTCTCTTTACAAGAAAGTTTAAGTGGTTATTTATGGACCTTTATTTCAAATCATTACCAAACGGGTCCCATATGGGCAAACCCACATTTTGCCCACATTCTACCTGAAAAATATCTAGTAATGTTTTAATTACAATCAATATACTCATTCAATTACAAAACTGAAAATAAATTCAATCAAGTTTAATACTTCTTTCACCATTTGCATCTCTTTTGTTGGTCATTTACGTCTTATCTCTTACAAATGTGCCATCAAAATTCAAAACCTACTGGAAATAATATTTTCCTGCAATAAGTTTACCTATGTAGTATGGATTTAACATCTCGAAAAACTTCCCACAAATCGCTCAGTGAGCGATGATGGGATACTTCATTTGTGCATTTGTGCACATTTGACATCTTCTACGTCTTCGTGGAAGCTATTAAAATAATCAGTAACACAAAAGTATCAGAGTTAAACCAGTAATAGATGTACAAAAGTGGGCTGCACATGGGCCAAATCTGGGATGGGGCCCATATGGTTCCCATATGCCACCCATATGGGCTTGCCCATGTGGGTCCCATATGGAGCCCGGTTGCAAAACCCATGTTGGTCCCATATGGTTTGCCCATATAGGACCCATATAAATACCCACATGGGGCCCATATGGGTCCCATATATTTTGCTGGCTGGGTAGGCGGTTCTAACGAGTAATAACGATCTATGTTTGAGCAAAAATAAGAAAATTTTATACCCCAGTAAACCCCAGTTTTACTATATATAAAATTGGGCTGTAAGGAGGTGTAAATTACACAGACGTGTTAGCATGATGAAGAAGATTTATGTATTTTCTAATGATATTTAATCTTAAAAAGACCTACATTTGCTCACACTGTTTTTACTGTTAAGGAAATTCAAAGCCATTTCTTTTTTTCTTTACAAGTGCAAAAAAGACTTAACTCCAGATTTTATGTTTTTTGGAACTAATTTTTCGCGATAACTTCTAAAATATTGATCGAATGAAAATATGTCTATGATAAAAGATATTGAGGACGATCTCCGCCAATTTCTGACATGTGTTTCATTTCGTGACACTTTCTGAACAATGCTGCAATTAGATGCAGCTGGCGTCTTTCTAACTTCGCACCATTTTTCTATCTCAACAAGTCCCGCCTTAATTGAATAATTTGTTGATATGTCGCCTGCTGAACTGCATAACGGACAACTAAACCACATGCAAAGGTATATTATTGCGCCACACAGAACACTTATTGGTCATTCTTCACGCTGAACGCTTCGGTATCTGCACGAGACAATTCCATATATGGTAAACCACTTGTAGACCCTTGTAAATATTTACATTTCAGTGGTGTGACTGACATGTTCGGACTTAGTTTTTGTTATAAGTTTGAATCCTCCATCTAATTAGGGCAAAATCCATAGAACTTTGAAAATTTATTCCTTTATGAAAAGTTGGGGGAGTTCGTCCTCTATAACTTTTATCATAGACATAAAATCATTCGATCAATATTTTAGAAGTTATTCCGAAAAATTAGTTCCAAAAACATTAAATCTGGTGTTTAAGTTATTTTCCGTTCTCAAAATTGGCTAAGTTATTTTTTCCGTTAAATTTTGGCTCTGAAAATATTCTAAGTCCATTTTCCATGGCATAAAATCTGAAATCCGTGGCGTAAAAGCAATAATCCATGGAAAAAAAAGAAACTACGAAAAAAGTGCCATTATTTCCGTGGAAAAAAAATCCATGGAAAACATTTTCTACGAAAATTTCCTTATTCCGTAGAATTCATGGCAGTTTTCTATGGAAACTATGGCAAATTTGATGATTTTCGCGGAAAATTGTCCAGATTCCGTAGAAAAAGATAAAATGCCATGGCAAATCTAGAGACGGGTATGGTCAACTAAATGAACAGCTGAAGATATTATGTCACTAAACGTCAAGGTCATTCTGTCAGCCCTTTCATAGTCAAGATTTTCAAACATCTTTTCCTCTGAAACCACAGGGCTGATTGAATTCAAATTTCATATGGAGCATTCCGAAGTTGGGGGAACGAAAGTTTGTTTGGGGTATCCGGGTCACATGACCAAGATGTCCGCCGCGCTCATATATGGTAAAAACCCTTCAAAAATCTTCTTCTCCAGAACCAAAAGGCCAATGACCTTGAAACTTGGTATGTAGCAATGGGCATATGGGCCCATCATTGTTTATACAGATGATGACCGTGCGGTGACCTTGACCCAATTTATGACACAGTCAACTTCGGTACCTTAGGCTTTTATATGGAAAAACACTTAAACAGTGGATTTCTCAAAAACTATTTAGGTCTAAGGTACAATATTTGGTATATATGGTCAACAAAATGAAAAGCTTAAGATATTATGTCACTTAAGGTCAAGGTCATTCTGTCAGCCCGTCCGTTGTCAAGATCTTCAAACATCTTCTCCTCTGAAACCACTGGGCCGATTGAATTCAAATTTCATAAGGAGCCTACCTAGGTTGGGGGAACGAAAGATTGTTATGGGTATCCGGGTCACATGAAGATGGCTGCCACGCCCATACATGGTAAAAACCCTTCAAAAATCTTCTTCTCCAGAACCAAAAGGCCAATGACCTTGAAACTTGGTGTGTAGTGTTGGGCATTCAGGCCCATCATAGTTTCTACAAATGATGACTGTGCGGTGACCTTGACCTAATTTATGACACGGTCAACTTCGGAAGCTTTGGCTTTTATTTGGGAAAAGGCCTAAACGGTGGATTTCTCAGAAACTATTTAAGTCTAAGGTACAATATTTGGTATATATGGTCAACTAAATGAACAGCTGAAGATATTATTTCACTAAATGTCAAGATCATTCTGGCAGCCCGTCCTTCCTCAAGATTTTCAAACATCTCCTCTGAAATCACTGGGCTGATTGAAGCCAAATTTCATATGAAGCCTACCTAGGATGGGGGAACAAAAGATTGTTATGGGTAATCTGGGTCACATGACCAGGATGGCCGCCACGCTCATATATGGTAAAAACCCTTCAAAAATCTTCTTCTCCAGAACCAAAAGGCCTATGACCTTGAAACTTGGTATGTAGCATCAGGCATTTGGGCCCATCATTGTTTGTACAAATGATGACCGTACGGAGACCTTAGCATAAGTTATGACACGGTCAGCTAAGGTACCTTAGGCTTTTATATGGGAAAAACGCCTAGACAGTGGATTTCTCAGAAACTATTTAAGTCTAAGGTACAATATTTTGTATATATGGTCAACTAAATGAACAGCTGAAGATATTATGTCACTAAACGTCAAGGTCATTCTGTCAGCCCTTTCATAGTCAAGATTTTCAAACATCTTTTCCTCTGAAACCACAGGGCTGATTGAATTCAAATTTCATATGGAGCATTCCGAAGTTGGGGGAACGAAAGTTTGTTTGGGGTATCCGGGTCACATGACCAAGATGTCCGCCGCGCTCATATATGGTAAAAACCCTTCAAAAATCTTCTTCTCCAGAACCAAAAGGCCAATGACCTTGAAACTTGGTATGTAGCAATGGGCATATGGGCCCATCATTGTTTATACAGATGATGACCGTGCGGTGACCTTGACCCAATTTATGACACAGTCAACTTCGGTACCTTAGGCTTTTATATGGAAAAACACTTAAACAGTGGATTTCTCAAAAACTATTTAGGTCTAAGGTACAATATTTGGTATATATGGTCAACAAAATGAAAAGCTTAAGATATTATGTCACTTAAGGTCAAGGTCATTCTGTCAGCCCGTCCGTTGTCAAGATCTTCAAACATCTTCTCCTCTGAAACCACTGGGCCGATTGAATTCAAATTTCATAAGGAGCCTACCTAGGTTGGGGGAACGAAAGATTGTTATGGGTATCCGGGTCACATGAAGATGGCTGCCACGCCCATACATGGTAAAAACCCTTCAAAAATCTTCTTCTCCAGAACCAAAAGGCCAATGACCTTGAAACTTGGTGTGTAGTGTTGGGCATTCAGGCCCATCATAGTTTCTACAAATGATGACTGTGCGGTGACCTTGACCTAATTTATGACACGGTCAACTTCGGAAGCTTTGGCTTTTATTTGGGAAAAGGCCTAAACGGTGGATTTCTCAGAAACTATTTAAGTCTAAGGTACAATATTTGGTATATATGGTCAACTAAATGAACAGCTGAAGATATTATTTCACTAAATGTCAAGATCATTCTGGCAGCCCGTCCTTCCTCAAGATTTTCAAACATCTCCTCTGAAATCACTGGGCTGATTGAAGCCAAATTTCATATGAAGCCTACCTAGGATGGGGGAACAAAAGATTGTTATGGGTAATCTGGGTCACATGACCAGGATGGCCGCCACGCTCATATATGGTAAAAACCCTTCAAAAATCTTCTTCTCCAGAACCAAAAGGCCTATGACCTTGAAACTTGGTATGTAGCATCAGGCATTTGGGCCCATCATTGTTTGTACAAATGATGACCGTACGGAGACCTTAGCATAAGTTATGACACGGTCAGCTAAGGTACCTTAGGCTTTTATATGGGAAAAACGCCTAGACAGTGGATTTCTCAGAAACTATTTAAGTCTAAGGTACAATATTTTGTATATATGGTCAACTAAATGAACAGCTGAAGATATTATGTCACTAAACGTCAAGGTCATTCTGTCAGCCCTTTCATAGTCAAGATTTTCAAACATCTTTTCCTCTGAAACCACAGGGCTGATTGAATTCAAATTTCATATGGAGCATTCCGAAGTTGGGGGAACGAAAGTTTGTTTGGGGTATCCGGGTCACATGACCAAGATGTCCGCCGCGCTCATATATGGTAAAAACCCTTCAAAAATCTTCTTCTCCAGAACCAAAAGGCCAATGACCTTGAAACTTGGTATGTAGCAATGGGCATATGGGCCCATCATTGTTTATACAGATGATGACCGTGCGGTGACCTTGACCCAATTTATGACACAGTCAACTTCGGTACCTTAGGCTTTTATATGGAAAAACACTTAAACAGTGGATTTCTCAAAAACTATTTAGGTCTAAGGTACAATATTTGGTATATATGGTCAACAAAATGAAAAGCTTAAGATATTATGTCACTTAAGGTCAAGGTCATTCTGTCAGCCCGTCCGTTGTCAAGATCTTCAAACATCTTCTCCTCTGAAACCACTGGGCCGATTGAATTCAAATTTCATAAGGAGCCTACCTAGGTTGGGGGAACGAAAGATTGTTATGGGTATCCGGGTCACATGAAGATGGCTGCCACGCCCATACATGGTAAAAACCCTTCAAAAATCTTCTTCTCCAGAACCAAAAGGCCAATGACCTTGAAACTTGGTGTGTAGTGTTGGGCATTCAGGCCCATCATAGTTTCTACAAATGATGACTGTGCGGTGACCTTGACCTAATTTATGACACGGTCAACTTCGGAAGCTTTGGCTTTTATTTGGGAAAAGGCCTAAACGGTGGATTTCTCAGAAACTATTTAAGTCTAAGGTACAATATTTGGTATATATGGTCAACTAAATGAACAGCTGAAGATATTATTTCACTAAATGTCAAGATCATTCTGGCAGCCCGTCCTTCCTCAAGATTTTCAAACATCTCCTCTGAAATCACTGGGCTGATTGAAGCCAAATTTCATTTGGAGTCTCAGAGGGCTGGGGGAACGAAAGTTTGTTACCAGGGTCTGGGTCACATGACCAAAATGGCCACCACACCCATATATGGTAAAAACCTTTCAAAAATCTTCTTCTTCAGAACCAGAAGGCCCATGACCTTGAAACTTGGTATGTAGCATTGGGCACTCGGGCCCATCATACTTTATACAAATGATGACCATGCTTTGACCTTGACCTAATTTATTACACTGTCAGCTTTGGTATGGTAAACTTTTATATGGAAAAATGCTTAAACAGTGGATTTTTCAGAAACTGTTAAAGTCTAAGGTAAAATATTTGGAATATATGGTTAACTGAATGACCAGATGAAGATATTGTCACTAAAGGTCAAGGTCATTCTGTCAGCCCGTCCATCTGTTGTCAAGATTTTCAAACATATTCTCCTCTGAAACCACTTCCCTGATTGAAGCCAAATTTCATAAGGAGTCTTAATGGGATGGAGGAACGAAAGAAGGTTCCCAGGATCTGGGTCACATGACCAAGCTGGCCGCCATGACCATATATGGTAAAACCCCTTCAAAAATCTTCTTCTCCAAATCTAAAAGGCCTATGACCTTGAAACTTGGTATCTAGCATTTGGAAGTTGGGCCCATCATAATTTATACAAATCAGGACTGTGCATTGCTTGTGACCTTATGGCAAGGTCAATTTTGGTGCATTGGAAAATGCTTAAGCAGTTCATTTCTCACAAACCATTCAAGTCTACGACATGCTGATATATGGTAAAACGCCTTCAAAAATCTACTTCTCCAGAACCAAAGGCACAAAAACCTCGTGGCATGGTATGTAGCATTGAGGACTCGGGGCCCATCATAGTTTGTACAAATCATGACAGGGCATTGACATTGACCTAATTTATGGCAAGGTCAACTTTGGTATGTTATGCTTTTATGTGGGAAAATGCTTAAAACAGTTGATGTTACAGTTTTTTTAAGCCTAGATATATTGATTGGAAAATATGGTTATTTTTTAACTTTGCTCAAGGTCACTGAGATTTTAAAATTAAAATATGGGCACCTTTTTGGCTTGCCGCTTCGGCGGCGAGCCATATATTCAGACAGGTTAAGACTTCCTGTCAGATCGGGTATGAAACCCACCACCCGCACCCGCACCCGTGCTCAAAACCCACCACCGGAAATTTTAGTGGCGACATTTGAGATATAAGCAAAAGTGTTATTTGAGATTTTTCTGGTTAGAGATATTGGGAATTATATGAACTATTTCTGGTACAAAAGTCTTTTCAAACAGATTTAGTTTTAAGACAAAAAGCGAATTGTTGCAATTTCGGGGGTATGAAACCCACCACTCGCCACCGGGAAATTTTTATCGATTATTTCCATTTATAGCTTTATTAAATGAGATTAGTTTCCTTGATTCTTACTATTTCGACTTTATAATCAAAACCTCGCAAATTTTATTTGACGATAATAAGAAATTTATTATATTTAATGAAATAAACGACTTTTTGTGGAAATAATTGATGTTCTAAAAATAGATATAAATTGCGGCATTTAGCTACACCAAGAAACCGAAACGTACTGAAATAAAGGGGACAAGCAGTTATTGCAGAGGGAGTCATAGGGTTTATGGTGGCGAAACCTTGACACCTGTTATTCATTAAGGATATCTTATTGACTGGTATTTACATACTTGTTTGAACAATACTTAAAAAACTTTCAAGAAGTCAAGCTATAACTTTATGCAACAGCAAGGTTACTGTCACCATGGTATGAACTCTGACTGTCTGTCTGTGTCAGTCTGTCTGTCTGTCTGTCTGTGTCAGTCTGTCTGTTTGTCTCTTTCTGCCTGTGTTCCTCTCTCTGTCTGTCTCTCTCTCTCCCAGACATTTAGTCTCTCTCTCTCTCTCTCTCTCTCTGTTGTCTTGGATCGTGGTCACCTTATGAGAGAAGCTTAATACTTTATCTCTACTGATTTACTTAATTTCCAAGATCTGATGTTTCAAATTTTTGCCAAAATGTACGACGTTTATCTGGTAGTGTGTCTGATTGCGAGGTACACAACAGATATTATGATTGCGGGCTAATGGAGAGCTCCAAGCTTAGGAAGCCGTGAAAGAAAACAAAGAAAAAGAAGAGATCTTAAGGAGTTGGAGTCCTCCTGTGGCACCTTAGAAGCACAGTAAATATAAAATTACTGAACACTGACATGTAAGTTGGCCAGCAAAACGTTCAGTTCTCTCTACTCTCAAAAGGTGATAACGATTGAAGACAACTCTCACACACACTAACATACACATGCCCAAACTATAAATGTCTGAGAGAGAGAGAGAGAGAGAGAGACAGAGAGAGAGAGAGAGAGAATAAGAAAGACACAGAAAGACACACACACACACACACACACACAGACTGACACAGATAGACAGTCAGAGAGACGCTGAGATGCCAGAATTTTGTACCATGGTGACAGTAACCATTGCTGTTGTATAAAGTTAAAAGTAAAAAGTATGCAAATTAAAATCTGAAAGAGTTCCTTCAAGAGCAGAGAATACATTCATAAGAAGGAACATGGGCCAGACTACGTAGTTTCGGCTAATAAAGCCTCTTCAGTGACCCTGACAATATCTGGTGACGAAACCAGAGAAGAGCATACTGTAATTTCATAATCTCAATTGGACAGCCGATTCAAAGACTGATTAGTATCAAAAAAGGTCCAAATAATATATAAAATGATGGCTTAGAATATGAGTAAACCAATCTAAAATTTCAGATTTCTCAGAATATATCCTCTGATCTCAAAGGACGAAAAGAAAATATAATCTGCACTATGGATGATGTACGGGGAGACGTTTTACGGCAAAGACCAGGAACTGAAACAATCAAAATCCAAATCCAGCCCTCAAACCATAGTTGGAAACAACTAAGATTACAAATAATCAAGATACAGAGAACATATGGCCAACCGAGTGAGCAGCTTGTTCCCAAAAGGTGGCCACTCAGCAACCCAAACCGAACCAAAAATAATAATAACATACATAAGGTAAAACATCACAGAAACTCTGACACCAAAAACAGGCAACAAAGAACCACAACAGAACTACCGCCTTGGAACGGTCAGTAATGAATTACTGGGGGGCTTAAATCGATTTTACAGGCCCAACCTCACCCTCAGTTTCTGAAGTGGTACAAAACATTTAGTTGGTTGTTCGGTTCGCATGATAACCCTCTAACTCGTCATTGAATCATCACGGTAAACACATAAATCAAATTTCAACACCATGAAGAAGCAAAGACGAGGACTCAACAGATACAACGGGCCGTCTGACAGGTGGAGATCCCTGTCCTGCCAAACAACCCCACTGGAAATCTGAAGCAAAAGAAGGTCACCAGTTGATCCACGGTGGACCAAGCAACAGACAAAAAGGCTCCGGTCTCTCTTAAATAAGTATTTAACAACTATGAAACAACAGTCAATAAGATATCCTTAATGAATAACAGGTGTCAAGGTTTCGCCACCATATCACCTCCGACTCCCTCTGCAATTACTGCTTGTCCCCTTTATTTCAGTACGTTTCGGTTTCTTGGTGTAGCTAAATGCCGTAAATTATATCTATTTTTAGAACATCAATTATTTCCACAAAAAGTCGTTTATTGCTTTAAATATTATTAATTTCTTATTATCGTCAAATAAAATTTGCGAGGTTTTGATTATAAAGTCGAAATAGTAACAACAAAGGAAACTAATCTCATTTAATAAAGCTATAAATGGAAATAACCGATAAAATTTTCCCGGTGGCGAGTGGTGGGTTTCATACCCCCGAAATTGCAACAATTCGCTTTTTTTGTCTTAAAACTAAATCTGTTGGAAAAGACTTTTGTACCATTAATAGTTTATATAATTCCTAATGTCTATAACCAGAAAAATCTAGAATACCACTCTTGCTTATATCTCAAATGTCACCACTAAAATTTCCGGTGGTGGGTTTTGAGCACGGGTGCGGGTGCGGGTGCGGGTGGTAGGTTTCATACCCGATCTTCCTGTCATGCGCACTCCAGCGGAAGACGCTGATTTGTTCCCAGCTTCGAGAATGGTTCATAATTGCAAGTGGAGAACCAATATATGGAGAGCGTCTACGGGGCGCAACTTCGTTTGACTGTTTCTTTTACCTAAGCACCGAAACATAACGACACGCCACAATCTGGCACACCAAATAATCGAACATGTCTAGCATCTTTTGCCTTACTGAAAACATGAGTTATTATTATTTTTTTATTGATTTATCCGGTGTGTTTGAATATTTCTTGATTGTCCACTGTCAAATAAGGTCAAATAACGACATGCGCAATTCGCGGGCATTATGTAAAATATGGACTGGACTTGGACTCTGGACTTTGGACTCTGGACTTCGGGCTGTGTAAAACCTGGATTTCAGGCTTTGTAAAACCTGGACTTTGGACTCTGGAGTTTGTAAACTTGGACTGAAATATTTCAACAATAGTTGTTATGCCTGTACAAACAGTGTAGAGTGTATATCCAAATTAGACTACTGGTTGGAACAGTCTGATCAGGGTCTGTGCCAACAGCCTTATTTAAAAGCATTTACTGGTTTTACAGACAATGTGTTTGATCGTATTTACTAGATACTTTTTTTTATTTTTTCATAAGCGTACATTGAAATTCAGTTTCTTATCTTTTCTTAGTGTTTGCCCCAGATAATAAACCAATCAGATCACCCGAATTTTCAAATTTTCAATTGATTTATTGGTGTAGACTCATCACTTATCCATGAAGAGAGTCTTCACCAATAAATCTACTGAAGACTTGAAAATTCAAGTGATCAGAAATGTACAGTCTTTTGTGGCTCGTCACGTCTAAAAATAGCTTCAACATGACAGGTCAAATTGATTTAGAAGTCGATGTAGATTTCTCGAATGAGGGTTTTTTCTCATTACAGAGGGACAGATGAAGGGAGTATTTGGCAGTATTCTCCATAAAAATGTATTTTATGGTTACTCCTTAGAACCACCTCGACGAGGCGGTTCTATGGCAAACCATAACATTATTTTTAAAATAAACACATGATACTGTAAAAACATGTGGATACTTATTAGAATCGCCTTGACGAGGCAGTTCTATAGGTACCCACAGCATTGTTTTAAAGCATGTTGTAAATATTTGTTAGAATTGCCTCGAAAAGGCAGTTCTAATGAATATCCACAACATACGTTTTTCATGGAGAAATAAAAATAATTCCAAACTCTCACAAAATACTTCTCTTATATGTTCCTCTGTAATAAGATGCATCTCGTAACACAAATCAAATAACTATGATTTGTGTAAAGAGATGAAAATAATCCTCATTCAACAAAGGAAAATCAAAGTGACCTGCCATGTTTGAGCTCCAAAAACTGAATGAATGGGAATGTGCAAAGTCATCTGAACACAAATCATAAATGACAGCATGACACTCACTCTAGAAGCAGTATTCTAATTATGCTCCTCCTCTCCAAGCTAAATGACAGCATGACAAAAAAAATTAAAAGCAGTATTCTAATTAAGCCCCTCCTCTCCAAGCTATTTTGGGACTGTCATGATATTGCATCATGTTTTGGAGGTTGCATCATTACTATAATCAAAGTACATTGGAGAGTGGACATTTTGGGATTTTTTTTTATTTATCATTATTTTTTTCTTTATTTTTATTTTTTTAAACACAAATTATCTCTCAAAAAAGGTTATCTGAAAGATGTTGGAAAACAGGACAGACCAGGATCAGTTTATTATCTGGGGCAAACACTAAGCCGGTTAGAGGCTATGAAGAGAAATCTTCGCAATTAAGAACCTGAAGCGAGCGTAGCGTATAACGTACAATGTTATTCAGTTTAATGTAAGTGTCTTATTGAAAAAAATCATTTCAGGAAACACAACATGTGTGGGAAAATATCAGTATCTTACAGTTGCCATCAAATCATTATTTTCTAGGCCTGTGCAATTTTAACTGTTACCTTCCTTTTTGAATAAAAGTTAATAAAATTTAGAGGGTCAAGGCAGCGTAGCGCAATCGGTAGCGCATTTTGACTCCAGAGCCAGAGGTCCCGGGTTCGATACTCGGTCCGGCCACATACTTTCGTTTTTCCTTTCACTGATTCTAGAAGGGCAGTTGTCAGTTACTGGTGAAAGTATGTGCACTTAGTACTGGTTAACCGCTTAGGAGGTCTAAGCCTGCCCAGGAATAGTGTGGTTAGGGTAACAGACCGTCCCGACATGATCATAGCCGTTTATCGTGGACAATAAAACAACTACTAAAATATAGAAGACTTCTTTTTTCTTTTGCATTAAATCCCTATATAATGATTAAATATGTGATGACCAAGGACAACACGCTAGATTCTGAAAACAAACATCCTGTGGAAGCAACAAAAATACATTGATTTGTAATCATTACCAATTACCAGTTATACTCTATACCACAGTCTTGCTGGGCCGCATAGTGCAGTCGATGGTGCGTTTAACTAAAAAACAGAGGTCCCGGGTTCGATATTCAGTCCGGCCAGTTACTCTCGTTTCCGCTTCCGCTGAGTCAAGAAGGGAAACTGTCAGTTACTGGCGAAAGCTAGTGCACTTAGTAATAGTTGAGCGCTTAGGATGGCCAAGCCTTCCCAGGAATATTGTAGTTAAATTAACTGAACGTCCTTGTAGCTGTTTACCGTGCACGTAAAACAATAACACAACAACAACATACCACAGGCTTAACCACTACTTATAACTGAACTCAGTGATGACTATATACTATAAAGAATTAGCTGAATATTTGCAGACGATCTATGGCAACTGTTTGGGAAGGAACTATCATTTTCATTATAACCTCCTCTCAGTGGTAGTCAGCTTTTCTTCAACAGAAACAACGAGACAAACAGTCATTAAAGTTGTTTCCCCTTTTAATAATAGCCATTGTTGCGGACGGTAAGATTTTTTTCCTACCAATCTGTCACAAATGAGGCTAGCAGGACGAACTACTTCCACTATTTCCTTCTCATATCAGCAGTCATGGACCATATATCATCTTATGTGTAAGGGACTTATAAAAGAACTTTTCCAATGTAAGATGTATTTTTTCAACATCAAGACTTGACGATCTAATAATGAACATAACTTTGTCCTAACCGAACGGCTCAGGGAATATAGTAATCGAATTCCCGTCCATCTGTCTCTGTCCGTATGTTAGTACGCCCATTAACATTTTGTTGTCCACTCTGTAACTTGAATACCCTTTGGACTATTTTCATTACACTTCACCAGTTATGTGTAGTCTATTTGCTCCAAAGTACAAACACAGTTCTGCGTAGTTCACAAAAAATCAGGACGAAACTCCCAGTAAATCTTCTAATGTCCTAAAATTTCTTATACAACAATACATAACAGAATACGAAAATCCTTATTTCTAAATGCTTTTATGAAATATTTTTCAATAGCAGTAATACAAAAATTGACCTTTTTACTGAAGGTTATCATATGATTGTCAGGACAACCAGAATGTAGCGTAACCTCATTGTTACTACAGTTGTGGACGTTTTTAAATGAAAAAAGTGTCTCCAAGTAAGATACCATCTCCCAAGACCACAAACCATAAACCACAAAATACCACAAACATTGAACTACATGAGCGCTAACTTGGCAAGCCTTTCCTTTTAAAAGGAAACTTTATAAGCTACTGGTTTCAAATTTATAAGTCAAAGGTCCTGGGTTCGAAACCCGTCTGGCCACATACTTTCGTTTCTCCTTCCGCTGATTCAAGAAGGGTAGTTGTCAGTTACTGGCGAAAGTATGTACACTTAGTACTGGTTATAACCGCTTAGGAGGTCTAAGCCTGCCCAGGAATAGTGTGGTTAGGTTAACTGACCGTCCCGACATGACCTTAGTTGTTTACCGTGGACGTTAAGCATCAAATCAATCAATCAATCAATCAAATTTGTAACAAATGAGCGAATTGACAAATTGTGTCTGTTGACAGAAGGTGTCAGGTGAGCTACAGGACCATTGGTCCTCTGGTTTTTTATGCAATGGGCTGTAATGGACTAGCTGTTTCCTCTCTGATCAGCTGGTTTATCTGGGTGAAGACCTTATTTGATCAGACAAATAAACACTCTTTGAATGTATACCTTCATCTATTCTATTCTATCCCATAACCTTACTAGGTCGATGGGGCACCATCGATGACTTGGAAACAATCCCCTTCCACCATGTCCTGTTTTCAGCTGCCCTAGCTGAGCTGGCAAAATCCATCCCTGTCCACTCTTTAATATTGTCTTCCCACCTCTTCTGTCTACCTCTTCCTCTTTTTCCTTTCACTGTGCCCTGTAGAATCGTCTTTGCTAAACCAGAAGACCTTGAGATGTGGCAAAACCACCTTAGTTTCCGGGTTTCGACCTGCGTCTGGAGTTCATCATAGTCTCCAATGGCTGCTTGGATCTTTCTGCGAACTCCTCATTGGTTATATGGCCTTGTACGTAATGTTCAGTAACCTTCGGTAGCATCTCAGCTCAAAGACCTGCGTTCTTTTCTCTAACTCTGCTGTCAAGGTCCACGATTCACAGGCATACAGAAATATGGAAATGACAAGGGAGCGCATAAGTTTCACCGTTGATCCAAGAGATATGTTGCTACCTCTCCAAATTGGTTTCAGCTTGGTAAGAGCTGAAGTGGCTTGTGCAATCCTTGAGAGAACCTGTTTTGAGCGATCATCTGAGACAACTTCTCCAAGGTATTTGAAGCTTGTTACAGTACCCAGCTTCTGCTCTTTTACCTTTCTCTCTCTATGGATGCCATCTGCGCTGTTTGTCATCACTTTGGTCTTCTCAGCACTGATCTCCATCTTATACCTTGTGCAGGTTTGGACGAGACTTTCAACTAGGGCTTCTAGTTCCTGCTCTTCCTCAGCTAGAGCATCTATGCCATCACCGCAGATTGGTAATATTTCTGCCGCCTATGCTAATCTTTCCGTCATGTTCTTCCAGAGCATCAGACATGATCCGTTCGAGAAAAATGTTGTACCTTGATACTACTGTTAAAACAGTAAATATTCAAAAATATATAAAAGCTTTAGCACATTCGCATTATGATCTTGTTAAAATCCTAACCCAATCTTTGCAGTAGCTATAGTCCGGCTGTTTTTGCTTCCTGCCAAGACTGTCCGTCATACATGAATACATGTACTTGGCTTAGGACCACTGAGACCGTCCGCGATCTCTTGCTTCCTGCCGAGACGGTTGTGCATGATAAATACTTCCTGTCGAGACTGTCTGTCTGATTCTACTGTACTTCTTGCTGAGACTGTCTCGGCAGGACACAGAATCACACTGCCGAGACTGTCTCGGCAGGACACAGAATAATGTGAACTGTCTGCATGAAGCCATTTTTTCACAGACGGTAGTCAGAGAAGGCAGCAAGATCGAGATCTCGGGCAGTCTCGGCGGTGCCAAATATGAAGGGCAGTCACAGTAGGAAGCGAAAATTAGAGACACACGTTGTATCAACATTGTATCGATATGACATTCTTGGGTAATGGGAACCCCTCCATGTTTTTCGACTTCTTGCTGGCTTTCTGGCGCTACTCTTACAAACAGAGGAGCAATATATTTTCTTTTAAGAGTTGACCCCTATTGAAAAGGGAGGCAAAAATGATTTTCCCCAGAAGGTGTACCCTATCACATTGTACAAGTTCTTATGGTCAAATAAAGATAACTCTAGTAAACATGCACGATGCTTTAATACGAAATTATTTCCCCTAAAACCTCAAAACCTGCCGATCACACAAAATATGAGCCGTGATACGAAGTGGCATGCGCCCAGTCTGATCAGAGTCTTTGCTGTGCGCGTAGAGCTAGCTAGTTAGGCCCATAGCTACCCTTTAAGCGCACATCAGACTAGCGGCTACCCAGGCTGAGCTGAGTCTTCGCTGGGCGCACATGCCACTTCGTTGGTTTTGTCGTGTCGCGGCTCAAATTTCACGGTAGTGCATTTTTCATTAGACTTAAAATTTCAAGTCCTAAAAAGTTACTAAACGGATATTATTGTTTTTCGGGATAATGTTTAATAATTTCTTAGTTCGCAACCGATGGACTTGAAATGACGAGAGATTTTGGCTTTATAAGTTTTCCGTCGAATTTCTTGCGACGAACACACGCGCCGAGCTACTAATGCCCTGATCACCCTTCGTAAATATACAAGGTCTAATTGATGAGACTGTGCTTGTCATCCACACCATTGATTGAGATCTTTTCGGGCCCAAAACGTTACAGTACTTTAATGATTGTTATTATTTCAAATTGTGCAAGTGTTTCTTTTTTTCTTTTTTTTTCAGTCAAAGATCACTGCCTAGTGTTAATAGAATAAACGTCTATAGTTTTTAAAATCTATAAGTTGGTACACCTAAAATAATAACGGCAATGCACCGAGATGGAATGGCAAACAGTGTAGGCTCTGATCTGGGTCTGCACTGTTTGCTCAGACCTATAAATCTGTCCCAACATTTAGAAATTTTACAATTTAAACTTCTAATTTACTGTTTACATGTCGTATTGATCACAAATAGTCGATCTATTGAAAATATCACTTTCTTGCCTGTCGCTGCATGATCTGTGTAAAGACTGAAAAATAGAGTGGAGTCGGGTAATTTCGGACAGCGGGTAAATTCGGACATACCATCGCAAACAGTGAAAATCCAGATGAGCCGTCTCATCAGGATTTTTACTGTTTGCCCAGTTAATTTTGCTTAAATTCCAAACAACTGACATATAAAGCAAACAATGTAACTATCCGAATTTACTCGCTGTCCGATGTTACCCGACTTTCCTATACCTTGAAATAAAAGGCTTTTCAAATAATTTGAATTCCCGTATCGATCGAATTACAAACTCGTAGTGTTAGTTATCGAACTATTACTATTTAACAGTGTATGTTGCACCAAATTTTGCAGAAATGCCATATTTTGTGATATTGTTGGAGGTTAGAACAAAATAAGTAAGTACATTGCACGGTAGAGTTCTGCTCAAAACTCAATCGTATCGAGGACATTGCTTTATTACAACACCAATCCTTAAGCACGGGGATAATACCAATTTCCCTACCGGTGCTGTCGGCCGAACCAATCAGTAGCCATACTTGAAAAAGTGGCTGTCGACCAAGACAATCGACGACAGTACCAGCTCGGTCGACAGCCATTAACAATTTAGTATCATTTACGGTTATCCGAATTCTCGGTCGACATCCACTTTGCACAGTACCGGATCGAATAGACAGCACAGACCTCGTGTTGAGGAGATGAGAATATTAAAAGTAAACACATGTGTCCTCGCTGCTTGACAATATTTACGTACTCGAATGTACACAGGGTAAAAATCAGTCCGCCAATTTTCGCTTCCTGCATGCAGAGACTGTCCGTCATATTTGGCTTCCGCCGAGACTGTCCGCGAACTCTTGCTTCCTGCAGGGACTACTGTCCTCGAAAAATGGCTTCCTGCCGAAACTGTCCGCGCGACTCTGCTTCCTGCCGAGAGCCAAGGCAGGAAGCAGAATCACGCGGACAGTCTCTGCAGGAAGCCATTTATCATGTACAGAAGTCTCGGCAGGACGCAAGAGATCGCGGACAGTCTCGGCGGAAGCCAAATATGATGTACAGTCTCTGCAGGAAGCGAAAATTGGCGGACTGATTTATACCCTGTGATGTAGCGTCCGTGAAATGACGTTTTTGTCCGAAATTCCAAATGACGTGACGCTCACCCAACCGTAAGACAACCATGATAAAGTACGATTGCAAATTTATGTATAAGTAGGCAAAGAAGGACAAATGTCCTAGGGATGATGAAGCAGACTTTTAAGACTGTCAGATCAAATTCTAAAGATCTTAGGAAGCGGAAATAATTGCAAAGGGATTATTACCTTGATCTCGTTATATTTTCCTTTTACTTCAAAATCCTTTGTTACATTCAGACTAAACAGTCTTTGATACCAGCACGTAATTTTGTCTGACGCCTAATTGCAATTAGCTTAAAAAAGTGGCATAATTAAGATCTTCATGAGGATTACGTATACTCCAAAAAAAAATTATTAAAGGATCAAACTTTTATCCTTCGATTTCTGGAACATTTCAAACATTTGGTAAAATAAATCATTTCTACCTTCCATTTCATTCATTTTGCAAGTTTTGTACACGTGAAGTTCGAAACTATAGTCTTTATCTTGACCAAGTCCAGACTTCAATTCACGCTACCCTCAGCCTCAAAGCTGTCAGAACTTCCATACAGAGCAGTTTCACCAAAACTTTCGATTTCGCCACTTCATGATTTTTTTGAAAAATTCCTCGATAGTTATCAAATTTAATCATTTCTAAGGTCAGCAAGCTATCAGAAGTTTAACTCATAGCAATTTTAGAAGTTATGCACGACCAAACACACTATGAATTCTCTATGGGAATCCAAACCACTTTCATTTTAGGGGTAGTTTGACTTAAAGCTTAGACTTGGTCAAGACAAAGGCTATAGGTCCAAGCTTCATGTGTATAAAACTTGCAAAATGAATAAAATGGAAGGTAGAAATGATTTATTTTACCAAATGTTTGAAATGTTCCAGAAATCGCACGGTAAAAGTTTGACCCTTTAATATTTTTTCGAGTATATTATGAGAAATGCGAACTACGAATCTTCTAATATGCAGTGTGGCCAGAGTGTGTTATTGTGAGTATGTGAACTATCAGGTGGACCAACCTCTGCCATGGGGTCAACTCCTAATAGGCCATGAGCCAGATATGGTTTACCTCCCCCAGGGGGAGTTTTGTAGACCATATTTTCCTTAAAGACCAGTATCTTAGAAGTATTTTGCAGCATGTTAGCCCTCTGGCGAGTGGGGCGTTAAGCTGTAACAGCCTGTTACATTACGTTACCCATTAAAATAATAAACATAAAATAAAATTATCAAAAATTATAAAAAATAGAAGTCACTTTCCTATGTTTAAAATTATAATAGAGTCTAATAGTACAATCCAATAGCTAAAAGTTATGATGTTTGAAACGTCACTTTAGCCTACATGGTGTAATATACGTGACGTTTTTCTTTACTCTCCATTAAAATTGCAATTTCCATCCAAAATACTTTCTTTTTGTAAGTTATTCCTTTAAAATTAGACCAAATGTTTGTTTAAGTGTTAAAGAAAATTTATTGATCTTTTCAGATCTGCAAAACGTATTATCCTATCTTGTATACTTTGGGAGAAATAGGATGTTGAACACAGTAACCCCTTATGAATGTTCCATATTACAATTATCACTTTACGTATAATTCAAGCGCTTAAACTACACTATTGGAATTGAAAACAACAGTAAACAGTAATATTGAATATGCCAGCTTATTTAAACAGCAAGGAGCAGTTCAGCAATATTTTGAATGCATTTTAGTCGGCCACAATGATCGATTATATACGTTACCTAGGGCTACTTTTTTTAAAATCATATAATTTGAAGATAAAATCATTTTATTTTCTTTGGTAGCAGTTTCTTCATAAAAGAATCTTTTAATATAAGAGAAAAATGCATTCTGGTTTATTTTCTATGATAAGCTATTACTAGTTGTAACGTAAATAACATTAATATTTAAAATATTTTATCATAATACCTTTAATCAGTTTCTTTTCACTGTTACATTAAAAAATAACACATATAAGTCTGGGTGTTCTTATGATATATTGTGTACTTGGACCTATCAACTGTTCTCTCAGTTATTACTTTAATGGATTCATGAGGTGTGTTTATACGTGATTAAACACAGTATACTTCAAATTGTAATGTTAAGGGCATTGACATATTCTGCACATGTAAAACGGGTTTTGCTGTTTACTTTGTTATCATATCAAAAATAAAAGTATTTCATACTGACATTGCCCAGTTAGTTTCTTTTACAAATTGTACATTAGAGTTCTAAAGACAATGACATACCTGAAATTTTGTTATATACAGCTGAAAAATCCCCAAAAATCCAAAAAAAAAAAATAAAAAAAAATAAAAAAAATAAAAAAATAAAAAAAATAAATAAATAAAATTAAAAGCCAAAAATACTTCAGAAAAGATAAAGCCGCAGTTATTAAAAGCCAGCATTGATTTTGCATATAGGGCTCGAATAAAGTTTGATACCATTAAAAGCTAAGCGGTTTTGACGTGTTTAGTATAAAACTATAAAATGATCAGTAATCAACAATGCAAACTGGAGTTCCACCATGTTTATTGACATGATTTGTTATAGCTTTTACGTGCACACTGAAAAACTATAAAGCAGAACAGTAACCTGAAGTTTAAAGGCTTAAGCCAAATACAGTTCTGCATCAAAGCTTATGTAGATATTTGCTGGCAGCGTATACTTACTTTTGTAAGACTATTATATATTTTACGTTACCAGAGAAAACAACATTGCTGAGTTAAGTTAAGAAACAAACAAACTTTTGAAAATAATTAATGGTAGTGTCAATACATTGCTTTACTTAGTTCATTTGTGTGTCAACCAGAAGTTTGGGAGAATAGTATCAGAAGTATTTAATACAGAAAAGAGACACTGGCAGTTTACTAGTATACTATAGCTATCTATAAATGCTATGTTTAAGATGGTCTATATTTCTATGCTTTTGTTTCTTGCTCTTTAAAGTCTAACTACATTCAACCATCTCCTAAAGAATCTAACTACATTCAATCATCCCTTAAAGAATCTAAGTTCACTAAAGAACATAAAGACACGTTTAGTTGGACAAAAATGTTTTAGTTTTTTTTCCAGGGACAGTGCTTCAGTAGCTCTGCACACATAATAAAACGGCAAATGAAAATGACAGAATATATTAATGTATGTCATCGCTGTTCAGATATCTAAGAGCAAATCTTAGTTGTTCTTCTTCAGAATGTATTTGCCTACACTGTAGTTATATGCTTTGCAGTATAATATTGGGGGGAAAAAGAAAGACCAAACAAGTAACGTATACAACATATTTATTGAGAGTTTATGAATTCTCCATTTCCGATATCCTTAACTAGTAATACAGTATTTCTGAAGAGCAAATAATCAAACAATAGAAATAGTGCATACCTATACACGCCAAGGAAGGGCTAACCTAAGTAACTTTCTGCATTTGATCTGCGTGACCTTGTATTACCATATTGTTTACTTTTTAGTAATAAATATGGTTGTTAACTGCTTATTTATTGCAGCTAATGTTGGCTTTCTTAGCTTTTCTGGTAATTTTGTAGGTTAAATTCTTCAAAAATAAGATTTCTGTCCCCATTTAATGAATCCACTGCTAATTTAACTGCTGCCTAAATTATCTAAGCTGGGCGTGAATAAAAGAAGATTGATGGAGCACGTATAAACTTCAATCCACCAATTCAGCGATTAAGTCTGATTCTGGCTGTTTTTTTTTTTTTTTTTTTTTTTTTAGTATTTTTGTTGTGGTTATATACGTTACATATTTATCTTTACTGCTGACGAGTTTTGTAAGACTTAAGATTGTTTCTTTTTTATAATAGAATATTGAAACAGTCATATATATGACATTATTTTTTCGCTACACTTAAATTCTTAAAATTTGCTCCTTATTTTACATGTATTTAGACACTGAAGGGGAAAACGTCAAATGCAATGTAAACTACGTTATACAGGCTAGTCAACTTATCCTTGACAATGTCAATAACTTTGAAACAGTTCTTTATGTACTAGCAGACGAAACCCAACATTATTTAGGGCGAATACTAGCATGTGTACAACAATGCTTATCTTCTATTATAAGGTGAATATGTAAATTTGGGTAGTGTAATTGACGTTGACGTCATACGTTAACGCCCCAACGTACAGAGAGCTAACATGTGTCATTTTGTTTCTTATATAATGTAGTTTCAGAAAATCATAGGGTACAAAACTCCCCCTTTTTTTTTTTTGGGGGGGGGGGGGGGGGGAGGGGGGTCTATGGTCAGCTCAAGGTCTATAAAGGAAAGGATTCGTTCTTTTAGGAGGTTTAAGCCTGCCCAGGAATCACATCGGGTAGGCGGCAATCGAAAACGCTCATACAATCGACCAACGCGGATCAAAAACAGAAACCGGGTAGGCGGCAATCGAAAAACGCTGTTTTGCAATCGAAAACGCTGTTTTTGGTCTTCGCTAATCGATTGTTAAGAGCGTTTTCGATTGCCGCCTACCCGGTGTGGAAATAGTGTGGTTAGGTTAACTGACCGTCCCGACATGACCATAGCTGTTTACCGTGGACGTTAAGCTACAAATCAATCAATCAATCAATCGTTCTTTTAAGAGTAGACCCTTGTCTGGAAGGGTTTCGTTGCCCAGGGAATCAAAAAAGGACACTACAAAGTTGTCCCCCTTTGTAAAAAAATTGGCGGGAAAGCGTGGTTGTGTACTCATACACTTTAATTAAGACCGCATTAAGACAAATGCAAGCTGCATGTGTTCTGGCTTGCAGAGTGATCTGAGCTTGTTAAGTTTTAAGGTGTATAGCTACACTTTATTGTTTTTCTGCCATTTTTACAAAGGCAAACCACTTTTGTGACTTCTTGTTTGCTTCTCTGCAGGGCGAAGCCCTACCATAATATGGTCTACTCTTGAAGAATTTTATGCAATCTCTCCCATGGGAGCAAGCTCTTTCCTTAAAGGGCTGACTCATGAGCATTGAGAAGGAAGGCAAAAATATTTCGGGATACAGATTCATATTCGGGATACAGATTCATATAAGTCTTATGACTTTTTTTCTGAATCCCTTTTGTATAAGGTTGTATGATATCTATGACTTTGATGTTTGTATTTTTGTATGCTTTCTTATACAAATGAAATAAAGTTTAAACCAAAAATGAAAATGGCAGAGTTGCTTTTCCCGAAAGTGTGTCCATTCATCTTAAGATGCGCGTAGATGTTAAACAGCGGATTGTGCATGCCCTGATTGGCTGCACATGTGCTCAGGCTGGTCTTCACATGCGCAGTTTATGTCTGTATAAAAATTAAGTTTCAACATACTCAAGTAATAAGACTGAACTAACTACAAGAGCGATGCACGCATGGACTTTTGCAAACCGATTTGTACGGAAGCCGTTAAGGGGCAGTAGAACTTAAGACTACAAACAAACTTACATGCAAATACAAATTGTAACATCTAATGATAATAGTTATAAAGACTTTTCCTCAGTACTCTTGATCGTAGATCAGAATGGGCGCATGCCCAGGTTGATCTGAGTCTGCGCTGGGCGCACAACCACAATGGAGGTTTTCTCGTGTCGCGGCTCATATTTAAGCAATCATCCATATCATGCAGAGGTTTGACAAAGTGTAAAGAGTCATTATAATCAAGCGTTAAGTATGTTCTACGAATTTCGGAATTCAGAATTCGGAATTTAGAATTCAGAATTCGTAATTCAGAATTCGGAATTCGTAATTCAGAATTCAGAATTCGGAATTGTGAAGTAGTATGAAAATGAAAAGTGAGCCAATTGGGCCATCGTACTCTTCCTACGCTCTAATTTCTGAGACAATTGCCCCCGAAGGTATTTTGAGCTTGTTACAGTTTCCAACTTCTGTCCTTTAACCTCAATCTGTCTTTGGATGCCATTGGCGCTTTCAGTAGTCATTAGTTTGGTCTTCTCTGCACTTATCTCCATTTTATAGCTTGTACAGGTTTTGTCGAGACTTTCAACTCGGGCTCAGTAGCTCTCTTCCTCAGCAAGAACGTGAATGTCATCGGCAAACCGCTTTGTCGCAAATGCCATCCTTTTCATTATGTTCTTCCAGAGGTTTAGAGGAAATGTTGAAGAGGGTGGGCGGGAGAGGGCATCCTTGCCCAACTCAAGCTGTTGTTCAGAACCATTATCCCTTGCTGCCATTCATCTGGACTGCACTTATAGCTTTGTCGTAGATGTGCTCAACAGCGCGAACTAGATTAGTATTGATATTGTACTTCTGCATGGTAGCCCACAAGGCCATCATTTTAAAGATTTTTTTTTAAAATCTATGAAGACATTGTACAGACATTCCTTTTGAGATTTGTGACTGCAAGGTCTACACTGGGTATTGTGCGATAAGTGAGAAAGAGCATGATTCGTCCACTTGTACGTCGCTAAAGCTCATGGATTATCTCTCAATCTTTCCATACAGGCGGACGAACAATGCTCTATCTAAACAAAGCGTCGTAGTATAATTAATGTTTTGTTCTTTTTCTTCAACAGCTAAAATGACGGAATTCAGGCCGAAGGTTCCAGCACAACAGTCGGATTCCGACCCTCAATTTAAGAGTTCAAATGGCAACATAAAGTGGTTTAGTGCTCAACTTCCGGACGAGTTTCGGTGCTTGCTTACGGGTGTTGCGTGCACCGGAAATACCATCATAGTGGCAGACAATGAAAACAAAAATATTAAACGCTTTTTGATAGATGGGAAATTAAAAGATACCCTTCTGTTGACAGATCCCTGTGGAATATGCAGCTTGCCTAATAATTATGTAGTTGTCACAGAACCGGATCAGTATCAGATAACATTCTGCTCAACAAAAGACGCCCTCAGTGTGTCGTCTGCTTCGAAAACACCGAAAAAATACGAAAGTATAGCAGTGCTTGAGGACGGCAGACTTGTTGTGGGCTGTTGTGAAATAGGCGCGTCTTCAGTTGACATAATTGACAACCTAGGTTCTATTCTTAAATCTATTCAAACTAACAGAGCAGGTGAAAAAATATTTCGCAATCCTGCTGCCATAACTTCTCTCACTTCCGGTGAAATTCTGATCTCAGACGCTGGCCATGGTCAGTTAATTTGCATATCGCCAGATGGTGAAACTGAGTTTACCTATGATGCGAAAGGTCGGCCAAGTGGAATTTGTGTAGATGCGCAAGGTGGGATCTACATGGCACAGTACGACTCTCATACCGTGTTCCGGTTGTCAGCGGATGGCACCAAAGAAAGTGTAATTGTCAGCCATGGATTTGAGATCAAGTCACCACTGGCTTTGGCAGTAAATATGGACCATCTGATACTCACAGAGGAGATGCCCAGTAATAGGGTATTGCTGTTAAAGGTTAGTATTCATTATAGCTTTACCACACACGAGCCAGACTACAAAACTAGACATCTTCTAAGATTACAGTATTATTAATGAAAGATTATTGCTAATAAAAATGTATTCTTGAAATATACCTTAGTAAACAATACTGCAAATACAGTGTTATTTGTAACTGAGATTTTACAGTCGCCTGCTTTTTAATGGCAGATTGTATCTGTCACTCGTTGCCGTCACAAGCACTTTTTGGAAAAGTGACTTTTATACTGCTTAATGCCTCCGCTCCGAAATAGAGCGATTGTGAAATGGATTTGGTATGTACGTCCGAACGTTTGCGTATTTCGTGATTATCTTTTAATTATAAGTATTCAAAATAATGACAGCAAATGCTCGAAAATGTATGAAAAACAGAAAATGCTTGTAATGCCCCAGTCACACACACACATTACGGACTGGGCGGATAGTTGTGGATAAAAATCCACAATAATCCGCAGAATTTGTGGGCGTGGCTTATTTTCTTGATTAAATTACAGATACAGTTACCTATAGATGCGTGTGATTAAGGATAAATGCGGATGTCTGCAATCAGATAGTTTCCCTTTGAATCAATACGATGAGAGATGATACGAATGTATACGTACTACTTACCTTCCATTACCTTCTGTTACTTCTAGATGCGGAAAGATGTTGTTGATGCTACGGATGGCCCGTTCGTATATGTCCGGTTTTATTCGCAATGGTCCGTATCGCATCTGCGGATGGCTCATCCGTATCTGTCCGGTGTTATTCGTAAAGGTCCGTATCGCGTCCGCAGAGTCTGTAACTGTCCGTATCGTATCCGTAGGGTCCGCAGGATCCGATTCCAAATTTTGAAAATTTTCAAAATTCAGGCGCGGACGAGTAAACCGTATTGATCCGTAACAAAAGGTAACTGAAAGCATTCATTCGCATTTATCCATATATAATCCGTATCTAATCCGCAAATTATCCGTATCTAATCCGTATATAAACCTATCATTCCGCAGCCCAACCCCAAGTTGTGGACTGATACGGTTTCGCGCAGATCGTTACCTTCAATTACGGTTAGTAACGGGTCTCGTTCGGATTTTTTTTACGGACTTTTACCTTCAGATACGTTTCTATACGGATAACTTACACTTCAATACTGACAGATACGTATTGGTGAGGATAATTGCGAACAGCTAATCTGACTGGGGCATTAATCCGTAACAATACGCAGAACCAGACCCGTAACTAACCGTAACAATCCGCATGAAACCGTATTTGTCCACAAATTTTGGGTGGACCGCGGAACGATAGGTCGAGATACGGATTAGATACGCATAAATGCGGATAAATGCCTTCAGTTACGGATCATTATGGTTAGCTCGTCCGCGCCTGAATATTTAAACTTTTCAAAATTTGGTGGCATATCCTGCGGACCTTGCGGATACCATATGGATACGATACGGATTCGATATGGACAGAGACCACGCCCACAAATTGTGTGGATTTAAAGTCCGCTACTATCCGCCCAATCCGTAATGTGTGTGTGTGACTGGGGCATTAAAAGGCTATTCAGCAACTGTAGTTATATAATCTTGATCATAGAGTATGTTTGAAGTGTCTGGGTGATATAAATAGTTACAATGTGTGCGTTCAGAATTCTCCTATTGGCAACAACAGTATGTACCAGCAGACTTCATCGGCCACAAATACCGATGGTGGTGCTGACATTCTGGACCGATTTGAAGGCCGCCGGTACCACCGCAACCGATTACTATTTACCAATTATGTAACTTAAACTGAAATTTTGGGCCCAAACAAATAATCTGTAAAAATGCTTGCTTTGCAAACAACGTTTGGACTAGTTTTAGGCTAACATTGCACCAATACGCACTTGCTTTCTTTTTGAAACTACGTCTCCTATGACCCACCAAAGCCGCTCAAATTCTGGGGTAGCGATAGAATTGGTACCTAGCCCACAAACCTCCGACATGGCTACCGATGGTTAACAAAGGCTGCAAGAGGCTACCATCGGCCATGAGGTACTCGGACAAAACGGACCATGGACAAAACGGGCCAGACAAAACGGACCACGGTTAGGACAAAACGGACCACGTTTCAGGACAAAATGGACCACGTTTCAGGACCAAACGGACCACGCTAGAAGACAAACCAGACCATTAATTGGTGCCAATTAAAAGATTATGGAGTATATAATTACCAAAGACAATGTTAAATGGTCACAATTATTTGACTACTGTTCATGGCCTCAACTACCTTTGGTTGTCGCAACTATCTAATTAATTTAATGGAAAGATTCTTATCTTTTGAGCATGCAGATTTCTTCATTAGTGTTGCAACTAAAATAAAACATGCTTTCTCAAGGTCTGAACGTGGTCCGTTTTGACCTTAAACGTGGTCCGTTTTGTCCTGAACGTGGTCCGTTTCGTCCTGAACGTGGTCCGTTTTGTCCCAAGCGTGGTCCGTTATGTCCGTGGTCCGTTTTGTCCGTGGTCCGTTATGTCCCTAATTCGGCCATGACAGCCACTGTCGGCAGCCGATGGACGAATTCTGTATGCACCTAATGTAAATCCCCTGATCTGAGGCTTACGGGGAACGAATCAATATAATGCACCTCCTCGCACCGGGTCTGAACCACAGAAATCAGCAGCTTCTTTCCTCTGTGTAAATGATGCAGCAATGAGATGCATAAAGCACAGCAGTGACCGTTAGTTACCACTCGTTGTCGTAACCTGAATCCTGTATCTATTCGAATAATCATATCGCGTCGAGTTATCATAATATGATCCTTCCAACAAGGATGCTGTCATTTTACCAGTGCGTCACACAAGAGTAACGTAATCGCAACACTTTGTTTCAGTATCAACAATTCTAATGCACTTATGTATTATTCTACGCAAACCCGACGTCATTATAAAACATCGCTTTTCATTGGCTGGCGTTTGGTTTTACGCTGCTGAAAGCGCTTGCAATGTATGCATAGAAGTACACTTTGAAAGTTGAAAATGTGAAAAAGTGCATTAGAATGGGGATAACTATATTGAAAATTGTCATTTGGGGAGGTAAATCGTCGGTTTTATGGTCGCAAATTCCGTTTTACGGCTCCGCTGGCGCGTCGCCGTAAAACGAAATTAGCGATTATAAAACCGACGATTTTCCTCCCCAAATAACAATTTTGAATACAGTTATCCCCTAAATGTACGAAGTAATCCTATAATATAACAACTCTGAAAAGGCTTGTTTACACATTACATCAGAAAACACCCTTTTTCCAGTATTAAAAGACTGGCACACACTACTCTCTGTCTCAGTATTGCATTGTTATTAAAAGTACATTTTATTTATTACCAATGATACATTGTCTTTCGACAATGCCTGCCTTGCAACCGAGTTGCGACCTATGTACGACTGGCTTAGTAGGCAAATCGATGGCAATCTTTCAAAAGCAGAAAAACTAGTCATAGCAGTCATGGGCAGTCTCACAATCAGACTCGGTAAAGGATGTTGATAAACCTGCCGCAGCGATCTAAGATCGCAGGCGGTTGCATACATATCTTGTATTCTCGAGGATCACGGTATGCAGGCCGATTTGCAGTTTGCCATGCTCTTGGACCACCGTTTTTTTCAATGAAATAACAATTGAAATTCTTTCAACACAATCTTCAGATTTTCTCAACCAAAATATCATTCTCAAGTCCTTTAATTATGTGTTTAAAGCGTTTTAATCTATTTTCAGCTCGCTCCTGTCCCAGACCGCCAGGCTACCGGCCTGAGTCTCACTAATGTTCGAGTCTGGCTTCATCAGTCACCGAGATCAACAGACGTTACAAAAG
Organism: Ctena decussata; assembly: GCA_963989385.1. Taxonomy (NCBI): domain Eukaryota; kingdom Metazoa; phylum Mollusca; class Bivalvia; order Lucinida; family Lucinidae; genus Ctena; species Ctena decussata. The sequence continues at coordinate 74,516,984 of OZ022511.1, read as the reverse complement.
ACAATCCAGCAGGAACACAGTCCTGAAATAACTCCATATCAACGCCAAGCCGACACCACGAGGTTTAATTCACACATGACTTTGTATCGACGTTATTTTTGGACATTACCTGTTTGTGCTGAACCAATACTCACCCCTGGTTAACTATGTATGTACAAGGGCTGTTACGAAAAGAAAAGGAGTCATAGTTACCAAATGACCTGGTCATCATGACTAAACAAGTTTGTTTAGTCACGGTGACCTGGTCATTTGGCAACTTTGGCTCTTTTTCGTTTCGTAACAGCTCTTTTTCGTTTCGAAACATCCTTAGCCCTCTAGTGCCCAAACATAGAATGCACTATAAGTTAACATTTATATTCCATCAAGCCACTAGCTTTGGGAAGTCAAATTGAAAACAGGGCCTGAATTTGTGTTGACGTCCAAGGTTGCTGAGATATACATGAAGCATATATGCTACATTTGGCATTAATTTTTAAAAAGTAGCTTTTTTCAGGGTGAATAACTCAAGTGTTAAGAATAATTACGGGGCACCTTTTTGGATGAAAAAAGGATGTATGAAAAACAATTTATTGGCATATATGTATCAGGGATATCTGAAAAAGTAAAGTCAATATCACAATTTTTGTTTTTATTGCCCGATGTATCATATATGATACATTTTGTGTTTTCGAACTTTGGCGACTTTGGCGGCTGATAAATGCACTTTAGACATATCATTACAACTGGAATGGTTTAAACTTATTTCCTGATATCTTAGCTGATATTCTAGCAGTATAACATAACATACAAGTCAATATCCTGGTCACGGCACCACAACAAAGTCATGTAGCAGATATGATACACCGGGCACTAGAGGGTTAAAACATAGTTAACTCGTTGTGAATAATAACGTCGCAAAACCAGGATGAGCGATTACGTGGTTTTATGTTTTGGTACACTGCACGGAAAAAATGGCGATGTTCGTTTATTTCAACGTTATTTTCTCTTCCAAATATTTTACAATTGTTGTGCTATGCACCACTTTCCAGTCTACATCTTACCGACTCTGACATCACTTTGATGGATCCACAAAGAATCCGGTACTTTGGGCAAGCACTCCATAAAGCCCGTATAGATTACACCACCATTTTTCCTGAATGAAATTTCCCGACAGAGTCCTTGACCAGAATTTGAATCTTTGTGATTCCATCAAAGTGCTGTTAGAATCGGGAAGATGTGGACTCGAAAATGACGCATAACTCACTGAGTGTCAAATATTGAAAGAGAAAATAATAATAAGCTTTCTATCTTTACATAGACAAAGACGTGTACTGTTTGATACTTTGCTGTACTTGTGGGACCGGTGGACGCTTATGTGTAGCTGCCTGGGAGACTTTAATTGAGCCGTGACACGAGAAAACCAACCATGTGGCTGTGCGCCCAGCGCAGACTTAGATCAGCCTGGGCATCCGCCCAGTCTGATCAGAGTCTTCGCCGTCCGCATGGAGGTAGCTAAGACCCTTAGCTACCCTTTAAGCGCTTAGCAGAGAGTCTGATCGGTCTGGGCAGATACTCAAGCTGATCCGAGTCTGTGCTGGGCGCACAACCACATTGTATGTTTTCTCGTGTCGTAGCTCAATTATAGGTTTAGTTGCGGACATCTGAACGACATATTAGAACGTTGAGAGTGTGAAGTTTTGTTAACCACAAACCTTCTTTATGCATTTTATATGATCATTCTCATCTATTTTAATCCAGTGCCTAGATAAAGACTGCTTAGTATGAGACATCTGTCGTACTTTTACCGAGAAATACGGGTTTCTAGGCCTATAAGATCTATATGACTGACTGCTTTTCCTATACCTGTTCGTGCAAAAACACTTGCGGGGGAATAAAATACATGTACCCACAGAAAATAAGAAATAAAATTACATGACTTTTCTATGATAATTCCATGATGGAAGTTAAATTTACATGACCATTCAAAGAAGTCTTCCTTTCTGTGTTTTGCCATATAATGCTGTATAAAAGACAAAAACAGATAATTATGTTGCAAAAGTAATTGACTTCTAAGTCATATCTTGTTTAATATTTGAATTGCTGTGATGAAAAATAAGAACTGTACTTCTCAAGACTTTTGAGTGAGTGAAGCGAGCGATAAAAATTTGAGAAATAATGACATCCAAACTGGCATCTCATATTAAAATTACATGATTTTTCCATGGTGTTTCATCATTTTTCATATGCCATGATTTTTCCATGCATTGAATTTTTTTCAGTCATTTTCCATGTTTTCCAGGTTTTCCAGAGCCTGTGGGAACCCTGAACTGTAGTATAGCTATGAAAAGTCCAAACATTCAGAGGCACAAACCGGCTCATTCAAACAGGCCTTTTGACTTTTATGACATGGTTTCTATGTCAACCACAGAAATAATCATAAGATATACATTATTGTTTATATTTTGTTGCTGAATGAAAAATATACATTTATTAAATAAGTCATGTACTACCTTGAACTTGGCCAAATTTTGGAAACTTAGAACTTCCTTTTCCTTCATTAGAAATATAATTTTCTTGCACCAATACATAGCAGAATCCATGAACTAATGCAACCGATACATATTTTTTTCAAAAAAGGTCATTAAAAACTAATTTTCATGGTTTAAAGAACCCCACCCAACTTGTTTATATAACACACAGTGACAGTCGGGTGAACATGTTTTCTACCTAGGCTATGCAAACTCTACTTTTAATGTATATACTTGCTATCAGATGAGTTTTGAGTGCTATCAAATAAGCAGAAATAGTGAGCTTGTAAAATAAAGTTAGGAACTTTTAACCGACTGTGTGAGATCACGGATTACACTTTATGTTTTGTTGCAAAGAATTTATATTTCTTAAGGAAAATGGAGTTCTGGCTTTCCAAAATTTGGCCAAATTCAAGGTAATATTTGACTGATTTAATAGGTGTTTATTTTTCATTCAAAAACAAAAATATATTATATTTTACAATTTGCATATTTTATGGTTATTTCTGTAATTCAGAACAAAAAGTGGATATTAATTGTTCTTGTTACACCTAAAAATTCAAAACACCCGTATATTTTAGCCACTAAGTCACATTGACATTTAGACGTACCTTTAACTATAAAGGCAAATGAATACACAACCAGCTTACGCCAGTGCCCATCAGTAAAAATGCAAGAGAAAAGGCCTCTGAGTATTGAAACAACAACTATGCTCGTGGTATTATTCAACGACGTTTTTAAAACACTTTTAAAGGCGCCAGAAAGAAAATTAGCTGAATTTGCAAACAGGGTAGATCCAGATGAGGCACCTCATCTGGATCTACCCTGTTTATCCTTTACGCTTGGAATTTTCAATATGAAACAGCTTGGAAAAACCTTTTTTTTTTAAATTTGGTCTTTTATTGCGTTTTGTCTTGACTTCCGCTTTTTAAGTGTTAGAAATGATTAAAGTACGGTGTTTCTAGTCATGGATACTGTCTGTGTGTTAATTGATAGCCGATGTGTTTGCAGCACACATTTGATCACAATTGTTGTAATCCTACTAGGCACACGTCCTTGAATTAACCTTGATTCAACCTTGATTCAACGTCGTGACTTTGAATAAATGTTGATTCAACCTTGATTCAACGTCATGACGTTGAATAAATGTTGATTCAAAGTTGATTCAAGGTTGATCACAATTGTTGGAATCCTACTCGGCACACAACCTTGAATCAACCTCGATTCAACCTTGATTCAACGTCATGACGTTGAATCAATTTTGATTCAAGGTTGATTCAAAGTTGTGTGCCTTCTGGAAATGGTCCGAAATACTCGGATAGACTCACCGGAGCAAATATTGTAGGCATCCAGCGGGCACTCAAATTTGAAACAACATTGAATCAACGTTGATCCAACGCCATACTTTTCAATGCTTGAATGGAATTGTTGAACCATCATTAAGTCGACGTTGATTCAACGCCATGATGCTGAACCAAAATTGATTCAGTGTTGTTTTTAATGTCGAGTACCGAGTCTAAAATACTGATCCCGAAAATATAAAGCAGTCTGACCACGATCTATACTGACGAGCGGCCATTTCACAAGCTAGTTTGAGACATTATTCGATTTTAGAATCTATCCAGCGGGTACACAAAATTAAATCAACACTGAATCAACAATGTGACGTGCTGATGTTGAACCAACGTTGATTCGATGTTGATTCAACGTTATATGCCCAGTTGGTATGTCAAAATCATAGCAACTATACACCTTTCCTACAAATCGATTAAGTCGCACACGAGTTATCTACCCAAGTAGACTGTGACGTCATCTATAGGATATCCCATATAATTCAGTACAAATGCAAGCACACATAACATGCATAAAGCAGACGTTTTGTAAAAGTAAACTGCAAAAAAAATCATTGAAAGACCAAATTAAAGTATAATTGCCCCGTTTTCGTGTAACATTTTTTATTTATATATATATTTATTTATTTATTTTAATATCATATTGAGAATCCCGACAAGTCGCTCTTGATTTTCATGACCCCTTTCACCGATGCCGTGTTTTAACACCCCGGCAATACATTCACGTTTGTTCAGTATAAAATAAAAAGTTACATTTCGTATAAATAAGTTTCGTAAATCTGAAAAGTTATTTCCATTTTTCCGACATTCAGATATTAACTACGTATTATTACCGAACAGATTATAGCGCTGATATTTATGGTTTCTTGTGCGATACACCGATCTAAAAGCATCAGCATCCAGACAGTTTTCCGTAAGTTTGAACCCGAGTTTGAATTCATATTATTTTTTCCATCTCTTACTTATCTTCGGTAATATTTATTTGATCGTTTTCATTTCACGGTAGGTGTTCTTAAAGCTGCCGTCCGAACACGTGTCTAGGTAATACACAATCATAGGTGTTTGTTTATTGCGGCAATGCGCGCAATTCGGTGATTACACACAAACGAATTCCGTGTCAGCACACTTTGTTGTCATTTTTAGCGTGTGTCTGCTTTATAATCAGCTAATCGTTCATTTTGTATCTTTCGTAATAACGGTCTGAACATCTTCCGCGTTTTTTTTTCCTAATGTTTTGGAAGCTGTACTGGTGATACATACTCTTTCGATTACGGTAATTTTGGGCCGAAATTTTAGTGGGAAATCTTTTAGTTTTATGTCAAATTCCCAAATGCTATAAGTTATAAAGCTTATTTTCCGACAAAGAAAGAGCTAAATATAGTTGGAACAAAATAGTTGTAACCGTTGAATGTTAGTTTTGAATATACGGAAAACCGGCATTTATTTGGTTACACAATGAAAAACAACAGTCTATCCTATAGATGACGACATAGGCGTTGCAAGGGACAAAACTCGAACAGACTCTGAATTATAAGAAAGGTGTATACTGCTCACAAAAAGTAGGGGATATTATGACACAGAGGCGAGTACAAAAAAATAATGGCTAGGTTTGATTATTACTGTATGTTGACAGAGCACTATTCAAGAGACAATATTCAGCAGTCACAGCAGGTCACATAACCTTGGGCAACACATAAAGGACTAGGGGTCTACACCTCAATTTCGCATCGGCGAAAAGAAATCTTTTGGACTCTAAAGTTTTGCAAATAATTAAATTCTTCATAATTTTCCAAACTGAAAAAATCCACTTTTGTAGGCTTAAGTGTGTTCTTTAAAATGTAGGGCCCATGCAAATGTCACCATCGGCGAGACAATTCAACACACAATGGAATCGTTTACGCCTGTTGTTTCATCCATTGATAAAACCGCATGAAAAAAAGTTTCTGTATCTTGTTATCTGAAGCATTAGACGTCTGTCTCAATAAAGTTTGCATGAAAATTATAAATCATTGCTGTGCTGGTTTCGTGCGAAATTTGGAAGTCGACCACTTGTCTACTTCCAATTTACTCTAGGTCACGACTGAAGCTTAAACATATCAATATTCATATTGAAGGTTTCTATGAATATTTGTTTTATGAATTAGGCCTATAACAGTTTAGTATGCATCTACTTATTTTTTCTTAATTCTGCTTTCTTAAATGTATTAATATCCCTTACTTCTTTTGAGCAGAATAGATAAGCTGTCGCGATGTTTATTGACGTTATCAGAATTCTGCGAGGCACTCCAATGCATCTTTATACTGTAGGCTATTTGCTACAGGTGCGGGTAATTACAGAATAACTTTCAAGCGTATGGGAGAAAATATTCTGCTTGACTCAATGCTATCACTGATATCATTTAAAAGATCACAATCATAAGAACTGGGCAGTAGACACAAAAGCAGAGAATTTTAAAGTTAGTAAAGGATAACAATAATATACTGGAGATGAATATTTGGTTTAACAGCAATCAAAGTACTAACAATACTAATAGTACATCTGTTAGAATATATGGCGATAACGCGTCACCAGCTTTTGCTGGCTTTAGCATGATTTGTTCTGCGTGGATTATTATATCTAACGTATTTGTTCTCTTCTGTTTTGTAAAACATCGAAAAATCATAAACAAAAGCACATTTACGATTCACATTTTGACACTGAGTTTCAATGACTTAATGGTGGGAATTTCAACATTGCCAGTTTATATTACAGCTGTTACCACTGAGATAACGTATGAATACTGCGTGTTCCGGTTTGTTCTGCTTTTCTCCGCACAAGTAGTTGTTCTGTTTCACATACTTGGAATATGTGTTTATCGTTTTCTTATCGTGTGTCAAGCTAAATCACGTCTGAGAAGAAGAAATCAGGGCCGTCTTATTGTAATTTACGTCTTGGTCATTTGGATTGCTACTGTAATAATACTCAGTTCCACATTTATAATTTGGGGTAAATACAGGCATGTATTAAGCATATGTTCGATAAACGAACTGTTCCAGGAGAACTATAAAACAGTTGTTACATATTGGCTTATTTTGTTTATAGTGCCATCAATGTTTACAAATGTTATATATTTAGCTATGATATTAAGGCTTTGTTTCTATGCGCGAAAAATAGCCCCAGTGAACTCGTACAATATGTCGGCGCCGCAACCATCGTCATCAAACTGCACAAACTCCTACAATTGTCTAGCAAGCAGCGAGTCCACTAAAAATAACTCAGATGGCGTTGCACACACTGACAGCTCGTGTGTAAACGCTGCTGGAGAGGAAAAAGTAGTTTGCATCCAAGAAACGCGTGACTTTTGGGCAACCAATCGTCAACACTCAAAAGCTACAGGTAGTGAATCTGTAAATAATGTCACGAAAACTGGTGACAATGAGAGTGAGGAACAAACTGGCGGCAGTTCAGAAGTGACCAGCATGCCAAGTTTTAAGAGTCAGAAACAAGCTCTAATTACAGTTGGTAAGCCTAATTTGATAATTGAACTACTGACTTTAATAAACAAAATTCTCTTGTTTTTCACGAATATTTTTTATCAAGCTTTACTGTTTTGTTATATAATTGAAGTTAAAAAGAAAATGAAAGAAAGAAATTTTTCCCCACGTTTATGTCACAAATGAACATGTCAGTTTTTGCTTCTTATATTTTCACTTGTGAACAATCACATTTGTATAGGTCGTTTGAGAACAAGTGGAGGGCAAAAATTAATTTAATTTCTTTATTAATGAATAAATTTTCATGAATTTTTGCATACCTTAATCTATTATCCATACGAACTCAGGCAAGGAAATTGAGAATTTTTTGACTTTTAAATAAACAGTAACTTTATTAATTTTTACCGTTTTTCTTCTCATTTTTATGCCATTCTTACATGGGAGGTAACCATAAAGGTACAACAGCCAGTGTTACTTCTGTAGTTACTATACTAATACTACTATTCATTTACAAAATTACCATGTGGTCTGAAAAGTGTTCACTCATTACTAGGTAAAAGAGAGGTTTTAGCAATAATGGACCAATCACTTGAAAAGAATTTTCTTATATGTTTCTCCTTAATAGGGAGTTAATGCCCATATAAAGGATGGATATTGATAGTCTGTACAACAGTGGCTGTTCCAAAAACTGCACCAATCAAGCGTATGATATCAAAGATTAGAAACATCTTTTAACATGTAGTTGATCTGACAATTTTTTATTTACTAGTCAGAAAATTCTGAATTTCCTTGCCTGAGTTCATATAGGTAATAGATTAAGGTATGCAAAGTTTCATGAAAATTTATTGAGTAGTAAAGATGTTAAATCAATTGTTTTGCCCTCCACCTTTTCACAAACGATTTATAATGCTTAGTAATTTCGGCGGTGTTCATTAAAATGTATATACAATATTCTTTCTCGTTCAATTCTCATAACGGAGTTTCCCTGGAGACTCAATGGAACGGTCCCATAACTCCTAGCACAGAGTCTGTCCGTGTTCTGTCAAAATTGAAAAAGAGAGTTGTTTTGTATAATAGATTTAAAAAGTGCAATCTTGTATTATAAAAGGCGATTACATGTATATAAACAAAAAGCCGAAAAAGACACACAAAAAACTATTAAGAACATAATAAGGTTCTCGAAATAACCAGAAACCAACTCATTATAACAAGAAGCCAACTCATAATAACGAGAAACTAACTCGTAATAACGAGGAAACCATCTCATTCTAACAAGAGCTCCATTCGTTTTTCGAGAAGCCTACTCGAAGTAACGAGAAGCCAGCTCTTAATAAGGATAAACCCATTTGTTATCATGAGAAGCCAACTCCTTTTTACGAGAAGCCAGCTCGTTATTACGTGAAGCTAACTCGTAATAATGAGAACCCAACTCGTTATTACGAGAAAACAATTCAATATAAAGGGCAATAACTCATGTGCTTGGAAGCAGCCAATCAGTGTGCTTTATTTTGAGTTTGAGAATGTACTCAAGTTTTATAACCTCTGGGCCTGGCACCATGCGTCCGTCCAGCTCATAAAATGCACTATACTTTACAGTTAAAGAAGAGATACATACCTGTTTAAAGTAGGCATGGCTTTGGAAAGGTGACTGATAAATACACATTATTATAATAGTAACTTGATCTGGCACACTGTATCACGTCGAGTTGCTGAGCTCATACCATCGGATCACCCGAGACGCTTGCGTCGAGGGTGATCCGATGGTAAGAGCTCATCAACGAGACGTGATACAGTACGCCAGATCAAGTTACTATTATAATAATTTGTTTATTATATACCCTAGAGAACAGTCAGCCGCGCTAATGCATCGACCCGGATTCGAACCTGCACGGCAGAGGTATGTAGCTAGTCGTGAGACAATCGCTACCGACTGAGCTATCGAGGCGCGCCATTTTTTACGTGTTTGTTGACGTTACGTCACCAGTCTTGTTTATCTGGTTCTCGTTTCTACGATGCACTAAAGAAATGACGCGCCTGAAGCTGGAACTCAGACATAGCCTCGTTTTAAAGGATAGTGATACGGATTCAGAAAACGTCAGTTTGATACGGCGTTCTGTATCAGATGGCCAGAAAACAGGCAGTTCAAAGGGTGTATCATGGATAGGTATATAATAAAACGTTTTTTTAACATTGTGATGAGTTCTATTCACACAGTTCCAATGACATATTGCAGGACTTGTTTTGGGTGTTTTCGACGTCTGTGTGGCTCCGTTCCTCGTACTGTTTGCTGTGGAAACCAACATCGACAGTGAGGTACCTAGAAACTGGAAGCTTCTTGTCATGACTATGTTAACATTCAACTCTGCCATCGACCCCATCATATACACCTGCAAGTTCGCGAGTTTCAGAAAGGCAATGGAAAAGACATTTCAGACGATGCGTTGTAAGATGTGTTGTTGGTGGTAAATGTATTGACGTCTAAGTGCGCTTTTCTTAGGAAACCACTCCAGAAACTGCACCGCGGTATCACGTCTGTTAAACGCGCAGTTCTATTAACACAAGGAAATTATATATAAAAAAAAAAAACGTTAGAGAGACTTTGGTGTGTTTGAAGAATGGAATTGAATGAAAAACGTTTGTTGTCGTAGTTTTCTCTTCACTGTTCACAAATTTGCAAACTGACACTAGAGTTTCTCTTTATTCAAATTGGTTATTATTATGTATACTGCTCAAAATATTTAAAGGAGCACCTAATATTTTTCAATAGATCACAGTGCTATACAAATATTTACTTTCAATTTAGTCAGACATGGAACTTCAAATCGTTTGCAATTTTTAAAAGACGGCTGGGGTTACTGCCTGCATAAAATTTCGATCCAATATCTATCTTGTCCATGTCCATGGACTGATTTCTGTAAAACTGTTATTTTGGTGATCGATGCAAGTTTTCAGAACAGGTGTAAACATGAAAATTTAAGCTAAAATCGAAACGACAATTCTGTCTATAAACTAAATGTCTGACAAGGGACTTGTTTTAAGGATCAACTTGTTCTAGCTACCGAGGCGAATAAATTCTACGATAGAAATCATCCATTGTATGATGCAGCGCTCTTGACTAGATGTTACACTCAACACGCTCTTCGTCCATCAGTCGATCCTGAAACAAATCACAAAAGGTATTTCATAAAAATTCGTTTTATAAATAAAGGAATTGAATTTATTGACTTACATGGTATCTTTAAGGATAGATCCGTCACTTCATCTATACCTACTTATTTAAAAAATTCTGAACCAGCAATAATTAGTTATAAATATAGTAAACCCATTCGAAACACTATATTTAATTTTAATTAACTTGTTTCAGATCTTGACATTCATGCTAACACCCCTGAGTCATGAGACTGTAAAGATTCTAAATTTATTTATCCGGCAGCTGGCCATGTTATAACTGGAAATTTAAAAATCATTTCAGATTCAAGAATTCGTTACATAGTTATTCAGATTTCCTTCCCGCATTGATTTCAAAACATGTAGGAAAGAAATAGCATCTGCATTAAATGAGTTCGGTGATCGATGGTGTAAACGAGAGTATGTTGAGCCTCATGCCTTAAAGGCATGGAAAGTAAGCATCTTCAATATAGTAGATAAACATATAAAATTTTATTCGCAAACCTAAATCTACTTTTCGACATCTACAGAGAGGTATCAAAGAATTTCATAGAAAGTATGTTTTGGTTCCAGCAGACAAGGCCGCAAACAGCGCTGTTGTTGTTTGACGGCTACATTACATCAACACTTTAAACCAGGAACTTGGCGGTACAAGGGCCTATAAAGAGACATCTGCAGAAGAGAGTTCTGTAGTTAAAGGACATCATAGCCATTTACCCCTGAAGTTTTCTGTTAATGTTAAGGAACGCCAAGATAGGCTTCCTACGATGTGTTGGTTACCAAAGCTTCATAAAAAACGTATAAAGCACGATTTATTGCCAATTCTAGTTCTTGTACTACTACTGCACTTTCTAAATTATTAACCTCTTGCCTCACTGCTGTCAAAAATCATGTCATAAGGTACTGTGAAAAATTTATGAAAGGTCAGGTAAAAATTTGTTTTGGTCTATTAAAATTCTGGTGAGGTGATTAATAAATTGAAGTTGAGAGGGTTCCATGCGACCAGTCAACTTATGATTTTTCTACACTCTAATTTGATCAAGGAAAAACTTATAGATTTAATTGAATGGACCTGCCAAAAGGGAGGGTTCAACTTTTCTTGCATGTAACGAAAGAAACGCTTTCTTCACTTCTGAACACCAAAACCTATATAAACTTTGGTCATGTCAAAATATGTGTGAAGCGTTAACATACCTTTAGATAATATTTACATTAGATTTGGTACTAAGTTATACAGACAAATTGCTGGTATTCCGATGGGTACTAATTATGCTCCTCTTGTAGCGCATTTGTTTTTATTTTGCTACGAAAGAGATTTCATGGCTTCTCTTTCAAATGATAAACAATCTGAAATTGTTGAAGCTTTTAACGGGACGCCTGCGCCCGCGGATTAATACGTAGGCGTCTCTTACCTGATGTCTGCGGCTAATGTGTCCCGCGGAATGCGACAGTAAGTGTGGCTCGGAGAGGGATGCTCGTTGCCTGCCGAGACCTGCCATCATATCTTTTCTTTCAAACTTTTGGGGTTTAGCGACACTGAAGAAGTTAAATGCAGAAACGCGCGTCTGTCACACTAAATTAGGTATGAATACGTTTATATTTTAATTCTACATCTAGATATCTAGATGACCTTTTAAATATTGACAATCCTTACTTTGAAGGCACGGTGAATCAAATTTATCCACCTGAGCTACAGTTAAACAAAGCTAATGCAGCCGATACTGAAGCCTCATTTTTTGGATTTACATTTACCTGTTTCAAATTGATTTGTTTCATCCAAAATTTATGATAAACGCGATGACTTTGATTTTGACACAGTACATTTTCCATTTTTGGATGGTGATGTTCCCCGTTCTACCTCTTACGGGGTTTACATTTCTCAACTTATTCGGTTTGCTAGAGTGTCTAGTCATGTGACTGACTTCAATGCCCGTAATAAAATTTTAACTGCTAAGCTTCTCCTACAGGGCTATAGATATCATAAACTTCGAAAAGCATTTTAAAAATTCTTTCGCCGACACTATGAATTGATTTCTAAATTCAAAGCCGGATTAAAAAGTTTTATGCAACCGGGCCTATCGAAACCAGAATTTTATGGTGACTTAGTCTATAAATTCAAAAAAATTGTAGGTTTTTTTTTTTTTTTAATTGGCTCCTCCTCCCCTACACCAATTCCATTTTTTTTTTTTTTTTTTATTTTTTTTTCTGTTTTTTTTTTTTTTTTTTTTCCTTTCCTTTTTTTTCTTTTTTTAAATAACGTATTTACATAATTTCAAAATTTCACATTGTAGGTAAGTCCGATTTTTCTGATCAGTTCAGGAAAATTATGGTTCGTTATAAACGTATTGGATATAATATAAATGTAATGCTATAGTCTGCACGTTTAGTGGTTAACCCAATTATGGTTAAACACTTAGCTTCCCTCTTTAATTGCACACCGGTTGGTCAGGCATAAGACTCAATGATGGGCCTGACATAAAGCTACTTAATTTAGTTGGTTGGGGCCGGAGTTTGCCTTGTCTGTTGCTTGGTGACTCGGAGTTCAACTGATAATTTTCTTTTGCTCCGGTATTTCAGTGGTGTTGTCTGACTTCCCAGGGGCCTCCTGGTGTCGAAATACGTTCTTTCCGTTGAGTCCTCATCTCTGATTCATCATCCGTGATTTGCTTATTTCCGGTGATGATTCGTTGATTCATAGAAAACGTTCATGCGGACCAAACAGCTAACTTAATGTTTCAAGCCACTGCAGAAGCAGAGGGCGAGGTTTGGGCCCAGTAAAACATGTTTAAGCCCCCCAGTAATCTTTTGCTGACCGTTCCGAGGCCGTACTTTTTTTGTGGTTCCTTGATGTTATATTGTGCTGTGTCCGCTTGTCTATGGCCTCTGGCGGTTTGGTCACCCGTATTGCTGCCCAATCTGCCTTCTGTTTTGTTTTGTTTTGTAACTAAAGTAAAAAATGAGTAAAAATAGATGTTGATGCTGTTATTGGGGTAGCTGAAGGACCATCTGTTTGGGAAAGAGCTGCTCATTCGGTTTAATGTGCGTGTCTTTCATAAACCTGTGTCACTTTCTGTGTGTATGTGCTTCTTTCCCTATTGGTTTTGAGAGCGGAATGTGGGATTTGATTGTATTAATTCCTGATCATTGCCCATCTTTTTACTTTGAACTCAAATTTATAAGGATTTATAAAGTTCCAGAAAAATGACTCAATTTTAGACAGAATCTTACACTCGTGGTCATTTCATATGAAATTTATAGAACTCGCCGAAGGCTCGTTTCATAAATTTCATTTGAAATGACCACTCGTGTTAGATCCTCTATTAATGTTGTAGTAATGTCTATGGGAAAAGATCAGCTGCTTCTTTAAATACAAATATTTTGAGAGTGTTTGTTGCTGCGGCTTAGGCTGTCATCCTTAAGTTACGATTTTAATTCTTTCATTGCAATTCATCCTGATGTGAATTTTCAAAACTAAATGCTTGAATTGTGAAACACTTGTACGTGTGTTATTGTGAACCACATTACGCATACGTTTTTAATACCGGTACATCAGTGTATTGTTTTGATACCCCATCTGTGGAACTATTTGCAGAACTGAACTGGATGACATTTCCTGAAAGGGTGAAATTTCAGAAAGCCACTATGATGTTCAAAACTATGAATAATATAGCACCACCATACATGAATAACCTTTTTCAATACACAAATGAAATACATAATCGTAATTTAAGGTCTGCAACAGAAAATTTACTCTATATGTTCCTAAACCCAAAAGTGAGATTTTTCGTAACTCTTTTGCTTATTCAGGATCAAAATTGTGGCACTCAATTCCTCAAAACATTAGATCATGCAATTCAGTACAACAGTTTAAGGACAGGTACCTAGAGTGGATACGAAATATGTAGTTGGGTTATATTATCTCAATTCAGTTTATTTGCTCTACAGAATATATTTTATGCAGTATTTGCCCTAAACATTTGAACACTCCAACCATTCTGTTAGCTGATTCTGCCATGCATCCTCACTTAACTGCCTTCATTTTATCTTCTCAGTAGGGGATGTTTCAGCTGTTATCATTTAGTGTGCACCTTGCCTGGACTGCTCCAAGAGCCAGTCTGAACTGAGTGTACACTGTTTGATAAGACATTACTGTTCAAATGTTTGGGATAAGTGCAGTGTAGCTCAACAGGCCTAGGGTGTTTTAGAAACTGTCTTTTATATGTTTCATCCCTGTTTGAACATCTGACTCAGATGAAGCACATCAGGATTATTCTAGAGGTGGACTGGCATATGCGACACTCGAAAATCTGAACCAGAAATTTTGCTGTCTAGTGATGTGTAAAAATTACTGGTGGAAAGGCAAACATTGCAGACCCTGATCAGATGGCTACTGAGGAGAAGTCTGATCTGGGTATGCACTGTTTTGACTAAGCAATACACAAGAGTCTTTATGGAAAATTATAGTCACTATAACTGCATATCATATTTGAGCTATGTTTTGTATACCCCTGCATATTTTGGCAACCATGGTGTTTTCTTGGACACATAATGCATTCTTTGATCTCATATTTAGGTCATTAATTATGTAAAGTCAATCTGCATAATTTTGTTACTCCTAGTGTATCTCAAAGATGAAAGTTCATTTTATGCAAATCACTATGGGAATAATTATTGACATCTCAGTGGGAAAGTTTGCTGGACTACCAGTCTAATTAATGCCAGCTGTTATATGATTTCTGATTAATTTGTCCCATTAATGTCCAATGGATTCATACACTTTTCATTTGGACAGGTCAGTTTCTCAAATAAGAGCTATCAAATTTGGATTTTTTTCTTCTTTTTTCTCTCAGTTTTCAAAAATTCTTGTATTCATCGCGAACATTCTGGGCCCTAATCAAAAATCTGTTTGGGGACATTAGGCGTTAATGAGTCAAACACATGTGCATGCCATTAAGCTATCATGGTTTTAGTAGATTAGTTACCATGTCATTGTAAATATTGTATATGCTTTGGAGAGAGGACCTCAGGGAAGATTGGACTTGTCCAACTGAGTTATCCTCTATAAATAAAGTCATTATTATTATTATTATTATTATCCCTGGTGTAATTGCGGCAAACTCTGTATGCTCTTGAGGCTGTTACTTTCCACACTGCGGTATGTATACCTCTGGGCTCATTTGTTAATTGATGTATTTGTTCAGGTGAATGGGGAATTTATCCTGATGTGGATGCTTGAATATGAATGTGTTATTGTGAACCATTTGGACATTTACGATAAAGACCGTTTTTACACCGGTACATCAGTATATCTCTGGTGTCACTGCGACAAACTTTGATGTGGATTTTAAAAATAAATGCTTGAATATGAATCTGTTATTGTGAACCACTTGTACGTGTACCCTAAAGACCGTTTTTATACCGGTACATCATTGTATCTGTGGTGTCATTGTGGCAAACTTTGTATGCTCTTGAGGCTGTTACTTTCCACACTGCAGTATGTATACCCCTGGGTTCAGTTGTAAATTGATGTATTTGTGAAAGTGAATAGGTACACTTTCAGACAAAGCAACTCTGTCATTTTTATTTTCGCCTTCCTTCTCAATGAGGATCAGCTCTTAAAGGAAAGAAATTCTCCACTGCAAGAGAAGGCACACATTTTCGGGAGCTTTTCCAGCAGGCACATAACGTCGAAATGACGTCATATTGACGTTGATACGACGTCATGACGTCGCATCAACGTCGGTACGACGTCATTTCGACGTCATGTGCCCGCTGGGTTTTGTTGCCCAGGGAAGCAAAAAATGAAGTTGCAAAACAGCAAGCATTATCACATATGTGCATATGTATCTATTCGACAAGGCTAATGCACATATAAAACATTCATTTTTAACAACATATACATACGCTACGCAGGATTAAAGGTACATATATACATACATTGTCGCATGAACAAATCCATATACGTTCAAAGGATCTCTGACAGTATCAATGCATATTTGCCTATTTTTCGACAAATAATTTCACCTTCCTCGTGCAGCAAAAGTTGAAATATTTGGCATATATACGTAGACGTGTGTACTAAAAGACATTTTTACAGTAATTTTGAAAAATTATCATGCCTCTAGACTAACTTAAACCGGTTTTATCAAGAGGGGTAGGTGAATTCTTCAGTCTCTGAAAATAAGTCCATTTTTTTCAGTTTTCTAATATATCGAAATATTAATTGATAACTATGTTAAAACTGACGTACACACTACTGTTACTAATATCATGCAATATTTTTTTCAATAATAAGGACTTTAGCCTATTTTTAGATATAAAAGGGTGTAGGTACCCCACCTAATTTTTCAGTTTTTCAGCTGTAGACTATATTCCCCCCACCCCACCCCCGTGCCTCAGCAAGCCACTCACATATAATGTGTTTTATGATAGTACACACATACATGCAAAGTGGCTAGCTGAGACACGGGGGGAAAAGTATCTTTAAAAAACTTTTCCTGTTTCCATTACGTTTAATTATAAAATTTAGCTTTTTCCACCAAAAATTGAAGTGTATGTGATAAAAAATCTGAAATTAAATTCACAGCCAGTTAGGGGAAGTTGAGAGCAACAAATTTCAAGAGAAATCCTTGGTTATATCAAAAATTTAATTTTGACTAATTTTATAGGCAAATTAACATTAAAACCGTCAGAGGTCCTTTACGTACATACACGGTATGTCAACCGATTCACATGGTAGAAAATTCCGGGAAACTGTGTGTGACAGGTAAACAATTTTTTTCTGACAGTTTTTGACACTGACGAAAATATTACACTGAGTTTCAATGATTTAATAGCGGGAATTTCACCATACCCGTTTTTGCTACACCTTTTACCACTGAGGTTACTTATGAATTCTGCATGTTCCGCTTTGTTATGTTGCTCTCCGCACAGCTCGTTGTTCTATTTCACCTACTTGGGATATGTGTTCATAATTTTCTTATTTTGAGTCAACCTACGTTACCTCTGAGAAGAAAAAATCAGGAATGTCTAATTGTAATTTACGTGCTGGTAATATGGATCGGTACTTTAATTATACACAGTTCAACGTTTCTAATTCGGGGTAAATACAGACATATATTACGAATATTTTCGCTGAACGACATGTTCCAGGACAACTATAAAACTGTTATAACATATTGAATTGTTTTCTTTATAGTACCATCAGTATTTACAAATGCTGTATATTTAGCTATAATATTAAGGCTTTGCTTCTTTGCGCGAAAAATAGTTTCATTGATCTCGTACAATATCTCGGCCCCGCAGCCATCGTCATCAAACTGCGCAAACTCCTACAATTTTCCAGCAAGCAGCGAGACCAACATAAACAAAAGAGATGGTTTGCACACAAGGATCACCCATGTACAAACGCGGGTGGAGAGGGAAAAGCCAGCTGCAGCTGCAACAAAGTGAACTTTGACTTATGGGCAAACAAGCGTCACCACTCAACTGGTGGCGAATCCGAAAAAAAAATGAGAAGGGAACTTATGATAATGACACTGAAGAACAAAATGGCGGCAGACCAGAACTGAACAGCGCGCCAAGTTTCAAGAGTCAAAATCAAGCTCTGATTACAATAGGTAAGCCTAGTATGACATTTAAACTGCTGACTTAGATAAACATAATACGCGGATGACATTCTCTTGTTGTTTACGAATACGAGGATCATCCAAAAAAGCTCTGTCACTGCCTTTATATCTTGAAAACGAAAGGTGATATTCACCTATGATAAAAACCATCCAGAAACCCTGTTTTTGTCATATAGCTGTAAAAACTGATCCTTGTATCAATGGCATAACATTCTCAATCTGCTTGAAAAGAAGGGTGCCCTCACCGTATTGGAAAATTAGCAGATGCAACTCCGGCAATGTCCAGTTAAGGGATGCCTATTATCGCTGCCTGGCGCCTACGTTATCTCTGGTACTAATAAACAACAAAAAATAATCTCCAAGTCATTCTATCCATTTTAAAGAGTTTGCAGCATCTCGTGATCACAACATTATGCAAACAACGCCATACGAAAATCGACTAAGTCATATTCTAAGTACTAGCCTGGGTCCAGTCGTCAATATTGTTAGTTTAAACGTATTTTATTGCTTCTAAATACAGCAATGGGGTCGGGCCACAAGTTCTCACAACATTAGTTACGGCCCTTCCCCTACAGTGCAAATCATAAAGCATATAAATACACATACATGACAGCATAGCACTAGATAGATATGATTAGAAAAGCCCACAGCATATCACAAAGTAAGTTAAAGAACAATACTATGTTCAAAGCGTTCGGGGTTGAGGTGGCTTGAAGGGGGACGCCTGCGCTCGCGGGTTGATGCGTAGGCCTCTCTTACCTGATGTCTGCAGCTAATGTGCCCCGCGGAATGTGACAGTAAGTGTGGCTCGGAGCGGGATGCTCGTTGTCTGTCGAGACCTGCCTATCATCTCTTTTCTTTCAAACTTTTGGGGTTTAGCGACGCTGAAGAAATTAAATACAGTGTTATTTGTTGTGTCATGTTTAACGTCCACTGTAAACAGCTATGATCATGTCAGGACGGTCAGTTAACGTAACCACACTATTCCTGGGCAGGCTTAGACCTCCTAAGCCGTTAACCAGTACTAAGTGCACTTACTTTCACCAGAAACTGACAACTGCCCTTCTTGAATCAGAAATGAAAGTAAGTGGCCGGACCGGGTATCGAACCCAGGACCTCTGACTTATAAGTCAGACGCCCTACCGACTGCGCTACGCGGCCCAAAGTTAAATACAGAAACGTGCGCCTGTCGCACTGAATTTGGTATGAATACGTTTATATTAGAACCACTGGGCCGATATTACTGCTGGTGGACAATTTGTCCCCGAGGATATCATCAACCCAGTAAGTGTTTCTGTGTTGATTCTGGTTCCCTGGAATTGGGGTCACTACTAATATACTGCTTTAAAGTAACTTTATTCAATTTGGTGTATATCTGGTAAAATTTCTAAATTATTCTAAAAACTAAAACTGACTTGTCATAGTGACACGAATCTTAGCGAGTTTTGTTTCCATTCTTTCGAGTTGTTTTGGCTATTTGCGGGTTTTTCGCTGCACCGGACATCTCTTTCCCGATGACCTTGTCTGTCGCCTTTCTCGAGACGCAGGGATAGATGTGGCTCGATGGGGGACGCCAGCGTAATCCGAACTAATCTATACTAAAAGCAAGGGCAGTTATCTGTGAGTCGTACAGGTAAAGGCACCTGCCTGAAGCGAGTGCAGTTATATTTGTTGCAAAGAATTTATATTTCTGATAAAGGAAAATTGAGTTCTTGGTTTCCAAAATTTGGCCAAGCTCAAAGTAATAATAGATGTTTCTTTTTCATCGAACAAAAAAAAGAATAATAGATTTTGTAATATGCATATTTCATGATTATTTCTGTAATTCAGAACAAAAGTGGACATTGTTCTTGTTACAACTCAAAATACAAAGCACTTGTATTTTTTTAGCCACTGAGTCACATTGACATTTAGAAGTACTTTAACTATAAAACTATAACGGCAAATGAATAAACAACCAGCTTACGTCAGTGTCCATCAGTAAAAATGCAAGAGGAAAATTCTCTTCGAGTATTGATACAACAACTATGCCTGTGGTATTAGTCAACGACTTTAAACACTTTTATCATCGTAAGTACTAATTTTAGCAGAAATACAGAAAATAGCGAAAAAAATATCTTTCAATATTCCTTTCTAGCTTCAATTAAAACAGTCATAAATTGAAGGGACAAACTTTCATTATGAACAGAAATACTACAAATAAAGTAAAGGATAACAAGTACACGTGTATTTTTTAAGTCTTGCAAGAAAAATGTTTCATAGCAATTTTTTGTCTCGCCTGCAATAGCAGAAGCGAGACATCGGTATTGCTTTTCCGTCGTCGTCGGCGGCGGAGGCGTTGGCGGCGTAAACTTTTGTTGAGTTTTCTGGTTAAGCTCTGTTTCGCTGGAACTATAAGGGCTTGAGTCTTTAAACTTGGTACATGTTTACATCTAGAAAAGGAAAGCTGAACACAACAATCATAATTAGGTCATGACCTATATTCAGCGCTTCAGCGACTTTGCAAATTTGCGTCAAGTTTTCTGGTTAAGCTCTGTTTCTCAGGAACTATAGGGGTAGAGTCTTGAAACTCGGTACATGTTTACATCTAGAAGAGGGAAGCTGAACACAACCATCATAATTAGATCATGACCTATATTTTAAGCTTCGGTGACTTTGCAATTTTGAGTCAAGTTTTCTGGTTAAGCTCTGTTTCTCAGGAACTATAGGGGCTAGAGTCTTGAAACTTAGTACATGTTTACATCTAGAAGAGGGAAGCTGA
The DNA here is from genome assembly GCA_963989385.1 of Ctena decussata. Classification (NCBI taxonomy): domain Eukaryota; kingdom Metazoa; phylum Mollusca; class Bivalvia; order Lucinida; family Lucinidae; genus Ctena; species Ctena decussata. Next base: position 74,496,094 of record OZ022511.1, on the reverse strand, counting down.
ATGCAAACATCATCAGTATGTCATGACCGATATTTAACGCTTCGTCGACTATACAAAGTTTCGTCAAATTTTCGGGTTAAGCTTTATTTCTCAGAATCTATTAGGACTAGATTCATGAAACTGGGTTCATGTTTACATCTAGAAGAGGGAAGCTGAACGCAACAATCATAATTAGGTCATGACCTATTTTTTACGCTTCATTGACTTAGTCAATTCTTGTCAAGTTTTCTGTTTTAGCTCCATTTCTCAGGAACTTTAAGGGCTAGATTCATGAAACTTGGTCCATGACCTATATTTAATGCTTCACTGACTTCACAAATTTGTGTCAACTTTTCTGATTCAGGTCTGTTTTGTGACAATGCGCTAGCAGGCGAGACACCGCATTCCGTGGAATTCTTGTTACCCATAGCGATTAATCCTTACACGACGTTACGAGGAAATCTTCACCATGATTTAGTTTCTTACAGTCAACATTTTTTTCGACAGTATTATCTTAAGAGTCTCCTAATTATGAATGAGCAAATCTGCCACTCAATAATGCGATTCTGTGGATTCTAATTTTCTACCCCGGGATAGACAAAACATATTTCGGTTTATTTGTTAAATTCGCCCCACCACACTCAATCAGAACTGTTAGCACAAACATTAGCAATTATATGATAATTAATAGATTGACCGAACATTACCATAAAATATGTAATTATTTGTTTGCAATCTGTTCATTCGTTTATTCGCTCTTTCTTTCATTCTTTATTTCTTAATCAGACTATTTAAATGTTCTTCCTGTCTTAATAAGATCATAAAAGCACACATGAAATATACAAACAAAACACGAATACCAAAAACAATGTGCTATAAGCCTTTGCGCAGTATATTCGGATTTGGACTTAAACTATTTGAGACATAATTATGAGCGAGGCTATTTCGAAAAGCGACTTTCTGTACGTTTAGAGATCGATGGAAGATTATTTTATAATGAATTACATCAATGTAAACCTTGTAAAAATCTCTAAATGGTGATGACTTATAAAAGTTTTATAGAAAATGCGATCATTTTCAAATTTTAGGCTGAACATAGCATCTTAGGCATTTTCAACATTCTTCTTAAAAATTTCATGTCAATGAAGCTTCAAACTTCAAAAGCCGATGGAAAAACCAAAACATGAAATTAATCTGTATATTTTATACCATATTAACGGACAAAGACTGAAGTTTATGATCATACCTTATAAAAATTTGTCGTAAAATTATGTATGTATTAAATTTCACATTTTACATTATATTCCAATGTAATTGCATATAACACTCGAAAGGATTTGAACAGGTAAGCTCTCGGATAAACCCGTAAGTCGCTACCGGTATTTTCCGCCATATTGAAGCATAAAGTTCCCTTTGATGCCATACTTTTCAAAGCTTGAACGGAATTGTTGAAACAGCATTAAGTCGACGTCATGATGTTGAACCAAAATTGTTTCAGAGTTGTTTTCAAGGTCGAGTGCCGAGTCTAAAATATTGATACCGAAAACATAAAGCAGTCTGAACACGATCTATACTGACAAGCGGCCATTTCACAAGCTAGTTTGAGACCTTGCTCTATTTTAGAATCTATCCAGCTGGTGCACAAAATTAAATCAACATTGAATCAACAATTTGACGTTCTGATGTTGAACCAACGTTGATTCGATGTTGGTTCAACGTTATATGCCCACTGGGTATTTCATAATCCTAGCAACTAGTTAAGCTGTCGCGATATTAATTGAAGTTATCAGAATTCTATGCATCTTTTTACTGTATGCTATTTGCTACAGGCGCGGGTAATTACAGAATAGCATTCAATCGTATGGGAGAAAATATTCAGCTTGACTCTGTGATATCAATGATTTTATTATCATTTAAAAGATCACACTCATAAGAACTGGACATTAGAGATAAAGAGTAGGGAATTTTAAGGTTAGTAAAGGATAGCAATAATTTACTGGAGATGAATATTGGGTTTAACAGCAATCAAAGTACTAACAATACTAATAAATCTGTCAGAATATATGGCGATAACGCGTCACCAGCTTTTGCTGGCTTTAGCATGATTTGTTCTGCGTGGATTATTATATCTAACGTATTTGTTCTCTTCTGTTTTGTAAAACATCGAAAAATCATAAACAAAAGCACATTTACGATTCACATTTTGACACTGAGTTTCAATGACTTAATGGTGGGAATTTCAACATTGCCAGTTTATATTACAACTGTTACCACTGAAATTACGTATGAATTCTGCATGTTCCGGTTTGTTATGTTTCTCTCCGCACAAGTAGTTGTTTTGTTTCACATACTTGGAATATGTGTTTATCGTTTTCTGATCGTGTGTCAAGCTAAATCACGACTGAGAAGAAGAAATCAGGGCCGTCTAATTGTCATTTATGTGCTGGTCATATGGATTGTTACTTTATTAATACTCAGTTCAACATTTATAGTTTGGGGTAAATACAGACATGTATTAAGTATATGTTCGATAAACGAACTGTTCCAGGAGAACTATAAAATAATTGTTACATACTGGCTTATTTTGTTTATAGTGCCATCAATGTTTACAAATGTTATATATTTAGCTATGATATCACGGCTTTGTTTCTATACGCGAAAAATAGCTCCAGTGAACTCGTACAATATGTCGGCGCCGCAGCCATCGTCATCAAATTGCGCCAATTCTTATAATTCTGTAGGAAGCAGCGAGACAAATAGAAATAAAAAAGATGGCGTTGTACGCAATGATCACTTATATATAAACGCTGGTGGAGAGGAAAGAGTCGATTGCAACCAAGAAAAGCGTGACCTATGGGCGAACAATCGTCAACACTCAAAAGCTACTGGTAGCGAATCTGACAAGAATGCCACAAAAACTGGTGACAATGAGAGTGAGGAACAAACTAGCGGCAATTCAGACGTGACCAGCATGCAAAGTTTTAAGAGTCAGAAACAAGCTCTGATTACAGTTGGTAAGCCTAATTTGATATTTGAACTACTGACTTTAATAAACAAACTTCTCTTGTTTTTCACGAATATTTTTATCAAGCTTAACTGTTTTATTATATAATTTATTGAAGTTGCAAAGTTTTAAGAGTCAGAAACAAGCTTTTATTACAGTTGGTAAGCCTTGTTTGATATTTGAACTATTGACTATATTTTTTGTCAAGCTTAAATGTTTTATATAATTTATTGACTTGAAGTTAAAAAGAAAATGAAGGAAAGAAAAAATTCCCCACGTATATGTCACAAATGAACATGTCAGTTTTTGTTTCTTATATTTTCACTTGAACAATCACATTTGGTATAGGTCGTTTGAGAAAAAGTGGAGGGCAAAAAATTGATTTAATTTCTTTATTAATGAATAAGTTTTCATGAAATTTTGCGTACCTTAATCTATTATCAATACGAACTTAGGCAAGGAAATTCAGAATTTCTTGACTTTTAAATAAACAGTAACTTTATTAATTCTTACCATTTTTCTTCTCATTTTTATGCCATTCGACGTCGTTTGAAAATTTGGATGACGGATGGACGGACGGACGACGGATACGTGCCTAAACTATAAGCTTCTCTATGAGCCTATGGCTCAGGTAAGCAAATAAGAATAGTTGGTGTGATAAATATACTGTTTAACGTCCACGGTATCAGCTATGGCCATGCCGGGACGGTCATTTAACCTAACCACACTATTCCTGAGCAGGCTTAGACCTCCTAAGCGGTTAAGGCCCGGTCCCACAGAGCTTGCAACCTCACCGCGATCTATCCGCTACTAAAAAACTCACAGTCGCAGAGAGGTTGTAGAGGTCGAGGAGAGGTTTTATAATGGTCGCAACAAGGTCGCCGAGCAGTCGCCGATCAAAATTAGTCGCATCGAGTCTTTTGAGCAAGCACAAAAGACAAGCCGCGACCGATTTTGATCGCCGACTGGTTGCAATGGTTTTCTGGAAGTCGCCGATCGTATTATTTCAGTCGCCGATCGGTTTCAGCAACACTTTGGCTCTGAAATAGTTCCACCTTGCTGTGACCTATCGGCGATCTTTCGGCGACTGATCGGCCACTGCTCGGCGACTTATCGGCGACTGACTACTGGTGAGACGGCGACTGATCGGTGACCGATCGGCGACTGGTCGCCGACAGGTTTGCAGTGTGGTCCGATAGCTGGCCGAACGATCGGCGACTGGTCGCCGACTGGTTTCAGCGTGCGCCGATAGATTGTCGAAGGTTTGCAGTGCCAGCTTTAAAACGAAAAGATGTCTTCGCATCCTGGCATCATTTTATTATCATTTTTTTACCCGCGATAATAATTATTTCAATTTGAACGGAGAAATATTATTTCATGCGAACGTGTACAACTGTAAGTAGTACAACCGTGTCAGCCGTGAACAAACAATTAATAACTGCTTAACAGCATTTTCTCTTCCGACTTCATCTTTGACAAATCTGCATTTTTGGAATTTCTAATTGAAATTCATGATAAAGAGCAAAATTTGTATTGTGACGACTACAGCAAGCGCATGTATGACGCTAATTGTGACGTAACGTCAACGTTATTTCAAACGTCAGTTGGTAACGTCTTCAAAATGACGACACCCTCGACATCGCTTGTGTGAAACATTACCTATTTCGGATTTTTTGTGGACGTTAAGACTTACAAACAGATAATGATGGAATTATAAAGAATGAATTTCTTTCTTGGGATTTTATTGAGGAAATTCATTGCTTTAAGAAATATTGAATCGCCGAGCCGGGCTTATCTCCTTTCATTGAGCGAGTAGTGATACACGGAATTCAAGCGCGTGTGAGCAGTCTCATCCCATGGGCAAGATAGAATTTTCCAGCACCTCTAAAAATAGAACAAACTTTGTCTCGTAGGTAAGAAATAGAGATTATTACACGGTTGTTTTAATCCCAGCCCTGATCTCAGCCCGAGTTGACGGTATCGTCCCGAGCCCGGAGCTCAGCCCGAGTTGACGGTATCGGCCCGAGCCCGAAGGGCGAGTGCTGATACCGTCAACTCGGGCTGAGATCAAGGCTGGGATCAAAACAACCGTGTAATGATCTTTTTATCATACTTTTTTTTTTTATAGAATTAAACTTTTGTAAGAAAACGTGCATTTTTTTTGGTTCCAATAAAATATGTCTGTTGGATGAAATAATATGGATCAAGTCGGAAGATCATGGTTGGCGAGCGCCATTTTTCTTTCAGCTGGAAATACTACTGTAAAATCAAGAAAACACAACACAATCGTTAGGTATTTTGATCGTAAATGGCTCAAATTACAAAATAAAACTTACCGAGAATGATTTTCTGGTATTAGAACAAGCTACACAGCCTCTGCGTGTCCACTTCCAACCAGTAGACGTGCGGCAATAAAACATGGCGGCAGACGTCCTTTTGGCCGTTGAGTTGTAATGATGACGTCAGCGACAGCACTTGACGTTAGCGCCAAATTTGAGGGCTGATACAATGGCTGAGATTATAAGTATCTTTTATTGGTGTGAGGTGTGGTTAGAAAAATCTGTCACGCGGGTCACTGATCGGCATCACGAGGCTTGCCTTGTGATGCCGAACAGTAATCCCGAGTGACGGATTTTTCTATCCGCACCTCACATCTGCCATGAAAGAAATTTTTTCTTGCACATAGCGTTTTGTTTTAACTTTAGAACTTGTAAAAATGCCTAATTTTAGTGCTTGAGAGGTTTCTATTTGATTTTGAAAGTAAGCGCCGCTTTCAACGATCGCCATTCGGTTCTTTATGTCAACCTCTGGCGTGCATAAACTGACGTCATTTCTGTTGTCTTCGTTACGTCATCATGTACAGCCAACGTCACTTGACGACGCATGTACGTGACTTCCATTACAATCTGTGCATTGAATGCTTGTGATTTTTATCCGGTCCTGGGTGAGATAACATGGGTGAGATAAGATTTGTAGGTACAGGGGAAACACGCGGATATCCTTATCCACAGTGCAAGAAATTTCTGTCTCGCCATACACGTGATGTGATCTCGGCCCTACACGTGGTCTTTGAACAACAGGGCTGAACAGCGCTTTCTGACAGGGCTATATTGGTTTAGCCAAATATCTCGTATCAAGGGCAATACTAGTAAAAGTTTATGATAAACGTTTCTCCATTAGAAATAAATTTTGCAGTAACATTGCAGAAAGGTTTAGGAAACGTTTCTCCAGTCTAAATCTTAATTATAAACTTTAATTAAGAACATAAGTGGCAATAAACAATTTCAATTTTCAGATTTTTTTTTTAAATTAAGAAAAGAAAATGAGTTGAACTTCCGATGATGAGGCTCCTCTGTATCCCGTGTATTTGGAATGCTGGCATGCACGCAATAAGGGGTCGCGGAAATACGTGACAATATTGAATGATGTAAGATGAAAACGTTAGAATCGGCATTGCAGCTAAAATTACCTTACAAGCAAACAGGTCGATCGGGAAATATGCTTATTCATAACCTACAATCTATCAGAGTACATGCTACTGGAAAGAATATACTCGCATAAAATAGCTAATTGTGAACCTGATTTGAATTCCAATTTCAAAATTTGAAATTTTGAAAGAAGGAAGTCGGTAGTTTTGTATTATTAATTTCGGCTACAAAAGTAGATTTTATTGGTACGCTTGCGTTAAAATAAGCATTATTAAACGCACTTGATTTGTCTTAGTAATTAAATTCGATTAATCAAAATTCAATCTGGAAAAGAGAAAGTTTTGAAATACGAAACTGTGGTGAAATTAACTACCACGTGCTCTAAAGGATTTAGCCACGTGCTATAAAGGATTTAGCCAACGTTTAAAAAACGTTACGAAAATGTTGTGTCCAGAGAGATCGTATTCAAATAAAATCACAGATAAGAGCTGTCATTTCCCCTCTCTGTCTCTTTCAAGACTTTTGTTATAAATCTTAACCATCTGCAGACACCTTTAGATTACCTATATTTACATAATTAAGAAGACTCGTGCAGCTTATTTGGAATAAGTTGGTACCCATCGAAATCAAGGAAATACACATTTCAGAATAAAAAGGGGCATTAATTATGCAATAGTCATCAAAATGGCATGAAATGTGGCACACACATTACATCACATATTCATGATATCGCCAATGGGATGCGATTATTAGGACGGAAAAATATAACGTTGGAGCAACGTTCATAAAACGTTGACTGCAACTATACCGTAGAGCGTGGAACATGTTCAAATGTTGAAATATTCCAACTATGGTTTGAGGGCTGGATTTGGATTTGGATTGTTTCAGTTCCTGGTCTTTGCATACTTTTTACTTTTACTAAACGTTGGTCTCAGACAAACCTTCATACAACCAAACACAAACGCTGTGGAAACGTTTCTTGTTAGCTGGGTTCTTACATGGGAGGTAACCATGAAGGTACACCAGCCATTGTTCCTTCTATAGTTACGTTACTAATACTACTATTCATTTACCAAAGGGTGGGGGTCTCACCCTATAGGAAATTTACATAGAGTTCTGCCCACGCTCGGAATTTAATCTTAATATGCATAAAGATTGTCAAGCACATGAGTCTTGCATTTGTTATATATTTATCCATTGATCTATTTCAGTATTTAAATAACAGCAGTTTTTGTATTTTTCGAGGAAAATTTTGGTGCCTTTGTTTTAATCCCCCCAGAGCTATGAAATTTTAGATTTTTGTACCTAATTTTGTCTCAAAACGATGCCTAGTAATTTGTGAGTATGTATGTAACATAATTGTAGATCAGTGTATCAAATGAAAATATCCACATAAAATTTCAACTGAAATATCCCCATATTTCAGATCCATTAATTATTTTCAATAAATTAAAATGTTGATTTTAGTTTGTTATAGTTCTTGTCAACCTATGAAATTCACAACAAAATTGACCACACATGTGTTGGTAATGATATTAAAAAATCAAGAAAAATTAAAACCGGTAACATTATTTTTTTAGAGTTTTTATGTTAACAGTCAAATTTTTCGAAAAGTGTAAAATCCACATTATTCACAGAAATTTGTTTTTGGTATCTTTGTGTTTCATTGTTAGGCCAATTTTATGTGTCTGTCATGTTTTGCATTGCCAAGCCACATAAGACGTTTCTGTTTCTATGATAAAAGGTATTTTTCCGAGATAATGGCACCTTGTTGTACTCCACAGTGGAACTTTGAATATATTCATGATAAGTCTTAATTAAACGAATGTTTATCGTTTATTCTTCTAATTTCATGAGAAGTATACTTATCAGTTTGGAAAGCAACTGTCTAACAGTTGTTAAATTGATTAAAGAATAATGGTAAATCACGGTAGGATAATTACATGCATTTGTAGAAAAGTGTCAAGCTTCGCCCTTTTAACCTACTGACAAGCAGGAGAGTGATACATTAAAAGGTGGAAGGAAGACTCAAAACCTGTTTCTTCCTGAAACAAATCCAATCTGACTTAAGATTGGTAATGAATGCAACCATGTACATAAAGTATTCAGTGTTTATAGCATTGTGTCTCTTTCAGAAAGTTCAATATTTCAGCTAGCTTATTCACATGTAAATAATAACATCCGGTGTCCAGATTAATCGGTTATCTATTCTTACCCATAGGTAAGCTTACCCTTAAGTAAGGTATGGGATGGAACTAAGTATTTACTGTTGTTGCAATTAGAAAAGCTTTATTGAATACAATCTTGGTGCTTTTGTGCAAATCTGACACTATATCAGTAGTAAAAATGGATCACCCTGACTTACACCTCAATTGAAAAGAAACTTAAGTAGTCAAATTGACTAAAGGGGACAATTAGCAGTCAAGCAATTATTCATATATATGTATTTGCTTTGTATGATATACTTTACACAAATAAAAATATTTATGCATGCAATTCAGCTACAGAATTAGTACATTTTATGTATGCAAATTGTTTAGGGTAAAATAGTTTTTTTTATAAACCTTTTAAATCCGGGTTATTAGCATGTAGAACAATCTGTTATGATTGTTTGTTATGTGTATGTATACTAATTGTTATACAACAAAAGGAAGTGGTTCTGCTAACTTATTCACACTTAATTCTGACATGAGTTTCTCTCTTAAAATCTACCTTCATAAATATTAGGTAATATTTGACAATGTTACCGGTTTCCAAATGTCATAAAATTCTAAAGGTATTGAGAGGATACACAGGGCCTACTTTGCTAGCAATTTCAAAGGTTGACAAAGACTGCAACCCTTTTAAATTTTAAGTTGAAAATCATGTTTTGGTAATTTCAGCCTTAATTATTTTATAGTTTCAGACTTTATGTTTCGAGAAAAACATGTGTATTTATCTATTCAATCACAAATGGTATTGAAGGTATCTATAAACAGTCCTTTTACAATTCTAGTTCAAAGTTTATGAAATTAAGGAAAGCATATACTTTAAGACTAAAAAAATGAATGGCAGGTATCAGGAAAAAAATGGAGTACCTCAAGGTGCTCTCCTGAGACCTAAAATACCTTTTTGAAGATAATAAATACATATTTATAGTTGATAGGACAGTGGCACTTAGCATGCATAGTAACAAGAAAATCCAAGTGTGGGCACATATGAGACCCCCCCTTACCATATGGTCTGAAAAGTGCTCACTCATTACTAGGTAAACAAGAGGTTTCAGCAATAATGGACCAATCATTTGAAAAGAATTTTCTTATATGTTTCTCCTTAATAGGGAGTTTTTGCCCATATAAAGGCTGGATATTAATAATCTGTACAACAGTGGCTGTTCCAAAAACGGCACCATTCAAGCGTATGATATCAAAGATTAGAAACATCTTTTAACATGAAGTTGATCTGACAATTTTTGTTTACTTGTCAGAAAATTCTGAATTTCCTTGCCCGAGTTCATATAAGTAATAGATTAAGGTATGCAAAGTTCATGAAAATTTATTGAGTAGTAAAGATGTTAAATCAATTTTTTGCCCTCCACTTTTTCACAAACGGTCTATAATGTTTAATAATTTCGGCGGTGTTCATAACATGTATATATAATATTCTTTCTCGTTCAATTCTCATAAAGGAGTTTCTCTTGAGACTCATGGGAACGGTCTTATAACTCCTAGCATCGAGTCTGTCCGTGTTCTGTCAAAACTGAAAAAGAGAGTTGTTTTGTATAAAAGATTTAAAAAGTAGAATCTTGTATTATAAAAGGCGATTATATAAACAAAAAGCCTACAATGACACACACACAAAAACTATTAAGAACATAAAGAGGTTCTCGAAATAACCAGAAACCAACTCATTATAACAAGAAGCCAACTCATAATAACGAGAAACTAACTCGTAATAACGAGGAAACCATCTCATTATAACAAGAACTCGTTTTTCGAGAAGCCTACTCGAAGTAACGAGAAGCCAGCTCTTTATAACGATAAACCCATTCGTTATTATGAGAAGCCAACTCCTTATTACGAGAAGCCAGCTCGTTATTACGTGAAGTTAACCCGTAATAATGAGAACCCAACTCGTTATTACGAGAAAACAATTCAATATAAAGGGCAATAACTCATGTGCTCGGAAGCAGCCAACCAGTGTGCTTTATTTTGAGTTTGAGAATGTACTCAAGTTTTATAACCTCTGGGCCTGGCACCATGCGTCCGTCCAGCTCATAATATGCACTATAAGTCCGCGATTATACTTTACAGTTAAAGAAGAGATACATACCTGTTTAAAGTAGGCGTGGCTTTGGAAAGGTGACTGATAAAACGTTTTTCAACATTGTGATGAGTTCTATTCACACAGTTCTAATGACTTATTGCAGGACTTGTTTTGGGCGTTTTCGACGTCTGTGTGGCTCCGTTCCTCGTACTGTTTGCTGTGGAAGCCAACATCGACAGTGAGGTACCTAGAAACTGGAAGCTTCTTGTCATGACTATGTTAACATTCAACTCTGCCATCAACCCCATCATATACACCTGCAAGTTCGCGAGTTTCAGAAAGGCAATGGAAAAGACATTTCAGACGATGCGTTGTAAGAAGTGTTGTTGGTGGTAAAATGTATTGATGTCTAAGTGCGCTTTTCTTAGGATACCACTCCAGAAACTGCACCGCCATATCACGTCTGTTAAACGCGCAGTTCTATTCCCACAAGGAAATTTTTAAAAAAAGCTAGAGAGACTTTGGTGTGTTGGAAGAATGAAATTGAATGAAAAACGTTTGTTGTCGTAGTTTTCTCATCACTGTTCACACATTTGCAACATTATACTAAACTCCGTTCATTAATTCTGAAAGTGGGCTTGTCGCTGCTCATACTTGTATAAGCTAATCAATCCAGATCAGACTGTGCATAGTGATAAAGCTAGACTTCCACCGAGTTCTCATCAAGGTCTCATGTATGTTAGTATGGCGTCTGATGCTGCAGTAACGTGCACATAACAGCAAATTCAAACTTCAGAAACCTGTCCGCCAACGAAAATTGACATCCTAAAGTCATACATATTCACAAACATTTCACGTGGGCATCACGCAGGTCATTCGGGTAGTAACTGTTGGCCCTCCGACAAAGTCACACGAAGGCTAATTCCAGAAGAAGAAAAAACGTTTTGAAGTACGACTACTTTTTTATTAAAAAAATCAAGTTACTGTATGAGCTACATTTTTTTCTGTTTGACAACGCAGAATATTAGCATTGAAAACCAGACCCAGTTTCTTTACCATATTTTGAACACTTGTTTTTGTTTGTGTCATGTTTTCTCAGTAAAAAAAATCAAAAGTTGTATACAAATAAACAACGTGACAGTTGTCATCCGACTCAGAAGCGAACTCCAGGGCCATAAACGTCCTTGCAGTTATTTGTTTCTTCCTTTATAAACTCAGATCAGCTTTCGCATATATGCAGATGGAAATATCGCATGCATGCATGCGAGCGGGTTCAACTTTGGTTGGTTAGCTGGTTGTTTCGGGTGTAACATCCCATTGATAAAGTATTTCAGTTTATATCGGACCGTCTTCCAGAGAGAGAGAGAGAGAGAGAGAGAGAGAGAGAGAGAGAGGGGGGGGGGGTTGGCGTGGAGAGAAAAGAGAAATGATAGACGAGAGAAAAAATCCAGCAATCCCCGCCCGCACCTACTGCACCTACAAGGAACCTCTCAGCTTACATTCAAACTCAGCACCACGAGGTTAACTTTGACTTCCGGTTGACTCTGATCAGACTGCTTTCTGTTTCGACGATGTAGTAATTTCATTAAGATCTTCCTTGCGTATACATCTTTGTTACGATGTAGGGGTGGTATACTAAAGGAGGGAGTAGTTTACTAAAAAGTGAAAGGAGGGGTGAAGGGTGGGGAGGGGCGTGTCAAGCGACTAGGTCGGAAGTTTTGGTGGTAGATTGAATAAGGTGGTGTGTTTGGAAGGGGATCATGTCGAGGGGTGAGAGTTTGTGTTGTGGACTAATTGAGGAGAGGGAGTTGTAGGTAGTATGGGGGAGATTATTTCTAGTATTACTTTTTTTAGAGTGGGGGAGAGGGGGAAGATTAGACTGATTAAGGGAAGCTGCAATAAGTTTGTGAGGTGCACGGTTTGGTCTTTGTATTCAGCTTTGCCGTTCTAAAGCATTATTGGTAACAGATGTTCTTTATTACATATTGTGGAAAGCTGTAATATGTGCGTTAAAATAGCGCCAGTGAACCTCATTACGGCGCACTGGCACTGATATGACATGGTTTGGACGTTGTTTGCCGGTAGCGAAGGACTATGATGAAACACTAAAAACCTCATTCTTTGTGATTTTATGCGGTGTGATCAATTTCAAACCGAGACAGAATTATCTAGATGATAAGCTTGTTGTCTCGCAGACTGATTTCGCATGCGCACAGCATGTATCAGAATACTAACCCCACCCGCACACAAAACTATTTATAGCGACCACTATATATGGTATTAAAAGACATTTCCAACCTGTCCGATGTACAGTCTCGAGTTGAAAATCTAGCATTGCATTTTCATGGAAGTAAGCCCAGCATACTACGAAGGGCAAAGCCACAGGACACATTGATGAGAAATCGGCGGAAGTCTAGCTTTATCACTATGCACAGTCTTGCCTGGATTGATTAGAGCAGCGAAAACCCCAGTTTCAGAATTAATGAAAGGAGTTTAGGGTTTCTTTTTATTTAAATTGGTTATTATAATATACACTGCTTAAAATATTTAAAGGAGCACCTAAATAATATTTTTTTTCAATAGAGCACATTTACTTTCAACTGAGTCAGACATGGAACTTCCAATCATTTTGCCGTTTTAAAAGATGGTTGCGGTTACTGCCTGAATAAATTTTGATCCAATATTTATCCTGCCCATGTCCATGGACTAATTTCTGTAAAACTGGAATTTTGGTGATCAATGCTAGTTTCAGAACAGGTGAAAAACATGAAAATTTAAGCTAACATCGAAACGACAATTTTGTCTTTAAACTAAATGTCTGACAAGGGGACTTGTTTTAAAGGATCACTTTGAACTCAAGTTTATTAGGTTTTACAGTTCCAGAAAAAAGTGTCATTCTAGAAATTTCGAAAATTGCAAAATTGATTTCCAAAAAATGAGCAAGGCATCAGTTGTATTGATATTCTTGAAGTCTTACATGCCGATCTATCTTCAAAATGCTGCAAAAGAATTGGAGATTCTTGGCCACTAATGGTCAAAGGGGGAGTCTCCATAAGGGCCATTTTCTGGTTACCTGTTACCTGGAGGGAGTATTAATGTGAATGCAGTTATTATCCTCTCACACCACGAAGTGGTGAGGGGATATAGGTTTTGTCCCGTACGTAAGTACGTACGTACATACGTACGTACGTATGTTCACCTTTTGTCATCGCTCTAGCACTTACATTTCTCAACGGATTTTAAAATAACTTCACACAAGTGTAGGGCATGACAATATCTCGAGCAAGTTCGACTTTCAGGGTGCTGCACCCAAGGTCAAGGTCACTGTGGCTATTTTTAGAAAAACTTTGTCAGCGCTCTAGCGCCTACATTTCTCAACGGATTTTAAAATAACTTCACACCAATGTAGGGCATGACAATATCTCGAGCAAGTTCGACTTTTAAGGTGCTGCACTCAAGGTCAAGGTCACTGTGGCTATTCTTAGAAAAACTTTGTCATCGCTCTAGCGCCTACATTTCTCAACGGATTTTAAAACAACTTCACACAAATGTAGAGCATGACAATATCTCGAGCAAGTTAGACTCTCAGGGTGCTGTGCCCAAGGTCAAGGACACTGTGGCTATTTTTAGAAAAACATTGTCATCACTCTAGCGCCTACATTTCTCAACGGATTTTGAAGTAACTTCACACAAATGTAGGGCATGATATTATCTTGAGCAAGTTTGATTTTAAGGGTGCTGCGCTTAAGGTCAAGGTCACTGTGGCTATTTTTAGAAAAACTTTGTCATCGCTGTAGCGCCTACATTTCTCCATGGATTTTAAAATAACTTCACACAAATATAGGGTATGACAATATCTCGAGCAAGTAGTCTTGTGTGAGGGGATTTGTATCGCCTGCGATGCCTTGTTTCCCTTAGACCCGCGCAGCGATAGGCATTAATCAATATTAGTAGGAATGTCATATCGATGTCCATATCCACGGATCTGTACAGGTGTTGAACTTCTCGGAAGCCGGTTTTGTCATCACTATTTTTAATATTTTATCAGCAAAATAACATTAGGAAGGAGCTGGATGGAAACATTTTTAATTTTTAACAATATGGGTTTTCATTTTCTTTTTCTCAGATCAAATCAATTTACTTTTCTCACTTGCTCCTTTTCGTTGTAATAAGTCTTCCCCCCTGATATTTCGGTCAAATTTCGTAAGGATTGGCGAGAAATTAGATCTGATTATTGGTCAGTTTCAGCGGTTTGTTTTAGTTTCTGACAACAAAAACATAAAACAGTTATAATACTTTTAGTAATGAAATCATGATAGTTCGATTCCTTCAACGGTCTCATATTTATGGAAAGATTAAGCATGATTCAGATACCCATCCACCCACATAGTTTTTCTCGTTTCTTTTTTCTTTTTTAATCTTTTGTCCCGTCCATCGGACTCGCGAAATAGACTGGTTGCCTGGTGCTTCTGCGGCAGAGCTGCTAGACCTGGGTGTCATTTACCACAGGCCGAGTAATACTAGTGCCCTACAAAATCAGAGGCAACATCTCGGCTGACTTAAATATTGTTTACTGGGACGTTAAACCACAACTCAACAACAGCAACGACAACCTGTTCCTTTAGATTTTCTGTTTTGACAAAACTGTTTAAAAGTTATATATAAAGTGTGAATTTCGGCGTGTTGCTAAGCTGCTCTATTTAAAACATCTAAGATAAAAAAAATTAGGATTAGTATAACTTTCTACGGTTTTCTGCGAACAAAAATAAAAACACAGCCGTACCACGACAAAACAAACAAATTGGCATGTGATCCCTGCGAAAACTCAGATCAGCTTGTGCATTCGCCCAAATCGGACCTGGGTCTTCGCTGTCCGCACAGACGTAGCTTAGACCATTGGCTGTCCTGTAAGCGCACAGCAAAGACTCTGATCAGTCTGGGCGGCTGCCAAGGCTGATCTGAGACTTCGCATGTCTCTATGGCACTGCGTTGGTTTTGTTGCGACGCAGCTTAAATTACTGCGTTTTATACATGAATGTCGTTCTTTAATACATATCGGATTGATTATTGATTTCTGACCTTCATTGTCGTTAACAGGTGTTAATTTTAGAATTGCATTGTTTTCATAAGACGTGTGACCGAATTTGTTTTCACACCTTCCGACCGGCGGCGTGTCGACTGATTGATTGTTTGGGTTTAACGGCTCTTTGAGACAGTATTTCAGTCTATATCAGGCCATCTCCCAGAGAGAGAGAGAGAGAGAGAAAGACGAGAGGAATGATAGACGAGAGAAAAAAATTTCAAACCACCCCCACCCGCACCTACTGCGAGCACAGTAGGCCCTTGCCCTACTATTATCCAAATTAGTAGGACGCCCCTATGCTGGAAGTTATACCAGCGTCATCGCACCACCCAACCACCCCGGCGTGTCGATGACTTCTAGGTAATGAGGTAATATCGGATTTTATTATCCATAATCGATGAATCCTCATATAATAAACATGTGACTTATACAGTATATTAAAGTGTATTGTCAACAAATTCCAATCAGCTTGCGCAAACTGATCAGACACTGTTCGGACTTATCAGTTTGCGTATATCAGAGGCTGATAAGTTTGCGCTGATGCACAGGTTTATCATCGTAAGTACTCATTTTAGCAGAAATACAGAAAAAAGTGAAAAGGATATCTTTCAAGATTCCCTTCTAGCTTCAATTAAAACAGTCATATATTGAAGGGACAAACTTTCATTATGAACAGAAATATTACAAATAAAGTAAAGGATAACACATACACGTGTATTTTTAAAGCCTTGCAAGAAAAATGTTTCATAGCAATTTTTTTTGTCTCGCCTGCAATAGCAGAAGCTAGACATAGGTATTGCTTTTCCGTCTTCGTCGGCGGCGGAGGCGTTGGCGGCGTAAACTTTTGTCGAGTTTTCTGGTTAAGCTCTGTTTCGCTGGAACCGTAACGGCTAGAGTCTTGTAACTTGGTACATGTTTACATCTAGAAGAGGGAAGCTGAACACAACCATCATAATTAGGTCATGACCTATATATAGCGCTTCAGCGACTTTGCAAATTTGCGTCAAGTTTTCTGGTTAAGCTCTGTTTCTCAGGAACTATAGGGACTAGAGTCTTGAAACTTGGTACATGTTTACATCTAGAAGAGGGAAGCTGAACACAACCATCATAATTAGGTCATGACCTATATTTTATGCTTCAAAGACTTTGCAAATTTGCGTCAAGTTTTCTGGTTAAGCTCTGTTTCTCAGGAACTATAAGGGCTAGAGTCTTGAAACTTGGTTCATGTTTACATCCAGAAAAGGGAGCTGAACACAACCATCATAATTAGGTCATGACCTATATTTTAAGCTTCAGTGACTTTGCAATTTTGAGTCTAGTTTTCTGATTAAGCTCTGTTTCTCAGGAACTATACGTTTACGTCTAGAAAAGGGAAACTGAAAGCAAACATCATCAGTAGGTCATGACCGATATTTTACGCTTCGACGACTTTACAAAGTTTCGTCAAGTTTTCGGGTTAAGCTTCATTTCTCAGGATCTATAAGGACTAGATTCATGAAACTGGGTTCATGTTTACATCTAGAAGAGGAAATCTGAACGCAACCATCATAATAAGGTCATCACCTATATTTTATGCTTCATTGACTAAGTCAATTTTTGTTAAGTTTGCTGCTTTAGCTCCATTTCTCAGGAACTTAAAGGGCTAGATTCATGAAACTTGGTTCATGTTTACATCTAGAAGAGGGAAGCTGAATCCAGCCATCATTATTAGGTCATGACCTAGATTTAATGCTTCACTGACTTCACAAATTTTTGTCAACTTTTCTGATTCAGCTCTGTTTTGTGACAATGCGCTAGCAGGCGAGACACCGCATTCCGTGGAATTCTTGTTATCCATAGCGATGAATCCTTACACGACGTTACGAGGAAATCTTCACGGGTGACCATGATTTAGTTTCTTACAGTCAACATTTTTTTCGACAGTAATATCTTAAGAGTCTCCTAATTATGAATGAGCAAATCTGCCAGTCAATAATGCGATTCTATGGATTCTAATTTTCTACCCTCGGATAGACAAAACATATTTCGTTTTTTTTTTTTTTTTGTTTTTTTTATAAATTCGCCCCACCACACTCAACCAGAACTGTTAGCACAAACATTAGCAATTATATAATAATTAATAGATTGACCGAACACTACCATAAAATATGTAATTATTTGTTTGCAATCTGTTCATTCGTTTATTCGCTTTTTCTTTCATTCTTTCTTTCTTAATCAGACTATTTAAATATTCTTCCTTTCTTAATTAGATCACAAAAGCACACATGAAATATACAAACAAAACACGAATACCAAGAAACAATGTGCTTTAAGCCTTTGCTCAGTATAGGCGGATTCGGACTTAATCTATTTAAGACATAATTATGAGCGAGGTTGTTTCGAAAAGCGACTTTCTGTACGTTTAGAGATCCATGGAAGAAACTTATAGTATACTTATTTTATAATGAATTACATCAATGTAAACCTTGTAAAAATCTCACATTGGTGATGACTTATAAAAGTTTTAAAGAAAATGCGATCATTTTCAAATTTTAGGCTGAACATAGCATCTTAGGCATTTTCAACACTCTTCTTATAAAATTTTATGTAATTGAAGCTTCAAAGGTCAAAAGCCGATGGCAGAACCAAAACATGAATTTAATTTGTATATTTTTATACCATATTAACGGACAAAAACTGAAGTTTATGATCATACCTTATAAAAATTTGTCGTAAAATCATGTATGAATTAAATTTCACATTTTCATTATATTCCAATTTAATTGCATGTATAACACCCGAACGGATTTGAACAGGTAAGCTCTTGGATAAACCCGTAAGTCGCTATCGGTAGTTTCCGCCATATTGAAGCATTAAGTTCCCTTTGATGCCATACTTTTCAAAGCTTGAACGGAATTGATGAAACAGCATTGATTCAGTGTGTTTTCGAGGTCGAGTGCCGAGTCTAAAATATTGATACCGAAAACATAAAGCAGTCTGACCAAGATCTATACTGACAAGCGGCCATTTCACAAGCTAGTTTGAGACCTTGCTCTATTTTAGAATCTATCCAGCAGGTGCAAAAAATTAAATCAACATTGAATCAACAATGTGACGTTCTGATGTTGAGCCAACGTTGATTTGATGTTGGTTCAATTTTATATGCCCAGTGGGTATTTCATAATCATAGCAACTAGTTAAGCTGTCGCGATATTAATTGAAGTTATCAGAATTCTATGCATCTTTTTACTGTATCCTATTTGCTACAGGCGCGGGTAATTACAGAATAGCATTCAATCGTATGGGAGAAAATATTCAGCTTGACTCTATGATATCAATGATTTTAATTATCATTTAAAAGATCACACTCATAAGAACTGGACAGTAGAGATAAAGAGTAGGGAATTTTAAGGTTTGTAAAGGATAGCAATAATTTACTGGAGATGAATATCGGGTTTAACAGCAATCAAAGTACTAACAATACTAATAAATCTGTTAGAATATATGGCGATAACGCGTCACCAGCTTTTGCTGGCTTTAGCATGATTTGTTCTGCGTGGATTATTATATCTAACGTATTTGTTCTCTTCTGTTTTGTAAAACATCGAAAAATCATAAACAAAAGCACATTTACGATTCACATTTTGACACTGAGTTTCAATGACTTAATGGTGGGAATTTCAACATTGCCAGTTTATATTACAACTGTTACCACTGAGATAACGTATGAATTCTGCACGTTCCGGTTTGTTCTGTTTCTCTCCGCACAAGTAGTTGTTTTGTTTCACATACTTGGAATATGTGTTTATCGTTTCCTGATCGTGTGTCAAGCTAAATCACGACTGAGAAGAAGAAATCAGGGTCGTCTAATTGTCATTTACGTGCTGGTCATATGGATTGTTACTTTATTAATACTCAGTTCAACATTTATAATTTTGGGTAAATACAGACATGTATTAAGCATATGTTCGATAAACGAACTGTTCCAGGAGAACTATAAAATAATTGTTACATATTGGCTTATTTTGTTTATAGTGCCATCAATGTTTACAAATGTTATATATTTAGCTATGATATCACGGCTTTGTTTCTATACGCGAAAAATAGCTCCAGTGAACTCGTACAATATGTCGGCGCCGCAGCCATCGTCATCAAATTGCGCCAATTCTTATAATTCTGTAGGAAGCAGCGAGACAAATAGAAATAAAAAAGATGGCGTTGCACGCAATGATCACTTATATATAAACGCTGGTGGAGAGGAAAGAGTCGATTGCCACCAAGAAAAGCGTGACCTATGGGCGGAAAATCGTAAACACCCAAAAGCTACTGGTAGCGAATCTGATAAGAATGCCACAAAAACTGGTGACAATGACAGTGAGGAACAAACTAGCGGCAATTCAGAAGTGACCAGCATGCAAAGTTTTAAGAGTCAGAAACAAGCTCTAATTACAGTTGGTAAGCCTTGTTTGATATTTGAACTATTGACTATATTTTTTTGTCAAGCTTAAATGTTTTATATAATTTATTGACTTGAAAATTTAAAGAGTAACTACACTTCAGGAACTGACTGAATCAGATCCCAAACCCTATCCCCAACATCAAAGGGAAAGATTGACAAAGACATCCCAACAAACAATAAATTACAAGTGATAAGCTGAGTCAGCAGCTCTTTCCCAAATAGATGGCAACTCAGCTATCTCTATTGAACTAAATAATTTAGACCAACAGACGGGTTACAACGGACTAAGCAAATTATATGAAAAAACATTTAACAATTATTTTTACCTATTTTCTATTTTTATGACAGAAGGATTAAACTGAGAACACAATAAATTAAACAGCACCGAACATAAAACAAATGCAACCGCAACAAAAGTAACGCCTTGGGACGGTCAGTAATAACTACTGGGGGGTTTAAACCGGTTTTACTGTTTCTGTGATGTTTTACCTTATGTATGTTATTATTATTTTTGGTTCGGTTTGGGTTGCTGAGTGGCCACCTTTTGGGAACAAGCTGCTCACTCGGTTGGCCATATGTTCTCTGTATCTTGATTATTTGTAATCTTAGTTGTTTCCAACTATGGTTTGAGGGCTGGATTTGGATTTTGATTGTTTCAGTTCCTGGTCTTTGCATACTTTTTACTTTTACTGGGCCCAAACCTTCACCCTCACCCTCCGCTGCGGTGCACACAATTAGATGGTAGTTCGGTTCGTATGGAGGTCCCCTAACTAATCAGAGTGAAGTTAAAAAGAAAATGAAAGAAAGAAAAATTTCCCCACGTTTATGTCACAAATGAACATGTCAGTTTTTGTTTCTTATATTTTCACTTGTGAACAATCACATTTGTATAGGTCGTTTGAGAAAAAGTGGAGGGCAAAAAATGGATTTAATTTCTTTATTAATGAATAAGTTTTCATGAATTTTTGCGTACCTTAATCTATTATCCATACGAAATTAGGCAAGGAAATTCAGAATTTTTTTACTTTTAAATAAACAGTAACTTTATTAATTCTTACCATTTTTCTTCTCATGTTTATGCCATTCTTACATGGGAGGTAACCATAAAGGTACACCAGCCATTGTTCCTTCTATAGTTACTTTACTATTCATTTACAAAATTACCATGTGGTCTGAAAAGTGTTCACTCATTACTAGGTAAACAAGAGGTTTTAGCAATAATGGACCAATCACTTGAAAAGAATTTTCTTACATGTTTCTCCTTAATAGGGAGTTAATGCCCATATAAAGGATGGGTATTGATAGTCTGTACAACAGTGGCTGTTCCAAAATCTGCACCATTCAAGCGTATGATATCAAATATTTAAGACATCTTTTAACATGTAGTTGATCTGACAATTTTTTATTTACTAGTCAGAAAATTCTGAATTTCCTTGCCTGAGTTCATATAAGTAATAGATTAAGGTATGCAAAGTTTCATGAAAATTTATTGAGTAGTAAAGATGTTAAATCATTTTTTTGCCCTCCACTTTTTCACAAACGGTCTATAATGTTTAATAATTTCGGCGGTGTTCATAACATGTATATATATAATATTCTTTCTCGTTCAATTCTCATAAAGGAGTTTCTCTGGAGACTCATGGGAACGGTCCCATAACTCCTAGCATCGAGTCTGTCCGTGTTCTGTCAAAATTGAAAAAGAGAGTTGTTTTGTATAAAAGATTTAAAAAGTGCAATCTTGTATTATGAAAGGTGATTATATAAACAAAAAGCCTACAATGACACACACACACAAAACCTATTAAGAACATAATAAGGTTCTCGAAATAACCAGAAACCAACTCATTATAACAAGAAGCCAACTTATAACTCGTAATAACAAGGAAACCATCTCATTATAACAAAAACTCGTTTTTCGAGAAGCCTACTCGAAGTAACGAGAAGCCAGCTCTTAATAAGGATAAACCCATTCGTTTTTATGAGAAGCCAACTCCTTATTACGAGAAGCCAGCTCGTTATTACGTGAAGCTAACCCGTAATAATGAGAACCCAACTCGTTATTACGAGAAAACAATTCAATATAAAGGGCAATAACTCATGTGCTCGGAAGCAGCCAATCAGTGTGCTTTATTTTGAGTTTGACAATATATTCAAGTTTTATAACCTCTGGGCCTGGCACATGCGTCCGTCCAGCTCATAAAATGCACTATAAGTCCGCGATTATACTTTACAGTTAAAGAAGAGATACATACCTGTTTAAACTAGGCATGGCTTTGGAAAGGTGACTGATAAAACGTTTTTTTCAACATTGAGATGAGTTCTATTCACACAGTTCCAATGACTTATTGCAGGACTTGTTTTGGGTGTTTTCGACGTCTGTGTGGCTCCGTTCCTCGTACTGTTTGCTGTGGAAGCCAACATCGACAGTGAAGTACCTAGAAACTGGAAGCTTCTTGTCATGACTATGTTAACATTCAACTCTGCTATCAACCCCATCATATACACCTGCAAATTCGCGAGTTTCAGAAAGGCTATGGAAAAGACATTTCAGACGATGCGTTGTAAGAAGTGTTGTTGGTGGTAAAATGTATTGACGTAGAAGTGCGCTTTGCTTAGGATATCACTCCAGACTGTTAAACGCGCTTTTCTATTCCCTCAAGGAAATAAAAAAAAAGCTAGAGAGACTTTAGTGTGTTGGAAGAATGGAATTGAATGAAAACCGTTTGTTGTTGTAGATTTCTCATCACTGTACATAAGGGGGGGGGAGTCCAAATCTGCCCACGCATGGATTTTCTTGTCACTCTGCATGTTTACTATCTTCAACCTTACAACTACAAATATGCGTTTATCTATCTCAGTAAAGACTTTAAGGTCTCAGGAGAGCACCCTTAAGTGCTCCCATTTTTGTGATACCAGCCGTATAATTTATTAATCATAAATCCCCAGCTTTATTCAAGTTTACAGAATGTGAACTACAATAGTAAAAGGGCTCCATATACATATCTTTGATTTGGGTTTATGCTAATGCAACATGCAAACAAAACTTTTTTTTAAAACATTAAGTCGGAAAATATGGCTAAAAGCGACTCTAAAACTATTAAAAAAGAACAGCATCTCAAAATTTATGTATGTTCCAGTCAGTGTTAACCTATGAAATTTCCAGAAAAATAGGCCATATTTTTCCTCTTTATACCAGAGGAATTTCATGAATTTTGGAAACCAGTAACATTGGCACATAGTGCATGATATAGATGAAGGCGATTTGTTAGACAAAAATGCATGTCACAATTAAATGTTAATATGTTCATTGAAACAATTCATTTTCTATTAATATTAATAGTAACCTAAACTACTAATAATGATAAAAAGCTCCATATGCAGATATATTGATCTTATTTCTCTGAGGAATAAATGATTTAATTGTCTGAGGAAAAACTTGAAAACTACATTAACTCCGACCACTCGACAGTGTATAAAGAAAAATAAATACAACATTTAATTTCTCGAAGTAGGGTTTTTTTCTGGGATAATTCCATGCACAAACTGATTTCATTTATTTTTATTATTCTCCTTACAAATATATCAGTAAAAATGGCCTGTGGTTGCATAAGTTTGAAAATTTCCTGTCCTACTATGTGTAAGTCAAATTTGCCCCATTATTATTGTTCTCTTTGCACAAAAGTGCTGAAATCACTTTTTGAAAAGCATTCACCAGTTGTCTACGATTATCATATGAACAACAATATCTGGGTAGAAGTCATCTCTGAAGGAATGTTCAGAATTGCCCTATGATTCACCAGGACACTTGAGGTAGCGAAATAAGTCAAGCGACGCATTGCTAATTTGGAAGAAAGACTTGGCCAAAATCTGTATACTGAAAACAAAACTGTTTGAAATCTGGGTTTACCAATATTCAGATGATTTTTATTAATCCAGACACAAATCTCAGACCAATTTTAAAGAGTAACTACACTTCAGGAACTGACTGAATCAGATCCCAAACCCTATCCCCAACATCAAAGGGAAATATTGACAAAGACATCCCAACAAACAATAAATTACAAGTGATAAGCCGAGTCAGCAGCTCTTTCCCAAATAGGTGGCAACTCAGCTATCTTTACTGAACTAAATAATTTAGACCAACAGAAGGGTTACAGCAGACAAAGCAAATTATAAGAAAAACAGTTAACAACTATTTTTACCTATTTTCTATTTTTAATATAGAAGGGTTAAAATGAAAACACAATAAACTAAACAGCACCGAATATAATGCCAATATCAGAATGATCAGCACATCAAATACTAATAGTATACCAAAAATAAGGGTTCTAGGTCAAACGGTTCAAAAGTTGAAAAAAAGCCAAATTCAACAAAGGAGCATAACCCGGTCATTTTTGACGGAATTTGCCCAAAAGTTAATCAGGTGATTTACAGCTTTGCCTTAGCAGTATGTAAACTATGATCATTCTAGCTCAAAAGGTATTTCCAGGATTTTGGGAACAAACTTTCATGTATTTTTCGAAAAAAGGGGCATAATTCTGTAAGTACATAGCAGACGGAATAGGCAGAAATAATACGTCTGCTCATTTTTTATGGTCTATCCATTTTATAAATATAAAGGCCCCAGCAGTAATTGTTCTTGAGAAATGGACAACCCATAATTATATTTTATAAAGATGAGAAAATGGGTATAACTCTGTCAATAATGAATGCATCATATCGGAGCTAACATCAGAATGATCAGCACATCAAATACTAATAGTACACCAAAAATTAGGGTTCTAGGTCAAACGATTCAAAAGTTGGAAAATGCTAAATTCAACAAAGAGGCATAACGTGCTCATTTTTGACGGATGATTTACACCTAAGCTCCTAGCAGTATGCCATATATGAGCATCCTAGCTTAAGCGGTATTCCCAGGATTTTGGGAACAAACTTTCATGTAATTTTTCGTACATGTCAGAGGGAAAAGAATAAAAAACTAGAAAATTGTGTCTGTAAGACACTAATGATGCCCCGTGCAGCGCCTGTCACAGGACATGTGTACATCCCTAAAGCACCTTTCAAGCACAAATGCTATTTACAAAGAATCCACTGAAAACATTTCACAAACTTTATACCCTACAGTGCAAAATGCAGCCCAAAATGACTAAGTTTAAAAGGCCATAATTCCTTCAGAATTATTTTTTTCTTATCATAACCAACATGCACATCTTCACTGTGTCCACAACGAGTCTCCAATGTCTGAAAAACAGCCAATGAAAATTGTGGGAGGAGTTGATTTTACAAAGTACTTACCCTACAATGCAAACATATGCCTAAAATGACTAAGTTCAAAAAGCTATAATTCTGTCAAAATCAATTCTAGCTCCAACAAAAACCCACATGCACATCTCCAATATGTCCATGACATGTATGCAAAGTTTGGAAAAGATCGATTGAAATCTGAGGGAGGAGTTAATTACACAAACTCCTCAACCTACAAATGTAAAAATTTGCCTAAATTGACTAAGTTCAAAAGGCCATAATTCTGTCAAAATCAATTTTAGTACCAACAGAAACCCACATGCACATCTTCAATATGTCCATAACATGTATGCAAGGTTTAAAAAAGTTCCATTGAAAACTGTGGGAGGAGTTGATTACACAAACTGCATACCCTACAATGCAAAAATTTGCCTAAAATGACT
The DNA here is from genome assembly GCA_963989385.1 of Ctena decussata. Lineage (NCBI taxonomy): Eukaryota > Metazoa > Mollusca > Bivalvia > Lucinida > Lucinidae > Ctena > Ctena decussata. The sequence goes on along the minus strand of OZ022511.1, from coordinate 74,470,227 downwards.
AAGTTCAAAAGGCCGTAATTCTGTCAAAATTAGTTCTAGCTCAAATAAAAATCCACATGCACATCTTCAATATGTCCACAACATGTATGTGAAGTTTGAAAAAGATCCACTGAAAACTGTGGGAGGAGTTGATTACACAAACTCTATACCGTAAAGTGTGACGAACGGACGGACGGACAGACAGACCGACGGACGGACGGACAGACAGGAGCAAATCTTAATGCCCCCTGACTATCGTCACGGGGGCATAAAGATACGGGTCTGCCCATTTTTATGGTCCATCCATTTTATAAATATCAAGGCCCCAGCAGTTATTGTTCTTGAGAAATAGACCAACTATAATTATGTTTATACAGATGAGAAAAGGGAAAACACTCTGTAAATAATGAATACATCATAACGCAACTAACATTAGAGTGATCAGCACTTCAAATATTAACAGTATAATAAAATCTAGGGCTCTAGGTCAAACCGTTCAAAAGTTGGAAAATGCCAAATTCAACAAAGGGGCATAACTCGGCCATTTTTTAACGGAATTCGCCCAAAAGTTAATCAGATAATTTACACCTTAGCCCCTAGTAGTATGCTTAATATTAGCATCCTAGCTCAAGCGGTATTTCCAGGATTTTGGGAACGAACTTTCCTTTATTTTTTGAAACAGGGGCATAACTCTGCAAGTTCAAGACTGATGGACAAGAAAAAAAATACTTGTCCTCTGAATTTTCATACTCTATCTACCTATGAAGTATCAAATGCCCAGCAGTTATGGTTCTTGAGTAGATGAAGTGCTACGTACGTACGTACGGACGGACGGATGGTCAGGCCCAAACCAATATGCCCCCTCAACTTCTTCGAAGTTGGGAGCATAAAAACGATGCAAGTGATGCAAGTAAGGATTACAACTTCATCTGTCCTGCTAAAAAGAGGTCCATTTACATGTGCGCATATACAGCCAGTTTCCTTTATTATCTAGGACCCATGACTTATCAGCCGTCAATAGAACCACTGCCATATGCTCAAAATGTTCATATCTTGTTTGATATTGTATGATAAAGATAGGGAGAATCTATGGGGTGTCGTTTTACTATTTATTTTCCATTTTTTGATCTCCATAATTCCATATATGGATATCCATTATTCATTTTTGAATATCACAAAATAATTTGGATATCCATAATTATTTATGGGTATTTAAAAATTGACTTTGGACATATAAAATTGAATTATGGGTATCCAAAAATAAGAAATATTTTATAATATCCATAATTCGATTTATTGATAAACATAATTCAATTTATGGATAACCATAATTCGATTTACGGATATCAAATATTGTGCTGTTCAAATTGAATTATGGATATCCAAAAATCGATTATTGGATATCCATAAATAGGGAATAAATAGTTAAAAGGCACCCCATAAGATACTCATAACTGAGGGGTTAGTTATTTACGTAACATGCATTACAGATTTTAGGCTGTTACAAGCGAAAGTCAAGGCACTGGGTTCTGGTGAACCGCTGAGGAAATCTGCCCAGGAACAGTGTGGATAGCTTACTGTGCTCGATATTACCTTGAATTATTGACAGGGCCGTAAAACCACATTCAAACAAACATACAAATTTTTAAAACAGAAGTGTCTAAGTGATAATTAAAATCTCATTCATAACTTATTAAACTGTATGCGAGACTAATCTCGGCCACATTTAAACATTTTCTGTGGTGTAAGGGACCGACCATTTGGCATTCTGGTGGTGGTGGTGGGGGGGGGTGTTGGGGGGGGTTGATAATTAAGATCTCATTCATAACTTATTCAACTGTATGCGAGACTAATCTCGGCCACATTTAAACATTTTCTGTGGTGTAAGGGACCGACCAGTTGACATTCTGGCGGGGGGAGGGGGATGATAATTAAAATCTCATTCATAACTTATTAAACTGTATGCGAGACTAATCTCGGCCACATTTAAACATTTTCTGTGGTGTAAGGGACCGACCATTTGACATTCTGGCGGGGGGGGGGGGGGGGCTGGTATATTTAGCAAAAACAAATCCCTGTCGTTGTATATGCAAGAAAAAGAATAACCTGGCTCATAGGGGGGGGGGGGGGGGTTAAAAATAATCTGGCCTCAAAAGTAAGTGAAAAATATAACCTGGCTTCACCCAAAATTTCAATAAAAAATATAGTCTGCAAATAATTCCATGTGAATTGACTTTTTATAATTTCTCTGGCTTCCGGGGGGCTGCGCCCCCAGACCCCCCATATTTATAGTAATATTTCAATATAATCTACAATTGTTTTACACCAGCAGGCCTGCATGTGCATACATTTACGAAAAATCCTATACAACATTCACATACATGTATTATTGATCTGCCACTTGACTTAGTAAATGTTTCCACTAAAACTGAATTGCAAAAGAGTCACCAGCTTATCATGGCAAAATAAACACTCTAAAAGGCAAAAGTCCTAAAATAAAAAAAAATAAAAACTTATTTTTATCATCATCCCTAGTTTTTCTCTATTGTTTCCAGTCTTAATATTGCCATTAAAATTTGGAAATTGCTTTGGCTTCTTGCCCCACAGACCCCCCCCCCCCTTTGTTAACTTCCTTGCACACAACTTTCAGCCATTTTATTAACTGGCATTCATGTACAATGTGACTCTATCAGTAAGTATTTATCCTACTTTCTAAAGTGCGAATAAAGCATGTTTGAGCATATGATTGGGCTAGAAAAACACTTATATTCCTAATGTTAGCCCTAAAACTTTGCCAAAATAGCCCTAATTTTTGGCCAAACTATCCCTAATTTAAGGCTTAATTTTTTTGCCAAACTCATACAGGGATGTTTGAATCTGTACCTTAGATGAAGAGAGTAACATGCTCCAGGCACTGGTTTGCAAAAGCAAGCTAAGCCATGCCCTTAGCCTGGTGAAAGACAGCACCATGTTCTTTTTGTGAGGAAAAAAAGGTGTAAAAATTACTGATGTTGGTAAAATAAAAGGATGTTAAGGTCAAGTAAACAAGGATCTGATAGTTCAGCCTATAAAATTAAAAAAAAATAACCTGTTTGAGTTAGTTTGTAAAAAAAGAGAAATTAGCTCCCTCAAGGTGAAAAAAAGAAAGAAATTGTTTCCAGAGGCCAGTGAAATAAAATGTGCTGTCTCCAACAAGAATACCAGCCTCTCTCCCGGGGACCCCCCCCCCCTCTCCACAATATCAATTTATCAATTGGTCGGTCCCTAAAACAGGATGCATAATTGGTCGGTCCCTAAAACAGGATGCATTTATCTCTTAAACATATCTTTATTATAGGAATGAAACACTATGACTTCATAAAGGATTTGGTGATGCAAATAGATGATAAAATTCACTCAAACTAAAAGTAATAAGCATAAAAATAATCACAAAACTACATGTATATTCATTCTTAAATTTTGTGTTTTTTCAACTGATAACATTCAGCATTCCAAAAACTCATGCTATCGGTTTTCAATTTTCAAGAAAATTTGTAATTATAATCGTATAATGGCCTAATTTCATGTTAATTTGACAGGTTGACAAGAACTGCAACATAGTGAAATCGAAAATTTAATTTGTTCAAAAAATTTTATGGAGCTGAAATTTGGGGGCATCTGCAAACAAAAGGTAATATGGAAAGTTTTATGATATACATTTGAATACAAACGTGGTACATACATAATCAAGAATTACTAGGAATCATTTTGAGAATAAAACGGGTCAGAAATTCAAAAATGCTACAGCTTTGGGCTGCTTTAAATAAGGGTGCCCCTATGTTTTGGCATCCCATCCAATTAAAATGTTGTAATTTAACAATTAAAATAGATGGATCAGCAAATATTTCATAAAGGCAATAGAAATGTCCTAGATAATCACTATGCATAATATTATGCATAATATAATGGAATTCGGTGCGTGGGCAGAACCCTATGTAAATTTCCTATAGGGTGGAACTCCCCCTTTGCAAAGTGACTTTATTCAAATTGGTTATTATTATGTACACGGCTCAAAATATTTAAAGGAGCACCTAATATTTTTCAATAGATCACAGTGCTATACAACTGCGTCAGACATAGAAATTCCAATCGTTTTGCCATTTTTAAAATACGGTTGATCCAATATTTATCCTGTCCATGTCCTTGGACTGGTTTCTGTAAAACTGGAATTTTGGTGAAAATTCATTTTTCAGAAAACTGTAAATACAAGATGTGAAACAGAAAATATTGTAAAATAGTATCACAGGCATCCAACCCTAATGTTGGCCTTTGCCTAGTAGTCAGTACAGCATAAATTTTACTTAACTCACTCATTTCTCATGAAAATTTACCTGTGTTATTTAAATGATATGAGCGGCGACGTGACAAAACCAACAATATGGTCGTGCGTCCAGCGCAGACTCAGATCAGCCTGGGCATCCGCCCAGTCTGATCAGAGTCTTCGCTTTCCGCATGAAGGTAGCTTAGTCCCTCAGCTACCCTTTAAGCACTTAGCAAAGAGTCTGATCAGACTGGGTGAATGCCCAGGATGATCTGAGTCTGCGCTGGGCGGACGACCACATTGTTGGTTTTCTCGTGTCGCGGCTCATATCTTGTATTCAGAATTTTCACTATTACACCCATGCATTGTTTTGTTTCATGTTTTTTTTTTTCTCTCCATTCTTATAAATCTTGGCCCACTTGTTCAAAACAACGTTAACATAACAAAGTTGTTAGTCGGGGATTTTTAAATCTTCTAGAAAACATCAATTCAAATGTGCCAATATTTTTATGCTGAAAAATTAGAGGAGCTTTTACAGTGCAATACCTTCTCACATATTTTTAGCAAAAATGGCATTTTTTGCATAAGTAGGTTAGAAAATTTGGCGTCTCATTGACTGGCGCTGTCATTAGCTTTGAACAAACTGAGACCTGTTGCTTTTTTATGTACATATATGTTGCTTGTCAGTTGTGTAATATTCTGTTTCATTTGAGGGCCTCATGGAAGATGAGCTTTGTCATTTGCTAAATGTTGACACCCTCGTTAGGAGCCCCGGTAGCTCAGTGGCCTAAGCGCTTGCCTACTGATCTAGCGGTTGCGGGTTCGAGCCCCGCCAGAGGCGGAGTTCTTTCCATCGTAAACGGGGTTCCAATGTACACAGCCTTTCATCATCATCTGCCCATCGTCCTGATATGACTGAAATACTGTTGAAAAGGACGTAAAATCGCAAGTCATCCATCCATCCATCCAAGTCACCCTCGTTAAATAAAGACTTTACTTACTTACGTACTAAAATTTAAGCTGACATCAAAACAACAATTTTTTTTTAAATAATGTTCAGTTTGAAAGCGTTAAAACCTTATTTGAAAGGGTCATATGATAAACAGAATCTTACACTCGTGGTCATTTCATATGAAATTTATGAAACTCACCGAAGGCTCGTTTTTTAAATTTCATATGAACTGAACACTCGTGTTAGATCCTCTATTATATATGTTGTAATAATGTCTATGTGAAATGATCAGCTGCTCCTTCAAATATACATATTTTGAGCAGTGTTTGTTGCTGCGGTTTAGGCTGTCTTTATTCTCTTGTTCTCTCATCATTACTTTTTTTTTATCCTGATGTGGATTTTCAAAATAAATGCTTGAATATGAATGTGATATTGTGAATCACTCGTAAGCGCACCCGAAAGGCGCTTTTATACCGGTACATCATTGTATCTTTGGTGTCATTGTGGCAAACTTTGTATGCTCTTGCGGCTGTTACTTTCCACACTGCGGTATGTATACTCTGGCTCAGTTGTTAAATGATGTATTGGTTAAGATAAATGTTAAGATAAATTGGTATACTTTCAGAGGAAGCAACTCTGTTATTTTTATTTTCGCCTTCCGTCAATGGGGCCAGCTTTTAAAGGAAAAAAGAGAGAAGATGTTCTACTTGTGCTGGTATATAGGTACATACTTCAAGATATCAAAAATGTGATCACTGAAGATCCCGATAAGACTGCTAACGTTTTCTTTTGATTTAGGTTACCAACTTAATCGTTTGACAGATAACATTGTTGCCAGCGAGAACAGAAAGTCAAAATTATTGTGATGTGGCTGACCAGTTGCGTTATTTGAGGTTTCATGGCAACAAAGGTCCTTTTATTTAAGGAATGAATTTCATTTTCTGAGGTTTATCGAAGTGTAAACTACATTGGGTCACGTGCAAAGTGAATGAACCCCGAAGGGGTTTCTGAGGTTTATCGAAGTGTAAACTACATTGGGTCACGTGCAAAGTGAATGAACCCCGAAGGGGTTCATGTAAACTTTGCTAGTGACCCAATGTAGTTTACACTTCGATAAACCTCAGAAAAATTAGGTTGATTGCTTATATTTACATTCGTTTCAATCAAATCTTTCATGAAAAATTTTATATAAGCGCTAAAATTGAAGCTGTAAAACATGTACACGCAGTTTTTTCTGCTAACAGCAAAACGGCGTGCATGACGTCAGGACGTTGCTGACGTCCAATCAGGTTGTAGAGAACCATTGTTTATTTTTACGTCATTGACGTCGCGTGTCTCAATGTAATTATTGGAATGTAAAGTACATTACGTTCCATTGGTTTACTATAGGGCTTTTCAGTACATACACCAAGAATGTAAATATTTTATTTTACTTTTCTATTTTCCTTAACAAAATACTTGAGCTGAACAAAGAGGAAATGTGTTTTCTTATTTCTAGAGGAGGTAAAAGGTGACAGTAAATGTATACTCTATATTTCTGGAAAATTTACTACTGGGTTATTTGCCTTTTCACATCAAACCCGACACAAGTGCAACTGTACTGGTTCTACAGATAACTTCGCTACCAGTCTCTGCCTTCAGATTCAGATCATCTTTTATGTCATTGGCTTATTATATGAAGACAAAACAACAAAAAGTAGTTAACTTATACAATAATAGTCACAATATATGCATGAAACTGGAATGAAAAGAACATATCAGAAAAGGATAAACTATCACAGATATCTCCGGCGGAGGTACTGATTATTGGTTGTGACAGTCGTCTGGAGCTGCCTGTGGCTGTTAAAAACGACAACAAATGGTAGGCATTCGTCTTTTTTGACAAATACTAACTAACCAGGAAGTTTATTAAAAATCAAAAAGTGCAACTCGACCCTTAAAGACATTAAGTTTTGTCACACGTCATATCCCCCAGAACTTTCCATATTTCGCAAAGATACAGCTTTTAAAGTGGCTTTGATGTCAGCCCGAAGTACTCAAAACATAAAATGTTCGGCTGATTTTGGTCTTAAATGCAGTGATCTCGCGTACGAATTTGTTTTTCTTGGCACACTCATGCTAAGTTAACCTCTTTCCGCAAATATAAATGTCAATTAACTACAAATAATGCTTGATTCTTGAAAACAACAGCTGGAGATGTCTGTGGTGGCGTGGAGGTGCCTGTGATGTAAGAAAATATAGTGAAACTCTGAATAGTTAAAGCAACTGCAAATACATGTATTGACACACTTCCTCTCTTGACCACTGCCTGGAAAGAGTAATTCATTCAACATGCCAATAAGCTATCATAATGCCTAATCATAAAAATCCATGTTCTAATTCCTAAAACACGACCTCAAAGAGTTATTGCCCATTTTGCTTCCGCATCTGTTAGTCAAATATTGCCGAATAGTACATGGCTGTTGAAAATTAACTGCCTAATTCAGTGTTAGAATTGTTATGAAATGCGCGCTAAAATTAGAGTGGTGATGACTGTGTTCGTGAGGTGATGCCAGCAAATCATTCCAACTCGTTAGATTATTTATTAATGCCGGACCACGCATAATAAACTATAGGACATACACGAACAGGCAACTATAGTGTTGATCCTTTTGGTACCTCATATGCATGTCGCTCGCATGTGTCGTTTAAACGCTCGCTGTATGTGTTACCTTTGTGTTGACTGGAGTGATAGGTGCTACAAGTGATTCAGTCTGGATTTCTTTTTAATTTCTCTAGAATGCAAAAACACCCATAATACATTCAGATTACATCATCAGCAGGTGAAATATTCTCGACATTACACCTTTTAGTATGTTGAAGTGATCGGACTCTTACTGTAAATGCATGTAATTTGCAATTCAAACTCTCCGAATAGCCACTGGGTGCATCAAATTTGGTAACAAAAGAGCACTTTTACTACAAAAAGTCATCTGCTAGAATTGTTTTTGCAAACGTTTCGTGTAACTGGCATGACGTGTGACCTCGACAATTTCTAACGAGTTGGAATGACTAGTAGGCAGCACCTCCCGATCACAGTCATTACCATTCCTACAAAACCGTTGACTCTTATTTAAGCGCGCATTTCATAACGATTCTAACACTGAATTAGGCAGATAATTTTCAACAGCTATGTACAATTCGACAGTTCTTGACTAACAGATATGGAAACAAAACGAGCAATAACTCTTTGAGATGATATGCTTTGGATTTTGGATTTCTGTTGTGAAGCATCAATGTTACGTGTTCTTTTGTCCGCTAGTTTCTATTCTTCTAGCAATAAGGTCATCTGTACAACTGTCCACTTGCTCTCTGTTTTGTTTTATAATTTAAAATATTAAAAAGATAAAAACCAGAAGTTAGTGTTGTTTTCATTCGCGGTAGCTGAATAACCACCTGTCTGCTTATGCTGTTTACCATGCGTGTCTTTTGTGAACTATTGTCAATGTATCTACATGTATATACTTACTTCCATTTTGGTCTTGAGGGCAGGATGTAGGATCTGATTGTATAAGTTTATGATCATTGTTGCCTATGGTTTTATTTTGAACAAAAATATGCATGATATACGCATTGTGATAGATTATTGCGATGTTGAATGGACGATTCTATTGAGGCAGTGGTCTAGAGATGAAGAATGTCAATATTTGCAGCCACAATAAATCTTCAGCTTTTCACTATATTTTCTTACGTCACTGTCACCTCCATGTCGTCACAGGCACCTCCAGTTGTTTTTACAGAATTCAGCCTTATTTTGAGAAACTCGGCATTTATATTGGGTAAGGAGGTTTACTTTACGTCAGTGTGTCGAGATAAACAGTTTCTTATGCAAGAAAACTGCATTCAGGACAACTCTCTTTTTTTCTATTCTTGTTTGGAGTACTTTCGACTGACCTCAAAGCCACTTCAAAAGTCATATCTCCCAAATATGTATATGGAAAGTTCCCGGGGATATATTGTGTGACTATAAGGGTATAGCACTCCTTAATTTAAAAAAGAAAAAAAACTCCCTGGTTATTATGTATTTCATCGAAAAAAGACGAATACCTACCTTTTTTGTCTAGTTTTGGACAGTCACAGGCAGCTCCGGATGCCTGTCACAACGTTTTATCAGTACCTCCGCGGAGGTACTTCTGATATTCTACCAGGCGTGATATTTAATGGTACGGTTTCAACTAAAATTAACAGCGTATGATAAAAGGGACGATTTTGATCTTTATATAGTTAATTTCCCTTTCTTTGACGGATATGTCCCTCGACGTACCGCCTATGGAGTGTACATATCTCAGCTTATTCGTTTCACTAGAGCATCTCCAAGCGTTAATGACTTGAACTGTCGTAACAAAGCCCTTTTTCGCAAAACATTTTCAAAGTTTTATCGTCATCACAGTGGGTTTATGGAATAATATTATGTAGACCTGAAGAAACTTTTGCAACAAGGAATAAATCGGAATCGCAATTCTATGGTGATTTGGTATACAGAAAAAAAGAAAAATTCTGGGCAAATCAATTTTTTTCTGAACAATTTCGAAAATAAGGAATAGGACATAATTCATATACTATGCAGCAGATTGAATGCCTAGTTTTGAACCCAATCATGGTTGATGACTCTGCTTCACTCTTTAATTGCGCGAAGGTGGTTCGGGCCTCAGACTCTATGACGGCCTCTTCATAAAGCTTTAATAATTGGGTTGGGGCTTGATGATTTGTCTTTCGTTGGCCTGCTGTGGTTTAACTAATGGTTTCCTTTAACTCTGGCTTACAGGAGTTTGGTTTAGCCAATAGTACTTTTCTTTGTTTTATCATAGTCATCAATTTGTTTTTTTATGTCGTCGCTATGGTGCATTGATTGAGTTAGGGAGCCATTACGCAAACTGAGCCTTCTATGTTTTCTTGTATTATGAATTGCATCGGGACTAGGATGAAGTTTGTCGGCAGTAAAACTTTTATTTCAAATCCCCCGGTAGCCTATGCTGCTGACCGTTCTAAAGCGGCAGTCCCGATGCTATTCTTAATTCGCATTGATTGAGTTAGGGAGCCATTACGCAAACTGAGCTTTCTATGTTTTCTTGTATTATGAATTGCATCGGGACTAGGATGAAGTTTGTCGGCAGTAAAATTTTTATTTCAAATCCCCCGGTAGCCTATGCTGCTGACCGTTCTAAAGCAGCAGTCCCGATGCTATTCTTAATTCTATGTTGCTTTGTGGTTTTCACCGCAATGCGCTTTATGTTATAAAGTCTTCTGATCTTTGTCCTCGTTTCCGTGTTTGTTTAAGCATTCTGATCACCTCGGTTGGGGAAGAAGGAGCTGGTATTTTTCTGCTTTTTGTGAATTTGTTTGTTTTGCACGTGTGTGTATGTTTGTCCTTTTTCTCTTCCTTTGGGTGTCGTGGGTTGGCTGTGGTTTGTGATTGCGGCATACCCTGACCCTTTCCAATAACTTTTTCTTTTCTAGAAGAAGCAATAGTATTGTTCTTGGAGGAAGAGGCAAAGGAAATCCAAATTGCCTTTCCTTCATTTCTGCACGACATTAACTGTTTATGTGATTGAAGGTGAGCAAGGTCCTAATTTTTTTCATCTTCAAACTGAATTATTTCTTCCTCCTTGTTTTGTTTCAAACCTACAAGCATTTTCGGTCCAAATACGCATGTGAATTAGGAGAATCACGTTGTTGAAATTCCACTCTATTGGAGGAATCTATCACTTTCCTAAGATTTGATTGCAATTTTAAGGACAGTGTCAATAATTCTTGTACTCTATAATCAAAATATCTTGAAAAAGTTGCTGGATCCTTCTGAGCAAATCTTGTTTGTTTTTGTCACGTTAAAGCTTCGACATCTATGTCCTAATATTTAGTTGCATCACTCAGTTTTGCTGACATTTTCTAAAGATGATTCCATAGCTGCTGATAAAGATACAAACCAAGTAGGTGAATGAAGACAGTTGCCTGATCATTGCAAATATGTCTTTCTTCATTTTTTTCTAAATAAGCTGGAGAATTTCGAAGCTGACGAAATATGTATACAATAACCTTCATCAAGTTTCACAAAACTTTCCAAATATGCTGGATCGTTTGCCTGAGCTGCTGTATTTTTGCGTACATTTTTCAGCTAGGTAACTTTGTCACATATTTGTTTCATTTGAAACGTTTTTAATGCTTGAAGAAAGAGCTTGGAATAGATCTAGCAGCTCTTCAATCAACGCTTTGTAGCTCCCATTTAACAATGTCATTGTAATGAACTAAGATTGTTCTCTCAGTCTTATTTTGACGCCCCTGACCACAAAAATAGTAATAAAAATATAAATACTCTGCATCTGTATCTTGATACAAACTATGGGGATGTCGTGCTTCTACAAGAAGGGAAGATCAACACTTGATCGAACTTATTTTCAATATTAGTATCACTTTAAGGCTTCAACATTTCCAACACGCTCATTCGTATCTACCACTATCTACTGAGTCCATCTGATTCACATCCATCATTTTCCCCTATCTTAGACAATGAAGGAACGGTTTTATCTTCGTCCAGCACAGAATCATTTATATCGTTATCAGGACTTGTATCTGGCATTGACATTTACAGGAACCTCTTACAGTAGCCTCAGGCTAAGCCTCTGTACTTTAAGTTACTGCTTGAATATTAACGTATTCATACCTAATTTAGTGCGACAGACGCGCGTTTCTGTATTTAACTTCTTTAGTAAAAAGTATGCAAAGACCAGGAATTGAAACAATCAAAATCCAAATCCAGCCCTCAAACCATAGTAGGAAACAACTAAGATTACAAATAATCAAGATACAGAGAACATATGGCCAACCGAGTGAGCAGCTTGTTCCCAAAAGGTGGCCACTCAGCAACCCAAACCGAACCAAAAATAATAATAACATACATAAGGTTGAACATCACAGAAACTCTGACACCAAAAACAGGCAACAAAGAACCACAACAGAACTACCGCCTTGGAACGGTCAGTAATGAATTACTGGGGGGCTTAAATCGATTTTACAGGCCCAACCTCACCCTCAGTATTTAACTTCTTCAGTGTCGCTATCCCAAAAAGTTTGATAGAAAAGATATTAGGCAGGTCTCGGCAGGCAACGAGCATCCCTCACCGAGCCACACTTACTGTCACATTCCGCGGGACACATTAGCTGCAGACATCAGGTAAGAGACGCCTACGTATTAATCCGCGGGCGCAGGCGTCCCCCACCGAGCCACCTCAACCCTTGCGTCTCGAGAAAGGCAACAGACAAGGGCATCAGGAAAGAGATGTCCGAAGCAGCAAGAACCCGCAAAAAGCCAAAACAACTCGAAAGAATGGAAGCCAAACTCCGCTAAGATTCATGTCACTATGACAAGTCAGTCTTAGTTTTAGAATAATTTAGAAATTTTACGAGATATATATCAAAATGAATTAAGTATTTAAATCAGTATTTAAGTAGTGACCCCAATGCCTGAGAACCAGAATCAATACTGAAACACTGACTAACTGGGTTGATGATATCCTCGGGGACAAATTGTCCACCAGCAGTGATATCGGCCCAGTGGTTCTAATATTAACGTATTCATACCTAATTTAGTGCGACAGACGCGCGTTTCTGTATTTAACTTCTTCAGTGTCGCTATCCCCAAAAGTTTGATAGAAAAGATATGATGGCAGGTCTCGGCAGGCAACGAGCATCCCTCACCGAGCCACACTTACTGTCACATTCCGCGGGACACATTAGCTGCAGACTTCAGGTAAGAGACGCCTACGTATTAATCCGCGGGCGCAGGCGTCCCCCACCGAGCCACCTCAACCCTTGCGTCTCGAGAAAGGCAACAGTCAAGGGCATCAGGAAAGAGATGTCCGAAGCAGCAAGAACCCGCAAAAAGCCAAAACAACTCGAAAGAATGGAAGCCAAACTCCGCTTAGATTCATGTCACTATGACAAGTCAGTCTTAGTTTTAGAATAATTTAGAAATTTTACGAGATATATATCAAAATGAATTAAGTATTTAAATCAGTATTTAAGTAGTGACCCCAATGCCTGAGAACCAGAATCAATACTGAAACACTGACTAACTGGGTTGATGATATCCTCGGGGACAAATTGTCCACCAGCAGTGATATCGGCCCAGTGGTTCTAATATTAACGTATTCATACCTAATTTAGTGCGACAGACGCGCGTTTCTGTATTTAACTTCTTCAGTGTCGCTATCCCCAAAAGTTTGATAGAAAAGATATGATGGCAGGTCTCGGCAGGCAACGAGCATCCCTCACCGAGCCACACTTACTGTCACATTCCGCGGGACACATTAGCTGCAGACTTCAGGTAAGAGACGCCTACGTATTAATCCGCGGGCGCAGGCGTCCCCCACCGAGCCACCTCAACCCTTGCGTCTCGAGAAAGGCAACAGACAAGGGCATCAGGAAAGAGATGTCCGAAGCAGCAAGAACCCGCAAAAAGCCAAAACAACTCGAAAGAATGGAAGCCAAACTCCGCTAAGATTCATGTCACTATGACAAGTCAGTCTTAGTTTTAGAATAATTTAGAAATTTTACGAGATATATATCAAAATGAATTAAGTATTTAAATCAGTATTTAAGTAGTGACCCCAATGCCTGAGAACCAGAATCAATACTGAAACACTGACTAACTGGGTTGATGATATCCTCGGGGACAAATTGTCCACCAGCAGTGATATCGGCCCAGTGGTTCTAATATTAACGTATTCATACCTAATTTAGTGCGACAGACGCGCGTTTCTGTATTTAACTTCTACAGTGTCGCTATCCCCAAAAGTTTGATAGAAAAGATATGATGGCAGGTCTCGGCAGGCAACGAGCATCCCTCACCGAGCCACACTTACTGTCACATTCCGCAGGACACATTAGCTGCAGACATCAGGTAAGAGACGCCTACTACGTACAAACGAGTTATCAACTGTATTGCCTGAAAATGTATATCTCTCACTATTAGTTAGAAGACAGTGTAATGCTGTCAGAACTGGTCTTATATTTTCTTTAAAATCCATTTACTTAATTTATTTCAATGGACGGCAAATGAAAAAAAAAATCTTAGGTTTTGGAATAAAGTCCACAGTGGACTGAACATCAACAGGTACATTTTCATTTTCTTTAAGTGAATACTGACCACCACGAGGCAGTTGTCTAATTTGCATGAACGGACAACGCAGTGTTATTAATCTTATCTTCAAGCTGAGGCAAATCTTACTCTGAAGGTTTATTTGGCATTTCATTCCTTGGCAACTGACAGTTTGGGTATTTTACCATCCTTTAATGCTTACAAACAAGTATGACATATCCACTATTCACCATTAACTGATTCAAATTTTGCGCAATAATTCAAGCTGCATGCCATAATGGTAGTGTTTTAGCACTGATACACTTTTTCAAAACCATGTTTGATGACAACAAATACATACAAACACAGGTCCTACTGCAAATTTTTCATGAAACTGATTAAGACATTCTGCTACACTTTCATTTTTTTTCTAACATATACTTCACATGGCCATTTTCTTGTGATTTTCCTTCAGCAATTTTACGCCTTGTTAATCCCTTGCTCTAAACCTTTCTCTTGCCCACGCTGTTGCTATAAACAATCCGTTCACATTCCAAAATGAAAGGTTTTTGCATTTGCTTCCGCTTACTAGCAACCTGATATATCTTCTCCTTTTCTTAAAAGTAAAAAGTATGCGAAGACCAGGAACTGAAACAATCAAAATCCAAATCCAGCCCTCAAACCATAGTTGGAAACAACTAAGATTACAAATAATCAAGATACAGAGAACATATGGCCAACCGAGTGAGCAGCTTGTTCCCAAAAGGTGGCCACTCAGCAACCCAAACCGAACCAAAAATAATAAGAACATACATAAGGTAAAACATCACAGAAACTCTGACACCAAAAACAGGCAACAGAGAACCACAACAAAACTACCGCCTTGGAACGGTCAGTAATGAATTACTGGGGGGGGGGGGGGGGGGGGCGGGGCTTAAATCGATTTTACAGGCCCAACCTCACCCTCAGTTTCTGAAGTGGTACAAAACATTTAGTTGGTTGTTCGGTTCGCATGATAACCCTCTAACTCGTCAATGAATCATTACGGTAAACACATAAATCAAATTTCAACACGATGAAGAAGCAAAGACGAGGACTCAACAGATACAACGGGCCGTCTGACAGGTGGAGATCCCTGACCTGCCAAAAACCTGGGTCTTGCTTGCTTGTGCTCGTATACCTGCTTTTATGCAATTTCTTTCGCTAATACATCTGGCTTTTTTCGAGCAGACTCACTGTTGATGCAAGCTGATTTACCCATTTCTTTTTCTTTAGGATTTGGTTTTCGATATAATAAAAAAATTGTTGATAGTAATACAAAAATTTTCGATATCAAAAGATTGGTTGTAACATGGTGGTAAACCCAATCCAGGCTAACAGCTTTTTTACCACTTCGATTGAACGACGGTAGGTCGGACCTCTTTCCCAAACAAATGGTCATTCAGATACCCAAATTAAAAGCAACAACAACATCTATTTTTACCATTTTTTTTAAATTTAAAACTACAATTCAAAACAGAAAGCAGAATGGGGAGCTAGTCGGGTGACTAGACTGCTAAAGACCATAGACAAATGAAAAAAACACAACACGTAACACTGAGGAGCCACAACAAAATACCGGCTTAGAACGGTCAGCAACAGATTACCATACTTTATGAAAATAAACATTTTATAAAGAACTATGCACAAAATGTTTACATGCATGCACATCATATAAAAAGTGGACATTATGTAAAGATAAAATAACACCATATAAAGAACAGTGCAAACCCGTATCAGACTTATTATAAGCATCCATTTTATTAATAGAATGTGGTCGCCATTTGTTTGTACTGACTCCAGATATTCTGACTGGAGTGCACTAGGCTGATTAGCAAAGCGGGCAGACCCAGATCGGTGCAAACCCGGAAAACATCAATCTGATAAGGATCAGGGGCCGTATTCATAAAGCCACTTAAGTCGTTGCTATGCTGTTGCTAAGGCTAAATATCTATAAAGGAGATTCCATACAACTATGAAATTTGTTCTGGAGGAACAGTCTTTGTAAGACTGTTCCTCCAGAGCAAATTTCATAGTTGCAGGGAATCTCCTTCTAAGAAATTTAGCCTTAGCAACAGCATAGCAACGACTTAAGTTGTTTTATGAATACGGCCCCTGCATTGTTTGCCGACAGTTTTATTTTCCGCTGTAGCCAACAATAAAAAAGGGTAACGTGTTTGAATACATTGAGTTTATAGTCGAACTTCAATGGCTTGAACTCCAGTGGCTTGTTTACTCATTGACTTGTTTATCCATTAGCTCGGGCACCAATGACTTGTTTACGGGGGCATAAAACATTCTATCAACAAGAAAAAAAAAGCTAAACGGTCGCCAGCTTTTTGAGAACGCTAATACTTGTTCAAACAGGGCTTTTGAACTTTATACGGTGGTTGCCATGCCAGCCAAATGAGACACACCTGACTGGATCCGATTCCAAGCTAATGGAAATCCATAAAATATTTCATTTCAACAACAATTAACACCTTTACGAAACCTGCAAATGAACTCCGACCAGCCATTGGAACACCGCTCGGCCAATTCCGTGTATCTCATTATCGGAATTGGCCGAGCGATGTTCCAATTGCTCCGAGCAGGTGTAAGCACGTCAGTAAAGCAGGACAAAAACCACTATGCCCCTATAAAACACTGTTTGCCACTGTATTTTGCCAACCAAGCTACCCCTACATAGTCGAATTTGTCGTTGCTCCGAGTCTCGTAAAGTTGGTCTTCAAGACGCCAAAAAAAAAAAAAACGGGATCAACCCGTGGGCGCACCTCGTGATACCGAGTCTGTCCATGTCAAATTACGGACAACGAAGTGCCAACAACAACAAAGACAATAGTTCTATTTGCTAACAGCGAAGATCCGGATCAAAATGAACAGGCCCAGAAGTTACGAAACTTGTGTCCATTCTCAAAATAAAGCATACTGATTGGCTGCTTCCAAGCACATGCTCGGAAGCAGCCAATCAGTATGCTTTATTTTGACTTTGAGATTATTCTCAAGTTTTATAACCTCGAACACTGATCTACTCTGTTTGCCATTTAGTCTTTTAATCTAATCTTTAATATGATACAGTTTTGAAAATTTGCAGACGTCAGAATATTATTTTTATTGTCATTTTTTGGCGGGGGGGGGGGGGGCGCTTTAAGGGCTTTAAGGGCTTTAAGTAAGTAAAATACATGTACAATGTTTCCTTGTCAGGGGGTGTCTGGGTGTCAGTTATAACCGACATGATCTGTGAGAATTAAAGCCTATGACAAATATTTGCTAATAAAACGTAAGAGACCTGACAAACGTCCCGGCTTTAATATCCGCCCACTGCCTCTTTTCCAAAAAAAAACTGAGATTTAATTAACATGAATTTCGCTTGCTCCTCTAGATGAGGTAGCTCCTTGAAATGGTGTCTACTCAAAGAATTTGCTTGCAAAGGGGCCATTGTTGACCACTACTGAAAAGGAGGCAAAGTAGTAGAGTTATTTCTACTAAAAGTATACCCGTTCACCTTTATAAAGTTTATTTGAGGTCTTTAGACTCCAAATAACGCCAACCCCGCCCTTTCGTTAAATGCAACGCCCCCAAGGCGTTACAGAGGCATAATACCGTAAATTGTTATGGCCCGATTCACTGCGATGAAATCACCGGAGCAAACAATCAAGCACACAACGTTAAAACAACACTGAATCATCCTTGATTCAGCCATGTTGATAGGATAAAATTTATTTTAATCAATATCTCAAAATTTTAAAATAACTATAGCAACTGGTTTTGGTGCCCTAATGTTTAGCCTGCTTATTGAAATATTCAGCGTAATTACCCTATAAATCCTATTAAACTCAGGGTCGTTGCATTTTACGAAAGGAAAGGACGTTATTTACAGCCTAGAGTGTAGTAAATCAGCCATTGCCTTATAATCTATAAGCAGTATTACGGCGAACAGATATACTTCCAGAGGAAGCAAGTCTACTATTTTGCCTCTTTTTTAGCAGAGATCAACTCTTAAAGGAAAGAATTGGCTTCTCTAGGAGCAAAGTCAACCTTTAGGAGTAGACCCCATGCCAAAGAGCTACTTCATCTAGAAAAGCCAACAGGAATTCGTGCAAGCTAATAAGATAACATTATTTTCGGGAAAGAGGGCGTTGATTTGAGCAGTGGCGCTTATTAAAATTGATATGGTAATCAGAAAACTCTGCTGCATCAGTGTTATCTAAAGGCGTGGTTCAATACAGAATTACATTCACACATAGTGGGAGAAAGCGTTCTTAACCATCTGGGGCCGTATTCATAAAACGACTTAAGTGGTTGCTATGCTGTTGCTAAGGCTAAACTTTTATGAAGGAGATTCCCTACAACTATGAAATTTGCTCAGGAAGAAGTGTTCCTCCAGACCAAATTTCATAGTTGTAAGGAATCTCCTTTATAGAAATTCAGCCTTAGCAACAGCATAGCAACCACTTAAGTCATTTTATAAATATGGTCCCTGAACTCGAGAGCACAGACAAAAGTAGAACATTTTGAAGTTGGTAAAGGACTAGAATTGTATATTGGAAATGGAATTTGGGTTTGACAGCAATCAAAGTACTAACTATACTAATACATCAGCTAAAATATATGGCGACAACGCATCACCAGCTTTTGCTGGTATTAGCATGCTCTGTTCCTTGTGGATTATTATAAGTAATGTTTTTGTTCTCAGTTGTTTCATAAAACACCGGAAAACCATGATCAACAGCACATTTACGATTCAAATTTTAGCGCTCAGTTTCAATGACTTAATAGCGGGAATTTCGCCATTGCTACTTGAATCTTTTGCCACTGAGGTTACTTATGAATTCTGCATGTTCTGGAATGTGGTGTTTCTCTCCGCACAAGTGTAATAACTAGACAAATACTGGACTGAGATGTTTAATGTATGGTAGGTGAACACCACGCTATAGCAACGTAACTAAGAAACCAACGTAATATATGCAACGTCATAACGTTAGACTGGTTCAGTGGCGCTTATAAGACTATGCGGATATTACAACAAGTAGTTGTTCTGTTTCACATACTTGGAATATGTGTTTTTCGTTTTCTAATTGTGTGTCAAGTTACGTTGCCTCTGAGAAGAAGAAATCAGGGACGTCTAATTGTAATTTGCGTGCTGGTCATATGGATTGTTACTCTAATCATGCACGCTTCGGCGTTTCAAATTTGGGGTAAATACAGACATACA
The DNA here is from genome assembly GCA_963989385.1 of Ctena decussata. Classification (NCBI taxonomy): domain Eukaryota; kingdom Metazoa; phylum Mollusca; class Bivalvia; order Lucinida; family Lucinidae; genus Ctena; species Ctena decussata. The sequence goes on along the minus strand of OZ022511.1, from coordinate 74,450,630 downwards.
TTAGGCACATGTTCGCTAAATGAAATATTCCAGAATAACTATAAAACTGTTGTAAAATATGGGTTTGGTTTGTTTATCGTACCAGCAGTGTTTACAAATGCTTTATATACTCAGCGTCAATGAAAACGCATCAGTCTGGAACTGATGGCGCATTATGTTCGTCTAATGTTTGGTTTTATGTAATAGACAATTAACGTATTCTTTCATCCCTGGTACTGAGATAGAATGTTCAAAAAATAAACTTCGTTCATAAGTGAGCGCTATCAAGCGTGACGTCAATACTCACGTATTTGAATACTGTCGATATCAGATGTAACATTTAAAGCGTAATAATTCCATATTTTGCGCTCTGCCAGATACTTGATTGCAAACAAATCGTTTTTTTAAAGGTCTCTTGACATATAACCACTTTTCTTCCATGGGACCATGACGAGGCTCGGCAAATGAGGGTGACGTTATCCATGTAACGTTATGCTCGGACTGGATATTGCTTGACGTTTGCCCCTCAAAACTTCTGAAATTCAATTTCTACTGCTGATCTCAGCATTTTGGGTTGCAAAAATGTAACATTTATCGGAAGGCACTTTTGTATTCCCATTGTTGGATGAACGGGACAATCAAGTGACTTGTCAAATCTCGTGCCTCAGACTGTTAGCAACCTTTCTCGTTATAACTTGCGTAACTCAAATGATCTTCAAACTGTAGCTGCCAGGTCTAGTCAATACTATTACTCTTTTCTGCCCTCAACAACTAGAGACTGGAACAGTTTATCCATAGAGACTAGACAATCTGATTCTGTTAATTCCTTCAAACGTCTTCTCAATAAGGATAAATCAACAGTGCCTAAACACTATTATATTGGTAGCAGAAAAGCTCAGATTCTTCATACTCGTATTCGTACTAATTGTAGCTCATTGAATCTAGATCTTTTTCTAAAAACATTACTGAATCACCTCTGTGTCGTTGTGGTAGTATTGAGAATGCACAACACTTTTTCTTTCACTGTAGGTATTATGAAATGCAACGTAGAGAATTGATGACTTCGGTTTCTACATACGTGAACCCCTCTCTTAATATTCTTCTGACCGGTGATTTAACACTGTCACCAGAGATAAACAATATTATTATTTTAAAGGTACACAAGTATATTATAGATACGCATCGTTTCTGAAAATTATTATCATCATGTGTCTAAACACATGCGACTTGTTCCTAGTGGAAAGTTATTCCCAAAGTCTGAAAGCCCCTCGTAACCTGCGCCCCATCTCTCTTTTTTCTCTTTTTTTTCCAAAGATGCTGACTTTTCTGTTTCTATTTACTTTTTTCTGTCTTTTTTTTTTGTTCAGTAGATGTATCTTTTCTTATCCATTTTGTGAAGTACTTGTAATTAATGTTTATGTCAAAATGTTTGCAGTGAATTAATGTTCGTGAACTGGACATCCACTTAGCTAGATAGCTAGTATCGTTGCAGTCTTACATACACTTAGATCTTGAACTTCATTCACTGCGAACATGATTACAGCTAAAGAAATTTTTTTGTTCCTTTTTTCACTTACATTTCTGTTAAAAATACATGTTTAGTATATAGTACAAGAAATGTGTGCTTAAACAAGTTTGCACGGACCGTTTTACTTTCTGCCTAATAGTACACAATTTATTCGTGTTCAGGAGAAGAGCTATATAAGCTACCAGCTTTCGTTCTGATCCTATTGCTTTGTGTAATTGTGTTATTTGTATGCTATTATGTGTATTTTGAAAATAAAATATGTTTAAACCAAGTGACGTTCGAATCCAAGTCACTTTGTTGCATTTGGCGACCTGGATTTCTCTTTTATGGCGATTTGATAGGCTATCTATATTCTAGTAAAATCCATGATTGAGGAATTTCTGACATGGAAAATTATGCTGGATTTCCGTTTTTCTTGATTTAAGGGCTTACGTTACGTCGCACACCCACAGTGTAGCTTCAGGCAAAACGACATCATGGGCGAAATGAGATGGCTCGATATGATAACTATACCGCGTAGATATAGTATGATCATTGAATTTAGGCAAATATATGACATTATAAGACTGGTGCGTTTTCATTGACGCTGAGTATATTTAGCTATGTTATTAAGGCTTTGTTTCTATGCGCGAAAAATAGCCCCAGTGAACTCGTACAATATGTCGGAGCTGAAACCGTCGTCATCAAACTGCACCAGTCCCAACATTTTTCTAGCAAGCAGGGAGACCAACAGAAATAAAACAGATGGTGTTTCACGCAATGAGCACCTATGTATAAAAGCTGCCGGGGAGGGAAACGTCAGTTGCAGTTGCAACCAACCATCAAAGGCATGATTTATGGGCAAACAGGTGTCCACGCTCAAAAGCTACGAATGACACGAATACAAGCGACAATGAAGGCGAGGAAAAAAATGGCGGCAGATTAGAACTGAACAGCATGCCATTTTTCAAGAGTCAAAGGCAAGCTTTGATTACAATAGGTAAGCCTAGTATGACCTTTGATAAACATAAAACATAGTTGATATGCTCTTGCTTTTGAATATGACTTAATTCAGTGAAGTATCTTATTTTATAATCAAAAGCAACGAAAATTTTGAAGAAATAACATATATCTGCTCATGTCATCTACCTAATCACGTTCACGCAATGTGGTAAATGTAGGCCCTTAAGCCCCTGCCAGAAAGAGCTTGCGACCGCGACGCGACCTCTCCGCGACCGCGATTAAAAAAATGAAAATCGCTAAGACGTTGCAGAAGTCGCAGTGATGTTTCATAATGGTCGCAACAAGGTTGCCGAGCTGCCGCCGATCAAAATTAGTCGCAGCTAGTGTTTTGATCATGCACAAAAGACTGTGCATGACTGGTTGCAATGGTTTCTGGAAGTAACTGATCATATTATTTTCTTACTTACTGTATTCTTACTCTATATGAGGCCTGGATAAACTTTCGACCCTTTGGTCGACGATTCTTGTCTTCTTTCATAGAACTGGTGACGTCTGCAAGCGCAAGCGGGTATGAGTAGCAGTCTGGTTCAAACTTTGTTGGTTTATCCAACAAAATCCATATGGTCTATAAGGTCCAAACTGGTTTATGCCCTCCACTGCTTACACACTTTTATGTTTGACTTCTTGATACATATTTCTTAGATAAAAAAGCCCGATTTGAACGATATGAATTCAAAATGTCTTGCCATGTTTAAATTTGTGCTGCTGTGTTTATTTATCATTATGGAAAAAAACTCTATAAGCCGAAGGCTTCCGTTCAGATCCATGTTTAGTCATCAGTGTTTTAACATAGTATGCATGTATGCTTTTCTTCGCTTAGTTATATGTTTACTGTTTATATACATGTATGCATTGTACTATTTCTTTTTGAATAAATATTGTTTAAACCAAAATCCAAAAGTCTTGCTTTCAACTAATTTTAGCCGCGACACGACAAAACCAGCAATGTGGTTGTGCGCCCAGCGCAGACTCAGATCAGCCTGGGCATCCGCCCAGTCTGATCAGAGTCTTCGCTGTACGCATGGAGGAAGCCTAGTCCCTTAGCTATCCTTTGAGCACCTGACATAGAGTCTGATCAAACTTGGTGGATGCCCAGGCTGGTCTGAGTCTGCACTGGCCGCACAACCACATTGTTGGTTTTGTCGTGTCGCGGCTCATTTATAGTTTGTGACGAGACCATTTCTTCTGAAAGAATCAACTACTCTCTGTGAGAAAAAATGTCTCGAACATTCGACCTTTTTTTTTTTTCCTTTTTTTTATTTATTTTTTTATTTTTTAATGTTTTCTGAGAGTGTCCTCAGGTTCATGAATCTGATTGTATGGCGAAAAGCTGTTCTTCATCACTTTTCACTTTTGTCTATTCAACCATGTCAGCTCGTGTCCTTTTATACTGTAAGGAAGGTAGCTCTATTTCTTTTATTCTTTCCGTATAGTTCTTATTTCTAAAACCTGTACTAATTTGATAGCTCTTCTCTGTACATTCTCCATTGCAATACAGTTTTTTTATATATATATACAAGGGTTGATCGAGAAGTAATGTCACTGTGTCCATAGCGCGCTTATTCATATAGTTATTATCATAAAAATTATATTAAGCTACATTGTGATTAAAGTCTGGTTAACAGAATAAATATAAAGTTGGAATCTTTTCCCGTTCCAGTTACATGTATATAGACGTTCAAAGTACGCCACCGTCGCTACTCGCGCGCCGCACATTAGATTAACGTTTATTACATAAACATAATTTTCAAAGGCAATTACAAATCAAAATCAAATCAACGCGCCAAATCAGATGAAAAATTTATATGATGGTAGATTTTATTTCTGCCGCCCACTGCCGAAACTTTATTAACGTCATTGCAGTTTGAAATTCGCAGGTTAGTGCTAAAGTTTGTTACTGCCGAGTGAAAAAATGTTGATTTCTGAAAAAAGCGTCAGCGCATCTTTATGCAGTTTTGTAACCAATTAAAAATAGCACCATTGGAGACTCTAGCACTGTTGAATTAGATATGAAGTGATATAACAGTGATTTTCAGGCATGTGTAGCGGTGCAGTCAGCTCTATAGTGATGCAGATGAGTTGCTAGAGAATCGTCTGAAAAGCGGAAGACCTTTATGTGCAGTGTGAAGCAAGAACGTCGCTCTTGTTTAGACCCCATTTATGCATATCGATGTTTTGCAATTCGAATATTAGGTTAATTCTTGAACATGAGATGCGGAGCTGTTGAAATAATATTGAAAGATGAGATACAAATGGGTGAACAGACATTAGTGCTATGGTTTGAGGGCTGGATTTGGATTTTGATTGTTTCAGTTCCTGGTCTTTGCATACTTTTTACTATTAGTGCTATGCTGTAGCAGCGAACACTCTACTTTGGACATGACACAATATTGAGACATTTTTAGACCTTAATGAAAATAGATCAAGGTAAATGGATATTAATTTTTGTTTCTTTCTTTATATTTTACATGATTATATAGCTGCAGTGGCATTACTTCTGGATCAACCCTCGTAGATTACTGACCATATTGTCGATGCATATTCAAAGTGCTAAGATTTAAGTCGCCGATCGGTTAAATCAACACTTTGGCTCTGAAATCTCGAAACCTTGCTGCGACCTTTCGGCGATTTGTCGCCGACTGTTCGGCGACTGATCGGCGATTGATCGGCGACTGATTGGCTGATCAGCGACCGATCGGCGAATGGTCGCCGACTGTCGCCGACAGGCTGCGAGGCTGTTTCAAGCGAGCGCCGATAGACCGCCAATGGTGTGCGGTGCAAACTTCAGCGAAAAGCTATCTTCGCGTCCTGGCATCATTTTATCAACAGCGTTCAAAGTGTTCGTACCATGGTGCATATAGGGAGCAAAAAAAAAAAAAAAAAAAATAGAAAATGTGTTTGTAAAACACTATGCCCCCAACTGTATGCCTGACCCTAACAAGTTCAATGAAAAGAAACAAAAATACAGGTCTGCTATTTTTTTATTGTCTACCTATCCTTGGAATATCAAGCCAAAGCAGTTACAATTCTTGAGTAATAGATCAACCCTAAAATATTATGTACAGACAAGAAAAAGGGCATAACTGTCAATAATGAATGCAACATAATGTAACAAACATTGGATAAATCGACATATCAAATACTTTCAATATGCCAAAAACAAAATGTCTAGGTCAAACAGTTCAAAAGTTGAAAAAATGCAAAAGCCAATCAAGGGGCATTATTCAGTCAAATATTTACGAAATTAAGCTCAAAAGTTAATAATCAGGAGATCTACGCCTAAGGCCCAACCAGAATGCCAAATATGAACAACCTACAGTAGGTGGACAGAAGTATTCGTCACTATGGCGGCCATCTTGGAAAGCAAAAAAAAAAATTGGCTCTTTCGTGCAGTGTAACTAAAATATTTATAAAGTTAGTGAACAAGCTCTTACCTCAGTATTTAGTCAAGTGTTCCTTTAATCGAATAACATTTTGAATTCTGCTGGGAAGTGACTTATAAAGGTTCTCAATATATTCCGGTTCAATGGACTGCCAAATGAGTAGTATTTCTCTGAAGAGATCCTCGGATGTTTTGATGCCATACACACGAGCCTGCAGCTTTCTCTTTATAAAGAGCCAAACATTTTCAATGATATTCAAGTCCGGGGATTGTGATGGCCAGCTCATACATTTTAGTCCATTAGTAGCAGCGTAGCGCTTAACAATACCGGCCCTGTGTACTGGAGCATTGTCATCCTGGAATAAATAGTTATTTCTAGGGAAGTGACGAGCTATGACAGGCCATAAATTATCCTCCAGTATGTCAATGTATTTTTGTCCATTTATATTACCATCAACTTTGGCTAAAGTCCCCACACCATGATAACTGATACATCCCCATATCATGACCTTCACAGGACATTGCTCACGTCTCTCCACTAGGTCCGGCCTCCATCCTTCCTCGGGTTTTCTCCATACGTAAATGCGATGATCCTCGCCAATACACACTTGACTTTCATCAGAAAATATCACATGTTTCCAGAAATTTTGCACATTTCGCCACCTCTTGCCCCTGCACCAATTGACTCTGTTTTTCCGGTTGACCCTTTTTATCACTACCCTCTTCCTATACACCCCTCGTCTGAATCCATGTTCCCTTTATTTCCTCTTTACCGTTTTTGTGCACACTGTCCTGTCCCTTCTCTCATTATATCTTGCAGTAATTTCAACAAGAGGTGCCCTTCTGTCTCTTTTAACAATTCTTTCCGGCTGTCTATAGTCCCGCACGCTGATCAAACATGGCCTCCCGGATCTTTTCACATTTTCTATACTTCCACTTTGTTGAAATTTTTTTATCACATAGCTAACGGTAGTCCTGGGTATATTCAATATTTTTCCGATATCAGAAATACTCCTGCCCTGCTGATGTAAATCCACCGCCACATTTTTTACCTCGGGGGTCAGTTCAAACCCTTTTCGCCCCATGCTCATAAACGCGACCTTATTGCAAACATAAACAAAAGCAGACGACAGAAGTATATAAAAATAAACACGGGAATACCCAAAATATCTGTTAACATCCGGCGACCTTGACTCCCGTTGTGTGGTTGTTGTTTAAAGACGGCACAAATTCTACTTGCCGTTCAAACTCACCGCGCATCCGCCATAGTGACGAATACTTTTGTCCACCTTCTGTAGCTAAAATACTTTTTCGAAAATTTTGCTAACAAACTTACTCTTGATTTTCAAAATGGGGCAGAACTCTGTCAATAATGAACCGAATATAGCTTGATTATCATCAAAATGATCAACACAGCAAATACTACTACTGCATCATAAATCAGGTCTTTAGGTCAAACGGTTCAAAAGTTAGAAAAATGCCAACGTTAACAAAGGGGCATAATTCAGTCAAATTTTTTACGAAATTAGCCCAAAAGCTAAACAGGTGATCTATGCCTTAGGTCCTACCAGAATGCAAAATATGAACAGCCTAGCTCAAATACTTTTTCCAAAATTTTGCTAACTTACATTGACATTGACTAACTCTGAAAGTCATGGCTGACGGAAAAGAAAAAAAAAAATACGGGTTCGTTATTTTTATGGTCTATCCACCTATGAATTATCAAGGCTTCAGCAGTTACAGTTAAGAAAAAGGGGCGTAACTCTGTCGATAATGAACTCAACACAATGTAAGTATCATCAAAATGATCAAACACATCAAATACTATGACGTAACGTCAGATGTTGGTGACGATTTCATTTTCAAGCCATCTTTATAATTTTCCCTTGATACAGTATTTCTAATGAATGAGCAAACGTAACAAGTTTTATACCATTTGAAAGGTTATTTTTTGAGTATTTGGAAGATATAAAGAAATTTTTCATTTATGAGACATAAAAATATATACACCGTCTTGAAATACCAAACAACGTCAGTTTTTACGCTGTAAGACGTTGCAACGCACTCGCAATGCAAATTAATTATTTCAGCTTAAATTAATAACCAGAGCTGAAAAACCGACAAAATTTTCACCGTCGATGCGAGTGAAGTACTGTAAACTAACACTGGAACGCGAACAAGTTAAGTCTTTCCGTATACAAGAAAACTCAAGATTTAGCGATTCAAGAAAAAGGTAACTTTCAGATTTTTGGCGCTAAAAAGCGGCACCCAACGAAGATTAAGGGACCACTAAAGACCAATACGCAGCAGAAGTAGAGAAGAAAACTTACTAGCATACAATACCTATTTTGAAATTTCGAACTGTGAAATCAGACTTCGGAATGTATGATCCGATTTAAAGAAATACCAAATTTTCCAAATCTAGCAGTTTTGTCCGCAACGCTAGATTTCTTTAGTTTGCACACTGGTTGGTATTTTCTGAGCATAAAAATCACATCAAAATTTAATGTAAAGTAAACATGAATCAGGCGGACATTAAATACCTATTCCGAATAGTTCTTTACCAAGAATGTTTTTGGAATTCATTTCTGATAGCCGATTTAAAATACGAATAAGCAAATCTAGCGGTTTTGTCCGCAGCTGTATTTGTACGTTGGTTACGTTTCATTGAAATCAATGGATGGATGGATGACTTGCGATTTTACGTCCTTTTCAATAAAATTTCAGTCATATCAGGACGATGAGAGGCTGATAATGAAAGGATCATCGGTGTGCAATGGAACCCCGTTTATGTTTGAAAGGGTTCTCGCCTCAAGCGGGAATCGAACCCCGGACCGCTATGTCAGCGGGCCGGCACTTAAGCTACTGAGCTACCGCGGCTACCTATTGAATGCGAGCAAAATCGTAAGTTGTCCCGAAGTTGCCCAGAAAATTAATATCATACGAATATAGATCTATTCGGCTATCAGTTGCAGTTGGCAATTGCATTCATATTTGAAGAAATGCGCTTTGGCCGTTGCAATGAACTGGCAACATGGCTCAAAATCAGACGTTTTCTGATGTTACGCTAATTGTCACCAACATCTGACGTTACGTCTATAAGTATACCAAAAATCTGGCCTCTAGGTCAAACGGTTCAAAATTTGGAAAAATGCCAAAGTTAACAAAGGGGCATTATTCAGTCAATTTGTTTTAGGAAATAAGCCCAAAAGTTAATCAGGTGATCTACACTTAAGGTGTTACCAGTATGCAAAATATGAACAGCCTAGCTCAAATACTTTTTCCAAAATTTTGAAAACAAACTTACATTTAATTTTTCGAAAAAGGGGCATAACTCTGAAACTACATGGCTACCGGAAAAGAAAAAAATACGGGTTCACTATTTTTTTTATAATCTATCAACCTATGAAATATCAAGTCCCTAGTTTGTACAGTTCCTAAATTACAGAGCATACTCAAAGTGTTTCGAACGGACGTAACGGACGGACGGACGGAAGGACGGACGGACAAGCCAAAAGCAATATGCCCCCCTCTACTTCTTCGAAGTTTGGTGCATAAAAATGGCGGTGCTAAAACAGACAGCAGAAATAACTCCCAAGTTCATGAAAGATGACAGGTTCCATTCTGAGATAGGCTACGAAATCCCTGTGACTCTCTTTCTAACTCTGTCATCAAATGCTGGTAATCTCTAAACTGCAGCCTTCTTGAAATCCAAGTTTTTAACAAGTACTATCCTCACCTCCTCCGCCTTAATCGACTGTACACCATCATACTCATAACTGCTGCATTGTGGGTGTGGCGATGCAAGCAAAGCAAGTTTATCTATTTTTGCTATCATGTTGATAACTTGCACAGAAATTATTTCATCCCTGTCAACACATTTTATTAAAAGTTGGTTTTGATCGCAAAACGGTCGCCAACCAGTCCCCGACCAGGCGCCGTTCAATTGCGACCAGTCGCCGAAGAGTCGCCGATTTGTCGCTGACTGGTCGCCGATCACCCCAATCTAGTTTCAAACTTCTCGCCGGTCGTACGGCGAGCAATTGCAGAGAGGTCGCCGATCATGCAAAAACTATCGCCAACTGATCGCCGATCATACCTGTAGAGGAAAAGTAATTGCAATGGTCGCAGAAGTCGCAAATCAGTTGCAATCGAAATCAGTCGCTAAGCGGTCTGGACACCGCAGCCGCAATCTCCGTGGAACCGAGACTTTAATAAACGCATGAATGACCACCGCTCCGATTAGACGAAGCGAAGATTTGAGAGGTCACCTGTCGCTGAGCACTTCCACTTACATGATCACGACTCTAACAGTCATGTCTCCCTTTGCAGCATCGAACATGATGCTCAGTGGTCGGATGATATCAGAAAAGCACGTGAGAGCTACTGAATCCGGCGACTGAATATCATAAAACCTTATGTTATCAACAAGGGTGACCAGGACGGGATAAATAGCAATGTCAGCATATGTAGGGGGTGGGGGTGGGGAGCGTCCTCGTATCGTCCCTGAAGGGGTGGTAGGGGGCAGCGAGGATACCATGAAATTGTTTACATTCGGGTGATGTCGCGCAAAGGCCTGCTGTACATGTAGGTGCGGTATATATTCTTTTAAGTTTACTCTTCCTGTCTATCCTGTTTCTGTTTCTCCCCCACCCACCCCTCTCTCAGCGAAACGGCCAGAAATGACTGAAACACTGCCTCATAGGATCGTTTAACTTCTCCAGGGAACAGTTGACTGGCCGCAGATTCGGCATTGGGACGTCCTGTCGATATTGATTAAATACAAACAAGTGCCTGCTGTGCTTGCAGTAGGTGTGGGGCGTTTCTTTTTGTCCCCGTTTTTGTGAGCCTTGTCCAACCGATAAGATAGTTATGGGTCTGTTGCGCTTGCAGCAGGTGCGGGTTTCTTTTTTTTCTTCTTAATTTTTCTTCCCCATACAATTTTATCCTTCATTTCCCATCTCCATGGTAGGGAAGGATGTGCCGTTTCTGGGGACCTTTGAGGCCAATACAACCAACAACCCACCAAACCTTACGTCTGTTTCACGGTTTCTCGAGTTGCAACCAAGCGATACCTGACTCTTGTACATGTCCGTGTTTAACACTTTGATTAATGTAGCGCTATGTTTATTCGTGTATTGAAAAGAAAATTGCATAACAATAAGGCGTAGTTCTATAATTTGACTTACATGGTCACCGCTAAAGGGACTGTTTGTTCAATTTTGTTTTAGGAATCATCTCTTTCTTCTATTCAGAATTCTGTAACAATTTTTTTTTTTGCTTAGTGTTTCAATTTTTATTGTTTGAAACCACTGATGCTGCCGAGAGGCGAACGCGAGTGGGTGACAAATCGAGTAGGTGACAGAGTGACAAGTTTTGCACAGTTAATGATTATCTCTCCATATATAGCCAATTTTAAATCATTCCCGAGTGGATAAAGTGCTACTGAAATATTGCGGTTGTAAGATATATTTCCCAAATTTTACAATACATATATAAAAGAAAGCAAGAAAATTTTCTGTACGCACACTAATATATAAAAAAAAAGAAAGAAAGAAAAATATCCGTACGCTCACTAATGAAAATCAAAGGGCCAATAGCTCTGAAATGACAGCACTTATCAGAATAAAGTCATGCTACGTCGGCTACAAATAATTTCAAACTTTAGCCCTGTTGGTTGTATATGGTCAAAAATAAGCCATTTAGCGCCAATCACTTCATGCACATGCCAAAATTCTATCTCTTGAACACAAGAAATTTCTGAATTCTGACAACGGTTACTGTTTTTCACTGACTTTTAAGCACTCGGTGTTTGCGGTAGTTCGCATAACCTATGGACCACGAAGGTGTCCACTCCAAGGTTTACAATATGGCAGTATATAAATAGCCATCGTTAATCACACAATTACCGTATGATGTCCAGTAGATGAGGATAAACCTACCTTTGCAATGATTGACGTGCTCGGAATACTGTTTTAGACCAGTTTACAACTGTAAAACATTTTTTGTTGTTGTTGTTTTTTCAGCGGCAGCTCATTTATTTTACTTGATAAAGTATGAGGTGCGCTTAAAGAGATAGCTGTGCTTAAAGGGGGCGAATACGGAAATTGGCGGATTGATTTTTAAACTCAGTTTGTATTCGTTATATTTTTTGACCGCTGATGTCACTGGCTGGATACTTATCATTTTACAGAACTACATAGATAAATATACCTGCACAAGAATACGTTATATAAGTTCAATTTAATTCCTACAAAACTTATTTTCAATTTCGGACGTTTTTCAGCGAAATGCCCTTACGATCATTTCATTTCTGAGCGGAAGAATACAGATGTGAAAGCCACTTTCCAATTTACGCTTGTGACAGCATTGAATGACTGATAGAATCAGTCATTAAAAATTACAAACATTTTAATTATGCCTCCGTGACGATAGTCAAGGGACATTAAGATTTGCCCCCGTCTATCCGCTTGTTCGACCGATCACGGTCCGTTCGTCACACTTCATGGTACAGAGCTCCTCCCACAGTTTTCAATAGGTCATTATCAATCCTTGTGCACTTGTTGTGGACATAATGAAGATGTGCATGTAGAGTTTTGATTAAAATAAAATTATGACAGAATTACGGCTTTTTTTTAACTTAGTCATTTGGAGTTGCTTTTTACGTTATAGGGTATGGGGTTGGTGTAATCAACTTCTCACATTTTTGTCAATGGATCTATTTCAAATCTAGCGTACTTGTTGCGGGCATAATGAAATTGTGCATGTGGCTTTCAGATGGAGAAGTGTATATTGACGGAATTATGGCGTTTTAAACTTTGTAATTTTGGGCAGCTTTTTGCACTAAAGGGTGTGGTGTTCGTATAATAAACATCTACAGTTTTCAATGGATTCTTTTCAAGCCTTGCACACAAGTGTGTGTGTGTGTGGGGGGGGTGTATAATGTAAATATTCTTGTGGCTTTTTGATGGTTGATGGCGGTAAAATTAACTTTGAAAGAATTGGAACTTAGTCATATTAGGTAGTTTTTTTCGCAATATAGGAAATGGAGTTTGTATAATCAACTGCTCCTACAGTTCTCAATTGATTCTTTTAAGCTCAGTACACATGTTTGGGAGCTAATGTCAACATAATTAAGATAAGTATGCGATTATGTTATACATATTTTATTTATTCATTTTAATTTATTTATTTATTATTATTATTATTATTATTGCAAAATCATGGCCTATTCAATTTAACCATTAAGACCTCAGACTGCACAACGTTGTATGGAGGAAATACAACGTTTTTGAAGATGCATAAGCTTGCAGTTATATACTGATTCGAGAAACTATCATTGAATAGTCCTGTCTAGGTTAGATCTATACTAGACTGTTATACATGTAAATGTTTTTAACGAAATAAATTTGAAGGGGTTCGAGCGACTGACAGACAGGTCTAATGAAATCAATTTTATGAACACTGACAAATGAAGTGTGCAGGCTAATGAGACGTACAGTATCGGGAGTAATGTCACCTGGCATTTCTTTACAATGACACGTGATAAAATGGGTGTTGTTTTTATAGAATTTCCAGTTGGTGCAGTGATTTTTTGGACTCGTTAGAACCTACTCGTTAGAAACTGGTGCAGTATACAACAGGCCTTCGCTATGTCTAGCAGTGTTGAAACAACGTCCTATAGGTCTTATACAAATTTTAAGAACAGGTCTGACGCGTAACCAACAAGTCGACTTTTCGCTTAGGTTGACTGCCCATTTTAGCACAATTTAAATCTATTCTGCTACAGCTGACTGGTTGATGATATAATACCTTATCATGGCACCTTTAATATTAACAGAATCCATCGCTGCAGCAGATGCCATTCCATTGTAAACCTGAGTTAAGTGGATTTTACCTTCACTGATTTGACTGTGATCAATTTTGCACAAAGGTGCTGACAGAATGGAAAATACTACTGCAGTCCCGGAAGAGTCTGGCCTTGGTCTAAAGTGTTTGCTCAGACATTCTTGTCTCAATATTTCGTGAGGTGATGCAAGTTTTACAGATCATTTTGGAACATTTATTTGCTTTTAAGACCAAATTCGTACCTGTGTTTATATATCACTTTGAGTGAAAGTACATCGTAAACAGTAAAATGAATCAGACGAAGAGGGAAAGATATCAGAATCCAATTATCTATGCAAAGAGATATATTAATTATCATCAGTTCTGGAAAGCCTAAACGACCATGGTGAAAGCCAGTCACCAAGTTCTTATAGTTTGAAAACTGTTTCTCAAGACCTTGTATTGCTTATGTGCCGTTTGAATAGCTGTTTTAGGGTCCAGTTTTCACAAATATCTAGTTTTATTTTAGTTAAGAAACCAGTTTCAACAGCAGAGTAATAACTTTCGCATACACTGTGTTTGAATCATGAAGTTCAGAATTCGGCCTTTTCCATGCTTTCATTTTAAGGAGTCATAGGATGGCTTCTAAGCATGTATTTACGCACAACTAGTCAGGAAAGAGATTTTGAACAAGTGCGCTGATTGCACATGCATAGTATGCTAAATCATACAGGTGTGACATCCCTTAATTATTCAGTGAATAAACCTTACCACCACTGAACTAGAAAGTGTAAACAGTTTTTAAAATTCGTAGAAGACCTATATCAATATCGGCGCGTTCGGCATATTTACTTTGGTAACTTCTAGCAATATACCCCGGTATTCCCCGGGCTACTCGAAAATATGTATGTGTATATATCTTGTATGTGTACATATCTTTGAATGTATGCATACGTAACTTCATTTCGAGTAGCTCGAGGAATACCAGGGTATTGCCCGTGTTTACTTGAGTAATTTTACCGAACATGGCCATCCATTCAACCTGCTATTATTTATTTTCAGGACTTGTTCTCGGTCTGTTCGACATTTGTGTGGTTCCTTTCCTCGTACTAGTTACAGTGGAAGCCAAACTCGACACTGAAATACCAAGAAACTGGAAGCTTGCTGTAACAATTATTTTAACACTCAACTCTGCCATCAACCCCATCATATACACGTGTCAGTTCGCGAGTTTCAGAGAAGCAATGGAAAAGACATTTCAGACGATGCGTTGTAAGATGTGTTGTTGGTGGTAAAATGTATTGATATCGAAGTGCGCTTTGCTTGAGATTCCGCTTTGGAAACCGTGCCGCGGTTTCACGCCTGATAAACGCACTTTTCCATTCCTACCAGGAAAGTAAAACAATCAAGCTTCTTCAAAAAGGTGGCCAAAATATAACAATGCTTATTCGACACATACGTGTAAATTGCATATATATGCAACAAATTTCTTTTGAGGTAAAAGAAATTGAGGAAGTTCCGGTTTGGCCACTTTTATGATGAAACTCTACCCAGGCTGAAATTTTGTACTGCTATGATTTATTTAAGGAATGAATTTTATTTTTCAGATATTTATCGAAGTATAAACTACATTGGATCGCGTCAAGGTAAGTGAATCCCGAAGGGGTTCATGTAAACTTTGGTAACGGCTCAATGTTGTTTATACTTCGATGAACACCAGAAAAATTAAGTTCATTACTTATCTTTACATTCTTTCTATTTACTTTTTACCACAAATAGGCGTTAGGGGATACAGTTGGAGCAGAAAAACATTTATACGCAGTTTTTCTACAAATCGCGGAACAGCGTCAACGACGTCATAACGCCACCAGCGTCCAATCGGATGTAGAAAATCATGGGTTATTTTGACGTCACTTAAGGTCAAGAATACGTAAATGGCATATACATAGAATTTTTTTAAATTTTGCACAGGGGTGCATTTTCATGTGTTACATCGAATTGTGCAATAAAAAAGATAGGTCACCGAGTTCGTTTAGTCGCTGGATCAGATTGAAAAACATGAAATTTTGAGGCCGTTTCCATTGATGGCAATGGGAATGCGATGAAAAAAACTCAGATTTTAAAATTTAAACGTACACAGCTTGTTTACCACTACATAGATTTTTTTCAAAAACTGATATTTTATGTCACAGGATCTGTCGATTAAAATGAGGTGAGAAAAGTCCTTGACTACCGAGTTCGTTTTTCAAGTAGCGTTGATAAGCAAGCATAGGTATGTATAAATTTACGCCATTTCGCGACGTCATTTATAAGCGACGTTGCAGTCGTTTACTGGCGACGTAATAAGACATGCTAAAACCGTTATGAGAATACGGAAAGATGAGGACTAATAGGGTTCTCATGATGAATTCCTTAATCTTCGTTCACACGGGCAAAGTTTCTGTGACAAAGTAGGTTTGGGAAAGAAAAATTTGCTCATGTGAATGAAAAAATATGCCACATTTTCATTGCCAAATTTATATGGTAAAGTTTTTATGACTGACAAAATTTGTCCGTGTGAACAGAAAATTTGCCATAGAATATGAAACAAAGAGACTAGCTATGGAGATAAGCACAGAAAACTTTGCTCATAATCAAATCGGTTTAATTTTGAACAGAGTATATTTAACATAGAAAATGTGGCATGGTTGGCCGTTCACACGGGCAAAGTTTATTTGTCCAGGTAACCTTGAATAATGTTCGATCGTGTGAACACAGCAGCAAATATTTCCTTGCCAGAGTTTATTTGACAAAGATTTTCTTTAACAAAAATTTGCTCCTTGTTAACGCAAAATGTTTGGCAAACTTTCTTTGTTAAAGATTCTGTGACAAACTTTGGTGGCGTGAACGAGGCTTCAGTGAAAGAATTTATTTTTCAGACTCTCGTAAACAAAAATTAGTAAAAATTGCAAGCACACATCTAACAGAAATATGGTTACTGCAGCCGACACGACTGTGCCGTACATAGAAAAACTGCGTTACCCTAAATCACAAAATGTGCCGTGCCATGATAAAATGGGTTCTTTGGGGCATATACGGTTAGCGGAAGCTCAGATCACTGTGCGCACCCGCCCAACCTGACCAGAACCTTTGTTGTCCTCTGGTACAATGATTCCGTGAGGAACAGCGAAGAGATTTATTAGTCAGTGCGTATGCGCAGGCTGATCTGTGTGCATGTATCATATTACTGACGACTCGTATTGTTCTGTCGGTGTGGCTCATGGTAGTCAGATAAAAATGACTTTTGGACAGTATTTCAGTCATATCAAGATGATGGTAAGTTACAAGGTCAACTTCCAAATCCACCGTCGGCGGGATAGGTCTTGTAGCGTAGTAGCCGTAGGGGCGGTGTGAGTAAGTGGCCCGCTATATCTTTGGCAATGGCATACAACAAGTGGAAGAAATATTGTATCATTCTTATTTTGTAATCAAATAATATTTTCGATGTCCAGAAAGGATATGTGTATTAAAATCGCAAAACTCGGCATTATATTAAATATTACATTCCGATCCCATAAAGCTCTAAAATCAGCTCGTATTTCGAATGCGCAATCCCACCGGTGCCGCTAACGTTCGGTTATGACGCAGACGGTTGCGGGTTCGAATCCGGATTCGGCCAGCTAGCGACTGAAAAAGCAGTAAATGGGTAGCTTTTTCAAATCAGGAAAGGATAACGCACCGAAAGGACAAAGATGGGTTCCGCCTTTCATGTGTGTGTCTGAAAAGTCCTGAGAGCCCTGATAGCAGGGAGGGACCATGTATTCCGGCCAGCCTTAAATTGTTACACACATGAAACTCTGTCTGTCTGTCAATCTGTCTTCTATCTCTCTCTCGCTCGCTCTCTCTCTTTCTCTCTCTCATTAATTTTTATGAATACACTTATGTTGATGAAATAACTTCAAACATACAGGAAAAAAAAAGAACATTGCAATATCAGCAAAGGGCTTGAATAAACAATGACAACAATTCCGTATTCCCCATGTTTGACGGTATTATTGAATGTCCGATGGGGCCGCGATATTGAAAATTACACTGACAAGGAAGTATTTCGTGACGTTACGTCCTTCGCGACGCACGTAATTAATTGCGCCAGTTATTTACGTATTCTTGACCTTAATGTCGCCTGAACCGATCTAGTTATTGAAGCATAAACTGTATTGGTTTACCATGGGGCTTCTCAGTAAGTGCACCGAAAATGTAAATATATACATATGAGTTGCTGCATGTTTATATTTTGACTGACTATTTGCAGACGCTTTAGTTTCTAATTCCCTGTGAGAATGAAACTGGTATTATCTAGTTGACATCACACCATGTCTTACGTCTCATTAGTCAATAATGTATATTGTTTTAGTTTCTAATTTCCCTGTGAGGATAGCATTGGTATTATCTAGTTGACATCACATCATGTTCTACGTCTCAATAGTCAATAATGTATATTGTTTTAGTTTCTAATTTCCCTGTGAGGATAGCACTGGTATTATCTGGTTGACATCACATCACTCCTACGTCTGAATAGTCAATAATATATATTATTGTAGTTTCTAATTTCCCTGCGAGAATAGCACTGGTATTATCTGGTTGACATCACACCATGTCCTAACTCTCAAAAGTCAATAATGTATATTGTTTAGTTTCAAATTTCCCTGTGAGAATAACACTGGTATTATCTGGTTGACATCACATCACTCCTACGTCTCAATAGTCAATAATGTATATTGTTTTAGTTTCTAATTTCCCTGTGAGGATAGCACTGGTATTATCTGGTTGACATCACATCACTCCTACGTCTCAACAGTGAATAATGTATATTATTGTAGTTTCTAATTTCCCTGTGAGAATGGAATTGGTATTATCTGGTTGACATCACATTATGTCCTACGTCTCAATAGCCAATGATGTATATTATTTTAGTTTCTAATTTCCCCGTGGGAATGGAACTGGTATTATCTGGTTGACATCACATTATGTCCTACGTCTCAAAGTCAATAATGTATCTTGTTTTAGTTTCTAATTACTCTGTGAGAATGGCATTGGTATTATCTGGTTCACATCACATCATGTCCTACGTCTCAAAAGTCAATAATTTATATTGTTTTAGTTTCTTATTTCCCTGTGAGAAAAGCATTGGTATTATCTGGTTGACATCACATCACTGCTACGTCTCAATAGTTAATAATGTATATTGTTTTAGTTTCTAACTTCCCTGTGAGAATAGCATTGGTATTATCTGGTTGACATCACATCATGTTCTACGTCTCAATAGTTAATAATGTATATTGTTTTAGTTTCTAATTTCCCTGTGAGAAAAGCATTGGTATTATCTGGTTGACATCACATCATGTCCTACGTCTCAATAGTTAATAATGTATATTGTTTTAGTTTCTTATTTCCCTGTGAGAAAAGCATTGGTATTATCTGGTTGACATCACATCATGTCCTACGTCTCAAAAGTCAATATTGTATATTGTTTTAGTTTCTAATTTCCCTGTGAGAAAAGCATTGGTATTATCTGGTTGACATCACATCATGTCCTACGTCTCAATAGTTAATAATGTATATTGTTTTAGTTTCTAACTTCCCTGTGAGAATAGCATTGGTATTATCTGGTTGACATCACATCACTCCTACGTCTCAATAGTTAATAATGTATATTATTGTAGTTTCTAACTTCCCTGTGAGAATAGCATTGGTATTATCTGGTTGACATCACATCATGTTCTACGTCTCAATAGCCAATAATTGTATATTAGCATAATATCAGAGTAGTATTATCCGATCACCAACTCCCCCCCCCCCCCCCCCATAGCCAACCACCTAGCCACTCCGTAAAAATGGCTATAGGAAGGACGAGTATATAGTGTATTTCCGGACCTCAAAGCGCCACTTTCTCCCATGCACCCCCCCCCCCACCCACACACACACTCCACCTGAAAATTGGCTATTAGAATATTCGATAAACATTGGGATTTCAAGCTCTAACTGTAGCTGAATACAGACACAGACACAACCGCTCACACGCACGCACACACTGGCATGTACAACAGAACATATTGCCCACGTGAGTACGAAAACAAGAACACGAAGTAGAAAACATTAATTTCTTTCTGCCTGGACAATAGCTGCAGGAGAAAGGACCCGAAAGCTCGTTTTGAGCATTTCTTCACTCTAATGTTTCCCAGACAGACCGTGGTTGATCTATACAAACAAACACATAGAAATATGTATTGTTACGACCTGGCACTAGTAACAAGAAAGATTGAAGTAAACCAGCAACACAAGCCTGTTTTAAAACTTATTTATTTACATTAACATCAAAATTAAAACAGTCATTAATCAATCAAGAAAGAAAATGTAATTTACAATACCTTATTTTAGCCTGAATGTCCCTCAGAATTTAAAAACACAAGTCCTTTAACAGTTTCTGATTCCAGAATATAAAGTCAGAATAAATCCAGTAATGAAAATCACAAGGTAATCCAATATATTTAATTTCCAGTATAAACTTATTTAACTATAGACTGGTGAAAGTTTACAAAGATGACAAAAGGAAAGTTCATGTTTGTTTATATATTATCTAGGAAGATTCAGGAATTAACCAGAGATAGATTTTACCAGACTGTTCTCTATTCTGACATAATTTTATACCAGAAGATTCTTAATGTTTACAACAGAAATTTCTATTATTTTCTACATTACTAAAATTAGTTATTTTAGAACATTCTTGAAATATCATGAAAGTTCCCTAAATTTCCTGAAGCTTTCAAAACATTCTTTTGACAATGGGGAGCAAATTCCAGAGCTTTCTAGACGATTCTTTCTGTTTCGAGAACATTCTAAATTTTCCCAATTTTCCAGAATCTTCTAAAGGACAATGTTAACAACTTGTTTATTTCAAACTGCCAAATCATGGTAAAAGAAAATATTTACACCAGTTGAACGTCATATTCATAACAGTATTAGTTTTACTTTATACTAGAAAGTTAACCTTTTCGGTGTGATTTTTGCCATCCTTATTCTGACATGCATACTTACTGTAGATAATCACAAACATACATACGCATTCAAGCTTACAGGAAGCTGTTCAAAGGCGCTGATGAACACTCATTTCGTCCAGTCGTGCTAGTTTTAGCGGGGTCAAGTCCATAGGTATGAAAAGATAACAGGCACAATAACTCGGCGTATGTAGTGTTTTGTACGTAACCGTATTACCCGGGGAAATTCCACTACGGATTGAAAAACGACAATGCAAAACATGTATTATCACTACATTCCTTAGGATAAGGTCACAGACTTACAACTGTGTTAAGGTGGTGATTTATGGTAAATGCAAAAATCTGCATAAAACCATAAAATAATAACATATCTCCCTGAAAGTTAGCAGACTTCTTATTTTTGTTGTTCTCTACAGTTTAGAATAAAAAATTGGGGTACATGCTGCTTAAAAAGTGTTTTATAAGGAAAGATCAAAGGGTAGTTTTCCGCACAGAAATCCAAAAAAAATAACATTGTTATTGAAAATTTACGCAGCGCTGAAGGTACGTTATTGCATAATAAAGAGCGTCCTAGCAATTATTTGTTCCAACTCTTTCTCAAATCGTAATGTAGACCAGATGAAAACAGTACCTTTTTCGCAAATGTTCCACCAAGTACAAGGGAAATGTAATCTGGATGCATTCATTAAATATTAGGTAGGCTAGCATACCTATATAACACCTACAATATAAATAATACATTACCAACATTATGACAGGTGTGTATATGAAATTGTTCAACCTTGTTAAAAAAGTCTAACCTGTGTATTTTAACAAAAAATTGGACACAGGCAACGTCTTTTTTTTTAATCTGCTCAGCATGATTATGTGTGAAAAAGTTGGAAACAATAATTGCTATGACGCTCTCCGTAACGCAACAAGGTACCCACAGCACTAAGTATATTTTCAGTAACAACATGATTTTTTTTTATTTCTGCGCGCAAATTTACCCTTTGATCTTTCCTTATAAAACACTTTTTAACATCATCGAAGCCTGCATTTTAGGATTCTAAATTATGAAAAACAACATAAAGAAGGCAACTGCTAGGTTTTGGGAAGATCAGTTTTTTTGTTTGTTTGTTTTTCAGCATTGTATGCAGATTTTTGTCTTTGCCCCAAGTCAGCGAGTTTTGCCGTAAGTTTATATTCTTAGCTTACATTTCCAATATCCTTTGATGGAACCTTTTGGTATGTGGCTAGGTTTTCAACTAGATTCATGCATATTATGTAATGATGAATGGCTGACAAGCTCCAGTCTTATTCATGAACATTGATCCCGACCGGACGGAATGTGTGTAGCTGGTAGATCCAGTAGAGTTCTCTGGTTTATCTAGTAACAGCTTTTTTGGTGTACCTGATCTGTGGGCAGGATTTCAATAATTTGAAACCGCATGTGTTCTGTAGAAAGATTGGGTAAGTTAAAATGTGTTGCTACCAGAGTGTCCCGTTTATTGCGGGTGTCTCGCTGGTGTTCTGTCATTCTAACTTGGTGCCTGTTCTCATAGCGAACATTTGTGGTTCGGGGAAAAGCCGTGGTGGGTAATTGTAAGCAATGACCACAATTGTGTTGTTGCTTTCTTGAAATGACATATGTCATGATCATGGGTTATTACAAATGGGGTTCGGCTGTTTTGCTGAACAGACTTGTTTCCCTGCTGTAGCAGGGTGTCCCTATTTGCTTTTCGAGCTTTTTCGAGGCTCTGTAGCAGTGTGTTCTGCGGGTACCCTCTTTTAATTTAATTTTTGGCATGTTTGTCATAAACGGACAGCTGGACGGACGTAGTCTGAGAGACTGGCGGGAGGTAGGTCCTTGCCGATGCATTCCCTCAGGAAGGAGACTAGTTCTCTCATCTTCACCATTCTGGATGGAACTCGTCTTGCCTCTTTGTAGAACGGCATGACCTCAGCCGGTAGATCTAGAGACTTCCTTTTCTTGGATGGTTCTTCCTCCGTCTTTGCATCCCTTGTCCTTTTCTTCATGTTCTCTGCTGGGATGATGATCATTTGCAACGAAGAGCCTGACGTGGATGTCAGGGTCAGTGAGCTAGTGTTTGGGCTGACTGACTTGTCGCTGGTGGTCTGTCTTGGATTCATCACAGTGGACGCCGACCTCGGAGCATCCTAGTCCTAGCGAAGGTGTAGTAGCATCAACGCTAAAGGATTGTGACTGACGACATGGGCCAGGCGCTCCTCGGTCTTGCTCATGCTGGTTCATGGCTATCTTTCGCAATTTTCCTTGCTTGCTTCTTCCAATAGTATGGATTTCATCAGAGGATTGTCACGATTCTGAATTCCAGAATCGTGACAATCCTCTGAAGAAATCCATACTATTGGAAGAAACTAGTTAGGAAAATTCCAGAATCGTGACAATCCTCTGAAGAAATCCATACTATTGGAAGAAACTATACTGAACGTCAAAAGAAACGCATACAATGTATACGCCCAATTTATTTGAAGGTATTGGTATATACTCTTATTTAGACATTTTGAGTTTCTTTGCTTATGATATTCCGACAGAATGAGCACCTTAACGCATCGATATTCCATAAACTTTAGAGACCAGAACGCTTGTTTTTGTGATGGGGTTAAACTTAAAGTCACCATACTTTCAGAAGCTGAATTTTAATTTCTTTATAATAAACAGCTGATTATTTTCTCCAGACATAATGTCCGCGGCAAGGGTAAGAAACAGCGAAAAAATCAAAGCAGTCGAGTCTTGTGTTTTAGAGAAACAATCAAGTGAAAGTTGGCAGTAGAAACAGAAACACTGGCTTACCATTGGATTTCCATAGACCTTTTTACACCCTGTATTTCTTGAAAAGAACAGAAACCGTTTATACGAAGAGGTTAAATGAATTAACAAGAGTAAACTGAAGAGGTTTGCAAAGAATTTTTTCGCAGCACTGCAGAACTTTTGGTGTTATTGGACTTCCCATTTTGCTATTTGTTTAATTGCAAGGGAGATAATTTGACAAGTGTTCAACTTCAAACTACTGTCATGTCCCTAAGAAGAATACCATGGTAATAAAACCTATGTTTTTTTCATAACCACACATCAGAGTCATGTTTTAGAAACAATTTGTTATGCCGCCAAAGGAAAGACAACTCTTACAACAACTTTGAATGTTTCATGATAAATTGAAATAACTCTTTAATACAAGTTTAATTTTGCAAGAAAATAAGTTAATATTGTTGGCAAACGTCAGTAGTGTTTTCTGCTATATTTAATTTAAAACCATAAATCAGTTGACAGAAGAAAACTGAACCGAAACTTGTATGCGTTTCTTTTGGCGTTCAGTGTAGTTAGGAAAATTGCGAAAGATAGCCATGAACCAGCATGAGCAAGACCGAGGAGCGCCTGGCCCATGTCGTCAGTCACAATCCTCTAGATTCATGCATATTAGCCTGCGAATACTTTATATGCATTCTGACCTGCGTCACTATTATTAGCTTATGGCATGAGACACATTTTGGCATGACACAGCTGATGACGGCTTTCGTTCTTTCTGCGGATAAACAAAATACATAGACTGTTATATGAATAGTGAACTATATGCCATATTTATTAAATTAACAGGTAATAATCTTTTGATACTGTCTTTGACCAGGTTGCAGATGTTCCAGTTTTTAAAGTTATACTAGCTGTTCCGAATTAGATCATATAAGCATTTTTCTGCATAATTTGTCAATCTACTGAACTCTGTAAGTGGGAATTTCTGAAGTTTCATAGTGTGTCTTGTTTATTTATCTTATTTTATTATTTTTTATTTTATTTTTTTTTTCGATCTCCGTTAATTAGCTGCATAAATTTGAATTTAAACCGGTATTTGTACACAGGGAAAAAGAGCATCCTATCAGTTAAGTCGCAAATAATTATTTAGATTCTTGGCAAAGAATTTACCGAATAATTTACTACTACTTTCTTCTTTTAACTTTTGATCAACGTTACTCTGCCTTTGCCCTTAACACCGCGATCGTAACTGTTCTACGATCCGCTCCCTACAGAGAGGTTCCTGAAAATAGAACCGAAAAACTTTCTTAAAATCACCAGAAGATCCCTTAGATTTTGCCGTATTAAACTCAACTTTAATTCATGAAACGAAATATAGTGGTATTTTTTATCAGGAATAAGAATCCGTTTACACATTTTCAGAAAATTGAATAACAAATAAAATAAAATAAAATAAAATAATATGTAAAATAAACTAACCAGAACCAAGTTCAAATTGATGCACATTACATTGTAAATATTGGAAAGCACACTTTTGGTATCGGCCATAGTTTTTTTTTTTTTTTTTTTTTTTTTTTTGATTTTGAATTAAGATTCTAAAGTACACGTCTAAATCATATGTGTACAATTTTCGATAAAATCAAATACAGGTAAGTTGCTGGGCCAATATTGTTCCACGAGAGATAATGGGGCAATATAACCTAGGCGTGTCATAGAATTTGAATTTCTATCACCAGTTGTAAATGTTCGAAAAAAAAATGTTTCACATGAGTTTATATAGTTGTTATCATCATTTTATGCATGTATATAGCCTTGGGGCAGGGGAAGATAATTTCCATGGGGTAAATTTGAGCATCACTGGAGGCTACCATCACTCTGATCATTTGCTGTAAGTTTGAGAACAAGAGCTGTCGCCTGACAGCATAGCTCGCCTGAATTGATGCTTGCCCATCACATAGCCGCTATGGTGGTGTGGAGTGCTATGCATAAAACTTCAGACAAGCATCTCCAAAATAAAAACACATTTATAAACAAAAGCTATCTCAGAAATAAGTCTTAAAAAATAAAATTAAAATATAAAAAATGAAATAAAATAAAAAACTTCAAAATCCATGAGCTTGAGGTAGTAAAAACTGAGCGGGGGGGGGGGGGGGGGGGGGGGGGGCTAGGATGTACCATGAACCATTATCTAACATAACATCAGTCCAAGTATAATAGTATCAACTGAGTCCATCATCATGGCACTGTGAAATTATGTCTTCATAAATATAAAACTTTAACCAAAATCTTTAAGACAAAATTCTAAGTCGATGACCTTGACTTCAAGGTCATCCAGTTGGGTAGGTATAAGGTGTTTTGTAAAAACTCGAAAAAATGTCTAACATCAGTTCAAGTATAAACTAAATCGCTATAAAGCATTATGAATCAGTATGCAATTACAAAACTTTTAATAAAGACCAAAATTTCCTAAGTCCCTGACCTTGACATCAAGGTCACTGAGCGAGGTTGGGGTAGTACTCTGTAGCTCTAACTACAGTGCAGATATAAAAAAGAATTCATCTATGGGTTCAGGAGATATGTGTCTTTAAAAAACTTTAACCAAAACATCCAATCAATAAAAAGACAATTTTCTAAGTACATGACCTTGACATCAAGGTCACTGAGGGGGGTGGGAGTAGTACCTTCGAAAACTTTAGACCAATATCTAACTTCAGTGCAAGTATCAAAGGAATCCATCCATGGGTTAAGGAGATATTGGGCTTTATAAAACTTTAACCAAAACATCCAGTCCAAAAAAACTCCCAATTTTCTAAGTCCATGACCTTGACATCAAGGTCACTGAGTGGGGTGGGGGTGATACCCTGTTAAACTTTGGACCAATATCTAACTACAGTGCAAGTATCACAAGAATCCATCCATGGGTTAAGGAGATATAGGTCTTTAAAAAACTTTAACCAAAACATCCAATTCGGACGCCGACGCGGACGCTGACGCCGACGCGGACGCGGACGCGGACGCGGACGCTGACGCCGACGCCGTGGTGACAACAATAGCTCTTTCTGAACTTTCGTTCAGGCGAGCTAAAAACTGCTTCATATCTGATTTTATACTGATTTTTTTTTCATGATTATACATGTATATTGCCCCAGGGCAGGGGCAGATAACCCTCGATGATAAAATTTCTGTGCTAATACAAAGCTTTTGTTACTTCGATCATGTTTGTGAAGTTTCATCATGATACTCCAAGTAGTAAAGGAACTAGAGGACAGAAACCATTTTTTGTACATTGACAAGTGTCATAACTCTGTCAGAAATTATCGAAATTTGCCCATTAACAATCTCAAGCGAGACATTCTTGGTACAAAGACATATGCAAAATTTGAAATAAATTCGTTGATAAATACTTAAGTTATCGAACGGGAACGAAGTGCGGACGAACGTACGTACTACGGACAGACAGACGGACGGACAGACACACGGACGGCCAACGTGAAAACATAATATCCCGCCACTTATGTGTAGCGGGGTATAAAAACCCATGCCCATGGTACTAGTCAACGAATCTGAACACACTTAAAGCGCCAAAATGAAAATAGTTGAAATCGGAAACAGCGTAGATCCAGATGAGACGCGCCATGCGTCATCTTCATCTACCCTGTACGCCCCCTAGTCTTTGAATCCTCAAATTGGTACAGCTTGGACTTTATTTATTTATTTCTTATTATTTTTGTCTTTGAAATTGTGCACACATAAAATTTGTCGTCTGCTTTCTGGGGCGCTTAACGGTTAAGCAGTCGCAATGTTTAGGATAATTACTGAAATTACTAATCAGAAACTGTGGTTACCATTCTATTGATGTGCTGTTCATGGATACTGTTTGGGTGTTAATTATAACCGATAGTTTGTATACAATAAAATTAACAGCTGAACAGTTTATTCAATACACTCAGCACATGATTAACGTGTAATATGAGGTGAATAATAACATCAAAAAATGTTTAAGGAAGATAACCGATATTTTGTATACAATGAAATTAACCTGTGAAGTTGTATTGTCGTCTGCAACACGCATTTGATCACATAATTGTGAAAGACCGAAATGCTGGGATGTTATCGCCATAGAGAATTTTTTAGAGCCTACGCAGCAAAAGCATGACGTTATTAAAACAACATTAAGTCCAGCAGGCACACGACGTTAATTAAAACATTATTGACAGCCATGGTTAACTGGCCAAAAGTCGTGCATTAACAAGGAAATTCACACGCTGTTTGTGCACGGCTTTGCGGCTTTTTATATGCACAGAAGGAAGCGGAACGTTGGCAGTTGCAGGTATCGATAAAACACTTGTACCCAGAGTTAAACAAGGTCGCATATTGTGTAAAAATGAAAGTGCAGACGACATCGAGTGAAAAATTTAAGGAACATGATTTTGACTTGTGAACTGCTGCTAAACGTTAACAAGAATCACAATAGCTGACCATGGCCTGAAGTGAGTATTCTCATAGAAATAGATAGTGCATGTAGGCATCTGCTAGGTAATGGCGATGAAGCCGAAAAATAGTGCATACATATATTCCTTATTTTTGTGGGCATGTGGTTGAATGTATGCAATCACAGCGATCAAATTTTGTTTTTCATTGCCAGGTTGCTCAGGAGCTGTTGGAGCCTCGGCATTCGGCCTCGGTTTTCAACAGCTCCCTCGGGAACTGATAAATGTTAAATGACTGAAAAACCATGTTTGATCCTTACATGACTTTGTGTCAACATTTGATGGTTCAGTGTTGTTTAAACGTTTTATGTCCACTGGGTGGTTTTATACTGCTTCCTAAAACATGAAGCAGTCTGACCAAGCTATAGACTGTAAAGCAATTTCACAAGCTAGTCTGACCCATTGCTGGATTGTAGAATTAATGTCTCAAAATTATACGATGTTTATAACAACTGGTTAACCTTTTAAGCGCGAAAAACGAAAACAGATAAATTTACTAACATCGAAGAGCCAGATGAGGCAGCTCACAATGAGTCGCCTTTAATCTGGGTCTACACTGTTTGCCGTCTAGTCTTTGAATTCTCAATATAACATAGCTTGGACGAAAAAAAGATTATTGCTGAACTTTTGCAGACGTTTAATTTTGTCGTCTGCTTTTTTTGGCGCCAACGGTTAAGTTGTCGCAATGTTTAGGGTTTTTACTGATCAGAAGTTATCAGAATTATTAATGAGGCAAATAGAGTAGACTATAAGCTAACGGCATCGTTAAATACAGAATTATCGTTCACATATAGTGGGTGAAGGTGCTGAGTCTGACTAAAATGATGCCATTTAATATATGAGCCGCGACGCGAGAAAATCAACAAAGTGGTTGTGCGCCCAGCGCAGTTTCAGATCAGCCTGGGCATCCGCCCAGTCTGATCAGAGCATTCGCTGTCCGCATTGAGCTAGCTTAGACCCTTAGCTATCCTTTAAGCCCTTAGCGAAGAGTCTGATCAGACTAGACAGATCTCCAGGCTGATCCGAGTCTGCACTTGGTACATAACCACATTATTGGTTTTCTCGCGTCGCAGCTCATATCACAATTATAAGAATTGGAGAGTAGAGACAAAAGTAGACTGAAAATTCTGAAGTTAGTAAAGGACAAGAATTATATACTGAAAATGGAGATTGGGTTTAACAGCAGTCCAAGAACCAACACTACTAATACATCTATTAAGATATATGGGGACAACTCTAATGTTTTTGTTCTCATCTGCTTTTTAACACATTGGAAAATCATGAGCAAAAGCACATTTACGATTCAAATTTTGACACTGAGTTTTAATGACTTAATGGTGGGAATTTCAACATTGCCAGTTTACGTTACATCCTTTACCACTGAAATTGCGTATGAATACTGCACGTTCCGGTTTGTTCTGTTTCTTTCAGCACAAGCAGTTGTTCTGTTTCACATACTTGGAATATGTGTTTATCGTTTTCTTATTGTGTGTAAAGCTACGTTACCTCTGAGAAGAAGAAATCAGGGATGTTTAATTGTAATATACGTGCTGGCCATATGGATGGCTATTTTAATTATTTTCAGTTCAACATTTATAATTTGGGGTAAATATAGACACATATTAAGCATATGTTCGATAAACGAACTGTTTCAGGACAACTATAAAACTATTATAACATATTGGATTGTCATTTTTATAGTACCATCAGTATTTACAAATGTTATATATTTGGCTATGATATTAAGGCTTTGTTTCTATGCGCGAAAAATAGCCCCAGTGAACTCGTACAATATCTCGGAGCTGCAGCCATCGTCATCAAACTGCGCCAATTCCTACAATTTTCGTGCAAGCAGGGAGACCAATAGAAATAAAACAGATGGTGTTTCACTCAGTGAGCACCCATGTATAAAAGATGCCGGGGATGGAAACGTCATTTGCAGTTGCGACCATCATAGGCATGAGTTATGGGCAAACAAGGGTCCACGCTCAAAAGCTAGGAATGACACGAACACAAGTGACAATGAAGGCGAGGAAAAAGATGGCGGCAGATTAGAACTGAACAGCATGCCAAGTTTCAAGAGTCAAAGGCAAGCTTTGATTACAATAGGTAAGCCTAGTATGACCTTTTATAAATAGAAAACATTGCTGATATTCTCTTGTTTTCGAATATGACTTTTCACCCAGTGAAGTGTTTTATTATATATTGAAAGCAAAGAAATGGTGTCATTTTCTCATTTTGAAGGAAAATTTCATTTACTTAATCGCGGTCACTCAATCTGGCAGGCAGTACGTAGGCGAAACAAAAAGTGCCCTTAAGCCCCGGTCCGACAGAGCTTTGTGACCGCGGCGCAAAGAGGTTGGAGAAGTAGCGATGAGGTTTTATAATGGTCACAACAAGTTCGCCGAGCTGTCGCCGATCAAAGTAAGTCGCAGCCTGTGGTTTGACCATCTACTAAAGACTGTGCTTGACTGGTTGCAATGGTTTTCTGGAAATACCCATTGCAATCGTATTATTTTCATACTTACTGTATTCTTTCTCTATACGAGGCCTGGCCCAGAGGTTATAAAATTCGACTCTTTGGTCCGTTCTTGTCTTCTTTCAGAGATCTGGTGATGTCTGCATGCACAAGCGTGTATGAATTGCAACCTGGTTCAAACTTTGTTGGTTTATCTTTCCAAATTTTATTAGGTCTTGCTTTGAACTGATTTATGGTTTGCGATGAGACTACTAAGTATTTTTTGAAAGACTGGTCCAGTCATCAATAACTCTTTGTGAGAAAAAATGTTGCGTGCATCCAGTCTAAATTGTTTTTGAATACTTCGAAAAGTTCCTGAGAGTGCCCTCTTGTTCTTGAATCTGACTATATGGTGAAAAGCTGTTCTTTATCACTTTTGTCTTTTCCGTCCAGGATTTTAAATACTCCAACCATGTCAGCTCGTATTCTTCTTTACTGTAAGGATGGTAGCCCTAATTCTTTCTGTACAGTTCATATTTCTAGTACCGTGTAATACTAATCTGGTAGCTCTACTTTGTATATTCTCAATTGCAATACAGCCTCTTTTTTTACAAATTACTGACCATACTGTAGATGCATATTCAAAGCCGTAAATTTTAGTCGCCGACCAGTCGCCGATCGATTTCATCAACACTTTGGCTCTTAAATCTTGCAACCTTGCAGCGGACTATCGACGAGCTATCAGCGACTGTTCGGCGGCTAATCGACTGACCACTGATAAGACAGCGACTGATCGGCGGTTCATCAGCAACTGATCAACGACTGATTGGCGAATTGTCACCGACAGGTTGCGAGGCGGTTGCAAGCGTTCGACGATAGATCGTTAATAGTTTGCGGTGCCAACTTCAGTGAAAAGCTGTTTTCGCATCCTTGCATCATTTTATCACCAGCGTTCAAAGTATTCGCATCATGGTGTGTAGTGGGAGCCAAAAATAAAAAAATAGAAATTAAAAAAAATACAGCGGCACCACGTTCATGAAACATGACGTGTTCCATTCTGAACTAAGCTACGGAGTCCCTTTGATTTTCTCTTTTTCAAACTCTGCCATCAAAATTTGGTAATATCCAAAATGCAGCCTTCTTGAAATCCAAGATTTAGTCAGTACTATCTTCACCTTCTCCGCCTTAATCGCCTGTACGCCATCATAACCATAACTGCTGCATTGTGGGTGTCTCAATGCAGGCAAAGCGACTTTATCTATTATTTGTTATCACGTTGACAACTGGCACAATAATGATTTCATCCCTGTCAACACGATTTATTAGAAGTTTGTTTTGATCGCAGAATGGTTGCTTACCAGTCTGCGACTAATCGCCGTTCATTTGCAACTAGTCGCCGAAGAGTCGGCGATTGGTGGCTGACTGGTCGCCAATCACTCCAACCTTGATACAGCGACTGAATATCATACAATGTCATGATATCAAGAGTGACCAAGATGGGATAAATGGCTTTATCATGCAGCAGCTGCAAAATTCCACCTTATAACAGGGGTAAGATAACACAGTGTGATATCATGTCACTGTAAAACTGCGCTTGCGCGAATGTTATCAGGTCATGCCTTAAGAAGCGATCTCTGAAGACGATTCTGACGTTGGCCGTGATAACAACTTTCGATTGTTGAATGACGTCATCAACTTACGTCATAGCGCATTCGCGACGTCAGCAAGTTCGAACAAAACTGCGTTTGTTTTCATTTGTTTGAGTCTCTTTAAACCCTAAAGACATCTAATGTTGCATGATAAATAGAAAATCATGTAAGTGTCTTTTGATATCAGGTTTATCAGGCTCGACCAGAAATACGTCGAACTGGCTCGGCAAGCCTCGCCTTTCCTACGCTGTTTTTGGTCTTGCCTGATGAACTTAATATCAAAAGACACAAATTTATATGGTATTTTCTGTGTGTCAGAACATGGGGGCGATTGACCTCTAGACGTCCTCGTGTCCTTCCTGGAGGGTTGGTAGGGAGCAGCGGGGATACTATGAAACTGTCTTCATTCGGGCAGTCTAACAAAAGTGGGTAATGCCGCGCAAAGGCCTGTTGTACATGTAGGTTGGGTATGTGATTTTTTGCGTCTTTTTTTTTAGATTTGATCTTCCTGTCTATCCTATTTCACCTTTCTCCCCCACCCCTCCTCCCCGTGAAACAGTCAGAAATGACGGAAATACTGTCTCATATGATCGTTTAACTCCTCCAGGTGACAGCTGACTGGCCGCAGATGCAGTGGAACCTTTGGCGTTGGTGCCTCCCTACTACTGATTAAACACAGACAATTGTCTTCTGTGCTTGCAGTAGGTGTGAGAGGTTTCTTTTTGCCTCTGTTTTCGTCTTTGTTCTTTATACGTAGATGCCGCGAACATTGTCCCACCGTTAAGATAGTCATGGGCCTGTTGCGCTCGCTGCAGGTGTGGGTTTCTTTTTGTTCTTCTTTTTTCTTCCCCATACAGTCTTATCCTTCATTTCCCCCCTCCGTGGAAGAGACGATAGTGCCGTCTCTTGGGACCGTTGAGTCCAATACAACCAACAGATGCAGTTTCACGGTTTCTCAGCTGCAACTCAACGAGACCTTACTGTTGTATTGCAGCGCTGTATTTATTCGTGTATTTACAAGAAAACTGCATAACAAGAAGGCTTAGTTTGACTTACATGGCCACCGCTAAAGGAATTGTTTTGTTCAATTTTGTTTTGGGAATCATCTCTTTCTTCTATTCAGGTTTCTTTAACAAAATGTCATTATTTTTTCCAAGTGTTTCTATTTTTATTGTTGTAAACCACTGATGCTACTGAGAGGAGCCGGGCCGCGTAGCGCAATCGGTAGGGCACCTGACTCATAAGTCAGAGGTCCTGGGTTCGAAACCCGGTCTGGCCACACCGGATGATACTTTCGTTTCTCCTTCCGCTGATTCAAGAAGGGCAGTTGTCAGTTACTGGCCAAAGTATGTGCACTTAGTACTAGTTAACCGCTTAGGAGGTCTAAGCCTGCCCAGGAATAGTGTGGTTAGGTTAACTGACCGTCCCGACATGACCATAGTTGTTTACCGTGGATGTTAAGCAATAAATCAATCAATCAATCAATCAATACTGAGAGGAGAACGCGCTTTGGTAGCAAATTGATACAAATTTTGCATAGTTAATGATTATCTCTCCATACATAGCCAGTTTTTAATTCAGGTTATTATCCCGAGTTGATCAAGTGCTACCGATATATTGCGCTTGTTAGATCTATATTCCCAAAATCTTTCAATATATTTATATATAAAAGATAGAAAATATTCCGAACGCGAAGTAGTATATAAAGAACTAGAAAATTGTGTCTGTAAGACACTAATGATGCCCCCGTGCAGCGCCTGTCACAGGACATGGTACATGCCTAAAGCACCTTTCAAGCACAAATGCTATTTACAAAGAATCCACTGAAAACATTACACAAACTTTATACCCTACAGTGCAAAATGCAGCCCAAAATGGCTTTGTTTAAAAGGCCATAATTCCTTCAGATTTATTTTTTTCCTATCATAACCCACATGCACATCTTCACTATGTCCACAAGTCTCCAATGTCTCAAAAACAGCCAGTGAAAATTGTGGGAGGAGTTGATTACACAAAGTACTTACCCTACAATGCAAACATATGCCTAAAATGACTAAGTTCAAAAGGCTATAATTCTGTCAAAATTAATTCTAGCTCCAACAAAAACTCATATGCACATCTCCAATATGTCCAAAATATGTATGCAAAGTTTGGAAAAGATCGAATGAAAACTGAGGGAGGAGTTGATTACACAAACTCCACACCCTACAAATGTAAAAATTTGCCTAAAATAACTAAGTTCAAAAGGCCGTAATTCTGTCAAAATCAATTCTAGTTCCAATAAAAACCCATATGCACATCTTCAATATGTCCAAAATATGTATGCACTGTTTGAAAAAGATCCATTGAAAACTGTGGGAGAAGTTGATTACACAAACTACATACCCTACAATGCAAAAAGGACCTGGTATGATAAGGCCCATGTTTGGCCCCCAGAAAACTCATTTTTCAAAAGTTCTATTTCGATAACTAAAATGCATTCATAGGACAGTTCTAGCCTAAAAAGTAACAGCAAATACAAAAGCAACCAGTTCTTGCATAAAATATTTGTGTTTTTAATCATGAACATACCCATACCCCCAGTGGATTCTGACGAAAATGACGAATTTGGTAGCCTTTGCGGCTTTCAAAATATATGAGCCCGACCTCCAGCACATTTTATATTTTATATGCAGACATAATTTTGATATATTTACATGCCATGAAAATATTAAATGTGCTGGAGACCGGGCTCTATGTTTATTTTTAACTTTTTGTTACCAAACTGGCAGCGTTTGGAACATTTTTCCAGTTTTCTCAACACAAAAACGCCCGTATCTCCGTTCATAGACAAAAACATATGTTGTGGGTATTCAGTTTCTTAGTTAGAACACAAGGAATGATTTGGTACACATTTCATTTTGATCTGTTGGAATTTTTTGGTTAGCGTCTCTGGACTTGCAAACTTGAGTGGGTGGGGTACCATGACAGGCCTTGTGCAGCGCACAGGTAATTTAGCCGTGGTACCCAACGTATAAGCATTTCATCAAAAGCATATTATCAAGAGCTTTCAAAAGCTATTGTAAATGACTTATTTCTTTAAAGGAAAAATTATTAAACTCAGTTTTTCTTGCAATTTTCCTTCATATTAATGAACCAACATAGGCATGTCAGAAATCATGTTATTCTGAGAATAAGCAAAAGTGAAACATATTATTTCTGTTTGTTCCGATACGCACAAATGATAAGCAATAGAAACCATGCAATTTTAAGACGATTTGAATTGGGGGCCAAAAATGGCCCTCATCATACCAGGTCCTTTGCCTAAAATGACTAAGTTCAAAAGGCTGTAATTCTGTCAAAGTTAATTCTAGCTCCAACAAAAACCCACATGCACAGCTTCAATATGTCCACAATATGTTTGCGAAGTTTGAAAAAGATCCACTGAAAACTGTTGGAGGAGTTGACAAACTCTATACCGTAAAGTGTGACGAACGGACGGACGGACAGACAGACGGACGGACGGACAGACAGGAGCAAATCTTAATGCCCCCTGACTATTGTCACGGGGGCATAAAAAAAGAATGAAAATATTCCGAACGCTCGCTAACGAAAAACTTCTCAAATATTCTTATTATGCCCCTGTGACGATAGTTAAGGAACATTAAGATTTGCCCCTGTCTATCCGTCTGTCCGACCGCTGTCCGTTTGTCATACTTAAGGGTATAGAGTTTGTGTTATCAACTCCTCCCACAGTTTCCATTAGATCTTTTCAACCCTTCTACACTATGACCGTACTTGTTGTGGACGTAATGAAGATGTGCCTGTGGAGTTT
Source organism: Ctena decussata (assembly GCA_963989385.1). Taxonomy (NCBI): domain Eukaryota; kingdom Metazoa; phylum Mollusca; class Bivalvia; order Lucinida; family Lucinidae; genus Ctena; species Ctena decussata. Next base: position 74,414,697 of record OZ022511.1, on the reverse strand, counting down.
TGATGAAGAGAAAATTAATTTTGACAGATTTACGGCTTTTTGAATTAAATCATTTTGGGTCGCTTTTTAGGTTAAAGGGTGGAGTTTGTGTAATCAACTAAGCTCCTCCTGCGTTTTTCAATGAATCTATTTCAAACCTAGCACACTTGTTGCAGGTATAATGACATTGTACATGTGGCTTTTTGATGGAGAAATTGATCAGGCATAATGAAATTGTGCATGTGGCTTTTTGATGGAGAAATTGATTTTGACGGTATTATAGCGTTTTAGACTTTGTAATTTTGGGCAGCTTTTTGCACTTTATGGTATGGAGCTCGCGTAATTAACTCGTTCTACGGTTTTCAATGAATTCTTTTCAAATCTTGTACATATATTGGGGGCCAAATGTGGCCTTTTGATGGTGGTAAAATTAATTTTCGTAGAATTTAGTCATTTTGGCTAGTTTATCGCCATATAAGATATGGAGTTTGTGGAATCAACCGCTCCTACAATTTTCAATGGATTCTTTTCAAACTTTGTACACATGTCTTGGAGATAATGTTAACAGCAAATTAGCATGCGATTTTTTATCGAGTTTTTTCTTCTTCTTCTTCTTAAAACAAATTTGCCTATTAAGTCTAATAATATGATCTCGGATTGTGCAACGTGTAATGTCGGAAATACAGCATTTGAACTCAAACTTTGGTGAGAATCAGACCAACTGTTATAGATTTGTGTGCTCAAGGTATTCTGGTACAGAATAACTGTGTGTTTACTTTGCTAAAACAAAAGAGAGTTATTGTTCATGGTGAAATCGATCAACTGTGGAGTATATACATAGACTAACAATGTCTACCATAAAGATCCATAAGTATTCAGGCAGAAAGGTCTGCACAAACAGCGGAAATCGAGATCAGACTGTTCCTTAGGAGCCAGAATGATCAAGGGCTTCACAATTTCCATTCCATCTGCGCCTTTTCGTAGGTATTACTCTATGGTAGAACTGAAATAACAGGAAAATAAATAATAGGGCAAGGACCGGCTGTGTTTGCAGCATGTGCAGAATTTGAGAAGTCTATTTTGGGCATGTTTTTGAACTTAAACATTGTTTTATAGGAAACGAAACGGTGAAATGTTGTTTTTGTTTTTGTTGTTGTTGTTGTTGTTGTTGATTTTGTTTGTTTTATTCTGTATCATACAATGTAAGTTTTACTAAATAATATAAATAATATGCATAAGCATGCCCCAACGATTGAATATTTTTTTCGTGACGTTTTTCATGAAATTCATTTTTTTTTTTTTGCATTTTTTTTAAAATGTAAAAATATTCTTATTATCAAGATAACAGCATTTTTTCACCAGTTTGTTTCAAATATTCTATATTATATATTATATGATTTGCAGAAATGAAAGTGCATTCATGTGCTAGAGACATGAATTTAAATGCAAAATGTGTAAAAATGTATTTAGAAATACAAAATTTTGTTTTTTAAAGGTAGGTTCCTGAACTAGCGATAACAATTATGTCCACAAAATAATTTCGTCTTTTTCTAAGCAGTATTGAATTCTCTTATTTTTCTGAATTTGTTGCTACTGAGAAACTCGTCGGATGTTGAAGAGAATAGTCGTTTTCCTTTTGGTTTATTTTCTTTCGTTGGAATTCCAGTTCTAAAAATAATTATGTTTATCATGTCTATAAGTGCGCAATTTCTGATGCCATTCTCCAAAGGTCAATTTTCCATTGCCGTGAGCTCTCCTAGAGGTCCAGGCATGGCGGATGGGTTAAAACTATCCCAAAATGCAATGCAGCATGACGTCAGCTGCGTTATCTATTTTTAGCGCGAACTAAAAATAGCGCTATCTGGTGTGCGAAGCAGAGTTAGGAAATCCCTTGCAAAACGACTTTTCTAATATTTTTTTGATTTACACTTTATAGTGAAACTTATTCATTCCCTTTTATAAGTGCTTTCCAACAACTTGGATGAAAGATCATCAAAATTATGATGCATTCCAAAGAACAGGAACCTACCTTTAAGGAAAACAAAACGGTGAAAGTTTTTTTTTTTTCTAATCCAAATAATTTATAGTCCTTTGGGTTATTCAGCTGGTATAATGAAATGAATGCCCCACCAATATCTTTATTCAGTATCTATCATGAATGCCCTACCAATATCTCTATTCAGTATCTATCTACCTTAAAAGGTGCATCATTCGTGTCTTACAGACAAAATTTACTAGCTGGACGTATGTATCGTTGAATGAATAATCTTGTTTATGAAACAGGTTAAATATGTACTAGACTGTTATACATGTAAAATAGAGCTGAAGGAGTTCGAGCGACTGACAGATTTATTGAATAAACTTAATTTAATGAACACTAACAAATTTAGTGATGAGAACAATGAGAAGTACAGTATCGAGAGTAATGTCAACTGGCATTTTTTAATTATTGTTATTGTTTTTTATAATGACACGTGATAAATAAGGGTGTCATTTTATACAGAGTGCCGATTGGTGTGCAGTGGTTTTTTGGACTCTTTAGAATCTCCTCGTTAGAAACTGATGCAGTATATAACAGGCCCTGTCATTTGCCTCGCGAGGGTGGCTGTGGTTGGGCGATGGTGCTGGGTAACTTTCAGTGCCGGTGCGTCCTACTAATTTTGGTAATAGTAGGGCAAGGGCCTACTGTGCTTGTAGTAGGTGCGGCTGGGGATTGTTCTCGCCTGTCATATCCTCTCGATATAGACTGAAATACTGTCTCAAAGAGCCGTTAGACTCAAACCGACCTATCTCTATGCCTCGCAGTTTCAAATCAACATCTCATCAATTTCCGGCATGTTCGGGATATTTACTTTGGTAAATCCGAGCAATATCCAGATATTGAATTCTTCGGGCTACTTAGAAATATGAAGTTGTACATATCCTCAAATGTATGTTTACATACCTGCTCGAGTTTACTTAAGTAATTTTGCCGAATATGCCCTTCTTTTCAACCTGCTATTATTTATTTTCAGGACTTGTTCTCGGTCTGTTCGACATCTGTGTGGTTCCGTTCCTCGTACTGTTTGCTGTGGAAGCCAAAATCGACACTGAAATACCAAGAAATTGGAAGCTTCTTGTCACAACTATTTTAACATTCAACTCTGCCATCAACCCAATTATATACGCCTGTAAGTTCGCGAGTTTCAGAAAAGCAATGGAAAAGACATTCCAGACGATGCGTTGTAAGATGTGTTGTTGGTGGTAAAATGTATTGACATCGAAGTGCCTTTTGCTGGAGATTCCACTTTGGAAACCGTGCCGCGCAATTATATTCCCATCAGGAAAATAAAAGATCAGCTTTTTTCAAATAGTTTGCTAAAAAAATAACAATGCTTGTCAGACCCGTACGTGTCTATGGACAGTGTCGTGAGCTATAGTGAAAACATTAAGTGCGTGTTCCAGCTATCTGGCTTTGAACATGTCTGGTTTAATAAAAGTACTTTTTCAAAACATAAATTAATTAATGCAGTCAAGGAAAAGCTAACAGATCGTCATACTGATTATTTTATGAAAGCTATTTCTGGTGAAATTACAGTAAATGGAAGAAAATTAGAAAAATTAAGAATGTTAAAAAATTTCAAGCCGTCTTTTAGATTAGAAACTTATGTAAGCCTCAATATGGACAAACATGTCATTTTCAATTTTGCCAATTTGCGAGTATCGAATCATAGACTGGAAATTGAAAGGGGTCGTTACAAAAATTTTCCTGCATCTCAAAGATATTGCAAGATGTAAAACGATACTTTTGTTGAAGACGAATTTCATTTTGTAATGATATGTTCTGCATACTCTCTATTAAGAAACATGCTGTTCAGCGAAATTAACTCATTTATAATAAATTTTGATCTCTCCCAAAATGGGATCAGTTTCTGTTCTGTATGAAATCCGATGATACTGAAGTTCTTTCATTGCTTATACCATTTATTTACAACTGTTGGAAGATCCGCCAGTCCTCGGGGAGATTTTTCATACAGTTTTCGTTTTCTTTGCAAATAGATCTTAAATAACCTGTATGTAAACACGAATGTAGATGTATGTATGTATGTATGTATGTATGTATGTATGTATGTATTTGTCTCACTCAGTTGTGGTTCTATGTTTTGCATACTGATTAAATTTTATCTTATCTTATCTCGTGTAAGTTTTGATTTCCACTCAATCAGATGCATGATGTGCTAGTGCTGTGTATGTTTTCTGGGACCAGTGTCAGCTCTAACTATGTTACAAATAGATTTTGCGGGGTATCTAGTAAGCCCTACTTACTGCCCTTTCTAGTTTTAGACAGCCTTGTTGCCATTTATTGGGATAGAGCTGTCCCCTTGGCTTTTCTCTGGTGCTTTCTTATCAGCCGATGCCCTTTTCCCGATTGGTTTTCAGGGCAGGATGTGCAATTCGGTTGAATCCGTCCCTGGTCAATGCCCTTTTCTCTAAAACTGTGTTTTGGTAAAGAGGGAATACATGTATTTAGAATCATTTTTGATAAAACGCGTCATAAACGAACGTCACCCCTCATGACAACCTTTTGCAAGAAACTCGTTATTGCTTTATTCACGCAGTACAAGCCTGTAATCCGCTTTTAACCCATTAATGCCCAGTGGACTCTTCTATAAGTATATATTTGATGAATCCATTCGCCTTTTAAGGGGTGTCTGATTTAGTTTATTTTTTCATTTTATTTAAACTAAAATGTCCATTTGTCCTATGCAAGCATTGTAGACCCTGACCAAACGCCGCGTTTTGCGGCGTCTGGTCTGGGTCTGCACTGTTTGCCAATGTCCCCCTTTATCGTACGCAATGCATTAATGTGTAACATCCGGGAGCTTACGTGAGTAAGCTTTTAGCCTACTGTCAAATCCTCATAATTAATATACATTATCCTCATATGTTCGTGCCAGAAAAAATATTAGCCATGAAAAGTACAATATACTCAAAATCTTAGCCATGAAAAGTACATTATACTCAGAGGCACAAAACAGCTCATTCAGACAGATCTTTTGAACATTCTGAAATGGTTTCCATGTCAACCAAATGATACATACCTGTTTGGATCTGATTTGCAGCCAGAAGAAATTCACAATGTATTCTTCTTAAACATGACAACCAATTAAATTGAATGAAAATTAATTAATTCAAACCACTTTGATGACCAGGAAGTACATCAGTTCCATTAGTGATTAGTCTGCAGGTGATAGTATAAAAACAGGGAAAAAACTGTGCTCATGATATATTTTGACGGACACTCGGCGCTAGGTGTGCGCAACTATGGTCTGCCAAACAGTATAAACTTAGCTTGTAGCAAAATTAAATCTTGATGAAAGAGTTATCTCTGTCTATCGAGAAACATTTAAAATTGTTGTTAGAGTTGCCTTTCCTTTCGCAGTATAACAATTCTATTTTATTCTATCCCATAACCTTACAATGTCGTTGGGGCACCACAGATGACTTCAAAACAATCCCTTTCCACCTTGTCCTGTCTCCAGCTGCCCTAGTTCCTGTCCACTCCTTGATATTGTCTTCCCACCTCTTCTTCTGTCTACCTCTTCTTTTTTTTTCCTTTCACTGTGCCCTGAAGAATTGTCTTTGCTAAACCAGAAGACATTGAGACGTGCCAAACCACCTTAGTTTCCGTTTCTTGACCAGCGTAAGGAATTCATCATATTTTCCAATGGCTGCTTGGATCTTTCTGCGAACCTCCTCATTGGTTATATGGTCCTTGTACGAAATGTTCAGTAGCCTTCGGTAGCATCTCATCTAAAAGGCCTGCGTTCTTTTCTCTAACTCTGCTGTCAAGGTCCATGATTCACAGGCATACAGAAATATGGAAATGACAAGGGAGCGCATAAGTTTCACCTTTGATCCAAGAGATATGTTGTTATCTCTCCAAATTGGTTTCAGCTTAGTAAGTGCTTTAGTGGCTTGTGCAATCCTTGAGAGAACCTCCTGTTTTCAGCCATCATCTGAGACAACTGCTCCAAGGTATTTGAAGCTGCTTACGGTACCCTGCTTCTACAAATTGTTTCCTAAATTCAGCTCTGAAGTATGGTTATGGAGAAAACGTAGGGATTATTACCGTAGTGTTCTTCTTAGGAACGTGACAACAGTTTGAAGTTGAACACTCTTCAAATATCTCCCTTGCAATTAAAGAGCAAATCGAGAAGTCCAATAACATCAACAGTTCTGCAGTGCTACGAAAAAATTCTTTGCAGATCGTTCAGCTTGACTCCTTTTAATTCACTCTTCGTATGAAGCGTCTCTTTTCGTTTCAAGAAATACATGGGTGTTGAAAGGTCTATGGGAAATCCACTGGAAAGAAAGGATCACAAGTGTCGCAGTTTCCACTGTCACCTTTCACCCGGTTGTCTCTGAAACGCAAGACCCGATTGCTTTTTTTATTTATTTGTTTATTTATTTATCCTTCCTGCGTACATTATGTTTGGAGAGATATTGTCCGAGCATTGTATGGAATTGAAAACACAGCTTCTGAAAGTATGGTAACTTGAGTTTAACCCGTTCACGAAAGCAAGCTTTCTGGGGCCGTATTCATAAAACGACTTAAGTGGTTGCTATGCTGTTGCTAAGGCTAAATTTCTTTGAAGGAGATTTCCTACAACTATGAAATTTGCTCTGGAGGAACAGTCTCACAAAGACTGTTCCTCCAGAGCAAATTTCATAGTTGTAAGGAATCTCCTTTATAGATATTTAGCCTTAGCAACCGCATAGCAACGACTTAAGTGGCTTTATGAATACGGCCCCAGGTGTCTGTAGATTATGGAATATTGATGCGCTATACATTGTGTGCATTTCTTTTGATGTTGAGAAAATAAAGGAGTAAAAAGTATGCAAAGACCAGGAACTGAAACAATCAAAATCCAAATCCAGCCCTCAAACCATAGTTGGAAACAACTAAGATTACAAATAATCAAGATACAGAGAACATATGGCCAACCGAGTGAGCAGCTTGTTCCCAAAAGGTGGCCACTCAGCAACCCAAACCGAACCGAAAATAATTAGAACATACATAAGGTAAAACATCACAGAAACTCTGACACCAAAAAAGGCAACAGAAAACCACAACAGAACTACCGCCTTGGAACGGTCAGTAATGAATTACTGGGGGGCTTAAATCGATTTTACAGGCCCAACCTCACCCTCAGTATCTGAAGTGGTACAAACCATTTAGTAGGTTGTTCGGTTCGCATGATAACCCTCTAACTCGTCAATGAATCATCACGGTAAACACATAAATCAAATTTCAACACCATGAAGAAGCAAAGATGAGGACTCAACAGATACAACGGGCCGTCTGACAGGTGGAGATCCCTGTCCTGCCAAACAGCCCCACTGGAAATCTGAAGCAAAAGAAGGTCACCAGTTGAGCCCCGGTGGACCAAGCAACAGACAAAAAGGCTCCGGTCCCAACCAACTAAAATATATAGCTTTAGGTCGGGGCCATCATAGAGTCTGACGTCCGATCCCCCGGTGTGCAATTAAAGAGTGCAGCAAAGTTATCAACCGTGATTGGGTTAATCACTAAGCATGCAGACTGTCGCATAACATTTGAATTATAGCCAATACGTTTGTGACGTATACTTATTTTTCGGAATTGATCAGAAAAATCAGTCCTACCCTTAATCTTTTTGAATGTGTATACTAAGTCACCATAAACTTCTGGTTCCGATAGGCCTTGGTGTAAAAGAAATTTTAATCCGACATCAAATTTTGAAACCAATTCATGGTGTCTGCGATAGAATTTAGAAAAAGCCTTTCTAAGCTTATGATACCGATAGCCCTTTTGAAGAAGTTTAGCAGTTAAACATTTATTACGAGCATTAAAGTCATCTACATGACTACACACTCTAGCAAATCTTATAAGTTGAGAAATATACACTCCATAAGAGGGACGACGTGGAACGTCACCATCCAAAAATGGAAAATTAACTATATCAAAGTCAAAGTCATCACGTTTATCATAAATTTTAGAAGATACAAAACCGTTAGAAATAGATAGATGTAAATCCAAAAAGGGGGCTTCGGTATCTGAAGTATTAGCTTTATTCAATTTAAATTCAGGTGGGTAAATTTGGTTGACCATGCTTTCAAAATAAGGATTATCAATATTCAGAAGATCGTCTAAATATCTAGAGGTTGAGTTAAATGCCTCAATGATATCAGCTTGATTATCAACAGAAAGAGAGGTCCGTGTAAACATTCTATTTCAATTTCTTATAAGTTATACATGTGTATACAAGTTACAAATAGAAATAGCATACAATAGCAAAATGATCTGCAAGGAAGCCAGAGGCTAATTAGTCATCTGTGGAATATTGTAACACATTTATGCTGGTAATACAGCGGATAGTACTGTGCAGAATCGTATAGCTCAGCATAGTTGCATTTTGTCTATAAAATCCAAGCCAAACGTTAAACCTGTCCAATCAAGATCGTGTTCACACTGCTGTCAACAGATATCCTTTATGAACACATCTATCAACAACAACCATATGTATCCCTTAAACCATGAATAGTTTGTTAAATCCACTGGAAAATGTTAAAAATAACAAACATCTTTGAAAAAAATAAACAAAGACATCCATTTTGAAACAAGAAAGAAGTGAGTGGCATATACAGGGATTTGATTGGCTGGTATAAATGAATATTAATTTCAGCCAATCAAGTGACCAGTATGTACAGATTTAAAATGGTTACCGTGTAAGAGTTATTTTGACATGTGTGTGATGTATTCCTTATTCTCAGAGTATTTAAGAATGTCTTCATGGTAATAAGGGTACAGATGGTTATTGTTAAGGGAAATGTACATGAAGGATATCAGTTTTACATGTGACAGTCCTTAAACCAGCCGTTTACTCTTGTTGACAGCAGATTGTGTTCATGGCTGTGCGGACAGGCTTAGCCTGTCGCTAGGATATTCTTCAAATTTCTAGTTTGTTTCGGGCTGCTGCATTCTTGTATTGAGGCTCAGGAAGATCTAGCAGGTACTGATATATGCATAAATATTACTGTTTAGTTGTAGGCTCAACACTTTCAGAGGGACAAGAACTTAATTGAGGCTTGGTAAATTCCCCCGATAGTGCCCTTCTTATGACACTAACCAAACTATGACGTAAACCTGGAAAGAGTGATACAAGCCCCTGTGTCTATAGCCAGGACAATGTATACCCGAACAGAAATTTGACTGGCTACTAGTAGGCCTATATGACAGAATGATTAACTTAGCAGGGAGGTTCCAGGCTACGTCTTCCTTTAAATAAGACAAGCTAGTAATACAAGTAAACTTGGTAGATAAAGCAGTGTGACCATGATCTAGACTACTTGTTCATTCCACAAGCTATTCTTACCCATTGCTGGAGTGTGCTTTTCTCTGGTTTCGTCACCAGTTATTGTCAGGGTCACTGATGAAGCTTAATTAGCCGAAACTACGAAGTATGACCTATATTACTTCTTCTGAATGTGTTTTCTGTCTTTGAAGGAGTTCTTGACCTCAATGCAGCTAGTGTTGTGCCGTGTGGCGGCCGTAAAACGTCTCCCCGTACATCATCTATAGTGCAGATTATATTCTATTTTCGTCCTTTGAAATCAGAGTTTATATTCTGAGAAATCGGAAAATTAGATTGGTTTAGACTTTTATTCCAGATCATCGTCTTTTATATTATTTGGACTCTTTTTGATACTAATCAGCCCTTGAATCGACTGCCCAACTAAAATAAGAAATTAAAGTATACTATTCTCTGGTTTCGTCACCAGTTATTGTCAGGGTCACTGATGAGGCTTAATTAGCCGAAACTACTTAGTATGACCCATGTCACTTCTTCTGAATGTGTTTCTGCCCTTAAGGGAACTCTTAAATATTTTAATTTTACCTCGATGCAGCTAGTGGTGGGCCGTGTGGTGGCCGTTAAACGTCTCCCACTTGTACATCATCTATAGTGCAGATTTATTCTATTTTCGTCCTTTGAGATCAGAGTTTGTATTTTGAGAAATCGGAAAATTTAGATCGGTTTATCTTTTTATTCTAGATCATCGCCTTTTATATTATTTGGGCTCTTTTTTGTACTAATCAGTCCTTGAATCGACTGCTCAATTAAAATTAAGAAATTGCAGTATGCTTTTCTCTGGTTTCGTCACCAGTTATTGTCAGGGTCACTTAATTAAGCTTAATTAGGCAAAACTACGTAGTATGGCCCATGTTACTTCTTCTGAATGTGTTCTCTGCCCTTGGAGGAACCCGCAAAGATTTTAATTTATACGGTGTTGTGCCGTGTGGTGACCGTGAAACGTCTCCCCGTACCTCATCCATTTTATGTTTGTCCTTTGAGATCAGATGATATATTCTGCGAATTCATAAATTTTCGATTGGTTTAGATTCATATTCTAGGCCATCGCTTTTTATATATTTGGACACCTTTTAGATACTTATCAGTATTTCTGTCAACTGCCTTATGAAAATTAATAAATTACTGAAGTTGCAAAAAAATGAAAAAAAAAAACACACGTAAAGCCAGAGGAAGCAGCTCATAATGAGCCGCCCAATCTGGGTCTTCACTGTTTGCCCTCTAGTCTTTGAATTCTCATTATTGGACGAAATATTTTTTTCTTTCAATTTTTCAGACTCTGAATTTTGTCATCTACTTCTTTGGCGCTTAAGGATTAAGTTGTCGCAATTGAAGTTATCAGAATTACGATCAGTAATGAGAAATACTGCTAACCATTCCAAAGAATCTTTTTAAAGAAGCCTATTAGCTACAGGAAGAGATCATTAGACAGTCTCTTATGCTTCTTGCTACAGGTGTGGTTAAATACAGAATTACATTTGCACGTGAAGTGGAGAAGGTGTTAAGTTTAGTATGACAAAAATGATATGATTTAAAAGATTACAATCATAAAAACTAGAGAGTACACTATTGAAATTAGTAAAGCACATGGATTATACACTGGATATGGAAATTGGGTTTGAGAGCAATCAAAGTGCTAATAATACTAATGCATCTGTTCAAATATATGGCGACAACGTGTCCCTAGCTTTTTCTTGTCTTAGCATGATTTGTACTGCGGTGATTATTATAACTAATGTTTTTGTTCTCATATGTTTTAAAAAACACCGGAAAATCCTGATTAAAAGCACGTTTACGATTCAAATTCTGACGCTGAGCTTCAATGACTTAATTACGGGAATTTCGCCATTGCCAGTTTTTGTTTCACCATTTACCAGTGAGGTTACTTATGAGTTCTGCATGTTTCGGTTTGTAATGTTTCTCTCCGCACAGTTAGTTGTTCTATTTCACATACTTGGGATATGTGTTTATAGTTTCCTTATTGTTTGTCAAGCTACGTTACCTCTGAGAAGAAGAAATCAGGGACGTCTAATTGTAGTTTACGTGCTGATAATATGGATTGTTGCTTTAATTATACTCAGTTCAACCTTCTTAATATGGGGCAAATACAAACATATATTACGAATATGTTCGCTAAATGACATGTTCCAGAATAACTATAAAACTGTTATAACATATTGGATTATTTTGTTTATAGTACCATCAGTATTTACAAATGCTGTATATTTAACTATGATATTAACGCTTTGTTTATATGCTCGAAAAATAGCTCCAATGAACTCGTACAATATCTCGGAGCCACTACCATCGTCATCAAATTGCGCCAACTCTTACAATTTCATAGCAGGCAGCGCGAACAACAGAAATAAAACTGATGGTGTTGCATGCAAGGATCACTCATGTAGAAACGCTGCCGGAGACAGAAAAGTCAGTTGCAGTTGCAACCAGCAAAGGCCTGACCTATTATGGGCAAACAAGCGTCCACGCTTAAAAGCTACGAATGACACGAAAACTAGTGACAATGAGAGTGAGGAACAAAATGGCGGCAGATCAGAACCGAACAGCATGCCAAGTTTCAAGAGTCAAAGGCAAGCTCTGATTACAATAGGTAAGCCTAGTATGACATTTGAACTGCTGGCTTTGATAAACATTATTGTTGATATTATCTTTTTGTTCACGAATATGACTTTTCGTCCAGCTGAAGTATTGTATTATACAACAAAAAGCAAAGACAAGAAAATGCCTTTCCTCACTTTCGGAATATATATTCTGCACGCGCACAAATGAAAATTCATGAACATTTTTCGTAAATAATTTTTAAAAAACCATCCTGTTTTAAATGATAATGTTACAAAGTATAGGCATAATGTTGCATTTATAACTACTTGGATAGCAAGATTCGAGAAACTATACTGAACAAATATAGAAACTTCAGGAGAAGAGCTGTATAAGCTATCAGCTTTCGTTCTGATCCTTTTTCATTGTGTAGTTGTGTATGTATGTTGTTTATATGTTGTAATGTATATTCTTGAAAATAAAATACGTTTGTACCAAATATAGAAACTTGACAGTTTTTATTTCTTAATTCCGGCCAACCTAGCAAATGTATAATATACGGATTTTTTTCGAGTTGGACAGACGTCTGATTACCTAAATCATGAAAAATTATTCGTAAATTTTTGTGCTGTCCGAAGTTATCTAACTTGTTCCTATTTTAATTTTTAATAATTCAGACCAGAACTTTAATTTGCGCATGCGCAAAAGAAAGTTTTCTTATACGCAATAAACAGTATGCAAGGAAATACTTTAAACGCTTATGTTAATTGTAATCACAACCTGAAAATAACGTTTAAAAATTCAAAACTTTCAGATTATCTCATTTTGAATTAAACATAGAGAGAGTTTTGATATGCCATATTTTCTATACCAGTGACACCAGTGTGTCTTTTCTATTATTTTCTCCGTGATTTGTTTGATTGTCTTTCAAACTCAATGTCTTTATTACTTTTATTTGAAAGCCATTTCTTAAACTGCCATAAAGACTTTAAAGATTAATGAGAATTCCATTGAAACTGAATTTCCTACTTCATAATGGCATAGGGCTGAGGATTTTTGTCTGTTCCTCACGGCCTCCTAGTCGACCGTCAATTGGCATAAATTAAGCTTATCACTCTATATAGGTTGGATTTAATTGTGGAAATGCATTGCCAACAGAATTTTTATCATTTAAGCAGACTTTTACAACTTCAAATTCAGTAATTGTTTAGTTTTAGCATAGAAAACAGAAAAGTACTCTTGTGACGTGTACAATAGCCCCAATACTGCTGTATCTAAAGAATCTTGAATTTCGTGTGACTATGATATTACCAAATGATTACTTTTTCGAAAATTAAAAGAATTTTATGTCTCACTTTTTCCCCGACTACCGTAGGATGAAATATATCGACTGTCAAGGTTTTATTTTTGCTAAGTATATAGTTTGAATTGTCCTATCTATGTATATAACAGGTTCAATCTATACCAGATTGTTATACAATCATGTTAATCCTAACTAATTTGATAAACCTGAAGAAGTTCAAGCGACTGACGGATTTATTTAATGATCATTATTAAATTTAGTGTTCAGGGCCAAGGACTACAATCAATTCTTTGAGCTAAAGATCACCTTAACTTTAAGGAGGTATTTATATGTGTCATGAAACTAGCGTTTAATAAGCACTTTTCGAAATAGTTTGGTTTAATCGATCGAGTAATCTCAAGATGGGTTCGCAAGCCTAACATTTTATAATTTTTTTATTTAAGAAATAGATCAGCTCTAGCAGTGAATTGTTGAGTAATAATTCACTGTTTGGAGGTCAGTTGTAAAGTATATCATATCACGAGCGCGGAGCGCGAGTAATATATCTACTTACAACTGACCGACAAACAGTGAATTATTACTCAACAATTCAATGCTAAAGCTGAACTATTTCGATTCTAACACTCAAAAACGCTGAAAAACTATTCTTTTCATTCAAACTCTCCCAACCATCCTGCCAGCGCGTTCATGCTCCCGCCAATATTCTTAACTGTATCTAAGATAAATGTACGTATTTTAATGCGATTTTAGAAAGAGAAATAGACTTTACACCGTCTAACGTCTCAAAACGTCACAAAATTACGTCAGTTGTTGCAGTGACGTCAGCAATTAGACTCACGCGCTCCATACCAGTGAATTGTTGCAGAATAAAACACGGCAACTTTCCATTGCTTCTATAGGCGCACTGTGTTAGAATAGTATACAAATATAAAACACCACCTTGAAATTTGGTTTAAACACATTTTATTTTCAAGAAAGAACATCACACATACAAACAACATAACTACACATTGAAAAGGATTAAGAAGAAAGTTGATAGCTTATAGAGCTCTTCTCCTTTAATTTTCAGAAGTAAAAGTTTGGCCTTAATTTTATAGAACGATTGACATTTTGTACCCTGGTCGATGAGAAGCACAGGTTCGAGAAACGGCATCGAGAATAATGTCACCTGTCAATGATTTTATTTACAATGACACGTAGTAAGGTCACTGACAGCGCCGGGTGGTGTAATGGTTAAAACAGCCTTCCAGAAGCCTCGCAATGCAAGGTCGCATCAATATTGGTCACGTTCGGCATAATTACTTGGGTAGACCCGATCAATTACCTAGGTACTCCTCGGACTACTGGAAGATAAATATGAATATATATGAGCCGCGACACAAGAAAACCGGTTGTGCGCCCAGCGCATACTCAGATCAGCCTGGGCATCCGCCCAGTCTGGTCAGAGTCTCCGCTGTCCGCATGGAGGTAGCTTAGATCCTTAGCGACCCTTTAAGCGCTTAGCAAAGCATCTGACAGGACTTTGCGCATGCCCAGGCTGAGCTGAGTCTGCTGAGCGCACAACCACTTTGTTGGTTTTCTCGTGTCGTGGCTCATACCTTTAAAAGTAGCCTATGTAAGTTGTATGCATATCTTCGAGTAGCTCCAGGAATCCCTGAGTATTGCTAGGAATTACTTAAACATTTTGCCTAATGTGTCCATCTATTTAAGGTGGTGATTTATGGTAAATGTAAAAATCTGCATAAAACCATAAAAAAGTAACGTATTTCCCTGAAAGTTAGCAGACTTCTTATTTTTGTTGTTCTTTACAGTTAAGAATACAAAATAGACGTGCATGCTGCTTAAAAAGTGTTTTATAAGGAAAGATCAAAGGGTAATTTTCTGCGAATAAATCTGAAAAAAAAAATAATATCGTTATTGAAAATTTACGTAGTGCTGAAGGTGCCTAATTGCATAATGAAGAGCGTCCTAGCAATTATTTATTCCAACTCTTTCTCAAATTGTAATGTAGACCAAATGAAAACGTTAGCTTTTTCTCAAATGTTCAACCATGTACAAAGTAAATGTACACTGGACGCATTTATTAAATATATGGTAGGCAAGCATACCTATGTTAACACCTACAATATAAATACTACATTACTGACATGATCAGTGGTGTGTAGACGAAATTGTTCAACCTTGTTAAAATAGTCTCACCTGTCTCACCTGTGTGTTTTGACAAAAAAATGGACACAGACTGCATCTTTTTTCATCTGCTCAGCCTGATAATGTGTGAAAGAGTTTGAAAACATAATTGCTAGGACGCTCTCCATTATGCAACAAGGTACTCTAAGCACTAAGTATACTTTCAATAATGATATTATTTTTCCAGATTTATTCGCAGAAAGTTACCTTTTGATCTTCTCTTATAAAAACACTTTTTAACATTAGCAAATGCTGCATTTTGGGATTCTAAATTATGAGAAACAACATAAACAAGGCATCTGCTCAGTTTTGGAAAGATCAGTGTTATTTTGAGTATTTTATGCAGACTTTTGTCTTTGTCTTAAATCAGTGATTATCACCACCTTAACCTTCATATGATTATTTTCAGGGCTTGTTCTCGGTCTGTTCGACATCTGTGTGGTTCCTTTCCTCGTTCTGTTTGCTGTGGAAGCCAAAATCGAAACTGAAATACCAAGAAACTGGAAGCTTCTTGTCACAACTATTTTAACATTCAATTCTGCTATCAACCCCATCATATACACTTGTAAGTTCGCGAGTTTCAGAAAAGCAATGGAAGAGACGTTTCAGACGATGCGTAGTAAGATTTGTTGTTTGTAGTATTAAAATCTTAAAAAGTTCCTTCAAGAGCAGAGAATACATACAGAAGTAGAAGTATGGGCCAGACTACGTAGTTTCGGCTAATAAAGCCTCGTCAGTGACCCTGACAAAATCTGGTGACGAAACCAGAAAAGGCATACTATAATTTCTTAATTTTACTTGGGCAGTCGATGCATCGACGTCGAAGTGCGCTTTGCTTGAGATTCCACTCTAGAAACCATACTTGCAGGAGACCAGTTTCGGCCGCGTACCGGCCGGTGGCGGCCATATTCGATTTACGCTCGAAGTTTCGTATTATTGCATAATAGATTATTTACATTTGCACAACACCCAAATAGGAATTCATACAAAAAGGATAGGTCCAAATCGCACCTTACGGGTCAATGGATAAACAACTTTCTCCGGGAACCCTCATACCAACGTCGCTTCTTCTCTGGGGGACTAGATCCATGACGCATAACCCTCACATAGTGGGATCACTTGGATTTGTATACCGAACGCACTCACACTGCAGCAAAGTGACAAAGACCACAGTATTCGAGCTGCAAATGATTATTCATAATTTAAATTCACGTAAAGTTCTTCGAAAAGGACTTCCGGCTCACGGTTTCAACAAACATGTCGTGATTTTTCCCAGCGAATGAAAAGAAAAAGACAATCTCTTTACGGGTACGCAGTACGCAGTTAAACGGGCTAAGATATTTGGAGAAAGTGAGAATAATCTATAAACATTAAATTATAAGCTAAAACTCGTGTTTCGGACTCAATCGTAGCAGAGACCACGCTTGTTTACGCACTGACATATACCCTACCCACCTTTGAAAAGTTTCCAATCAAATAACACATAGACAGACAGAATAAATAATAAAATTTCAGTCAAATATTAGACACCTAGAAGTCCTAGCTATCGTATGTAAAGCAACAAAAGAGAAGAAAGAACCGAAAGTTGCCAGGCGTGAATCTAGAATATCCAAGGAACTGAGTGTTGAAGAAGCAGATTCCAAAGGTGGTGCATTAGTAAAAGAATTTAAGAAATTAGAGAAGAAATGCAAAACATGTTTGAATACCTAGATGATAGTTTGGGTCCGAGGATAAATAAATTGGATAATAAATTTTCCAATATATTTCTGGAATTGAAAGCTGAATTTGGAACGCTTAAATCTTATGTACAAGCAGTGGTATCCGATGTTGATAGCTAAACAGAGAGAATGGACGAGTATGATAATTCTCTGGAATTTCAGTCTGCAAGTCTGACAGATTTAGAAAAGAAGCACGATAAAGAGATATCTGAAGCACAAAATGCCATTGATGAAAAAAACTGTTACATCAACAATTGATGCTGGCTGAAAAACAGGATAGAAAATACAAAATTCTCTTTTATGGAATTCCTGACCAAGATAGTGAGAGATTGCGCTTTTTTGTTACAGATCTAGGTGTGAATGAAGATAGAGCTCAGGCTATTCACTTTGTTCATGGTCATAGGTATCCGACTGAGAGTAATGGTCCAAATCCAGTGATATTGAGATTTTCAAGCTATGATGATAAGGAGTTGATTTTGTCTGGTGCTAAAAAGTTGCTGAAAACTTGAAAGAGAATTTTGGCTGATCTCCCAGTATCCATGAAAAAAGAGAGAGGGAGAACTGCTAAAGTAACTTACAATATAAGAAAAACAGAAAAACGGCAAGCTAGAATCAATGACAAAGGTTTAGATCTGTATTTGGAGGTGAGAAAAGATAGTCATGACAGATGGGTAAGAAGAAACACAGAGAACATGTGAGATAAACAATAAAAGATAAATAAAAATTATTAGACTAAGATATCTAGAAGCAGCTCTTTCACATACAGAACTTTGTTTATTTCTTAAATTCTTAAATCGCTATGGACAGGAACTGCAATGTAATGAATAAGTACAAATGAACTAGAATCTCATGAAAATTTCACAGTTAATACCAACAGTAATATGGAGAAAATTGAAGTTTTTAATTGTTGTTCCTTTTGCTGCTATTAAACTGACTCTTGCTGCTTACAAATAAAAGCAGGTACTTAAAGGTTTTGCTATCTCAAGCCCATTTTAAGTCCCTGCTGGGCTTTTCATTATTCGTTGTTCATGAATTAGAGAGATGCTACACTGTAACTGAAACTCAGAAAATGTGCAAAGGAAAAATGACAAAATATTTAGCAGATGCACTCTTGAGTATATGTTCTTTGTAAAGATGAGATAGTATCTCCTGAGGAATATTAATAGGATGCAATTTATCTTATTCTGGTAAAAGGTTACAATTGATTATATTTAGTGTTTATAAAGATTGTAAAAATTCTTTGCATGTTGTTTGGTTTGTATCACCAACTATGGAAGACTTTTCTAGTAAACGACTGTTTCATTATGTCAGTTGAGTTGAAATCTCTATGAAGGGTGCTGTATATTTTATTTCTTTTAAGGATTGAGAAATATCTTAAATATATAATTAACAGATATAAAATCTATTTTCAGCTGTCTTTTGGTAATCATAGCCAAACTAAGGAGTGACTCCACTAAGTCACTATAATAGAAATATGGAGTATCTAAGTTATTAAACATTGTATTACTTCGTGAAGCTATGCTGCCAGTGCCCCTTCTTCATAACCTTAAACAATAGAAGAGGGAATACTTAAATTGAAATAAATGGTATATAAACTATTGTGTTTGATTTTATAAGGAAAAATAAGTTCTGATTGGTTTGTGATATATTTCGAAGACCTGTCACAGGCACATGTTACAGTCTACTTCGAAAAGTACTTCGGTATAATAACGACAGTTACCACTAGTATATTGAATTAAAACAGACTAACTAAATGTCTTAATTAGGTAACAGGGTAAAAAAAGTTACAAAAAATGGCCGACATTGGTCGCTAGCCAGTACCGTGGTATCACACCTATAAAACGCGCAAGTTCATCCCAACCAGAAAATTAGAATTCAAGCGTTTTTGAATATACTCCTTGTCAAAAGTTTAGCATAATTAATGGTGAATTAAGCAGAAGATGTAACTGAAATATAGGAATTCAAATGTGTCAAAAAGTTTGTCATCGTTGTTCTTATCCGATGTCATACAGTTAACAGAAGATGCCGATGCAATGAAATTTTGAAACTCAGCAGTTGTATGGATACACAGTGCGAAAAGTTAAGACCACTGTATTTCAATGACAATTTTCGGCCCTTTTAAAAGCTGTGTCCAAAACATCATCAAATTTTATCTTCATCTTCACCAAACTAGCATAGTCTATAGACGAAATGTTAAACTGTAATGTGCTACATTGATTGTGGTCATGTCATTTCAAATTCGGACTTAAGAGGCAAACTTGTCAAAACGTGTTTTCAAAATGATTGCTAGTACAATTTTCCTATAAATTCTTATCATTTTTTGTCCAACAGAAAATTGGTCGGCTTTGATAATGGAACTTTAAACTTTAATGAAACACATCAGTCACATGATCTCTTACCTGATGTAGCACAAATTTTTACATGCGCGACTTATTTGTATGCAGAAAATAAGAATTTAAAAACAGTAACTGGAAAAATACATTTTTATTACACACGCCAAAATTCTTAAAACTGAAACGATTATAGCAAAATGTCTCTTATTAACTTAATGCCTTATTAGTAAACAGGGTAAAAAATTGTTTCAAAAACTGGCCGCCACTGGTCGCTAGAAAGTACCGTGGTATCACACCTATTAAACACGCAAGTCCAATTCCACCAGAAATTAGAATTCAAGCTTCTTTAAATAGTTCGCCAACATATAACAATGTTTATGGACATTATTGTGTAAAGTATGGAAGCGTCCTAGTGACAGGTTAAACAAATATTTATCTCATACGTAGGAGATAAGAAGTCCAATGTAGGACTTAGTAACTCCTACGTAGGACTTAGTAACTCCTACGTAGGACTTACTAACTCCTACATAGGAATTAATAAGTCCTACGTAGGACTTAGTAACTCCTACGTAGGACTTAGTAACTCCTACGTAGGACTTAGCAACTCCTACGTAGGACTTAGTAACTCCTACGTAGGACTTAGTAAGTCTTACGTAGAATTTACTAACTCCTACGTAGGACTTACTAACTACTACGTAGGAGTTAATAAGTCCTACGTAGGACTTAGTAACTCCTACGTAGGACTTAGTAACTCCTACGTAGGACTTAAGAACTCCTACGTAGCACTTAGTAACTCCTACGTAGGACTTAGTAACTCCTACGTAGGACTTACTAACTCCTATGTAGGACTTACTAACTCCTACGTAGGATTTACTAACTCCTACGTAGGAGTTAATAAGTCCGACGTAGGACTTAGTAACTCCTACGTAGAACTTAGTAACTCCTACGTAGGAGATAGTAACTCCTACGAAGGACTTACTAACTCCTACGTAGGAGTTACTAACTCCTACGTACGAGTTAATAAGTCCTACGTAGGACTTAGTAACTCCTACGTACGACTTACTAACTTCTACGTAGGACTTAGTAAGTCCTACGTAGGACTTACTAAGTCCTACGTAGGACATAGCTGTTTCATACGTAAGAGATATTTGACTTGTATGTGTATCTGTGCTCAAATTACTGCCTGCTTCAAATAATGTTATTTATATAACAAAATTCATAAATTCGAAACGTATTATTTATTAATCTGCATCTCAATTACGGGAAAACTGTATTATGGTTATCTCCATTCTAATACAACTTTAATTATTTTTTGGATAACGCTTTTAAGTATCTGATAAAATGAAGTCACAATTACATTGTTACATATTGCAACAGTCTTATTTTCTATCAATGGAGAATAAAAAGGCTACATTTTCTAATCATCATAAAAGCATCTTCTCAATAGCGAGATTACCGATGCATGATGAATGGATTACGAAATACTTGATCAAATCGCTTTCATGTAACAGCGTAAATTTATCCAGATTTGTTTCAATACAAACAGCTTTATTGTTATATATTCTGAAAAGTAAATATTTGTTCCGCGGATTATGCAGCCCTCTGAACGAATATTTCTTGTCTTGTCTGAGATCAATAATACAAATCATAAAAAATTGGGCAGCGACACAAGAAAACCAACAAAGTGGTTGTGCGCCCAGTGCAGACTCAGATCAGCCTGGGCATTCGCTCAGCCTGATCAGAGACTTCGCTGTCCGCATGGAGATAGCTTAGACCCTTAGCTACCCTTAATGCGCTTAGTGAAGGTTCTTATAAGACTGGGTTGATGCCTAGGCGCATCTGAGTCTGCGCTGTTTTCACAACCGCTTTGTTTGTTCTCTCGTTTCGCAGCTCAAATTATTAACGTTTTATGACGTTGTTAAAGACTGGCCACACGTCCTATAGTAACAGGTTTTGAGGCAGATAAATTAAAGTAAAGAAAAAAGACAGGCAATGATCAGGAATTAATACAATCAATTCCCACATTCTGCCCTAAAAACCAATACGGAAAGAAGCACACACACATATACACACGCACACGCACGCACGCACGGAAAAATTGACACAAGTTCACGAACACACACACACAGACAGACAGGCATACACACACACGAAAAAATTGACACAAGTTCACGAACTACATTTTGTCAAAGGACTACAGCATTTACAAAACTAACTCTCCGAAAGTAGGTGACTCAAGACAAGCTACAAATCTATCTAAGATCTGTGCCAGATCTGGATGTGTCAAACAACGTTCAAACAACGTCATATCGACGTCGATGCAAAGTGATTATGTTGCAAACATGTTTATACAACGTATTTTCAACCATAAAAGCCTGCTGAGTACATACTGATGCAGTTTCTTGCTTTCTTATGACTCTTTCTTTCTGTTATATTATCTCCTACGTAGGACTTACTAAGTCCTACGTAGGACTTACTAAGTCCTACGTAGGAGATAGTAAGTCCTACGTGGGAGTTACTAAGTCCTACGTAGGACTTATTATCTTCTACGTAGGAGTTAGTAAGTCCTACGTAGTACCTAGTAAGTCCTACGTTGGAGTTAGTAAGTCCTACGTCGGACTTATTATCTCCTATGTAGATGTTAGTAAGTCCTACGTAGGAGTAACTAAGTCCTACGTAGGTGTTAGAAAGTCCTACGTAGGACTTAGTAAGTCCTACGTAATAGTTAGTAAGTCCTACGTATGAGATAGTAAGTCCTATGTAGGACTTATTATCTCCTACGTAGCGGTTAATAAGTCCTACATAGGTGTTAGTAAGTCCTACGTAGGACTTATTATCTCCTACGTAGGAGTTAGTAAGTCCTGCGTAGGAGTTAATATGTCATACGTAGGGGTTAGTAAGTCCTACGTAGGAGTTAATAAGTCCTACGTAGGACTTCCTATATCCTACGTATTAGATAAATATTTTTTAACCTGTCACTAGGACGCTTCCATAGTAAAGCATATGTCTGCAAAAGTATTATTTGAAGTAAATGAACTGGTGGAGATATCACAAAACCCCTGAAAGTGGCAAAACCGAAGTATCGGTTTGGCCACTTTCCGGAGTTATTTGATAGCTTTAGTTTACAAGGGTACTGGAATGCTAAAATTGGGAAGGAAGCACTCCTACCCCTTCTTGCCCTTATTTTGATCTAACTGAAAACATTTTAGTTCTGGCCTGCATGAGGTGCATACACTGTTCTTGTTAGTTCATGAAATTATTTAGTCGTATGCAAACTGTCAGCTTTTCCACTCTTTTACAAACTGCTTTGTAAATTTCATAAAACGTTTCTCTTACGAACTCAATGCCTTATTAGGTAACAGGGTGAAAAAATGTCACAAAAAAATGGCGCCACTGGTCGCTAACCAGTACCGCGGTATCGCACATCTAAAACGCTCAATGCCATTTCCACTAGAAATTAGAGTTCAAGCTTCTTTAAACAGTTCGCAAAAATATAATAATGCTTATGGGTCTTATTGTGTGAAGCATATATCTGTGCTGCGAATGTCTCATTTGATGTAAATGACCTGGTAGAGATGTCACAAAAAACTCCTGACAGTGGCCAAACCGAAGTATTGGATTAGCCACTTTCCGGAGTTTTTTTTATAACTTTATAAGTTTACAAGGGGTTTGGAATGCTAAAATTGGGAAGGATGCACTCCAACCCCTTCTTACCCTTACTTTGCTCAAACTGAAAACCTTATAGTTCTGGCCTGCATGAGTCGCATACACTGTTCTGGTTAGTTCATGAAATTATTGAGTCGTATGCAAACTAGCAGCTTCTCCATTCATTTACAAACTGCTTCATGAATTTCATGAGTAGAAACATTTCTCTTACTAACTATATGGTTTATAAGGTATCACTTAATGCCTTATTAGGTAACAGGGTAAGCAATTGTTACAAAAAATGGCCGCCACTGGTCGCCAGACAGTACCGTGGTATCACACCAAAAAAAAGGCGCAGGTACATTCCAACCTGAAATTAGAATTTAAGCTTCTTTAAATAGTTCACCATAATATAACAATGCTTATGGACCATATTGTGTAAAGCATATGTCTGCAAAAGTTTTATTTGAAGTAAATGAACTGGTGGAGATATCACAAAACCCCTGAAGGTGGCCAGTATCGGTATGGCCAATTTCCGGAGTTTTTTTGATGACATAATTAGTTTACAAGGGGATTGGAATGCTTAAGTTGGTAAAGATGCACTGACAAACTGGGAAATGTTTGTGGACCTACTGCAATGCCGAGACAAATGAAAGAAGTCTAATGCTTTTAGAATTTGCAACGATTATTATGCTAGTAATGATAAATATCATCGGCCCCCACAAACCATCCAGAAGATGGACGTGGCACAGCCCAGATGGGAAGCACCACAATCAGATTGACTTCATCTTGGTGAGGAAGCGCTTCCGATCAGGAGTTAACATCAATTAGACAAGGAGCTTTCCTTGGGCAGACATAGGAAGCGATCATGACTGGTGACGTTGACTTTTTTAGGCGAGAAGCCAACCCAGCCAAGACTGCGGTTTGTCTTAAGAATTAAAGGGACCCAGATGTGGCATCCATTTTAAAGTAACCATAGGTGGCAAACTCGAACCATTCATCGGTCTGAGGGATGATGACATGGACTGAGATACCATGATCACCACCTACAATGTAGCAGTGACTGATACAGCCGGGAAGGAAACATTGCAGGGAAAAGCCCTGGGTAATCAGAGATGTTCTCGACCTTTGTGATGAGAGGAGAGATTTGAAAAGAGACAGTATGAAGCAGAAGGATTAAAGGAATACAGGGAAGCTAGCAAGAGGATTCAGAAGGCGGTGAAGAAAGCAAAGGAGGACTGGATAGGTATTCAGTGTGAGGAGATCGAAACTTACCTATACTAAAGAGAGAGAGAGAGAGAGAGAGAGAGAGAGAGAGAGAGAGAGAGAGAGAGTATACCAGCTGGTGAAGGATCTAGCTTCAGAGGAACAGGGTATATTCACAAGAGTATATTCACAACTATCCAAGACAAGTCTCGGAAATGTCTTTTGAAAGAACAAAAGATTAACAGAGATCTGAATCAAGATTTGGAGAACAGAAAACTGGCTTACCCCATGAACTCAATCGCTGATTATAAAGGGCAACCTACAGCTCTGTCGGAAAACTACAGAACCATCAGTCATTCGAGCAAAATCATGCTGAAAGTCATCTCGAACAGGCTTAACCCCCAAGATGAAGATATAATCGCTGAAGAACAGGCTAGAATTAGAATCGGAAGGAGCAGCACAGAAAAAAATATTCAACCTCAGAATCCTGTGTGGAAGGTACCTCCAACATCAGCAAAATCTGTACCATGTCTTCATCGATTTAAAAAAAAGCCTTTTACAGGGTTTGGCAAGCAGCATTATGGGCCACCATGCGGAAGTACAATATCAGTGCAAATCTAGTTCGCACCATTGAGCAGCTGTACCACAAGGCTACATTTGCAGTCCAATTAAATGCTGTACTGAAGAATAATTCAGAAGAACAGTTGAAGTTAGGCAGTTAGGCAAGGATGTCTTCGGTCACCCTCGTCTTCAACATCTTCTCGAACGGATTATGTCTGATGCTCTGGAAGAACATGGTGGAAAGGTAAGCATAGGTGGTAGTAATATTAACAATCTGCGGTTTGTCGATGACATAGATGCTGTAGCTGAGGAAGAGCAGGAACTAGAAGAGGAGGCTCGCAGAAAGATTCAAGCAGGCATTGGAGAATGTGATAAACTCCTGACCATGGTCAAGAAACGGAAAGTAAGGTGATTTGGTCACGTCTTGGGGTCTTCTGGTTTAGCAAAGGCGATTCTACAGCGCACAGTGAAAGGAAAAAGAAGAAGCCAGCTCAGCTAGGGCAGTTGAAAACAGGACAAGGTGGAAAGGGATTGTTGCGAAGTCATCTGTGGTGTCCATATATATTTTTTTGATAAAATACATGAAGTATAGAATAGAAAATTAGTTTACCATCTCCGAAGCTGATTATATACTTATATGGTTTATATTTACATGAGTCAAACTCATTTTTATTTTTTACTTTTTTCTCAATGCTTAGTTGTCGCAATTAAGGTTATTCTACATGTGACTTGATGTCTAAAATATATTGGTGCTATGATTTTAAAGGTGTATCAAGAACAATATCCATTTTTGTTCTGAATTACAGAAATAATCATAAAATATGCATATTATAATATTAAAGCTGAAACCAATTTGAAGAGATAACAACATATCCCTTGGATCAAAGGTGAAACTTATGCGCTCCCTTGTCATTTCCGTATTTCTGTATGCCTGTGAATCGTGGACCTTGACAGCAGAGTTAGAGAAAAGAACGCAGGCCTTTGAGATGAGATACTACTGAAGGTTACTGAACATTTTGTACAAGGACCATATAACCAATGAGGAGGTTCGCAGGAAGATCCAAGCAGCCATTGGAGAATATGATGAACTCCTGACGCTGGTCAAGAAACGAAAACTAAGGTGGTTTGGCCACGTCTCAAGGTCTTCTGGTTTAGCAAAGACAGTTCTTCAGGGCACAGTGAAAGGAAAAAGAAGAAGAGGTAGACAGAAGAAGAGGTGGGAAGACAATATCAAGGAGTGGACAGGAATGGATTTTGCCAGCTCAACTAGGGCAGCTGAAGACAGGACAAGATGGAAAGGGATTGTTTGGAAGTCATGTGTGGTGCCCCAACGACCTAGTAAGGTTATGGGATATAATAGAATAGAATTGAATAGATAGTATTTATTGTTGTTGTTGAATGAAAAAATAAATATTTATCAATTTAGTCAAAAATTTCCATGAACTTGCCCAAATATTTGAAATCTGGAACTCCATTTTCCTTCATCAGAAATATAGATTTTTTGGCACCAAACATATTGTGTAATCCGTGATCTTACACTGTCAGAATGTAAAACTCCCAAAATTTATTTTACAAGCTCACTATTTCTGCTTATCCGATCGCCCCCAGCACTTAGATTAGCCACTGGCAAGTGTATACATGAGAGTTATAGTAGTTTATATACGGTAGATATCATGTATACGCCTGACTGTCACTGTGTGTTGTGTAAACAGGTTGGGTGGGCTTCTTTTAACCATGAAAGTTAGTTTGTAATGACCTTTTGTTGAAATATACATTTCGAATGCATTCTCTTAGTTCATGGATTATGCTATATTGGTGCAAAATAATATATATTTCTGATGAAGGAAATTGGAGTTCTACGTTTCCAAATATTGGCGAAGTTCAAGGTAGCATATGACTAATTTAATAAATGTTAACTTTTCTTTCAACAACTAAAATGTAACCTATAATATGCATATCTTATGATTATTTCTATAATTCAAAACAAGAATGCATATTGTTCTTGTAACACCTCAAAATACAAAGCACCCGTATATTTCTGCCACCTAGCCATTCTGACCTTTAGAAGTACCTTAACCATCAAAGTAAACCGTCATCAATGACTGCCTTGTCTTTTCCTGACATAACCAGGCAGCATAGAAAATTCTTCTGGTAACACAGCGTGGAAGCTGTAATAATTGTCTCACTCCAATCTGTTATAGCCTGCGAGCAAAAGTTCACACATTTATCTTATTTTTTTTTTATCTTTTAGTCATGACAGTGCTCAGAGCGAAAAATGATATTGCAAATGACCCTGAATATTCTATATATTGGGACAGATAGGTCTAAGTAAACAGTGCCTAAAGCAGCTAGATGGTCTGAAGATACGCATGTGGTTTGGATGTAATCCTGAGATTATTTTTGTCACTTTTTCCACAAGTTGAACTTAGTCATTTTAGGCGTTTTTACTATTAAAGAGACTAGATAGTGGGTACCTTGTGTGCGCAACTCCTCCTACAGTTTTATGCCGATGCCTTTGAAACTTCACAGGTGTTTTGGTCATGGTCTGAAAATATGCATATGGTTTGGATATAATCCTCACTTAATTTTTTGTCACTTTTTCCACAAGTTGAACTTAGTCATTTTTAGGCGTTTTTACTATCATAGTGACTAGATAGTGGGTACCTTGTGTGTTCAACTCCTCCTACAGTTTTATGCGGATTCCTTTGAAACTTCACAGGTATTTTGGTCATGGTCTGAAGATATGCATGTGGTTTGGATATAATCCTCATATAATCCTCACATTATTTTTCATTACTTTTTTCGCAAATTGAACTTAGCCATTTTTCATACATTTTTACTGTCAAAGTGAATAGATAGTGGGTACCTTGTGTGTTCAACTCCTCCTACAGTTTTATGTCCATTCCTTTGATACTTCACAGGTTTTTTGATCATGGTCTGAAGATATGCATGTGGTTTGGATATAATCCTCACATCATTTTTTTTATTACTTTTTTCACATTTTTAACTTAGCCGCTTTCCAGCTCAAACACTAATATAAGTGTATACACAGTGGAGACCTAGTTTCCAAGGCGAGGGACATAAATTCGTCGAATTTGCTTGTTTTTTATGCAGACGACAATTTCAGCAGACGGTAAAAAATACCCAGAATGCAATGGGCTAATGTTGATCCTAAGCGCCATCGCTTATTCTTTGAGAAAAATGACATGTTACTTGCCGTAAAAGTTCTAAATATTGAGACAAAGAGGTCTGAGCAAACATGGCTGACCCAGATAAGACTCCTGAAGGAGAAGTCTGATCGTTGTCTGCATCTGCATCTTTTAGGTCCATTTCTTCATTGTGAAATTATGCGTTATGCTGTAGTATTGCTTTATGTATTTGATAACACGAGACACAATTATAAAAATCTACTTGTAAGGTTTATCTCCGGTATGTAAGCATGTACCATAGAGGTAGGATGTAGTCAGGGATGTACTTTGATAGCAAAACTCGGCAGCAGGTATATTGTCATCTGTAGTGCCCAACTACAGTGTAGAATAGAATAGAATAGAATCCCCTGATTGTAAAATCAACGTAATCAAATATTAAAAGGATTACAGTAACCCCAACATTTCGATTAACTAATTACTGTATTCTTTTAATGTTACAAGGATTTACTATAAGGTGAATGAATGTATAGGGGAGAAACTAGGGATAATTACATGCTACGAACAATTATATTTTGTACACCTTGACTGCAGGAATAAGAGTTAAGCCCCCAAAATATTTCATGTAGTCGCGCCTGTTTCTGTTGCTATTGAAATCTTATCCAATTTACAAAGTTTCAGCAGCATCAAATATGCAGGTACGCGTTAAAATTTTGTCAACTTGACAAAATTTCAATACGTATCTGCGTATTTGCGTATATGCAGTTAGACCTTTGTGGATATATTTTAAGAAGAGAAACTATGCATTTTTCAGTCTATTCTATTCTATCCCGTAACCGAGCAGAACAGATCCTTTTCCACTTCGTCTTGTTTACAGCTGCCCTGGTTGTGCTGGCAAAGTCCATTCCTATCCACTCTTTAATATCGACTCCCCAGCTCTTATTATATCAACCTGTTTTTCATTTTTCTGTCAGTGTGCCCTGTATAATCGTCTTTGCTCAGCCAGAAGAACTTGAGATAAGGTCATAACCACCTTAGTTTCCGTTTTTTTGACCATTGTCAGGAGTTCGTCATATTCTTCAATGGCTGCTTGGAGCTTACTGCCAACATCCTCATTCGTTGTTAACCCATTAATGCCTAGTGGACTCTTCTATCTGTATATATTGGACTAGTCTATTTGTCATTTAAGGGGTGTCAGGCTTAGTTTATTTTTCGATTTTTTGTTTTATTTAGAGGAAAAAATACCAATTTGTCGTATGCAAAAAGGGTAGAACCTGATCAGACGCCGCATTTGCGGCGTCTGGTCTGGGTCTGCACTGTTTGCCTAGATCCCATCTTTGGGGCGCTAGGCATTAATGGGTTAACAAAAGAAAGTGCCAAACAGTGTTCTTCTATGAGATTTTGCTGGCGGTGGATGGGGGAGACTAATCGCTAAAGTGCATAAAATTAAAGTTACTTTGAAAATCTGCAAATAAATAGCAACGTATTTAAAAAAATGCAAATATTATTTTAATAACCTGTCAAACGAAAAAAAGAGTCATTTTATAGGGGCATAGGGGTTTTTCTCTCGCTTTTATACAATTTGTAACTGAAGCACTTCCCGGTTATATGCTGGTTGGAGTTCATAAGCCGGTGTCATTTATCAGAAAGGTGAGTAAATTGTTGGTCATGAGTTTAATTATTTTATAGATTTCCAACAGCTTGGTATCCGATCCAGTTAGGTGCGTCCCATTTGGCTGACATGGATACCACCTTAATTAAGTTCAAAAGGTCTGTTTGAATGAGCCATTTCTGCCTCTAACTGTAATTGCACTGTTCGTAACAGCTCTTTGTTTCTTTAATGCGGATTATATAAGCTTTCTCGCTAAAAGCGTTTTAATGAGCTGCGTAGAGTGTTTTCTTTTTTTACCTCTGTTCCTTGTAACTTTGTCTTTTTTTCTTCGATTGCTAAGACATTTCTCCTTTTTTACCCCCCCCCCCCCCCCCTCCACCTCCACCCCACCCCCAACCCCGTCCTTCCCACCGCCCTCCCTATAACATTCTGTTTTCCTTTTGTAGGGGGTCAACATAAGTCGCAATCACTGTGTTGTGTTTAAAAAGGAGACAATTCGAACCATTTTAGAAAATCAGCTATATCTGATATCTTCAAAGTCCGCAGTTTTATTTCGTAAAGCGCAATTACCGGAACTTACGGACTTTGCCTTTACCAAATGCCATAAATACAGCTTCTTTATCTTTCTTTACCATCATTTTACGAAACGTGGCAATTTACACGGACATTTTGGAAAACTGACCTCATGGTTTGTAGTGTCCTGGTAATTGGCTTCTGTTACAGAGTAGCTTTTCCACGAGTAGTCGTTCCTCCCTGAAAATAACTACGATTTTTTATTTTCTTAGTCAAATTTCCCACCGGAAAAATGATATATCGTTGTATGTACTATTATTAAATAGCCATTTCTTTCGAGGAAAATACACTACACGCGTATTGCATATTCGTTCTTCCCCTCTATAGTGGATTCCCTCCGCACTCCCCCGGAAATGTAATTGCAGGAAAACACGCTTTAAGGTGAAATCTGCTACCACACCTCTTCAAAACTAAATCAAAAAAGTTAGAGCCGCAATCATGTGTCTGTCAGTTTGTCTTAATTTTCTTTTGAAGAGAAACAGCTACCATCATCAAAATGTCTTCCCGTATCTGCCATCAAAGTAAATGTTTTAACTCCTACTTCTACATGCAGGTCACTTAAAAAATCACAATGACCCTTTCAGTAGAACAAGGGCTATCATATTTGCAGCCTAAGGCTAATTAGATATTAGCCTCGACACAAGAAAACCAACAAAGTGGTTGTGCGCCAAGCGCAGACTCGGATCAGCCTAGGCATCCGCCTAGTCCAATCAGACCCTTTGTTAAACGCTTAAAGGGTAGCTAAGAGCTTTGGCTACCCCCATGCGGACAACGAAAACTCTGATCACACTGGGCGGATGCCCAGGCTGAGCTGAGTCTTCGCTGGGCGCACATGCCACTTTGTTGGTTTTCTCGTGTCGTGGCTCATATACATATGCCTTTTGTTCTGCGGGTAGGGCACCCCTAAAATGCCCATGCATTTGCGCGAAGGACCAGATACTCAGTTTTAAGATAGATGTACCCGGTGGCTGGATGGAAACAGGAGCTCTATCGTTCAAGCTTCAGACAGAATTAAACTCCTATCAAAATAAAACTTGAAAACTGGTCGAACGTTCCTGATCTTGTAGTGTCTGAATACATCTGGCCTTTTTCTTCCGCCATTCCAATTTTCACCTGCTTTCGCTTCCATCCAATCTACCTGGATACAGTTCAATATCATGACTGAGCCGCGACACGAGAAAACCAACAAAGAGGTTGTGCGCCCAGCGCATACTCAGATCAGCCTGGACATCCGCCCAGTCTGATCAGTCTTCACTGTCCGCATGGAGGTAGCTTAGACCCTTAGCTACCCTTTAAGCGCTTAGCAACGGGTCCGATCGGACTGGGAGGATGCCCAGGTTGATCTGATTCTGAGCTAGGCGCACAACTACTTTGTTGGTTTTCTCGTGTCGCGGCTCATATATGTTATGAAATTTTCGTGACTAACTTACCCTGCCTATTGAGTTTTCTTTTTGTAAAAAAAAAATGGTTCAGTTTCTTGACTTATACGAGCTGTCATTAAAAAAAGTTTCCGGGATAATCGACGATTTCGCATCCAGAACAACCGCATTTTTACAGGGATAACAGTTTTTCCCGGATAAGAGGGCTTAGAGAGAACTTCTCTCCGGTATGTAAATGAGAATTATATAGCTTCTTCAAAAAGTATTTTAATATGCTTAAATATTTGGACACCTATTAAGGCTTCTTCAAAGTACCCTAAAATGCTTAAACATTGGGACACCTATAAGACTTTTCCAAGTACCCTTATATTAGTAAATATCAAGATACCTAATAAAGCTTCTTTAAAATGCCATAATATGCTTAAATATTGGGACACCTAATAATGCTTCTTCCAAGTGCCTTTATATGCTTAAATACTTAATAGAGCTTCTTCAAAGTACCCTAGTATTCTTATTTATTTGGACATCTAATAAGGCTTCTTCCAAGTACCTTAATATGCTTAGATATTTTGACACCTAATAAGGTTTCTTCCAAATACCTGAATATGCTTAGATATTTCGACTATTAATAAGGCATCCTTCCAAGTTTCTTAATATGCTTAGATATTTCGACACCTAATAAGGATTCTTGCAAGTACCTTAATATGCTTAGATATTTCGACACCTAATAAGGTTTCTTCCAAATACCTTAATATGCTTAGATATTTCGACACCTAATAAGGTTTCTTCCAAATACCTTAATTTGTTTAGATATTTCGACACCTAATAAGGATTCTTCCAAGTACCTTAATATGCTTAGATATTTCGACACCAAATAAGGCTTCTTCCAAGAACCTTAATATGCTTAGATATTTCGACACCTAATAAGGTTTCTTCCAAATACCTTAATATGCTTAGATATTTCGACACCTAATAAGGCTTCTTCCAAGTTCCTTAATATGCTTAGATATTTCGACACCTAATAAGGTTTCCTCCAAATATCTTAATATGCTTAGATATTACGACACCTTATAAGGCTTCTTCCAAGTTCCTTAATATGCTTAGATATTTCGACACCTAATAAGGTTTCTTCCAAATACCTTAATATGCTTAGATATTTCGATATCTAATTAGGTTTCTTCCAAATACCTTAATATGCTTAGATATTTCGACACCTAATAAGGCTTCTTCCAAATACCTTAATATGCTTAGATATTTCGACACCTAATAAGGTTTCTTCCAAATACCTTAATATGCTTACATATTTCGACACCTAATAAGGTTTCTTCCAAGTACCTTAATATGCTTAGATATTTCGACACCTAATAAGGCTTCTTCCAAGTACCTTAATATGCTTAGATATTTCGACACCTAATAAGGTTTCTGCCAAAGACCTTAATATGCTTAGATATTTCTTCCAAGAACCTTAATATGCTTAGATATTTCGACACCTAATAAGGCTTCTTCCAAGTACCTTAATATGCTTAGATATTTCGACACCTAATAAGGTTTCTTCCAAATACCTTAATATGCTTACATATTTCGACACCTAATAAGGTTTCTTCCAAGTACCTTAATATGCTTAGATATTTCTTCCAAGAACCTTAATATGCTTAGATATTTCGACACCTAATAAGGTTTCTGCCAAGTACCTTAATATGCTTAGATATTTCGACACCTAATAAGGCTTCTTCCAAGTTCTTAATATGCTTAGATATTTGACACCTAATAAGGCTTCTTCCAAGTACCTTAATATGCTTAGATATTTCGACACCTAATAAGGTTTCTGCCAAGTACCTTAATATGCTTAGATATTTCGACACCTAATAAGGTTTCTTCCAAGTACCTTAATATGCTTAGATATTTCGACAACTAATAAGGTTTCTTCCAAATACCTTAATATGCTTAGATATTTCGACACCTAATAAGGTTTCTTCCAAGTACCTTAATATGCTTAGATATTTCGACACCTAATAAGGCTTCTTCCAAGTACCTTAATATTCTTAGATATTTCGACACCTAATAAGGTTTCTTCCAAATACCTTAATATGCTTAGATATTTCGACACCTAATAAGGCTTCTTCCAAGTTCCTTAATATGCTTAGATATTTCGACACCTAATAAGGTTTCTTCCAAATACCTTAATATGCTTAGATATTTCGACACCTAATAAGGCTTCTTCCAAGTTCCTTAATATGCTTAGATATTTCGACACCTAATAAGGTTTCTTCCAAATACCTTAATATGCTTAGATATTTCGACACCTAATAAGGATTCTTCCAAGTACCTTAATATGCTAAGATATTTCGACATCTAATAAGTTTTCTTCCAAGTACCTTAATATGCTTAGATATTTCGACACCTAATAAGGTTTCTTCCAAATACCTTAATATGCTTAGATATTTCGACACCTAATAAGGATTCTTCCAAGTACCTTAATATGCTTAGATATTTCGATATCTAATAAGGTTTCTTCGAAGTACCTTAATATGCTTAGATATTTCGACACCTAATAAGGTTTCTTCCAAATACCTTGATATGCTTAGATATTTCGACACCTCATAAGGTTTCTTCCAAATACCTTAATATGCTTAGATATTTCGACACCTAATAAGGATTCTTGCAAGTACCTTAATATGCTTAGATATTTCGACACCTAATAAGGTTTCTTCCAAGTACCTTAATATGCTTAGATATTTCGACCCCTTATAAGGTTTCTTCCAAGTACCTTAATATACTTAGATATTTCGACACCTAATAAGGCTTCTTCCAAGTACCTTAATATGCTTAGATATTTCGACACCTAATAAGGTTTCTTCCAATAACCTTAATATGCTCAGATATTTCGACACCTAATAAGGTTTCTTCCAAGTACCTTGATATGCTTAGATATTTCGATATCTAATAAGGCCTCTTCCAAATACCTTAACATGCTTAGATATTTCGACACCTAATAAGGTTTCTGCCAAGTACCTTAATATGCTTAGATATTTCGACACCTAATAAAAGTTCTTCGAAATACCTTAATATGCTTAGATATTTCGACATCTAATAAGGTTTCTTCCAAGTACCTTAATGTGCTTAGATATTTCGACACCTAATAAGGTTTCTGCCAAGTACCTTAATATGCTTAGATATTTCGACACCTAATAAGGCTTCTTCCAAGAACCTTAATATGCTTAGATATTTCGACACCTAATAAGGTTTCTGCCAAGTACCTTAATATGCTTAGATATTTCGACACCTAATAAGGATTCTTCCAAGTACCTTAATATGCTTAGATATTTCGACACCTAATAAGGTTTCTTCCAAGTATCTTAATATACTTAGATATTTCGACACCTAATAAGGCATCCTTCCAAGTTTCTTAATATGCTTAGATATTTCGACACCTAATAAGGTTTCTTCCAAGTATCTTAATATGCTTAGATATTTCGACACCTAATAAGGCTTCTTCCAAGTACCTTAATATGCTTAGATATTTCGACACCTAATAAGGCTTCTTCCAAGTTCCTTAATATGCTTAGATATTTCGACACCTAATAAGGTTTCTTCCAAGTATCTTAATATACTTAGATATTTCGACACCTAATAAGGCATCCTTCCAAGTTTCTTAATATGCTTAGATATTTCGACACCTAATAAGGTTTCTTCCAAGTATCTTAATATGCTTAGATATTTCGACACCTAATAAGGCTTCTTCCAAATACCTTAATATGCATAGATATTTCGACACCTAATAAGGCTTCTTCCAAGTTCCTATATATGCTTAGATATTTCGACACCTAATAAGGTTTCTTCCAAGTATCTTAATATACTTAGATATTTCGACACCTAATAAGGCATCCTTCCAAGTTTCTTAATATGCTTAGATATTTCGACACCTAATAAGGTTTCTTCCAAGTATCTTAATATGCTTAGATATTTCGACACCTAATAAGGCTTCTTCCAAGTACCTTAATATGCTTAGATATTTCGACACCTAATAAGGCTTCTTCCAAGTATCTTAATATGCTTAGATATCTAGACACCTAATAAGGCTTCTTCCAAGTTCCTTAATATGCTTTAATATTAGGACACCTTATAAGGCTTGTTCCAAATACTCTAATATGCTTAGATAGTGGGACACCTTATAAGGCTTCTCCCAAGTATCCTAATATGATTAAGTATTGGAACTCCTAAAACAATTATTTTCAGCCTAAGGCTTAATAGATATATGCATATA
The DNA here is from genome assembly GCA_963989385.1 of Ctena decussata. NCBI lineage: Eukaryota > Metazoa > Mollusca > Bivalvia > Lucinida > Lucinidae > Ctena > Ctena decussata. The sequence continues at coordinate 74,378,843 of OZ022511.1, read as the reverse complement.
CTCCTTTTGTTCTGCGGATAAGGCACTCCTAAAACGACCACGAAAATTTATCCGTGTATTTTGGGGAAAGGTCCATATACGCAGACATAAGATACATGTACCCTGTGGCTGAATGGAAATGGGAGCTCTATCATTCCAACTTCAGACAGGATTGGACTATTATCAAAATAAAACTTGAAAACTGGTTGAGCATTGACGTGTCAGAATACATCTGGCCTTTTTTCTTCTCCCGCTCTTATTTCCATCTACTTTTGCTTCCATACACTCTACTAGAGATGGTTGGATGTTAGGGGTAAAGACGGGTAAATTCGGACAGCAGGTAAATTCGGACAGCGGGTAAATTCGGACAGTGACATTGTTTCATTTATATGTCAGTTGTTTGGAATTAAAACAAATTCACTGGGCTAACAGTGAAAATCCTGATGAGACGGCTCATTATGAGCAGTCTCATCAGGATTTTCACTGTTTGCAATGGTATGTCCGAATTTACCCGCTGTCCGAAGTTACCCGACTTGACCCTATATATTGTGGAATGTTCGTGACCAACTTACCCTGCATTTTGAAGTTGGCTGTTTTGAAGAAAAAAAGTACAGTTTCTTGACAGATACGAGTTTTCAATAAAAAAAAATATGTTTTCTGTGATTATCGACGATTTTGTAGCCGAGATAACAGCAGTGCTATCAGAGAGTTTCTCTCTGGTATGTAAATGACAATTATAGGGCTCTTACAAGTCAGTAACTCATCATTGTTATCAACGAACCATAGATGCCGCCAAATAAATTTGGAAGCTTTAGAACTGGTAATGAATCAGAGAAATACCTTTCGTTTAGCTGACCAAATTAAATGTCGCGCTTTATTTCGATACCGTTTAAAATCCGGCCATTGTTTTCGGCGTTTACAATTGTCCTTAATCTTTGCATCTGGGTAATTTCGTGGGAATCAGAATATGTTCCCATACACGTCCAAAAATATTTTATCCAGGGTATATACTCCCTTTACTTGACTATAGCTCTGTTACTTGGGGGTGGGGGGGGGGGGGGTCAACGTCTACTGCAAATATTGACAGGCTATCAAAATTGCAAAAACGAGCCGCACGAATTATTCTAAACGTTGATTTCAATACCCCATCTACACACATGTTCCAGGAGCTTGGTTGGAATTCCGTGGCGAGTAGAATTAGATATAATAAAGCTGAACTAACATATATAGCTCTTAATGATATGTCTCCTGAATATATCTCCACAATGCTAACACTGATATCACCAGACACACTCTCTTTATTAAGATCGGGAGACATCAGCATATTATATATACCGTCGTCACGCCCAGCACTTTATATTGGCTCTTCGCATGTTCGAACCCCCCGATTATGAAATTTTGCCCCACCACCCACTGTCAGAAATTCAGAGCCATCAAACACGTTTAAGAGAAATGTAAAACCCTTCCTTTTTAACAGTATTTCAGTCATATTAGGATAATGGGTGAGTGATAATGAAAGGCTGTGTGCAATGGACCCCGTCTGAAATTGAAAAGATTCCCACCTCCAGCGGGGCTCGAACCCGAGACTGCTAGATCAATAGGTCAGCGCTTAACCGGGCTTCTGAATTGTAAAGACCCTGGTCGAACTGTGCATTGCGAAGGTCCTGGTCGCCGGTCGAACTGCCAGTGTCACTGTTTGAAGAGCACAAGCTGCTCTAGGGGAAATCCCACAGAGCAAGCTTAAGCAATCTTTTGTTCGCTCCAAACTTTTGGCTTTTGGCCTGATATTGATTTTTGTCAAGGTTGCTGATGGGATGAATGGGTACAATAAGCTCCAAAAACTGAAAATTATTGTACAGTTTTAGGATCCGCCTCTTCAGTTATTCTGTACTGTTGGTTCCACCTTCCGTAGTTATTTTAGTGCATGGAAATTTATTTCAATACTGCTTCAAAGGGAAATTGCACTAGTCATGCTACAATACAAAGGTGCAAAGGTAAAAATAATTTATTGTGATTTAAGGCCTCCAGCCCATAACACAAGATATATACAATACAGTTAAATACTATACCATGTGCATACGTGTGGTACATGTAAATACAAAAGTCAATTACCAATTAATTCTTTTCGGAATTTGAATGCATAGTATAAGTACATTGCTAACGCATTTACGACTTTCTCGTTTTTTGAAGACATTAACATATTAAATTTATTGATATTTGGGGCTTGGAAAAACTTATTAGGTAAGTATTTTTCTCTTAACCAATGTAATACAGGGCAATATAAGATAAAATGTGCCTCATCCTCAATACCAAGACTGCAAAGCTTACAAATTCTTTCAGCTCTCGGACAGCCCTTGTGCCTACCAACTTCTATTTCAAGGTTATGCGAACAGGTCCGTATCTTGGCTAAAGCATGTCTGAATTTCCTTATCTGTAAACACTGCAAATACATTGTATTGTTCATGTTCAAAATTTATCTTAAAATGTTTGTACAAAATAAGTTTAGAATTATCAGCAACATCAGAGCTCCAAGTTTGTATGAATTGGTCTTTTAGTCTTTGAGTGAACACAGAAATAAATGAATGTTGATTCAATACTGCCTGATTTGACCATACGTATCCAAAACCGTTTGATTGTAATAAACATCTCACATTACTAACCCAGTTTGTTTGACCATACTCATCTAAAATTTTAAGCATATTATAGCATTTTCTGACGTAGCGTGAATCATCCATACATAGTATTCTTAGCCAGTACTTAACACACCTTTTAGCCGCCTCAATCCACAGAGGAAACCTGCCGCAGTCACCAAGGACCGCTGCATTTAATGAATGTAAACTGACGCACATATACCGTTTGCAAGCATATCTATGTACAAGTTCCGTAGATTCACGTTTGGAAAATCCCCAAATTTCTGATCCAGACAATAGGACAGGAACTATTTTCCTGTCAAACAATGTAAAAAACACACTCTTTGGCATTTGACCTAAATTATACAGAGAATTTAACAATGAGATTAGGACACGTTTTCCTTTTATTGCTAAATCATCTGCCATCCTGTTGAATGAGAGTTGCATTGATAATGATAGCCCTAGATATGTAAAACAATTTACAACTTCAACATTCATGCCATTAAACGTCCAACGCTCATTTCTTGCTAACAAGGAACCATTTTTATATACGACTACTTTAGTTTTGGGTATATTTACGTTTAGTTTTCGTTCTCTGCAGAAGTCCTGTAAGAGAAAAAACTGACGCTGAAGTCCAATAACAGAATCTGAAATGAGTGCAACATCGTCTGCAAATTATAGTAGAAATATTTCTACGATCTCGGGATACAGCTGAATGCCTCTGAGACCACTTCGTTCTATAAGTTCAACAAATTCATTTATAAATAAGGAAAACAATATAGGAGACAGCATACACCCCTGTCTCAATCCAACAGGACAGTCAAAAAAAAACTGTTAATAAATCATTAGCTCTCACACATGATTTAACACATTTATAAACACTTTGAATTGCCTTTAATAATCTACCATGTAAACCCGCTCGTTACAATACTGGTCATAGTTTATTTCTCTGCACAGAGTCAAAAGCGGCTTTAAAGTCAACAAACCCTACATATAATTTTCCGCGTTGTTTGGAAAGATATTTACTAATTAAGGATTGCAAGATAAACAAATTATCCACAGTCGAGTGACCCTCTCTGAAGCCGGCTTGAGCTTCGGAGATCTTACTATAAAGATTGACATAAAATTTTAGTCTTCTGTTGATAATACATGTGTAAAGTTTACCAAATATGTCTAATAGTGATATACCCCTATAATTTTCAGCGCAACTCCTGTCCCCCTTTTTAGGAATCGGTATGATGCATGAGCGTCCCCATGATTCCGGGAACTCACCAGATTCAAAAAGTCTATTGAAAAATCTTACAATTAATGGCAATATAATGTCTATACCGTGTATGAAGAATCCGGGAGAAATTTCATCCAGACCGCCTGCTTTTGATTCATGTAATGCATGGACACTTTTAATAATTTCTTCTTCAGTAATAAATGAATTAAATATAGAATCCTGTATTTCATCGATATGAATATTTGGATCATTGTCTAAGAATTCATCAATTTGTAGGTCATTAGAAGTTTCGTCAAGATTAAACAATTGTTCAAAATGACGTTTCCATTCATCGTTACTAATATTAGCAGAGGTTGATCGTTTAACATTGTTCAGACATTTAATTTTCTTCCAGAACGATTTTGGATTGTTTGCAGCTTCTATGAGATCCTCAAGCTGTTTAGACTGGAATTGTCTTTCCTTTTTATCGCATAAAGATTTAAAAGTATTTCGAGTATGTTTATACTGTTCTAAATCTAAAAGTGACTGACTACGTCTATACCGTTTCAGTAGTCTATATTTCTCAGCTTTCAAACATTTACAATCATCATCGAACCATTTGGGTTGGTCATAATTACGCAAACGAAACGATATTTTACAACGGGTAGCACAACTTTTCAAGACATCAGTTAGGACTTTTAATATATCATTCACATCATAGTCATGCTACAATACAGTTTGTAATTACTGATTTGACATTTGAAAAGTACTTTTTCCTCTGAAATGTATCATGTCCTCGTTACAAGTCCACAGCATTTGCATGTTCCACTCCCACTGGCTTTATTTAAAAATATGCTTGTTTGTCTTGAGTAAATATATATCCGTGAGTAAATGACCTTTCGTGATGTCTTTGCAGTTACTATTGAGGACCACACTGTATGCGTGCTGCTGACTTTCATTGATTCGATGTTCAAATATGACAGTGTAGACTTCGCTTTAGCTTCAATTTGTAAACGTTTAGTCCAGAATTTGTTACAGCAGTTTTCACTTGCTTATTTTTCAGTGGTCTTTTGAATAAAGATATTTTAGAGGACTGTAGCCTATAGTTACGAATAGAATAGAATAGAATAGAATAGAACAGAATGCACTGGACTTCAAATTCTTAGCTTCTGCAAGAATCTAACTTTAAATTTGAGTGTCCTTGACAGAAAACCTCAGGGATCTAACCTTACTGCTATAATCTTCATCACGTCTACCAAGTCTGACCAAATTTGACACTTCAGTCTCTACCTTCCAATGTGTAAAAATGTCACCAACGTGTAGTAAATCATTTCCCGTTCTCCCACCTTCAGTTGCATCTGCTGCTGCCTCAGGGAAGCGAGAGACAATCAAATTAAACTTACGTGACTCTAATTCTCTTCATTTAGCACCATTCTGACTTTTTCTTCAATTTCCTATAAATTATTCCATCCCTATTTTCTTTCTTTAACTGAAGAGCAGCAAAGCCTTTCACCAATTTGTCTATCTTATCATTTAACTTTCTTTCTTCCGATACTGCACTATGACCATGATGGCAGGTTTGTTGTGTGGCACTTAAGTTATCAACAAACAAAAAAAAGATGAATAAATTTGTGACATAGTTACCAGCAGATTAAGACTATTTACAAGAAGTCCTCAGGGGTGGGCATTCCATGCCTAACCCCTGCTCTACCCCAGGATATTATATTTTGGCCTTAATCCCATCAACTGTCTCCGAAGAGACAGCTTCGGTCGGAAGGCCATTCCAAGATACAATTGTCCTGGGGAAGAATGAATTCTTAAAACCGTCCGTGTAAGCATTTGGACGGTGATACTGGAGTGGGTGGGACCTGGTTCTCCTGCTCCCTCCACCGACCTCAGATAGGTACCTATTTTTATCTACAACAGCAAGATTATTGTGAATTTCAGTGTAGAATAGAGACAGAGAAGCCTGCTGTCGTCTTTCCTGCAGGTCTGGCCACTGGAGTTCTTCTAACATTTCTCCCACATGGCTCTGGTTGCGCTAACGCCTACAGGTCCAGCGGGCAGCTGTCCTCTGTACTTTTTCTATTCTGTTAATATCTACTTGGTGGTGGGGCATCCAAACTGGCGCTGCATATTCTAATTTGCGCCGCCGGACCAGAGTTTATATGCAGCAGCCTTGGTTTCCTTCGATGCAAAAGTCAAGTTTTTACGAAGGAAACCTAAAGTCTTAGCAGCCTTACTGGTAATTTCATTGATGTGCTGACCTCACTCGAGGTCATCCGTAGTTTTAACTCCAAAATATTTGGCTGAAGATACATTCTTTAGGACTTGGTTGAACAATGTATAGCCATGGATTATTTGCTTAGGAAGTGTGTGTGGGAGAGGGGGAGGAGGGTTGCCTAGTCACCCTCACAGAGTGGCATTTGGCAACATTAAATTTCATGAGCCATGCCTCTACCCAAAGTGCCAATTTATCCAAATCATCTTGGAGTATCTGTTGGTCTTCGGAACGTCTAATATTTCTAATATAACTCAGCATGAGAACTACTGGTCAACTTCTAAAAACAGACACATCATTTTCCAAAGCAATTTTCTTCACAGAGCCACATAACAGACGTTTGTCGTTTAAGACATTTGTAATCATTATTACTGATGCCCGCACGTGATGTGTGTACCCACTTTTGTATCTACTACATAGCAAGCTTTCTGTTCTAGGCCATAACTAAAACCTTGTACCGCACCGCACCGCACCGGCTAAAACCTTGTACCGCACTTACGGAAATTTCCGTACAGTGTCGAGTAAAATCGAACTTTACCGCACTCATGTTATATGCCATCTCTATCTACAGATTTGTTCCTGTCTTTCTTTGTGATATTAAATAATGAATTTATTAATAAATATTTACTGTATGTCGAATGAATTCGTCGAAAATACTTCTCCATCTCAATATTTATACATAGGATCACTCTGCCATCTTCTACAAGCAAACTACTTTGAATATTTTCTCTGCATGCATAATAATATGGCAAATTTACATTATACTGTCGAGGCATTTTCTCCAAAGAATTTAAACATGTATTTCTCTGGTGATTGCAACACAGGCATACTTTTTAAGAGTCACCCCCCCCCCCCCCCCCCCACACACACACACACTCTCCGTAGGATTTTTTCAGATAGTTATCTATGTATATACGATTGGGTTAAATCTAGGAAATTATAAGGATAAAGTTACATGAAAACAAAAGTGTATATTGAAAGTGTATCTCAGTTTTATTTTTATAAACAAAACTTACCAAATCTAAATGCTTGGAACTACCATGTGATAGTTATCCTGATGATTTATTGAAATGGATAAAACCGATATTATAATCTGTTTTGAGGTTGGGCAATTAAGGTCTCAGCATGATATAAATATGTTTATACTTCCAATACATTAACACGTCTGATTAAAAAAATTATTTACAAAATCAGCAATTACTAAGTAACATACCCTTTGCCTACAGTAGAGGCCATAAAATTCGGTATGGTTCGGAAATCTTCGGCGGTGCGGTACTTTATTTTACCCCAGTGCGGTGCGGTGCGGTGCGGTACAAGGTTTTAGTAATAGCCTCTGTTCTATTCTATTTTATTCTATTCTATACGGTTCACAAAAAGTAGGGGATATTCAGGTTTGAAAAATTGTAGCATATACAACAAATGTGACATCCATATGAAACGCATAGTATCGATAAGATAAACATCCGTTAAGACACTTTTCATGAAAGTTTGGACGATATTTCCTGTCACGTGATCTGCATACAGTTAGTTTCAGACAGGGGGTCAGGACAAAAATGTGGTAAATTCGAACAAAAATTTATTCAAATTTTTCAACTAGGCTAACTTTTCAATGCACTTTTAAGTTTTGTATGCTAAAAGATTTTTTTTCTTCTTCAAAACGGTCATTTTGGGAAGAAAACCAGAAAACAAAAATCGCACAGGTACATCGAGTCACCGAAAAATTAACACGTTTATGGCTTGCACTCTTTATTTTTATGAAACAGCGCGTAAAAGCAATTTTCAGCTTGTTGAATGAATCAAAACGAGTGTTTTTGTGTAAATTTTGTAATCTGAAAAGGATCTGTTTTTGTAGCAGATTCGTGTGAAAATTGGGTGTCGACCCCCTGTCTAAAACGAATTACACGCAGATCACATGACAGGATATAATCATCAAAATTGTAATGCAAAATGTTTAATCGAATATTTTTCTGATTGACACTTGCCGTTTCAGATGGATTTGATATGTTTTCTAATTTATACAATTTTAATATCTTAATATCCCCTACTTTTTGTGAACTGTATATATTGAATTGAATTGAATTGAATATTGTTTATTTCCAATCAAGGACCCTCGCGGGTATATAAAAAAATACATACATTCGATTGAAAAAGACATATAGGCACATACCACATGTAGACATTACAATAACAACACACTAACATATAGCAACAATTTCTATACAATGACTGAATTAATGAATAATGAGTGTATATCGACGGTCTGAGAATTATCTGGATGTTTTGAATCTCTTCTCAAAACAATAGTGAATGTAAGATCCAAGTGCCCTTAAAATATTTTGATTTTCTTGTAATAACAGCCATCTGGCTTTGTCAATATTGTTTAAAAATACAAAGTTACTGTTAATAATATTAATCTTACTAAATAAATCAAGTCTTTCATCGTGATATAGAGAACAGTCGGTCAAAAAGTGAAATTCATTTTCGACAGTTTTTAAATTACAAAATTTACAAATTCTTTGCTCTCTGACCAAAGACCCATGTTTTGAATATCTACCCGTTTCTATAAGGAGGCTATGAGCACTTATTCTTAATTAACATATAGCTTTCCGCAAATGAAATTCTTGTAAATCTAAATATGCTTCTTTACAAAAATCTGTTTTGAAACTGAAATATGTATCAAGCTTTCCATCAAGAATTTTCTTTTCTCTTTCTTGTCTCCAAAAAGTTTTATACTTATTAATAAAACTCCTCTTAACGATATTAATCAACTGATTTTCTCCAAGATTCCTACAAGCGAAAATATTAAGGTTTAATAACTTAAGAATATATAATGCTGAAGAATACCAGGATTCAATGCCTTTGCCATGTAGCTCTTTAGTCAATTCATATGACTGCTTCAGCAACTCATCTGTCAGGTTTTCGAATCTGTACAAATATTTTACAATGGAGAGAATAATACAGAAATACATTGGAAAACGGCCAGTTTCAGAAAGAACAGCCAAGTTGGAAGTATATTTATTTACTCCTAAAGTGTATTTTAAATACCTAATTTGTGATTTATCTGCAACATTGCTTTTATATATGTCGTCAAACGAAAATACACTATCCTTCCTACAAGCAGCACTATGAGTCTTAAAAACACCCCATATTTCTGATCCGTATAGTATTATAGGTTTGATCAGGTGATCATATAAATGAAGACTCGTTTGTATACTTGGATCTCCCGATGTTAACGACTTAGTAAGTTTAAACGAAGCTTTAATAGACTTTTTAAAAATGTCATCCTCTGCATAGTTAAAAATTCCGCTTGCAGAAAAATACACACCTAAATAACGATAATTCTTAACATTCTCCAGACATATATCATTGATAAAGAAATTATTCTGCATCAGTTTACCTGGTTTATTAAATATTAATATACTTAGCAAAAATAAAAACTTGACAGTCGCTATTTTTCATCCTACGGTAGTCGGGAAATAGTGAGACATAAAAATTCTTTTAGTTTAAGAAAATGTAATTATTCTGTCATATCATAATCACACAAATTTCAAGATTCCATAGATACAGCAAAATTAAGGCTATTGGAAACGTCACAAGGGTACTTTTCTGTTTTATATGCTCAAAACCAAACAAATACCAAATTTAAAATCGTCGAAGTTTGCTTAAATGAAAAAAATCCGTTGGCAACGCTTTGCCGTTATTAAATACAATCTGTATGGACTCATAAGCTAAAATTATGCCGATGCACGGTCGACTAGGAGGCCGTAATGACCAAACGAAAAACCTCAGTCCACGCCATTATGAAGTCAGAAATTCAGTTTCAATGGAATTTTCATTACACATTTGAGTCTTTATGGCAGTTTTAGAAATGGCTTTCAAATGAATTTAGTAATAAACACATTGAGTTTGCAAGACAAACTAATCACGAAGAAAGTAACGAAAAAGACGCATTGGTATAGAAGATACGGCATTTCATAAATCTCTATATGTTTAATTCAAAGGGAGGTAATCTGAAAGTTTTGAAACTTTAAACGTTATTTCCAGGTTGTGGTTACAATTACCATAAGCGTTTAAAGTGTTTTCTATGCATACTGGAACTACTGTTTATTGCGTACAAAAGAACTTTCTTCTGCGCATGCGCAAATTAAAGTTCTTTTCGGAATTAATAAAATAGGAAGAATAGTTAGATAACTCCGGACAGGACAAACATTTCCCAATAATTTTTCATGATTTAAGTAATCAGATGTCTGTCCAACTCGAAAACATCCATATATACATTACAAATTTGCTAGTTTGGCCGGAATTGAGAAATAAAAACCGTCAAGTTTTTATTTTTGTTCAGTATATTTTTGTTTTTGAAACATTCACTTGTAGACACCAGTCCTGACAAAACTTGCTCAATTTATTTATTTTGTCTTGTAGACCGGAAGATGAGGTTGACAGCAACACAATGTCATCAGCATACATAAGACAATTCAAAGGCATATCATTAATATAAACTGGGTCAGGAGAATCAGTCAAATAATCTGGCAGGTCGTTTATAAAGACCTTAAACAGATTTGGACTAAGTACATCACCTTGCCGAACACCAACTTTAGAATCAAAGAAATCTGTGCGATGCTCTCCTAGTCTAACACAAACTTTACTTTTTGCATATAAACTGCTAAGAATATCATAGTATTTACCGTTTATATTAAGCTCTTTTAGCTTGACCTTTAACCCCGGATGTATGACAGTATCAAATGCTTTATGAAAGTCGACAAAGCATGAATACAATTTTCCACCCTTACTATTTGTATATTTATCAATTAAACTTTTCAAAACAAACATATGATCTGACGTTCTCGCACCTCTAGTAAACCCAATCTGAACTTTATTAATAACCTGATTATCTTTTAGAAAAGTGTCCAGTCTGGCATTCAGAACCATATTAAAAAGTTTTCCTATATTAGACGTTATGGTTATACCGCGGTAATTTTCCGGTTTGGAATTATCACCAGTTTTAAAAATTGGAGTTATGTAACCGGAAGCCCATGATGATGGGTAGAAACCGGAAGAAAAAATTAAATTGAATAGTTTTTTTATGCACGGAAGAAGTGTAGTAGCACCAGACTTTAACATTTCATTCCTGATACAGTCTAATCCAGATGCCTTATTATTTTTAAGTTTACTGATGCAGTTCATTATTTCTTTATCTTTTATAATTGTGTCAAGAAATGTAAATATTTGCGTTTGATTTGTATCAGTCAAAATTTGGTTGATCGATTCCAATCTTTCCTGACAGCTGCTTTTAACAGTGTTCAGTTTTTGAAAATATTCATACCACTTATCTGAATCAATACTGGTTTCTGGTCCACTCATACAGTCATTTTCATTTTTTAAGGAATTCACAAGATTCCAGTAAGCCTTAGGGTCATTGCATTCTAACTCATCAAGTTTCATTAAAATATTTTTTGTATGATGCTTCTTTTTTGTTAATATACTTTACCAGTTTCCTGTATTCTCTATATTGCTTAAAATAAGAATTTCTTAAAGTAGTGTCAAACGGATGTTTAAACATCAGTTTAGCCTTGGCATTGACACATCTTCTTTTTATATATAACTCCTCATCATACCATTTATTGCTTTTTTTATTTGACTTTTTGGAAGTTTTCATTGTAAGACATCTTTACTATACACCACACGCACTTTCGTTTGTACACGGTGGAATTCCATTCATAACTTGTGCGCATCCAAGTCTGCGCCGGTTAAGGTTTGTTTGTCTTCCGGTTTGTAAAAGACTGTCAAAGAAAAAAATATGTTTGGCATTTTTTGTGTTAAATACGTTCTGAAATTAATCGCTGGCTTTACTGTAATGCAGCGCTGTTCCTGAATCATGGATAAGTATAACGAAGACCTAGCAGTTGGTGGGATACGTCCTAACTGGATGGAATTTTGTGAAAAACATGCTCGAATTGCTGCCGAGGAATTCTTAGATCGCTTCCTGGTGTTTTTACAAAACTACCCCGCGTCAGAAATCAGACCCAGAGATCCTATCGACTATGCTAGAAAATTTGTGGATTATTTCCTTGATCATTTTGAGAAAAAGATAAATCGCCGTTCTACTGATAGTGAAAACAAACACATACACAATTACCCTGGGGCTGACATGAATGACAGTGCATTTCAGTCTTCCACTCACTATGGTCAAGAACATTCTCAGAATGGCTTCTCCCCGGGTCAACCACCATTCTTTCCTGGAGGTCAGACAGTGATTAGGGCAATTTCAATTGATGAAGGAAATGTAAACGATCATTCAGGTGTGCATGATGATTATTCAGATCAAGAACAGGGTAGCGTAACTTCAGAACTACCTCCATCAAACATTCATCCCATTAATAAACACAAAGGTAGCATTTTAAAAAGATTTTCATTCAGAAAAATGAAAAAGAAAGGTTTGTTTAAGCAAAATTCAGATGAACTGGAATTAAGTGTTAATTCGTCAGACAGTTACTCAAAAGATAAACAAGAAACAGACAGAAAAACACAGAAGCGCAATAAACACTCAAAAGTTTCGAAACATAAACATTCGGTTCAGCATCCCATGGGTGATATAAAGAAAGAAGGAATTGTACATGTTCTTATGGGAGAAGACTCAAAAGGAAGATCAAGATGGGATAAAACAAGACTTGTTCTAGTGCAATCAAATGAGAGTTTTAATCTTGAATTTTACACGCCACCAAAGGTATATGAAAGGTTCATCATTACATTCCTAAAAAATATTGGCACAGAAATGTCAGCGCCCACTGCGCACACAATGTTGAATCAATATAGAATCTACATTGATTCAACATCATGATGTTGAATCAACATAGATTCAACGTTGATTCAATACTTTGTGCCTGTTGGGCAAAAAGTACAAACCTTGATTAGACAGATTAGGTTTTGTACTATTTGCTGCAGTTTTTAAGCACATCATCATCTCGTAAAATTAGATCACATGTACAGCATGGGCTCAAATGACAAAGTTCAGATTTTTGGTACTCTGCAAAATCACATAGAAAAGTTTTTAAATGTTTTCAATCAGTTACATTATTGTCATGATTTATTTGATTTTTTTTTCTTTTTTTTTTTTTTGGAGTGGTGGTGGTCCACTGATTATGCCCTGGGCTACCAAGCCAAGGGTTGGATGTTTGAGTTTCTGCTCATTCAGCCAGTCTTTACGATGAGAGTTTAAACTGAGGTCTCAAAATTCTATGACATTGGTACAGAAATGTTTCTGCCCCCAATTCAATAATTTGCAGTTGCATAGGTTGAAATACAGGTATGACTCAGCATGCCAGTGTAATGAAATATTATGTGAAAAGAAAAATATTAGATGATAAGAGTCAAGTTTCAGTGGAGGTCAGCAACCTCAACATTTGGATTGGGATAGGGTACCGTTTCACCTGCCTCTATTTAAACTGATTTGCATAATAAGGTACAGTAATGGACCTAAATGTTGGGACAACAAAGGCCTCAGCCTTATTAGTGTAGACCCAGATCAGATACAGTCTGAATAGGATCTGCAATGTTTGCCAGTGTTCCCTCAGTTTTTCAATAGATTTTCAGAGCTCTAGATAAGAGGGAGTATTTGATGATAATTAGGGATAATTTTTGTTATTTCTGCATAAAAACATATGTTGTGACCCCTCATCTGAACCGTCTCGACGAGACAGTTCAGATGAGGGGTCACAATATATGGTTTCAATGAGAAATAAAAAAAAATATCCTTCAATTATCATCAAATACTCCTCTTATCTAGAGCTCTGCGTTTTTGGAGATAGTTAAGAAATGGTTAAGGTGTCTCTCTATATGATATATAGGGTAATTATTGTATGCCTTACATTCAGGAAGTTTTTTCTACTAAGGAAGATTTTTACTTTTTATAATTTGCATATGGAGACATAATCTTGATTGAAAATTTCCTTTACATAAGCTTGAAATTTAAAAAAAAAAAAAAAATCTGTCAATACACCATGCACCGAAACATGTTTTGGGGTTAGCAGTGCAAAAAATTAAAAGTGAAAAGGGAGAACAGCTTCATGTTGGTCTTCCAAGAGAAAGCATATCAGTGCATGCATAAGCCATTTGGGACAGATGCTCATACTGTTACCCTAAATGACCCTTTCAGCACACTGTGCACTTAACTTTTTCAAAATGGCGGCAGATACTTGTGGTAAAGTTTCTGTCTTATAAGCGCAATTTTCAACTATTTATGTTATAGTGTAGGAAACAAATTTAAAGGTGAAGCATCAAATTATAGGAGAAAAGCTGCATATTGTCATAGAATGATAATGAAAAATGAAAGATTCTGTAGCATTTTAAGCTCTTGTAAACTAGCAAACAAAGGGACAAGCCAGTAAAGATATGTGTGCTTATAGTCATTTGCCTAAAAAAATACCATGATGAATGCAGGCTTTTTCTCCCAAACTGTCCCATACTGTCACTTCTGTCCAAACAGAATGCAGGGATGCTCAGAATAATCTGAGTCTCCACTTTCTTCTTATGCCATAAGAACCTTTTCGGCAAGAGCCTGTTGATGCTCATATGACAAGATTGTTGAAAAGAAATTTAAAATATCTCTGTCCTCTAACCTGACTTGAAATATGATTTCATAAGTATGTGAACTTTTGTAACTCATCACACTGTTTAGTAATGACAACAAAAAACAAAACCAAAAAAGGAAATTTTCTGTTCTTATCAGAGCTCTAGATAAGAGGGAGTATTTGGTGATAATTAAGGATATTTTTTGTTAATTCTGCATAAAAACATACATTGTGACCCCTCATCTGAACTGTCTCGATGAGACGGTTCAGATGAGGGGTCACAACTTATGGTTTCAATGAGAAATAAGAAAAATTATCCTTAATTATCATCAAATACTCCCTCTTATCTGGAGCTCTGTGTTCTTATCAGAAACAGAAACTCTCATTAACTATTTACCCATACATTTGGGCTGAGAACGCCTCTCTCTACTCTGTCTCTAGACAAGCCTACAGTTTTGGGCTATCCAAAAACATACCCTAGGGCATCTTCGCAAGCCAAGAGTACTAGCTCCACTTTGTTCCTTACGTATGTAAGGAACAAAGTGGAGTTAGTACCCTTGGCTAGCGAAGATGACCTTAGAGAGGAACAATTAGGAATCTTTATAGGTGCCATCTTTATATTTGATTATTTTCCTTGCCAAAGCTACCTGTATATGTATATAAATGAGGAACTACAATAGTACAACTACATTATCCAGGGTGTATAACCAAAGAGTTCTTAGACCAGAACTGCCAACAGTTTCAGGATTTCAGTCCAACTTGTGGATTTCTCTACATTTTCTTTAGATTTGGTCTCTTCGCTCAGCTCAAAACAAGGAAATGTTAGCCAGTTTAGGGATTTTTTTTTATGCCCCCGCCATTTAAAATGGGGGGGCATATAGTATCACCCCTGTCCGTAGGTAGCGTACGTAGCGTACGTACGTAGCGTACGTACGAAAAATGGTTTCCGTTCAATATCTTTTGAAAGCATTGGTGTATTGAATTCATATTTCATACACAGCTATATAATCATAAAATACAGGTCAAGATCGATGTTGGGTAAAATCCGGCTATTATTGTGGGAGTTATGGCCCTTTTTCGACTTCTGTTTCTATGAAAAAATGGTTTCCGTTCAATATCTTTTGAAAGCATTGGTGTATTGAATTCATATTTTACACACAGCTATATAATCATAAAATACAGGTCAAGTTCGATGTTGGGTAAAATCCGTCAATTATTGTTGGAGTTATGGCCCTTTTTCGACTTCTGTTTCTATGAAGAAATGGTTTCCGTTCGATATCTTTTGAAAGCATAGGTGTATTGAATTCATATTTTATACACAGGTATATAATCATAAAATACAGGTCAAGTTCGATGTTGGGCAAAATCCGTCAATTATTGTGGGAGTTATGGCCCTTTTTCGACTTTATTTTGTATGAAAAAATGGTTTCCGTTTGATATCTTCTGAAAGCATTGGTATATTGAATTCATATTTTATACACAGGTATATAATCATAAAATACAGGTCAAGTTTAATGTTTGGTAAAATCCATCAATTATTGTGGGAGTTATGGCCCTTTTTCGACTTCATTTCATACAATAATGGTGTCCGTTTGTTAGTTTTTGAAAAGTTACTGTTTCCGGGCTATTTCTTTTGGAAAGTTGCATGGCATCCATTTCTGCGATAAGATACAGAATATCATCACATATCCCCATCCCCCCCCCCATGTACTTCTCAAGAAGCACAATACATCTGCCCAAGGAAAACAATAAAACATGTACCACAGAAGTGTGCCTTTGTGAACCTAGTTATGCTACAAGTGCCTTTACCTTAAACAAGGCGCCATTTACTTAGGGCACTAGGCGGGGGCATCCGTGTCGTATGGACACATTTCTAGTCTCCAAATAACTTTATCTTTGGCTGAGTAAGCTAGTACCTTATTCGACCTAATTAGCGCACATGCTGCTATAAGCGCACATCATTGAAATTTTTAAAGCAGATATGACTATAAGCGCACATAATTTTACTTGTTTATCCCTTTGTTTGCGAGTTTACAGGAGCTGAAAATGCTACAGAATCTTTCATTTTTCATTTGAAAAACTTCTCTTATCCTTCTGTGACCATAAGCAGCTTTTCTCCTACATGTATGCTTTACCTTTAAATTTGTTTCCTTCAGTATATCATAAATCGTTGAAATATGCACGTATAAGAAAGAAAATTTACTACAAATATATGTCTCCATTTTGAAAAAGTTAAGCGCACAGGGCACTAAAAGGGTCAATTACGGTAACATATTTTATGTTAACCAAACATAGCTTGCTTGTGTGGAGGAGGCCTAAAACTGGTTTAAGTGACATCACAAGGAAGTAAATTACACCCAGAGCCCTAGATAAGAGGGAGTATTTGATGATAATTAGGGATAATTTTTGTTAATTCTGGATAAAAACATATGTTGTGACCCCTCATCTGAACCGTCTCGACGAGACGGTTTAGATGAGAGGTCACAATATATGGTTTCAATGAGAATAAAAAAAATTATCCCTCAATTATCATCAAATACCCCTCTTACCTAGAGCTCTGTACACCATTGATGCAACACGCTGGTCAGAGCTGGCAAATTTCCAAATTTGGCTCTTTTGCTTGCATTGTTAGGGTGTCTCCAGCAGCAACTACATTTAAGTAACCAGTCACCAGGGCAAGGTTCCTAGTTGCCCTGGTGACTGGTTACTGTAAAAATTCAAAAATTGAGGTCACCCAAAATCATTTCTGTAATTGACTTTAAAATGCCTTTAATGAAACAATTTGGTTTAACTCAAATTAATGTAAGATGGCAAACAGTATGGATTTTCATCAGACTGCAGTATAGACTTACATCAGATTGCTCTTCAGGAGCAGACTAAATTCTTTCTGGTCTGGATCAGCATTGTTTGTTTGGTTCTATCTGTCCCAAAACTTTGATTTTTTAACCCTTTTTTGATCAGTGGACTTGTCCATTCTCATCATTCAGATAATCCCATTACTAGTTTTAGGGGTTTCTGGTGAATATTTTCACTTTTATTGTACTTTGCATAGAAATTCCTGTAAAGCAAACAATGTAGACCCTGATCAGACGCCGCATTTTGCGGCGTCTGAACTGGGTCTGCACTGTTTGCATAATGTCCCCAAAACGGGTATCCGGTCTAAAAAGGATTAAAGTCAGGAGCTATGCAGATTTTTTTTGACGATTGGAATATCAACCCTTATGATGTTGATTGAAATTTTGAAACTTTCAAAGCTTTACACAATATTATGAGTTTAGATTAACTCGATATTAAACACACAAAACAGCGGAACACACCAGATTTTGACAAGTTTTTAGCGCACCTTTGCGAAGCAAAGGAGAGCTTATGCTATACCCTCGGCGTCGTAGTCCGAGTATGCGTTAGCGTTAGCGTCAGCGTTAGCGTTAGCGTCCGTGTTAGCGTCAGCGTCCTCGTCGGCGTCCGTGATCAGGTTAACCAATGTTAACAATTGCGTTTAACTCGATGTTCAACACTGTATCTTACAAACTACAGCAGCTACAATCATCATACTTGGTACATATATACATCCATATAACTGCAGCAGCTGCATGACACAATTGTATGTCCTTGACCTAAATGTTACGGTTGACTGACTTTGCTGTTTGGCACTGTTTTTAAGGCAAATTTTTTTAGTTTTGATGAAACCTTTGACAGAAGAGACTTGATACTTGGTCAAATAGCATATCCCTATAATTGCAGCAGCTGCAAAGCTACCATTCAGACTCCTGTGCCCTTGACCTTTGTTCATGGTCCAGTGATTTTGTCTTATATTTCAAGCACTGTTTGATGGATTAACATCATATCTGGCATAGTGGATCAGTCTGACATGGAGAATAACCTCATATTATTTATAGATCACTGTGACCTATATTTTATGGTTCATTGATTTTGCCTTGTGTCTCCAAAACTATTTATAGATTAACATCTTCTTTGGGAATTTGAGGTCACTCAGACATAAATTTAATCATTCAGTGCTTTTGCTTCATATTTTGAGTTGTATTTAGTATGTATTCATCATATACCTGGGATAATGGCTCAGTCTGACACTGCAGATGACCTGATATATTTGTAGGTCTTTGACTGTGAGAGTCACGCACCCATAAGGTGCGCTTTGTTGTCTTCTGACAACTCTTGTTAAACTTCCTTGTACATGTATGCAAGGATTAAGTCATAATATTGGGATGAACCTTTCATAAAAAAAAAAACATATGTTGTGGGATTGCATTTTATTTCTTGATTCTGCACGGAACCCAGAGATCTATATTCAAGAAATATCTTTTTCGAGGGGCAGCCTTGTATAATTTCGATATTGTTCCACATTTTACAAGATTCTATTGGTCAAATAACACAAATGTCAAAATTTAGCCAATAATATCAAAGGTCAATGAATATTTAATCTTAGTTTTTTCTCGTCGTACTTCACTGTGAATACTAGCACTCTGTCATATTAATTCAAAATGTTTCTCTTGTTTGTAATTTTAAATGTTATTGAAAACAGACGCAGATATTCAAAACTTTCCTTTTTTGTCGTAGAACTACTTTCGATTTCTACTTTTGGTTTAATACACACAAACAAGCAAACAGTGCAACATGTTGATAACTATTTTGAAATCAGGTCAATTTCAAGATTGACTGCGGTCCATTTTGAAATTACGAATTGGACAGCTCAATTTTGAGATAGGTCGTTGTCGCTTCCCAGTGTCAAAATTACGGTTGTGGGCGCCTACTGACATAGCTTACTTATTCATGAAAGTTATTGTCAAATCTTCAACTAGAGTCATATTACAAAACACACTTCCATTTAATCTGCGCCGATTATCTTTTTTAAAGATTTTTCTTGTTTGTTTTTCTGTAAAAACTGTCTTCTAGAAAACTATGAACCTGCATCTGAGTCAGCCATATTGTTTGTCATCTCCCCGATCATTGGCCTTTGTAAATATCTTTTTTTTTTGGTATCTGTTAGCTTTTAAGATGAAAACACAATTGTAAGGAGAGAGAAAACCCCTTAATATGTCTTTTTTCATGCCTGTGGTCAGATTTAATGTCAAATTGACAGGTTTATACCAATAAGTTATTTATCGCTTGACTAGAAAAAGGGACATTAGGACAATGATTTATGGTGACAGTGAAGATTCTGACCAGGCTTAAAATCCACAAAATTTAATGGTGATAAAAATTTTACTGTTTGCTGCAAGTATTCTGATGCATTCTATCAGCAAAATTGTGAGAGCAATCAGTTATCCCATTTCTGTCATATGTGTAGGGCCTTTTATGGACCAGTGGCTCAATCATGTCATACCTGTGGTCAGACTGATTATGAAAACAAGTGCAGGTTTTTACCTTTGATGTCCACCAGTCAAAAACTCTACAGACTTGTTTACAACTAACCCAAGTTATATTTCTCCTCACGCTGATTCAAGAAGGGCAGTTGTCAGTTACTCGCGAAAGTATGTGCACTTAGTACTGGTTAACTGTTTAGGAGGTCTAAGTCTGCCCAGGAATAGTGCGGTTAGGTTAACTGACCATCCAGACATGACCATAGCTGTTTACCGTAGACATAAAGCAACAAAACAACAACAACATAAAACTCATATCACTCACTCCATGAGGCTGTTTGTAGAATGGCAAGACACACTGCTCCGGGGAATTCATGTCTTATCCCACCATTATTGCAGAAGCTCCAGTAGCTGAGTAGGTTATGCCCTGGCCTACTGATCAAGCGGTCCTGATTTCAAGCCCTGCTGGGCTATTGATATTTTGTGGAACAGAGACAAATGGATCAGCTATAAGCCACCTCCTCCCCCTTATCTACACAGCTATTCTCATAACGAATTCATTGGCTCAGTGGAGTGTATCCATAGTTGCACACACCTGGCCAAACACAGAAGTACAGTGGCCCAACGATAATGCGTTATTGACAAACATTGGTGTAAACATGGCACGCACCATTGAAAGGGGTGACAGGTACTTACCTGTAGTAAGTTAGGACGCCTGACCATATTAATGTTAAAATGCCACAGAATAAATCACGAATCAGAGTAGCTCAGTGGACCAGATTACCAACATCTAGCTTGGTTTGTCTACAGTTGTAGGTTCGAGTCACACGTGTATGTCTTTTTTTTTGTGTGTGTGTGTGTGTGTGTGTGTGTGTGTGTGTGTGTGTGTGTTTGTTTGGTATTCTTGCTTTTGGGGTTATTTTTGTTCTAGGTGCTAAATACCTACCCACTAGGCACACGACGTTTAAACAATGTCGACTCAACGTTGATTCAACGTTAGTTCAATGTTAATTCAACGTGATGTGGCTATAATGTCTCTTAATGCCATGACGGCAAATCTGATTGAATCTTGAGATCGAACCAGTGTCACCCACGGAATAGAATATTTACCGGTCATTATACCACCGCGTTATATCTATTCAAGTTAGTAACAATAGAAAATAAAACTGACAAATATACAAAATAAAAAGAAAAAAAAAGAAAAAAAAAATGAACAAGAATACAAAATAACAGCCTAACAATATTAAATACGAAGGAAGTAAGAACTCTTGAGAAAAAGTCTTTCAAAAAAAAAATGTCACTGCCTGAGTTTCGAACTCGCTCTAAACTGCTTTATTGTCAAAAGAATTCGTTACTGCTGCCATTATCCCACTCGACCACACACCAACTGATTGAATGATGAAATATTAAGAAACATACTCATGTAAGTATTGCAAAAGCTAAGGATAATTGCCCGAGGCTACTCACTACCTGTTTTACCTGTTATCCTTGAATGGGCGTGCCAGACTATTTGTGCGGGAAACAAATTATCTTTGGGCGACAGTAGTATTTCAATTCTCATATTGACGTTCTTAAATTAGTAACTATTGATTATAATAATAAATTTGGTTGCTAAATTTGCATATTAATTTACAGCATTAAACAACACATTGATTACTTCCCTTGTCAATCTATATCAATTGTAACAAGTAATAATGTCTGTGTTCCATTCTGCAAAATACCAATAGCCCCCCCCCCCCCCCCCCCCCCCCCCCCACTGGATGCGGAAATCTTTCCAAATGTAGACGAGGTTCCATTGCACACAACCTTTCATTATCACCCTCCCATTGTCCTGATATGACTGAAATACTGTTGAAAAGGATGTAAAATTGCAAGTTATCCATCTGTCCGTACCATTATTGCGATGCAATCATGGATGGGTGGGAGTTTGTCTAGATAATTTGAAAATATAAATGTGTGAAATTACCATAAAATGGTGGTCCCAATGTTTAGGGCTATTTTCTAAATTTGAGAGGGGCGAATCCCTGCTGTGGCAGGGGCGTGAATAGGAATTTGAAACTGTTTACGCTGTTATCAGCCTTGTGAATATCTAGCCAATTTCATAGTGTCAGGCTAGTTGTCCTGAGGGGCCATTTATTGTAAACAAGTGCTGGAATGTAAGATTGCATACAAACAATCAATACACATTGAATTGTTTACTGACCTTCAATGATAACTTTGGTAGCACGATAAAACACACCTCAAGAAAGTAATAATTCTTCTATACAGGTTATATCTGTGCCTGGTCATTCAGCCCCGGATCCAGGGGGTGGGCTTTGGGGCTTCAGCCCCACCACCTAGGCCTGGTTAGATTAAAATATATGTTGTGACATATCATTAGAATCGCCTCGCCGAGGCGATTCTAATGAGATGTCACAACATATATTTCAAGGCAAAAAAAGATATTATCGAAAATTCTCATTAAACTGATCCCTAGTTCTGTCTTATTTTTTCAAGCCCCACTCCCCCGCCCCCACCCCCTTCCCAAATACATCTC
Source organism: Ctena decussata (assembly GCA_963989385.1). Lineage (NCBI taxonomy): Eukaryota > Metazoa > Mollusca > Bivalvia > Lucinida > Lucinidae > Ctena > Ctena decussata. Next base: position 74,356,328 of record OZ022511.1, on the reverse strand, counting down.
GGTACCTCCCAGCCCCACCAGTTATCCAGTGCCCAACCAGTATGTGGTGGCCCCTCCCCGTCCCCCTCCCACCCCTTTTCCAAATACATCACGGTACCTCCCAGCCCCACCAGTTATCCAGTGCCCAAGCAGTATGTGGTGGCCCCTCCCCGTCCCCCTCCCACCCCTTTTCCAAATACATCTCGGTACCTCCCAGCCCCACCAGTTATCCAAAGCCCCACCAGTATGTGGTTGTCTGGATCCGGGCCAGTCATTCAAAACTAATGAAAGTTCTTCTTTGATGAGTTGTACATTTTCGAAAAAGATCGGTCACAAAGTTAACACAGTAGCATATTTTTTTTACCAAAAAAATGTGTGAGGAGCTTTTGCAGTATTAGCCCACTTGATTGTATGTGTACTGGGCGGTTTAACCTATCCTTTACTATGGACTTTGTCAATCTAACAATGCTTTGATCAATGCCAGGTATGATAAAATCCTTTCCAGTCTGTTAATTATAGCACAATTTTTATTATGCTATATGCCAGTCTGATGCACTGGCTTGGTGAATGATAATATTAAAATATCTTTTTAAATGGATTATCATGTCAGTAGTATTATATCAAGACCGGCGATGATCAAAACTTTTTAAATACAAAAAATAAGGGGTGGTAAAGTGGGTGGAGGATGCCATGAAACTTTTGGCATTGGTCATTTGAGCATCTTACAAATACATAATGTTTTACACACACCGGATAGGGAGCAGTCGAAAACGCTCTTAACAATCGATTAACGTGAATCAAAAAATGTTAGAAACGATTGCAACTTGGAGACAGTTTGCAGTTGAAAACTCTGTTTTTCATGGTTTTTGATCCTTGTTCGTTGACTGTATGAGCGTTTTGGATTGCCGCCTATCTGGTGTGTTACAGTAGGGCAAAGACATGCTTTGCTTGCAGTGGATGCAGGTGGGGTTTTCTTTCATCTGTCCTTTCTTGTGGAAGAGCTTATACTCAACCAGTGCTTTTTCACTATTCCGAAAGGTATCAGTATTACATAAGGGCTGAGCATTATTCCCATATTTGCAGAATGGTCAGGTTATCTATCATTTCTAAAGTGCACATGTTTACAAGAAAAAAGCTCATTTTTCAAGTAAACTGTGAAAAATGCTACAAAATGATGATTTATTGTCACCCTTACTAATGGGATAGAATAGAATAGTGTGTCTTCTCAAGACAAATTTACCATAATTTAACAGAATTCCAAATAAGAATTTTTTGTTAGGATAATTCTGAGATAATTTCTGTAAATTCTCCTTTACTTCGCCCATTTCCCTGTTTTTCCACCATTTTTGCAAAAGGAGACAACTTTTGTGTCTTATTTGCTTCCTGGATGACAAAATCCTTCCAAAATGGGATCAACGCTTAAAGGAAAGAATTTGCTCCTGCAGGAGCAAATTCATTCCTTGAAGAGTTGACTGCTATTGACTGCGATTGAAAAGGTGGCAGCAAAAGCAAAAATGAAAACGGTAGAGTTTTTGCAGCACCAAATTAGAGCCTTGCAGGAGACCTAACATATGTGGTAATCTGGTACATAGACTGGGAACGAAAAAGAAACAGAATTTTAGAAACTAATGCATTGCTGCAGACAACTGTGTAATTTTTAGTTAGTTTTTTCTTTTTTTTTTTTTTTTTTCAACACCAAGTTAATGCATTGTATTAGAGAATTGTATAATAATTAGAATCTCCTTTTTTTCTTTTTGTTGATATTCTGTTGAACCACAACATTCATTTTCTGTTGCCTTATTTAGATTTTTGGTGTTGGTATTTTCTTGTCACACAATTAGCAGCTGATCATTAATTAGCAATGATGAGTCAATTTTTGGTATTGATTACTTTGAGTATAATGGTGTTTTTGAAAACCCATAAATTTAAAAGATCTGTATTTTATCTGTTTGTTGATCACATTAAGCAAACATAATGTTGTTGCACTTTACACCTTACACCATATAAAATTACAGCAAAAAAGGAGATAGTGCTGAAAGGCAAAAGAATTCTTCTCAAGAGAAGAGAAAGTTGAACATTTCAGTGAACAAATAAAAGTCTAAAACCTTTGCAAATACATGTAATTGCAACTTAAAACTAAGAAAAACATTCTTTGCAAATTCTGTAACCACTAAACATTGAAAGATATTATCTTGGCCTTATGATATTTCAAAACTCTATAATTAAGCTTATCTGGCATTTCTAACATTCCAAATACTATTGATATTGTAATTGTCAAAATGGCACCCCCAGATGTTACAGACACATTAAAATCTAGATGAAGATCAGGCCTGGGTTGGGTCCTCCCGTGGAATATTGTTCTATGAAAAACTGGATTTTACTGCAAGTAGTACAAGCAGCAGGCATGGTTATCCATTAGTTCAGTTTTGATGGCCATCCATCCATTTGAAGGGTTGGTCAATGGTTGTTGTGGGTTAACCGCTCTTCGAGACAGTATTATGTCTATATCCGGCTGTCTCTCTGAGAAAGAGGCTTAGAAAAGAGACCATAGGCTAGAGAAAAAATATTCAAACAACCCCACCTGCATCTACTCAGAGCTCTAGATAAGAGGGCGTATTTGATGATAATTAAGGATAATTTTTTCTTATTTCTCATCGAAACCATATGTTGTGACCCCTCATCTGAACAGTCTCGTCGAGACGGTTCAGATGAGGGGTCACAACATATGTTTTTATGCAGAATTAACAAAAATTATCCCTAATTATCACCAAATACGCCCTCTTATCTAGAGCTCTGATCTACTGCAAGCACAGTAGGCCCTTGTACTACAGTTAGCCAAGTTAGTAGGACACCCTGGCACTGAGAGTTACCTACGGCCATTGCTCGACCACAACTACCTCCCATTCATTTGAAATGAGATACATAATAAAATTTCCTTTTAAAAGGAAGGCTTGCGCTGCTACATTGTAAAAACAGTGAAATTTTCATGAGTTGTTATTGAAGTGAACCCGATTGTTAGTGCACTTTCTGTTGCTTACTTTTATTTAGCAAAGTATTTAATTTCTAACTTCTTGAATGGTGGCATTATCCACGGGTGTAAGGTAAAAACAAGTGTAGAATTTATTTGAAAAACAAATTTAGGAAACACACACACACACACACACACACACACACACACACACACACACACACACACACACACACAAATAACAACAACAACAAAAAAAACAACAGTTTTCCAACGTTTTGGCCGGCCGTTTTAGGCATGCCTCAAGTTAAATAACTATATGGACCTATTTCAAGTCTTTTCTTTACGGCTGTTGAGTCACATTTAGTCTGAATCAAAATTTTAGGAAAGACTGTTTCAAACCCATGTCTATGGAATCTTGGCAAATCTGAACTTGGCATCATACGAAGAAATAAATTAATATTTACTGAAGTTTATTTTTTGGTTTAAGTGGCATCAGTGGCAGTGACTGGAACAAAACTTTGACACTCTGAGAAGAAAATGCATGCTGCTATTGTTTTGACAATATTTTGCTTTACACCATTTGGGAACAACAAAGCACGGAACCTATTGCGTTCGTATTTCCATGAACTCCCGACAAATGAAATTTATCTTTTATATTTATGCTATGCTTTTACATCAATTTTGTTTACTCATTCGTGAAGTTCTGACTAATTAAACGCCAAGCAAAGGATGAATAATAGTTACGTGTTTGGTAATGAAGTACAGCAGCCGTCACTATGACATGGCGTATATCAATCGTTACGTCGGCCAATCATCTATTTGAACTATCCGTGACGTTGCTTACGCGTAAGATTGCATGAATGTGTGTTGTTCGTGGATGTATGAACATCGTCAGCCCAGTAAAGGTTCATCTAAGGAAATCGTCGTTGAGTGTAAATATTTCTCTGTACATTTGTATAGCTGAACTAAGAAGGCAACATTAGAGAGTGTTATAAAAGTAAGAAAAATGTCCACACACCCCAACCCGCACCTACCGCAAGCACAGTAAGCCCTTGTTCTACTATAATCCAAATAAGTAGGACGCCCCGGCACTGGAAGTTATACCCAGCATCATCGCACCAACCAACCAACCCCTCCCTTGTCATAAAGCTGTCAATGAATCCCTAACAGTTTCAAATTTTAACAATTCTGAGTTTCAAATGTTAACAACTCTGAATTGTTCCCTTTTTCTGTATCATTGTTCAGGCTATTCATGAACATGTTGATGGCCAAAAGGAAATTTATCGGATGCTAAAAATGTGTACATAATATATCGCTTTGCGCCATGGAAAGGCCTGTTGCAATGCGTAAGCGTTAAGTATTCACCGACATTACCGACTTTTACATACATAACACGGTCAGTTCTACATACAAGCAATTAAGCCACACATTTATTGTAATGGTATCTTGGATGCACACAGCGGAAATTCTGTTTACTTCCAGCATATTTATTCGTTTAACTGTCTGATTTTTTTCCCACATAGTAGACTTTTTTCCCAAAGTTTTTCCCCTTTTCATCTTCACGGAGCATGTATTACGGTGCACAAAGTCGGTGCGGGGGGGGGGGGGGGGGGTCATTCTGTTTGGACATTGGTTTCCGCCACATGTTTCTCTGTACCTGACTGTGCCGTTTTTGGTAAATTCATGCGCCGTGTGGCTGCGGAGGGGGAAACCATTGATTCCAGTGTGTAGTTTTTAGGAAGTGACTGTACTCTGGCACCATGGATGCAGTGCCACGTAAGTGGAAAAAATATTCAATGTTCGCTGTATTATTATTATTATTATTATTACCTCTGTGGAGCCTTTATCCGCGGTGATAAGATAAATCTACATGTATATGTAATGCATGATGTACATAGTCTCTTATAATGCTGTACAGAATGGTTTGGTGTATTTTTATATGTCTGTATATAAACATGTATGTACTGTGATGTTGTACACCAAAATGAGACTTTAGTAAACTATAAACTCTAGATAGATGGAATACATTTTTTCAGTTAATGTGATAACAGAAGAAAATCGTCAAAAGCGCTTGTTTCTAAATCTAAACAATAAATTTGAACTCTGCTCTTTCAGTTTTTACAGATACACATATCAACCCACTCCGGCATAAGCGCAATCTTATCAGTCTATCCTCAGCATGAAAGATGTCTGCATCATGGATCATCATGAAGAATATTTATGCCGAAAAAGACTGATCAGATCCCATGAAGGCACCGGCGCTGGACAGTGTGCCGGCTGCTCTGACCAGTCAGATTATGCGATGCCCTGAGGCCTATTTTTCGCGACGCCGCTGCATGATTTTTGGAAAAGCTAATGCTTTGCGCTATTGCTATATATAAACACTGCATTACACACTCCCCAGGTATTTTCCGACTAAGTGTGACGTATCGTTTCTTCCGAAAATAACTCGGTATCACTAAACCACTTGAATACTGGCTTGCCGCCGAAACGGCAAGCCAATAATGATCATTAAACAGCTGTTTAAGCATTTGTACAGGTGACTGGTGAAAAATCAAGTTTATTCATTCTAGCATGATGACTGACCAAAACAACAGCAATATGGAAGAACAACAACTGTGGCAGAGTTGTTTTCCCCGAAAGCATTATCCTTTTATGATAAATAATTATTTTTGTTTCATTTCAGTCAGTGAAACCAAAGACTGGTCTCTTCTGTTTTCTGATCACGGAAGCTCGTGTTACAACTGCCCTTGAGATGCCAGACCATGAAAATGCGTTTGTTTTGAAGGTAAGAGAATTAAGAAATAGATCAGCTGTAGCAATGAATTGTTGAGTAATATATAATTTACGGTTTGGAGGTCAGTTGTAAAGTAGATATATCATGAGCATGGAACGCGAGTGATATATCTACTTGCAACCGACCGACAAACAGTGAATTATTACTCAACAGTTCAATGCTAGAGCTGATCTAATTCAATTCTAAAAATACTGAAAAAGTATTATTTTCATTCAAACTCTCCCAATCTTCCTACCAGCCTGTTCATTCTCTTGCTAATATTCTTAACTGTATCTAAGGTAAGTGTACGTTTTAATGGCAATTTTAGAAAGAAAAAGAGACATTACACCATCTAACGTCTTACAATATCACAAAATTGCATCAGTAATGCAAGTGACGTCAGCAATTAGACTCACACGCTCGGTGACAGTGAATTGTTGCAGAATAAAACAGGGAAACTTTCCATTGCTTCTATAGGCACACTGTGTTAGAATTACAGTCAACTCGAGATATCTCAAAATTGAACTTCAGCTCAAACAACTGACAATTACTAGTTTGAGACGACCGGACTTGATATGTAATTATCAAGGAATTAGGAAATTATTCTTTTATATAAGAAGATACTTTGAAATTATTCTTTGATATAAGATATCAGTGTTCGAGCTATTGAGAGTTGACTGTACAAATTTCCTAATATGTAAGAACAGGTTACTGTAAAAATTCTAAGTATTGGGACAGATAGTTCTGAGCAAGCAGTACAGATCTAGATCAGGCTGTAGAAACAATGTCTTTACTTAAAATGGACATTTTATGTAATGAAGGGATCCATTCTGCAACTATTATGGCAAAATTTTTCTCATGGTTTTTGAAGTGTAGCTGGGCTCTCATCATGTCCTTACTATTCTTTGATGAGAATTTTGACAGTTTGTTTGAAGAAGAAAAACTGCTTCACAGGTTTCTATATTTTGAATCATAAACTGATCTTTGGACAGACAACCTGAATTTTTTGGCTGACTTGATAACACATGCCACATTTGACATTTAAGAGTGGTTTTTAGACGCTTTAAGGTAAATTCTGAAGTAAGAAATTGTTTTATTTTAAAGAAAACATATCTGTTCAATATTCTATGAGGAGACACTACTGCATTGTAAAACCACACCATCCATACTGACATTTTTAGGACAATCACATGAATTAACATGAATTATTTTAGGTATTCCAATACTTAAAATAATTTTCATGGTTGCCCCTGTATGCACAGCTGAAGAGCACATCATGTTAAAAAAGATGAGAAGGAATGATCAGGTACCAACACAGTCACTTACCATATCCTACCCCCAAACACCCTTTTGTTCTGTAGGTAAGAATACTATGATGTTCCTAAGTTTTTTGACACTTAGGGCTGGGCAAACAGTGTAGACCCAAATCAGAGCAGTCTGATCAAGTTTTACACTGTTTGCTATTCTGTCTGCATCTTGTGCAGTCATTGCTCTGTGGTAGAACCTTTATGTTTGAATTTTAGGATGATTATGTCCAAAAATTTAGGAACATTACGGTAGTAAGTTTACTCATTACTAAGTCTGCCCTGTTAGCTCAAGCAATTTATCTGAGTATTTCGGGTAGCCGGGTTTTATGCTGGAAATTTGGTTACATTTTCATTGAAATCTGTAATCTGAATTCACAAAGTTTCGTTTAAATTGTACTTACCATTTGATGAAGAATTTCCAAAATTTATAGTCTGTGAAATTGTCTGTATTTGGTAACTTTTCCTTTTTATCGCCATAACTTTTTCTTGTTTATTCTGTTAGTACAAAATATGTAAGTGCAGTTGTTAACTTAATTGATTATATCAGTCATGATCAATCTGATTTAGTCAGGTAAAATTTAATGGCCTGAAATTTTGGGGTCATCTACTATGTAAAAGCATTGCATATTTTTTTTATTTCATTTATCTATTTATATTATTTTTTAGAGACAAATAAATGGACAAATAAGTTTGTCACCAAACTGTGGTAAAACTGCACCTGATGTACAGCTTGTTTAACAAAAACTTTGTTGAGGACTAAGTAAATCTCTGAGCATTAAAAGTACATAGTCCTAGCTAGTCTGCACTTTCCTTACCAATCTGTCATGTGGGAAACTGGGAAAGTTTCATCCTAAGCCATATTTTTTTCAAAACTGGATAACCCTTAATTCCATTGGTCAAAAAATGGCAGGTCAAAAAGTGCTGTCATCTGCCTCTTGCAAGACTTCAAAATATTTACTACTGTAAGATTGTAGCTTTTTTCTTCAAAACTAAATTAGTGCCCCATCATGCAATATTGATATGCATGCAAGTATGTACAGTTATCCCCCTTGTACAGTAGATCTGTTGTCTGTAGATGAAGTTCCATGAGATGTGACAATGCAAATACAAATGAGCCACGACACGAGAAAATCAACAAAATGGCTGTGGGCCCAGTGCAGACCCAGATCAGCCTGGGCATTCACCGAGTCTGATCAGACTTCGCTAAGCATTTGAAGGGTAGCTAAGGGTCTCAGCTACCTCCATGCAGACAAAGAAGACTCTGATCAGACTGGGCGAATACCCAGGCTGATCTGAGTCTGTGCTTGGCACACAACCACTTTGTTGGTTTTGTCGTGTCGCAGCTCAAATTAATCTGCCTTTGGGTCTGCATAGTCTGATCTCGGTTTCTGCTGCTTGGGCTTTGTAGATTGTTACTGCTGATCAAAATTAATTTATGATCAGGCTGTTGATCGGAGTCTATGCTGTCAGCATGTGCAGTAAGGCTAATTTTTTATTGATAGAATTGCTCTAATGGTGATAGGTTAAATTATAACAACTAGAAAAGCATCAAAGAAAAACAAAACAAACAAATAAATCTGGGAGTATTTATGTTTTGCAGTCATTGTGAAATCATGGAGAAGTTATTGCCCCTTTTATTGGACACATAGGTGATTCACCTTTATTAGTTTTAATTATACATCTCTTTGCCAGGAGACCGCGTAAATCGTAAATAACGTATGGTTAAGGGCTGTCCGATCTAATGATGGATTGTGTGTGATACTAATTAGATGCAAGAATGCGTAAAGTGTGAAAATATTTGTTTATGGTTAAAGGAAAAATTTTCAGCCAAAATTTATCTCTCCATTTGGACTGTTTGATGGGTAAGTGCCTGTAGTTAGATTATAGAAGTCTACCGTAACTGTATTAAATATTGGGACAATGATGCCTGAGCAAACAGTGTAGACCCTGATCAGACTGCTCCTGCAGGAGCAGTCTGATCTGGACCTATACTGTTTAACAGTCTGTTAAAATTTTGTCTGAAGCATTTCAGGTAAGGAATAAAATCAGTAAAGGTTGCCTTTGGAACCAACAGCACAATGAGATTTTGTATGACAGCAATGCCATTTTTAACCCATTGCATTCTGGGTATTTTTTGTCGTCTGCTGAAATTGTCGTCTGCATAAAAAAAATCAAGATATTGGTCTAACCAACTCTTGTAGAAATGACGTCTAGGCAGCAAACAATTTGGATCTCAGATCAGGCCCCACGTTTGTGGGGCCTGATCTGGATCCAAACTGTTTGCCCAGATACCTCTAAAGGGGTATCCCGAATGGAATGGGTTAATAGGGGTGCATACTCCCCTAGTGCTAGCTTATGTGGTACTTGGTTTTCAAATTTACAAGTACTGGCGCTCAGGACATTATGGACCCAAAGGAATTATGAAAATAAAAATTGCGCTATGATGAAGTCTGGGGACACTTTTTACAGGGCCGCACAGTTTTAACACCTGTCACATCAAATAATATCAGTTAAGGTAATACCAGTGAGTGGAAGTGTTCTTGTGTCTTATGTTTTTGTTGGAATTTTTTTGTTCATTAAAATCAACTTATTCATTATACCCCGCTACACGTTAGTGGCGGGGTATTATGTTTTCACGTTGGCCGTCCGTGTGTCTGTCCGTCCGTAGTACGTACGTCCGTCTGTCCGTCCGCACTTCGTTTCCGTTCGATAACTTAAGTATTTATCAACGGATTTCCTTCAAATTTTGCATATGCATTTGTACCAAGAATTTCTCGCTTGGGATTGTTAATGGGCAAATTTCGTTAATTTCTGACAGAGTTATGGCACTTGTCAATGTACGAAAAATGGTTTTTGGCCTCTAGTTCCTTTACTACTTGGGAGTATCATGATGAAACTTCACAAACATGATCGAAGTAACAAAAGCTTTTTATGAGCACAGAAATGCAATCATTAGGGGTTATCTGCCCCTGCCCTGGGACTATATACATGTATAAAATCATGAAAAATTCCATATAAAATCAGAGTTTGAAGCATTTTTTCTGAAACTTTCAGCAAATGTCATCATCAGAGTGATGAAAGCCTCCAGTGATGCTCAAATTTACCCCATGGGAGTTATTTCCCCCTGCCCCCTTGGGCTAAATATACATGCATAAATCTGGAAAAATTGGTGTGTCAAAAAGGTTTGCAGTGGCGGGGTATCACGCAGTCGTTTTCGATGCTTTTATATTTTATGATAATTACAGTAACTGGTTAAAATGTCCGAATTTTAGGGTAACTTGATAGTAGGAGTCATGTCCATCCACCAATGGGGGTTGTGGGGGGCACATATTGTTTTTGGTGCAAATCTTGTCTGTGTGTGCATCAGCATCAGCGTAGCTTCTTGTCTGCTTTCTGTCTTTTGAATGAATGGATGGAATTTGGACCAACCTTGCACGTAAACATTATTGGGTGATCAGAAAGAATCAAATAGATTCTGGTGACCCTGACCCCATTTAAAAGCTCACAGGAGGACAAAGAATGTTGAAAAAAAAGGCAAGCCTTGTGTACACTCTTTCTCCTGAAGGGAAGCATGGATTTGAACCAAAACTGCATAGATATATCATTGAGAGATGCAAAAGAACTGTTTAGATTTTGATGACCTTGACCCCATCTTTAAAGTCACGTGAGGTCAAGGAATATTGAAAAAATTGCAAATACGCACCAATCTCCTGAATGGATGAATGGATCCTAACCAAACTTGCACAAATATGTTATAGGGAGATGGAGAAGACTTGATAAGTTTTTGGTGACCTTTACCTCATTTTCAAGGTCACAAGAGGTCAAAGAATGTTGACAAATGGCTTGTCTGGACTATATCTCATGTTTGATTGTTAGATTGTGACCAATGGATTATTGCGAGATGGAAAAGAACTAATTAAATCCTGGTGACTTTGACCTATTTTCAAGGTCACAGGAGGTCTAAGAATGTTGAAAAATGGCTTGTTTGCTCCATACCTCCTGACGGAACAGATGGATTGTGACCAAACTTGCAAGGTGTATCAGTGGAACATGGGAAAGAATTGAATAGGGTTTGGTGACCTTGACACATTTTCAAAAAGAAAGTTCATGTGTATTCTTCATGAAATGATGGATTCTTACCAAACTACCATGGAAACATAAGTTAGAGAAAGGGCATATTTGATTAGGTTTTGGTGGCCTTGACTCTGTTTTCAAGGTCATACAAGGTCTAACAGTGTCAAAAAGGCATATATACACCTTATGTTGGATTCATAGTAAACTAACGTTAACTCACGCTGGGATAGGGCTCATAACTGATTAGGTTTTGGCGACCTTGACCCTATTTTTAAGGTCATATGTGGATTCAGTCTTAAAATGATGATACCTCATGAACCAGTGGATGGATTTTTTCCAAGCTTGCAAAGACATATATTTTGGACAAGACAAAGACTCAGTTCAGTTTTAGTGAATATATTTTGGACAAGACAAAGACTCAGTTTGGTTTTGGTGACCTTGATCCCATTTTTAAGATCACAGGAAGATTTTCCCTAAAAAATAAGGATATGTCTTGAACCGGTAGATGGATTTTAACCCAACATGGACCAATATATTGTTAGAAAAAGCCAAAGATGTGAATAGATTTTTTTGACCTTTTATTTCATTTATAAGGTGACAGGAGGACTTTAATGTAACAGATCCTAGTTTGGCATGTTAACTTGGCAACATTTAGGGAAAATGGTACTGCTTGGAAAGTGCAGTTTTGGTTTTGATTATTATGACCTTGACCTTAATTTCAAGGCAAGATTTTTTGATAAGGAGGCTGAGAGGGAAGGGGGAGGATCTGTTTATCTCTGAAAAACGTTTGTTGTAAAAAGACAGTAAACGTGAAATGATAAATCTTGAATAGTAACCAGTGTTGTTTCTATATGAAACTGAAATCACGTCACTATTTGTCAAAACATCATTTTAATATTATTGGTTAGGAAGAAAGCTTGTTTACTTAAAAGCAGAGTAGAAATTTCTTAATTAGGTGTTGAAACTGTGTACTTTTAAAATATTGGCTTGACAGCCACTGATTATGGACAAAGATTCTCATGCTTCTGTTGCTTTTAGATTATGGTTGTGAAAATAAGTTTGTTATTTTGACATCGTTTACGACTATCAGTTGTGATTGCCTTCAGTAATTGGAGATTGCAGCTTGTATAATTGTGTTAGTCTGGAACAGCTTTATTTGAGTGGCATCAAAATGCTTCCTCAGTTAAAAGGTTTAAACCTTTCTACAGACTACTACAGTGCTCAAGATAAGAAGAGGTAACAGAGATAATTTTGGGATAATTATCCATATTTCTCCACAAAAACATATTTTGTGACCCAACATTAGAACCGTCTTGTCGTGACAGTTCTAATGAGGGGTCACAACACACGTTTTTATTGAGAAATAGGAAAAATTATCTTTGAATTATCCTCAATACCCTCTCTTATCTGGAGCTTTAGAATACCTTATAGGGGGCAAACATGGCTGTAGGTGAAAGCTTGCTGGAAATTGGGGGAGGTAAGCATGGAGTAAAGATGTAAAACTTTCAGCATTGGGACATCTTAATGTACTGGCTGCCTGCTATGCTTGGTATATGCTCATCATAGACTGTCAGGGCTGTTGAGCCAGACACATCAGTAATTGATGCAAATCAGAAATAATAATAACAGAATAATAATAATAAAAAAAAACAACAAGCAAGTTGTGAGAATTTTTCAAAAATAATCCTCTTAGGAACATAAACCATTTTAAGGTATATATGGGAATACTACCATATTTTCACTAAAAGGATAAAACTTCTGTGAATTTTGAAATAAATGCACACATTATGTTAGATGAATATACATGTATAGTTTTTAGCATAATGTGTTAGAATTTGGACAAAACATGTAATTTGTTGTTGTAGTTCTAGTAGTGCAGGAGTACTTGATACAAAATGATTTAAAACAAACAAGAGCTTTTAGCAATATTTCAAGTTCTTCAAGTACAGTTTATTAAAAAAGCAGTTTTATATTAATTATTTTGTCTGTCTAAAACAATAGCCTGTGAAAGCAAATTAATACCTATTTATATTGGGAAAATAAATAAATGGTTTTTAAAAGTATCTTTAATACATCTACATGTACTGAAAGGCAGTTTTGATGTGAATGTACTTATGATGTACATTCAAAGTGAAATACTGCGTAGCACTTTTAAATAGTGCCAAAAATGAAAATACATTCAGTTGAATTTTCAAACTGCTCTGAGATCAGTCTGTAGATCCAGATGAGGTAAAGTGGTAAAAGGGTTAACGTTAACAGAGCTCTAGATAAGAGGGCGTATTTGGTGATAATTAGGGATAATTTTTGTTAATTCTGCATAAAAACATATGTTGTGACCCCTCATCTGAACCGTCTCGACGAGACGGTTCAGATGAGGGGTCACAACATATGGTTTCAATGAGAAATAAGAAAAATTATCCTTAATTATCATCAAATACTCCCTCTTATCTAGAGCTCTGATGGTAGCAAAGGTACCAGCAAGCCTGTGCAGCTTCACAGTCTAGTCAGGTGTTTCACTCTATGCCTCTAAATACAGGCAAATCTGTCTTAAAGGGTCACCCAAAGGGACACACAAAAATTGTAGACCCCTTAATACAGGCTCATGTGCACTGTTCTTCAGTTCAAGGACCTCCAAAAACCTGGTTGCTTAAATAAAGTCAAGTGACCCCTTAACAGAGTGACCCTGTAAGACAGATTTGATGGTATCCGAGAGCTCATATATTCTGCACGCAAATGGGAAACATTGTACTGGACTCTGAAGTTGACAGTATGCCCGTGTTATTTGTTTACGCATGCACTCAGCACTCTGTTGCGTATTTCGTGACATTTCTTTGGTGCATACTACAGTGCAGTACAGTGCAAGACGGTTAAGTGAAATTGATTTTGTCACAGACAGTATAAGGCATTAACACTTTAAGCACCGGAGAGGAAAATAGCAATATTTGCAAACAGCGTAGATCTTGATGAGGCAGCTCATAATGAGCTGCCTCATCTAGATCTACACTGTTTGCCCTCTAGTCTTTCAATGCTCAATATGATATGCATGTAGCTTGGACAAAAACCTTATTGAAATTTGGCAGACGTAAATTTTGTTGTCTGCCTTTTGTTGCTTAAAGAGGTAGGGCATTCACAAGAATCATATGAGCCATGCCACCGGGAAAGGTACATACATTAGTTGACTGCATACATGCTCAAGTTTTTCCACTATCTTTACAAAGGGAAACAATTTTTGTGACCTCTTAATTGCTTCCCTGGATTATGAAGCCCTTCAAAAATTCGGGGCTTCTCTGAAATGAAATGGGAGATAAATTCTTCACGATAAAAATTAACTCCCTTGAAAGTGTATCCATTCCCAGCGGGCACATGACGTTGAAACGATGTCGTCATGACATCATTACGTCGCATCGACGTCATTACAATGCCATGTGCCTGTTGGGTTGGCTTTCCGAGCATGCTTTTGCAGACAACATATTGTCACATTTTACAGGATTATCTAATAATTCACTGTCATATGCCATAAAATATCCCCTCTTTGGTGGTACACAGGGTATAAACCAGTCCGCCAATTTTCGCTTCCTGCAGAGACTGTCCATCATATTTGGCTTCAACCGAGACTGTCTGCGATGTCTTGCTCCCTGCCGAGACTTCTGTACATGATGAATGGCTTCCTGCAGAGACTGTCCGCATGATTCTGCTTCCTGCCGAGGCTCTGGGCAGGAAGCAGAGTCAACGGACAGTCTCGGCACAAAGCCATTTTTCGAAGACAGTAGTCTCTGCAGGAAGCAAGAGATCGCGGACAGTCTCGGCAGAAGCCAAATATGATGGACAGTCTCTGCAGGAAGCGAATATTGACGGACTGGTTTATACCCTGTATGGTATGGCTCAAATAGAATTCAGCACTGGAAAAATCTATGCATTGAAAGGATAGAGTTGATAGGTCCACTGACTGGGAAAGTCTCGAATCAGAATGGCTTAATTCTCCATCTGCTGGCCATGGCCTTTCTTTATTTATTCTTAATGTCATTCTGTCACTTCTCTTGTGCTGAAGTTTCTTGAGGACATGATGCCTGCAAACAATGTGAGTAAAGGAAAATGTGCTTGTGAGTGACAATCTTGAGTTTTCACTGTCCTCAAAATTTTTGCTGACCACTCGCCATACCAGATCTGTATAATCATGACACAAACAGTGAAGCCTATGACTGCACAAATGGACAGGCTGATCTGAATCTTTGCTGGTCTAAGATGTACCATGACATCTTTGGCTGGCTGCCAGCTATTGTGATATCCCTTTGGCCTTGGCATTTTAAATTGTTGATATTTTTTTGCTGCAACTTCGCCTTGTTTATACTGTCATTGTTGGAAGCTTTAATCCCACAACTTACCACATTGAGCATACTTTTTTGGACACTTCCACCTTTTCTATGGAATGGAGTCTTCCTAGCTTAAATGAGTCTTATAAGGGGTGTTCTATTAAAGTGCTGGCAAATAGTGTAGACCCAGATCAGACTGCTCCTAAGGAGCAGTCTGATCAGAGTCTACACTTTGCTCAGGGGTTCCTGTTTAAATGTGTACAGAAAATGTGGTTTCCAGAATAAGAGTGTTCCAAATATAGCAAGTTTCCAATGACAGCTTAATTCCATAACTATTTTCTTATTTTTCCTTAAACAGAAATGCTCCCACAATTCTTTGAACATTCAATGAGATATAACTTCTACTCTAGTCTAGTCTAGCCTATCCCATAGCCTTGAAAGGTTGTTTGGGCACCACAGATAAGTTGACAACAAGTTTACACCTTATACTCCTGTCTTCAGCCGCCCTAGTTGTGCTAGCAAAGTCCATTCCTGTCCACTCCTTAATAACTGTCTTTCCACTTCTTCTCTTGTCTGCCCCTTCTTCTCTTTCCTTTCACTGTGCTCTGAAGGATTGGCTTTGCTAAGCCACAAGACCTTGAGATGTGACCAATTTTTACTACCTCTGTTTCCATTTCTTGCCCATGTTTGCTATTAAATGTATGTTGTGATTTTTCTGTTCCCAATAGAGTTGGCAGCAGTTAGTGCTGTTCTGTGCTCCCTTCCCCCCTGCCCCCCATCTCAAACCCCTTCCACCCATAGTTAAAATTGTGTTTGTGTTTTTCATATTTACAAACATTACTCTCTTTGTCGTTACAGGGCCAGGGTACAATAGAGTATGTGATTGAGGCCCCTAATTTGTCTGAGATGACATCGTGGCTGATGGAGTTAAAGACCTGTATATCACCTGAGCCTCCCCCAGACACACAACAAGATGATGAAGTTAGTCCTACAATGTATGTATGAGCTTTCTTAGCTCACCATTCTTTTATAAGAGTATGGCTTCAGTAATAAGCATTGGCTTCTTTTGTTTTGCCTGCAACTAGCAGAAATAAGACATAGGTGTTATTTTTCCAGCAGTGGGATGGTGGCAGTGTCGGGGGTATCATCAGTTAGCTTCATTTTAACAGTGTGCAGTCAGGTTTGCAGTCTGTGGCATCCTTGTTTTGCCATATCATTTTAAATGTTGGTCACAGGTAAAAAACATTCATTTTCCAAGTGGAACAAAACAGAAAATTAATGGTTTTAGGTTTCCCAATGCTTTAGCACATTAGAGTAACATTTGGCGGATCCCACCAAAGAAGTTTGAACTCTCAGCGTTATGCCCCATCTTCATCGGGACCCAGTAAATGTTATTGCAGAAAAAAATATGATTCCAATAGTGTTGCAATGAGTGAAAAGCACTTATTTACCCATACTCTTATTGTTGAAGATTTTTGTCTAAAATAGTCTATTTTTTGTTCTTTATTTAACTGATTTGTATGAGTCATTAGTGATTTTTAAAGATTTTAAAGATATCTAGGTGTCTGCAAAAGTGTTATTTTTTGTAATATGCATGTCATCGTCGCTATTGTATAAGCAGGAAGTGAAAGAGGACACACATGCAGATATGAGCCGCGACATGACTAAACCAACTTAGGGGAATGTGTGCCCAGCAAAGACTCAGATCAGCTTGGGCATCCACCCAGTCTAATCAGAGTCTTTGCTGTTGGCATGGAGGTAGCTTAGACCCTTAGCTACCCTTTAAGTGTTCAACAAAGGCTCTGGTCAGACTAGGCAGATGCCCAGACTGATATGAGTCTTTGCTGAGCCCACATGCCGCTTTGTTGGTTTCGTCGTGTCATGGCTTATATGAAAAATAGGGACAGAGCCCCAGGTTGAGGGACTTTTTGATAAACTTTTTGGGATATTTTTTATGAAAACATAGTTTATGGCTCCCTCATTTGAACTGGCTTTGTAAGGTGATTCTTTTGAACAAAGGTTTGTGAAGAGATTTAATTGAAACTTTCTCAGAATTATTGTCAATTTCCTACTTTATATACAACCTAATAAGAATACAGGATCAGTCTTGCTGCTAAAAGTTTAGGCTTAGTCTAGGCTCTTGTGGGTTGCAAATGTCCTATTGGTGCCTGTTTTCACATTGTGCTTGGATACTAGCTGCCTAAAAGGAAGACAAAAATAAAAGGAATTTAAGGTTCCTTTAGTAGTCTTGGCATAAGTATGTACCCATAGTCAGGCACACAGTAAACAGCAAATATTAAGGAGGGATATTGATATAAATGGCTTGAATTCATTTGTTTATAAAAGTGTCATTGCAAGAACCTAGGGACATGGCTTGTTAGACAGTCAAAATTTTTGGAATCTTTTTGGCATTTTTCATGCCCATGGCACTTACCAAGTGTTGATACATGTAATGATAATCATGAATCATGGATATACATCCATGTATACTCATTTGGTTTTGATTAACTCACACTACAGTCACTTTAGTCTGGTCAACTGTTCCTTGAACCTTGAGGCATGCATCAGAAAACCACAATGGCTTACTCAAAATCTTTCCATTGCCCCATTCATAGGGAGCGACAGGTTTGTTTTTTAATGCAGCCTTGATAGACACTGTATATTGAGCCGCGACGCGACAAAACCAACAATGTGGTTGTGCGCCAAGCGCAGACTCAGATCAGCCTGGGCATCCATCCAGTCTGATCAGAGCCTTCGCTGCCTGCATGGAGGTAGCTTAAACCCTTAGCTACCATTTAAGCGCTCAGTGAAGAATCTGATCAGACTGGGCGGATGCCCAGGATGATCTGAGTCTGTGCTGAGCGCATAACCACATTGTTGGTTTTCTCATGTCGTGGCTTAATATAAAAAAAAAACATATTTGCTAGCCCACTATGGCCCCATTGATCGTAATAGTGACATTCTTGAGAGTCTTGTGCAGCTGATGTCACAGCCATGCTGCTCATGCATCAGTAACTGTTGATTGACTGTTGAATGCAACTCAGGTGAGAGGATTTTAGCTATGTGTGCAAGACATTGCTAGGCCACCATCACCCATAATCCTCTTTATGTAGGAAAGAGCATGACATGTCAGCAATGGAGTCATACATAGTAAAAAGTAAAAACAAGCATGAAGGGCAACAGGGATAAATTTAGAGATAATTTTGCATATTTCTACACAATAACATATTTTGTGACCCCTCATTAGAACCGTCTCACTGAGACGGTTCTAATGAGGGGTCACAACATATGTTTTTCATTGAGAAATAAGAAAAATTATTTCTAAATTATGCTTAATACTCCTTCTTATCTAGAACTCCGAAGTGGGGGAGGGGGGGGTTCCTGGCCCACAGTTGCCGGGGCCAGACTGAACTAGGCTACAGGCACTTGCACTAATCAGCCACATATCAATCACTGATACACTTAGTCACATTTTGAACCTTGCTAGTACACCTTTTTTCCCAATTTGCTGTGATCAATCACTGATATGTTTGCACCTTTGAGCACTGTTTGTACACTAAATCTTGTTGACAAAATTGCTCTAACCAAAACCAAAGACTGTTGTAAAGTATGGAGATACCAAGCATTCCACCTTTAGCAGGAAAAAAATTTTGTTAAGTTGGTAACAAAGGGGATCTCTTTGTCTCTGTTTAGTCAGAAAAGAGTTGAATTCACTGTGCAAATGCCAAACAAGGTGCTAGTAAGTAATATTCTAATGCACTTACATATGTAACACGACGTCTGATTGGATGACATAAAAAATTTGCGCCAGTATATCCTGCGATATACTGTCGGAAACCTGAAGTCATTACGTAACATGGCTTCTCATTGGCTGACATCTGGTTTAATGTCGCTGAAACGTTTGCTGTGGGCGAAAAGTAGCGCACATTTAAAGGTGAAAATGTGAAAAGTGCATTAGAATGGGGATAACTGTATTGAAAATTGTCATTTTGGGAGGTAAATTGTCATTTTTATGGTCGCAAATTGTGTTTATGGCTCAACTGGTGCGTCACCGTAAAACAAAATTTCCGACCATAAAACGGACAATTTACCCCCCCCCCCCCCCCCCCCCCCCCCCCGCCAAAATGACAATTTTGAGTACAGTTATCCCCTTAATGTAAATGCAATGCCAGAAAGCAATGAAGAAAAACTGCCTTATAGCACATGCATAAAGTCTACATGCCTAGACCAGATTTCTGAAATATAAAAGGGCCCATTTGTTGTCATGGCACACTGTGCATGCTTTGATCAGGGTCTGAACAGGCACAGTTTGTATTCATGCCAGTCCACACATGCCATAAGATGGGCTGTTTTTCACAACATGGTTCAGAATAATGATTCTTAGTTTCAGATTGGAAATAATTCTTTCATTTTCATTTCAGGAGACCTCGACTGCCAACAGCCCCCACTGGTTCAATAGAGAGAAATAAAATAGGTAAGTTAGGAGGTTTTGCTTCCCTTTTCAATGGAGGTCAACACTTACAGGAAAGAATTTGCTCCCATAGGAGCAAATTCTTTCCTTTAAGAGTAGACCCCCTTTTGGAAGGACTTTGTCTTCAAGGGGACCAAGCAAAAATTCATGAAAGTTGTTCCTGTCAGTCAAAATGGTGGAAAAACATGGAAGTGTACCTATACACCTTAAATTATATACATATTTGGTTAATATGTCTCAAAAGGATGTAACAGTTTCTAATTACATCATTTGAAATACTGATACCAATTGAAAATTCAAGGAAGATATATTCAAATTCAAGTTTCCGGCTTTCGAAATTTATAGTCTGGCCATTGTGTAAAACATCATTATCAAAAGGCGTTTTCAGGTATATCTGAAACCAACAGAGTGGTAACACATACAAAAGGATCCATAGGGCAACAAAATGGGTCCTCATTTGTTTAAATCTTAGCTGTTTACCATGTAAACGGCAAAGATTTGATCAAATGATGGCTCAGTTGATGTAAATAGCAAAGATTTGATCAAATGAGGGCCCATTTGATGTAAACAGCAAAGATACATCAAATGAGGGCCCAGTTGATGTATACAGCAAAGATACATCAAATGAGGGCCCATTTGATGTAAACAGCAAAGATACATCAAATGAGGGCCCAGTTGATGTATACAGCAAAGGTACATGTACATCAAATGAGGGCCCATTTGATGTAAACAGCAAAGATACTGTACATCAAAATGAGGACTCAGTTGATGATCATGTAAACAGCAAAGCTACATCAAATGAGGGCCCATTTGATGTAAACAGCAAAGATACATCAGTTGAGGAGATGTTAACTTAACTGTTGCATTACAGACAAAAACAGTGCTATTTTTTGCCGAAAAATATGAAGATCGAGGCTTTGCACTGCCAAAACTCCTGACATTTTTTTTCAGCCTAGAATATTCACATATTGAATAGACTTACATCCTTGACTACTGACTTTGTTAAGATAACAATTCTCCTAAAAAGTAGGCCCTGACCATTTGTACAGTCTGCAGGGATCAAGCTAGAGATCAGAATGAGGGAGAAGTTTTTCTGATTTTAGGGAGAAGTTTCTGCCCATCTTTCATCCTTGCCTATCTATTCTATACATTTAAACTTCTCCAGCTCAGAATAGGGAGAAGTTTGATCCTGCAAGGAGACTATTTCTCCCTAGTCTCCCTCTAGCTTGATACCTGAGTCTGGTTAGATTCTTTATGTTTACACACACGGTCACTATAATGGCCAAAGGAATCTGAAGGCTTTAACCAAATTGCATAGATCCTCAGACTTGTCAGTCTTCACTTTTTTGTGTATGTTGTAAGGGCATTTTATGCAAGTTGTGGCTTTTATACCGGTAGACATGGTAGACATAGTTTGATATTTTTCAAGAGTTTCATTGTCTTTCTCATTTTTCTAAAAAAATGAACTGGAATACCTGCCATCTATCTCAAAAGTATTGAGACATGCATATTATACATACTTAGATAATGTTTAACAATGTTCTGGTGGTTTTTAGATTGTACAAATAGGAATTGAATACTCTTGAACATGGTAATAGAAGAAAGTATTGTAGGTAATAGGCATTTTTTGCATACTAAAGGTGAATTGTACACCTCCATATTTTTCTGATATTTTTATCAAAGGAACACAATGTTTGTGACTTCCCGTTTGCCTCTGTAGATAACAAAATGGGATCTGATCTTAAAGGAATGGAGCAAACTCTGAATTTAAGGGTTGACACCCCTCCTTTTCAGGGAGACAAAAATGGAAGTGGCAGAGTTGCTTCCCCTGAAACTATACCCACTCACCTATAAAGCTTCATGACAATGACTTGCATAGCAAAAGATACCAAAAATTTTATGAATAAGCAGTGGAAAAAAAATGTTTGCTAAATACCCGTAATTTTCCATTTGTTCCAAATGGAAAATTTATTATTTTAGGTGTCCCAAAATTTAGGCACATATTACAGTAATATAGGCAAACTGTGAAGGCTCAGATCAGCCATCAGCCAGCACATCCATACAGTCACCTATGTTTATATCAGCATCTGTTGATCAAGAGAGGTCTTAACCATTGAAGCACCAAAAAGCAGACGACAAAATTTTTGTCTGCAAAATTCAAAAAAATATTTCAGCAGGTATATCATATTAAGAATTCAAAGGCTTAAAAAGGGCAGCAGTGTGGATCCAGATAAGGTGTCTCATTATTAGTTACCTTATCTGGATCTGCACTATTTGCAACTTAAACTACTTCAAGTGTTGATATGGGTAAGGTAAGACTCTGATCATTCTGTGTGTCACAAACATAATCATTCTGTGTCATTCTGTGTGTCACAAACATAATCATTCTGTGTGTCACAAACATAATCATTCTGTGTCATTCTGTGTGTCACAAACATAATCATTCTGTGTCATTCTGTGTGTCACAAACATAATCCCATGACTACAGAACATGTACAAAGGAAGCTATCAAAAGTATTTGGACAGACATGGCTGAGTAAAACATGTAGACTCAGATCAGACTTTCTTACAGTACTGTTGTTTCACCATCTGTTTGTTTTTTTCAGAATCTCAAGTTTTATCTGCCCAGCGTAGTACTTCACAGCGTAGTTTAAACAGCAACCCACCGCCAGAAATACCACCGCGACCTTCAGGGTCATCTCCAAGGTCACTCACTGCCCATGGTGGGCCCATACCTGATTTTACACCAGGCTATGATGGTATGTGTCCAGTTTTGAGAGAAAAAAATATACCATATTCATGTTTAACCCTTAAAACACCAAAAAGGCAGAAAACGAAATTTAAGTCTGCAAAATTTAAAAAAAAAAATAATTGGCCAGGCTCAACTTCTTTTCACAGTGGCTTGATGGTGCTATACAAAGTTGTCAACATCAGAAATATGATATTGGTCATGACTGACATGGTTCCATTGGTTTTAAGTTCTTAAACATTAGTACACAGAGTCTTGTTATAGTAAGTGCCCACTTATGGAAGACAGGTTTAAAGTGGTGTGTGGTCAAGTGGTTACAGATGCTGAACCATGGTGCAGCAACAATGAATCTTCATTAGGTTAGCCAGTGACTGAACTGTTAACCAAGCAGTAACTTGGTACCTTGTTATGAATCCACATAAGACAAAGGCAAGAAGAGGAGAAGGATGAGATCTGCTTTTCATTTGCTGTGCCCAAGATACAATGGGCCTGTAACAACCATTGCCCCTATGGCTGCATAGTTATGGGAAACCTTCCTTTACTTTTTGAGGCAAGGACATTTTTCAAAAGCATTTTTAGCTCACCTGAGCCAGCGGCTCCTGGGGAGCTTAAAGGATGGTAAGGCTCCGTCGTCCATCGTCCGTCGTACGTCCACAATTTCAAAAGACTTCTCCTCTGAAACCGCTGGGCCAATTGTAACCAAATTTCATATGTAGCCTCCTGGGACCTTAGGAACAAAAGGTTGTTCAAACGGACCAGGTCACATGACCAACATGGCCACCATGCCCATATATGGTAAAAACCTAAAAAAATCTTCTTCTCCAGAACCAATAGGCCGATGGCCTTGAAACTTGGTATGTAGCATTGTGTACATGCGTACTACCAAGATTGTTCAAATTATGACCTTGGGTTGACCTTGACCATTTTACGGCAATGTCAAATATGGGAAAATGCTAGAACATAAGATTTCATGGAAAGTTTCGACGATTTAGGCCTACAAATTCATATATACATTCATCTTAATGAGTACATGAAGATTTATGAGTACAAGAGGTCAAGGCCATTCTTTGACTTTGACCCAGAACTGTCATATTTTGACAATATCAGGTGAGCGATTCAGGGCCTCATGGCCCTCTTGTTTTTGTTCCTGATTAAGTGCATATGTGGTCACTGAAAGCTCTAAATAGAAAACACTTTTTGTAACATTTAAGATGTGAATATTAGTGCATAAGTTTTGTCAAAATATAAAGATTCTAAAAAGACTTCAAGCACAAAATACAACATATTAAGTATATGCGTTATAGTAACAGAGATACATGTATATGTAGAATTTGCAGAATTTTTTATTTCACATTCCTGCATATTAAAAAAAAAAAGAAACAAAAAAAATTATAACTGTGCTTTGTATTTCATATAAATAGTCTTGTGCTAATATCAGTTAGATATATCAAATCCTTGAAATTTGATTGGATGTGTGAAAACCCCTTGAATTTTATCATAAGTTTTTTGTCCTTGGATTTTATAATCGTTTCCCTGAAGTACCTTATCAAAATCACCATGCTTAGACAATTAGTAGGGAAAATATTTACCATAAAGACTGAAAATGTTAGGACGTGAGCTCTTCAAGTATTTAGGGTAAACAAGTATTTAGTGATGCAGATTTTTCTGGGATGATTATTTTCAATTTTTTCTTGAAATCTGTCTGTTTTGACCTTGTTAGCTATTCCTCTGCAAGATGACCTTAACACTCTAAGCGCCGGGGACGAAAATGGCTGAATTTGCAAACAGCGTAGATCCTGATGAGGCTGCTCATAATGAGCAGCCTCATCTAGATCTACACTATTTGCCCTTTTGTCTTTGAATTCTCAATATGACATAGCTTGGACAAAACTTTTTTGAAATTTTTGCAGACGTAATTTTGTTGTCTGCTTTCTGGTGCTTAAAGGGTTAATGAGATGCACAAACAGATGTTTTAGTGGAGAAGAAAGGAATAATTATCCAGGAATTATGATCAAATACTGTAAAAAATCGAAAATGGGGACACCTTAAACAATTACCAAAATTGTCCTAAAAATGGAACAGTTTGTTTTAGATTGCTATAATTTTTCGGAAAGATGGAACAGTGTGCAGTGTAGACTCTGATCAGACTGCTTCTTTTAGAACAGTCTGATTTGGGTCTGTACAGACCCATCTGTCTCAATACTTAGAATTTTTATGGTATAAGGAATGCATGTGGCGTGCTTGTTAAATAGTGAAAGGAAGAAAATTATAACAAGTCTAAGTATTGGTACATGGTCAGGCTGGATTAATTCAAGTGACTTGAAATTGTGTCTCAAGTAGTTGTCGAAGAAAATTAAAAATGAAATGAAAAGAGTTTTAGAAAAATAACCCTTGACTATTGAAATGTCTAGGAAACTCTTTAAGACTCTTAACCCTAGTTGTTTCCAAGCTGACACTTCTGTTGTTAAAGTTAGATAAGTCTCCATTATTTAAGATCACACTAGTCTGGCCTTCAACACAGGCAAAGAAGGCAACATGCTAGAAAACTTAATTATGTTTGCTTACTTCTTAATTTAATTACAAGTTATCATTCTTACGGACCTGACAGTAAGTTAGACCTCTTAGTCAGACCAGATTTTCAAAAAACATATCTTTTTGGTGTAAATACTGTTCTCAAATAAATTTCTTCACCAGTTCGTTGTCATGGTCATTGTAGCTCAAAAATCATTTTCATGCATTTCTTGAAAATGCATATCCATTCAGTAAAACCTTTGATTCGGTGCCGGATGGTTCATGAGACTATACTTACCCTGACGAGAGGAACAAGCAAGCATCCTGTGAGTTGTCTTCGTTGCCTCCGTTGAATGCCAGACCAGTGTTTAGACTGGCAGAGTAGAGCCAGAGCAAACAGCTAATCATGAACCATCATGATCTCTTGTAGAATCTACTGTACTTTGCAGGGGTTTAAGGTGTATGGATATACAATGTACCCTTATGTTTACATGTAACTCTATGACTGACTTCCTATTTGTTTCCCTGTATGGCAATATTTTCTACTCTAAAAGGAAAGTGTTTGCTCCTAGGGGAGCAACTTCTTTCCTTCAAGAGTTGGCCTCATTTGATTAGGGAGACAAAAATTAAAATTGCAGAGCTGCTTCCCCTGAAAGTGTACCCATTCACCTTGATGTAGTCAGTTGAATTGAATTGTATGAAAGTTGCCCTTGCCCAGGTCCTATATCTGATCTTCATCTCCTTTTCAATTTTGTGTTTTACCTATATTTTCAGACCACCAGGAAGAAGGTATAGACATTCTGTTACATGAATACCCATGGTTCCATGGTACTCTGAGTCGTCTAGAAGCTGCCCAGTTAGTGTTACAGCAGGGTCCTGTTGGACATGGAGTCTTCTTAGTGAGGCAGAGTGAAACCAGGAAGGGAGAGTATGTCCTGACCTTCAATTTTCAAGGTCGTGCTAAGGTAGTTACTGCTTTTATTTATAGATGTTTGATTGTAGATTATAATCAAAGAAGCTGACAACTTTTTGGAGGGGACATCGTTCTGCTAAAAAGGAACAATTCAAAATTCTATGCAGCATGCACATCTGTATATCTACTGCATGTATGATATTATGTCACAAATTAAGAACTTCAGAAAAACAAGATGGATGGATAAAGACATAAAAGTTGAGCCTTAGTAAAATTCAGCGAAGGCTAAACAGTACTTCATGGCTAAACAGCACTTCACTTTCCCCAGCAAACAGCTTTAAAATCTGATAAGCACACATATGCAATACACATAATTACGTCCACAAGTTGGAAGTAAATCTGGAGAGGGTTGTAGACTGTAAAGATATACAAGGATTGAAATTCAGTTCTTATAGGCTCTGAAAAGCAAGCTGGACATTAGCAGAAATGTCCAATAGCTGTTTATACCTGTTTCTCTTTTTGTCGCACCTGCTTTAGCAAGGTGCGATATAGGAGTTCACTTTTCCGTCCGTCCCTCCGTCAGTCATTCCGTCCGTCCATCCGTCCGTCCGTCCGTCCGTCCGTCCACAATTACCTCGACCCTAGTGGTTAAGTCCATTTCTCTCAAACTATGATACCTACAATCAGCAAACCTGGTATAAAGTTTCTTTGTAGAATGTTCTCGAGATATGTTGCACTTTTTTCTACCCTTGACATATATTTCACGCTCTGCTGACTTCGTAAAATTTTATGTCCAAAATTACCTCGACCCTAGTGGTTAAGTCCATTTCTCTCAAACTATGACACCTACAATCATCAAACCTGGTATAAAGTTTCTTCTCAGAATGTTCTCAAGGCATGTTGCACGTTTTTCTATACTTGACCTATATTTCATGCTCTGCTGACTTCGTAAAATTAAATGTCCAAAATTACCTGGACCCTAGTGGTGAAGTACATTTCTCTCAAACTATGATACCTACAATCATCAAACCTGGTACTAAGTTTCTTCTTAGACTGTTCCTGAAGCATGTTGCACTTTTTCTATCCTTGACCTATATTTCATGCTCTGCTGACATCGTAAAATTAAATGTCCAAAATTACCTCGACCCTAGTGGTTAAGTCTATTTTTCTCAAACTATGATACCTACAGTCATCAAACCTAGTACTAAGTTTCTTCTTAGACTGTTCCTGAGGCATGTTGCACTTTTTTCTACCCTTGATGTATATTTAACCCTCTGCTGACATCGTAAAATTTCACGTCAAAAATTACATTGACCCTAGCCTGTCGGTCCATTTCTCTTAAAGTATGATACCTAGAATCATCAAACTTGGCAAAAAGTTTCATCATAAAAAGATCTCAAGGGATGTTGCACTTCCTTCTGCCATTGACCTTTATTTCAAGGGCTGCTGACTTTGTAAATCTTACCTCCAACATTGCATTGACCCTAGCATTTAAGTCCATTTCTCTTTAAACACAATGGTATAAGCATCAAACCTTATGCTTGATGTTTATTTCATGCTTTGTTGGCTTTGAAAATTTGTAGGTCAACCTGGCATCCACATTTGTATGTACTCTAGCATTAAAGTATATTTCTCACAAACTAACCCACTTACCATCATCAGGCATGATGGCCTAAAATGTTTTCTTAAGCTGGTCTGTTGGATTGTTTAACTACTTTATACTTTAAATGATTATTTCATACTCTGTTGACTGTTGAATTTTATGTCCAGAACTGCATTCTTCTTAGCTTGCAAGTCCATTTCCCTCAAATTTGATACATGAATTCATCAAATCTAATCAAACCATGATCTCTGCTACTGTTGAAGAGCAAGGCAGGTGCGACATAGCATTCTGCGGAATTCTTGTCTTACATAACACAAACTTCAAATGCTTTAAAAGCTCAAAGCACTAAAAAGACAAAAAAATTACTTCTGCAAAATTTAAAAAATGTTTCATCCAATCTGCATGTTGAGAAATCAAAGACTAAAGGACAAACACTACTGAGTCAGTTGTGGCAGCTCATAATGAGCCACCACATCTGGGTCAACAGTTTTTGCAAATTAAACTATTTTGGTTGCCCTTGGTTACTGACCTTTCACATTTATCATTTCAGCATCTAAGAATGACAATCAACAATGATGGCCAGTGTCGTGTACAGCATTTGTGGTTTAATACAATCTTTGATATGTTAGAACATTTCCGTTCACATCCTATACCACTGGAATCAGGCGGTACTTCAGATGTGACCTTGACAGACTATGTAGTGTCCTTGGATCGACCTTTGACTCCATTGAGAGGATCACCTGCACCTGACAGCCTTGAACAAAGGTCAAATTCCAACCCAAATTTAGGAGGAAGGGGGCCAGGTGCTCCCCAACAAGGATCAGATAGAGATATTGTTGTGATAAGTGGGTCAATAAGGTTGCGGACAGAGTCAATTGAGAATGTGGTCAGAGAGCAGGGTCAAGGTCAAGGTCAGCATGGCCGGGCTGTAGAAAATCACTACTCCTTTGTGTGATTTTCAGACTTTTTAGCAACTTTTTAATGCAAATGTAATGAACAGTGTATTGATGGTCATTTACTTCAAGGTGAATAGATACCGTATTTCTTATAAGATGGGGGTATTTCCCTTCTAAAAGAGATCCATCTTATAAGATGGATCTTGATCTTTGGGATTCTTTTGGAAGAGGAAACCCTGTTTTAAATCTGAATTACACAAAACTGATTTGCAGTAATTTTAGAAGGAAACTTCCAGATAAATACCGTAAACTTCCAGCAGAAGAAGCTGTTCCATTTTTGCCACTTTTCTCAGTTAGAGTCAAATGTTAAATGATAGAATTTTATTCTTCAGGAGCAAATTCTTTCATTTTGGAGTAGACCCTTTTGAACAGGTTTGTCATCATGGAAGCAAACCAGAAGTCATAAAGGTTGTCTTGCTTTGGAAAAATTCTGGAAAAAGTTGTTCCCCTTTATAAAAAATGTCTGTTTGGCTAGATGACTAAGCCTTTCCAAAATAGGGTCTACTCTTTAAGGAAAGAATTTACTCATAGGGCCAAATATTTTCTTTAAGGTTAAATCAGTGCTCCAGATAAGAAGGAGTAACAGAGATAACTTAGAGATAATGTTCTAGATTACTCGATAAAAAATGAATGTTGTGACCATCATTAGAACCGTCTCGCAGAGACTGTTCTAATGAGGGGTTACAATGTATGTTTTCGTTGAGAAATAAGCAAAATTATCCCAGAATTATCTTTAAAAACCCCACCTTATCTGGAACTCTGAGGTTTGACTCATCTTAAGAAGGGAAGGAGAAAGAAAATGGCAGAGTTGCAGCCACTGTAAATGTATCCATTCATCTTAAAGGTAGGTTCCTGTACTTTGGAATGCATCATAATTTTGATGATCTTTCATCCAAGTTGTTGGAAAGCACTTATAAAAGGGAATGAATAAGTTTCACTGAAAAGTGTAAATAGAAAAAAATATTAGAAAAGTTGTTTTGCAAGGGATTTCCTAACTCTGCTTCCACACCAGTTAGCGCTATTTTTAGTTCGCACCAAAAATAGATAACGCAGCTGAGGTCATGCTGCATTGCATTTTGGGACAGTTTTAACCCATCCACCATGCCAGGACCTCTAGGAGAGCTCACGACAAGGGAAAATTGACCTTTGGAGAATGGCATCAGAAATCGCGCACTTATAAACATAATAAACATAGTTATTTTTAGAACTGGAATTCCAACGCAAGAAAATAAACCAAAAGGGAAAACGACTATTTTCTTCAACAGCTGACGAGTTTCTCAGTAGCAACAAATTCAGAAAAATAAGAGAATTCAATACTGCTCAGAAAAAGACGAAATTATTTTGTGGACATAATTGTTATCGCTAGTACAGGAACCTACCTTTAATCTAATTCAGAAGAGATAATTGTGAATGCTTATTTTGCCAGTAACAAGAATCTGATGTTGTCTCTGCAGATTTTTTTTTTTACATTTCTTTAATTCTGACATTTTATTTTGCTACCAATTTTCTTGCAGATGTATATTTAAGAAATAAAACTCATATTTCTAACTTTCTTGAAAGTAGGAAAGACAGTGGGTTTCATGGAAAGTAAAGTAATGCCAAAGGGGATTTGGGGAAACTTTTTCTAGTGTTCCACTATCATTCTATCAAAATAGAAATATCTGGGCCCCGGTTGTTCAAAACTAACGACATTGTTAGTTTATAAGATGTTAAAATGTCCAGTTTATTGTACACAAAATCAGTACCACTTTTAGCTAAAAAAATGTGAGGAGCTTTTGCACAAAGCTCCTACCATTGTTTCAGCAAAAAATATGAGCATAGTTAATTTTTTGCGTACTAGATGACTCAAGGAATCCTTGAATTATGTCTTTGGTAGGCTAACATTGCTTTGAACAAATGGGCTCAGATAGATAACTAGCCCTTAGGATCATGATCAACAGACATGCAAAGAATTAAAATGGCTAAATGTATTTTTTATTATTCTTGCATTATCCCTTCAGATATTTTGACAGTTGTAAAACTATCATCACAATGTAAAATTTGTAAAACTATAAAACTCTGTGGTGCTTTCATGTTCATTCTGCTGTCTTTTTAGCTGGTAGCATTATCAGGGCATATTTTTAGCAGTTCAGAAAGTGTGGTGCTGTAGTATTACCTTGCATAATTTTATTCCCATGTGGAAATTAAAATTCAAGCTGCTGCAAGTACCTTAGTCAAAATATGATGATACTGTTGAATTTGTATACCATATTAATCCTATTAAACACTTGGGGGCATTGCATTTTACAAAAGAGGGGTGTTAATTAGAGCCTAGAAATGTAGTAAATGAGCCACTGCCAAAATACCTGTGGTAAATGGTATTAAGGTGAATGGGTATACTTTCACAGGAAGCAGCTCTACTGTTTGCCTGCTGTCTTGGTAGGTCAACTCTTAAAGGATAGAATTTGCTCCTAGATCCTGTAGAAGCAAATTGTTTCCTTTAAGAGTAAACCCCATTTTGAAAAGCTAGGTCTTTCAAAGAAGCAAACAGTATGTCATGCAAGTTAATGTAACATTATTTTTGGAAGAGAGGCAGGGGTGTTTATTAGAGCAGGGGCGTCAATTAGGATTAATACAGTATATGAAAAGTGTATTTGTACACAGTCTATGCTTTCAAGTAAAAGAATAGGTGAAGTTATCACAAAACTCCTGAAAGTGGCCAAGCCGAAATTTCGGTTTGGCCATTTTCAGGAGTTTGTTGATAACTCCAGCAGTTTACCGCATGTAAAGCTGAATTTTGTACAGATATAATACTTATATCTTATCATGAAATTCCTGAAAGTGGCCAAACCGAAATTTTGGTTTGGCCACTTTCAGGAGTTTTGTGAAAACTCCAACAGCTTAATCTTTTACACAGCTGAAATTTTATACCATTTTGCTGTACAAACATGTCGAATATCATTATATTTTGGCAATCCATTGGCAGAAAATTAATTTTTTTATTTCAATGTGGGAATGGAAATGTGTGTTTACCAGGTATACCTTGGTAGCATTAGATGTACAACAAATGATCAAATGTTCCATTATTAGGAAGTACTCCTGTTTTAATTCATAAATACGTCATTCTTTCATAAACATAATTTTGTTTATTTTGTATTTGATATTTATGTTTATACAGATTTTATGATATACAACAAGTACTGGTACAGAATTTTTATCCTTCAGTCTTTTTCTCTGTGTCAGAGAATTAGAATAAAGAATGTAAAAGAAAAATATAAAATATGGTCAAAGAGATCAGTCTGCCGTCTTTTACTGGGTATTAACGCTTGAAACACCAAAAATGAAAATAGTTGAATTTGCAAACAGCTTAGATCCAGATGAGGCAGCTCATAATGAGCTGCATGACTGTTTGCCCTCTAGTATTTGAATTTTCAATATGATATAGCTTGAACAAAACAATTTTTGAAATTTTGCAGAAGTAAATTTGTCGTCTGCATTTTTTTTTTAGCTTTAACTCTTTAAGCCCCAGTGACAAAATAAGCAAAATTTGCAAACAGCATAGATCCTGATGAGGCGGCTCATAATGAGCCACCTCATCTGGATATACACTGTTTGCCCTCTAGTCTTTGAATTCTCAATATGAAATGTCTTGAACAAAGCATTTTTTTTTTCAATTTTTGCAGACGTAAATTTTGTCTGCTTTTTAGTACTGAAAGAGTTAAGGTTTTTTTCAGAATTATGGTACTATTTACTAAATAAAGAAGTATCTGATTAATACAATATCTTTCTTTAGAATTTGAATGTATTGAAAGGCATTAAAGAACTTAATGAAACCGAAATATACAAATACATGTATTAAGGACAAATGGAGAACTATTAATTTTGTCAAAATTTTAACATTTATGAACGAAGTACAAAAATTTTATCAAGTAGTTGTAATTTTGTTGTTCGCTGAAATCATGTTTAAATGCTCTAAATGGTGTCTGTGATTGTTTTACACTGGATTGATTAAAAGAATTTGTAACAAGGTATAATAAATGCTTTTTCATGGTGTAAATACATTTTAATGATAACGCTGAATTTACCCTAAATGTTTCAGACAAAATTTTTGAGGACCAGTGTGGATCCAGATCAGACTCTGAAGCAGTCTGATTAGAGTCTGTATGGTTTGCCAAAAGTCTTCTTACACATTCCCAGAGAGGAGAAACAGATGGATGGATGACTTGCAATTTTACATCCTTTTCGACAGTACTTCAGTCATATCAGGATGATGGGAGGGTGATAATGAAAAGCTGTGTGCAATGGATCCCTGTATAGGATTGAATAGATTTCCGCCTCCAGCAGTAATCGCACTTGGGACAGCTGGATCAGCAGGCCAGTGCTTAAATCACTGAGCCACTGGGGCTCCTATGGCAAACAGACTGGTGCATATTTTGTAGATGGAAGAGTGAGAATAGAAATGGTCAAAACATCTTAATATTTGGGGTAAATACTTACTGCTCATGTATATTAATACACGCCTGATAAATAGACAATTCCATTCCCACCTGGAAATGAAAAATTCAAGCTTCTGCAAATGAATTCCAAAATATAGCATTGCTCTTTGATTCATATGTATGTTAAGCATATAAGCACAACACTTCTGCAGCCGGGCCATGTAGCGCAATTGGTAGGGCGTCTGACTTATAAGCCAGAGGTCCTGGGTTTGATACCCAGTCCGGCCACCTACTTTCATTTCGCCTTCCTCTGACTCAAGAAGGGCAGTTGTCAGCTACTGGTGAAAGTAAGTGCACTTATTACTGGTTAACAGGTTAGGAGGTCTAAGCCTGACCAGGAACAGTGTGGTTAGGTTAACTGACCGTCTCGACATGACCATAGCTGTTTATCGTGGACGTTAAACAATAACACAACAATAAAACAACAAAATTTCTGCAATATAAAAGATAAACTTTTAGAGTTAGCACAAAACTCCTGAATGTGGCCAAACTGAAATTTCAGTTTGTCCAGTTTCAGGATCTTTGTGCTAACTCCAACAATTCCTATACTTGAAAGCAGATGTTGTTAATAGATATGCTTTTCATACATAGGAGTTGAATACCATTATTATAATTTGGCAGAAGTTTTAATTTTCAAATTCCAGGTAGGGATGGAATTGCACATTTATCAGGCGTGTTAATAATTGTTGTACTGTGATCTACGCACTGCAGATATTGTGTTCATTTCATTTGTAGAAATTTCTAACAAGAAGTCTCTTATTGACATACTTGCCATTTTCATTTTGTTTCATTTATAACTCATTTGTACAAAAGCACATGACAGGCCGTTGTACTGTCCCTGGTGTTGATGTTAGGGCTGACATCACTATTGGGGTTGATAATGCTAATTTGATATTTGAGTCTTTTCATTATATGCTGACCAAGTGCAGGTTCTCAACAGCTATTGCCCTCAGATCATGCTTTTATGTAAGACTTGGATTTGATTAAATGTAATGCACTGAAATGACTTTAATTACTTTAAAATTCTTATTTATTTGATACACATACCAGTTAAAACAATGAGTACAAAGATAAGACTGGTAGATGAGCAGCTTGATTAGAGTCTGCACTGTAAGTTTGTATGCCATTCAATCAGCAGTTTTGCACAATGTCTCTCAGAAAGCAGAGGAGTCCATTACCAAAAATATAAGGGTAGTGGTCTAGTTGGCCAAATATACCTGGAGTGATGGTACCTATTGGGACCTCTAAAACCATTAATTTTGCATTTGTCCCAAATGCAAAATTAATGGTTTTTAGGTGTCCCAATATTAAGCGTGTTAGGGTATATGGAATGCAGCATTGTAAAAAACTTTGAATATGAAAACAGCCAAAACACAGAATAGACTCAGCTGACACATTTAAGACAGAGATGTCTTCTCATTGCACATACAAGCTTTTTGGGAATCTTTACTTGTAGAATTTTCACAGCTAACAGCAAAGTTGTAGACCAGACTATTCGGCTTTGACTTTTATTTTTCCAAACAGGCAAATAAACATGTTTTATTGATGGGCCTTATTGGCTGTTTCTTTTAGTAGATATTAAGGTCATTTATGTGCATAAGTACACTTTTAGGGGGAGCAACACTGCCAGTTTCCTTTTTACCTCCCTTCTTATTAGGGATCTATTCAGAAACAAAAGAAATTATTTCCTTTGAGACTAGATCTTTGAAGCACTTCTTTGTCCAAGGAATTAAACAGAAAGTCAAAATGCAAATGTTCTGGGGGTGTTGCATTTTACAAAGGTGGGCTGTGGGATGGGGGGGGAGCATTTTTAGTGCTTAAAGAGCAGTAAATTAGCCACTGCCAAAATACTTCAAATAAACAATACATGTATTGAGGTGAATAAATATACTTTCAGATGAAGTAATTCTACTTTTTTGCCTCCTTCTCAGTAGGGATCAACTCTTAAAGGAAAGAATTTGCTCCACTAGGAGCAAATTCTTTCCTAAAGAGTTGACCCCATTTGGAAGAGCAACATTCTTAGAGAAGTAGATTGGTCTTCCCTCATAATGCTATCACATTACCATGGCTAAGCAGTATATTGATCATAGGTAGAGAATCCTACTCATGCGATTGCACATGTCCGGAAAGGCGCGTCTGTTTATTACTACAGCCTGTTACACTATGATCATGTTATATATTTTATTTTGTACCGCTGAGAAAAAAGCTTAGAACAAAAATACAGTAGAACTTTAATGGCTCGAACAGGCTTGGAACCTTGAAAATTAGTTTCAGCCAAGGATAGTTCCAGCCATCCAGGGCTAGTTTCTATATAAATTGACCTCTAGGGACCCAAAAATGAGTTCTAGCCAGGCAGGGTAAACAAGCCATCAGGGTTCGAGCCATGGAAGTTCTTTTACCACTATTTTCCACACATAGAATAGAGAACCTTGTATATCTGACTCGGCACTTTTGTTGAAGTATCGAGTATTTTCAGATACGTCAGGGTGTATGCTATAAATAGACACTATAGCTTCTGCCTGGTGGAAACTTTGATGAGGGGAGACCAATCTTTAAGAGAAGCATATAGCAACAGTTGTTACCCTGTGTAAAGCTGAGGGAAAACACAGAGGTTGGTAATAAAGACATTATAGCAATGTCTTTGGAAAAGAGGCAGGGGGTGCTAATTAGGACTAATACTGTATTATTAGGGCAGAATAAATGAGTGAAAGGTCTACACACAGATCAAACTGAAGAAACAACCATATTGATAGATGGGATAAGCATTAGATTCTAACGAATAGTTTGGAGACTTCTACCAGAATTGTTAAAGGTTTTCAATGTGGTAAAATTTCCATGGATTATGTAGAAGAGTTTTGTTAAGATTTGTTGATAATATTATATTGTTATGTTTTCTTTTATTTGTACAATACTGTCAATACATGCTTGTAGTTTCATGAAAACATACCAGGGGCCGTATTCATAAAACGACTTAAGTGGTTGCTATGCTGTTGCTAAGGCTAAATTTCTTTGAAGGAGATTCCTACAACTATGAAATTTGCTCTGGAGGAACAGTCTTACAAAGACTGTTCCTCCAGACCAAATTTCATAGTTGTAGGGAATCTCCTTTATAGATATTTAGCCTTAGCAACAGCATAGCAACAACTTAAGTGGCTTTATGAATACGGCCCCTGAGCCTCAAATAAGATGTTAGAATGATAATTCTGAGATCAGTTTTCTGAAAAAGGGCAAAGGTTTCTCACAGCCTTGTGATCACTGGGGCAGTAGGCTGTTAGAGGAGTGCTGTACCTCGGACAAGAGTATGAAATGAGGGACCCAGTCCTCTTATTTCACTGCCTTTTAAACTTCCCTAATTTGAATCTGTACCCATTTACTGTTGGGTTGACAGAGAGTTTTTCAGTCATGGGCAATCATGATACATAGCTCTATGCCACATTGAAATTGAAATAGACATTCTTATTGAAAAGTGCATAGTGCTTCTTTTCTTTCATGTCCCACAGCATTTTCCACCTGTTTGATATATGCTATAGTTTTTCCGTCAAGTATGCCATTGACACCTATTATTCTTTGCTGAGCACTTTCTATATGAGCCACGACACGACAAAACCAACAATGTGGTTGTTAGCACTGCGCAGATTCAGATCAGCCTGGGCATCCGTTAAAATTGATCAGACCCTTTGTTAAGTGCTCAAAGTGTAGCTAAGGGTCTAAGCTACCTCTGTGCGGACAGCGAAGATTCTGATCAGACTGGGCGGATGCCCAGGCTGATCTGAGTCTGCGCTGGGGGCACAACCACATTGTTGGTTTTCTCGTGACGCAGCTCAATTATTTGTAAGCTAAAGTGATTTTTTTTTTTTCTAAATAAAAAATAAAGATAGAATAAATAATAATTTCATTTAAAGAAAGGAAGAACTTTGCTACAGAAGTTAGGTTGTATTACTCTATTATTGTATGGGAAGGCTCATATATACTCGTCAAAACAAATTCCGCCGCAATTTATAATCGTGATATAAACGTATAATTTAATATAACATTTTCAAATAATTTTGCTTTTGATAAGTTGCCACAACATTTGTCAACTGAAAACTTTTGAACGTCTCAGTTTCCTGCTTGCGTGTACAGAGTTACCTCCCATAACTAGTAAACCATAGAAACTGCGACTAGGCACTTACTGTGCATGCGCAGTACCGTAATGTTTGCCTCGTTTAATTCTCGAGAAACCCTACATTCTAGAAACATCTAAATCAAATCTTAACAAACATTCAAATGGGGAACATTGCATCTTAAATTGTGCGAGACTGTAAATTACCTCCCTTAGAATCAAAACTATAGGAAATTTGATTTTCAGATTTTGGGCTTATCAGTTACAAATTTTAGTTCTGCTTTTCTGGACATGTGAATACATTTCTTTGCAACATTTTTAAATGAGAATGCATCAGTTTATTGAAAAATTGTGTAATGCATGCAGTTGAAATGTTTATGACAATGCCACTGCAACTTTAGAACGTTTGGCTTTTCTGCCTAAACGTTGAAATTAAGAAATGAAAAGTTATCATGAAAACTGTTCGGAATTCCAATTTTCTTCTGTATATCAAGCATATGGAATCCAATGAATGTGTCAAAGTAGTACAGATCAGAAAATGAGAGTGAAACTAAAAGAAAAGACGGATTGTTTTTCATGAGAAATCTCGGGGAAATTGGAAATAACCCCACTAAAACTGAAAGTTGCGCAAACTGTTGGTTTACATTGAAATTTTGAAACCTGTCTGTCTAGCATTATAAAAAAGGTCATATTAGTACTACAATGACTCTTTAAGTTCATTCAATATGGAACATTTTCAGAAAAAGATGCTAAAGTTAATGCGACGGAACTTATTTTCACTAGTATATGAATGGGTTTTGATGATACCGGTAATTTTATGGTAATTTTTTAGATATTTGCAAGACAGTATACAGTCAACTCCCGATATCTCAAACATTGATATCTCAAGATATATTCTTGTATTGAAAAATATATTTCCTATTTTTATTTAAATTTCAACTCCTGCTATCTCAAACCACTGATATCTCAAAGTAAATTTTCTGGTACCAGAAAATTTACTTTGAGATATCAGTAGTTTGGGCTGAAATTTCACTTCCAGATATCGAGAGTTGACTGTATATGATTGATGTCCCAAAAGGGACCTTACAGCATGTGCAAACAAGGAAGTCCCAAATTAACCTGTGCAGCTAGAGTCATCACTGCTCTGCCCAGGCTTGTCAGTCAATCCTGTTTGCACATGAATAAGGTGTATGGATAAGCCTGTATGGTTTGGATGCCATTTTTTCAAGGGAGACAATCTTGTCAGAACAGATTTTTGCTTCTGTGTGAAAAGAATCTCACTTGCAAGGAGGAGGATGGCTATTGTTGAAGGAAAAAAATTGCTTACTGAACAGAGCAGATTCTTTCCTTTAATATTAGCCACAGTTAGAAGGGAGGCAACTATGTTAGAGTGATCTCCCTTGATGGTATAGCCAGACACCTTAAAAGTTCATCATTTCCAATAATAAGAGTGGAAACATTTTTTGCCACAAACTCTTCATATTCAGATAATATTTTTATTGCTTTTCTGTTTTGCTATCTGTATTGAATCATTTTCAGGCCATACACAGCATTGTATCAAAAAATTACTGGAATACTATAAAGTGCCAATGTTTTGAGATACCTAAAAAAATTATTTTTCCATTTGTCCCAAATGGAAAATTAATTATTTTTAGGTGTCCCAAAAATAAGGCTCATTGCAGTATCTTTAAACACCAAATAATCATGTATCATCAGTAACTATCATCATCATCAACAATATCATCATCAGAAATTGTATTGTTGTTAAGATCGTTGTCTCGGTACTATGTTGTACTGTCAATGTATTTGAATGTCACAAATTTATAACTAAATATTATATTAAATAATTTACTTTATTTGGTAACTTATGTAATTATGATATCAAATAAATAGACTTACAAAAAATCTACAGAAAGTTGGTTTTATATTCTCCCCAGTTGGTTGGTGGGTTTTGGGTTTTACGGCTCTTGGAGACAGTATTTCAGTCTATATCGAGCCGTCTCCCAGAGAGAGGAAAAAAAGAGATGACAGGGCAGATAAAAAAAATGTCACAACAACCTCCATTCTCACCTACTGCAAGCACAGTAGGCCTTTGCCCTATTATTATCCAAATAAGTAGGATGCCCCAGCACTGATAGTTACCCAGCACCATCGCCTGACCACTACCCCTCCCCTTTCCAGTCAGAAGAAAAGTTAAAAATAAAAGATGTCACCCTTGATTGTTTACAAAACATAGAAGGAATGGCACTGCATTAACTGGAAGAGATAATCTCCACTTTTTTCCATGGATTTGGGATGGCACTCTAACTGGAATGAATTTGTTCCCTTGGTGGGAACAAATTCTTTCCTGCAAGAGCATCACTCCCTCTGGGAGCAGTTTATCCAATGTAATGTAGATTATTGCCTTCATTCCATTCCAGTCCATTCCATTCCACTCATTTTATCACTCATTCACTCACTGATTCATTCACTAACAGTCTGACCCCCTTTACTCAGGCACTCACCCACTGACTATCACTCACTCACTGGCTCTCACTCCCCCACTCACTGTTTCACTGAATGCCTGACCCACTTAGTAACTCAGTCACTAACTCAATGACTCACTGGCTGATTGACTGATCCTTACTAACTCACTCTTTACTCACACACTTGCTCATAAACTCATTTATGCAATAGCTCACTAGCAGAGTGATGTATTCACTTGTGGTCTGACTGACTGACTAACTGTCTCACATGCTGACTCAACCTTTAACTCAATTCAGCCATCTTGTCAGCCAGTCAGTCAGTCACACACTCATGCATTAATCTCACTCACCCACTCACTGATTCACTCACAGTCTGATCCCCTTACTCAGGCACTCTGACTCACTCCATCACTCACTCCCTCATTTACACACTCACTCACTTGCTGATCAACTCACTTCTCAATAGCTGATTGACTGCATCACTTATGGTCTGACTCAACTTTCAACTCAATTCAGCCATCTAGCCAGCCAGTCAGTCAGTCAGTCAGTCACATTTACCTATTACATATCATTGTCTCCCTCACACGATCACTCACAAACTCACTCACTCACTGACTGATTCACTCACCTAATCTGACCTCCTTACTCGCTCACTGACAATCACTAACAGTCTTACCCCCTTATTCAGGCACACACTCTTTGACTCATTCACTCTTTTATTACCTTGGTCCCTCACTGGCTCTTACTGACAGAATTACTGATTTTCACTCATGCACTCACTCATTGACTCAGTCACTTGCTCATCACCTTTATCACTAAATTGTTCACTAGCTGATTGACTCAGTCTCTGAATAGTCTGACTGACTGACTGTCTCACATGCTGACTAAACCTTTCATCTTTCACTCAATTCACCCATCTTGTCAATGAGTCAAGTCACACTCA
Source organism: Ctena decussata (assembly GCA_963989385.1). Lineage (NCBI taxonomy): Eukaryota > Metazoa > Mollusca > Bivalvia > Lucinida > Lucinidae > Ctena > Ctena decussata. The sequence goes on along the minus strand of OZ022511.1, from coordinate 74,315,723 downwards.
TTTTTATACACCCATCTTCTCATTCACTCACATTCACTCACTCATTTGCTCCCTCACTGCCTCACTTACTGACTGACACACTCGTTACTCACACTCATTTGATCACTCAATCAGTCACCTTCCTACTCACTCATTCTCTAACTGATCCACTCACAGTCAGACCCATGCAACAAACTCACTGAAACCTAACTCACTCTATCACGTACTACCGTGCCCCCTTGCTAGCTCTCTTTCTGACTAATTGACTGATTCTCACTCACTCATTTGAAGCCTGTTTCTTTTGCTCATTTAATTACTCACTTGCTCACTAGCTGATCGACTCATTCACTAATGATCTGTGTGACTGACTGACTGTCTCACATGCTGACTCAACCTTTCACTCAATTCAGCCATCCAGCTAGCAAGTCAGTCACACACTCACACTGACATATTTATCTTCTCACTCACTTGCACCCACTCACTCACTCACTTATTCACTCACTCACTGAATCTTCACTCACAGTCTGACCATTTACTCAGGCACTCACTCTCTGACTCGCTATATCTCTCCTTTGCACTGGCTCTCATTCTGACTGACTGACTGATTCTCACTCATCCCATCACTTGCTCATCAATTCACCATCTCACTTGTTCTCCAGCTGATTGACTCATTCACTTATGGTCTGAATGACACATTGTCTTGCTGACTTATCTGTTCACTTTTCACTTAATCCATCCATTTAGTCAGTCAGTCAAGTAACACACTCACAAGCACACCCATCTCCTCGTTCACTCACTCGCAGTCACTCACTAAGTTGCTCCATCCCTGGCCCTCATATTGATGATAGTCACTTTCCACTCACTCATTCATTCACACTTATTCAGTCACTCAATAAGTCATTCTCCCACTCATTCTCTGACTGATTCCCTCACAGTCTGACCACCTTACTCAGTCACAAACTCGCTGACACATTACCTTACTCTATCACTCACCTCCTGCCCCCTCGCTGGCTGGTTTACTGACTGATTGACTGATTCTAACTCAATCATTTACATACTCATTTGCTCCTTAACTCAATTGCTCACTAGCTGATTGTCTCAGTCACTTACGGTCTGATTGGTTGAGTGTCTAACATTCTGACTCAATCTTTCACTCAATTCAGCCATCTAGTCAGTCAGTCAGTCATACACCCACACTCACAAATTTATCTTCTTGTTTACTCATTTACACTCACAAGCTCACTCATTCACTTATTCCTCAGGAACTCACTTCTGACACACTTTATCTCTCCTTTCTCCCTCCCTCTCTGGCTCTCTTTTTCACTGATTGACTGATTCTTACTCACTTTACTTACTCACTGCATCACTCATTTACGAACTTGGTCATCAACTCACTCAATCACTTGTTCACTAACTGACTGACTCTTTCATTTATGATCTTACTGACTGACTGGCTCACATGCTGACTCAAATTGCACCAAATTCCCCCATCTTGTCAGTCAAATTAAAATCCAAAAGAGTTCCTTTCAGAGCAGTGAACACATTCAAAAGAAGAAACATGGGCTGAACAAGTTACACACTCATACTCACGCACTCATCTTCTCATTCGCTCACTCCTAGTCATTTATACTTTTTCATTCCTTTGCTGGTTCTATTACTGACTGATAATCGCTAACAGATTCAGTCATTCACGCTCATTCACTCACTCAATCAGCACCCCCGCCCCCCTCTCCATTCACCCAATCATTCACTGACTCATTCACTATTTCTTAGTTTGACCCCTTTACTCAGTCACCTACTGACACACTAACTCAATCTATCACTCAGTCCCTTGCTCCCCGCTAGCTCTCTTACTGACTGTTTGACTGATCCTCACTTACTCACACAGTCACTCATTTACTCCTTCACCTACTCACTTGCTTATCAACTCACTAATTTACTTGCTCGCAAGCCGGTTGAACCATTTAGTTATGGTCAGACTGACTGACCCTCTCACACGCAATCACCCATGAAGTCATTTAGTCAGTCAGTCTGTCACTCAGTCACCCACTCACACACTCACTGACTGAGTCATTCACAGTCTGATCTCCTCACACAGGTATTCATTCACTAGCCTTATCACTCACTCACTCAGTCACTCACTTGCTGGCTCTCTTACTATCTGATAATCCTTTACTCACTCACTCACCTAAATACTCTACCATTCAATCGCTATTTTATCCAGTCCCTCAGTCTGACCTTTTTACTCAGGCACTCACTCACTCTACCACTAACTCACTCGCTGTCTGTCTTACTGACTGACAATTGATTTCTCATCTACTCACTCAAATCACTATCGCATCCAAACACTGTCTGATTACTCATTCACAGTCTGGCCCAGTTTTCAGTCACTAAGTCAACGACTCACTAATTCACTCTATCACTCACTCCCCTGCTCCTTCGCTGCCTCTCTTACTGGCTGATTGACTGATTCTCACTTTCTCACTATTTTATGCACTCACGCACTCACTCACTCATCAACTGAGTCACTTTTACTCTCTAGCTGATGGACTTTCTCACATGCTGAGTCAGTCTTACACTCAATTCAGCCTTTCAGTCAGTCTTTCACTCACTCACCTGTCCACTAACTTACTCAATTACTCACTCAAATATTCAATCACAGGCTGACCGCCCTACTCAGGCATTTATGCACTAACTCGCCTTATCATCACTCCCTCACTCGCTGGCTGTCTAACTGACTTACTGATAATCATTAACTCACTAACTTGCTCACTCACTCATTCACTCGCTCAAATACTCTTACACTCAATCACTGACTGATTCATTCACCCACAGTCTCACTTTCATACTTAGGCACTCACACAGTCACTCACTAGCTCACTTGCTTGCTGTTTTACTGACTGATTGATAATCATTTTCGCATTCAGTCACTCAATCACTTTCCCATTCAATCACGGACTGATGACCCAGTCTACTCAGTCGCTTAGTCACTAACTCACCCTAGAAAACGATTTCTTCCTTGTTAGCTCTCTTGCTGACTGATTGACTGATTCTCACTTACTCATTTGCGCATTCACTTACACACTAGTTCATTAACTCACTCACTTGCACTTGCTCCCTAGCTGATGGACTGTCTCACATGCTGACTCAACGTTTCACTCAATACAGCCAATTAGTCAATCAATCACCCACTCACTCACGCATTCATCCTCTTATTCTCACTCACACACTCACTCATTTACTGACTCTCACTCACTCATTTACTGACCCTCGCTCAAACACTTTGGAGACAAGTAGGTAGTAGGTTAAGCGCTGGTCTGCTGATCTAGCGGTCCTGGATTCAAGACCCGCTGAATAAACCTTTCACTCATTTCACCCGTCGAATCTGTCAGTCAAATCACATTTCCACACTCAGGCACTCAGCTTCTCACCTTTTCACTTGAACTCACTCTCCCTTTCCCATGATGGCTTTCTTACTGACTGCTATCTCTAACACACTCACTCATTCACTCACACTCATTAAGACAATTAGTCACTGTCCCGGAAGGCGGAAGCCTTTCCAACCGTAAATGGGGTTTCAATGATCCTCCCAGCGTCCTGGTATGACTGAAGTACTGCGAAAAGGACGCAAAATTGCAAAACATCCATCCATACCCAGGCGCTCAATGACTCACCCATTCACATTCTCAGTCAGTAACTCACTTACTCGCTCACTCATTCACTCTTTCACTTGTTCTCTTACTAACTGGCTGTCTTACCTACAGTCTGACTAACTTATTCTGTCACTGTCTCACTTACTCACTCTATCACCAATTCCCTTGCTCCCTCACTGGCTGCTCTCTTAATAACTGGCTGATTCTCACTCACTCATTTTTACTCACTCACTTGTTTATCAACTCACTCATTCATTCGTTTACTTGTTGTTTGACGCATCCACGTATGGTCTGACCAACTGACTGTCTAACATGCTGAATTAACCTTTCACTCATTTCACCAATCCAATCTGTCAGTCAAATCACATTCCACACTCAGACACTCATCTTCTCATCTTCTCACTTGCACTCACTCTCCCTATCCCATGATGGCTTTCTTACTGACTGATATCTCTAACACACTCACTCATTCACTCACACTCATTCAGACAATCAGTCACTGTCCGACTCACTGTCTCATTCACTGACGAATTCACTCGCTCACCGTCTGACCAATTTACTCACTCACTTACTCACTGACACACTTACTCACTCTATCACTCATTACTTCGCTCCCCTACATGCTCTATGACTGATTTATCAGAGCCTCACTTACTCACTCACTCACTCACTCACTCACTGATTTTCTCCCTCAATCGCTTTTTGTCTTCCTCGTCAATGCACTCATTCACTTGTTCACTAGCTTAGTTACTCATTCACTTTCGGACAGAATGACTGGATGTCTCACAGGCTGACTCAACCTATCAATCAAGTCACCCATCATGTCTTTCAAACATTGACTCACCCAATGATTTACACACTCACCCACTGATTCACTCGCTGCCTGCCAGTAGTCAGGCACTCACTCACTTACTCATCACCCTCTCAGTGAATGGCTGTCTTACGGACTCACCGATATTCATTCAGTCAGTCACCTACTCAATAAATGCTCTTCCACTCAATCAATGACAGATTCACTCAATCACAGTCTGACCCTCTTACTCAGGAGCTCACTCATTCACACTTTCACTCATCCACTAACTCACTTGCTGACTCTCTTACTGACTGATTGATTATCAATGTCTTATTTACTCACTCAATATTTCTCCCACCCGAATCTGACTGGTTCACTCACTCACAGTCTGACCGACCCATTTACTCAGTCACCCAGTCACTGACTCAGTAACCTTCTCTTCTCTCACTTCATTGCTCCCTGGCTGGCTCTCTTACCGACTGATTGACCGATTCTAACTTACTTATTTACTCTCACTTCTTTGCTTCCTCGCTGGCTCGCTTACTGACTGATCGACCGATTCTAACTGGCTCATTTACTCACACACTCGCTCAGCAACTCACACACTTGCACTTGCTCACTAACTGATGTTCTCATTCACTAGCGATCTGACTGACTGTCTCACATACTGACTGAACCTTTCACTCAATTAAGCCATCTAGTCAGACAGCCAATCAGTCCATTATGGACTCATACTCTGCTTACTCACACGCATGCACTTACTCACTGACAAAATCATTGTCTGACTGACTGATTCGCTTACTCACTTACTCAGACACTCACTTTATGACTCTCTTATTATTATTCAGTCACTCACTCACTCGCTTAGTTGTCTGCCTTTCACTGGCTCTCTGACTGACTCACTCGCCGATAGTCTGACCCACTTACTCAGTCACTTACTCACTAACTCCTTAGCTTCCTCGCTGGCTCTCCTACTTACTGATTAACTGATTTTCAGTCACACACTCATTTACTTATACACTCACTTGCTCATCAACTCACGCACTCACTTGTTCACTACCTGATTGACTCATTCACTCTTGGTCTGACTGACCGGCTGACTGTGTAACATGCTGATGCAACATTTAACTCAATAGACAATCAGTTGTAACACATTCACAATTATGCACCCATCTTCTCGCTCACTTACTTCCACTCAGTCACTCACTAAATTAATGTTATCTGAATCACTCACTGATTGACTAACTTACTATTTCGCTCAATTTAACCATTCTCCTTACTGCCGTCAGGTCTAACAGTTTGTTGGTCGGCGCCAGATCAAGTCAATATGGGGTCAGTATGTATACAGCCAGCCACACAATCAGTCAATCAGTCACTCTCATCACTCACTATCCCACTCACCCTGTCACTTACTGACTCATTCACTCACCACCTTTCCGACCCACTTATACAGTCACTAACCCACTGGATGACTAATTAAGTCTATTTTTCACTCGATCACTCCAGCCAGTCACACTATCAGTCAGTAAATCAGTCACTTACTTATTCAACTTCTCACACACTCACTGACTGACTGACTCACTCACTTATCCACTTACTCACTCACTCGCACTTAGTCACTCACTTACTTAAATGCTATCTGGCTTGATCACTGACTAACTGACTAACTAACTCTTTCACTCAGTTTTACGATACTCCTCATTGTCGCCGGTGCATTCAGTTTGTTGGTCGGCAGCAGATCCAGTCAGTCATGCAGTCTGTCATACAGGCAGTATCACAACCAGTCAGTCAGCCCCTCACTCACATCACTCGATCACTTACTCTCCTATTCATCCAGTCACTTACTCACTGACAGATTCACTCATCCACAATCCGATCCACTAATTCAGTCACTTCCTCGCTGCCTGACTATTTCAGTCTATCTTTCACTCACTCTTTCTAGCAAGTCAGTCAGTCAGTCAGTCACTTCCTCGCTGCCTGACTATTTCAGTCTATCTTTCACTCACTCTTTCTAGCAAGTCAGTCAGTCAGTCAGTCAGTCAGTTACTTACTCACTCATTCACTTATTCACTCTTTCACTTACTCACATACTCATTCAACTCCTTACACTTTCACTGACTGACTCGCTCATACTCACATGCATATTGCTGGCTCCTGCTGGTGCATGGTCACCGACACACTTGCTAAGTGAGTAAGTGACTGACCAGCTGATTGACTGACCCAGACTGACTCACTGGCTGACTCAGTCACTCACTCTCTCACTTATTGCTAACTCAGTCACTCGGTCACACACTCACTCACAAACTATCCCACTCTTTACTCACTCACTGACTGTATCACTCACTGAGTCACTCACACATTGACTCACTCATTGACTCTTTCACTCACTCACTCACATGGCGCTGTCATGTTTCAGAAAATGGTGGAGGGTAAACTGATTTTTTCTCCTGGTAAATAATTGTCCTTCCTGGTAAATTTATGAGTCCTTGCTCTCCAGGTGAGCCTATCAGGGCTGATTTCTGTTAGCTCCCCTAGATACTCTTCTTTGATGACGTCACATGGCGCTGTCAAGTTTCAGAAAATGGCGGCAGGTAAACTGAATTTTTTCACTCTTTCTTGCTCGAATATTTAGAAACTTGCACATAGCACTAAAATATATACCCAATGTCTATTTCTTTTTCATGTTGATCGGGCTACAGACGGAAGACAGGTGAGTTTTGTTCATTATTTAGCTCCTAAATCAACAGAACAAAGTCTCGTTGAATCTAAAATTTCTTACTTCCGTTTTCTTTCAAGATATTTCAAGTGCTCGCCAAATGCTTTCAGGTCTTTCTGTTAGCTATATCTACATTTGTAATAACAAGTGATCATTTATAGATATCAGAATTACATGTGTGTGTAAAAAACATGAAGACATTACCGTGTAAATGGTGTTAAAAGTGTTCGTACCCTGGACGTTTTGTATGCTCGTTGTTCGTACATGAAAGGGTGGGGAATTTCAGGCACTTATCTTAACTGTGATTCTCAGCCTCTGTGTGGAAATACATTCTTACCCCAACATAATCAGTCAAGCACAGGAGTTTGTATTTATGTCTGTAGCCGGGCCGGGTAGCGCAATCGGTAGGGCACCTGACTCGTAAGTCAGAGGTCCTGGGTTCGAATCCCGGTCTGGCCACATGCTTTCGTTTCTCCTTCCGCTGGTTCAAGAAGGGCAGTTGTCAGTTACTGGCGAAAGTATTTGCACTTAGTACTGGTTAACCGCTTAGGAGGTCTAAGCCTGCCCAGGAATAGTGTGGTTAGGTTAACTGACCGTCCCAACATGACCTTAGTTGTTTACAGTGCTGGAAACTCGCAAGTTTTATGTGGTGGCCCAAAAGCTTAGCAGGCCTAACTTTCAGTGGCCCAAATTATCTACTAGCTAAAGTTCCCATTCATTTAGTACTGTCAGAAAGATAAATTTGGGCCACTAAAGGTCATATTTTGGAGATTTCTGGTAGCCCGAAACAAAAATTGGGAGCATTTGGCCACCGGGCCACTGGCCGTTTCCAGCACTGTGTTTATCGTGGACGTTAAGCATCAGATCAACCAGCACGCTGGCAACGCTCCCATGCCGATTTTAACAATAGCGATGCGAAGCAGAGAAAGGACGGAAACATGAAAAAGCGTTGTGACCTTGAGCAAGTCACTTATCCACAGCTCAGCTTGTATATATGTATATAGTCTTATCAAGTCGCAATAAAAGCTCTACAGAGCTTATGTTAGTTGTTAATAAAAATAAGCGACTGTAAATAAATATTATTATTATTATTCAAGGGCTGGCTAATCGAAGCCAAAATGGTAATCGATTATCCGTCCAGTGGTTTCGATAATTAACCGATTAGTAATCGCTGAACGAGGCAAATTGAAAATGGGTATGTTTAGAAGATTCGGTGGCACAGATTTGTGCTAAAACGTTTTGTACACTAACAAACAATACATTATACAGTTGATAACTATTCAAATTATCAATTACCTTTGATTAAATCTTGTCTTCTGATATGCCAATCCATGCTAATTGGCTTCCTAATTGGCAGCTAATTGGCAATAACAAAACAAGCGACCGTCTTGTTCTATTCAGATTTAGACAAGCAACCTTCGGTAGTTGGTAGTACCTACTTTCAGTACAACTACCGGGACAATATCTATCGATTTGCGTGTTAATAAGGACCTAAATTCTAATCATTTTATTAAAAAGACTGGATTAAAATTATAAGCGATGCTACTGAACTGATAAAATGTTCCGGGTTTTGCGCAAAACATTAACTTGGTCGTCTGAACTGACCAGAACACAACAGGTTTATGCTATTCATTACAACCTATTCACCCAATCACTATTACTCTTCAACGTTTCCGGTTGGTCTCCGAGACTTCAGTTTTCGTTTGGAAGGAAATAGGAAGTGAATAACGAGAGAAATTTCTGATACTTTATTGCAGAAAGTGACACGACATTTTCAGCAGGTAATTCATTACTTAATTTCATCGATGGATAATTGTTTTCGTTTTGCTTATCGACCAATTAACCGATATTTCGATTAATCGTGCCAGCCCAAATGGAAACATGCTCATTTTCAGCCAGGGTACGAAAATGTGTTCGCCTTTCATCCAAATTCTTGTTTCGCAGATTTTTGCCAGCAAATGCCGGTACTAAGTAACGAATTTGTATATCCTTTAAACCTAAGCTCAGTAGTTTATCGATATCTTCTTTATCTGCGAGTATTTATCTTTTACAGCTCCAAATTTGTGACAATTTCTGTCAGCACGACTTCCATTGCATAAAAGGAGCGTAAAGTTAACTACTGTGGAAGTGCATGGCAGGTGCTACATATCATTCTGGGGAATTCTTGTCTTAACAAATGATCTCATTTGTGAATTTACTGATATTAATTTTTGCCAGAAGTATTTCTGACCTAGTGGGCGCAGGGATGCAAAGAAGCAAATTTGTAAAAAAAAAGAAAAATCACTGTCACTTTAAAATTTTTTGTCAAGTTTCCATGTTTATCCATGTTTCTGCAAGAAATGGAAGGGCTAGAGCCATGAAACTTGGGTCATGCATAATACATCTGGAAGAGTAAATCTCAAAGCCACCATTAGTATTGCAGCTGGACAGACATTTTATGGTTCACCAGCTTAGCCAAATTTGAATTGAGGTTTCTAGTTAAGATCTGTCTAGGGACTTAAAAGGCTAGAGCCTTGAAACTTGGGTCATGCATGCATCTGGAAGAGTGATGCTGAAAGCTGTCATCAACATTAACTTACATTTTACGGTCAGTGACTATGCAAAATATACGTTGTGTTTTTTGTCTTATCTGCATAGATCTAGAGTAAGTGAGACAAAGGTATTACTTTTCTAGTGTCCACATGGTATAATCGATTCCGCTAATTTTCACTTCCTGCAGAGACTGTACATCATATTTGGCTTCCGCCGAGACTGTCTGTGATCTCTTGCTTCCTGCCCAGACTTCTGTAAATGATAAATGGCTTCCTGCAGAGACTGTCTGCATGATTCTGCTTCCTGCCGAGGCTCTCGGCAGGAAGCAGAATCATGCGGACAGTCTCGGCGAATCACACGGACAGTCTCGGCAGGAAGCCATTTTTCGAAGACAGTAGTCCCTGCAGGAAGCAAGAGATCGCAAACAGTCTAGGCAGAAGCCGAATATGATGTACAGTCTCTGCAGGAAGCAAAAATTAGCGGAATCAATTATACCCTGTGGACACGTGTCGGAGCCATTTATTTAATTTTGCATTGATTTTTCGCATTAAGCTCCACTTTGTGACAGTGTAGACAGGCAAGACGCAACATTTCCCTGAATTCTTGTTTATCACTAAAATTATGGCATTGCTGTAAATTGTGGCATTGCTGCAAATGCAGCTCAGAGAGGGCACCCCAAACCCCCAAACCATTGTCCAGTCACAGTAACATGTACACGAACTACATAATATTATGACGCTCCAAATCACCACTGCTAATAGTTGTTTTAGAGCCCTTGTTTCATAAACAGTTCACACTTGTAAGAGTATACCATATTTATTTTGCTATTAAAGGGTGTTTTTCCATCTCTAAAATAATTCCAAATATCTGTATCAGTCTTATGGAATTCTGTGAGTTTTTTTTTTCTCTTCTAAAACAATCCGAAAAATCTAGATCCATCTTATAAGAAGATGGATCTAGATTTTTGGGATTGCTTTGGAAGAGAAAAAAACCCTGGTCTTGAATATGGTACAATTTGCTTTATTGTCTTTTTATTGATAAAATCAACCTAAAAAGCAGTTAAGATCTTATCTGTTCATTAAACAAGATACCATATTTACAATAAATAGTCAGACACCTCGGGCAGTAATACTTAGAACAACAAAATATTTATTACAAACATTGCAGTCACTGGGCAGACTGCATCTGTAGAGTAGTTTGATCAGGGTTTACAATGTGTGCATAGGCTTTCTGTTCAAAGATGCAGGATTAATAAGGTAGCTTATTATGTCCTTAAATATTCCGACAGAACTGTCTGAGAAAGCAGTGTAGACCTGGATCAGACTGCTCCTTAACAGGAGCATCTGATTTGCCACTCTACAAGTAATTTGACATTTCAATGATTTCACCATGTTAAAGGGTTGTTGGGTTAAGATCAGAGCTCTAGATAAGAGGGGTATTTGATGATAATTGAAGGATAATTTCTTTTATTTTCTCATTGAAACCATATGTTGTGACCCCTCATCTGAACCGTCTCGTTGAGACATATGTTGTGACCCCTCATCTGAACCGTCTCGTTTAGACGGTTCAGATGAGGGGTCACAACATATGTTTTTATGCACAAATAACAAAAATTATCACCAAATACTCCCACTTATCTAGACCTCTGAAGATGTCCCCATATTTAGTGGAAGTACTATTGAGATGGCATAATGTCATGTGCCAGCGGTAATGATGGTATAGTATTGTGTCACTAAGTTTTATTATAGTATACTAACTTTATGGGTAATTTCTTCTCAATAGATGGATAAACATTTATCCAGGGCATAATTTACAGATCTAGGTCATTTGCCGTAAATATTGGAGAGCTGGTGAAGACATAGGTTAGACTGCTCAAGGAATAGTCTCTTTATTGTCATCTGATGGATTGGCAGGATTTGCCTGAAGTTGTAAAATGCCTTGACAAAACAAACAGGGCTCAAATTCAAAGACAAAGGCTGATAGAGTTGCTGAAAGGAATTGTTGCAGTGTCTGTATGTTTCATTCTATACCACTATATGTGCTCCTATGAGAGCCGAAAATTCGTAATAAAGAGCTTGTATCTTGTATCTTGTTTATATTCTGATCATTTAAAGTTTCATCAGTTGGAATTCCAGTGATATTGGAATTTCATTGCTGTTCTACTGGAATTTCTGTGACACTGGATTTCAGTGGTATTCCACAGGAATTCAGGTGACAGTAGAATAAAGTCATCAGAATTCCAATGACACTGGAAAATGGTCATCAGAATTCCATTGGCCGGTTTTCTGGATTTGGAATACCATTGGAAATGCAAATTCCACTTGAATTCCAGTGGTATTCCAATGGCTTTTTCAATACGGCAATTCACATGCTGAGCTGTTTGTTATAGTTGTTGCTGGAACTAGTGAACTTTTCAGACAATTAGACTGAGACTTCTTTTTGTGTTTAGAACTTGTAAAATAACAATCTTTTTGTCCTTTAGAAATTAGTTTTAAAATATACCAGTACACGGAAACTGTAACTTAAAGGTCTTGGTGCTCGTATTTATAAGCAATATAGCAAAAAAGTTTTTTCCAAGCTGGTCACCAAATGCTGTTAATAGCCCCTTGATAATTGCATCCAAACATTTTTTGTGAAAGTTAGTTTATATGACAGAAATGGCCTAAAAAAATTAATGAGTTAGTATCAGCTGGTATGTAGAAAATGAATTTTGTATTGTCACCGTCTTTCCTCTAAATATTTGGACAGGAATGTTGGAGTAATTGTGGTTATTTAGTACACCCTAACTCCTAAGCTTTTTTCTTTTCTCAATGGTATGTTTTGCCCTTCAGATGTTTCCTTGGTCTCCTAAATTGTTTGAGCTCTCCCTTCATTCAGATTGCATTGGCTTCTTGAAAACGTGAGCTGCGACACTACAAAACCAACAATGTGGCATGTGCGTCCTTGAAGACTCAGATCGGTCTGGGCATCCACCCAGTCTGATCAGAATCTTTGCTGTGCACTTTACAGGTAGCTAAGGGTCTAAGCCACCTCCATGCCAACAACTAAGACTCTGATCAGACTGGACAGATGCCCAGGCTGATCTGAGTCTTTGCATGGCACATGTGACTTTGTTGGTTATGTCATGTCGTGGCTCAGCTATTGGGGCAGCAGCTCATTAGAACTGTTTATAATTAACATTAAAGATTTCTTAAGAATGAACAGGAATAATTTCTGAATTACTGCGACTCCCAACCATATCCCATCCCTAGTATCTGCATAGAGCCCAGGCAAGTGGTGGTTACAGTGGACTTCCTCATACAGGTTTGCTGACTCACCCCAGCAGGGCTAGGGAAATATTGCAAACTGAATCGGTCCAGCCGATGACGTCATCACCTAACTAAAATATGATACCTGTCACGAAAACTAATGACAACAAGCGAAGTCCTATGAATTAATCCCGATTTCCGTACAATGGTCGTACATTGTTGTGTTTGGTGCAGTTCTTGGTTTCAAACATTTTAAGACGTTTAGCTACGCATGTAGAAGCAAATACAAGACTAGAACGGGTTCGTAGGCAAAGCGGACGTGATAGAAGACATCACACTTGATTGACAGGTGGACAGGGGAGACAACCTGTTCAAGCCCATTGCATTGAAATAATAATTAATAATATTGACTTTCATTCCTGTTTGTTTGTGAACAATACGTAAGTCCTGAGCATTAACCCGCCCAAGTTACGACGGTTGTACTGTTTAACGTACCCAAATTGCATAATTTCCCCTCCACTGCCGCCGAATGGGCCGCGTCAGAAATGGTGACTTACGGAACGCGTGAAGAGCATATAATGACTAGCTTCCACCGAAGTATTCGGTTGTCGCTAGGTCGCCGTTCATTATTATTCATGTTAGATGCGAACAAGAAAGACCGGTCTGACTGCTTAGTTGCGCTGGCTGATACGATTGTTAGTCATCTGTGTGTGTACTTAGGTACCTTTAGCCGTCATACAGTTAGAATGACACTGCGAACGTTATACTCACAGCGGCGTCTTTTATCTTTACATCAAAGACAAAACGTGCTTGACCCATAAACGAGCGGGTAATTGCATATCAACGCTACCGTTAGTATTATACCCATTGTAATAGTCGCGTAGACCCCGATCAAAATGCGCTATTTTTGTGCACTGATCGGCATTACTTTCGCACTGGTCTGCATGACGATATGACGATACTACTAGGAAAATCGGTGAAATGGGGTTTCCATTTTCATATTTTATAGTTCCATTATCTATTTACAAGACCTTTCATCCCAAAGCCCAGTCATCGTGATTTTGACAAGTTGTTTTGCAGACTGCCGTAAGAGTGCGCGTCATTATGACACTTGTTATTGACAGGTAGGCGGTCCGACATGTGGTTCAGTGCTCCATACTGACAATCTCGATTGGCCCGTAGGCGGTCTTTTCGTCTGGCTAACACCTGCGTTAATCCGATTAGTTATGACACGTGCTAGAATTTTAAAGACAGTGGCGATATTTCATACGTCGGGACAAGATCAAACGGCCGTATGTAACAATTATCGGACGAATCGGAGAAAGTTTCCTAAGTATTGGGCCAGTGTGGGACCGATTTTGGGGGGCTTTGGACTGTTTCCAATCGGTCCCAATTTCTGAATTTCGGTCTGGGACCGAAAGAAATCCGGTTTTCCCGAGCCCTGCACCCCAGTCAGTCACTAGGAAGAAGAGGAAAAAAAGATACATAAAGACACAGTTAGTGTTAAATGTCACAATGTATTGTCCAAGTAAGTGGTAACTCTTGACATATTTAAATGATTTATCAGGTATAAATCATAATTACATTTGAGATCTACCATAATTACCTAAATATTGGGACAAAAATCCCTACACAGACATGATAGAGCCGGATTAGACTGCTCAGGAGCTGCATGGTTCTAGAGCTCCAGATAAGAGGGGGTATTGAGGATAAAAGATAATTTTTCTTATTTCTCAACAAAATATGTTGTGACCCCTAATTAGAACCGTCTTGGCAAGACGGTTCTGATGAGGGGTCACAACTTATGTTAATATGGAAAAGTATCCGTAAATTATCCGGTTATCTCTTTTCTGATGCACTGGGTTTGGCATTCCACCAGCAATCCTTGACAATGTTGCAGAGCATTATTGATGGTAATTTGGGGATTTTTCTTAATTTTGCATCAAAACATGTTGTGACCCCTCATTAGAACCGTCTCTGCAAGAGGGTTCTGATGAGGGTTCACAACATATGTTTGCTGGAGAAATGTATGAGTATCCCTGAATTATCAGCAGTTAAAACCTTCATCTCCAGCCCTGTTGAATGGACTTGTTCAAATTTTAGAGTAACAAGGGTAATTGGTTGCAGTGCCTCAATATTAAGGATAATTACATTTGTCTCATATTTAATTATCTTGACAAGCCCTTTGATGTAGTTATTTTTATAAAAAAAATATTTGAACCATCAAAATGAACAAAGCAGATGAACAGAGATTCACATCAGCCTGTGCCAGTGGAATCAAAGGTTCGTCAGTAACGTACATTTGTGTATGCGGACAGAAAAGGCCCTGATCAGAATTTTTGGGATGGGCAGTCTGGTCTGAGTCCTTGCCAGTCTCACGTCCTGAACTCGATTTTGCCTTTGGTGGTTCATATGGTGCTCAGGGCTCTGTTATTAGACTGACTATGCAATACCAAAAAATTCTAAAAATTGGGACACTAAAAATAGTTACCCAATCTGTCCTAAAATTGAACAATTAAATGCAGCAGTGCTTAAGGACACAGATGAATGGCAAACACTGTAGATCCTGATCAGAGTGCTCCATCAGGAGCAGTCTGATCTGGGTCTGCACTGTTTGCTCAGACCTGTCTGTCCCAATATTTATAATTTTTACGGTAATACTAATATTTTCTAACTTCAGACATGGGTATTTATGAATGATTGATATTTATAACACTGGAACAAATTAGGTATAGTAATTTAGTACAGTGTGTTCAAAGAATGCTTGTCATAATATTTTGGTTTTAGCCTTGAAAATATTGTCAAAATTTGTGGACTACAAAATATGGAAGATACAAGAGTCAGGCCGCCACCGGTAAGTATTTTTGCACTCTAATTAGGAAAGTGTATATTTCAGATAGCTGAGAGCAATGCATATATTAAAAAAGAAAAAAGATACAAAGAGATCATTAGAAGGGAGCTCTTTTTAAGAGAAAATCACATCTGTTTTACAAGCAGCCATAGTAAAGTGGCAAATGCGATGGATCAATTTAGGGGTCGCAGGTTTGCTCCCATTCTTCAACAGTCTTTCGGATGAATCCTGTGTCCGTACGAACTATCTTTTGGTTGGACAGTAAATCCGAGATCACTCACTTTTGCTTTAACTTTAAACTTCCTGGTTGAATTTTTAAAGATTTGGTCTCCTTGTATCATTTATTGGGGACTTCATATGAGAATGTGACAGTACCCTACCCACACCATTATGGCTCATATCAAGCTGATTAGCTTGTAATCAAGATAAGTAGGACTTATAAATGCCTTTTGCACTGCAAAAGCTTCTCACGTTTGGCAAAAAAGCAAGTGTTTTTACACACAATACGTTTGACAACATAACACCTTATGAACAACATTTTTAGAAAGTGGGTCCAGAAGTGAGACTTTTTGATTTGTAAGACAAAGCTGATCTAATTGTGTGAGCACGTAGGCTGGCATTACATATTTAAGAAAGTTTTACTTGCCCAGTGAAAAATTTGTTGTTCCACCAGGCAGCCGGACAGCAGATTGTCTGGCCCTGCAAAAGATTTTGTGTTTATAGATATTAAAGCTAATGCTAAGGCTGTTGAACTGATATTGTAGATAGTTGTAGCAACAACCCTTGTGAAAGGGAAACTACTGTGTTAGGGTGGTTCATTATGGCCTTGAGGAGATTACTGCCCCTGTCATTGAAGCTAAAAGTTAATTTCCCACTGCATGGACACACAAAGTTGAATTAACAGTGATTCGACATTTCAGTGTTGATTCAAGGTTTTCCACACCTTGTGTACACCTTGTGTACCTTATGTATGTTCTTATTATTTTTGGTTCGGTTTGGGTTGCTGAGTGGCCACCTTTTGGGAACAAGCTGCTCACTCGGTTGGCCATATGTTCTCTGTATCTTGATTATTTGTAATCTTAGTTGTTTCCAACTATGGTTTGAGGGCTGGATTTGGATTTGGATTGTTTCAGTTCCTGGTCTTTGCATACTTTTTATGCCCCCGAAGGAACTTCGGGTGGCATATTAAAACCGCACTGTCCGTCCGTCCGTCAGTCCGTCCGTCCGTTACTAATCATGTCTCAGCGATAACTTTAAAACTATTGAAGCAACTTTTATGAGACTTCACAGAAAGATAAAGCATAATGAGAAGGTGTGTCGCGCGCAAAACTTAGGTCCCTACGCCCAAGGTCAAGGCCACAATTGGGTCAAAGGTCAAATTGTGTCTCAAAATCGTGTCTCAGCAATAATTTTAAAACTATTGAAGCAAATTTGATGAAACTTCACAGAAAGATAAAGCACTATGAGAAGGTGTGTCGCGCGAAAGACTTAGGTCCCTACACCCAAGGTCAAGGCCACAATTGGGTCAAAGGTCAAATTGTGTCTCAAAATCATGTCTCAGCAATAATTTTAAAACTACTGAAGCAAATTTGATGAAACTTCACAGAAAGATAGAGCACTATTAGAAGGTGTGTCACACACAAGACTTAAGTCCCTACGCCCAAGGTCAAGGCCACAGTTGGGTCAAAAATCAAATTGTGTCTCAAAATTGGCTCTCAGCGATTACTTATAAACTACTGAAGCAAATTTAATGAAACTCCACAGAAAGATGAAACATAATGAGAAGTTGTGTTGCACATCACATTTGGGTTGCCAGGTTCAAGGTCAAGGTCACAATTGGGGGTCAAAGGTCAAATCTTGCCTCTTTGATAGCTTAAAACCTGCTGAAGCTAATGTCATCAAACTTCACAGAAAGGTAAACCATAATGAGAAGGTATGTTACACACAATATTTATGATCCCAAATCCAAGGTCAAGGTCACAATCTGGGTCAGAGGTCAAATCATGTCTCGGCAATCACTCAGAAAAGTACCATTTATATAGCAAACTTTAAAGAAAGATAAAGCCTAATGAGATAATTTACCATGCACAAGACATAGGTTCCCACACCCAAGGTCAAGGTCATAGACAGAGGTCAAAGGTCAAGTCATTCATCCTCAATTATACGTAAAAACTTCTGAAGTAAACTTCATTAAACTTCATGAAAAGGTATAAAACAGCAAATATGCCACAAACAAATAATGGTTCTGTTGCCCGAAGTCAGGATCATGATAAAATGGTAACGTAAAGAAAAGTAAAGTATAAGTTATGTAAGGTGCGACATTTTGGGTTCCACACCCAAGGCCAAGGACACAACACAGTTTGGTTAGTGGTTGAATCAAGTTTTCCTGAATCCTCTTAAACTTCCAAAGTGCATTTAAACATTACAGAAAAGTAAACCGAAATGAGAATGTATATCATGTGCAAGACTCAGGTTCTATGCCCAAAGTCAAGGTCACAACTAGGGCTCAAAGGTCAGTGTAAGGGACCTTCGGGGGCATTTGTTACACACTGTAACATTTCTTGTTACTTTTCCACTTGCTGGATTACCATTGTAGAACTGACATGTATTAACCTTTCAAACCTTCTCTGGTCTTTCAGATGAGACTTTAAACCGAGGTCCCTTCTCCGTATGACCTCATTGTTGGTGGGACGTTAAACCCGAGTTCACTCACTCACTCATCTTTCAAACACCAAAAAGCAGACGACAAAATTCATGTCTGCAAAATTTCAGAAAATGTTTTGTCTATGATATATCATACTGAAAATTGGAAGACTGGAGAACAAACAGTGTACTCGTAGATCTAGATGAGGTGGCTCATTATGAGCCACCTCATCAGGATCTACACAGTTCAAAATTTCAGTTATTTATGTCTCTGGTGCTTAAAGTGCAAAGCAAGCACTTGCCTTATGAGTGAGCAGGTGAAACTGTTTGCTTTATACTGGTACATATATTGCTGCCATGGGCAGAAGTTTTTCTTTCGGTGGCTCCTGAACTTGAGACCATATTTAGATCATTTTTGTCTCATTTACGACCAGCAGAAGCCAGACATAGGCGTTACTTTTGTGGTGGCATTGGCATTATTGGGGTGGTCGACATAAACTTGCATCAAGTTTCCTGATTTAAAGCTCCCTGTTGGGACTGCCTGTCCTGGCACCTAGTCTCCGCATATAAAAATATCATAAAAGAAAATACATCATGTCACGACTATGATAAAGATTTCCTATTCAGTTCAAAGTTCACACACATTCAAGTTTTATTGTTTATTGTGTCTGATGCTCTTCATAAGTCAATTGTAGCCCAAGATTCATACTTGAGTTTCCACTGATGAAAAGTTGGAGAAGGCCATTGTAATTTCTTTACAATGCAAGTTTATGACAAGTATAAGAAATAATTGCTGTCCCATTTTAATCAGCTTCTGACAACAGTTATTTGTTGGTACTGTTCGGTACATGTACTTGGCAGGTTTGAAAGCAGCATCTTCTATTTTGCTGCCAAGGACTTTATAAAGGAAGTTTAGCTAAGACTGGTCAGTGCATATGCCTAAAACTAACACTGTTGGTGGCTGCCATGATTAAATATTATAAAATATGGTGGTCTGTAGCTGCCACCACAAAAACATACTGTAATGACTTTAAAATTTCGGACACCCGAAATTTGAACAGTTATTGTTAAAAAATGCTTGGAAAGTGGATTTTACACACGGTAATACATCCAAATGATGCTTAGTGAACGGCAAACATTGTAGACCCTGATCAAACTGCTCCTCTAGGAGCAGTTTGATCTGGGTCTATCATGTTTGCTCAGACCTGTTTGTCTGTTTGGGGTCACTGCAGTAGCCTATTCAGAAGCCTATCATGTCCAGATGCAGAACTGTAAAGAAATAAAATTTTAATGATTTAATTTTAGCATGAAATAACCCTTTTGTTCTGATTTGCCAAAAGACACATCACTCACTAACCAATGATCTAATTGCCTCCCTTTGCTACACATTTACTTCCCTTGCTTGTTTTGGTTGCAGGATGAAAGTCAATATTATCTCTCATTACTCTATTTCTGACAAGTGGACTTGTCCATCCTTATTATTTGGATAGTCTATTTCTAGTTTTTGGGGTTTCTGGTGAATGTTTTCACTTTTAATTATTTTATTTTGCATAGAATTTCTGTAGGCAAACAGAGTTTACCTTGATCAGACTCTGCATTCTGCTGTGTCTTATCTGGGCCTGCACTGTTTGCATTTGTCCCGAAAACAGGTTTCCAGACTAGTCTAAAAAGGGTTAAAAATCATGGTTAAAGGCCCAAATACTGAGTAAGTAAAGTACAGAAAAGCACAGATTGTTTATTATTCAATGCAGGTGAAGGAACTTTGTCTATGATTTCACTGATAATTTCTATCTCTTCATCTGACTCCTGATCTGATCTTAGAGCAACACTAATAATTACAAACTGTAACATATAAACTGCCCCTGGAATTCGACTTTCCATTATGGCTCTAAATATTTACAGAGAAGTGTAAGAGTTTACAGCGAGATCAGACTGTCGATGAGCAGCTGTCAGAGGGGTTTGATCTGGGTCTGCCTTGTTTGTCATTCCACCAGATCATTAATCTTAGTAGTTGGTTAAGATGTCCTGATGTTTAAAAATCATAAAAATTATCAAGCGGGTCAGGATAGCATATTATTAAATATTTTGTTGAATAGCCCTAGCATCATTTTCTCATAAAAGACATGACCTAAAGTCTTTTTCCATGGGAATGCAAATGTCAGCATCTCTGACCAGCCAGTCTGATTTGGAGAAAGCATATTACAAACTATGGGTTAGACCGTCTGAAGAAATCCACAAAAATTCTAAGGCAAAAGCTACATCACAACTGCAAAAGTACTCATTTTCTGGGAACTCTACTCACATGGGAGATCAACCCCTGAGTCTGTAGGTGAAACCTGGCAAAGCTAAATATGACACAAAACGTAGGTCAATGTCAGCAAGAGATGACATGCTCCTGTGAGATTTTATCACAAAAGGTCTTTAAGCCTCAGATAAACAAAAAAATGCAAATGAAACATAAGCAAAATCTGCAGTGAGCACCAAAAAAGTTAAACACAACAAAAAGTGAGAGCCTAAGGTGAATGTCCTCTTAACAAGATGCAATCAAATTAATCAGCTACCATCTCTACCCAACCATCAAGTACACTGCCTTTCTTTCTTACATTGATTCCAACACTTACATTGATTACAACACCTGATAAGACAACTCTGAGATACACTGTCCAGTCCATCAGATATAAGAAGTGGGCTGAGATAATTAAGGGAGATAATTAAGGGATAATATTCCATATTTCTGTATATAAAACATATGTTGCAACCCCTCATTAGTACCATCTCTGTTTGCACACTGCTCTAATGTCCTTTTTCACATGTCGATCACAATTTTTTGTATATAAATAAGTTAAATAATTTTGCTTCAAAGACAGAATTTGAAGTTTTGTTTGAACTTATTATTGAATACACACTTGATGAAATTCAAAAGGTACTGGTTTTAACATAAAGAACTCTGAGTAAATTTTAGTCTTGTCAGATTTAAATTAAGCAAAAACACTTAAAATTTGTTGGTTTAAACAATATTTTATTCATAATTTGTTACATGTTCCTACGAATCAGCTGAGTTGTTCAAGTTTTGCTTGCCTGGCATATTTGTTCTGAATACAGGTTGGTCCTAGGAACTTGGTGCCTGTGACACAGTCTGTGCACAGGTTGAAACTTTGTACAGGTGACATTGCTCAAACTGATCATAAACTGTTTATTGGTTGCGAAACCTGTAATTACATATGCAGCAATGAGTGGACAGTTATTGCCTTTACAGTTGCACCTGTAAAACTGAAAGAGGTGGGGACCAAGAGAAAGAACCGTTGGACAAAATCATTAATGACTTACGATCAGCGGGTGCAGATACTATTTTCTAACCATGATAATACATAGAACATGATCTACAGAAAAATACCAGTAAAAATAGTGAAGGCTAGTATTAGCCTGCACATTAAGGGCATGGACAAATGTCACTCTTTGTTGGTTTTAATGTTCAATGGTCTTTTTCCTTGGTCACCTGGCTCCTATACCTGCTGCCTAAATTCACACTGCTGGGCATTTATTACCACAATGGCCCTTAACTCTGTGACAAAAATGCTTAGGTTAAAACAGTGTAGGCACTGATCAGACTGCTCCCCAATGAGCAGTCTGATCAGGGTCTGCCCTGTTTGCCTTCCTGCCAACTTTTTTATTGACACTCTGCCAGAAAGTAAAATCGGCTTGTTCAAATTTTAGGACAATTACTGTAATGGGATTGAAGTGTCTAAATTCTTAGAATAACTTTGGTAATAGTAATAATTGGACAATAGTAATGAGGTAACAGGCAAATTGAAGAGCTCTTATGTAGTAATAGTAATAACAGGTACATTACTGAAAGAGCCATTATCCATAGATTGGCAGCAAAAGTACAGTGGATGCCTGCAAGTCAGAAATTGGTAAAAATTTATAATGCTGCTTAGTTTGAAACTGCTTGTATAATGGTATTCTTATGTATGTGCTTACTCCTGTACAGACCAGACTGTGCATATTTGCAGACCAGCTGTCAGGGCATGAAAGGTAATAAATGGACTGTACATGTAGACAGCCTTAGATTTAGGGGTGGGCTTTGGGGCTTCACCTCCATTCACTGGGCCCCTTCCCAAATACTTCTCGGCACCTTCCAGTCCCACCAGTTATCCAGAGCCCCACCAGTATGTGGTCTGGATGCGAGTCTGGTAGATTCTAAAAAGCAACCTGTACATGTTTTGACCAGGCTGCTAATAATTATGCACAGGCTGGGATGGGCATGCACACTTTGCATTGTCCTGAAAATATCATGAAAGCCAACATGTTTTTAGTGTCCAGTGAGCCACTGTTTGAGTTTTGTTGCGGCATGTTTGTGTTAGGTTAAGGGTTGAGTAAGTATGTAAATTTGAAAAAAAAATAGATAACTTACCATCCCCACTCATTATGCAGTCATGGGACTTGGGGGCATTAACAGACAGTTGTAAGAATAATAAACAGCCTATTAAATAATCTCGGAAAAGATTATTTTACTCGGAATGTGGGAAGTCTTCTTAATTTTAAACATAACCCTTCATACTCTGTTTGTTGCACAGAATGAGTAAATAAAGCTTGCTATAAGGTGTATGCTGACAGTAGATAGAGTGGCCAAATCAGTCACTAACAGAACTGCTATTGCAGCCCTTTCTGTGAACAGCTTAGTCATTGCTTCCTAGTATTCTTATATGCATTTTCATTGCTGATTTGACCACACTTTATATTTATATATACATATAGCATTGCAATGTCCATGTACTTACCTTTACTCATCCATTTGTAAGAGAAAATCTCATCAGCTTCAGCTGGTACTTCAACTTCTCATATCCAGTGCCTTCAACATATCTTATGACAGGAATAAGGTGTGTTGGTCATCAATGTCCATTACCAGATATGTTGTCTGAAGTCAACAGCCAACATTGAAACACACCTTATGACAGGAATAAGGTATGTTGGTCATTTATGATAATCACCAGCTGTCTGTTGCAAAGCATTCAATGAAACACACCTTATGACAGGAATAAGGTATGTTGGTCTGTTATGAATACAACCAGTCAATGAAACACACCTTATGACTGGAATAAGGTATGTTGGTCAGTTATGAGTATTACCAGTTGTCTGTTGCAAAGCATTCAATGAAACATACATTATGACAGGAATAAGGTATGTTGGTCAGTTATGATTACAACCATTCAATGAAACACACCTTATGACTGGAATAAGGTATGTTGGTCATTTATGAGTATTACCAGTTGTCTGTTGCAAAGCATTCAATGAAACACACCTTATGACAGGAATAAGGTATGTTGGTCAGTTAGGATTACAACCAATCAATGAAACACACCTTATGACTGGAATAAGGTATGTTGGTCATTTATGAGTATTACCAGTTATGTTTTCTGTTGCAAAGCATTCAATGAAACATACATTATGACAGGAATAAGGTATGTTGGTCAGTTATGATTAGAGCTAGGTATTCAACATAACACACCTTATGACAGGAATAAGGTATGCTGGTCAGCTATGATTATAACCAGGTATGTTGTCTGTTGTGAAGCATTCAACCACAGATCTTGTGATTTAACAAAGCACACTTATGACAGTCCCTGAATAAGATATATTGGTCAGTTACGTCCATTACCAGATATGCTGTCTAATGTGAAGCATTCAATTAAACACACCTTATGCCAGGAATAAAGTTGTTGGTCAGATACAACCATTGCCAGTTTTGTCTGTTGTGAAGCATACAATGAAACACACCTTATGGCAGAACAAAGGTATGCTGCTAACAATAAAACATATCTTGTGGCCGGAATAATGTATATTGATCCGTTGTGGCAAGAATCTATTTCTTAAGTAAAATGTTTCTCATTCACTTTTCAGTTTACATAGTTGAACATATATCAGGACAGGAATAAGAAATTTACCTGCTGAGTTACTATAATCTGGATGGCCACTCCAAAGTTTTTCATTCATTTCCAAGGTTTAAATGCCTATTGTTGTCCTGATTTTTGTCTTGCAGAAGCCAGACATATAACACTAAATTAAATGACTTGGGAATAATTATTTGTTTGAAAAATCTGAAGTTCCTGTTGAAAGAATTTCAGTTCGTAATGTCATTGAAAGATTGACAGAGCATAGCTGACACTGTTTACCAATACCAATGACATCACTTAGTGGTATGTTCATTTGGCTAAGAGATCATATTTATGTCAAACTCAAAGTGACATTCACCAATGAGTCACGCTGCCAAGATACTTAGCATAAAAGTTGGTAATTTCTCTAGTTGCCATGGTAACAGATATATATATCATTGGTATTGGTGCACAGCAAATAGTGTATGCCATGTGATAGGGTTAATCTCACGAATGACACTCTTATAGCAAAGAATTTGCCCTGTAGCAGATGTGACATCACTGGTATCGATGCATGGCAAACAGTGTACACGATGTGGCAGGGTTAGTCTCACGGGTGGCACTTTTATAGGGAAGAATTTGCCTTGGAGCAAATTCTTTTCCTTTAGGAGTACCATCTCAAGCTAGGGAAGCCAGTTTCAGCCAAGGGAATGTAGGGTGTTTCATCCATTTTTCATTACACTCCATTCCAGCTCTTTCGATCTGCTCTATAAAACTGAAATACAGCTGATAGGGCTTTAAAACTTCCAGTCAGCCATTCATGATGTTTGATGCCCCATTAGCTATATACTGCCTAAAAGCTCTTAGCAAGTGTTGATAACCTGCTTTCATTTTGATGGTGATAGGGCTTGTTTCCCTTAAAAAATGCTCAAAAAAGGACATTTATGTGTGTTAAAAAGGTATGATATTTGTGTGAACTAATGTTTTGGAGAATATCATGAATGAGTAACAAATCCCTGTGATTTCAAGTTCAGTCAACTCTCAATATTTCAAAGTCGAAGTTCATGCATAACAACTGATATTTCAAAGTAACTGTTCAGGTGCCACAAAATTTACTTTGAGATATCTGTACTTTGAGATAAAACGACTGGAAATATAATTAAAATATAGAATGCATCCAAGTTATATTATTTGATTTTAGATATACTTTGAGATATCAGTGTTTGAGAAACTGAGAGCTGACTATATTAAGAATGCAAATAAGCAACTCCAATAATTATTAATTCTTCATACTACAATAATTGCACATCACAGTTTTCAGTCAGCAGTAGTAATTAGGTTCACTGGCTCTGGGCTAAAAAGTGATATAATAAATCACAGATGTTTGTTAGAGCTGGCATATTTCTGGTACAAAGATGAGGGCTCTTGGCTTCTTTGACGTTATACCAGCCAGAGCAAACAAACCAAAATCTTAAAGACTGCCTGCAAGAGCAGAGAACACACATTCAAAAAGAGGAATATGGGTCTTGCTTTGAAGTTTCAGCTACTCAAACTTCATCAGTGACCCTGACATGATCAAACTGCTATTTCAGTCAGTCTGTTTGAAAACCTACTTAACTAAGAACTAGCAGAAGTGTAGACAGAAATAACAGATGACTGAATTTAATTCATTTGAGCCTAGAGGTAAGATACTAAAGATACAAGCAAGTTTATGGAATTTATTTCAATACTACTTTGTATAACTAGATACATGGGAATGGCAGCCACCTTGGTCATGCGACCAAGATCATTTGAAGAACTTTCAATCCTTTGACCCATGTGCAGGCTCCATATGAAATTTGAGTTTAGTCTGCCCAGTGGTTTCAGAGATGTTTGAAAATGTTTATGGATGGATGACAGAGGCAGCTAACACCAATGCTGTAATGACCTAGTCTTTGACCTGACATGACCTAGTTTCAAACTTGGCCTGGATATTGTGAGGATAAACATTCTGACAAAGGTTCATGAAAATTGGACCAAAACTGTGCCTTCTAGAGTGTACACAAGGTTTTCTTATATCTGACCTAGTGACCTAGTTTTTGACCCAACCTGATCTACTTTCAAACTTGGCCTAAATATTGTGACGATAAACATTCTGACAAAGTTTCAAAAAGATTGGATCAAAACTGTGTCCTCTAGAGCATACACCAGGTTTTTCTAAGATCTGACCTAGTTTTTGACCCGACATGACCCAATTTCAAACTTGGCCTAGATATTGTAAGAATAAACATTCTGACAAAGTTTCATTGAGATTGAATCAATACGACACAACCTGGTTTCAAACTTGGCCTAGATATTGTGAGGATAAACATTCTGACAAAATTTCATTATGTTTGGATCAATACTGTAACCTCTAGAGCGTACCCAAGGTTTTTCTAATATTTGACCTAGTTTTCGACCTGACATGAGCCAGTTTAAAACTTGGCCTAGATATTGTAAGAATAAACATTATGACAAAGTTTCATTGAGATTGGATCAAAACTGTGCCCTGTGGAGCGTATACACGGTCATTCTTATATTTGACCTAGTGACCTAGTTTTTGATACGACACGACCCAGTTTCAAACTTTACCTAGATTTCATAAAGATAAACATTCTGACAGAGTTTCATGAGGATTGGATCAAAACTGTGCCGTCTAAGGTGTACACAAAGTTTCTCTAAGATATGACCTAGTGACCTAGTTTTTGACCCAACGTGACTCAGTTTCATAGGGGGTTTAGATATATGGACAATAAACATTTTTACATAGCTTCATTAAGATTGGATCGAAACTATGCTTTCTAGTGTGTACACAATGTTTTTCTAAGATTTGACCTAGTGACCTAGATTTTGACCTCACATGACCTACTTTCAAACTTGGCCTAGAGTTTATGGAGATAAATATTCTGACAAAGTTTCATAAAGATTGGATCAAAACTGTGTCCTCTAGAGCGTACACAAGGTTTTTCTATGATTTGACCTGGTGACCTAGTTTTTGACCCTACATGACCCAGTTTCAAACTCGTCTTACATATTACAAGGATAAACAATCTGACAAAGCTTCATGAAGATTGGATCAAAACTGTGCCTTCTAGAGTGTACACAAGGTTTTTCTAAGATTTGACCTAGTGACCTAGTTTTTGACCCGACATGACCCACTTTCGAAACTGGCCTAAATATTGTGAGGATAAACATTCTGACAAAGCTTCATGATGATTGGATCAGAACTGTGTCCTCTAGAGCATACTCAAGGTTTTTCTAATATTTGACATAATGACCTAGTTTTTGACCGGACA
This sequence comes from Ctena decussata, assembly GCA_963989385.1. Classification (NCBI taxonomy): domain Eukaryota; kingdom Metazoa; phylum Mollusca; class Bivalvia; order Lucinida; family Lucinidae; genus Ctena; species Ctena decussata. The sequence continues at coordinate 74,288,121 of OZ022511.1, read as the reverse complement.
TGACCCAGTTTCGAACTAAGCCTAGATTTTATAGAGATAAACATTCTGACAAAGTTTCATGAAGATTGGATCAAAACTGTAACCTCTATAGCGTACACAAGGTTTTTCTAATATTTGATCTAGTGACCTAGTTTTGACCCGACATGACCCAGTTTCAAAGTTGGTCTGGATATTGAGAGGATAAACATTCTGACAAAGCTTCATGAAGATTGGATCAGAACTGTGACCTCTAGAGCGTACACAAGGTTTTTCTAATATTTGACCTAGTGACCTAGTTTTTGACTTGACATGACATAGTTTTGAACATGGCCTAGATTTTATGGAGATAAACATTCTGACAAAGTTTCATGAAGATTGGATCAAAACTGTGCCCTCTAGAGTGTACACAAGCAAAAGTTGACGGACGTCCGGACGTCCACATGTACGACGGAGGACGGACATCACGGTATCCCAAAAGCTCACCCTCAGCACTTCTTGCTCAGGTGAGCTAAAAACAGATTCTATCTCCCTCGAGCCCCTCCCTCCAGGCAACACACAAACTCCCCACAGTATATTTCCTACCCACATTTCCTATTCACATACACACCAGTGCATTCCTGCCCCTGGCATTTTGTATCAGTGTTCAAAAATTGGCTGTGTTGATTTAATCTACCACTCCCAACAAGTGTGATAACAAAAGGGCCAAGAGGCCCTGAATAACTCACCTGAGCAATTAGCAAGGTGGCTTTTTCTTACATGTCTGAAATGGTCAAAATATGAATATTGGGTCAAAAGTCAGACAATGACCATGACCTCTTGTACTCATAAATCTTTATGTACTCATTAAAACAACCATATACACCATTTTTTAGGCCAAAATCTTCAAAACTTTCAATGAAATATTATGTTCTAGCATTTTCCCATATTTGACCTTGCTGTAAAATTGTCATGCTGTAAAATTTGACCATGCCGCAAAAAAGGTCAGTGTAAACCCAAGGTCATCATTTGAACAGTCTAGGTAGTACTCCATGTTTTGGGATTTCCTCAAAGATAAATCCATTCAAATTGGTGGTCAATGGCTCCAGATACAATTCATTTTTATTGAGAATTTCATATACCTAAGTCCACCTGTATCACTAAAAATGACGCTGAGGTCACCAAAATCTGATAATCTCTGAAGTTTTTCCCTTTGATATATCCATGCTAATTTGTTGAGAATCCACTAATTGTTTCTAGGGATAATGTGGATGCACAGAAATTAAATGCTAAAGCAGAAAATCTAATGTGATCTTGGAAATGTGATCAAAGCCACCTAGACCTAATCAGCTTTTGGCTTTTGGCAGTAATGAATCCATGCTATTTTGTTGAAATTTCACTCACTTATTCCATATATAAAATTAATCGATACAAAGTGCCAAGCTGACACTGATGCAAGTGCCTACATCATAACTAAAACCAAAAAGGTCCCCCACCTCCCCTCCCCAAACATGTTTGTTCCCAGAAAGGCAAGAGTACAGGAGCGTTCTGTGATTTTACTAATATTCACAAATTTGTAATTATTGTCATAGCAATTTGTGGCGTTTCATACAGAATGATAATTATATGTAATAAATAAAAAACTTGTACTCATACAGTCCATCCTCCATTCCATCCTCTGTAAAACACAAAATAAAGAGATGGCTTTTACCTGCAGTTTCATTTTTGGATGGAAAATGTTTGGTTTTATGGTCACATATTTTGTTTCACCTCTACATCTCCTAATGCACATTTTTCTCATGTTTACCTTCTAAAATGTGTACTTCTTTGCACCCAGCATGGAGGCCCTGTATCTTTGAGGGTAAAGTCCTGGCCTACTAGAGTAGCAATACCAGGTACAACTCCCTAGAAGGTGGAAAAATTTCAGTCTGTAAACAGGGTTCCAATCCATAGAGCCATTCATAATCACTCTGTCATTGTCTTCATATGATTGAAATACTATTGATAAGGACATAAAATTAGAAATGATCCATCCATTGTAATGCACCCATGCTCAGGCAGTCATTTTCATAAGTGCAAAATCAGATGCCAACCAAGGAAAAGCAACATTTTCAAATGTTATCATGTTTTCAACTTTACATGTTATACATGTACATACTGTCCCATATTTTTGAATGTTTGCATGACATTTGGAAGTGCATTAGAATTTGATATAAATGGTTATTTTTTTCACACCCAAAACGTAGGATTTCAGAAGCCAACTCACTTAATGACCCAAAATGTAGCATTCTGTATCTGGACTTAAATCAGAATTGCACATCCTTGTTTATAATCATGTAAGTTGTAGACAAAATCTATCATATACATGTAGTTTAAAAAAGAGGTGCTATTATGGCCAGCAGGTCCACCATGTATTCCTGCCAGTTTAAAATAAACAAATTTGGTGGTTTCCTGTTTGCTTTCCTAGAGAAAGAGGTCTTTTTAAAATGTGGTATACTCTTGGATAAAACGATGTCTCAAAATTAATTCCTTAAATAGTTGACCCCTATTGAAAGGGGAGAAACATAACCATCATCAAAATTATAGACACATCAATAACTATATGTTAACCAAAAATCTGGGCCCAGTTGTTCAAAGCATTGTTAGCCTAACGAGCTCGTTAAGAGGTCAACTCGTTAAGTGTTTAACAACTCTATAGCCAAATATGTTGATATTTTTTGTTGAAAAAATGTGAGAAGCTTTTGCAGTGCAAAAGCTTTTCCCATTTTTTTCAACAAAAAATAGTGGCGTTTTTGAGATATTTACTTTTAAAATTTTAACGTCTCATTAACTAACGATGTCGTTAGTTTTGAACAACCGGGCCCAGGTCTCTAGGTCAAACGGTTCAAAAGTTGAAAAAATGTCAATTTAACAAAGGAGCATAATTTAGTCAACTATTTACTAAATCAGCCCAAAAGTTAATCTGGTAATCTTCACCTTAGCCCCTAGCTTTATGCCAAATATGATTATCCTAGCTTAAGAAGATGGCACTATTTGTTCCTCTTCTTCAGAACTTAAGACTGTCTTTATTTTCTTATTTGTTTTTATTTCTTGGACAACTTTGCGTTTTAATAAATTTAACACTTCAGTATTCTTAATTTCCTTATCGTTTATGACCACCGACAGAACTACTGAGAACTCTTCATCAGCAGCAGTGGCAGCAACACCTTCCAAAGCACTCTGACAGAATTTAATGTAACATTCTGGAATCTTTTTCCGATCAACTGTTAAATCTGCAAAAGAAAAGAAAAAAAGGTTTAATAAGAATTCTAACACATGACGTTAACATTTTCCCAAATGAACAAGTAGATAGCGGCATCGTATGAAAATCTGTGACAATTCACGTTGCTAACATTCAGATATGCCAATTTCCTGCCTTTATGACGTCAGATGTAAACCTTTGCTTCTATCAATGTGCACCTAAAACTAGTCCTTTAGAAAATGTTGTCATGTACTTGCATTTTCATTGTGTATAATGTTAGAATCAAAATAATTTTTGCGAAAACATGTATTGGCAAGAGCCTATCACACAGAGCTTCCAAGTACCTCTATAGCCTTTGTATTTCAGGTCTTTAGGCAAACTTTTATTTCATCGGTCAAGTAGATCAAAGGTTTACTGTTAGCCAGCAATTTCTCTAGGCCCATTTGTTCCTACTGTTACATCAAGCTGCTGACCCTGCTGAGAGTTTTATGGCCTCCTGCCACAACATTAATTATTATCAGTCTGTGTATTATCAGAAACTGTGTTTTGCTTGCAGAAACAAAGCTGGATAGAATATACGCATTTTTCATTTAAAGGATTAAAAATGGAAATAACAACGAAAATATAATAATAAGTCTTTCAACTGGTATATTTGAAGAATGTTTTAGGATACTACATGATGTTCCAATCACATATGCACTGGCAATGAGCCATGTCATGAGAAAACCTGTCCTCAGGGTATCCGACCCGGTAAGACACAAACTAGCCTGCTTTGACAGATAGACTAGCCAAAGGCTTGTAATTTGAAATTAAGAAACTACAGGGATTATACTGTCTATGCAGCGAACAAGAAAGGCATTGATCAGCCTGCGTGGATGCGCAGCTGATCTAGGCCATTTGCTGTTCGCATATTCAGAAAGCAGGTTTTCTTATGAGAAATTACTTCTAAGGGGGTGCTATAAAACAGCCATCTTATCTCATCTTAATGACTTGCCCCATTCCTGAATGACCTGAATGACCGCTCTGCTTTGATATTATTAGATAAGGTTGTAAAGGAGTCTGGAGAAACCGACCAATCAGCTAACTTTTTGCCTAAAGACCTGAAATTAGACCTCAAAGCTCTGTGTGATGTGCTACTAACAAATGTTGTTGGGAAGATGCGAATATTCATTCACTTCAGCTTCACCACCGTGAATAAATATTTCGTGATATGCCCTTCATCAACGTGTTAATCAGCATTAATTCTACTGAGGCAGTGATGCATAATGGGCCACGAGCTATATTTCATGGCTTAGTGATTTTGCCTTAATATATCTCAAAGACTACTTGATATATAAAAATGATACCCTGGGGAAATAAGTCTTGATAACTCGATGTTTGACATGAAACTGGCAATAAATCACATTGACCTATATCAAATGATCCTGTGATTTGACCTTATATCTTGAAGAGTATTTGAAATATAAATTCAATGCATTTGATTTGCCTTAGGTGAATCTATTTCAGAGAAACACTGTTCATACTTCCCTGAACAAGACTCGGTCACATGACATGGTTGGTACCCAATGTCACAAGTAAACCAAAAACAATGCCATTGGCCCTTGTAAGTCTATTTGACATCATGTCATGCTGATGGCTGTTAAATGTAAGTGGATTATCTGTTGGTTAAGGACAGTTTCTATCATATTTTACAAATGTTGCTCTTAAAAATCGAAAATGATGCTCAAAATGATTTTAAAATTTAGGATCTTACATGAGTGGTCATTTCATATGAAATTTATGAAACCAGACTTCAGGGAATTAAATAAATTTCATATGAAATGACCAAGAGTGTAAGATCCTGATGATCATATGCCCTTTAAACTTGGATTTTAATGCCTTCCAACTGAACATTATTTCAATAAGAAAATACATTGCTGACATGGACATTTTTAATGACGATACATGTTTGCGCCAAAGTGTACACATGGTCATACATTTTTATGACACCACATTATCACCTGAATAACAGCGACCTCATATGATAACTAATTATAATAGAGAAATATCTAAAGATGAAGAACGTATGAACAACAAGACCTGTCCCCGTACAGGATAGCTCGCCTGCAGTGCCTTGCCCTTCAGATAAAAAAAACTTTAATGTAAAACTTTAAAGTGTGATGCCAACGCCCACGCCGACGTCCAAGTGACAACATTAGCCCTCTGTACTTCCGTACAGGCGAGCTAAAAAGGGTCCCGTTCAAATGTGATAATGACTCAGTATGACACAATGTTTGACCTGAAACTAACAGAAGATGACAGTGACCTATATTTTATGTTCCATTGATTTTTGCCATATATTTTGAAGACTATTTGATAAATGAGAATCATTGTTTGGGATAATCACTCAGTAAGACCAGATGTTTTGATATGAAACTAACAGTAGGTCACAGTGGCCTATATTTCATGGTCCAGTGATTTTTGCCTCATACTTCTAAAACCGTTTTCATGGATTTGCATTATACTTGGATTCATGATATTGGCTAGTATTGGCTGACCATTTGAGTGACCTCATACTTATATTAGGTCAGTCTGACATATATTTCATGCTCCACTGATTTTAGTCAATATCTCTAACAATATTTAATGGATTTGCATCATAGTTGGCTTAATGCATTGGGCTGACACTATGAGTGACCTCATATTAATTGCAGGTCAAAGACCTGTACTTCATGGCCCAATGATTTCAGCCAGTATCTCTTAAACTTTCTTATTGGCATGCACTATGTGTAATGATACATGTATATTCAGATACAGTGATTAGCCTCATGTCACTTCTACGTCACTGTGACAAATAGTTCACATTTCATTGATATTGTCTTGCAATATTTTATAGGTTTGAATTATTCTTAGGAGAACTGTTTATTCTTTCACTGCAATCGAACTCTTTCACTTGGTCTTTATTTAACTTGTGTTTGTTAAAGTCAAGCTCCCTTAAGTTGTGTTTTATTGTATTCAGACAATTCTTGTATTATATGAGGTCCCTGTTATTCGGTGGATAATGCTGTGTCATAAAAATTGTATGACCAAATTTGTAATAACATGTGCTTTTTACTGAAATAATTTTTATTTTGAAGGTGATAAAATCACATTTTAAAGGGTCATAAAGAATGTTACAGTCATGGTCATTTAATATGAAATTTATGAATCTCTCTGAAAGTTCATTCAATAAGTTTCATATGAAATGACTGTTAGTGTAAGATCCTCTATAAGGAACAAGAATTCCGCAGAATGCAGTGTCTCGCCTGTCAGCGCTTTGTGAAACTGACCTAAACGCAAAAACTCAATGAAAGTTTACGCCGCCGCCCCAGCCGACACCGGAAAAGCAATACCTATGTCTCACTTCTGTTCGCAGGCGAGACAAGAAGTGTTGCAATGTAGTTAAATATGAATGTGAAGTAATTGCTACTGATAATATGCCAGATTTAAGGATCAGAAAGAAACATACCTAAAAAATCATCAATGCGTTTTACATGCTCAGGATATTGTTGAGCAGCATCTGCCAGAGATTCTGTCTTGGTGATGTCAATAAAGAGAGTCTCAAGCAGCCTCTTCTTTTTTAGACTCTGGATTTCTTTGACAACTTCTGTTAATTCTTTGATATTGCCAGCTGCTTTCCTCATAAAGTGTATCTTACTTTCATCTGTCAGGCCTTGTAAACTCTTAAAGATCTGCAAATTGGTCCAATATTGAGATTTTTAGTGTGACTTTGCAAAGCAAAGACGGTCATATGCATTAAACTTCGTGTGCGTCCATATGAGTGTGCGCGTTCAAGTGGGCGTGCACATCTGCCTTTGTTGCATTTAGGGTTTTTCCAAAGGACTTGTTTGAGGCTGACAATCAACGAAGTAAACGTATATCAGACCTGATGTAGGTGCAAAATGTTAAATGATTATTCTATAAGTTAGGGGATAATTGTATTCAAAATTTCATGTGGGGAGGTAAATCGTAAGTTTTATAGTCGCAAATTTTATTTTACGGCGAAGTGTGAACATAAAGCTGACGATTTACCTTCCAATAACGGCCATATGACAATTTTTAAAACACTAATCCCCATTCTACTGCACTTTTCATATTTTCACCTTTCAAAGTGTGCTACTTTGCACCCATAGCAAACGCTTTCAGCAACGTAAAATCATATGTCAGCCAGTTAGAAGCAACGTTGTGTAATGACGTTGGATTTCTGAAAGTATATCTCAGGATATACTGTCGCAAATTTTTGACGTTATCCAATCAGACGTCGCGTAACATACATAAGTACAATAGAATGAATATTGATAAAATGTAAAATGGAAAACCACAATCACTAGCAGTCTGGTGTGTGTTTACATAAATCTTAATGAAGCAGTGTTGTCTGAGTCTGCAATGTTTGCATTGGCATAATAGCTGTTTCAATGATCTGACTTGATCATAGTGACTGCACAGTAATGTCTAGCCCCACCTGGCATCATGATCACATAATTTAGTGCACTTTCATTTTTCAGATGCCTAAACCCATTACAGTTTATGGGCATAATTGTATGGATGAGAGTGCATAGCTAACAAGGTTTATATGACACCCTTCAGATATCATAAAAGGAAACCGTTGACGAGTGTGAATATTTAACAATATATGCACGCTCAAGACCATGAACACTGCAATAGCTGTTCCCATAGTTTTATGCAGGAAAACTAAAACCCTTCCTTCATGTTATGTCTCCATATATATAATATACAACTATATACCTGTATTGGGAAGCTTTTCCCACATCCATGCAGCGTGGAGTAGGCATGGAACATATCCTCCACCAACCTGAACATTTCATGTGGCATCTTGACCACCATTGCCACTGTAGAAAGACTTGTTAGAGGGATTTTCTAAAAATACACAGACAAGATCATGCATGAATGATAATCAAAATCATAGGACATGCCAGAAAAGACACAAATTATTGAAACTTCAGGAGATTTATCATAAGATGCTTGAAAACTATTGTAACTTAATTTGACTAACACATCAGATTATAGAGTAGAGAAAAGATGTTACTATAAAATGTTTTCAAAGGTTAGCTAATAGGGAAGATTCCATATGTTCACTGGTTATCTCATTCATGAAGATTCCATACATTCATTGGTTCGGTTGTACCAGTTCCATGTAGTAAAAGGGATGTTCATAAAGTTGCATATTCATTGCTTATCTAATACAGTAAGATCCCATACATTTCATATTTGGTTAGGAGGAAGTAACTCCAAATTAACATATAAATCTGATGGATGAGAAAAAATATGTGTCAGCTCATTTCATGACCTATTCATTTATTGGTATGAAATTTCTAAACCTACACCCAAACAGGACTAAAAAGCAGATCATGGTCAGCAAATGATGCTCGTGCTGCATGCACACTGTCGTAATCAAAATAAACTTTTGTTAAATTGCAGTCTCTTGGAAATAAATGGATGGATGACTTGCGATTTCATGTCCTTCTATCAGAATGACGGGATGATGTTAATGAAAGGTTGTGTTTAATGGATGATGGCACTCGGTCACCCCTGTTGAACTTGTTGTGAAATATACCAATAAAATCACCATGTGACAAAAACAGAATCATGCTAACTTTCCTGTGTAATTTATAAAACATGATAAAGACTTGTTTCATAAATTCTCAAGAAACACCAATTAGTATGTGCACGCATGGTTCGTGTACATGTAATTTTCCTATAAGATTTATCCACTTTACACACCTTTGTCTCTATTTCGGTTAGCATCTTAGAGATGGCCCCAAGTGAACCATCTGTCACCTTTCGTGCCTGATATATCTTATCCTGAAAAAAAAACGAATCAGGAATTGTAATATGTTTTCCTGAAACTGCTGCTTCTGGTCTAGTCTATTCATAACCTTGGGAGGTCATTAGGGCACCATAAATAACTTTATAACAATCTCATCAAATTTGCTTCAGAAGTTTTTAAGTTAATTATTGCCAATACACAATTTGTAACAAACAGACTGAAAGACAAACAGATGGCTGGACAATGTGATTTTAATATGCCACCAAAAGTTCCTCTGTGTGTGTGGGGGGGGGGGGGGGGGGGGGGAGGCATAAAATGAAAAGAATCAACATATTACATGACCACTATTTGGTGGATGGGTATAAAAGATTCAAGAATATACTCACTTGTAATGTGAATTCCAATGTTTGGCTTTTGAAGTTATGGCTATTGCCAATCTGTATAGCTTCTTCTTTAGTCAGGTTTAGATAAATGTGCACATTGATGTTTCTGAAAAACATTAATTAGATATTCATTATACATAAATGTAGGAAATGGTTTATGTCTTTATAATGAATGATTAAGAAGAAACGGGCAATGTAAGAGGCTGTCTGCAGCTGCCATTGTAATGATGTAGTATGCAAATTGGTGTTACACCAGCTTAAAAAGTTAAATCAAAGTGTGACCTCATTTACTCGAATCTGACGTGCGAATGCTCTAGCCTAATGTAAGAAGAGAAAACAACATTTAAGATCTTTTTGAAAGAAATTCAGACAAAATTGCCATAAAGAGCTGCTGTTTGCTTCAGTGACAATATAAATGGTATCAGACAGTCACTATTGAAATGATACAATTTTAGGTCAACTGAGCATGTACTGCTCAAGGTGAGCTATTGTAATTGATATTTGTCTGTGGTCCATCTGGCCGTCCTTCTTCAACAATTTCTTCAAATGACATCTCCTCATAGACCAGTAAGGCAATTTCAAAATAATTTCACACAAATGTTTCTGTGGAGGCCTTGAACCAAAATTATTGCATAAAAAGCAGTGCCGAGAGGTATTAACAGCCGTGCATCAATCGGCGAAAAGCCGTGTTTCAACAAGGGTTGGACACGCGCTGTAGATGCACGATGACAGAACTTTCATTATGCTTGTGCCGGGCCACTAAAAAATATCCGCCATGCAACTTTGTCTCTCCGATTCTTTGTTTCTCCGGTTTTAGTCGAATTACAAAAAATTGGTGGTGCGCTACCTAAGTATGTCTATAAGACGTCATCATGCCTTTGTAATCTGACGTCATCATCGTGACTTAGGTTTAAAGCGATGTTGTTTACCTTCTTAAGATGCCAAATAAAGAGTAAATAAGTATTAAAGAAAACATGCATAGATCTCAAGCTTTCAGCAATCAAGAACTGCAGGATGGTATATGGATGGATCAGGCTTGTTCTGCATGGAAATTATTGCTCATGGTATCTGCTTTTTGTTTATTAATTTGCAATCTATTTGGCATCAACTACAGCCACCATCTTGGACAATTTTCCGAAATATTGAGGTTGACTAGAATGATGGCGGCCATTTTGAATAGCTGAATGCTCTTGGGCCGGGAAGACGAATATTAGTAAGAAGATGTACCAGCGCGTTGGCTGTCAAACCGTGACAAAATAAAGTGCCAAGTTTTTTCTCAAATTTTAACGAATAATTCGTTGGATTTATGCAATAACAGCGATCAAACGTTTGTTTTAAATGCATTAACATTTGCCAGGTCCCTCGGGAGATGTTGAAAACCTCGGCCTTCATGTACATTCCACATATAAAATTTCAAGATCCTAGCATAAGCGGTTCTTGAGTTTCCTAACTGCTAAAATGCGTGTGGGATAGACAGACTGACAGACGGGCGGACAGGCCCAAACCAATATGCCCCCTTAACTTCTCCGAAGTCGGGGGCATAATAAATCTTAGAATGACACAGAGGACACAGTCATGAAACTTTATCAGAATGTTTATCTTAATGAAATCTAGACCAATTATAAAACTGGGTCATGTGGTGTCAAAAATTGATCACTATGTCAAATCTTAGAAAAACCTTGGGTACACTCTAGAGGGCACAGTTATGATCCAATCTTCATGAAACTTTGTCAGAATGTTTATCTTTATGAAATCTAGGCCAAGTTTGAAAGTGAGTAATGTTGGGTCAAAAACTAGGTCACTATGTGAAATATTAGAAAACCCTAGTGTACACTCTAGAGGGCACAGTTATGATCTAATCTTCACGAAACTTTGTCAGAATGTTTTTGTCTCCAACAAATCTAGACCAAGGTTCCAACTGGGTCATGTTGGATAAAAAAATAGGTCACTTTGTCAAATCTTAGAAAAACATTTTGTACACTCTAGACGGCAAAGTTATGCTCCAATCTTCATGAAACTTGTCAGAATGTTTATATACAAGAAATCAAGACCGGTTTAAACTGGTTCATGTGGTGTCAAAAACTAGGTCATTAGCTTAAATCTTAGAAAAACCTTAGGTACACAATAAAAGGTTCATTTTCAATTGAATCATTGTGAAACTGTCTGTCGTACATATGGTTGTCTCTGAGGTTAAGGTCACAGGATACTCAGGTGAGCGATCCAGGGCCATCATAGCCCTCTTGTCCATAAAACGTCGCTTTTTCTAATGGCGAGATCGTGACGTTTTAGTGCAAATTTGCTTATAAAAAACGATTTTAGTGTCATATGATAAATAGAATCTTGCATTCGTGCTCATGTATTATTGAATTTATTAAACTCGTTGGTGAAAATGATAAGATGCTCGGCAGAGCCTCGCATCTTATCGTTTTCACCAACTCGTTTAATAAATTCAATAATACATGAGCACTCATGTAAGATCCTCTATTTCCCCGACTGACTGATATGAATTTTATGACATGAACTTTATTGAAATAGACCCAGCAGTTTCAGAGAAGAAGTCCTTCGAAAATTTGGCTACCATTCTATGAGCTACCCCAGAGCCGTTGGCTCAGGACATCTAAAACATTCAAAGTCTGAAAAGGGCATCAAAAATACAGTTTTTGCTTTCAAAAGGGCAAACGTACATCTTCAGCGCCTGAAACAAGATAGAGTGCTTAAAACTGTGGGAGGAGAAACTGTGGGAGGAGAGTCAATTATACAAAGTGTATTTAGGCTTCATTGACAGAAAGATGGACAGGGATTTAAGGTTTCTGAAGATCTGAAATGGGGATGCACCAAACTCACAAATAGGAGAAGTAATGTAAAGATGCAGTACCATTTATTTAAGACAGAAATAGAACAGTTGCACTGCCAATTTACCCTAAGATAGTTTCCAGGGCCTTGTCTTCTTCAATGGCCTCTGCTGCAGCCTGTCTGAGGTGATTCCCCCCTAATGTGAAGAATTTATATGAAAGTAAATCATCAGAGCGGAACTGCTCTTTTGTCTTTATCTGCAAAATAAACAAAGAAACATTTAGGATCATATTGATGGCTGCTATTTTTTGGTCACAATACTTTTTGGAAGAGACATACCCCAAGGTGATATTCCAGGACAATGCTGAGTTGTGATGGAAGCTGTGCGGGAGTTTGGCTTCACTCACCCTATAGGCCCCAGCAGCTTCCACCTCTTTCCCTGACAGAAAAAAAACACCTTCGGGGCTGTAGATTTGAGGAGGATGATGAGCTAGCTATTCTCCCAATATAGCCCCCGACCACCTCACCTCTTTCCCATGCTGAAAAAACACCTTTCGGGCTAGAAATTTGAGGATAATGATGAGCTAACTGCTGCTGTGGAGGGCTGGTTAGGGGACCAATATGTTGAGTTTCAGTGGCTATCAAAGTAGGTGGAACAAGTGTGTAAAGTTTGAAGGAAACAAAGCCAACTGACTTATATTACCTGGTGCCACATAGCTTGTGACTTACCTTTATGCATAGTTTGTGACTTAATGTATCTTAATGGCACATGGTTTAGGCAGTAACATGATAAAAATTTGATACGAAGTTTACCAAAATGACAGACCCTTCAACTAAAATTATCCCTACTATATATTCTAATGCACTTACGAATGTAACGCTACGTCTGATTTGATAAGTTCAAAATTTTACGACAGTATATCCAGCGAAAAACTGTAGGAAAACCAATGCCATTACGTAACATCGGTTCTCATTGGTTGACGTCTGGTTTTACGTCCCTGAAAGTGTTTGCTATGGGTGCAAAGTAGCACACTTTTAAAGGTAAAAAATTGAAAAGTGCATTAGAATTGGGATAATTGTATTGAAAATTTGTTATTTTTGGAGGTAAATAATCGGTTTTATGGTCGCACATTGCATTTTCTGGCTCTTCTAGCGGTCGCTGTAAAATGAAAACTGCGACCATAAAGCCGACGATTTACCACCCAAAATGACAATTTTGAGTACAGATATATTTACCCCTTTAGTGTGACCAGATTACACTTTGAAGCATAAGGGTTACACTATTGCTCTAGGGGCTTTCTATTGTCCTTTATAGTATAGGACCAAATGACACCGTAACCTGCATAATAAAATACAGTTAGGCTTTTTTTGTTATTCAAAGTTACATATTTACACTTTCCGCTGGCTTCCTATATGTAAACCTTGTAGAGCAATTAGCTTCAGACACTGCTGAACAACAATTGATCATGTGATGTTGTCGTCAAGCTACATATCTGCAAAGGAATGTCTTGATTGGTTTGTTAACTTTTCTCTGACCCATATTTTGCATGTTCTACACTAACTGCACAGAAAACGTCTAAGAATAAAGTGCAACTATAAGAATGAAAATTCATTTTGGTGTTTTACAGGTTTCCCTTATAGTGTGAGACAATGTGACACCACCAGCAGCATTTATAAAATTTAGTTCTGTTTTAGAGTAGTCAAAGTGAAATAAATAGTTTATACTAGACCTCATCATTGTCTAAAAGGACAGGCAGTACACTGGCCACTGGGGATGGATTTTTCATGATTCTTCCTTTAATCATCTCTACCTATAACAGATAAAAAATATTTGTGAAGGTACATGGTTGAAAGTTTTTGTTTGCTGTTTACACCAGTTTTACTCCTGAATGTACTTTATAATGTCTTCATGGCGCACAGCTGAGGTAGTGTAATTACTGCTTCCAGTCAAAGTTTACTGAGTAGTTGAAATGGAATACACAGGTGTTAAGACAGTTCCATATCATTAATCTACCAGTACTTTTACGAAGTTTGAAAAAACAGTTAATCCTGACTTATATGCTTTAGATTTTGGAAGTCTCTGTAGTACATGCTGACAAAATGAATTTGAAAATCAAAAATTATTTTGTGCTTCCATGCTTGCTATAATAATTTTTATGAGCTTTATAACCCTTGAAACTGTTTATAATTCAGGATTTTTTCTGCTCATATCCCACCAGAAAGAAGTCTTGACTTCCAGGCCATCAGATTTTGAACACCCAGATAGATTTTGGGAATACCATATTCATCCTATTAAATGCCCGAGGACATTGCTTTTCTTGAGAGTGGATCATTATTTAGAGCTTATAGAGTAGTAAATGATCATATGCCAAAACACTTGTAATAAACAATATAAAGGTGAACTGCCATACTTACAGTTGAAGCATATCTACTATTTTCCTTTATTTATACTGCTCAAAATAAGTAAGGGATATTAAGACATTTAAAGGCAGGATTTCTTAACCCCCGGTAGAGGATTAGCTACCTGTATCAGACAATAAGTGGGCGTGGCTTAGCTACTGTGCAAATTAGCCCCATACCTTTTTTTTCATTGGCCCCAGAACATTGAAACTTCATCAATGCATGCACCTTACCACTCCAGGTCACCTCCAACAAAACTAGGTCACTTTGACCTACTTTCATGAAAAGTTCTGCATATTTAGTTTTTGTCTGCAGCCGCATATCTCCCTTTTCATAGGCCCCAGAACTTTGAAACTTCATCAGTGCATGCACCTTACCACTCCAGGTCACCCCCAGCAAAACTAGGTCACTCTGACCTATTTTCACCAAAAAGCGTTTTCACGACTGTCGAAGCGCCAACGGGGTCCAAATAATGGCCGTGGCCACCTAGTGTATTTATTTATTTTTGCCTCTCTTCTCAAAAGGGTTCAGCTCTTCGAGGAATGTTAAAAAGTGGACCCTATTTGAAGACCTCAGGCCTGGATCCAGACCATCAGGTACAGGTAGGGCGCTGGAGAACTTGTGGGACTGGGAGTTGGCGAAATGTATGTGTATGTGGGGGAGGGGGAGAGGGTTGAAGATATATGACATAATTAGGGCTCATTTGCTGAGAATTTTTTATAGTGTCTTCTTTGCCTTGAAATATGTGTTGCCTGTCTCATTAGAATCACCTCCGAGCGGCGATTCTAAAGAGATGTTGTAATCACAGTAAGACATTTTGTTACTTCAATATACATATTGTAGTTTCACACCTAATTTCATAGGCTTCTGAAAGTCATGCTGTCATTGCAGTATTCTGCAAAAAACACACACACCGCAAAACAGTATCAGGAAGGTCTGGTATGCTACATACCCACTGGCCGTTAACTTCTCTGCATAGCATTTCCTGGGGAGGATTTCTTAATTGCATCAGTTGTACATTGAATTGTCCTGAAAAAGAGTGAAACTATAATTGAATTAAAGCTGAGTAATGCAAAAAGCCATGTAGGTCTGGCTCACAACTGATTTCCAGCAGAAGTTTGCTGAAAGGGCTTTGTTCATATACCCAAGACGGTTTTCAGGGCAATATATGGTATATGTTAGGTTAATCATATTTATTGTTATAATCCTGAGTTCATAGTTATTGAGTGGCTAACATCATGTTACAGAAATCATATGATCACATGTTTAATAATAACTCTTGTTTACCGATCTGTACTATATCATGATACGTATTGTCTGTGACAATTTTCTTTATGAAATAATGTCCATTTCTCAAGCTGTATATTCCCATTTAAAACAGTCATGCGCATGTTTAACATACTGTATTAATCTCTATAAACACACCTGCTCTAATAAACGGCCCCTGCCTCTTTGCCAAAAGTGATGTGATATTAACACGTATGAATTCCTGTTTGCTCCTTTGAATGAGGTACCTGTTTGAACTAGAGGTGGCAGTAAGCATGGCTTACTAAATACCCCCAGCATTTAACAGTTAGGCATGAAGCTTTGTCATTTAAGTTTTACATTTACACAACATAAATGTTATGGCAACTACAAGTGCACATCTATATACCAATATCTGTTCACATATTTAATATCAGTCAAACGGTTTAGGAGAAGTAGCGACAACAAACTGTTTTCCAAGACTACAAAGGGGCACAACAAAGCTGGAAAACCCTTTTGAGAAAACAGAGCAACATGTGCCAACTCTTTCTTCTGCTGTATCTGTGCACCAAATCTGAATAAAATGGAAGTGAAAATGGCATAGAAAACTTCAAACTAGGGCAAAACATATAAAAAAGGGACATAACTCATGCAAAAAGGGTTAATGTACATCTTCATACCAATATGTGCTCGCATACTTAATTTCAAGAAAATCCGTCAAATGGTCTTGAAGTAGTAGCGATAACAAACTTTTCTTACGAAAACTACAAAGGGACATAACTCAGCAAGAAAACCTTTCCGATAAAACTGAACAATATGTATCAGCTCTTTCCATATGCTGCATCTAGTAACCCAATTTGAATAAAATGGAAGCAAAAGAGGCAAAAACCCTATAAAATAGTCCCAAAATATCAAAAAGGGGCATAACTCAGGCAAAAAGGGACAGAATTTAAAATCAAAACCCTAATGCACATCTTCATACCAATATCTGTTCACATACTTAATTTCAAGAAAACCCGTCAAACCATCTAGGAGGAGTTGCGAAAACAAACTTATTCCACGAAAAATACAAAGGAGCATAACTCCGCAATAAAAACCTTCCAGGAAAAATTGAAAAATACGTATCCACTATTTTCTTATGCTGCATCCATGGACAAAATTTGAAACAAATTGGAGCAACTTTGATGCAAAAACCTTATAAAATAGGGCAAAAAAATATCAAAAAGGGGCATAACTCAGGCAAAAAAGGGCCGAATTTAAAATCAAAACCCTAATGCATATCTTCATACCAATATCTGTTCACATAGTTAATTTCAAGAAAACCCGTCAAACCATCTAGGAGGAGTTGCGATAACAAACTTATTTCACGAAAAATACAAAGGGGCATAACTCCGCAATAAAAACCTTCCAGGAAAAATTGAAAAATACGTATCCACTATGTTCTTATGCTGCATCCATGGATACAATTTGAAACAAGTGGAGCAAATTTAATGCAAAAACCCTATAAAATAGGGCGAAAAATATCAAAAAGGGGCATAACTCTAGCAAAAAAGGGCCGAATTTAAAATAAAAACCCTAATGCACATCTTCATACCAATGTCTGTTCACATACTTAATTTCAAGAAAATCTAGGATGAGTTGCGATAAAGTTATTTCAAGAAAAATACAAAGGGGCATAACTCCGCAATAAAAACTTTCAAGGAAAAATTGAAAAATACGTATCCACTATTTTCTTATGCTGCTTCCACGGACAAAATTTGAAACAAATCGGAGCAAATTTAATGCGTTGCGGACGGACGGACGGATGGAAGGACGGAAAGACAACGTCAAAACAGTATACCCCCCACAAACACAGTTTGCGGGGGGTATAATAATTAGCGTCTACTCTTAAAAAAAAGGAATTTGCACCTAGAAAAGCAACTCTTTCTTGGAAGAGTTGACCTATACTGAAAGGAGAGGCAAAAATAGTAGAGTTGCTTCCTCTCCAATTATACCCATTCCGTGATACTGTTGGCAGTGCCTGATTTACTACAATTTAGACCCTAAATAATGCCCCTTTCATAAAATGCAATGTCCCTGAGTTGTTTCATAGGATTAATATGGTACATGTTTCCTCTTATGACGGCAATTTTCACGAAACCCCATCTGACCGCCTGACATGTCTGGTAAAATTTCATTTGGTCTGGTAAAAGTCTGCAGAATTTTCAAGTGCATTTTAATAAAAAAAATAATAATGAGACTGGTATTGAAGGAAGTATTTCTTTCTCTCTTTAAGAACACAGAGAGAGCAATATAGGCCCACTTGGGCCTTAATTGTTAACTTCATCCAACTGGTAAGCAGGGGCCCCTGTAGCTCAGTAGATTAAGCACTGGCATGCTGGTCTTGCCACCTGCGTTGGATTTAGACTGGCAGCCTGACCTTCCCATTGTCCTGATATGACTGAAGTACTGTTGGAGAAGACGTCAAATCACAAATGCAGTTGAATGAGCTCCCAAAGTAAGTGTTCCCAGTATGTCGGCTTTACAAATGTATCTTGACTTTCTTACCCACAAACTTCTCTTTCATTTGCTGTGACTGTGTCTCTAGTTCAATAGGAGGCTGAGGCTGTTCGGTTGGCTTTTTTGTGCTACTTCCTGTAAAAAAGTAAAATATGTTATAGCCAGTGCCTCACAAAGACACAGTCAACACTGTGTTCAGGAGGTTCCCCACAGATTTTAAACTGAGACCATTAACTATTTGATTGTAATCTCCATTTGTCCAACATAAAATCTGTCTCTGATCCTTATAAAGAATAAAAGTCTAAAGGCCAAACATCCTCCAATGTATGAACATATCAGTAATGGGGATATTTGATTTTGAAAGGATTCATGCCTACAAGAGTAAACTGATGATCCCAATATAATATGATGCACATCAGGTAAAGATAACAATATCATGACTGTTTTATAAAAAATTGTTGAAAACTGAAGGAGTTGAGGACACAAGATTTTCTATGGACAGATATATAGATTAAAGGGATGTAATTCTGTCAGAAAAGGTCCAGTCCTGACTCTGTTAGAATATGATCCACGTCAAGTGGTGATAGCAGTATCCTGATTTTTTTTTTACAATTGAAGGAGTTGATATCACTTTTTATCATATATTTACTAGAAAATACGTTCTTTTTACATATGCGATACAGGCAAATTTTAAGAGTAACTACACTTCAGGAACCGACTGAATAACTACTGGGGGTTTAGAATTTCATGCACATATCAGGACTGCATATCTCGAAGGCCGTATCATTCCAAAAATAGTCAAAACCCATATCACCGACTTCCTAGGTAGAAAAACAGGGCCTCTTAGTGCTGTTGTTCAACATGTAGTTGATCTCACAAATTTTTATCCAAAACACCTGTATTTATTGTATGATTATGTATGAGCATTAGAATGAGGGTCAAAAGTTTCAGGACTAGTAAATTAAATCAAATTTTGTCTCCAGCCTATATAAGATGACGCTGTAAGAACTCAATATTTACCTTCTACAGCTGGCTTTTTACGTACTCCCACATCTGGCTTTTTACATTTTCCTCCAGCTGGCTTTTTACCTACACCATGTTCCCAGATCTGTTTCAGGAAAAGAGTATTTGAGTTACATCCTTCAAATGCCTTTGAAAATTCATTGGAGGCATGGAACTGAAGCCTATTCATCCGCCTTCCTGTATTCTTTCCACTGAAAGTTAGCTGTAAAATGAAAAGTAGTTGTTAGTGTATTTAAACATTAAAGTGTCATATAAAATGGCAATTTTCAGCCCCAACGATTGTTGAATTTACTGGCTTGTCTGCATCATGTTTCCTGAACACATGTACTGATGAGCCATGGTCTAGAATGTTGATATACTCAAGTGATAAAAATGAAAGGTAAAATCAATGGCTCATGAAAATAGGGCATATGAAAAGAGAGATATGGACTTGACCTCCAAAACTAAATATGAAAGTAGGTCACAGTGATCTAGTTTTGTTGAAGGTGACCTGGAGTGGAAAGATGTATGCATTGATAAAGTTTCAATGTTCTAGGGCCTATGAAAAGGGAGATATGGGGCTAGCTTCAACAACTAAATATGTGACCTGGGGTGTTAAGGTGCATTCACAGATGAAGTTTCAGTGGTCTGGGGCCTATGAAAAGGGAGATATAATTTCATTGGGGTGACCTGGAGTGGTAAGGTGCATGCTCTGATGGAGTTTCACTGTAATGGGGCCTATGAAATATGAAGCTGCAGATGAAGACTAAATATGTAGTACTATTTTCTAAAAGTAGGTTGGTTGGTTGATTTGATGCTTAACGTCCACGGTACTAAGGTCATGTCGGGACGGTCACTTAACCTAACCACACTATTCCTGGGCAGGCTTAGACCTCCTAAGCGGTTAACCAGTACTAAGTGCACATACTTTCGCCAGTAACTGACAACTGCCCTTCTTGAATCAGCGGAAGGAGAAACGAAAGTATGTGGCCAGACCGGGATTCGAACCCAGGACCTCTGACTTACGAGTCAGGTGCCCTACCGATTGCGCTATCCGGCTAAAAGTAGGTCACAGTAATCTAGTTTTATGGGAATTTTAGTGGGGCATATTATGAAATTTTAAATATGTGGTATTTTTTGTGAAACTGAAAGTAGGTCACAGTGACCTACTTTTGTTGGGGTGACCTGTAGTGGTAAGGTTCATGCACTGATGGTTTCCATGTTCTTGGGCCTATGAAAAGTGAGAAATGGGGCTGACCTCGATAACTAAATATGTGTTTTTCTTTTGTGAAAATAGGTCACAGCCACGTAGTTTCAGTTTCGTTGGTGGTAGTGGGGGGTGGGGGGGTGACTTGGAGTGGAAAGGTGCCTGCACAGATGGAGTTTCAATGTTATTGGGCCTATGAAAAGGGAAATATGGGGCTGCAGTTGAAAACTAAATACCAGTGCTTTTTCGTGAAAGTAGGTCACAGTGATCTAGTTTTGTGGGAGCCAATTGGAATTTGTGTGGGGCATATTGTGATGAAGTTTGAAGGTTCCAGGGTCTATCAAACTCAAGATATGACTGTAAACGGATGGAGGGACGGATGAAGCACCACCATCAAAAGGGCGACTATGTCTGACAGCAAGCGGGCTCGACAACAATTAGTATAAGGTCAATCACAGTGTTAGCTCAAACTTTTAAGCCAAGTATAAGCTAAATTCATGAAATATATGGCAAAATCACTGGTTCATACATTATGTCACTGTAACTTTTATTCTATAAAGCAATATATCCTAGTTATAGATGTCTTTGTGTATTTGTTGATGTCTGAATGTCTTTGAGATGTCTTTGCAGTGTTTAGTAGGATCCAGGGTGACTGCATAGTATAATATGATGGACTGATTGGGTTCATGTCAAATGGACGGGCACTCGGAGCCAGGTGTGTGCAACTTTGACTATGTTCCGCTGAGTCACTTGGGGGAACTTCGTTACGAGAACTGAAACAGAGCAAAACGGTTCTTGTCGGTAGTGGCACTTTAGCAGGTTAAAATACATTTCCCAAAAATCTGAAACACCAGGCTATGAAATAACAAAATATAGTTTGTAAGGGGAGCCAATCACCCCCTTCTTATTGACTATTCCATTTACAGAAAATAATGTTCCAGCAGGCACATATCGATGAAATGACGTCGTACTGACATCGATGAGACGTAATGACGTCGTATCGACGTCAGTATGATGACATTTTGATGTCATGTGCCCGCTGTGGTTGTCCACAAATGTTGCACTTGAAACTGAAAATATGGTAGGGTTTTAACATAAATACACAAGTTTCATTTTTAGCTCGCCTGAACGAAGTTCAGGAAGAGCTATTGCACTACCCCCGGCGTCGGCGTCAGTGGCGTTAGCAAAATGTTGAAGTTTTACGTTAAAGCTCTTTATGTGATGGGCATGGCGCTGTCAGGCGAGCTATCCTGGCCCTGTGACAGGTCTTGTTAAATATTATACCTTTTTGCCCCACCATTGGGGCAAGACATCTATTTAGATTGGGCATTTTATGTGGCAAAATGCCCATTTCTTATCTTATTTCCAGATTTGATTGTTTGTTGTTCTCAATACTGATTCATTTGTCCAAAAAGAATATACCAGTTAGATCAAATATTTTATTCTATGAAAACATTTCCATGAGGGTGGTGTTTTGGCGCCTTGTACACCTTTTATCCTGTAATGTGACTCATCCAGATTCAGTCTCAAGTGGGGGGATACGGGACATGATATTTACATTCATATCTATATATATCCAAGGAAGCAAATTTATGCTGTGCCTGTGTAAGATGGTCTGTAGGAAATTCTTCCTGCTAAAGGCTGCTATATGGAATTTTTCATCTTGCAGTTTGGGAAGAAATGATACCATTTTGAATTTTGATTGGTGCTTTTAATGGGCACCACTTATAGAGAAAAAAATCACCGAGTCTATAGGATAGATCAGGACGACATATTCAAGTCGCAATTAAACAAACATTGGCATGGGCACCCCTTAAAGTTCCAACCATCATGCTACATTCCGGGCGAGCCAGTACCAATGACAGGGTTTTCCCGGACTCAAGATTGAGAGTCTCAGACACCCAAAATGGTGTCTGTGACTGCCAGAAAAAAATCTTAAAAAATTGATATGTGGATCCCAAAAACTCCTTAAATACAAGGCTGAGGGAAAACCCTGCAATGAATAGGACAAGATATCGAAATGGGCCAGCAGAAGCTGTATGACAACTTAGAAGGGTCTCAAGTATGGTGAGTTATGGTGAGTTATAAAAATAATTGCTGCCTTCATGAAATTCCTATACTTATATTTTTATTTGCACCGATATAATTGGGAGAGTGACCATACCCATATTTCAGTTTTGTTGTTGCCATACCAGGCGTTACATATGCTCGGCAGCTCCCTACATACACTTCCATCATTTGCTCTTCTGCCGTTCACGAGCAAGAAAATTCCATCTCCGCTATTTTCTAAGCACCATAAAGCCATTGCTTGTTTATTTACATTCGTGGTCGTTGACCCGTAGCAGACGTCAAAACAACAATCGGAAACCTCGGTGTTTTAGCTTTCCACCGCTACCGGAAATCGATATATATATAATGTAGGTATGATACGTCGGTATGCCATAACTCGGTTAACTTTATTGTACTTCGCATCCGTATGGATAGTGACATCGTTTTCGATATTTCAGGAAGAAAATTTATAGACACACATGTACCGAAAAGGACATCGCAAATGCCGAATTTCGGGCACCGAAAAGGGCATTTTCCACTTAATGTTCTAGAAAATTGTGTTTAGAAATAAAATATTTTACCCTATATATTTTTTCAAACGTTTTTATAGCATAAAATGACATTTAAAAAGTCCTTTTCGGTGCCCAAAAGTTCTTTTCGGTCCTTTTCGGTGGCAAAAGTCCTTTTCTGTCTTTAGTAGGACCCAGAACCTGCTTTAGTAGGACCCAGAACCTGGTAGGTAGTATAATGAATATTCCATCAACCACTCCAAAAAGGACGCCATGCAATCTGTTTTTTTTTTCTTTTTTTTTTTTTTTGCTGTGGAACCTAAACACGATAATTGCAAAGAAGCATGAAAACAGGGACTTCGTTTCTCTGAAAATTGTTTAAAATTTTTGGAATTTCTTGCATAATATATCAGTCTTGTTATTAAGGACAAAAAACAGCTTTGTGTTTTACTGGTCAGGCCGACTGCCAATTCGGAATTCCGCACTGCTCTCGGAGGTCAGAGGTAATTCATGACTGCCAGAAGCATATATCCCACCTCCAAAGAAAAAATGTATATTCAACCTCCAAAGAAAAAAAATGTCACAATGAAAATATCCAATACACAGTTAGATAAATAGAAAATAGTTGCTCTTCCGATCACCAGTTATGCACCAGTCATTTGTAACCACTGCCCCCCCCCCCCCCCCCCCTAACCACCACCTACGGGGAATAGCGGGGCTTATGACTTTTGACTTTTCATTTTAGTGCCCTGGTATAAGCCCCACTCTCTGGGGACACGCTGATGGCTATAGCCCTGCTCTGTACATGGCTCTGTATAACAGAAAATTCCACTGGGATAAAGATCCAAATGTTAGATCCCCGGCAATGTGGGGACAATGAAAAAGTTATTGCCCTGCACCTTAGCCCCGCTATCCCCCACCCTAACCGGTAGGTGTGTGTGTGGTTGGGGGGGGGGGGGGGGGTGCAGTGGTTACAAATGACTAGTGCATTAGAAGTATCTTTCAGACTCGACATATTGGTTGATTTGGTGTTGGGTTTACAGTAATCCCTAGTAAATGACTTGTATTACAAAAGTTTCGCACCACCTGAGCTGCTCCATTTCCTACAGTAACACCATTTGCTCTGGCCGATTTAATGTTCCACAGATGAGTCTACGCTTTGAAAAGCATGGAAACTTTTCTAGATTTTCAGGATTGTGCGTATTGAAGGCCAGTGTAACATGTATGGCGAGATCGCACCGTGTCGTGATCTTTTTCTTTTCTAAGGAGCGGCTGTAGCGTAGTGGATAACACTCCAGACTACCAATTCAGGGGTCGCAGGTTCGATCCCCCGCTTCTCCGGTCTTTCGGATGAGACATTAAACCGAGGTCCCGTCTCCATATGACCTCGTTGTTGGCGGGACGTTAAACCCGAGTTCACTCACTCACTCACTCACTTTTCTTTTCTATTGTAAGTGAAACGGCGTTCCATACACAGCACACAAAAATAGAATTGACCTTGGCATTGAAAAGGCGGTCTCGTCTGGAGTCGAAAACGAAAACAAACCGAATATCCGTCGGACTCAACAAATCTGTATTATGGTATATTGTTAGGCAATTGTTTAAATGAATTTCTGTTTATTCATCTCTATCTTTTTATAGCACTACAGTTCGCCGTCTTATTATTTTTTCCCTTTATGTGAACGCAAGCCGCGAAGCTGCTTTCTGTCAGCGCAACTTCGGATGCTACCCAAGTTCGAACGTCGATTAACAAGGCAGCAATTGAAGGTGTCATACAAACGCACATAGCTGTTTGCCATATATCATATCAATATAGGCTGACACATACCCGTGCAGTCGTTTTCAGAGAAAAGACTAACAGGGCTCTGTCTCCCATTGCCTTTTAAATTTTGTGATGGTCCCATGAATTTCGATAGAAAATGCCTTTTATCCTTGTCTCATAGGTTTGATACCCTTAAGCATTAACTGCTTGTCTTAATCCAGTATTTCAATTCTCCTATCAACGTTCCACCCGCACCTCAGCGGAACGAATCGATAGCCGGTTTTTGTCTTTATCCCTCAATTAACGCATTATATTTCTTTATGTAAGCTATGTCCCAACACAACCTATTTTTGACCATTGCCTTATTTCGACCACCTAAGACTTTGCTTCATTAAAATCTTAACAAGCTGAATTTTGAAGTTGTGATGGTATCTTTGCTTACAGCAGGGACAGGCATGTTAAGCAGCTATTTACTTTCAGATTTTGTAGTTGTGTGTGAACCATGAATAAGCATTGAATAGAAGTACCCTGTTTTCTTGATGTCTTTCTTATAACAAATTATCTGCTTGTTTCCATTGCTACTATTTATACATGTTTGAAAAATTTTCCTTGTTTATACGTCTCCATGATGCTAGATCATGAGGTTTTGCAGGAAGATACTCCCTAAGGTGAAGATGACCTGATTAACTTTTGAATTTTTTTTATAAATTTTTGACAGAGATATGCTCCTTTTTCGTATTAGTGCATTGACGCCTATGGTACAAAGGTACCTTAACGTACAGTCAAGAACAGTAATAGCTAGGAACTTGAAACCTTATACACATGATCAGTATGGAAATTAAGCTGACCTGTATTTTTTTATTTTTCCGCCGGTCATGTATTTCCAGAGTTATGCCCCTTTTTCGACTAGGGCTGTGGAAGCTTGTGAACAAAATATCTCAAGAACCCCTGATGCTAGGATCATGAGGTTTTGCAAGATTTCAATGCTGAAGGTGTAGATGACCTGATTAACTTTTGCAAAAATAATTCATAAATTTTTGTCTATGACAGAACTTCGAAGATGGCAATGAGTCAGCTGGTGATATTGTTGGAACCGTCGGAGATCCTTATCCCAATGAAGACTATGGTGAGTTAACTGCAGTGAAAGCTGGAGCATCTCAGAATACTTTTGTTTTCAGGAACTGTCACATTTCAATCCCAGATCCCACCAAAGACACCCTGTTGCAAAAGACATCACATAAGGAATTTCAGGGAATGCTATGTCTCGCCTGACAAGGTGCCATTTTAATAAAGCATAGCTCTTTAACAAAGCTTTATTGTAGAAGTAGGTCACAGTGACCTGTTTTTGTGGGGGTAAGGTGCATGCAGTGATACATGGAGGTTGTACTTTATATGGAAGTAGGTCACAATGGCATAGTTTTTGTTATACTTTTCCAGTGTCATCAGCAGCAAAGTAAGTAAGCAAGTAAGCAGTGTCTGCGGCGCAAACTTTTGTCAAGTTTTTCCATGTAGATCATTTTCTCTGAAACTATAAAGGCTAGAACCAAGAGACTTAGGTCTTGCATGCGAACAAAGCCCTTAATCAGGAAACATATGTGCACTTGCAATTATAATATACAGTAGAACTTTGTTGGCTCAAACAGGCTTGGGACCATGAAAATTAGTTCCAGCCAAGGGTAGCTCTAGCCATCCATGGTTAATTGCTATATAAAGTGACCTCTATGGGCCAAAGAAAGAGTTCCAGTCAAGCATGGTTAAACGGCCATCAGGGTTCGAGCCATTGAAGTTCTACTGTATCTCAGAAATGTAAGCACAAGTCCAAGTAATCTGTCAGTTTGAAGCTTCATGTTTGCTTTTCAGAAAGCCAAGGCATTTATTCTCAGGGAGAATATGGGTTTGGTTTACCTGAAGATGGTTTTGAGCTACCTGACAATGGTGCTGAGAATGATTGTATTCTAGAAGATGAGAATGATGCTTTCCAGTCACAGGACAAAAGTATATTGTTTAATTCAAACACAAGTAGACCTTCAGGTTGGTAACTTTTCCAAAGGATTTCTATGCTTAAGGTGTTAATTTTCCACATAATAAAAAATTCGAATGCACTTACGTATGTAATTCGACGTCTGATTGGATAACGTCAAAAG
The DNA here is from genome assembly GCA_963989385.1 of Ctena decussata. Classification (NCBI taxonomy): domain Eukaryota; kingdom Metazoa; phylum Mollusca; class Bivalvia; order Lucinida; family Lucinidae; genus Ctena; species Ctena decussata. Next base: position 74,261,126 of record OZ022511.1, on the reverse strand, counting down.
TTTGTGACAGTATATCCTGCAATATACTGTCGGAAACCTGACGTATTATGTAAAGTTGCTTTTCATTGGTTGATATCTGGTCTTACCTCGCTGAAAGCTCTTGCTATTGGTGCAAAGTAACATACTTGGAAACGTGAAAATGTGGAAAGTGCATTAGAATGGGGATAACTGTACAGAAAATAGTCATTTGAGGAGGTAAATCCTCGGTTTTATGGTCGCAAATAGCGTTTTACGGCTCCGCTGGCACGTTCCCGTAAAACCGACGATTTACCTTCCCAAATGAGATTTTTCAGTACAGTTATCCCCTAAATTAAATGGATCACTGACTTTTGCTTTGCATTTATGACAAGTAATTTGCATGAAAAATGGATGTTTGTCGCATGGTCTAGAGGACTGTTGCCTTTATTTCGACCTTTGACCTATATTTTATGCTCTGCTGATTTAGTAAAATTTTACATAAAAATTGTGTCAACCCTAGTATACTGGTCCATTTCTGTCAGTCTATGATACCTACAGTAATCAGACCTGGTATAAAGTTTCTGGTTAGTTTGATCTAGAGGATTGTTGTAGTTATTTTGACCTTTGACCCATATTTCATGCTCTGCTGACTGCGTAAAATTTTACTTAAAAAATTACATCAACCCTATCGTATAAGTCCATTTCTCTCAATCTATGATATCTAGAATCATCAAACCTGGTATAAAATTTCGTCTTAGAATGGACTCTAGGATTTATGCACTTGTTTCAGCCTTTGAGCTAAATTTCATGTGCTACTGATTTTGTAAAATTTCACATCCAAAATTGTGTCGACCTTAGGGTTTGAGTCCATTTCTTTTTAAATACAATGGGTGAAATCATCAAACCTGGCTTGATGATTCTTCATGGATGCTGCTGTTATTTGTATCCTTGACCTATATATCATGCTCTGTTGACTGAAATTTATGTCAACTTGGCATCCATGATCATTATGGACAACAACATTCAAGTCCATTTCTCACTAACTAATAAACTATACCACTTACAGTCATGAGAAATGGCATAAAATTTTTTCTTAAGCTGGTGTCCTCCAATGTTTGACTACTTTGTACCTTTAACCTATATTTTTATATAACTGCATCTTTTCTAGTTTGTAAGTCCAATTTGCTCAAATTTCTACACAAATTCATCAGACTTAGTATACACATCTTTCATGTTACTGTGAAGAAAAGAAATGCTGCGAAAACATAAAAGTTTCACTATCAGATAAGTAAATTGAAATTACACCAGTTTGAATCCTTGATACATAGCTATAAGAAGTGATTATGCAAGTGAAGAGCAAGTTTCAGCATCCATGTAAGTTTTGTTCCTTCGTAACTTGTAACTTTATGCAGCAGTTTGCTAACAGTTTGTAAAATCTGCTCCTCACAGAGTTGTCAAGAAATAAATAAAACAAAAACTGACTGACCCTACCACATCTGCAGACTTAGAAATTTTACAGTGGTGGGTAAGCACAAGTCCAAGTGAGCTGTCAGTATGAAACTGTATGTTTGCTTTTCAGAAAGCCAAGGCATTTACAGTCAGAGAGAATATGGGTTTGGTTTATCTGAAGATGATTTTGAAGATGGGGCTGAAAATGATAGCACTCTAGAAGCTGAGGATGATGCTTTCCAGACACAGGGAAAAAGTATAAAAATCAATTCAACCACAAATGTGTTGTTGTCTCACCTGCTTCAGCAAGGTGTGATATAGGCATCCGTTTTTCAGTCCGTTCGTCATTCCATATAGGCATTCATTTACTATCTCTCAGTCATTCCATCCATCTTTCCTTCAGTCTGTCCACAAGCTACTTTGACCCAGGTGTTAAATATATATGCATCCATACCAATTTTAGTGCGACAGACAAGCATTCCTGTATTTAACTTCTTTATTGTCGCTAAACCCCAAAAGTTTGAAAGAAGAGAAAATCCAAAGTAGTCCTGGACCAGTTGACAGATTTCCACAAAACGTGCATTGCTAAAACAGTGGAATAATCCCATGAATGGATTTCCACTAAACTTGCACAGATATATCTGCTGGATAAGCTAAATACTTCATAAGATTTGGTGACCTTGACCCCATTTTCAAGGTCACAAGATGACTATTTAAATGTTAAATATCTCTTGAGTCATTTGATAGATGCCATCAAGCTTGCATAGAAATACCATTTAGACAAACCTAAGGGCTGATTAAGTTGTGGGTCCTTGAGCCCAAGCTCAAGGTCATGGGACTGAACCATAAATATCTCCCTAAGCAACCTGCCAACATTGGATTTTCATTAAACCTGCACAAATATATCATAAGCTTTTGTAGACCAAAGAGATGATTACATCATATTTAGTGATCTTTACCCAATTTTCAAGGTGATAACAGGATTTTGCATGGTAAATGCTTATGAAAATTTTGACAGATTTTGATCAAACTTGATGAGCTGTGTAATTAGGAATAGTTACTATGTTGATTCTGAGGTGAAAGTGCAAACATATCAAGTTAATTAAGACAAGCCATTCCAGATTTGTACAAGGCAGGTGCGACATGAGTCAGTGATTTGTCAATTGATTAGGGAGTCTTGAATAATACATTTGATATAACCAAAACACAAAGTGAAGGTTTTTATTTGACTTATGGGAACATGGAAACTATATGTTTTAGGAAAACGAGGCAGGCCAAAGAAAGATATTGGAAAAGCTGAAACTTCACAAAACAAACGTAAGTACTACAACTTGATGTCCCTTCTACCTATGTTGATTTAATGTAAGCATGCTCTTGGGTGTCAAAGAACTGTTATGATACAACCCCAGCAGTGTAATTACAGTATCTGTTAGCTTGAGTACTTTTTTCAGACAATGTTCTTACAACCTACATCACTTACAATAAAAATAGGTAAAGATATATATATCTATAGATAGGAGAGTGCCTATTGCCAACCATCCATAACTGATCAATTCTTATATTTTATGGTCTGAAGACTTTGTTAACAGTTTGCCTTTTGATCAGTTATACAGCAAATGTTGTAATGATACTCTCGGGGCCATTCAGGGTTAAGCAGTTTTTGGGGTTTTTTTGGTATGCCCCAGTGATGATAGCCGGGGGCATTATGTTTTACCCCTGTCTGTCTGTCCATCATACATTTTAGTACCTGTAGTAAGTTTGTGTAATCAACTCCTCCCACAGCTTATGATGGATCAATTTGAATTTTTGCACACGTTGCAGACATATTAAAGATGTGCATGAAGGTTTTTTATGGCCAAAAATTTATTTTTGACCAAATTAAGGGCTTTCGGACTTAGAAATTTTCAGTGTTGGTTAATGATGCAGGGTGGCAAGTTTGTGTTATCAACTCCTCCCTCAAGCCCTGATATCAAAAATTTTGGATTGTATAGTTTGTAATGTATGAACTTTTAGAGTGGAAGATTGGCAAAGCCAAATGAGTCACTCTCTTTAAAAGAAGCCTTCATACTTACTGGATTTTTTATGTGTACAATATATGTTACAGGAGCCAAACGAACACTCCCAGTCAGTGTCTTAATCTCTACTATATGCTGTGTGCAGCTCTGTCTGGCTTCAATCCAGGAGGAGATAATTGCAGCTGCACGGGACAACTTTAGCGTGATGTCAATGTTTGAAAAGCATCAATGGTTGTTGGACTACTTTTGGTCCCACTCAAGGTATCATTTACTACCATTCTTGATGAGTTGTTGCCCTTGTTTGGCGTATATGGCTAAAATTGATCAAGGTAATCCAATGAAATTTAGAAAATTGAGAGCTGGCAATGACAGATAATGCAATGTGCAAGAACCATTAACCTAACACAAGAAGTTTTGGTGCTTAAAATGATTAGCCGTCATGCAGATTTCATGGATTACATTTCACAAACATTGTGATGGCTAAATACTATTATTCTCAGCAATTGTTTACCATACTTTGCCAAAGATGAAAAAGCTCATTTCTTTACTTGCATTTTATTTTTTTACTTTTAATTGCATTAAGTTTACACGCGTACACCAGGATACCCATTTCACTGTTGCACACCTTTGGGGTGCATCCATCAGTTCCACTGATTCTCTTGTTTTAAAAATTGATGTAATCTGCCTCAGACAAGTGACATTAATGCAAGGTAATTACACTTTACAACAGTAAAATTTGTGTGACTTTAGGTACAATACTGACAAACACACATATCACCTATGTTAATATAGTATTTTACCCTTAGCTTTTGCTGCTGTTATCTTGCCCATCAGGTCAGTGGCTATCCAATTTGTCTCACACTTTTCTATTTCACTTATTCATCAGATTTCAATCAAATGAAGGAATTTGGGAATATGTTTATATACTTGGAACATCAGCGGTCTGCAGTCTTGCCTTTCGATTGGCTCTGGGTGTCCCTTCCTCGACATTCTACGATATTCGAAATAAGTTCCTGAGTAAGTATACTTGTTTAATTGCAGAAATGAACATCTGTCAAACTGAGTAGTATTATATTTCCATTTGAAAAACAAGACTTATTATGTTATTGCCCTCCCATCCATCCATATGTTCTTCCGGCATTAACTTTTCCGTTTCAAGGTTATGCTCCATTGATCTTTAGCAGAGTAAGAACCCTTTTCTTACCTTTTTAGTATGTTCATTACTGGATAGTTCCTGCAGTTTTCATCCAGTTGAGCTGAACTGAATAATAAGACTAGGATGTGGAGTAGCACAAATTGCTTCAAGATTAGGCTTCAATGATTTTTAGCAGAGTTACAGCCCTTTGATAAAATCATCAATGGCGGTTTGTAAAGGCAATTCTTGTGCACACCATAACTAGGTTACTCTTTGGAATATATTGAACAAACTTGATAGCAATGTGTATATGAGGTTAAGGATTTTTTTAAGTATTCTGTCAGATAGCATACACTTCCATAGTGCTTGGGATGGATTTCGTTTATACTTGAACTGATGTAAGATACTGGCATAAGTTTTCTCAAAATACAACTTATGCCCCACTGGGCAATCCTGAAGTCAAGGTCATTGATATAGAATTTTATCTTAAGGCATTTGTTTGTAACTAGATTTTTTTTTTTGACAAAAACAGATGCCCCCCACCTGCGCTTTCCCAGCAGTATCATTTTCCCTAAATGCTGTCAAGTAAAGACCTCCTGTGACCTTGAAATACGGTCAAGGTCACCAAAATTTAATCACTTCTTTTCCATCTCCCAGTGATGTATCTGTGATAGTTTGGTTCAAATCCATTCATCCATTCAGGAGATATGGTGCAGACAAGGCATTTTTCAACACTCTTTGACCTCCTGTGACCTTGAAAATGAGATCAAGGTCACCAAAATCTGATCAGTTCTTTACCATCTCCCAGTGATGTATCTATGATAGTTTGGTTCAAATCTATCCATCTATTCAGGAGATAGGGTGCAGACAAGGCATTTTTCAACATTCTTTGATCTCCTGTGACCTTAAAAAGGAGTTCAAGGTCACCAAAATCTAATCAGTTATTTGCCATCTCCCAGTGATGTATCTGTGACAGTTTGGTTTAAATCCATTCATCCATTCAAGAGATATGGTGCAGACAAGGTAATTGTCGACACTCTTTGACCTCCTGTGACCTTGAAAATGAGATCAAGGTCACCAAAATCTAACCAGTTCTTTGCCATCTCACAGTGATGTATCTATGACAGTGTGGCTCAAATCTATCCATCCATTCAGGAGATATGGTGCAGACAAGGCATTTTTGAACATTCTTTGACCTCCTGCGACCTTGAAAATGAGTTCAAGGTCACCAAAATCTAATCAGTTCTTTGCAATCTCCCAGTGATATATCTTTGCCAGTTTGGTTAAAATCCATCAATTACTTCAGGAGATATGGTGCAGACAAGGTAATTTTCAACACTCTTTGACCTTGAAAATGAGGTCAAGGTCACAGAAATCTAATCAGTTCTTTGCCATCTCATAGTGATAAATCTATGTCAGTTTGGTAAAAATCCATCAATTCTTTCAGGAGATATGATATCCTTTTTTGACCTCCTGTGGCCTCAAAAAATAAGGTCAAGGTCACCAAAATCTAATCAGTTTTCCCAACTCCCAGTAATGTATCTGTGCCAGTTTGGTCAAAATCCATGCATCCCTTCAGGAGATAGAGTGCAGATAAGAAGCTACGCCGATGCAGACGCAGACGCCAACGGGATCCACACCAAAAACATTATGTCCCCCCTCCCCCCACATGGTGGGGGGACATAAATATGTTTAAGATATATTGACATGCTTGCATAAAGTTTTGTGTATTGCAACCATTGCCACAAATGCCTATGAGTTGGCAAGTATCAGTTCAGGCGAGCTATGCTGTCAGGTGATGGGCTGCATTTAAGTAAGTTATCTTTCAGATGGTGAAAAGGTTATCCAGCATAAAAAATCAAGACTGGGGAGGAGGAGCAATGCCAGTATGGCAGCTTTATCATGGCTACAGGACCATGCCAGCAAATTTGCTGAGAAGCTGCCAAACAGTCATCAGCTCCACTTCCCCTCCTGTCAAACCAAGACATCAATTTATGAGGAACTGAAGGTGGAACTGGCAGGAGAGGACTGTGTCTCCTTTTCTCACTTTTTGAAGTTGTGGAGGGAGGAGATGAAACATGTGGCAATACCCAAGGTACTGTCAGGAGCTTGACATCAAAAACCAACATGGTCCATGTTTTCAGCCCATTTTGTGCTGAAGCTTATGGGATGGCATCCTTCCTGTCATTTGCTATGTCTGTTATTGATATATTGTTTGTGATGTTCAGGCTAGCCCATTGACCACCTACATGGGAAATGGCTTGTCACATGGCTCACAAAATTAGTTACTGCCAAAGATAAGACCAGTGGCAGCCGCTGCCACTGGTGTTATCTTTGGCGGTAACTAATTTTGTGTCTCTTTTTCGCATGGTGCTAAGGGTTTTATCAGGGATTGAATTGTATCAGTTCCTGAGAATTTTCCTCCTTACGCTGGTTCATAATTGGCATGATGATAGGTACAGCATTTTTAAATCAAAATTATAAATCAAATTTTTGTGTTGGTTATATTTGCCTCACCAGATGATGGATTAGTTAATATCTGGCATGACGATAGATACAGGTCCAAAGGTTCATTGAGCAATAACCTGCCCATGCCCATGATCTGAAGGTCAAGATCACTGACTTTGAAATTTCAGGGTGAAGTTTTAATAAAGATCATAATTTCAAAAGTATATTATTGGTTTGTTGTCGCGCCTGCCTTAGGCATGGTTGATATTGAGATCCAGTTTTCTGTCCATCCATCCATCTGTCCATCCATTTGTTCGTTCATCTGTCTGTCTGTCCATCCATCCGTCAACATTTGCGACCACCCTAGCATCGACCCTAATCTGTTTCTCATTAACTATAACTGTTGCAATTATCAAACCTTACATGAACTTCTCCTTTGAAATGTTCTGACTCACCAAAGTATCATTTAATGACATTGTCCTACATTTCATGGTTCATTGACTTTGTCAAATTGTATGATATAGGGCAAGCTTGCCTTAGGCATGGTTGATATTGGGATCTGGTTTTCCATCCGTCCATCCATTTGTTCGTCCGTCCATCTGTACATCCATCTGTCAACATTTGCGACCACCCTACCATCCATTATAATGTCCCTGTCTGTTTCTCATTAATTATCAATCCTTACATGAACTTCACTTTTGACATATTCTCACTCACCAGAGTATCATTTCATTACCTTGGCCTAGATTTCACTGTCCAGTGACTTTGTCAAATTGTATGATATAGGGCAAGCTTGTTAACACAAAGCCCACTGTTTGCATTTGCATAAGTACCTTATTCAGTAAACATAGTTCTCATGGTGCCATGGTTAATGCTTTTTAAACTTCCACATGTATGTTCAGTCAACAGTACTTACACTAACATTGCCCAACGGGTGGGGGGAGTGGGGGGGGGGGGGGGGGGGGGGGCAACCCATTTTGTGTTGTGATGAGGCATTCTTTTCACACTCTAAAATTCTTTTTTTTAGACATCCAGATTCTCCAAATGCAATATTTGTACCCAAATAAAAATTGAACTTGGAAAAACCAGAGACGAAAAAAAGAGAAAACTTTTAATGGAAAGGCGAGAAAGGCATCTGAAGAAACAAAAGTAAGTTTAACTGTAAAATTGTGTTTTTAAAATGCTTTACCCAAACAATATGCTTGCTCCTAAAGTAAAAGCTAATATCATAGATACAGCAGAATGATTATAGTTAAGAAATCATTTTCCTAACCTGTGAATTATTGCAGAATATTTACACTTGCCACTGACTTCCCATAGCTGAACCCTTTAGAGCAACTAGCTTCATACACCGATGAAGGACAACTGATCATGTGTGTCAGACGCTGTTCTTTGATGAATATTAATTCAAAGTTTTCTGTCCAAAAAAATCTCCTTATGCTAGTGTTACTTGGACAGAATACTTTCAACTAAGTTTTGAATATGTAATAGTGGGAAATCTATGTATATTTTGATGATTCTAAAAGTTTTTGACAGAAAAACATACACAGTATTATCTACTATTTAACTTGTATTGGTATGGATTTCTAGTTTTGGTAACACCTTGTGCTAGCTTTATTCTGTCCAAGTAACACCAGCATTAGGAGTGCTAGTGTTACGTGGACAGAAAGTCTCATGAAATCTGCCTTAATTCAGTTGTCAGGTACTTCGAAGATTTCCTTACCTATCTTCATGTGAAGGCTTTGTCATTTCTCACCATTATCTGGTTTAGGAAACAACAGTATTCATAGAAACATGGTATTCTCTGTGTATCAATTACTGAGGTTGTCATTGTTGTGATATTTGAAGTCTAATGCCTCTTATTACTTTACTCTAGCTTGGTCATTGTGAAATAGAAGTAATATTTCACATTCTTCTGTTCAAGGGAATAAAAATTAGTTTTTCAAACATTTTAGTGCAGAAAGATTGAAATACTATAAGCACCAGATGAAAGCTCGCAACAAGCCAGAAGAGTACCTCTCCATCATCATAGATGGAATGGACCAGTCTAAAACAATGATTCCACACTTTCAGTATACCAGCAAATATACATCAAGTATGTGGAAGCTGAAGGTGAGTTTTTGTTTGTCAGTCTTTATGTGGAGGTAGACCTCACATGAACTCTTGACCAAATGAGAGTAGCTACCATGTAAAATTCTAAATATCTGCCCAGTTGAACCTTGTATATTGCAGTATGAGAGACTGCTCATGTGCGAGTACTTTATATAGATATCTATTCACAGTTGGAACATCATATTTCTCCTACCTTGGCATATATACACCTTTGATTAGTCTTTTTATGTCTGATGTATGGAAAGACAGACAGATGCACAAGAGTAAAAAATAATTACCTCCTGACTAGGAATGACATATAGTTGCACAAAGGTAAAACAATAATGCCTCCTGACTAGGAATGACATACATAAATGCACAAGGGTAGAACATATATGCCTCTTGGTGATGAAAATAAGTTGAACAGACAGATAAACTTATGCTACCTGTTGAGTGTTTGTTTTGTCTGCTTGCAGGTACATGTTGTGGGTGTTATTGTCCATGGTATTGGAATTTATGGTTTCTTCGACCTTTTTGAATGGAGCCATTCCAGTAACCTGACAATAACAATCCTTTTGGATGTCCTTTTTATGATGAAAGACAGTCTCCCAGACACACTATATTTGCAGATGGACAATTGTTACAGGGAGAACAAAAATAGGTAAATTGAAAAAGAAGAAATGAATTGCCTGTGCGATATAGGTGTCCGGTTTTCCGTCCGCTAGCCCGTTCGTCAGTCCATCCGTCCGTTCACATTTATGTCGACCCTAGCATTAGCCATTTAAGTCCATTCAAATGACTTTTTCTCTAAAACCACTGCACCCATGGTTCTCAAATTTCACTTGCAGCATGACCAGACTGCAAGGCTTCAGAATGACAAAATTCAGCTTGGTCCAGTTTCCAAGATGGCCTCTGTTACCAAAAATAGCAAAAACAATAAAACTAACTTTTTCTCCAGAACCACACGGTATATTTGGCTGAAATTTTGCATGCAGCATCAGTTGGGCCTTGGTTTTTCAAAATTGTCAAAATAAAAAAAATCTGTAGTGGAATTAGGTCACAGTGGCCTACTGTCTATTTACGAGTCACATTTTGCTAAAATGCCAATATCTCAAGAAAAAAATGAACAGATTTTGGTCAGATTTGGTCAGAATGATGCATTAATGGAGTCCATTCAAATTAAGTGATTGAAGACCAACCAAGATGGCCTCCAGCCCCCGTTACTAAAAATAGAAAACACATGAAAATGACAACCCCTCAATGGAATTGGATCAAATTTGCTTCGCTATGATCCTTGCATGAAGCTTCTTCAAGATTTTTCAAATTGACCATCCAAAACGGCAGCCATCCACCGCTACTAAAAATAGCGAAAAACATGAAAACTATAATGTTTAGAGTGAAGGTGCAAAGCTGGTGCGACATAGTGTTCCGCGGAACTCTTGTTGTAAATGCAGACAGATCTCTCACAAACTGAATAAAGCCAGCATTGTGATTTTTGTTGCACCTGTGTCAGCAAGGTGCGATATAGGAATTCACTGTCCATCAGTCATTCTGTCCATCAGTCCGTCAGTCCACAATTACGTCAACCCTAACGTTTGTGTCCATTATTCTCAATCTATGATACCTACACTCATCAAACCTGGTATAAAGTTTTATCTTAGAATGATCTCGAGGAACCTTGCATTTATTTTGATCTTTGACCTATATTTCATGCTCCAGTGACTTCGTAAAATTTTATGTCAAAATTATGTCGCCCCTAGTGTTTAAGTCCATTTCTCTCCAGCTATGATACCTGCAATCATCAAACCTGGTATAATATAGTTTCTCAGAATGGTCTAGAGGATTGTTGCCTTTATATTGACCTCTGCCTATATTTTATGCTTAGTAAAATTATACGTAAAAAATTGCGTCAACCCTACTGGTCCATTTCTCTCAGTCTATAATACCTACAGTCATCAAACCTGTTATAAAGTTTCTGCTTAGGTTGCTCTAGAGGATTGTTGCACTTAATTTGACCTTTGACTATATTTTATGCTCTGCTGACTTGTATAATTTTACTTAAAAAAGTACATGGACCCTATTGTTGAAGTTGTGATGTTGGGATTCAAAATCTATTTGGTAAGACAGTTGTTGTGCGCAAGGAATATGTCACTAGCTTAAATATTTCATGGTCCCTTTATTTTATCAGGGTGAGCTTTTGGGATACCCTGATGTCCGTCTTCCGTTGAACGTGTGGTCGCCCGTCCGTCCATCAACTTTTGCTTGTGTACACTCTTGTGGGCACAGTTTTGATCCAATCTTTATGAAATTTAGTCAGAATGTTAATCTTTATAAAATCTAGGCCAAGTTCGAAACTGGTCATGTCAGGTCAAAAACTAGGTCACTAGGTCAAATATTAGAAAAAACCTTTTGTATGCTCTAGAGGTCAGTTTTGATCCAATCTTCATGAAAGTTAGTCAGAATGTTAATTTGTCACAATATCTAGGCCATGTTTGAAACTGGGTCATGTCGGGTCAAAAACCAGGTCACTAGGTCAAATATTTGAAAAACCTTGTGTACACCATAGAGGGCACAGTTCTGATCCACTCTTCATGAAACATTTATCTCCATAAAATCTAGGTCAAGTTTAAACTGGGTCATTTTTGGTAAAAAATAAGGTCACAAGATCAAACCTTAGAAAAAAAGTGTGAAATCTTTAGAGGGCACAGTTTTGATCCAATCTTCATGAAACTTTCTCAGAATGTTTATCTCAATGAAATCTATGCCAATTTTGAAACTGGCTCATAAGGCCAAAAATAAGGTCACTAGGTCATATTTGAGAAAACCCTTCCATAGGGCACAGTTATGATTCAATCTTCAATCTTCAAGAAACTTTGTCAGAATGTTTATCTCACTGAAATTCAGGCAAAGATTATAAATTGGGTCATATTGGGTCAAAAACTAGGTCAAGTCTTAGAAAGCCCTTGTTTACCCAATAGAGGCTTCATTATCCCCTCACACCACGAAGTGGTGAGGGGATATAGGTTTTGTCCCGTACGTAAGTACGTACGTAAGTACGTACGTACGTACGTACGTACGTAAGTACGTACGTACGTACGTACGTACGTACGTATGTTCACCTTTTGTCAGCGCTCTAGCACCTTCATTTCTCAACGGATTTTGAAATAACTTCACACAAGTGTAGGGCATGACAATATCTCGAGCAAGTTCGACTTTCAGGGTGCTGCGCCCAAGGTCAAGGTCACTGTGGCTATTTTTAGAAAAACTTTGTCAGCGCTCTAGCGCCTTCATTTCTCAATGGATTTTGAAATAACTTCACACAAGTGTAGGGCATGACAATATCTCGAGCAAGTTCGACTTTCAGGGTGCTGCGCCCAAGGTCAAGGTCACTGTGGCTATTTTTAGAAAAACTTTGTCAGCGCTCTAGCGCCTTCATTTCTCAATGGATTTTGAAATTACTTCACACAAGTGTATGGCATGACAATATCTCGAGCAAGTTCGACTTTCAGGGTGCTGCGCCCAAGGTCAAGGTCACTGTGGCTATTTTTAGAAAAACTTTGTCAGCGCTCTAGCGCCTTCATTTCTCAATGGATTTTGAAATAACTTCACACAAGTGTAGGGCATGACAATATCTCGAGCAAGTTCGACTTTCAGGGTGCTGCGCCCAATGTCAAGGTCACTGTGGCTATTTTTAGAAAAACTTTGTCAGCGCTCTAGCGCCTACATTTCTCAATGGATTTTGAAATAACTTCACACAAGTGTAGGGCATGACAATATCTCGAGCAAGTTTGACTTTCAGGATGCTGCGCCCAAGGTCAAGGTTACTGTGGCTATTTTTAGAAAAACTTTGTCAGCGCTCTAGTGCCAATATTTCTCAATCGATTTTGAAATAACTTCACACAAGTGTAGGGCATGACAATATCTCGAGCAAGTTCGACTTTCAGGATGCTGCGCCCAAGGTCAAGGTCACTGTGGCTATTTTTAGAAAAACTTTGTCAGCGCTCTAGCGCCTACATTTCTGAACGGATTTTGAAATTACTTCACACAATTGTAGGGCATGACAATATCTCGAGCAAGTTCAACTTTCAGGGTGCTGCGCCCAAGGTCAAGGTCACTGTGGCTATTTTAAGAAAAACATTGTTAGGGCTCTAGTGCCTATATTTCTCTACGGATTTTGAAATAACTTCACACAAATGTAGGGCATGACAATATCTTGAGCAAGTTCGACTTTCAAGGTGCTGTGCCCAAGGTCAAGGTCACTGTGGCTATTTTTAGAAAAACTTTGTCATCGCTTTAGGGCCTACATTTCTCAGCGGATTTTGACATAACTTCACACAAATGTAGGGTATGACAATATCTCGAGCAAGTAGTCTTGTGTGAGGGGATTTGTATCGCCTGCGATGCCTTGTTTTCCATTGAATCTTCATGAGACTTTGTCTGAATGTTTGTTTGAATAATATACAGCTTATGTTTGAATTGGATTATATTGGTTCAAAACCAAGGTCACTAGGTTGATTGGCAAACTTCAATGAAACTTGGTATATGGCATAGGAGACTGGGTCCCATCATAGTCTCTTCATATTATGATGAGTGAGTTAACTCAGGTTTAACGTCCAACCAACAACTAGGTCATATGGAGACAGGACCGCAGTTTAAAGTCTCATCCAAAAGACCGCAGATGTGGGCGATCCATCTTGCAACCCCTGGATTGGTCATCCAGCGTGTTATCCACTTCCTACCACGACGCCATTCAAATTATGACACTCGGTTCACCATGACCTTTTTCATGCCGAGGTCAGTAAGATAACTCTAATATTCTTGGTGCACATAATACTCAGGTGAGCAATTTAGGGCCACCATGACCCTCTTGTTTAATCTTTGGATTAGTGACATACCACATCTCTATACTGTATGTGGCAGCCTAGGATTTACAAATATTATTTCATTACAGGTACATGTTGGCATTTCTATCACTTCTGGTAGAGCGAAAGATCTTTAAAAAGGTGAAAATCAGTTTCCTGATGGTTGGGCACACCCATGAAGATGTAGATCAGGTATTCTCAAGGTATAACATATAGAGGATATTGAAATTTTATATTGAACAGAACAATCTTAAATCACTCTGAACATGAAGTGGAAAATAAATGTACATTGTAAATATACATCTTGATAACATAAAATTTCTGATTTTTGATGTGTTTTTTTCCAGCTCACCTGAACAAAAGTTCAGGAAGAGCTGTTGTTGTCACCCTGTCATTTGTGTCCCTTTCGGCGTCAGCATCAGGATTGGAGGTTTAGGTTAAAACTTTTTAAGGACCATGGCATGGCAAGGGTTATGACCCTTTGAAAATTTCCGCATTTTGAATTTGTCAGCAAGATATCGTCAAAAGTATTTGAGCTAGGGGCTTGAAACTTTGTCAGCTTATTGGAGATGATGTGTAGATGAATTGAATAACTTTTAAACGAGTTCTGTCAATTTTTGTAGAAGTTAAGGCCCTTCGAAAATTTCTGCATTTTGACTTTGTCAGCAAGTTATCTTGATAAGTATTTGAGCTAGGGACTTCAAAGTTTGTCAGCTTATTGGAGATGATGAGTAGATGTACTGATTAACTTTTGAACAAATTCAGCCTGTTTTTGAGGGAGTTATGGCATTTTGACTTTGTCAGCAAGATATCTTGAAAAGTATTTGAGCTAGGGATTTTAAAGTTTGTCAGCTTATTGGAGATGATGAGTAGATGTACTGATTAACTTTTGAACAAATTCCATCAATTATTGAGGGAGTTACTCCCGTTGGAAATTTCTGCATTTTGACTTTGTCAGCAAGATATTCTGAAAGGTATTTGAGCTAGGGGCTTGAAAGTTTTACAGCTTATTAGGAATGATGAGTAGATGAACTGATCAACGTTTGAACAAATTCTGTCAATTTCTGTAGGAGTTCAGGCCCTTTGAAAATTTCCACATTTGAGTAGATGAAATGATCATTGTTTGAACAATTTCTGTCAATTTTTGTAGGAGTTATGGCCCTTTTGAAAATTTTGACATTTTGACTTTATCAGCAAGATATCTTGAAAAGTATAAGAGCTAGGGACTTGAAACTTTATTGCCCAAGGTGAAGATGACCTGATTAACTCTTGTAAAATAAAATTGTGAATTTTTGACTGAGTTATGTCCCATTTTCAACTTAGTGTATTGTAAGCCTATGGAACCTTGTGAACAAAGTATCTCGAGAACCCCTGACACAAGGATCGTGACTTTTTTATGGCCCAAAGTGTAAATGACCTGATTAACTTTTGAAAAAAAAATCACAATTGTTTGCACCAGGTAAGCCCCTTTTTCGACTTAGTGCATTGAAGCCTATAGTACAAAGGTACAATCATGGGATGAGCCTTCTTTAGAGGCAAGCATATGGTTGTGGGCATAGTGTTTCATAAACACATTTTCTAGTTTGTTTTTGGAATTTGATTCAAGAATTACTTACTACAGAGCTCAAAATTACAGTTGCAAGGCTTGTGTTTTAGAACTTACTCACATTTTGGTTGTATCAAGTAATACAAGTGAAGATGGTCACAGACTTTCTCATTTGTATAAAATTTACTTTAAGGTTTTGGATAAAGTTTATATTGATATGCTTAAATTTTGAACATTTTTGAATGAAAATAGCTATGTATTAGATTTACTTGCAGCTGAAACAAGTTAGGTTCCATAATTTGGTTTCAAGATCTAGTTTTATCTAATTGGCATAATTTTTTTTTTGTTCTGCTAGTTAAATGTTATGTTATATTTTTGAAATCTTACCATGAAATTATTTTACCAGGTATACTAGCGGGTTTAATAAATAGATTTTCTATTCATCCTTTTGTCTGTCCATTCATTAATATCTACATTAACTCTTTATGTTAACCTGCACTTGTTAGGCAGTGGAGCTGGCTAGGGATATACATGAGCTCCTATTCTTTTGCTCTTGTTTAAATTTCATTTGCTGCCTTGTATTAATCATTATTCTAAGCTATAATGTTCTTCAGTAAATCCATTTGAAATGAAAAATGAAGACTTACTCTTTTACAGATTTTCAAATTGGTTAAATAAGCATGCGGCCACAACTCTACCAAAACTAATGGAAGCATTTGAAAAGGCGTACAAACCTCCACCCACCAGCATCAGAACTGCGAGACTTTTTGATGTCAGCTCTTGGGTGGAGCCATTTACTGATACAATTAAAAACCATTCCAAACCACACTCTTTCAAGATCTGCCTGGATGCTAGCAACAGGGCGAAACTTCTGTGGAAGAAATGGGCTACAGATAAGGTAAAATTTGTCAGGAGTTCCATATATATAAGCTTTTTACATGCTAGTTTTGGAAAAACAAGGATGTATTACATCCTGGCTCTGCATATCGGTTCATCTGTAAACACTCTTGTGCCTGCCGCAATACTCTAACCGTGTCCCATATCTTCATGAAAATTTATACAAATATTTGTAAGGTCAGGGCACAAGAATGGATGCACCCTTTTTCTCAGTTTCCAAGGTATGCCCCTCTGATTAGACTTTACCAGGCCAGTCTTGTGTGTGCCATAACTAGATAATCGTTCTGGACATATTGATGAAGCTTCATAGCAATGTGTATGAAGTCCTAGTAAGGTGTTGTAAATACACCAATGGTTGTTCTCCCTCATTATGTTTTAGAGTTAATCCCTTGATTAGATTTTTGTATATCTAAGTCTTGTGCCTGCCTTACTTTGGAAACAGTTATGAATATCTTGATCAAACTATACAGCATTATGCATGATCTCCAGACATTTAGGAATATTCTCATTCACTCCAAAACTCATTAACCCTTTGAAATATTTTACTGAAACTTTGTAGAAATGTGTATAACAATGGGCCAGTGTATCACGAGCAAGAACCACAACTCTTGCTTGCTTACTTCCTGAATTATCTGCCCATGCAAGAATTTCTTGTTCACTCCTCTGTAAATATTTTAACAAACTTTAATGGTGATATGTATATATTGTCAAGGGTCATATTTGCTTTCCATGTACAGTGTACACTATACTATTGTCGGAATTTCATTTTTGTATTTATTGTATTTAGACATGGAATGAAGTAGATGGATATTTACTCAAAACACAAGCTGCATCCATTAAAACAGAGCCAGATGTATTGGTGCCAGACTATACCGGTGTATTGAGTGACAAACTGGAAACTGATATCAAAAACAGCTTTAAGTTCTTTACTTCTGAGGCAGACAAGCTATGGTGGACGAAGTTCTTAAAAAAGGAAGGAGAAGGTAAGTTTTGTTGTTGAGCTTGTGATTAGCAGAACGGCGACGTAGGTATTCATGCTATTAGTGTAACAAATTTTAGCTTTTTAGGTGGAGTGGTTAAGAACTTGGGAAAACATCCCAGTTGCACAATGGAGACAATTTAAGCCAGATTAGCCAGGTTTTTTTTCTTTAGTCATCATCCTGACAATATGCATATTTTCATTAACTCTTTTTTAAAAGACTTATAAGCTACAGAATGTCCAGGAAATTTATGCGAAAGCAGATAATTCAGGAAGTTAGCAAGACAGAGTTGCAGTTTTTGCTCATGATAAGAGTTGCAGTTTTTGCTCTTGATACCTGGCTTCAACACTCTTTTCAGTACTGATAAGTTTAATAAAATTAGCCAAAAAGTTTAAGTTATGGAATGAAAGAGGGTTTTTAAAGGTAGGTTCCTGGACTAGCGATAACAATTTTGTTCACAAAAGGGGTACAGACATTACATAGGGGCATCATCTGTGTCTTACAGACACAATTTTCTAGTTTGTTGTTTTTTATGCCCCCGTGACGATAGTCAGGGGGCATTAAGATTTGCCCCTGTCTGTCTGTCCGTCTGTCCATCCGTCTGTCTGTTCGTCACGCTTTATAGTATAGAGTTTGTGTAATCAACTCCTCCCACAGTTTTCAATGGATCTTTTTCAAACTTTGCATACATGTTGTGGACATATTGAAGATGTGCATGTGGATTTTTGATGGAGCTAAAATTAATTTTGACAGAATTACTGCCTTTTGAACTTAGTCATTTTAGGCAAATTTTTGCATTGTAGGGTATAGAGTTTGTGTAATCAACTCCTCTCACAGTTTTCAATGGATCTTTTTCAAACCTTGCATACATGCTGTAAATATATTGAAAATGTGCATGTGGGTTTTTGTTGGCCCTAGAATTAATTTTGACAAAATTACGGCCTTTTGAACTTAGTCATTTTAGGCAAATTTTTGCATTGTAGGGTATACAGTTTGTGTAGTCAACCTCTCTCACAGTTTTCAATGTATCTTTTTCAAACCTTGCATACATGCTGTGAGTGTATTGAAGATATACATGTGGGTTTTTGTCAGACCTAGAATTAATTTTAAAAGAATTACGGCCTTTTGAACTTAGTCATTCTAGGGAAATTTTTTTAACTTAGTCACTTTATGCAAATTCTTGTATTGTAGGGTATAGAGTTTGTGTAATCAACTTGTCCCACAGTTTTCATTGGATCTTTATCAAACTTTGCTTACATGTTGTGGACATATTGAAGATGTGCATGTGGGTTTTTGATGGCCCTAGAATTAATTTTGACAAAATTACGGTCTTTTGAACTTAGTCATTTTAGGCAAATTTTTGCATTGTAGGGTATAGAGTTTGTGTAATCAACTCCTCTCACAGTTTTCAATGGACCTTTTTCAAACCTTGCATACATGCTGTGAGTGTATTGAAGATATGCATGTGGGTTTTTGTCAGACCCAGAATTAATTTTAACAGAATTACGGCCTTTTGAACTTAGTCATTCTAGGGAAATTTTTGCATTGTAGAGTATGGAGTTTGTGTTATCAACTTGCTCCACAGTTTTCAATGGATCTTTTTCAAACCTTGTCTACATATTGTGGACATATTTGAAGATATGCATGAGGCATTTTGATAGATCTAGAATTAATTTTGACAAAATTACAGCCTTTTTAACTTAGTCATTTTGGGCAATTTTTTACATGGTAGGGTATGTTTTCAATGGATTCTTTGTAGGTGCTTTATGGATATACACGTCATGTGACAGGCGCTGCACGGGGGCATCATTAGTGTCTTACAGACACAATTTTCTAGTTTTTTTTTTTGAGAAGCTGTATACTGTTTGTGAAATCCATAAAAATTCATATACCCATTAAATCTATTGATTCAGCCTTCAGCATAGTTTAATCACAAAAGCATTTTTGGTAAGCTAAAAACTTATTACTTAAGCAAAACTTAAATTCTTGATTACATTGATTACAATTCTAGATTTGTGACATCAAGTAAGTTTCAATGAATAAAGGAGACAATTTCATTCTGATAACTTGTTTCAGATGTGCTGACAAACACACAATATGTGTGGCCAGTTGAAACACTGACACAGGCAAAGATAAACAGAGGTAAGACAGCTGAAAAGTTCTAACTCTTGATCAAAATTTATCTACACTGCAGGGGTTTGACTTCGCTTGAGCATTATGTGAGCAAAAGTATGTGTTTGAAAATGTTTTGCAGTATTTAAATAGCCACACCCGCTGTTTTATACCTGAATGCTAATGGAAGAAGGATGTCGCTAATGGATATATGAATCCATCATGAGCCAGTCCATGTAGTATAGGGAAGTCTCACCGGAGGGGTCGGAATGTAACTTCAGTAGTTTTATAGATATGGAAGTTTATTTTTATATATGCCTGTCTTGAAAAAATGGAAGGACTGTGTTATGACACTGCACATCTGTCCATATAAAGTCTGCTGCACTCCATAACTATTTTTATCATCCCTGTTATTCAGTGGATAAATCATGTCTTAAAAATTGTATGGCCACACCTGTAATAACAGTTTGGCATGTACATGTAACATTTTCGACAACGTCTGTGTCAGCAATGCATTTTCTTGGTGAAATAGTGTTCATTTTGAAAGCAATATAATTCCATTATAAAGGGTCATTTAAGGAAATAATTTAATTTTTCTGGTGTTTATCGAAGTACTAACTACATTGGGTCGCGTGCAAAGTAAGTGAACCGCACATTGTTGTAACTCTGAATCATTATTACAGTTTTTTGCCTTAGTTTGTCATTACAGACATAACTATAATGGAAACAAAATTAGACTGGCAAACACAAAATATGTCATTGTAAACATAGAAAGCTGTCAGTTTCAGTCACTTTACCACTTTCAGAACACAAGTCTAATTTTTCAAATCTTCTAATTTGCAGAAATTGCTACTCCCAAAGAAGATTCCTGTAACTTACAGCTAGAATTTGAAGATGAAGATGCAGAGATACCCCCTGTATGTATAACTCTTTTTATCATATGACATTCCAGTTATTCAGTGGATAATGGCCTGTTATAAAAATCATACGACAACACGTGTAACAATACTTCTTTCTTTCATTCTATATATACTCCTACACCCTCTCTCGAGGAATATGGGCAGGTGTACTTTTGTACACTCGGGTGTTGCAGGATGAAAGCTTTCATATAGCCATGTAGCTATAGTAGGGATCTTTAATCTGCATAGGGGATGACTCTCCATGCACAGGGGGACCTCCAGTTAACATCCTGATCCAAAAGACGGCACACTTGTTAACATCATCCCTGCAAATGATGCTAGAAGAAACGCATTCAGACATGTACATTGGTACGTATATGTGACATCATTGACAATGCCCATGTCAACAATGAATTTTCTTATTGAAATAATGTTCAATTTGAAGGCGAAAAAATCCCAATTAAAAGGGTGCCAGGGTTTGAAGCATTCACTTGTAACTGATTCGGCTTACTTTGACAATGCACATTGTTATTTCCATGGCAGACTTCTTGCATTCTGTTCTTTTCACAGATAAAAAAGTAATTAGCTGGGAAGTCAGTGGTGCTGCCAGGAGTATGTGACCTTCGGTTCACTGCTTGCTTACAGAGGAAAACATCCTGTTTCACTTTGTTATTTGCATTTCTCCCTTCTTTTACTGTCCTGAGGTGCATGCTATAAGTTCTGAAAAGCATCTTATTTTCAATTATTTTGGAAAATAATTAAAGGGAAAAATGTAATTTTGTTTATATAAACAATGAAAAACTGGAAAATGTTACTATGGTCTTCAAAATGTTAAGCATAAATAAATATTTACATTACTGGTGTATTTACTGAAAAGCCCTATAATAAACCATGGGAATGTAGTGTAGTTTACATTCCAATAACTACATTGCGACACGTGAATTCAATGACGTCAATATAAACAATGGCTCTCTACAACCTGATTGGGCGTCAGCAAAGTCATGACGTCATGCATGCCGTTCTGCTAAAAAACTGCTTGTACATGTTTTACTGCTTCAATTTTAGCGCTGATATAAGATTTTTCATGAAAAATTTCATTAAAAGGAATGTAAATATATGCAATGAACTTAATTTTTCAGATGTTTATCAAAGTGTAAACTACATTGGGTCACTAGCAAAGTTTACATGAACCCCTTCGTGGTTTCATTCACTTTGCACGTGACCCAATGTAGTTTACACTTCGATAAACCTCTGACAAATAGACAAACGAAATTCATTCCTTAAATAACTTTTTAGTGAATACTCAGACTCAAAATATTTTTGCAGGTCATCATTGGAAACAGAAAGCCTGAAGCTGAGAGCAGTCAAGGGACACTTAAAGAAGGAGACTTATGCCTTTTAGATTGTAGCAGATACCCAAATGAATGGCCACAAATGGGGAGAATTGTTTCGTTGTCTGAAACAGAAGTCTGTGTGCACTGGTATAAAGGATGCAAAACAGGATCCTGGAAAACATGCAATGTTAGGTCTGGAAGCAAATTTGTGCCATTTACTGAAGTGGTTCCAATATCATCAGTGTGGCTATCTGGTTTCAGTCTTACACCAGGACATGTGTTGCCAAATAAAATTAAGAAGAAGTTGGATAGCTACACTAATGACACAGCCACTACTTCTTCTCTTAACTGATGTGGCTGACTGTTGAATTCAGCATCCTTCATACCAGTCAAGTGAATTACTGAATCTCAGATTCAGATATAACGATATATACACATTTGTCTAGATAAAATGACTGTAATTTGAAATAATTTCAGTTATGCCATGCGTTTCCTCTCTCTCTCTATATATATAAGGTCGTCTTTATCCAGTCACAGCATTTACAAGTCAGATCACTAATCAGACAAAGCAACGAACTAATGCGATAAAGCAATAACCTTAGACATTTGTGGTTTAGGTGTCACAGGTTTTTAGAAAGCAGAGAGTGATGTAAAGACTCGAAAAACTCTGTGTTTACAGGTCTGATTAAAGACAAAGGAAAACATAGACTTGTACAATTCAGGTCTTACAATTACGACACGGTAGAACATTTTAAATCTTGTACTAGTTAAGGTTGTGCACCAAGATCCAGGAGAATGCAGGATAGGGGAAATCTTACCTGACGGGTCAGAGGGAACACGGCTTGTTGAGCCTTGGAGTGATATTTAAATCTGAGGGTGAGATTTCCCTATCCTTCATAGGCTGTGATACCCCTTATTAGAACCGTCTGACCATTGAAGACAGTTCAAATCTGAGCCGCGACACGAAAAACCAACAAAGTGGTTGTGCGCCCAGCGCAGACTCAGATCAGCCTGGGCATCCGCCCAGTCTGATCAGAGTCTTCGCTGTCCGCATGAAGGTAGCTTAGACCCTTAGCTACCCTTTCAGCACTTAACAAAGAGTCTGCTCTAACTTGGCGAATGCTCAGGCTGATCTGAGTCTGCGCTGGGCGCAAACCACTTTGGTTTTCTTACGTTGCGGCTCTTATGTTTTTATTATGAAACAAGAAAAAAATCCTTTGAATTATCCTCAAAACACTTTATCTGGAGCACTGACTTGATTGCAAAGTTTGAAATTCTAACCAGTGGTCTTAAGCAGGTTTTGAGTATGGCCGTTTACTGGGTCTGTAATTGATGTTTCAAAATAAGTCTGAATTGTGAAATATTCTTTTCTTTAAGAGTATTCCTCATTTTGAACAGACTTTTCCCGCAGGAAAGTGAACAGGAAATCGGAAAATTGTTTCTCTCTGTAAAACTGGCAGAAATACATGGAGGTGAACCCAGTGGCCATTATACAAATGACAGATTCTGTCTACATATGGCATGATTATAGACATAGATATGAAATCTTAAATTTAAGTGTAGTTGCTTGATAATGCTACATTTTGGGTCATTTAGTGAATGTTTTCCATTGTGAAATCCTAAATTTTGACTGCCAAGAAATGACCTTGTTATATCCAATTCTATTTCACTTAGAAATATAATGCAATAGCCCATTGGATAATGTCATTATCAAAAAGATGTGACAAGAGTTTCATGTGACATAATGTTGGAAACCTGACATCACATTGTTATATGTGGAGAAAACTGTCTTGTGTTTTTGTTATCATTTTCCGATGTGGAGTAAAACTAAATTGCCGACTAAAAAACCCCGGTGATTTACCTCCCCAAATGACAATTTTCAAGACAGTTATCCCCTAAATCTGTCATTTTGAGAGATAAATCCTCAAATAATAAAAAAAAAACGATAACAATAGCACAAGACAGTTTTCTCCACATATAACAATTCAAGTACAGTTATCTCCTAAATATGTGTTATAAAGACAATGCACTATATGAGAAACTTGATTCATACCCCCATTTGAAAAAGTAGGATGTATCATGTTATGGTGCTGCTGGCAGTCTGTCTGTTGATATACCCCCGACATACATAGAATGTCATACGAAGTATGTTGAGCTATGTATAGTTTTCATCCTTCCGTCAGTTTGTCCATTTGTCCACCTTTCCTTTAAAGTTTTGTGTTAATTTTTGTTGCTTTTTGCGCCTGCTTTAGCAATGTGTGATATACGCGTTCAGTTTTCCGTCTGTCAGCCCGTTCATCCATCAGTCTGTTCACAATTTACGTCAACCCTAGCTTTTTAGTCCATTCAAAAGACATTTTCTCTGAAACCACTGCATCTGTGGTTCTCAAATTTCACATGCAGCATGATCAGACTGCAGGGCTTCAGGAAGGTAAAATTCAGCCGGATCAAGAATCAAAGATGACCGCCATTACCAAAATAGCAAAAAAAAATTAAGTCAACTTTTTCTTTAGAACCACTTCTGACTTGGTATATGCGGCTGAAATTTTGTATGAAGTATATGTGGGTTGTTGATTTTCAGAATCATCAAAATGAAAAAAATCTGTAATGGAATTAGGTCACAGTGACCTAACATCGACCCTAGAATGATTTACATCGACCCTAGCATTTAAGTCCATTCAAATGATATATTCTCTGATACCACTGCAGCCAGGGCTCTCAAATTTCACATGCAGCATGATCAGACTGCAGGGCTTCAGAATGGTAAAATTCAGTTGGGTTGAGAATCCAAGATGGCCGCCGCTACTAAAAAATAGCAAAATGAATAAAATCAAAAAAAAATTTTTCACATGAACCACTTTGTATATTTGGCTGAAATTTTGTATGAAGCATTAGTGGGACCTTGGTATTAAGAATTACCAAAACGAAAAAAATCTGTAGCAGAAGTAGGTCACCGTGACCTTACGCGGACCCTAGAATAATTTTCGTCGACCCTGGCATTTAAGTCCATCCAAATGACTTATTCTCTGAAACCATTGCATCCATGGTTCTCAAACTTCATGCCGGGCCGCATAGCGCAGTTGGTAGGGCACCTGACTCATAAGTCAGAGGTCCTGGGTTCTAAACCTGGTCTGGCCAAATACTTTCATTTCTCCTTCCACTGATTCAAGAAGGGCAGTTGTCAGTTACTGGCGAAAGTATGTGCACTTAGTACTGGTTAACCACTTAGGAGGTCTATGCCTGCCCAGGAATAGTGTGGTTAGGTTTACTGACCGTTCCGACATGACCATTGCAGTTTACGGGTAATACCGAGGACGTTAAGCATCAAATCAATCAATCAATCTCAAACTTCACATGCAGTAGGATCAGACTGCAAGGCTTCAAAATTCAGCAAGGTTGAAGTTCCAAGCTGTTACTAAAAATAGCAAAACCAATAAAATCTACTTTTTCTCCTGAACCACTTTGTATATTTGGCTGAAATTTTGCATGAAGCATTATTGGGACCTTGGTTTTCAGAAATATTTGAAAATGAACAAAACCTATAGCAGAGTTAGGTGACAGTGACCTACTTTCTATTTATGAATCTAGTTTTGCTGAAATGCCAATATCTCAAAAATGCTGAACAGATGTCAGTCAAATTCAGTCAGAATGATCCACAAATGGAGTTCTTGCAAATTTATGTGACTGGTCCAAGCAAGATAGCCATTGGCTGCTGATACTAAATGTAGCAAAAACATGAAAATGACAACTCTCTAAAACCTCTGAATGAATTTGTTCCAACTTTGTGTGAGAATTATCCTTGCAAGAAGCTTTTTCAATTTTTTGCAAGTTAATCACCCAAAGCTGCTGCTATTCGCCATTACTAAAAATAGGAAAAGTATTAAATGGACAATCCAAATGGATTTTGACCAAATAAGTATCAAACTGATGCTTTCATTGAGTTTTTAACATGAAGGCACATAGCAATTGCAACATAGCATTCTCGGAATTCTTGTTTATTCCTTGCTTCTATTTTCAATAGTCTTCAACGGAACCTTTTGGTATTTGACTAGGTATACTTCTACGTTCATGCAGATCTTAGGTCGAGGTCACAGACTTAAACGCTAACATTTGCATTAAAGTTTTGCATTATTTTTGTATTCTTTTAAATTTCCAATATCCTTTGATGGAACCTTTGATATCTGACTGTGGTTACTTTCAGGTTCATACAGAGTACTTTGACATCATCAGCTACTTTGCTCGCGACCCAATGTAGTTTATACTTCGAGGAACATCATTAAAATAAAATTCATTCCTTAGCTGTCTGGAATATCTTGAAGAAAGCTTATGGCAATAAGCATTATCTTGAGATTGTGGGTATATCCTTTGATGGAACCTTTGATATGTGACTGGGGTTACTTTCAGGTTCATACAGAGTACTTTGACATCATCAGCTACTTTGCTCGCGACCCAATGTAGTTTATACTTCGAGGAACATCATTAAAATAAAATTCATTCCTTAGCTGTCTGGAATATCTTGAAGAAAGTTTATGGCAATAAGCATTATCTTGAGATTGTGGGTTGAGTATGGGAATAGTTGCTTATCCTTGGTTAGCCTTTTTGTTACATCCCTTTGATTAGTTTTTAATTTGCCTGGACAAAGTCAAGGAAGAACTATTGCACTTATCTTTTTGGCAATAATAAAGGAATGGAATCTTCAGCAAGTAGACAGTTTGGGTTACTAATAGTATGGACTATTAAGCTTTTGGGCCACAATGTTAATCTTGGGTGTTTTCTGCACTCAGATATGGGCATATATTGCTACCCTTGTGATGCTTTTGCTATCATGATGTATGAAACATGCCAAGTTGCTATTATTTGTTTTAGAGACAATTTTTAACAGATTTGTATTTATGCAAAATCCCAAAGAGTTCTACACTCAGTTTGTTGCATTTCTGGGATTAAACAATTTCTACCCAGACATGGCAAACATTTCCATTTATTTTATTATTATGGTGCAGTGCCTTTGTTTAGTCCTGCATTAGTAGTACTATGATAAAATGCATAAGTTTGCTGTAACCTTTACTATACACATAGCTGGGATTAATGAAAATAACATTTCCAGTGATTTCGGATTATACTCGTTTTTAGTGAACTTCAGTGGGTTTGCAAACAGACTGAAATAAATTTTGTTTGCTCTGGCAGGCATAACATCCAGTAAGCCAAGAGCCCTCATCTTTGTTCAAGAAATATTTCAGCTCTTACAATGATTTATGGTTTACTATATCACTTTCTGCAAGTTAAGCATTGAGAAAATCGCATCACAAATTTATGGATGGATGACTTGCGATTTTACGTCCTTTTCAACAGTATTTCAGTCATATCAGGACGATGGTAGGATGATAATGAAAGGCTGTGTGCAATGGAACTCCCGTTAATGGTAGGAAAGATTCTCGCCTCAAGTGGGGCTGGAACCCGGGTCCGCTAGATCAGTAGGCCAGCGCCTTACCCACTGAGCTACCGGGGCTCCCTTTACATCACAAATCCAGAGCCAGAGTGAATCTGATTACTGCAACTGTCTGAAAAATACTGATATGCATTTATTGTAGACAGAATAATAAATCATTGTTGCATGGGGCTTATTTCTATTCTAATATAGTCAGCTCTCAGTATCTCAAACACTGATGTCTCAAAATACCTCTAATATCAAATAATTTGGACACATTCCCTATTTTAATTATATTTCCAGTCATTTTATCTCAAAGTACGGATATCTCAAAGTAAATTTTCTGGGACCTATACAATTACTACTTCGGTATATTAGAAGTTGTGCATGAACATCTACTTTGAAATATTGAGAGTTGACTGTACTTGAAATCACAGGGAGTTATTTCTCATCCAAGAGAATTCTCCAAAACATTAGTTCACACAAAAAGCATTCCTTTTAAACACACAAGAATTCCCTTTTTCTGAGTATTTCATAAGGGAAACAAGACCTGTCACCATCAAAATGCAATCAGATTATCAAAATTTGCTAAGAACTTCTATGCTATATATAGCTAACGGGGCATCGAAGATCAGATTAAGTGCAGCAGTGTCATAATGACAAAGCTTTTCCGATGAACAGATAACTTGTAGTTTTATAGCCCTATCAGCTGTATTTCAGTTTTATACAGCAGATCGAAAGGAACATGATGAAAGGGCTGGAATGGAGTGAGATGCCCTACAATCCACTGGCTACAGCTTGCTTCCCTACCTCGAAATGGTACTCCTACAGGAAAAAGAATTGGCTCCAGGACAAATCCTTTCCTAACAGAGTGTTATCCCTGAGATTATCCCTGTCAGTCCATTCCATTTCACTCCATGTTTTAAACTATGCCTGATGATAGCCTGTTAGCAATATAACCCTGTGTATGGTTGCAGAGAACTCTGCCCACTCCAGGATTAAAGGAAAACACTCACTTAAATGTGAACAGACTTTAAATTGTAGATCTTGATTAGAAATTATAATTGGCAAAAATTTCATGAAAATCAGACTTGAAATAAGAAAGATATGAAGATTGAGTACAACATGCATTTTAGTGAGTGTTATCCTTTAATAAACACTTAGATGGTTAGTTACTGGCTCTCAGAGGAAGCCTAGGGGTGGTGGTGTATATGTGTTTTTCTTTTGGGGGATGCGGGACTGGGGATGGAGGGGGGGGGGGTGCGGGATTGTGAGTTCATGTGGAGCAAGGCATGAAGAACCTTTTAACTACTAAGTTACACACACAGTCACCTAGGTAGGGTCAGAGTGAAGATCTGTCGAAGAGAGAAAACAAACTTAAGACTTCTGGAATATGTGGTGTCTCACCTATGTGTGGATAGTGAAAAAAAATACAGAGCTAAACCATAAAGTCAGTTCTGAATTTATGCAGCCTGGCGGCCAACACCAGTAAAGTAATACCAAAAGCTTGCTTCTCCTTGTCACAGGTTAGACAAAAACGAAAAAAATAATATATACTGAATCCAAAGATAACTCAGAAAACCAGGAACAACACTGGATGTTTTTATTCGCAAATTACAGAGTAACAGGCATGTAAAGCTTTGAAATGACTGAATAACTTTATTTTGTCATCATGAAGTCTTAGGAAATATTCAGTGAACAACATGGATATTAATTGTGTGTGACAACCTGTGTCCGATCACATCATCTACTTCTTATTAATAATTCTTAACAAACTGGTCTGATCTTTGCTGTGGCATACGTCATAAGAACCATTTTCTAATCAATGCAGTTTTCAGAAACCTTTTATTTTCTACGAATAAGACAACAAAGCATACTCTATTTTGTTGGCTAGGTTGTGTCTAGCAAAAGAGTATATTCTACTCCTGTATTAGGTTGAACATTCAAGCTTATTTACCACAGTCATGAAAATTGAATACAGGTGTTTTCAGAAGTGGCCAACATACTATATTCTTGTAAAAAGGCATGTTTGACTATGAGTCTGACAACATAACACGGTCCTATCATAACATATGTTTTCAACAGACCATCTTTTTCTTGACATGTCAGACTTAAAAGTAGTCATTTAGAAATGACTTATCTCTAGTTAGGGCATATGGTATGTTAAACTGCAAACATCACATCTTAATTCTAGCTTAAGGTATGTTTCATTGTAAATAACTTGGGTTAACCACTTAGGAGGTCTAAACCTGCCCATGAATAGAGGGAATGGCTTCACTGTTCTTGAATTGTATTCTTTATAACAGCAAATTCTGTTTAACGTCAAAATGTTAGGAACATATGCTGTGTTTGTAAAGAGGGTCCACTGTACCTTGTTCCTGCCATAAGATGTGTGTGTTTCATTGAATTCTTCACAACAGACAACGTATCTCATAAGAGTCATAAGATGCGTGTCTTTGAATGCTTCAGAACAGACAACATAACTGACCAGCATACCTTATTCCTGTCATAAGGTGTGCTATGTTGAATATCTAGCCATAATCAAACCTGACCAACATACCTTATTCATAAAGTGTGTTTCATTGAGTAGTTCATAAGAGACAACATATCTGGTTATAATCATAACTGACCAACATTCCTTATTCCTGTAACAAGGTGTGTTTCATTGACTGTTTCACAACAGACAACATAACACTGCCCAACATACCTTATTCCTTTCATAAGGTGTATTTCATAGAATGCTTTGCAACAGACAACATAACTGGTATAATACTCATAAATGATCAACATACCTTATTCCAGTCATAAGGTGTGTTTCCTTGACTGGTTGTATTCATAAATGACCAACATACCTTATTCCTGTCATAATGTATGTTTCATTGAATGCTTTGCAACAGACAACATAACTGGTAATACTCATAAATGACCAACATACCTTATTCCAGTCATAAGGTGTGTTTCATTGATTGGTTGTAATCCTAACTGACCAACATACCTTATTCCTGTCATAATGTATGTTTCATTGAATGCTTTGCAACAGACAACTGGTAATACTCATAACTGACCAACATACCTTATTCCAGTCATAAGGTGTGTTTCATTGACTGGTTGTATTCATAACAGACCAACATACCTTATTCCTGTCATAAGGTGTGTTTCATTGAATGCTTTGCAACAGACAGCTGGTGATTATCATAAATGACCAACATACCTTATTCCTGTCATAAGGTGTGTTTCAATATTGGCTGTTGACTTCAGACAACATATCTGGTAATGGACATTGA
Source organism: Ctena decussata (assembly GCA_963989385.1). Lineage (NCBI taxonomy): Eukaryota > Metazoa > Mollusca > Bivalvia > Lucinida > Lucinidae > Ctena > Ctena decussata. The sequence goes on along the minus strand of OZ022511.1, from coordinate 74,230,691 downwards.
TGACCAACACACCTTATTCCTGTCATAAGATATGTTGAAGGCACTGGATATGAGAAGTTGAAGTACCTGCTGAAGCTGATGAGATTTCTCTTACAAATGTATGAGTAAAGGTAAGTACATGAACATTGCAATGCTATATATATATATAAATATAAAGTGTGGTCAAATCAGCCATGAAAATGCATATAAGAATACGAGGAAGCAATGACTAAGCTGTTCACAGAAAGGGCTGCAAGAGCAGTTCCTTTAGTGACTGATTTGGCCACTCTATCAACTGTCAGCATACACCTTATAGCAAGCTCTATTTACTCATTCTGTGCAACAAACAGAGTATGAAGGGTTATGTTTAAAATTAAGAAGACTTCTCACATTCCGAGTAAAATAATCTTTTCCGAGATTATTTATGTCTCCCCCCTTCAGGGTCGGGAGACATATTGTTTTTCCCCGGGCGTCTGTCCGTCTGTCTGTCTGTCCGTCCGTCTGTCTGTCTGTCCGTCTGTCTGTCACAAATCGTGTCCGTTCTATAACTTGAAAACCGCTCAAGCTATATTCGCGAAACTTCATATAAATATCAATCAACATGAGACGACGTGCAGAGTGCAAGAATGGTAACTCTGGCATTTACACTTTTTGAGTTATTTCCCTTGGAACTTAGTCCATCACAAAATTGTGTTTCAATCGTGTCCGTTCTATAACTTGAAAACCGCTCAAGCTATATTCGCGAAACTTCATATAAATATCAATCAACATGAGACGACGTGCAGAGTGCAAGAACGGTAACTCTGGCATTTATACTTTTTGAGTTATTTCCCTTGGAACTTAGTCCATCACAAAATTGTGTTTCAATCATGTCCGTTCTATAACTTGAAAACCGCTCAAGCTATATTCGCGAAACTTCATATAAATATCAATCAACATAAGACGACGTGCAGAGTGCAAGAATGGTAACTCTGGCATTTATACTTTTTGAGTTATTTCCCTTGGAACTTAGTCCATCACAAAATTGTGTTTCAAATGTGTCCGCTCTGTAACTTGAAAACCGCTCAAGCTATATTCGCGAAACTTCATAATATTATCAATCAACATGAGGTGATGTGCAGAGTGCACAAATGGTAACTGTGGCATTTATACTTTTTGAGTTATTTCCCTTGGAACTTTGTCCATCACAAAATTGCGTCTCAGTCTAGTCCGTCTATAACTTTAAAACCATTCAAGCTATATTCATGAAAGTTCATACAAATATCAGTCAACATCAGACGACGTGCAGAATGCACTCTGGCGTTTATACTTTTTGAGTTATTTCCCTTGGAACTTTGTCCATCACAAAATTGCGTCTCAGTCGAGTCCGTCTATAACTTTAAAACCATTCAAGCTATATTCATGAAAGTTCATACAAATATCAATCAACATCAGACGACGTGCATTATGCAAGAACCATAACTTTAGCATTTATACTATTTGAGTTATTTCCCTTAGAACTTTGTCAGTCACAAAATCGTGTCTCAGTTGTGTCTGCTCTATAACTTGAAAACCATTCAAGCTATATTCACGAAACGTCATACAAATATCAATCAACATTAGAAGAATTGCATAGTGCAAGAACCATAACTCTTGCATTTATACTTCTTGAGTTATTTCCCTTGGACCTTTGTCAGTCACAAAATCGTGTCTCAATCGCTTTATTACTTGAAAACCGGACAAGCTATATTCACGAAACTTCATACAAATGTCAGTCAACACTAGACAACCTGCAGAGCACAGCATTTATACTATTTGAGTTATTTCCCTTGGAACTTTGTCATTCACAAAAGCGTGTCTCAATCGTCTAAGCTCTATAACCTGAAAACCGTTTAAGCTATATTCGTGAAACTTCATACAAATATCAGTCAACCTATAAATAGACGATGTGCAGAGCACTGTAACTCTTGCATTTATATTTTTTGACAAAAACTAAATATGAATATCAGTCAACATTACATGACATGCAGAGCATAACAACTATAACTCTTGCATTTATACGTTTTACTTATTATGAATCCCTGCTTCAGGGTACGGAAACATATTGTTTTTTCCTTGGCGTCTTAATGACTGATCCTTTTGACATCATAAAGGGGGGAGACATCTGTTTTTTCGTAGGAAAACAATTCTAGTTAATAGGCTGTTAATAGTAAATAATAATAATTAGGGGAGAGTCGGGTAACTTCGGACAGCGGGTAAATTTGGACAGTGACATTGTTCCTTTATATGTCAGTTGTTTCACTGTTTGCAATGGTATGTCCGAATTTACCCCCATGTCCGAAGTTACCTGATTCTACCCTAATCAAAGTATTATAGACCATCTACTGTAACAATACTCAACTCAGTTTCTGCTGTTGAATATTGTATTGAAAAATAATTGATTTTGCAGACTTTGATAAAACAAAAAATAATCAGATGTAGAAATCTCTTAAATGGAAGATAAGATAGTGATATGTGCCTAAATAATTAACCTCTGTCAAAGTTTAGTTGAGTTACTGACTATATGCTTAATGCCAGTCTGATCATGGAACTGGCAATCATTGCTTTTAAAACAGTTTGATATGGTTCATATCATGGCTGGTATTGATCAGATCTTTTGACATTCATATGTAAGGGTGAGTCAAAGCATTGTAACTTTGTATGGATTTACTGTTAAAACAGAAGAAAAGAGATTAGTAAGTCATGGAATATAAGTGAAGCTGTGGTCCCACATTGGGCTACAACATGTCTTGTATGGAGAAATAAAAAATAATCATCAGAATCTTAAGATATATGGATACACTTTCAAAGGAAGTAACTCTCCCATTTTCATTTTTGCATCTCTCCACTATAGGGGTCAACTCTTAAAAGAAAGAACTTGCTCCTCTAGGAGTAAGTTCTTTCCTTTAAGAGTAGAACCCCTTCAGAAGGGTTTAATTGTCCAGGTAGGCAAGGAGGAAGTCGCAAAAGTTGTTTTTCTTTGTAAAATGAGAGGAAAACATGAAGGTGAACACATAGTCACATACACATCAACAGTGTTTCAAAAATCAATTTTAACAGTTAATGAAACATTAAACACATGTTGCACAACCTTTTCTTTTCTTTTATTCTGTAATATTGAATCTAATCTGTCTTGCACAGCATGGTGGTTGATAGGCAATGTACAGAAGAGAAAATATTCATTTTCCAAATGTTATTTCTATGTCCCATTGAATTGGGCATGGGACGTTTGGACAAGATCAGAGCTCTAGATAAGAGGGAGTGTTTGGTGATAATTAGGGATAATTTTTGTTAATTCTGCATAAAAACATATGTTGTGACCCCTCATCTGAACCGTCTCGATGAGACAGTTCAGATGAGGGGTCACAACATATGGTTTCGATGAGAAATAAGAAAGATTATCCTTATCATCAAATACTCCCTCTTATCTAGAGCTCTGAACATAGACCCAACATTGATGCTACGTCTGTAATGTAGCAGCATTGTGTGCCCATTGGGGTACTCTTTCAAATTCACATATTCAAGAGTTACTTTTTTGCTACCTTGAAGAGTTACAATTGATGATTTACAAATTTGTTGCGAAACAAAAACTATATACATGTAGATGTGAATGTTAGTATTTCCTTAGATGTAAAATAGATTTTATCATAAAAGTTTATCAGAATTAAAAATCTTAATGGATTTACCAAAATTTAAACTTTGTTGTCAGTCCAAATTAGCAAAAATGTTTGAGTGCGAAATTTCCTATTTTTCCGCATCACAATAGAAACACTTCAGCAAAGCAGTTGTAACAAGATCCAAGAATATTCCATTTTGTGGAACATTAAAGAAAGAAAAAAAGGAAACCAAAAAAGGCTTATGAGCTTACCTCAACATTGTAGTAAATGTGGAGCTCTGGTTATGAATTACCAGAAGAATATGCCCAGTAGGCCAAAATGAAACTTTTGACCATGAGAATCACTTGCAGTACAGCACGGTAACTATTCGAACACTGCAACCACTTCTATCATAATTTTTTCAGCCCCAGAAGTTTGATAAGATGATTCGCCCTAGGCCTGTATGGGTATTAATTTTTCATAAAGATGTTGGCAGACAGCACAGGCCCTGAATGGAGAACTGATGATGAGCAGTTGGATGTGGGTTAACAATGCTTGCTTTTACAGCATTTCTGAATGAACATTAATGGTAAATGTGGCAGTTAAGGTATTTGGGTACAAATTTTTTGCCATTTTCAGAAAGGGAGACAACTTTTTTGGCTTCCAGTTGGATTCGGTGGTGATGAAACCGGTCTTAAAAGAGGTCTACTGTTAAAGGAAAGAATTAGCTTATAAAGGAGCAAATCTTTCTTTTAAGAGTTGACTGCCATTGTAAAAGGGTACAGAAAAGAAAGAAAGAAAATTATGCTTCCTTTGAAAAGGTACCAATTCACCTTAAAGATGTGGTTCTGAATCAAACAACTGTTCAGAATACATTGTAGCTGTTGTTGATTTCGTGGAAATTGGATTGGTGTTATCGGCTCTGACGGACTGATTCTGACATAGAAATTAGTGTTGGAACCTACCTTTGTTGCTCACCTGTATTGGTAATGCTTCTAACAAATTCTTTTGATTTTGGTATAAACTTTGAGGAATTAAGAGGAAAATAATATTAATGAAAATCTGTAAATTGCACTAAATCACTGTCCATCTATTTACATTGTGGAGGAGTAAACATGAATTATCTTCAGCAGTGATAATTTATTTGTTGAAATATAAGAGCTAAGCATGTCTGAGTGATGGGTATAGATGACAACTCTAGATATTAATTGGATTTAGATCTATGTTATGTCAATAACAGTGATATTTTCTCAAGTTTCAGTCTATTTTGGATAGAAACTGAAAGCAAATTCAGTTATGGGCCATATGTTTTTATAACGATATTTATACTACATCGGATTATAGTGAAAATACGGTTTGCATACCCTCTGAAGTGCAGTTTGGTTTGCATACCCTCTGAAGTGCAGTTTGGTTTGCATACCCTCTGAAGTGCAGTTTGGTTTGCATACCCTCTGAAGTGCAGTTTGGTTTGCATACCCTCTGAAGTGCAGTTTGGAATTTTACGTTGGAAGGATCACAGGGTATAAACCAAATCGCCAGTTTTCGCTTCCTGCAGAGACTGTCCATCATATTTGGCTTCCGCTGAGACAGTCCGCAATCTCTTGCTTCCTGCAGGGACTACTGTCCCCGAAAATGGTTTGCTGCTGAGACTGTCCGCGTGATTCTGCTTCCTGCCGAGAGCCTCGGCAGGAAGCAGAATCACGCCGACAGTCTTGGCAGGAAACCATATATTATGTACAGAAGTCTCAGCAGGAAGCAAGAGATCGCGGACAGTCTCGGCGGAAGCCAAATTTAACGGACAGTCTCTTCAGGAAGCGAAAATTGGCGGACTGGTTTATACCCTGTGAGGATTGTTAGCATCAGATTTTCTTTGGAGTAATAATATTGAGAGATTGGGACATAATGAGGAAACAGGGGTAAATGTGATTGTTAGAAGCAATCTGATCAGAGTCTTTCTGTTAACTGTTTCTTTCAAGTATCTTGAGTGGACTGGTCCAATTCAAAAATGGAAAATTTCATTGCAGAAATCAGTGGATAATGGTTAAGTGCTCCAATAAATAAGAAAATAATCTCACTAATTATATGCTAAAGGCATAGAAGTGCAAAACTTACAAGCTGCACCATGAAGCACTGTAAGGATCTGGTTAGGGGTGGATTAACTGAGGAAATTAAGGGCGTTGGTCTGACAGAATAGAATGTACATTCAAAATTTCCATTTAGAGATTAAACCCGTTAATGCCTAGCGTCCCAAAAATGGGACATAGGCAAACAGTGCAGACCAAGATCAGATGCTGCAAAAGGCGGTGTCTGATCTTGGTCTGCACTGTTTGCATTAGTCCCGATCCTCTGACGTTACGTTTCGCTTCACAAAGCTACACTAACAGAGGTAGCGATGTGTAAGAAGCTACGGAGGGCCCTGTGTACAGGTCTATGTTTGCATATGACAATTGGGTATTTCTACTTTAATAAAATAAAAGTGATATAAACAAACTGAACCAGACACTCCAAGTAGACTCATCCAATATATACAGATATAAGAGTCCACTGGGCATTGATGGGTTAAACACCTCATCTGGATCTATGCTGTTTGCTGATCAATTATTTTCTTTTTTGGCACTACAAGGATTAAAGACCAAGGGTTTTCAGCCCTGCAATAGCTCTGTGATCATGAATTGTCTGCAACATGCAGGGAAAATTGAGAATAATTGTGTCTATAACCTTTTGTCATTAGACAATTAGCTTTTCAGTCATAGTTAATGTAGCAAATAATTCTTTGCACATTTAGCCTGAAAGATACTCCTAGATCCAACTATACTGAAAGGATTTAAAAACTTCCACCCATTAATTTGGAATATCTCAAAAATGAATGCAGCTACGCCCACCAAAATTTTACAGCATATACATTCTATTATACCTGATCCTATCAATATACGGAATTTGAAATCGTTCAACCGAATCGGTCAGGAACAAGCACGTGCTCCTCGTGTTCTTAGTACCGTTTACATTATGATGAATAGCTTCATGTATACAGTTTTCTGATGAAACATTTCTCTTACAATATCAAATTGATTTTTAAAAATTTGAACTCAGTCAGTGGCTTTATTTAACCTACCGCGCCTAAATATCGCAAACAGGCGCAGAGTTTTGGGCCAGATAAATGCTGAAATTTTAAAAAGTGACGTCGCGGTACAATTTTATGCGTTAATGACGGCAATTTACAGTCTCGGACGACGTGCACTGTTTACAGGAAGCTAAAAAGACCGTCAGAAAAGCACCTCACCAAGCTTGAAAACCAGAGGACATGACGTTAACTAACGTCGACGCCGTCTCCGTAATAGGCTTTGCGCGACAGCATCATCCGCAATGATACTTGCAAATCAACGTTGATGACGTCACAAAATTAAGACAGTAAGAAGTGGTCGAAAGAGTGTTGCATAAGGTAACGCCGGCATCGCCTTATGCAATTCAGTGACGAAACGCTCTTTACTGACGTCATTTAGGTAAATGATACAAATAAACTGCGTAATCTTTAAATTTGATAAATTTCAAGCATTTTGTCATTAAACAGTCAACACTGCCATGAGTAAACAGATCAGCAGCCAGCGATAAAAAGTGGAAGTTTTTAAATCCTTTCAGTATATTATAGCTCTACTGGATCAGTGTGTCCATATGATATTCCAGGAACTAACTTGACAGCTCTGCTGTGAAAGTATGTCCACCTTTATAAAATTCTGCTGGGACAGTATGTCCATAGCTTTGTCCTGGAACCAGTTTTATAGCTAACAGGGGACAGCATGTCTGCTGGCACAGTATGTCCAACTTAATAGTTCTACTGAGACAGTGTTTCCAGGTTCATAGCTCCACTAGGACAGTATGATATAGTTTTGCTGGAACATTGTGTCCATTTTTAGCGCGCCTTTGCAAAGCAAAGGAGAGCTTATGCTATACCCCCGGCGTCGTAGTCCGAGTATGCGTTAGCATTAGCGTCAGCGTTAGCGTACCCGTCAGTGTCCTCGTCGGCGTCCGTGATCAGGTTAACCAATGTTAACAATTGCATTTAGCTCCATGTTCAACTCTGTATCTTACAAACTACAGCAGCTACAATCATCATACTTGGTACATATATACATCCATATGACTGCAGCAGCTGCATGACACAATTGTTTGTCCTTGACCTATATGTTACGGTTGACTGACTTTGCCGTTTGGCACTGTTTTTAAGGCAAAATTTTTAGTTTTGATGAAACCTTTGACAGAAGAGACTTGATACTTGGTCAAATAGCATATCCCTATAATTGCAGCAGCTGCAGAGCTACCATGCTGGCACCTGTGCCCTTGACCTTTGTTCATGGTCCAGTGATTTTGACTTATATTTCAAGCACTGTTTGATAGATTAACATCACATCTGGCATAGTGGATCGGTCTGACATCCCGAATGACCTCCTATTATTTATAGATCACTGTGACCTATATTTCATGGTTCAGTGATTTTGCCTTGTGTCTCCAAAGCTGTTTATAGATTAACATCATATTTAGGAATTTGAGGTCACTCTAACATAAATGTTATCATTCAGTGATTTGCTTCATATTTTAGGTGTATTTAGTATGTGTTCATATACCTGGGATAATGGCTCCGTCTGACACTGCAGATGACCTGATATATTTGTAGGTCTTTGTGACTGTGAGAATCAGGCACCCATAAGGCACGCTTTGTTGTCTTCTGACAACACTTGTTATAGCTCTGCTTGAACAGTATGCCCAACTTTATAGCTCTGCTGGAACAGTATCTCCAACTCTGTAGCTCTACTGGGACCATGTGTCCGACTCTTTAGCTCTGCTGTGACATAGCTCTGCTAGGACAGTATGTCCCTGCTGGGACAGTATGTTCAAGTTCATAGCTCTGCTAGAATATGTCTAACTTTAAAGCTCCGCTGGGACACTCTGTCCAACTTTGTAGCTCTGTTTTGACACTGTCCAACTTTGTAGCTCTGATGGGACAGTTTGTCCAACTTAATAGTTCTACTGGTACAGTAAGTCCAGTTTTATAGCTCTGCTGGGACAGTGTATCCAACTTGATAGCTGTGCTGGGGCAGTATGTTCAGCTTTATAGCTCTGCTGGGACATTGTATCCAATTTTAAACCTCTGTGGTAACTGTAAGTCCACCTTTTTAGCTCGCCTGTACGAACATACAGGAAGAGCTATTGCACTACCCCCGGCAGCAGCGGCAAAAGTTTTACGTTAAAGTTTTTTAGGTGATGGGCAAGGGGTTGTAAGGCCAGCTATCCTGTCCCGCTGTCAGGTCTTGTTAGCTCAGCTGGAATAGTGTTTCCACCTTTTAAGCTCTGCTGGAACTGTGTGTTCAATTAATTTTGTAGCTCTGCTGGGATGGTATATCCAACTTACAGTTCTGCTGAGACAGTGTGTCCAATATTGTAGCTTTTCTGAGACAGTAAGTCCAGCTTTATAGCTCCGCTGGTGCAGTGTCCAACTTTAAAGCTTTGCTTGGACAGTTAGCACAACTTTATAGCTATGCTTAGGCAGTAAGTGCAGCTTTATAGCTCTGCTGGGACAGTGTGTTCGACTTTCTACTTCTGCTAGGACAGTGTGTACACCTTTATAGCTCTGATGAGACAGTGTTTCCACTTTATAGCTCAGATGGGATAGTTTGTCCACCTTCATAGCTCAGCTGGGATAGTAAGTCTATCTTTGTAGCTCTGCTGGGACAGTATGTGAAGCTTCACCACAGCTGGGACCATGTGTCCAACTTTGTAGCCCTGCTTGGGCAGTACAACTTTTTCGCTCTGCTGAGATAGTATTTCCACCTTCTTAGCTCTGCTGGGACAGTAAGTCTAACTTTATAGCTCTGCTGGGATAGTATGTCCAGCTTTATAGCTCTGCTGGGATAGTAGGTGCAACTTTATAGCTCTTTTTGGACAGTAAGTCCAACTTTATAGCTCTGCTGGAAGAGTAAGGCTAACTTAATAGCTCTGCTGGGACAGTATATTGAGCTTCTTAGTTCAGCTGGGACCATGTGTCCACATTTATAGCATTGCTGCGACAGTAAGTCCAACTTTATAGCTCTGCTGGGATAGTATTTCCATCTATTTAGCTCTGCTGGGACAGTAAATCTAACTTTATTGTTCTTCTGGGACAGTATGTCAAGCTTCATAGTCAGCTGGGAGCATTGTGTCCAACTTTATAGGCCTGCTTGGGCAGTAAGTCAAACTTTTTAGCTCTGCTGGGATAGTATTTCCACCTTCTTAGCTCTGCTGGAACAGTAAATCTATTTTTATAGTTCTACTGGGTCAGTAAGTGCAACTTCATAGCTCTGCTGGGACATTATTTCCAGCTTGCTGGACAGTGTGTCCAACCTCATGGCTTTGCTAGGACAGTGCATCAGTAAAATGTGTTCTTGCCTTAAGTTTTTTAGCCCAGAACTTCCATCCCTATTCGGAGCTCAGATATCTATGATAATGCATGAATGGATGTCTTCACAGGGTATAAACCAGTCTGCCAATTTTCGCTTCCTGCAGAGACTGTCCATCATATTTGGCTTTCGCCGAGACTGTCCATGATCTCTTGCTTCCTGCAGGGACTACCGTCCTCAAAAATGGCTTCCTGTTGAGACTGTATGCGTGACTCTGCTTCCTGCTGAGGCTCTCAGCAGGAAGTAGAATCACATGGACAGTCTCTGCAGGAAGCCATTTATCATGTACAAAAGTCTCAGCAGGAAGCAAGATATCGCGGACAGTCTCGATGGAAGACAAATATGAAAGACAGTCTCTGCAGGAAGCGAAAATTGGCGGACTGGTTTATACCCTGTGGTCTTGATGTTTGCCATTCTTTGCATTCATTACTAGGCATTATGGGAAAATTATTTCAGATCAAATTCTTGCAGAGTGTCAGTAGAGCTGTTAGGCCCACCTAAGTCTTTTTTTCTTGTTGTTAAAGATAAAAGCAAGTCAGGTGATTTTGCCAGTTCTTTTGTTACTCATGCTTATCATACAATCTGCTGTTTTGACTTTTGCGAAATGCATAATCCAGACCGATATTTAAAAAAAATATAAACTGAAAAAAAATGACAAAAAAAAAACTATTGGTATTACCACATATATTCTAAACATTCTGCCAGCATTGTCTGAGTAAATGGCAGAACTGGATCAGGCTTCTCCAGGCCTGGCAACACTTTTTGACAACAGTTTTTATAACATTCTGAATTGGACAATTTGAAGATGGACAAGTCCATTACATTTCAGAATGGTTGAAAAGTAAATATAATGGTAATTTAATTGACAGTCATTTTACAGACCATTACAGAATTGTTTGTGCAAGGATTTCACTTCAATTAATTGATTTAACAATAAGAATGATCTAACTGAATTTGAAGGTTTTTTGGTTTCTTTAAAGTTGTTTCACCTGCAGTAAATGGTTTTACCCTTTAACCCTTAAAGCGCCAAAAATTAAAACTGTTGAATTGGCAATCAGTGTAGATCCAGATGAGGTGGCTCATAATGAGCCACCTCATCTGAATCTACACTGTTTGCCCTCTAGTGTTTGAATTCTCAATACGATATCACTTGAACGAAACATTTTTTGAAATTCTGCAGACGTAAATTTTGTCGTCTGCTTTTTGGCCCATTAAGGGTTAAGTATACCTGACAAGATGATAGGCAAAAGCATAAAATTTTAATGATGCAGATTATGCATATGCTTATAATACCCCCACTCATCTATTGACACCATTTGCCCCTAAGTACAGTCAACTCTTGATATCTCAGACACTGATATCTCAATGTTCCATGTAATATAAACGAATATATAGTTTTGGCACATTCCCTATTTTTATTTAAATTTCAACTCCACTGATATCTCAAAGTAAATTTTCTGGGACCAGAAAATTTACTTTGAGATATCAGTAGTTTGGGATGAACTTCGACTTTGAGATATCGCGAGCTGACTATTTGAATTCTCAAGATGATATTGCTTGTACAAAAACACTTTTGAAATTTTGCAAGCATAAATTTTGTTTTCTGCTTTTTTGTTGCTTTAAGAGTGAACAGTTTGTGCAAACAGTGTAGATCCTGATAAGATGGCTCATAAAGAGCAATGGACTTGCCCAAAGTCAAAACAGGAAGATACAATTCAGATATTTAGGGGTGAAAGGGTTAAGACACTTGAAAAGACAAGACACTTCAGAAAAAAGTTGACTTTGTACATGCAGAATGAAGAAAATAGTTTTGATATAAGACTTATGGGTACTTGTCAATTTTCCTTTGTGAAACTTCCCTGGATTGCGAAACGGAAGAATAATAGGAAGAATGACCACTTAAACAGTGCTGTAGCTCAGTTTTGAAACAGCTTTAGTTAAGACACATTTTCAGCTCACCTGAACACAGGGTATAATCCAATCCACCAATTTTCGCTTCCTGCAGAGACTATCCGTCATATTTGGCTTCCACTGAGACTTTCCATGATCTCTTGCTTCCTGCAGGGACTACCATCCTCGAAAAATGCTTCCTGTGGAGACTGTCCGCATGACTGCTTCCTGCCGAGAGCCGTGGCAGGAAGCAGAATCACGCGGACAGTCTGCAGGAAGCCATTTATCATGTACAGAAGTCTCAGCAGGAAGCAAGAGGTTGTGGACAGTCTTGAGAAGCCAACTATGACAGACAGTCTCTCTACAGGAAGCGAAAGTTAGCGGACTGTTTTATACCCTGTGCTGAAGGATTAGTCCAGAAGAGCTATTGCACTACTTCCAGCATTGGGGTTGGCGTCAGTTTCAGTGTTAACATATACGTTTTTTTTAAGAGCTTATATTTTCCAAACAGTTCGATGGATTTGGTTCATAATTATTAGGTATGATGATAGATATAGGTGCAAAGTTCCTATCAGCAATACCACCTCCCCACCCCCACCACAGTTCCTGTCAGCAATGCCACCTCCCTTATCCAGAGAAGCAAACAGGAATTAATGCAAGTGCAAGTTAATATAACATTATTTCCGGAAAAGAGGCAGGGGGCATTTATTAGAGCAGGAGTGTTTATTAAGATTAATACGGTATGTGCAAAAAGCAGTGGCCCTTGATCCTGCAGACACTGGTTACATTTTGCCGACTTGTTTATTTTCCTATGCTGGCACATATAGGAAGCACTTATGAAAGTAATATCCCTAGGAATTCGGACACATTAATCTTTTCCTTGCTAATTTCTGTGATAAACTATTCCATTTTGAAGTTTGGACAAGTCCAGGATGCTATTTGAAACTGTTGGCAAAAAGTGTAGACCCCGATCAAATTGCTTCTAGTATGATCTGGAACTCATCTACATGATCCAAATTTCAGAAAATACAGTTGATAAGTGATACTAATTCAGTTGTATATTAAACCAATATATAGTTGGAGTGATCAGTGATTTACTGGTACATATATCATTATAAGTGTTGCCTGCCATATTTTAAGAACTGCCTCTCTTTTTCAACATATGGTTCAGCCAACAAGTTTCAAATGTCAGATCGATCTTAGCCTATTTTATAATGGGGACAAAGTGCAGAATTTATGACATAATTGTGAAAGTGATTGTCAAATATTGAGGAAAGTTTATGTTCGACTTAAAAGATGATGTGTCAGGATTATGTAGAAAAGTTTCGGATTAAAACACATAAAAATTAATCATTTTGTGGTCAGTTACAAACAAGAAAGTTTCGAAAGTGCATTAACCAGAAACTCAAGTTGCAATAAAGGTAAAGTGAAAGTATTGTGATAAACTTGTCAGAATAGAAAAACTTAGTAAATTTGTGCTGGCAAGTTTTGTTATCGAGAAGAAAATGAAATATATCTGTATTTCAGTAAATTTACATGATTTAGATTTCATATCAGAGATTTGAATTTGGATAGGGTAGAAATTTGGAAATAATAGAAGAAATTCTGTTAGGCCTGGAACTGCTGAAGACTGAATATTTAACTCTGTATACAGTAAAGGTCAGTGCTCAAGATAAGAAGGGATAACAGGAATAATTTAGGGATAATTTTGAATACTTCTCCATAAAAATATAAGTTGTGACCCTTCCTTAGAACCATCTTGCCGAGACGGTTCTAATGAGGGGTCACAACATAGGTTTTCGTTGAAAAATAAAAAATTACCTCTGAATTATCTTCAAAACCCATTTTATCTTGAGCACTTTGTATACAGTGATGGTGTTTTAGAAGGTTGATAATGAGTGATGGTGATGACATTAGTCTTAGGTCCAGTGATCGTGATGGTTCTTTGTCACCAAATGATGGACCCAGGTCCCCAGGGGAGGCATTTCGGGACTTGAGGCTGAGGAAAAGTTGTGGAGAAATTCTGTTGTCAAGATATCAGAAGGTAAGAATGAGATACTGGAATTCAAGATAAATTGAACTTTTTGTTTTATACTACTGGCATTCAAAGCATGCTGTACTTGCCTGTTTCCATAAATAAAAGAAAAGCTATTGTATACATGTTGACTTCGAGTATCCCACTCAAGTTCCAGTTTTCAGGTAAATTCTGTATGATGGGCAAGAGCTGGTTCAGATTTGGGCCAGCTGTCCTCTCTGGTGACAGGTCTTCTAAGCTGGCCTATAGATACAAAAGTACAGGAAGTCGCTATTGTGGTCACCTCAGTGGTGGCAGCATCTGCGTTGGCATCTGAATTGGATGTTTTGGTTGATGTATTTTATGTGATGGACAAGGCCTTGTCAGGTGAGCTATCCTTTATGTGGAGTATGTGGACAGGTCTTATTTGTTTCTGGTCTGTGGATCCCAATGAATATGGCAAATAATGCCAATTAGATTTCAAAGGCTTTGGAGTCTGATGTTGAGATAACCATTTTTGTGATGCAGAGTCCCAGAATTTCTGATGCTTCTCTGTAAAAACATTTTATAGCCCTTGTCCATTCTCTATAAAAATGGATGTTTTGACCCCTCATTACAGAACTGTCTCACCAGAACAGTTAGTTCTTATAATGAGGGGGAAATTACATAGAGTTTTGATGGAACAGTATCACCGAGCCGCGACACCAGAAAACCAACAAAGTGGCATATGCGCCCAGCGAAGACTCAGATTAGCCTGGGCATCTGCCCAGTCTGATCAGAGTTTCGCTGTCTGCATGGAGCTAGCCTAGACCCTTGGCTACCCATTAAGTGCACAGCTTAGACTGATCAGACTGGGCGGATGCCCAGGATCCGCCCAGTCTGATCTGCATCTTCGCTGGGCGCACATGCCACTTTGTTGGTTTTGTCATGGCAAGGCTCCCCTTTTGCTTTCATGAGTAAAAAAATGTATATAATCCTGCATGCAAAATGATACCCTGATTTGTAATGAAAGAAGATAAAAAGATTCATATGGTATTTGACATTGTAGTTTAGGATGACATATGCATATGTTTTCTTTCATACAAATTATCTATTAAAGAATCATTGAGAGTGATGGATAAAAGTGATAGTATTGAACAATTGGACTGTATTGAATATGACAAGGGGTCTGCTCTGCCCAGCGATGGGCCCATGACCACAGCAGAAGTGTTTATGAACCTAAAACTTAGATCATTTGCTGGAGATATCCTTCTAGAAAGATGGAAGAGGGTATGTAGATGTCTTGTTAAATTTCTTAACTGTCCTTTGGTCCATAGAAGTTTTCTTTTAAAAAAATTCTATCAGTCCTTTGATCTACAGAAGTTTTCTTGAAAAAATTCTGTCCGTGAGCAAACTAATGATGGGGTTAGTCAACATTATTGGTGTGCAGTCAACAAAATTCTCTGTCTTTTAAGCCACAACATGCACACAATTTGGTTGGCAGCTACACAGTTCCAAGCTACACCCGGAATGTCACTCAAAAGTCACCTTATAGTATATACATTGTACCTGGCCGATGCAACTACAACACAGCTTGTGGCATAGTCTCACAAACGATTTAATCGCACATGTTCAATGTCCCACATGCCGGGCCGCGTAGCTCAGTCGGTAGCGCGCCTGACTTGTAAGCCAGAGGTCCTGGGTTTGATGCCTGGTCCGGCCACTTACTTTCATTTCCCCTTTCGCTGATTCTAGATGGGCAGTTGTCAGTTACTGGTAAAAGTAAGTGCACTTAGTACTGGTTAATCGCTTAGGAGGTCTTAAGCCTGCCCAGGAATAGTGAGGTTAGGTTAATTTGCCCCCGACATGACCGTAGCTGTTTACCGTGGACGTTAAACAACAACACAACAACATAACTGAATGTCCAGCATAAGTCCGTGATTTTACCTTACACTTAATGGAGGGATGTATACCTGTTCAAAGTAGGCGTGGTTTTCGGAACTGTGAATTGTTATTTTGCCTGTGAAATTGAGCACCAGTCATATGTAGTGGCAGCTCCTTGGCCACACCCACCTGAGGGAATAGAGGAAACTTTTAATCCATTTCAGCCCTGCAAAAAACACAGTACCATGATCACACTGTTTGTCCTCTGATTCCTCTGTTATGCAACTGCAGTCACCCAACTCTTGAAGTCACAGCCCTAATGTACTGCTCATGCACTGCAGAGGCATTTGAAAAGTCATTGCATTTCCGCTGCTATTCCCAGCCCTACCCCAGACATGGGCTGGGTGGTGTTATTGATGTCAGACTGCTACTCAGTAAGAAACAACAATAAAAATGGGCCCACATATATTGTCATTTGCAGCTTTAAACTGTCATGGAACAGAGCTCCAGATAAGAGGGGGTATTGAAGATAATTCGAAGATAATTTTTCTTATTTCTCAACGAAAACATATGTTGTGACCCCTCATTAGAACCGTCTCGACGAGACGGTTCTAATGATGGGTCACAACGTATGATTTCATGGAAAAATAAGGAAAATTATCCTTAAATTATCCCTGTTACCCTTCCTTATCTGGAGCACTGTTCCATCCAACCCCACCAACCTGGTCCATGT
Source organism: Ctena decussata (assembly GCA_963989385.1). Lineage (NCBI taxonomy): Eukaryota > Metazoa > Mollusca > Bivalvia > Lucinida > Lucinidae > Ctena > Ctena decussata. The sequence continues at coordinate 74,214,170 of OZ022511.1, read as the reverse complement.
CATCCACCCTACCTCACCCCACACATTCCATGAGAACCAGTAAAGCAAAATGGCTAAAAATTCAAAAATTGGTTTAATATCAAGTCAGTGTGTCTAGGGCATGCAGTAGCAACAACTGTAAAATGAACAGTGAGCTGACCTCCACAGATGCATTTCTTCAGCATGTTGCAAAAGTAAACTGATCCTGGATAAAAATGATACTTTGAAAATAAAAGGAGGTCTAAAGTTACATACCATAATACCCCTAAATATTGAGACAAAAGTGTGTGAGCAAACAGAGCATATCCAGATCAGACTGCTCCTAAGGAGCAGTCTGATCTGGGTCTGCTTTGTTAGCCAGAAATTTTAGTGTATGGCATGTCAATAATTATCTTGTTAAAATGTTTGTGTAATTGCATTAATTAGTTGAAAGTGTCCCAATTCTTAACAAAATTGCAGAACTTTGATATCAAAGTTTTGAAAAACATGTTTATTTCATGTTATTTTAAGACAGATTAAAAAAGAAAAAAAATAGAAACATCAAGAGTAATGGATAAGTTCGGTAGTTTTGATTATTTGGACTGTATTGAGCATGAAGCAGGTTCAGTTGCACCTAGTCACGGGCCACGTACAACAGCCGAGGTATTTAAGAATTTAAGACGGAGGTGGTCCAGTGGTGATATCTTTTTGGACAAGGAGGGAGATACCTTTCTGGAAAAGGGGAAACCAGTAAGTGGTCTGTTTAAAGATTTCTTAAAGCAGGCAGTAAGACTTGACAGCATTATATTTGAGACAACCACATGTGGTAAAAAAAATTTTATGAATTATGCGATGACTTATAACCTTTGGAAAACTCAAGTTTCTTTTGGTCGTCCTGGTTCAGGTGCTGCTGGATGCACAATTCTTTTCATGCTGAACAGGGTTCAGTTGGTTACTTTTCAATATGACTGATCCATTTGCTTGCTGTAACTGAAATACTATTTAAGGGACTGTAAAATCACAGGTCATCCATTCCTGGTTATACGTTCTGGATCCACTCTCAGCATTGTCTGTTAGGGTGGATGACCATGAGTGTTTTTGGGTATTGACTGATCATTTACAGCAACAGTGTGATTACTGATGGTTGGATTTACTTTCAGTCTCTAAGAATTTGGGGTAGACATTCACAAGACAGAATGTTCTGCTTTGCCCACAGTTTGTACTATTTGATGCTATGGATGTCTGGATTTTGGTTGATTTGCAATTTTTTTTATGAGCAAATCCTGTTTTCCTTTAGACATTGTTTAAATTATGCAGTCAACATTTAACAACAAAGAACACTATAAATATTTTTTTTAGTGGAGTTAAGAAAACAAAAAAGGAGAAAATTTTATGCAAAAAAAAAAAAATAATAATAATAATAACATTAATAAAATAAAGCTGAAAAAAAAGAAGCAAAAACTACAAATGAACAAACTTTTAGTCAGTTGAAAATTTCTTTGAATGTTTCCTGTTGGCACACAGTGAAATAACATTGGTGCACGTCAAAACAACACAGCATGAATGTTCATGCTGTGTATGGCTGCATCCCTGTTGAAACAACAGTGTTTCAATATTGGTTGTCCACTGATAATTAAAATGTAGCATTTCTTTTTCAGACAGGTGTCGTAAGGGAATATACATAATATTTCTTACAGAGATTTATATTGTTGAATTATCTCCCTTACACTGTGTGAAAGACTGATTTGTGCAGGAGCTTGACCCTTGAATCTTTAACTCTTTCACTACCAAAAAGCAGACGACAAAATTTACGTCTGCAAAAATTAAAGAAATGCCTTGTCCAAGACTTTTTTTATTGAGAATTCAAAGACTAGAGGGCAAACAGTGTAGATCTAGATGAGGCGGCTCATTATGAGCCGCCTCATCAGGATCTACGCTGTTTGCAAATTTTGTTAATTGCGTCACTGGGGCTTAAAGAGTTAACTAGAGTGGCCCGTTCCTGTGTGGCAGCATAGATAATATGTCTTGGTGATGACATCTTGACAATGTGTTGTTTGTATTTTCGTCTTCCGTTTCACCTGACTTTGTGCGTAACGTAATACTCAGGTATCGTGTCTATCCTGGTACACACGCACACTATGGGGGTAAAACAGTCAGACAATGTTGATCTTCCGTCTCGAGATATCCTGTATCAAACTGACTCTAAATATTGGAAGACACAGACATTATGTATGAGGAAACAGGGCAGACCCAGATCAGGCTAAAGGAACAATCTCATATGAGTCTACACTGTTAGAAATCTTTTGACGTGTTGTATGCACAATAGTAAAATAACTTGTCTGAATTTCAAAACAATCACAGTGATAGTAATTGTCCTAATATTATTGGGGGAAAAATGGAATATTATTGAGGCTGTATATTGCAGTAGTTTGGTTTTGGAAAAAAAAAGAAGAAAGAACAAGTTCACCTTTTAACTCTTTCACTACCAAAAAGCAGACGACAAAATTTACGTCTGCAAAAATTAAAAAAATGTCTTGTCCAAGACTTTTTATATTGAGAATTCAAAGACTAGAGGGCAAACAGTGTAGATCTAGATGAGGCGGCTCATTATGAGCCGCCTCATCAGGATCTACGCTGTTTGCAAATTTTGCTAATTGCGTCACTGGGGCTTAAAGAGTTAAAGCTGTATGAGTGGATTTTGTTTGTTAAGGAAACAGGGTGACCATGAGTCAAAATTAAATTGTGGATCTTGACAAGCCTTGCTTTCAGATTTAATTCCATGTTACCACCTTAGGGAATTTCCTTGTATAGTTTATATGGTGCACAGGATTTTTGGAAAGACAACTCTGTCAGCCACTTGAGATAGATCTTGGGAACTAACCTCCCTTGATTTGAAGTGTGACCTGTAGACTGAAATGAGACTCTTTTAAGGAGTATTCACAGATTGCCAAAAGATCTTATACACAAAAAATTAAAGGACAGAATAGTGCATTACAGATGACGTTTTCAAATGTACACATACACAGCTGTTTTTGAGCCAGCTCCATTAAATATTCTTAAGTTGAATGGCCATGTCTCCAAGGGAGATTACTCCAAATTTGAAGTTATTTGTCCCCCTTCTTATAGGGCTTTGCAAAGGAGGCTTATACAGCCTTACATAGTAAGTAGGGTCTCTACATATATATATACAAATCATGCATATCCCCTTTTAGCCAAGAATGCTCATACAGATGGATCATAAGCACAGAAATATTGACAGTTTGTGACAGAATATTGATTGATGACCAACAACAATAATTGACAATATGGTCAGTGCATGTTATTCAGGGACATATTTTGATCAATCTCTATATAACATGATGGAGCAGAATACTTCCTTAATATCAGCGGTTCGTTGAACTTTTCATACATTTATTGTGTTGTTGCTTATGTTTTTGTCTCGCCTGCGACTAACAGAAGGTGACAAAACCAACAAAGTGGCATTTGTGCACCCAGCGAAGACTCAGGTCAGCCTGGGCATCTGCCCAGACTGATCAAAGTCTCTGCTGCCACCATGGAGGTAGCTTAGACCCTTAGCTACCCTGAGAGCACAAAGCAAAGACCAGTCTGATCTGAGTCTTCTCTGGGTGCACATGCTACTTTGTTGGTTTTGTTGTGGTTCATTGTTTCTTTTTCAACAGCACTGATATAAAGTTTCATCAAGTTTTCTTGTTTAGCTCTGACACAATCTGATAGAGCTCAAGAGAAGAGGGAGTATTTGATGATAATTAGGGATAATTTTTGTTTGTTCTGCATAAAAACATACGTTGTGAACCCTCATCTGAACCGTCTCAGCGAGACGGTTCAGATGAAGGGTCACAACATATGGTTTCAATGAGAAATAAGAAAAAAAAATAAACCTTCATCAAATACTCCCTCTTATTTAGAGCTTGGACAATGAAGACTTCAAGAGACATCAGCACTCTATCAAATTATTGTTTTTTGTCTGTTTACAGTAGAACATGCACATAATGAAAGTACAGGAACACTTATTGCAGTCACTGCTACAGCTATTGGTTTCATAAATGTAACAGAGCTCACTCATGCTACAATTGTACAAGCCTCTCTGTTTTCAGTATGCTACCAGAATGCTTAAGTTGGTAAATGTTTGAAGCAGCATAATACTTTTATGCTGTAAGTCACAAACATAGCTGATGATGTCACATTGTGGTTATCTCAAACTTATTAAATTCGCGGTAATTTTCCTGGTTCCCTGGGCTTTGAGATTCTGAGAGTCAACTGTACTGTAGGGGTGAAAGGGTTAAGATTGTATTTCTGTACAAGAAGTGACAGGTGACAAAGCGGCTGTTATTTTTTTCTATAAGATAATCAGTGAGATCTGAGTTAAACTGTTTGACAAATTCCCTTAAGGGCACTGTGTATTAGAGTTTCAACAATATTGATACAAAAATATTTCTGCAGCCGTTTAATGCCTAACTGTCTTGAAGGCCTCTTGTCTGAAACAAAAAGCTGTGACAAGGCCAAAATCTCATTTTTGTGGTTTAAACAGACCTGTATTAGTAAAGCAAGCAAACCGGCCCTAATCTTTTTGGAATCTTCAACATGGGCATTCTGTTAACTTGAATGTTATGTGTGCTTTTGTCTGAAACAACCAAAGTTTAAAAGGTATGACTCTGTGAGGGAAAAGTCAGGTGAATGTTGTGAAATTTTGTTTCCTTGCTAAGGTGTGGGATGGATGAATGACTTTCCATTTTAACTCATTGCATTCTGGGTATTTTTTGTCGTCTGCTGACATTGTCGCCTGCATAAAAAATCAAGAATATTTTGACAATATTGGTCTAACTAACTCTTGTAGAAATGATGTCTAGGCAGCAAACAGTTTGGATCTCAGATCAGGCCCCACGTTTGTGGGGCCTGATCTGGATCCAGACTGTTTGCCCAGATACCTCCAAAGGGGTATCGCGAATGGAATGGGTTAATAGGTCATTTTTATTGGGAGGATGATGGGTGATAATGAAAGGCTGTGTGCTATGGAACCCTGTTTATGATTGAAAATATACCCGCCTTCAGCAGGACTCCATCCCGTGACTGCTAGATCAGCAGGCCAGGGCTTAACCTACTGAGATACAGCGCTTCCTGCTGGTGTGGGAACTTTCTATCATTATACCCCCGACATACGAAGTACGTCGAGGGGTATATAGTTTTCGTCTTTCCGTCCGTTCGTCCGTTATTCCGTCTGTCCGTCCGTCCGTTCGTGTGTGAGTGCGTGCGTGTGTGCGTCCGTCCGTTAACATTTGCGTGAAAGTTTTGCGTTAAGTTTTTAATTTTGCTAATGTCTCCAATATCCTTTGATGAAGCATGTTGCTATGTGCTTAGATTTACTTACAGGTTCAAGCAGAATACTTATCATCATCTGGATGCTGCTGCTGACCTAAGGTCAAGGTCACAGACTTAAACATTTGCGTTAAAGTTTTGCATTAAGTTTATAGTCTTTCATATTTCTTATATCCTTTGATGGAACCTTTTGATATTTGACTAGGGTTACTTTTAGATTCATACAGAGTAGTTTACATCATCTGGATGCTGCTGCTTACTAAAGGTCAAGGTCACAGACTTGTGTATTTGCATTGAAGTTTTGCGTTAAGTTTATATTCTTTGCTTATATTTCCAACATCCTTCAATGAACCCTTTTGATATATGACTAGGTTTACTTAAATGTTCATGCATAATACTTGACATCATTTGGATGCTGCTGTTAAGTTTATATTCTTCTTTTGTATCTCCAATATCCTTATGGAACCTTTTGATATTTGATTAGGTTTACTTTTAGGTTCATAGCTGCTTACCAAAGGTCACAGACTTGTATATTTGCATTTAAGTTTTGCGTTAGGTTTATAGTCTTTGTTTACATTTCCAACATCCTTTGATGAAACCTTTTTGATATACGACTAAGTTTACGTCAATGTTCATGCAGATTAGTTGACATCATCTGGATGCAGCTTGACCAAGGTCATGGGCACAGACTTATATGTTTACATTAAAGTTTTGTGTTAAGTTAGTACTGTTTGCTGATATTTATAATATACTTTGATGGAACCATTTTATAAGAATGATATTTTGGGTCTATTTTATAGTTCTTCAATTTGATATAATTTTTATGTAAAATACTGCATTTAGAAATGCTTTTAATAAGTATCTTGCCTTAAGAATTTTCTCAAGGAAAATAGGTGTAAAATCAACATAACTACTGACAGAGAGATTTTTAATATGTAGTAATATTGCATAGTTACAGCATGTTGGGCATGTAGGCTAATTTAAAATCATAAAACTGTCCAAATTATTTGATAGTATCTCTTAGTAAATTAAAGTTACATGTAACCATTTTAACTTCCTTAAACGTGGTATAATTCACATTTATGTAGGGCTATTTTGATTGGTCAGTTTGACATTTTCATTTTCCTAATCAAAACTCATCTTTTAGATTTTAGTCAGTTAAGATTTAGATTTCAAAGAGAAAGGTTTATTTACTGATATTTAAAATAACAAAAACAAAATGTGACTTTAGAAATAATTTAAGAAAGTCAGGGGCCTAAGGCCCCTGATCTGAAATGGACTTAGGTGTGATACTGGACAAGTTACTGATATTATGACTTTGTACTTATGCTGCATGAACAAAATGAAAGAAACACAAAAATAAAATACAAAGAAATGACATTCTGGACTTTTGTTTTACTTGACGTTTTACTTACTGAGACTTCGGAAATAAAAACAAAGACAAAAATAACAAAACGACAAAACAACAAAAACACAAAATACCATTATGACAATTTGGTGGATGCAATCAGGGTAGGAAAGCTTTTTAGCCTTTCCAAATCCCAGACCTCTCTGATTTCTGGAACTAGGATGAAGATACCAACAAGAACAAATTTGGACATCTTATCAGATGAAATTCCCCAGATGTTTTACAACAGGACTCTAGTGAAATTTTCCAAGATGTTATATGTGACAAACTTTAAAAGACTTAATTGGAAGAAACAGACATCAAAGATGAACCTTTAGAATTTTTTTTTAGCTTTTAAAAATCTATTTTATGTGTATTTGATATTTCATATGTGAGAACAGAATTTGGAGGACCCTGAATAACACTAAATTTGTGGAAACTTCAAGACTTTATATTTGTTTCGGAAATATTGGTTTATTATGTTTTAGTTGAAAATCATCAAATCTGTTTCAGTGCAAATTGTTGTCATTGGTTGCAATTTATTCTTGATTCATTTATGTGTTTGTTTAACAAAATTTCATATGTCTTTGTATAATTCACAAATGTTTACACTGATTACTTTTGTTAACTTGTTCAGTATCCACACATAAAGTGAATTAAAATCACATTATTTTTAAGGACTTTCAAAAATTTATGATTTATTGCAAATTATTACCTACATTTTAAACAATGGATAGAATAAGTAATAATAATAAAAATTAATTCAATACATATTAGACGCTGAGGAAGTTGGATTTATATGAATTGAGGTTAAAAAAAAAAAAGATAACTTTTAATGCCTTTCTGTTTCTTTTCTTTTAAGGATAAAAGTTTTCTTTGGTAACAGCTTAATTACTACTTTATCACCTTGTGAATATTTTATTTAATCCCGGAACTGCCTTGCATTGCTTATAGGTGACTTCCAAAATCTGTCGGTAGCCACACATTTATCATAGTTGACTTGTGAAAAAAAAAAAATCTTTTATAGGTACGTAGGCATTATAAAATGAATATGTTCATAAAGTGACAAAATTAATAGGTGTTAACTGAAACTGAAAGAAAATATTATTTAAGATGCAACATGAATGATTATAGGTGACATATAAAAGCTGTACAGGACTACTGGTATTGTGCAAGAGGTTGGGTGATCATCCTTGGCCAGGATGATTCATTTCAGGCTCAGTTCAGTGTCTGAGTCTCATATTCCTAGGTTTGTGGGTCTCATTTGCTGCGCGTATGTAGGCTTCATACTAATATGTCATCTTCAGTCAGCTTGCAAAATTCTGTTTTAGATATTAGAAAAATAAGAAGATAGTAAAAATCTTAAAATCCTCTAATCAATTAAATGAAACTGAGGTCTCATTAATAAATATGAGCTGTAGCTATGGCTTCATCTGCTTAGCAGTAATATGTGACATCTGGTTAAGAATGCCAAAATTATACTTTGAAAGAAAAAAGTTATGGTGTTTAACAGAGATGTGCATATAAACAAAATAAAATAATAAATGGGTAAAATGTATAATGAGAGATATATATACTGTAAGCAGCAAATATTTCATAGCTACCTAACAAAGGAAAATGTTGATGTAAATATGTAAATAGGACTGACTAATGAGAAACTTAAATTTGATTTTATATTATTGTTGTTTATTTTTCCTTTGTTATTTAGCCATCAAACAAAAGAACATTTTTGTTCTGGTTGAAGCCATGAGCCACACTCTCCTGCTAATTTTCTGTTTCAAAGGGTCTAGCTAACCTATCATAGTGTCTAGATATAGTAAATATAATAATTGCTTTTCAGTCAAAATAGATAATGGCGTCTGAATTACATTTCTGCTGGAAATAAAATACACTAGAAAAATAAGATATAGTGGATCAGTAAGAAATTGTGAGAGGTAGGCGTGCATTAAAAATAATTATATTTTCACGTGGTTGTTAATACTAATGGAGATGTCACCGTTCACTAGTAAAATAAATGGTACCATAGATATATGGAAATTAACTGATTGGAAGCATAAAATAATATTATTAATATATCAGAAATGACAACACTAGATTAGCTGGAATCTTGATGGAAAGAAATTTGCTTATATAATTCATAAGAATTATTGCAGGACAATGAGGACCTAGTCACTGAATTTTAAACTAATTATGTTTTTGATGAGGACATCAAAATTTCAATCGAGGGAAAATTATAAGAATGATATTTTGGGTCTATTTTATAGTTCTTCAATTTGATATAATTTTTATGTAAAATACTGCATTTAGAAATGCTTTTAATAAGTATCTTGCCTTAAGAATTTTCTCAAGGAAAATAGGTGTAAAATCAACATAACTACTGACAGAGAGATTTTTAATATGTAGTAATATTGCATAGTTACAGCATGTTGGGCATGTAGGCTAATTTAAAATCATAAAACTGTCCAAATTATTTGATAGTATCTCTTAGTAAATTAAAGTTACATGTAACCATTTTAACTTCCTTAAACGTGGTATAATTCACATTTATGTAGGGCTATTTTGATTGGTCAGTTTGACATTTTCATTTTCCTAATCAAAACTCATCTTTTAGATTTTAGTCAGTTAAGATTTAGATTTCAAAGAGAAAGGTTTATTTACTGATATTTAAAATAACAAAAACAAAATGTGACTTTAGAAATAATTTAAGAAAGTCAGGGGCCTAAGGCCCCTGATCTGAAATGGACTTAGGTGTGATACTGGACAAGTTACTGATATTATGACTTTGTACTTATGCTGCATGAACAAAATGAAAGAGACACAAAAATAAATACAAAGAAATGACATTCTGGACTTTCGTTTTACTTGACGTTTTACATACTGGGACTTCCGAAATAAAGACAAAGACAAAAATAACAAGATAGAAGAAACAACAAAACAACAAAAACACAAAATACCATTATGACAATTTGATAGGTGACTAAGTTTACTTCTAGGTTCAAACCATGTATAAGATTGGTTTCATTAGGCAGTAGTTTCATAAGGCGGTGGTTTCATTAGGCGGTGGCACTGGTCGGGGGTATACGTGAGCCCCTGCTCACTTGCTCTAGTTTGAAAATGACAAGAGATCTTCATGGTTTTATATAACCTTTTCAGTATGATATAAAACCCTTTTCTTTGTGTAACAGTAGGCGAAAAGTATCTAATATCCGATTTGTCTTTTCCTGTGACTCATTTGAGCATTGTTTTATATATGGTTATGTTAACTTATCGTCTTTACATAAAAATTAGGTTGTGGCCTGTCATTAGAACCAATTTGACAAAGCTGCTCTAATGAGAGGCCAAAATGTATGTTGGCTGAAAACTCAACAGAACTGTCACAGAATTATAATTATAAATAAAGAAAAATATTTTCTCGGCAAGATAAAAACAGTTTTCTGCAACAGTTTAATGAGATTGTACCCAATAGCTTGCTTTCCCTTACAAATTTATGAGTTAATTTGTGTCTTTGAACTGTGCTTGCACATTTGCACAGTCTAATCAGGACATTTATCATCAGATCATTCAGATGTACAGGGGTCACCTAGAGCTTTCAGACAGGGAGAAGTTTTGCGACATTTTCAGGACTTAAGGGACAAGTTTTGACCCAAATTGTGGATTTCCCTGTATGTTCTATACATTTTCACTTCTGCCTCAGCTCAAAATAGGGAGAAGTCAGCCAGCTTAGAGAGACTATTTCTCCCAAAGTGCCCTCTAGGCTGAACCCTGGATACAATGTAAGGGAGAACAACCAGATTGTGTAGAGTGGCAAGTTAAGCCTTAAACTTGTCATTATGTACAAATTATGTTCTGAGGTGTATGAGGTTCCATCAGAGCATGGTCAGCTCAGTGGGACAATTGACAATGGAGCCACACCCAGAATATCACTCGAACGTCATCTGATAGTACAAAATGTATGAAATTGGCTTATGCAACCTGGTATGTGACATAGTCCCACAAACAAAATTGCATGTGTTCAATGTCCCACAATAAGTCTGTGATTTTACCTTACTGTTAATGGAGGGATGCATACCTCAATGGAGTTTTGGCCATTCTGAGTGCAGTAGGGTTAAAATACTGTAAAACACTTATATTTGGCGGTCACTTTATTTTGGCGATATTGGCGGAAAAGAAGAAAACCGCCAAATTAAAATGCCGCCAATATAAGCTCATGATACCGAAAGAAGAAAAATATTATTGAGCACATGATCCTATTTCCTCTACCAAAATATCAAAGCTAATACACATCACATATGTATTCGCAAAAGAAGATGCTTCCCAAACAACAAGAGGGAGGAAACGGAGTATGAAAATGTTCTCACCACACTAATTAGTATTTCAATTAAGTTGATTAAATCAGAAGGAACACAAAATCAGTTTACTTTAAACAATTAACTACCCAAACTGTAACATGACTATAATAATAATTGCTTTTATTTTAACCAACATGACAATATAGAGCTCAAATAAAGAGCAAAATACGACGTCAGAAGAAATATTTTGTTCTTGAGAATCACAAAACCGCCAAAATAAAAATCCGCCAAAAGGTCCATATTTAAAAACCGCCAAATTTTGCTGCCGCCAAATATAAGTGTTTTACAGTAGGCATGATGAATTGCTGGACATAAAAGATGGTAAGGGTGGAATGAAGATGTGGTAGAATATGGCGGTGGAGCATCCTAAAACAAGCATCTGGTAGGGCAGGGCCTTCTGTGCTTGTTGTACTTGGTTGATGGGGCTGTTTTCTTCACTGTATGCCGTTAAGTCGCTGAATCATAACAAATTGATATAGCGTACACAATTTTTTTTTCTTAAATTTGCTGGCATAAATTTTATCATCTGCTTTTTTGCACTTTTAGTGTTAAAAGTAAAGCAAATTGATTAGTCATTGAGCAGCACAGGCATTGACCAAATAATATAAGGTTTTCGCTTGATGTTGTTCGTTCTGCCAATTTTAACTTTGCCTTGCTCGGACTTATTTTAAACTTTTGTTGACAGAGTGTCTCTTTACATACAAAATAATTTCACATGTTCGGGTGTGTCTTTTTAATAATGTACAGTTTAACAACCTTGTCAACTATCACAATGTGTATCTTAACAATTGTAAATTTTCTGTCGAAAAGTTAAGTGGCTGTCGGAGGTGGATGTTTGGACAGTTTGAAATTTATGGGAATATAAAATGTGTTCGTAAGATAAAGATACCTGCGAACATGAAACTTCAATTGGATTACAGTAAAAAGTTTTGAATTTGCAAGTTTCATAATTTCATAATCATAAAAAAAAACCATTTGGAGACTGTTTCATTTTTGTGAAACTGTGCAAAGTTTGTCAGTTTTATTTTTGTGAAACTTCACACTTGCTAAGTTTGGTGCAGGAATATATTACCATTTTCAGTGTGGAAGGAAATGTGCTATGTAAATGTCTTAGGGCATAGACAAACAAGAAAAAAAAATCAACTCGGTGACTGCACAAGTATCTGACTATATGTATATTGAGGAGATACACTGACTGGTCTGACTCGCAGCTTCTGTTCACATAATGTGATAAACTTAAATGCTTATATTGCTGATGGTGTTAAAAAATGAAATTGGTTTGATTTGCTGGAACTGTAGCCATTAATTTGACTACACAGATGTCATCATTACCTTTTCTCATTGATTGGGTCACTTATTGGCTGTTTGTTCCAATGAAATTGACAGTTATGAAGTGATTTGCTATTTTGAACTGATTGTTACAGTGGTAGAAATTCAGGTAGAACTGGCTGTTTTGAATTGATTGTTGTGGTGGAACTGGCTGTCTCAGAGTGATTGTTCAGGTGTTAGTGACTGTTTTGAAGTGATTATTCAGATAAAATTGGCTGTTTTGAAGCAATTGTTGGGGTGAAAAAGCTCTTAGAGTGATTGTTCAGTGATATTGCCTGTTTTGAAGTGATTGTTAGGAAGGTATTGGCTGTCTGAGAGTGATTGCTCAGGTGATTATGGCTTTTTTGAAGTGATTGTTATGGTTGAATTGGCCGTTTTGAAGTGACTGTTATGGTGAAATTGGCTGTTTTAAAGAGATTGCGCAAATTGTTTTGGTGGAATTGGATGACTCGGCATGATTATTCAGGTGATATAGTGGCTGTCTTAAAGTGATTGTTGGGGTGAAATTGGCCATCTCAGAGTGATTGTTTAGATGATAGTGGCTGTTTTTAAGTGATTGTTGGGGTGGAATTAGCTGTCCTAGAGTGATTGTTCAGGTGTTTGTGACTGTTTTGAAGTGATTGTTTTGGTGCCATTGACTGTTTTGAGTTGTCTGTAAGTTTTTTGTGGCATTGAAAGACATTGGTTCTTTTGAAGTGATTGTTCAATTGGAATTGCCTGTTTCGAAATTGTGACTATTTATGTTGGAATCTGTTGTTTGGAATTGGTTGTTTTGAAAATTTTCACTGTTCAGATGGAATAGGTTGTTCTGAGTGCTTGTTCAAGTGGTATTGGCTGTTTTGTGGTGATTATTCATGTGGAATTGGCTGGTATACAGTGAAAATTGAGATGGAATGTGCTTGAATTGATTGTTTGGTAAAATTGACTCTTTTGAAGTCATTGGTAAATCAGCTTATTAAAGTGATTGTTTAGGTGGAATTTGCTGTTTTGAAAATTTCTGACATATTGTAGAAGATTCGAATGTACTTCAAGCTTCAATTCTTCATATGGAATTACTATGCAATCTCTATTAAGAAAACAGCTTCTTTTGTCATCTTTTGATATACTGTTAGATGCATGAGCTGTGACTCATCATGTTTTACCTTGAAACGTCTTATTTGTCAAGCCTTGTTCTTCCAGCTAATTAAACTGTTTAAATATCTGAACAGGCAAGATGTTACCAGCCGGTGTTGAATTCTTATGATTATGTTGTCATGTCACAGCTTTGTCTTATTGGGTTTTGTTGTCATACACAAAAGAGCTGTGACACGAGAAAACCAACAAAGTGGTTGTGCGCCTAGCGAAGACTCAGATCAGCCTGGGGATTCGCCTAGTCTGATCAGAGTCTTCGCTAAGCGCTTAAAGGGTAGCTAAGCTAGGGTCTAAGCTACCTCCATGCGAACCCCAGAGACTCTGATCAGACTGGGCAGATGCCCAGGCTGATCTGAGTCTGCGCTGGGCGCACAACCACTTTGTTGGTTTTCTAGTGTCGTGGCTCATTGAAAGTGTTTCCGAATGATTCAAACATTTTACTGTTTTAGTATAATAGTATTTGTTGTATTACATTAGGATGGTTCTGGATAATTATTTTAGCAACTAAAACATTTAGTGGTTGACAGCATTCAGTCTCTGGATTCAGAGAAGCACTTTGTGATGATGCAGTTCTACATCAAGGGAGATGGGGTGTCAAAAACTTCATCATTTTCCATAAAAACATTGTTTTATTGGCCCTCACTGGAATGACTTGCCAGAGGGGACTGAATCTACAAGGTGGTTCTGTTAAGGGTCTACTTTATATGTTTTGATGGAAAATGACCAGATTTTTTAACTCTAAATGTACATATTGATGGAATAATTAATGGGCAGTAACTCACTTTTAGGGAGAAAAAGTTTGGCAAGTTCAATGTTGACTCGAAAAATTTGTTTAACCCATTCCATGCGAGATACCCCTTTAGGGATATCTGGGCAAACAGTTCGGATCCAGATCAGGCCCCGCAAAAGTGGGGCCTGATCTGAGATCCAAACTGTTTGCTGCCGAGACATCATTTCTACGAGAGTTGGTTAGTCCAATATTGTCAAAATATTCTTGATTTTTGATGCAGACGACAATTTCAGCAGACAACAAAAAACACCCAGAATGCAATGGGTTAAATATAGTGCAAAAGAGTCACATTTCTGTGCAGACAGTAAAGTCTGCAAGGTCTGACTGATCATACAGGACCAGTCTGATCAGGAATTACATTGCGATTCAGTTAACATTTTTGTGAAACTGCCTAGGGTTAAAATGGCAGACTTGTCCTAGATTTAAAGGAAAAAGAGTGGTTTGTGTTCCAAAATGGTAGTTTTGTTAAGATCAGATAACCTTTGACACTTGAAAAGGTTGTAATATTAGTACCATATCATTTCGTGTCTTTTGTTTACAAGTTTTCTGTGTAAACACTTCATCAGTATTTGATAAATTGATAATTTGTATCTTTTTGTGGCTTTTGGGTGTTGTTTTAGCTTTAAAGCATTGTTACAGCTTTTATTTAGGCTTTAAAAATTTTGTACAGGTTGCATTGGTGACTTGACACTAATATATAACTACGGGAAAAAGTTAACGTTAGTACTTCATGTCCGAGTCATTGACAAGACTGTCTAAGCCCATGGGCATAGGCAAAAAGGAATGGGCACAAAAGTAATCCAGAGAAAAAAATATGGAGTCCCGACATAGCCTTCCACTGAATTCTTGTTTCTTGTATTTTGCCCCCCTGCCAAATTGGGGGTTTACTCTTTAAAAAAAAAGAATTTGCTCCATAGGGAGCAAAATCTTTCTTCTAGAAATACACATTTTGTAAGGACCTTGTTACAGGTAGTCACAATAATTGTTTCCCCTTGTACAAGGCAGGATTGATTGATTGATTGATTTATTGTTTAAGGTTCACGGTAAACAGCTAAGGTCATGTCGGGACGGCCATTTAACCTAACCATGTGCACACTATTCCTGGGCAGACTTAGACCTCCTAAGCGGTTAACCAGTACTAAGTTCACATACTGTCGCCAGAAACTGACCAACTGCCCTTCTTGAATCAGCAGAAGGAGAAACGAAAGTATGTGGCCAGATCGGGTATAGAACCCAGGACCTCTGACTTATGAGTCAGGTGCCCTACCGATTGCGCTACGCGGCCCGGCTGCAAGGCAGGAAAACATGGGGATGTTACTACCCATACACCTTAATGAAAATTAAAACACCTTGGAAACAGAAAAATGTCAAGGTCATTGACCTTGCCTGTTAGATGAGATAAAATAAATCTCAGCAATCACCGCCTGAGGACTTAATCCAGTATAAATAAACTACTGTCATCTAAAACAAATAGCTACTGGAAATTAATAATGATAACTGATATCTGTCCTTTCATTCTCAGTTTCATTGATAAACATTCATGCTAAGAGTTAGATACAAACTGCATTTAAACTTTTAAGTTTTTGGTTTAGAACTGTGACAACCAAAGGTCACTGTTAGGGCAGAGACTTTTTGCACAGTGGTTCTGACATGTTTAAAGGAAAATACTCACTTAAATATGAACAGACTTCAAATTATAGATCTTGATTAGCAATTTAATTTGGTGAAAATTTCATGAAAATCGGACTTAAAATAAGGAAGATATGAAGATTTTAAAAAATCAAAATGGCGGTTTCGGAGGCCGCCATTTTGGAAGTTCCTGTCACGTGATAAATATTTAAATCTAGAATAAAAGCATAGCTTGCTTAGTTTTACAGCTTGTTTTAGTTTTAATTGTTTCTTTATGAAGTAAAATATTGATTTATGCATTTCATTTATCTATAGTTTCTTTCAAACTGAAGTTATTGAGGATTTTCATTTTTGACTGCGAGTTTATGACGTCATTAACTCACAGATTTGCTGGTTCCCGGCTCAACATTTTGATATCTTTAAACTGTCATATCTTTCTTATTTTAAGTCCGATTTTCATGAAATTTTCGGCAAATTTCAAGTTTTATTAGAGTCTTTAATTTGAGTCAACATGCATTTTAGTGAGTGTTTTCCTTTAAGTCAGTGCTTAGGATGTCAGGCAATATGTGAATGGTTGAGTTGCAAATTTTACATCCTTTTCAACAGCATTTAAGTCGTATCAGGACGATTGGCATGTGATAATAAAAGACTGTGTGCACTGGAACCCTGTTCACAGTTGCAGTTCTTTCTACCTGCGGCGGGTCCAAATCAATCCTGGGACACTAGATTAGCAGTCCAGGGCTTACTCCACTGACCTTCCAGGGCATATCCTGACAAGGCATATGACCAAATAATTATGGTGTTCACTTTGGAATATGGTGTGCGTTTTATGCCGTTTTGACAGAAAATAAAAGAGCCTCCCACCACAGTCAGAATATAGTGTATGAAAATTTGTATCTTTTATGTGTGTGGTATAAAATTTTTCATGATATGCTAATTTATACATTATATTTTAATACAAGGCAGGTTTCATTGTTATCACAGTGGGAAAACAGCCATAATATGGTTTATCATTGTATACATGGATGAGTCAATCTGGTTTCACAGCCACAAACTGTCTGGTTTTACAAGGTGGATCGTCAGTGATGGAATTTCAATTTAGAAGCTGAAATTTAACAAAAAAATATTTGACCAACCAAGTCTTGAGTGAATAAACTTGAGATCTAACAGTGGTTTCAGCCATTAAATAAATATGTTTAACTCTTGATAAAGCTCTAAAAATGAAAATAGTTAAATTTGCAAATTGCATAGATCCAGATGAGGTGGCTGATAATGGGCCACCTCCTATGGTTCTATGCTGTTTGCCCTGTAGTCTTTGAATTGCATGAATTGTGTGGTGCTACAAGGTGGTATGGTGGCACCATTATTGTTCTGTAATTTCAGAAGTTGAAATTTAGCAAATAAGAATTTGACCAACCAAGTGAGTGATTTGGCTTGAACTTTAAATAGTTTCATCCCTTGAAATAGTTTGGTAGTTAATAGTCTGTGAAAGTGTGTATCAGTCACTTGTTAATGATGAACAAGAAGATAAAATTATATGTTTTAAAGAAAATTATTTGCTGTGAAGAAAGCACCATGAAAGGACATAAAGACCTTAATAGCACTGTGAATGAAAGGTAATAGCAGTGTGAATAAATCAGTAACTGATTCACTGCAAAGTTTTGCACATGCTGTTGTGTCATGATTGCAAGCTGAAGTTTCCCCTTTTGTCAGTTGTAGTAATGCATCTGACTCCACATCAAACTATACCCTGAGATCTGAGTGTGTATATTGTCCAACATTGTGAACATTCCCTTTCTTGCCAGGTCTGTTTCTATATCATCCACAGGGATACATAATAACTCATTTTTCATAGGAGGAAGCTGGGCCCCTAAAAACTGAAAATTCGTCGCCCAGCCAGAAATTTAGGGGCCCACATTTCAAATGTGAGAATATTTTATTCAAAATCTGCGCGAGAATTGCGCTGTTTCCGTAGGCTTTGTAGTAAACCAACCTTTCTTCAGGGTTTCGCTTCCTCTTAGCAGCCGGGTGTGAAACACCAGCGATGTATCGCCACATTATGCGCTAAAAATTTTCAAACGGGGGAGGCGGCCTTGTTGTTTCTCAGTAGTGAGTAAAATTCAACACACAAGTATGACGGAACACCGAATATTCAAAGCAGATATCGGCGCGGAAGTTAGCAATGCCTTTTGAGGTGGCGGATTTTACTCCAAGCCAAAATAAGGCCAGACACGACAGCTGACGATTGCAAGCTGGGCGACTGTCATTTTAATTTTAGGTGCCCAGCCGATTTTTTACTTGCAGTGGGCGACCGCTAGTCTGTATCCCTGATCCAGATGCTGCTGCTGATGGGAGGTCAAGGTCACAGCTTTTGAATGACTCTTTTCATTATTGTTTTGATAATACAGGATAGAGCTGTTTAGTGTGTCCCCCCAGATGTTTCTTCTTGGTTCATACCCATAAGCTGACCTATGCTGGTGCTGACTTAAAGGTCAAGGCCACGAACTTTGATATTTATATTGTATATAGTGTACAGTTTTGCATAACCTCGAGTCATGGAGCTTTGTAACGAATGAGGGCTACTGCTAGGTTTGATATTTAATGTCCATCTGTCTGTTCATCTATACTGAACAAAAAAAGAAACGTTACATAGATTATTCATGAATTTTAAGCTCAAGGACAATATTTTCAAATAATGATACGTTATATTCCAACGTGCCAGTCGTAAGACAACTTTACAAACTAATCGGTTTTTGATTTGCATTAACTGTTACAGAATTATTCCACTTTGACTGAAAACGCCACAGACAATGTGAAACGCTCGATGCGCATGCGCAAGCGCTTAAAGTTTTGCACTTTCGGATTTGCCTTGTAACCGCCAATAGAATACCTTATGAACTTTATGACATTTATCAGCAGCTCAAAGAAATAAGATGTTAAAGATGCTATGTCTTTGAAATTGTCTCCCTTGCAATTAAAAGTATAGCAAAATTTTTACTCCGCTTAACCAGCACGTTTCAATAAAATTTTCAAGTTTAATTCATGGATCTTATTCCAGCTTCTCCAGACAATGGTTCATAATGAAAAAGTTTGATCAAACTTGTTAAATGTCCATGGTATATCACCTTGCATTGTCTATGGGAGTTACAGTGCATAGCATGAAAGTCAGAGTCAAGTATCAGGGAAAGCAATTTTGCAAGCCTTGTGCTTCACTGATCAACCCATTGGAAGCGACGAATTGGACCGTTTTTGTAACAACTAGTGCCTGATAAACGTCTCTGAAGTGACTTGTTCACATGGGCTGATTACTTGAGTGAAATACGGGTCTACAAAAAGCACCTCTAAATAGCACTTTCAAATTCTAACCCCTCGTTGAATCAAACTGATCTGGAGACAATGATCTAGTAGCTGATGTTGTGATATTCATTTTCTGAATTACAGATGCTTTTTGTCAGTTAGATATAAAATAGAATTGGCAAAATCTTAATTCAGTTCAAAGAAAATGTGCATTGAAAATGCATGTAACGTTTCTTTTTTTGTTCAGTATAGTTTGTTCATTTGTTAACATAGATTAAAGTTGTGTTTTAAGATTGGTTTCGTTAGCTGTTGATGCTTGCTTGGGGTAGGCACTCAGTCTCGTTTGACTTTTTTTACGTTATTTGTTGATAAAGCAAATTTGTGATAGATATCCTGTTATATGATTGATGCAACTTTCTTTCAACTGGAGAAGAAAAAAATATAACAAAGAAAACAATAGCTGACATGATCACTAAGTATGAAAGATAAAGGTACCTTTACTTTTATTACGTGAATATTGCAACACCTTTGCCATTCACCGTCAGTGCCCAAAAATGAAGAAGTTACGGCAATTTCACTCAAGAAGTGGGTAAAGCAAGTGCTTGCATAATGACAAACTGTGCAGACCTAGAACAGACTGCTCCTTGAGGAGCAGTCTGTTCTGGGTCTACACTGTTAGTTGGGACGTTAAGTGTTACCATGGCTTCTGTCTTGGTATTTGCGGTCTTTACAGTCTTTCATGGTGTTTATGATGATTACCATAAAATTTCTAAGTATTAGGACAGGTAAGTCGGAGCAAGCAAGGCAGACCCAGACCAGCTGCTCCTAAAGGAGCAGACTCCAACCAGAGCCTTGATTGTTTTCCATTCCATCTGCTTCTTTTGGAAGCACTACTGCTTTGTACAACCATTTTTTTTGGAC
Source organism: Ctena decussata (assembly GCA_963989385.1). Classification (NCBI taxonomy): domain Eukaryota; kingdom Metazoa; phylum Mollusca; class Bivalvia; order Lucinida; family Lucinidae; genus Ctena; species Ctena decussata. Next base: position 74,194,045 of record OZ022511.1, on the reverse strand, counting down.
AATAATGGTAATTATTGTTGGTGTCCCAATTTTTAGGATTTTGATGATATTCACTGTTTTTGGATGATCTAGTGTTGTAAGATTGTTCTTATTATGTCTGCATTTTTGGCGTTGAAAAATGTGTCCTTGACAACAGAGAAATTCGACAGTTTGTTTTTCAAAAGGGGATTAAACTCTTTAAACTTGGGAGGTGTTCGGGTAGCTTTAATTGATGGTCAAGTTTGCGATTAACTTTCTAGTTACAAGACAATTTTACTGGCAGGTCTCTTAAATTTGCTCCTGGATAGAATTTGAAGTACTTCAGTTTTAATGAAGGAATACCTGACTTGTGTGGTAGTAGAATCAGGACTTTAATTGAATTTGACTGATTGTGGCATTTGACCAGAATTTGATGTCCTTATTTGCTTTTATTGGCTTCTTTGCTTTAGAATTTGATTAATTCTAGTCATTTGTTTTTCTTTTCAAGTTTTGTGGCCTTGATTTAAAGGGTTGACACAGTTTCATTTATTACTTGTAATGTTAGCTAGTCGTAGATAAAACTGTTAATAGTGAAAGTATTCGTGACCGGGGAGATTAATTCTGGACCATTATGGTGGTTGGATAATATGCTCGAGATTGTAGAAAAACTTAAGTATTGGTAACCTGGTTGACAAGACTGAGCAAACACTGGAGATCCAGATCAGACTGCTCCATTAGGAGCAGTCTGATCAGGATCTCCAATGTTTGCATGTGAACCAAAAGTTGTGTGTAAAATAAAACAGCTGATTTGGGTCAAATTCAAGGATGAAAACTGTCAGACAGGAATAAGTAGGGTCAGGGGGCAACAACCAAGGTGTTCCGATACATCAACTTTTATGGCAAAATGACTTTTGACAATTGTAATAACAACGACTGTTTCTTGGTTGAGTAACTTCCATCGTTATTGAAAAGTTAATGACTGATTAGTCATGCAGTCAGGTTTGAAAAAGGTGCAACTCATTCAAGTTTTCGGTAACGTCTCGTCTTTTGTTATAGGACTCGATATTCAGACTCATGTCGTGAAAAACTAACTTTGAGGATAACTTTTGTCGGTAACCGTAGTAACTCCAAACACTGGGACAGCCATGCCGGAAAAAACAGTGTAGACCCTGATCAGACTGCTCTTAAGGAGCAGTCTGATCAGGGTCTACAATTGTTAGCCTTTCTGTGATCGGTTTTAGACTTGTCGCCAGGTGGTTATATCAATTTGTTCAAAATTTAGGATAATTAAATTAACCTGTTAAATTGTTATAATATTTTGGGAAATAAGGGTAATTTAAGCATGTTTTGAAAACTGGTGACACTGGTTTATGGTATGAATATTTTCTGAATAACAAATCATCACTCTTTGTGCTAACGGAGATATTACGTATATAACATATGTGGTTGCATTTTGTTCGGCAAGTGTTATAATTTGTAATTGAAATGCATCCATGGCTGGTTAAAGCATTTTCTCTTTATTAATTGTTAAGTGGTGTGTAAAGTGAATTCCTGGTTAAACATTTAGTAGAATGTATTGAGTGATTTCTTATGATAGAACAGGAAATGCGGAAATAGCTTTCTGTGCCTTTTGGATTTTGCATTTTGGATAGGAAGTGAAAAATGAGTAGTGGGAGGCGAAGAATTGAGCGGGTACCGTCGGGGTCTGCAGTATCAAGTGTTGTTTCAAAGTTTTCACAACAATCACAAGACTCATTCACAAAGGATAAACAGCTGCCAAGATTGAGGGAGCCATTAGCTCCAAGGGAAAATGTTTCAAATAAGTCACGGGGGCCAAAATCACCTGTATCTCCAGAGCAGTCTGTAATTAAATCAAAACGGACTGGTTCTCTGTCGTCTGTTAAAAGTACTGAAAACAAAGAACGGACAAGTAGTGCTCAGTCTAATTCTAGAAGGAGTAGTGACGCAAGTACAGAGACTGACTTTAGTATTGCAACGAGTACAAATGGAGATCTGTCCCCAGATGGAAAAATCCAAATACCGAAGGTGAGTTCTTTGTGAAATGGAACATAGAGACCACCCAGTGGGTATAATTATAGTATTGGGTTACAAGGATGGATGGATGGATAACTTGCAATTTTACATCCTGTTCAACAGTACTTCAGTCATATCAGGATGATGGGAAGGTGACAATGAAAGGCCATGTTCAATGGAACAATGTTTACCGGTGAAAAGATTTCCGCCTTCAGCGGGATTCAAACCCAGAGTGCTAGCTTAGCAGGCCAGTGCTTAACCCACAGCTAGCGGGGCTCCTGGATAATTTATTTTCCACATTTCTCCATAAAAAAATAGGTTGTGACCCCTCATTAGAACCGTCTCATTGAGATTGTTCTACTGAGGGGTCACAACTTACGTTTTCATAATTGAGGTTTAAGAAAAATTATAAGTTTAGTTTTCACCCTTGGAAGAGTAATGGGTACTAGTTATTTCTTTGAAAATGGTTACTATCCAAGTACAACAATATTATTTTATGGCAGTTTAGGTAATTGGAATTGAGAGAACTAATGATAATTCAGAGATAATTTACGTTAAGTGTCAAGATTTCACCAGTAAACTAGTGTTGCTGTTACTAGTATAAGGGAAGTAAGTGCATAATTATGAGCTATAGGTGCCTCATTTCAATAGTGTTAGCCTCCCTTGTCATGGTAAGTAAAAAATTGCCACATTTGGAGCTTATAGGTTTTTGACCAATCAGTGCAGACTCAGATCCATTAGGAACAGTCTGACCAGGGTCTACACTGTTTGCCATTCTAAACCTGCATCCTCTGGATACATAACAGTTTACTGCATTGTAAAACAAAACATCTGATTTTAGGACAATTTTGGTGTCCCAATTTCAATGATTTTACGGAAGACCCTCATTGATATAGTTTCTTCCACCAATATTGTCCTTCTGTTCATCCAAAGTACCAATACCATGCTAATTGTCTTGCCTTCCATGCAGCCTTCCATCTGTTCCTTCATCCAGCTTGTCATACTGCTGTCTTTCCTGCCAGTCAGTGTCCAATTCCTCCTTGGATATCTTTACTACAATCTTGTCCAGCCTACCACAGTCATGTCATCTGACAACATATTGTCCTAATGTCTTGCCTTCCATCCAGCCTACACTATCTGAATTAGCAACAAAACATACTAATGTCTCGCCTTCCATCCAGCCTACCACAGTCATGTCATCCAACATACCCTACTGATGTCTTGCCTTCCATCCAGCCTATCACAGTCATGTCATCCAACATACTGTACTGATGTCTTGCCTTCCATCCAGCCTACCATAGTCCTATCATGCAACATACACTACTTATGTCTTGCCTTTCATCCAACCTACCAGTCATCAGGGGTCATTGTAGAGCTTTCAGATGGGGAGAAGTTTTGCAGCATTTTTGTACTTAAATGAGAAGTACTGTTTCAAATTTTGGTTTTCCCCATATGTTCTGTATATTTTCACTTCTCCCTCAACTCAAAATAGAGAGAAGTCAGCCAGCTTAGGGAGACTATTTCTCCCAAATCACCCTCTAGGCTGAGTCCTGCAGTCATGTCACCCAACATACCATTCTAATGTCTTGCCTTTCATCCAGCCTACCACAGTCATGTCATCCAACATACCATTCTAATGTCTTGCCTTCCATCCTGCCTACCACAGTCATGTCATCCAACATACCATACTGATGACTTGCCTTCCATCCAGCCTACCACAGTCATGTCATCCAACATACCATTCTAATGTCTTGCCTTCCATCCTGCCTACCACAGTCATGTCATCCAACATACCATACTGATGACTTGCCTTCCATCCAGCCTACCACAGTCATGTCATCCAACATACCATTCTAATGTCTTGCCTTCCATCCTGCCTACCACAGTCACGTCATCCAACATACCATACTGATGACTTGCCTTCCATCCTGCCTACCACAGTCATGTCATCCAACATACCATTCTAATGTCTTGCCTTCCATCCTGCCTACCACAGTCATGTCATCCAACATACCATACTGATGACTTGCCTTCCATCCAGCCTACCACAGTCATGTCATCCAACATACCATTCTAATGTCTTGCCTTCCATCCTGCCTACCACAGTCATGTCATCCAACATACCATACTGATGACTTGCCTTCCATCCAGCCTACCACAGTCATGTCATCCAACATACCATTCTAATGTCTTGCCTTTCATCCAGCCTACCACAGTGATGTTATCCAACATACCATACTGATGACTTGCCTTCCATCCTGCCTACCACAGTCATGTCATCCAACATACCATACTGATGACTTGCCTTCCATCCAGCCTACCACAGTCATGTCATCCAACATACCATTCTAATGTCTTGCCTTCCATCCTGCCTACCACAGTCATGTCATCCAACATACCATACTGATGACTTGCCTTCCATCCAGCCTACTACGGTTATGTCATCCAACATACCATACTGATGACTTGCCTTTCATCCAGCCTACCACAGTGATGTTATCCAACATACCATACTGATGACTTGCCTTCCATCCTGCCTACCACAGTCATGTCATCCAACATACCATACTGATGACTTGCCTTCCATCCAGCCTACCACAGTCATGTCATCCAACATACCATACTGATGACTTGCCTTCCATCCAGCCTACCACAGTCATGTCATCCAACATACCATACTGATGACTTGCCTTCCATCCAGCCTACCACAGTCATGTCATCCAACATACCATTCTAATGTCTTGCCTTCCATCCAGCCTACTACGGTTATGTCATCCAACATACCATACTGATGACTTGCCTTCCATCCTGCCTACCACAGTCATGTCATCCAACATACCATACTGATGACTTGCCTTCCATCCAGCCTACCACAGTCATGTCATCCAACATACCATACTGATGACTTGCCTTCCATCCAGCCTACCACAGTCATGTCATCCAACATACCATACTGATGACTTGCCTTCCATCCAGCCTACCACAGTCATGTCATCCAACATACCATTCTAATATCTTGCCTTCCATCCAGCCTACCACAGTCATGTCATCCAACATACCATTCTAATGTCTTGCCTTCCATCCTGCCTACCACAGTCATGTCATCCAACATACCATTCTAATGTCTTGCCTTCCATCCAGCCTACCACAGTCATGTCATCCAACATACCATTCTAATGTCTTGCCTTCCATCCAGCCTACCACAGTCATGTCATCCAACATACCATTCTAATGACTTTCCTTCCATCCAGCCTACTACGGTTATGTCATCCAACATACCATACTGATGACTTGCCTTTCATCCAGCCTACCACAGTGATGTTATCCAACATACCATACTGATGACTTGCCTTCCATCCTGCCTACCACAGTCATGTCATCCAACATACCATACTGATGACTTGCCTTCCATCCAGCCTACCACAGTCATGTCATCCAACATACCATTCTAATGTCTTGCCTTCCATCCTGCCTACCACAGTGATGTCATCCAACATACCATACTGATGACTTGCCTTCCATCCAGCCTACCACAGTCATGTCATCCAACATACCATACTAATGACTTGCCTTCCATCCAGCCTACCACAGTCATGTCATCCAACATACCATTCTAATGTCTTGCCTTCCATCCAGCCTACCACAGTCATGTCATCCAACATACCATTCTAATGTCTTGCCTTCCATCCAGCCTACTACGGTTATGTCATCCAACATACCATACTGATGACTTGCCTTCCATCCTGCCTACCAGTCATGTCATCCAACATACCATACTGATGACTTGCCTTCCATCCAGCCTACCACAGTCATGTCATCCAACATACCATACTGATGACTTGCCTTCCATCCAGCCTACCACAGTCATGTCATCCAACATACCATACTGATGACTTGCCTTCCATCCAGCCTACCACAGTCATGTCATCCAACATACCATTCTAATATCTTGCCTTCCATCCAGCCTACCACAGTCATGTCATCCAACATACCATTCTAATGTCTTGCCTTCCATCCTGCCTACCACAGTCATGTCATCCAACATACCATTCTAATGTCTTGCCTTCCATCCAGCCTACCACAGTCATGTCATCCAACATACCATTCTAATGTCTTGCCTTCCATCCAGCCTACCACAGTCATGTCATCCAACATACCATTCTAATATCTTGCCTTCCATCCAGCCTACCACAGTCATGTCATCCAACATACCATTCTAATGTCTTGCCTTTCATCTAGCCTACCACAGTCATGTCATCCAGCATACCATACTGATGACTTGCCTTCCATCCAGCCTACCACAGTCATGTCATCCAACATACCATTCTAATGTCTTGCCTTTCATCCAGCCTACCACAGTCATGTCCTCCAACATACCATACTGATGTTTTGCTTTCCATCCAGCCTACCACAGTCATGTCATCCAACATACCATACTGATGACTTGCCTTCCATCCTGCCTACCACAGTCATGTCATCCAACATACCATTCTAATGTCTTGCCTTCCATCCTGCCTACCACAGTCACGTCATCCAACATACCATACTGATGACTTGCCTTCCATCCAGCCTACCACAGTCATGTCATCCAACATACCATTCTAATGTCTTGCCTTTCATCCAGCCTACCACAGTCATGTCCTCCAACATACCATACTGATGTCTTGCCTTTCATCCAGCCTACCACAGTCATGTCCTCCAACATACCATACTGATGTCTTGCCTTTCATCCAGCCTACCACAGTCATGTCCTCCAACATACCATACTGATGTCTTGCCTTTCATCCAGCCTACCACAGTCATGTCCTCCAACATACCATTCTAATGTCTTGCCTTCCATCCAGCCTACCACAGTCATGTCATCCAACATACCATACTGATGACTTGCCTTCCATCCAGCCTACCACAGTCATGTCCTCCAACATACCATACTGATGTTTTGCTTTCCATCCAGCCTACCACAGTCATGTCATCCAACATACCATACTGATGACTTGCCTTCCATCCTGCCTACCACAGTCATGTCATCCAACATACCATTCTAATGTCTTGCCTTCCATCCTGCCTACCACAGTCACGTCATCCAACATACCATACTGATGACTTGCCTTCCATCCAGCCTACCACAGTCATGTCATCCAACATACCATTCTAATGTCTTGCCTTTCATCCAGCCTACCACAGTCATGTCCTCCAACATACCATACTGATGTCTTGCCTTTCATCCAGCCTACCACAGTCATGTCCTCCAACATACCATTCTAATGTCTTGCCTTCCATCCAGCCTACCACAGTCATGTCCTCCAACATACCATTCTAATGTCTTGCCTTCCATCCAGCCTACCACAGTCATGTCATCCAACATACCATACTGATGTTTTGCTTTCCATCCAGCCTACTACAGTTATGTCATCCAATAAACAGTACTAATGTTTTACCTTTCATCCAGCATACCACAGCCATGACCTTTTGTTCCTCCATCTAGCACACCATGCAAGTGTCTTACTTTCCATCCAGTTTACCACAGCCATGATTTTCTGTTACTCCAGGCGGCACACCATGCTAGCTAGTGTCTTGTCTTCTATCCAGCCTACCACAGCCATGTCCTTCTTGTATTCATCCAAGATGTCTTTTCTGCCATCCAATCTGCTACAGTAATGTCCTGTTTCTCCATCCTGCTTCATACACTCTGTGTTTCCTTCCAATGTATTATGACTAAAAATCTTGTCCTTCTGTTCCTCCATCCAACTTTTCAACCAAATATAAGTATCTACCATGGGTGTGAGGTGTGGATAGAAAAATCCGTCACGAGCGTCACTGTTCGGCATCATGAGGCTTGCCGAGTGGTGCCGAACAGTGATCCAGAGTGACGGATTTTTATATCCACATCTCACACTCATGATAGATACTTTTTCTTGCACACCACGTTTTGTTTTAACTTCAGAACTTGTTAAAATGTGTAATTCTAGTGCTTGAGAGGTTTCAGTTTGATTTTGAAAGAAGGCTCCGCTTTCAACGACCGCCATTCGGCTCTTTACGTCAACGAATGGTGTGCATGAACTAACGTCATTTTTGCCGTCTTCGTGACGTCATCGTCTCAAATGCCAATGTCACTTGACAACGCAGATACGTGACCTCCAATACAACCAATGCATTGCATGCTCTTGATTTTTATCCGGTCCTGGGTAAGAACACCTGGGTAATATAAGATTTTCTATCCAAGGTGAAAAGAATGGTGTTTTCTATCCAGTGTGCAAGAATGTTCTTTCCTTATCCAGCCTCCTACAGTCATGTCCTTCTTTTCTTCCATCCAACATCCATGTTAATGGCTTCCCTTCCATTTAGCCTACCAGTCTTTCATCCAACTAATGCCATGCTGCTGTCTTTCGTTTGATCCTCCTAACTACGAGGATCGTCCAAAAAGTTCTGTCACTGGACTCATAACTTTGCTCACAGACGTGATAGCTAACCACGGTTTGCAACAATCAAAAGAACAATCTTTTATCTTTATACTGATAGCAGGTAAATGGTGAAAACATGCCATCTGGTTTAGTTATAAGCTCAGGTACAGACCTTATATTGGACACTGGCCTTTTTTCACGATTTTTGTTTTTCTGCTAGCTAGCTTCATGCTGCATATCTCGTCAATTACATATTGCAGGATTCTGAAATTTTCAGGGTTGCTGTCTATTGCATTTTGTGGGACACTACATAAAAATCAACGACTTCTGTCAATTATATGCGATGCAAAATATTGATATATGAAATATGGTGAAATTCACAGTCACGTGATTTTCAAGGACCCACTGTGCCTTCATTTTAGGGATCTTTTCTGAAATTTTGATTGAGAACACATTGTCATGATCCACAGCAGTAAAGATATGCTTCAGAATTTGAAATATTATACGTTTATGAAGCTTTTGAACTTATAACATGACCTAGTCGATTTTCCTATGGCGTTGTTTGCATAAAGTTGAGGTTACGAAATGCTGTAAACTCTTTAAAATGGACAGAATCACTTGGAGATTTTTTTCGTTGTGTTTATTAGCACCTGAGATATCGTAGGCACCGGGCAGCGATAACTGACATCCCTTCATTGAATATTGACGGAGTCGCATCTACAAATTTGCCAGTAGGGTGAGGGTACCCTTCTTTTGATGCAGATTGTGAATGTTATGTCATTGATACAAAAATCAGATTTTTACAGCTATGTGATAAAAAACAGGGTTTCTGAATGGTTTTTATTTTAGGTGAATAGCACTTTTTGTTGTCGAGATATAAGCCAGTGACAGAACTTTTTGGATGACCCTCGTACTTACTTAACAGTCATGTCCTGTTCCTCCATGATCAGCTTCTTACACCAATATCTTTTTTTCCATTCAACATACTGCAATTTTGTCCTTCTGTTCTTCCATGGAAAGGAGCCCCGGTAGCTCAGTAGGTTAAGCCCTGGCCTGCTGATGTAGCAGTCCCTTGTTTGAGACCTTCTGGAGAGGGAAATCTTTCCAACCGAAAACGAAGTTCCATTGCACACAGCCTTTCATTATCACTCTCCCATCATCCTGTTATGACTGAATACTGTCTCCCATCCAATTTCACTTATATATTTTGTTCCATGCGGCCTACCACAATCATGTTCTTTTGTTCCTCTAGCCAACTAAGCACGCTGCTGTCCTTCCTGCCGTCCGGCCCTGTCACACTCATGTCCTTCTGTTCTATTATTCATTCTGCTACACTGATATCTTTCCTGCCATCCACCCTACCATAAATGCCCTTCTTGTTCCTCGATCAAACTTAACCACACTGATAATTGAGCCGCGACACGACAAAACCAACAATGTCGTTGTGCGCCCAGCGCAGACTCAGATCAGCCTGGGCATCCGCCCAGTCTGATCAGAGTCTTCGCTGTCCACATTGGGGTAGCATAGATCCTTCGCTACCCTTTGAGCACTTAACGAAAAGTCTGATCAAACTGGGCGGATGCCCAGGCTGATCTGAGTGCGCTGGGCGCACAACCACATTGTTGGTTTTGTTGTGTCGTGGCTCATATGTTTGGTGTCCTCCATCGTACCTCATTCATGTCAGGTTGTTCCTCTTTCCATCTAGCCACACTGGTAATTCCTGCCATCAACCCTGCAACCGTTATGAAGGAGCCCCAGTAGCTCAGTGGGTTAAACGCTGGCCTATTGATCAAGCGGACATGGTTTAGAGCCCCGCTTGAGGCGAGAGTCTTTCCTGCTGTAAACAGGGTTCCATTGCACACAGCCTTTCATTATCACCATCCCATTGTCCTGATATAACATAACTGAAATACTTTTGAAAAGGATGTAAAATGGCAAGTCATCCATCCATCATCCAACGGTTATACCCATCCAGCTTTCCTCCCAACAATTTATTTCACCACACTGCTGATCTTCCAGCTACCAACCTCACAGGGTATAATCGATTCCGCCAATTTTTGCTTCCTGCAGAGACTGTCCATCATATTTGGCTTCCACCGAGACTGTCCACTAACTCTTGCTTCCTGTCGAGACTTCTGTACATGATAAATTGCTTCCTGCAGAGACTGTCCGCGTGATTCTGCTTCCTGCCGAGGGCGAAAAATGGCTTCCTGCTGAGACTGTCCGCATGATTCTGCTTCCTGTCGAGAGCCTTGGCAGGAAGCAGAATCACGCGGACAGTCTCTGCAGGAAGCCATTAATCATGTACAGAAGTCTCGGCAGGAAGCAAGAGTTCGCAGACAGTCTCGGCAGAAGCCAAATATGATGTACAGTCTCTGCAGGAAGCGAAAATTGGCGAAATCGATTATACCCTGTGAACCTCCTCAACCATGTTCTAAACACTGTATGCACATCATGCCAATAGATATGGGGGAGGAAGGGGTGGGGAGGAAAAGAGAAAATTTAACCTTAGTAAACAGATGCAGAGTTTCTGAAATCAATACTTTTGAGATGCCCCCTCCTTGCTTTGCTGCTGATGCTGTGTGGTCACATGACTAAGCCGATTACTATTTTTTTCATTCACCAGTCTTCCTGAATACATCTGAGTAACACAGATCGTTACCACAAATTTTCTGTATTTATTCAACAATACTGTGATCATTAGAGGAGTTTATTGTACCAAGACATTACAGTGATTTATTTATGTAGAATACTATTGTCATCTTAGTAACATAGCTGGGCTGAGATATTTTATTATATTCACAAAAGTGTGGTCGTCCTTACGTTAGAGGAATAAACAAATAATTCAAGCGATTATGTACAATTTTTTGTGTACATAAAGAGGATACGGAAATTTTGTCAAGAAGTTTACAAAGTTGGATATTGCATTAAAAAAAGCTTGCATTTAAATTACCGTAATTGCCCTACATTTTGGGACAACTTAACCAATTACCGTACATAACCCAAAATTTGTAATAATTTATTTTACTATCTGGCAATGCCAAAAGATGGCAGAATAGAATGGCAAACTGCAGAACTTGATCAGACTGCTCCTTAGGGAGCAGTCTGATCAAGATCTGCACTGTTTGGTGAGATGCCTCTGCCCCAATACTTAGGGTCATCAGGGTAATTCAAGCATCTGTTAATTTTAAGAGGATATAAGGAAATTTTGTGAAGAAACTAGTGCAGATAACAAGAGTTGCCATTGTGAGTCACGTCTGTAATTGTTCGATTCAGTGAGTCACTTACTGTTTGGAACCATGTTGCCTGGAGGAGGGGAAGATAATGTAAGTGATTTTATTGGTTGATTTGAACGTAATTGGTTGATTTGAGCTTAATTGGTTGAGTTGAGCTTAACTGGCTACAATGAGGCTTCATACACCCAAATAAAGATGGGGTTTTGAGGATTTCTGCTCACATAGGCGGACACTCTGCGCCAGGTGTGTGCAACTATGGTTACGTACCGCTGAGCCACTTGGGGAACATTGTTAGGAGAATTGAACAGAAAGAACATTTCTGCTCATTTCTCTGTTAAAATATCAATTCAAAGCCTCACCAAAGTGTCTTTGCTCATGTTTTAGGGCATACATGTTTTGACACCATTTTAGCTTTAATACTTATATGTTACCTTTATTTGACAGAATATTGCATACTTTTCACATATTTCCTTTGATCTTGAGTGACATTTTATGTCCTGGCTGTTAGAGGTGTCCTATGTCAAATTTGTAATAAAACATTTTCATTTTCATTTAACTGGTCATCTGCAGAGCTTTAGTTAAGGGCATATTCCCATATCAAAATATAGGGCCCCTCATTAAAATTGCCATAGTAAGGCAGTTTTACTGAGGTGCCATGACATATACTTTTTGTGGAAGAATAAAAAAAAATGTTTGAGTTAGGAGACAGCCAGACACAAGATGGATCCCTGAGTATTATGTATGGGATATGTATCTGCAGAAATCTGGTGGCAGCTCTAGTGAGATGCCGAGATACATACTTTGTGAAAAAGTGAAAAAATAAAAGATGGATCCCTGCGTTCTGTACGTCACATTATGTACGGGACGTGATGTGTATTTGCAGAATACAGGTGGCAACTGTTGAGATGCCAAGACATATTCTTTGTGAAAAAAAAAATAAAAGGTGGATCCCTGAGTTCTGTCACATTATGTACAGGAGGTGTATCTGCAAAATTCAGGTTGCAGCTCCATTGAGATGCCAAGACATACCCCTATAGTGCGTTAGTATAGTGCGTTAGTATTGGGCCACCTAAAATAGCCGGGCCGGGTAGCGCAATCGGTAGGGCACCTGACTCGTAAGTCAGAGGTCCTGGGTTCGAATCCCGGTCTGGCCACATACTTTTGTTTCTCCTTCCGCTGATTCAAGAAGGGCAGTTGTCTGTTACTGGCGAAAGTATGTGCACTTAGTACTGGTTAACCGCTTAGGAGGTCTAAGCCTGCCCAGGAATAGTGTGGTTAGGTTAACTGACCGTCCCGACATGACCTTAGTTGTTTACCGTGGACGTTAAGCATCAAATCAACCAACCAACACCTAAAATAATTAATTTTCCATTTGTTCCAAATGGAAAAAATAACTAATTTAGGTGTCCCAAAATGTAGGCACATTACGGTATACTTTGTGGAAGAGATGGACTCAAGAGTTCTGTCACATTGTGTACAGGACATAATCTGCAAGATTTTGGCAGTGGAAGCAACTGGTGCACACTATAGCTGATACCTCAACAGATGTGTTGTCAGGAGTTTTTGTCTCAGCCAGTGCAGTATGTTATTCATTGCTAGAGCATGTAATTAACAGATCAATATCTGTCAGCTTGTCTGAGAGATTATCAATTATCTCAGTGCCAAGTCTGCTACCAGGCTGCAGTTCTTTGTTTATATTACAGCCCCAGATAAATGGCTAGATGACTTGCAATTTTACTTCCTTTTCAGCAGTATTTTGTCATATCAGGACAATTGGAGGGTGATAATGAAAGGTTGTTTTCAGTGAGCCCCATTTACACTTGAAAAAATTTCTGCCTCCAGAGAGATTTGAACACGGATGGCTAGCTTAGCATGTCAGCACTTACCCCACTGAGCCACTGGGGCTCCCAGTTAAAAAAACTTGTAACCCATCTTTAGAGCCACCTCAGCAAGTGGTTCTGATTAGGGGTCACAAATTGTCTCTGGTATCTTCAAATATTCCTCTTAATCTGGAGCTTTGTATTAGAATGGATGGCCAACCAGCATGATGCATTGGACAGAGGACACTGTGGCCTTGGAACCCGAGTCCTAGGCTTACGCATGCTCTTAAACTACTTGGCTTAGATTGTCATAAAATTTCTAAGTATTGGGACAAATAAGTCCAAGCAAACAGTGCCGGGCCACTATTTGCCGTTCCATCTGCATCCTGCATTGTAAAACCAGACTGTTCCATTTTAGGACATTTACCGTAGTTATTTAAGGTGTCCCAATTTTTAGAATTTTTGCATTAACAATTTGTTCTAGTGTTCTTGCAGCTGTAAATTCATTGATCTCGCCTAATGTAATTGATCCCTAATTGAATTAATGAAAAGAAAATGAATGACACAGTACAGAATTTGTCTGATATTGGAGCTAGTTAAATCAATGAAGAGCACATTTACAATGCGGAGTATGTGAAGGGAATGGCCAAGCAAATGGGCAGGTAGACTGATTTCAGTCGAAGATAATAGAAATTCTCTTAACCCTATATTCATATTTTTACAAATTTTACTTCTCTCTACAGTCTTTAGTATGTGTTATACTCCTGGCTCCAACATCTTAGATGTTGAGCCAGGTACAAAAGTATCAGAGAGGGGCAAGTAAAAAAAAAATAAACAAAAATAAGGTCACATCTTTGGCTGACAAAAGTCTAATGGGCAGGGTGTAAAGGGGCTGTTTATCCCCCTTGTTTTGCTTGAAAGAATAAGAATAAATTAATTGGTGAAAATATGAGACCGATCACTTTCAGGATCAGTTTATGCATGTATGGTCTGGTCTAGTTTGAAGGAATAAACTGTTTCTGTAGCTAGTTCTGTCCCAATGTATAGTGTTGTAACTTGTTACATTTATCGCGACAAATCCAACAAAGGGGCATGTGCCCCCAGTGAAGAATCAGAGCAGCCTGGGCATCTGCCCAGTCTGATCAGAGCCTTTGCATCTAAAGGATAGCTAAGGATCTAAACTAGCTCCATGGGGACAGGGAAGACTCTGATCAGACTGGGCGGATGCCCAGGCTGATCTGAGCCTTTGCTGGATGCACATGCCACTTTGGGTTTTGTCTTGTCGCATTTCTTTTTCCTACAGCCATAATGATAATGAGTATTTTAGCAAATTTGCATGCAGTCTTAAGCTTTGATTGTTTTAACATACCAAGAGTAAATATTTTAGCACTTCATGAGTAAGAATTCATTCAGTTTATGACAGAACAACCATTAGCAAGTGATTTTACAAACAGCTATCTTGTACTTAACCAAGTGCAAACATCTTGTCTATGCATTATAGATGAGTTCTAGAGGCAGTAGCTGGAAATTCTTGGAAAAACACAAAACTGGCTGAGTCAGGCCAGAGCTTCAGATAGCTAGAGCCCTGATTTTTGCCCTGTAGAATCTTCAGGTCCATACATGATGTATGCAAATTGCAAAAGCTCTGCCCAGATGCCAAGGCTGGTCTGAGCCTTCCTTGTTTAGATGTGAGTTCAGTGCCCTTTTGATGTTGAAACTCAGGACCTTTTAGCGCCAAAAAGCAGCCCACAAAATTTGCTTGGGCAACATTTTGAAAAATGCCTGTCCAAGATATTTCATATTAAGAATTAAAAGATTGGAGGGTTTTCAACAATGTAGCTGTAGATGAGGTGGCTCATTACGAGCTGCCTCATCTAGAGCTACGTTTGTTGCAAACTCAAACATTTATGTTTTTGGAGACTGAATGGCTGAGCAAACAGTGTAGACTTGGATCAGACTTTTTCCAGTGGTGTAAATATTTCATATTGTCTATTTTCAGTTTGTGAATCCAGAACAGTCAGGATATGTTGGGTTTGCCAATCTTCCAAACCAAGTTCACAGAAAGTCAGTCAAGAAAGGATTTGAGTTCACATTAATGGTTGTAGGTAAGGCTTATCTTAGACTGATATTCAGTCTTATACCCTGTTTAGACTAGAGAGTTTTAATCCGAATCGAATCCAAATTCGCTTGGAATTAACTGTTTACACTAGTTAGCAAATCTAATTCGAGTTAAAAACTAATTTGGAGTTCACTAATCCTACAGAGTACCTTGGATCTAATCCGAATTAACTTTTACTTCGGAGTAAAAGTCGTGTCTAAACAGCAAACCGAAGCCAATCCGCATTGAAATTTATTTTTGTACTGACCTCGGGCAATTTTAGGTCATGTTAACATTTGAGCATACTGCAAATTTTACTTTACTGCAAAGTAACTTGCACCGAATTGAAAATGGTATAGTCTAAACAGACAAGTGGGTTCGCTTCCAATTACCTTATTGTGGAGCAATCTGTTACGAATCAAACAGGTATTGTCTAAACAGTGTATTATATTCAGCAATATGCCTCTCTGATACTGTTTTAAGGGCAGCTGATGTGCTCCTTGTTTGATTTATATGCACCATGTCAAGAAATTAGAACAGAAAAGTTTTCTTGTATTATATTTTATTGAAGAAGGAGGAAATATTAAAGTTTGTGCCAAGCTTCTGATTGATTTAGACATGATAACCATTAGCATAAACAATAAGGCCAACATTATTATTGATACTTATGATTGTAGCTGATCCAAATTGGATAATAAAAACCAGACTTGGCTTGATTAATCTAATTGCTAGACTGACATGGACAAAGCTGTTTGTATTATAGCTGTATAGAAAGAGCTTTAGCAGTTACTTTGGCTGAACATTTTATTTGGGCAAAAGCAGAATCATGTGGGCCGTCTTGTATTTTGAGGGGATTAAAATGTGTTTTTCTTTTTAGCTCGCCAGAACAAAGTTCAGGAAAAGCTATTGTACTACACCCGATGTTGGCATTAGCAAAATGTTAAAGTTTTTAAGTTTTTTAGGTGATGGGCAGGTGCTGTCAGGCAAGCTATCCTGTCCCGGTGACAGGTCTTGTTTATTGAACACTAGTATTAACATGATTAAAGGAGAAACAAATTTGATTTTCAGTCTTTAAATGAAAAAAGAATGGCTAAATAAAATATAAATCAGAACACTAAAGATAAATGAAATTAAAATTAAGAATTTGATCGAAAGGCTATAAATAAATGAATAAAAAGTTTAGGATTAGAACCTCCTGATAAAATGGTGTGTAATAAACACAGATTATAATGACTATATGTATATATACATGCACTGAGTACATTTATTATTTTGTTTTGTTTGTCTAGGGAACATGGAAAATCAGCTTGGATTTCCATCTATACTATTATGAAGAAATTCAGGTGTGCTGATGAAACTCAGATTACTGGGAAAAGAATAAAAGTCTTCTGATATTTTGGTATCAGGGTTATCATTGATAAAATTCTTGATGAGATCAGTCAGTGCTATTTGAAATACTAACAGGTGTGCATAATTAATTTTATCCAGGTACGATTTGATTGCAGGTAAAGGAAATTTCCTTACGGTAAATGTAAGAGCTAGTTTTCAGTACGGAAGATGTGCTCATCAAATATTTATGATAAATACTGTATCTAAATGTACAATTGTTGAGTTTTCTGTGATGTCTCTTTTCAGGTGAATCTGGTTTAGGCAAATCAACTTTAGTAAACAGTTTATTTTTAACAGATCTCTACCCAGAACGACACATACCTTCTGCACAAGGTAAGACAATAAACACCTCCCTCTAAACTAGTCCGTCAATTTTTGCTTCGTTCTGAGAGGGAGACATAGGATTGCTTTTCTGGTGTCAGTGGCAGTGTCTAGTTAATAGTAGTTTTCTGGTTTACCTCTGTTTTGTGACAGTGTGCAGATGAGCCAGACACAGGGTTCCATGGAAATCTTGTATTTGAGAAAATCTTATATTTATGTCTCCCCCCTTCAGGGTCGGGAGACATATTGTTTTTCCCCGGGCGTCTGTCCGTCCGTCCATCTGTCCGTCTGTCACAAATCGTGTCCGTTCTATAACTTGAAAACCGCTCAAGCTATATTCGCCAAACTTCATATAAATATCAATCAACATGAGACGACATGCAGAGTGCAAGAATGGTAACTCTGGCATTTATACTTTTTGAGTTATTTCCCTTGGAACTTAGTCCATCACAAAATTGTGTTTCAATCGTGTCCGTTCTATAACTTGAAAACTGCTCAAGCTATATTCGCGAAACTTTGTATAAATATCAATCAACATGAGACGACGTGCAGAGTGCAAGAATGGTAACTCTGGCATTTATACTTTTTGAGTTATTTCCCTTGGAACTTAGTCCATCACAAAATTGTGTTTCAATCGTGTCCGTTCTATAACTTGAAAACCGCTCAAGCTATATTCGCGAAACTTCATATAAATATCAATCAACATGAGACGACGTGCAGAGTGCAAGAATGGTAACTCTGGCATTTATACTTTTTGAGTTATTTCCCTTGGAACTTAGTCCATCACAAAATTGTGTTTCAATCGTGTCCGTTCTATAACTTGAAAACCGCTCAAGCTATATTCGCAAACTTATATAAATATCAATCAACATGAGACGACACGCAGAGTGCAAGAATGGTAACTCTGGCATTTATACTTTTTGAGTTATTTCCCTTGGAACTTAGTCCATCACAAAATTGTGTTTCAATCGTGTCCGTTCTATAACTTGAAAACCGCTCAAGCTATATTCGCGAAACTTCATATTAATATCAATCAACATGAGACGACGTGCAGAGTGCAAGAATGGTATTTCTGGCATTTATACTTTTCGAGTTATTTCCGTTGGAACTTAGTCCATCACAAAATTGTGTTTCAATTGTGTCCGCTCTGTAACTTGAAAACTGCTCAAGCTTTATTCACGAAACTTCATACAAATATCAATCAACATGAGGCGATGTGCAGAGTGCACAAAAGGTAACTCTGGCATTTATACTTTTTGAGTTATTTCCCTTGGAACTTTGTCCATCACAAAATTGCGTCTGAGTCGAGTCCGTCTATAACTTTAAAACCATTCAAGCTATATTCATGAAAGTTCATACAAATATCAGTCAACATCAGACGACGTGCAGAATGCACTCTGGCGTTTATACTTTTTTAGTTATTTCCCTTGGAACTTTGTCCATCACAAAATTGCGTCTGAGTCGAGTCCGTCTATAACTTTAAAACCATTCAAGCTATATTCATGAAAGTTCATACAAATATCAATCAACATCAGACGACGTGCAGAATGCAAGAACCATAACTTTAGCATTTATACTATTTGAGTTATTTCCCTTAGAACTTTGTCAGTCACAAATCGTGTCTCAGTTGTGTCTGCTCTATAACTTGAAAACCATTCAAGCTATATTCACGAAACTTCATACAAAATCAATGAACATTAGAAAAATTGCATAGTACAAGAACCATAACTCTTGCATTTATACTTCTTGAGTTATTTCCCTTGGACCTTTGTCAGTCACAAAATCGTGTCTCAATCGCTTTATTACTTGAAAACCCAACAAGCTACATTCACAAAACTTCATACAAATGTCAGTCAACACTAGACAAACTGCAGAGCACAGCATTTATACTATTTGAGTTATTTCCCTTGGAACTTTGTCGTTCACAAAATCGTGTCTCAATCGTCTAAGCTCTATAACTTGAAAACCGTTTAAGCTATATTCATGAAACTTCATACAAATATCAGTCACATATACTATGCACAATAAATATAGCAATTTTTTGTATGTGTCAGATACACCATATTAGGATTTCATTGTCGCTTTACTGCATTAAGATACAAAGGCCGATCATTCGAGAATGACCGGCAGGTAATAGATTCAAGATTGTTTAATTGTAGCATTTGAACTACCGTGACGTCAGTTTTTATGACGATTGTATCTGAAGGACATTTTTGATCATGTACAAAAGCCAAAACCATAATGAGGCGGCTTGTTTGCTGTTAAAATAAAGGAAAACGCTCTAAAACATTTGAATATGCTACGGGTATGAGGTTTACAAAGTTCGAAAATTTGACGTTTTCCCTTGTTTTTACGTTATCGTCTTTTAAAGTTGTTTCTAATCAGTATTTCTTGAACCCCCTTCGAGTGTATGATTGTTTTGTATCTACCAATATGATAACGCAAACAATTCAGAAAGAAAATTCTTCCCGGTTACTGAGCATAAGTGAAAAATCTCAGACTAACGTCATCATTTTCTCACAGTTACGTTATACTTCAGTGAAGAAACTTCACAGTCAAATTAATCATGGTGTGACCTTTCATTTTAGCCCATTGATTTTTCTCGGGTTTTGATTCTGCATTGAACTGAAGCACCCGTGAATTATTGCACATTGGACCGAATTATAACGTTTTAACGTCAATTGTGCATGCTAAGATTCGTCAGTTGTTAAGCTTAACCATATCTTTTACACATTCAATAGCTTTGACAAGAAAACTGGGCATGAAATTGATGAGAAAGGCCGTACAAAAAATCATATGCTTGCCATTTTTATGTTGCTTTCCAATGGTTGCGAATTTCGGCTAATGACCCCTTCTGCGCTTGTCGCTTTTCCCCAATAACATTTTAAAGGATGGCTTCTGTAATCCCATGGTATCTTAAGCCCCAAATACGGTTCCCTTCAATGCAATTTAATTTCGCTGAATGTTGCACTTCAGTAATGAGAAAAATTGCAAAACATAAAAATTTGCTAAATATATTGTGCATAGTATATAAATAGACGACGTGCAGAGCACTGTAACTCTTGCATTTATATTTTTTGACAAAAACTAAATATGAATATCAGTCAACATTACATGACATGCAGAGCATAACAACTATAACTCTTGCATTTATACTTTTTACTTATTATGAATCCCTGCTTCAGGGTAGGGAAACATATTGTTTTTCCCTTGGCGTCTTAATGACTGATCCTTTTGACATCAAAAAGGGGGGAGACATCTGTTTTTTCGTAGGAAAACAATTCTAGTTGCAACTGTACTCCAGATCCCATAGCTCAGAATTTAAGCCTGTCATGGTGTAATGACAATATACTTTAGCAAAAGTACAGTAATGACCCTAAATATTTGGACAGACAGGTCTTAGCAAACATTGTAGACCAAGATCAAACTATCCCTGAAGGAGCAGTTTGACCAGGGTCTGCAATGTTTGCCATTCACTAAGCATCATTTGGATGCATTAATCTGTGTAAAAATCCACTTTATAAGAATTTTCAAACAATAATTGGCTGACTTTCGGGTGTCAGAAATTTTAGGGGCATTACGGTACTAGAATGTAGTGAAACCACAGCATAAGAAACAGGGACCATGAAAGGCATTGCCAGGCCCGTCTTCACATTGTCATAAAACAGAGCTAAACTAGAAAGCTTGACAAGTTATGCCGCCAAGGCTGACGACACCGAAAAAGCAACACCTTACAATACTAACTACCCTGTTAATTTTAAGAAATGCTCCTGCTCTAATAAGTGTCCCCAGCTTCTTTTCCAAAAATAATGTTATATTAACTTGTATGAATTCCTGTTTGCTGGATATGGTAGCTGTCTGAGATGGGGTCTACTTTTAAAAGAAAGAATTGGCTCCTAGAGGAGCAAATTCTTTTTTTTAAAGAGTTGACACCTTTCCCTTTACTGAGAATGGAGACAAAAATAGTAGAATTGCATTCCCATTCACACCTTAACATTGTTTATTAGAGGTATTTTCTCAGTGGTGATCTACTACATTTATGCTCTAAATAACGCCCCCTTTCGTATAATGCAACGCCCATGGAGGCCAGACAGTTTAATAGGATTAATATGGTATATTAAAAAAGGTTGTAAGTCACTAGCAGAGCATATTCATTTTCTCACAACTTTTCAAAGGCTGATGAAACAATTCCATTGTAGTGGGAAGTATTTCTGCATCTCTGTTCTACATGCCATTCTCTATCAACCAGTGGCAGTGCTGGCACATTATTTGACAAGTTCCCATCATTAGAGTAGATTCCAGGAATATTTACAGCAGGCTTACAAGTAGTCCTACTTTTTCCTACTTTTTCCTACTTTTCCTACTTTTTTGCCCTGTTCCTACTTTTTTCCTACTTTTTTCAAAAATATTCCTACTATTCCTACTTTTTGAATGAAAATGAAAATAAAAAAATGTATATTTCAAAATATTTTAGTCTGTTGCAGAATGAAACATGCTACATGGTATAAGGACTGATGGCATATACTACTGATGAGGTTCTTACAGTCTTTGAACATGCTACTGTTGACCTCTTATGCAAGCTGCATGGTGCCTTTCTGGGAAATGTGTTGAACATTTTGAACATGCATGAGGCCCTCCCAGGGGTTTTGGGTAGCTGGGGAGAATGGCCATTTATTTTCAGGGAGTGGCGAGCAAGCTCTTAAATTTGAGGAGCTTGGGAGCACTGTCAGGATGCGATTTTCTAAATTGTTTTGGGCTTCTGGGGGGCTGTGCCCCCCAGACCCCCCCAATTTATAAATGAATGGATATCATTTTAGTCATTCTTTTTTAGCAAAAGCGACTTCTGATGGGCATTCAGACTTGCGAAATGCTAGCATTTCGGGTCTGAATAGAGGTAGAAATGACTGCTTTTACTCATCTTGCAGTAGTTGTGCTTGTTAATCAGAGTAAGGTGTTTTAATCATATACTCATTCTAACCCATGTTCCAGAAAAAGACATTGGGGCACTATCCATTCAACTCTGAAATTGAATTTCTGACTGCTCTCATTCCTTGTTCCCTGACTGATCACACTCAGGTCTTCCTATTTCATTTAAACTACCATTATATCTTGTTCAAAGCAACATTTTCATATAAGCGTTGTTTAAATGTTCAATTTGATTAATAAATAATAAAAAAAAATCCCGTTGACAGCAGCATGTACAGTAAGATTTCAGAGCCCCCTGAAGTTAAACAGCCCTTATTTCTTGTCACTGGAGTTTTTCTGAACTGTTCTGCAGCTTTAAAGTGAGTTAATATATACGAGATTTATTGGTAATTCCTACTTTTTATCATAAGATTCCTACTTTTTTCCTACTTTTTTCTTAAAATGATTCCTACTTTTTTCCTACTTTTTCATGAAAAGCCACTTGTAAGCCTGTTACAGTTATGTTTACATCTGTCTGACAGCTACCTGATAACATCAACAGACAGAACTGAAACTGACATGGTTCATGTCTTTTACAGAGCTCCAGGTAAGGTGGGGTTTCGGGGATAATTCAAAGATAATTTTTCTTATTTCTCAATGAAAACATATGTTGTGACCCCTCATTAGAACCGTCTCAGTGAGACGGTTCTATTGATGGGTCACAACATACGTTTTTATGGAAAAATATGGAAAATAATTCCTAAATTATCTCAGTTACCCTATCGTATCTTGAGCACTGTATTAACTCCCCCAGTCACTGATTTGCTGATTATTTTCCACACAGGTGTGGAGTGGGTGAAGGTAGAGAAATGGCATACACTGGAACATAGCCTGGCCACATTACCCTGGACTGTTCTGTATTGCTCCATCCCAGTTTTGTTTGCTGCTTTGTCCCATCCCAATATTGAATGCTGCTTTGAAGTTTATTTTGTTAAAAATCTAAAAAAAACTGGGACACCTGAAATAATTACTGCAATGGTCTTTAAATGGTTTGATATTGGTTCTTGTTCCTTTTACTTTCAATATTAGAAAGAGAAAGAAAGAGAAATGAGAAAGGGAAGAAAAGTCTTAAGGTCAACATCTGCCCAGTTTAAAGCGGAATTTTAGAGATTTAAATTGAGAACTGATAGTTTAAATAAACAGTCTTGTCATGCTGATGGTTTTTAAACAGACTAGAGTTCTTGCAGAGTAAAAGGAAATGGAAAAAGGGATCTTTCTTCTCTCAGAAAATATGCAGTGATGGTTTACTATAAATATTAGGACAAAGGAGACAGAACCAACAGCATAGACTAAGATCAAACTGCTGAGGGTTAGCCCTCTGTGCTACTCCACGAGTACATTTTGGCGCATGCCATTGTAAAACCAGCATATTCAGAATTTAGAAAATGAACATAAATGGACTAAAAGGTCCCCAGTTTGTCAGATTATATATACTGAACAAAAAAAGAAACGTTACAAAGATAATTCATGAATTTTAAGCCAAAGAACACTGTTTTCAAATAATGCTACGTAATTCTCCCACGTGTCAGACGTCAGACCATCTTATGAACTAATCAGTTTACGATTTGCATCAATTGTTACAGAATTATTCCACTTTGACTGAAAACACCACTGACAACGTGAAACACTCGATACGCATGCGCAAGCTCTTAAATTTTTGCACTTTCGGATTTGTCTTGTAACCGCCAATAAGAAATCCTATGAACCGTATGTCACTTAACCAGCAGTTCAAGAAATAAGCTGTTAAAGATAATGTGTCTTTGAAATTGTCTCCCTTGCAATTAAAAGTATAGCAAATCTTTTTGTCCGATTAACCAGTACGTTTCAATAAAAAGTTCAAGTTTAATTCATGGATCTTATTCCAGCTTCTCCAGACAATGGTTTATGATGAAAAAGTTTGATCAAACTAGTTAATTGTCCGTGGCATATCACCTTGCATTGTCTGTGAGAGTTTCAGTGCATAGCATGCAAGTCAGAGTCAAGTGTCATGAAAAGCGATATTCCGAGCCTTGTGCTTCACTGATCAACCCTTTGGAAGCGGCGACGGGACCGTTTGCGTAACAACTATTGCCTGATAAACGTCTCAGAAGTGACTTTCTCACATGGGCTGACAACTTGAGTGAAACACGGGTCTTCAAAAAGCACCTCAAAATAGCACTTTCAAATTCTGACCCCTCACTGAGTCAAACTGATCTGGAGACATCAATCTAGCAGTTTATGTTGTGATGTTCATTTTCTTAAATACGGATACTTTTTTGCAGTTAGATATAAGATAAAATTGGTAAAGCCTTATTTCAGTTCAAAGAAAACGTGCATTGAATGTGCATGTAACATTTCTTTTTTTGTTCAGTATATATTATATGGTCTAGACAGGTCTGAAGTATCTAATTTGGTGTTTTTGTACAGTTTCTTAATGTAATAGTCATTTTAGTTTCTCTTGTTGGACACAAAGTTCATCTCTGCCCACTCACTTTAATCTATAGTGTACTTTAATTGCATTGGAAACCAGACTTAATACAGCTGTGCACTTTTATGGCAGTCAGAGCTCCAGATAAGAAGTGTTAATTGGGATAATTTAGAAATAATTTTCCATATTTTGCCATAAAAACATATGTTATGACCTCTTATTAGAACCTGTGACATGATTCTGAGGTGTCACAACCTATGTTTTCTTTGTGAAGTAAGAAAAAATTACAGTAGAACTTCAATGGCTCGAACCCTGATGGCTCGTTCACCCTGCCTGGGTAGAACTCTTTTCGTGGTCCCTAGAGGTCACTTTATATGGAAACTAACCCTGGATGGCTAGAACTACCCTTGGCTGGAACTAATTTTCATGGTCCCAAGCCTGTTCGAGCCAATGAAGTTCTACTGTACCTCTTTATTATCCCTGTTACCCCTTCATATCTACAGCTGTCCAAAGAGGGATCTATGCTTTATGAAGTTTACATGATAACTCCAAAGGTACAGAATGTACATGCAAATATCATCATATGGAGACTTTACAAAGGAGTGTAAGGCAGAGTTTTCTGCCTCATATTCCTTTTGTATCTGGTAGGATTTTATCCAAACTAGTGTTTTTATGAAGCTATACTGTATATGCTAGGGTGGCTCTGATTAGTGGTCTCAACTTACGTTTTCCTTCAAAAAAAAAATTAAAAAGGAAGAAAATCATTGATACTACTTTTTCCAGAGTCCCTTAGTTGTGAACTGAAATATTTTCCTGTGAAAGAAGTCGGTAAATAAATCACTTTTATATGATGATAGAATATTTATCATATGACGTCGCATCTGAGAGTGTACTAAAGCCATGCATTAAAAACAATAATCCACTGCAATATGCAAATAACGTCGTAACGTTATACGTTGACGTCCATAAAAACGTCGCGTTTTCTAATGGCGAAATCGTGACGTTTTAGTGCAAATTTGCTAATAAAAGGCGATTTTAGCACCATATGATAAATAGAATCTCGCATTCGTGCTCCTGTATTATTATTGAATTTATTAAACTCGTTGGGGAAACCGATAAGATGCTCGGCAAAGCCTCGCATCTTATCTTTTCCCCAACTTGTTTAATAAATTCAATAATACATGAGCACTCATGTAAGATCCTCTATGTAGTTCATACAGGGAAGTAACTCCAGTCATGCTGCTGCAGGTGCTGATAAAAGAGGGAATTAACTCTTCCCTGCTGTTGTAACTGTAGATAATCTAACAAGATAAATTGGGTGGAAATATTTTCTCAGCACTGGCACTCTGCAGTCTTTGATAACTTCTATCTTCAAACAGCAGGAACCTGTGAATTATAAATATTTATATTAATCTTAACACTGTATCTTAGCATGTAAGCCATTATGCTACAGAGCAATTATGGGGGTGATGTCAAAATTAACCATAGCAGCCAGCAAGAGTGACCCAATAATGACAAATGGATTCTACTACCCTTATGAAATGGATCAGTCTATTCATCATTTAAGGGGTGTCTAGTAAATTTTCACTTTTGATACTTTTACAGAAATGTTTGAATTTTAAGCACATAGTGGAGACCCTGGTCAGATGCCACGTTATGTGGCGTCTGATCTGGTTCTGCACTTTTGCCTGTGTCCCATTTATAGGACGCTAGGCATAAGTGGGTTAATTCAATACTTTGCTTTGTAATTTTGCACCTAGAAGTGGAAAAGGATAACTGGTAATCAGGCATGCTATAAAGTAGTATGAAATTGCAAAATGCGTACATATAGTAAATACCTGACCTATTTCTTCATGTTTTAATGCCGTTAGCGCAGCTGTAATGGGTTTCAGGCTGGTCAGCAGTGAAATTCTTCACATCGTAAATATGTACCATTGCACACAATCTTCCGTTATCATGCAGCTAACTAGGAGCCCCGATAGCTCAGTGGGTTAAGCGCTGGTCTACTGATCTAACGAACCGGGTTCCAGCCCCACTTGAGGCGAGAATCTTTCCTACCGTAAACGAGATTCCATTGCACACAGCCTTTCATTATCACCATCCCATCATCCTGATATGACTGAAATACTGTTAAAAAGGACGTAAAATCATCTAAAGTCATCCATCATCATCATCATGCAACTATCATTTTGATATGACAGAAATGCTGTTGAAAGAGAGATGTGTATGCTCTTATGCCACCTGCGTGTGGCAGCTGTTAACAAACAGTGTAGATCTTAATGGTGAATTGGTACAGTTTCAGAGGAAACACTGCTATTTTCATGAGTACCTTCCTTCTCAGTAGGGGGTCTACTCTTTAAGGGAAGAATTTGCTCCTCATGGAGCAAATTCTTTTCTTTAAGAGTAGACCCTATTTTGGAAGGGCTTTTGGTATGGGGAAGCAGCAGGAAATCACTGTAGTTCCCCTTTATAAAAATGGCAGAAAAACATAGCGGTGTACGTATGAGCTGCGACACGACAAAACCAAGAAAGTGGCATGCATCAGCCCGGTCTGATCAGATTCTCCGCTGTACTCTTTAAGGGTAGCTTAGGGTCTAAGCTAGCTTCATACAGACAGCGAAGACTCTGATCAGACTGGGCAGGTGCCCCGGCTGATCTGAGGCTTTGCTGGGTGCACATGCCACTTTATTGGTTTCGTCGTGTCGCGGCTCGTATATGCTTTTAATGGACTGCTCATGAGGAACACTCCTATCTGGGCCAACACAATTTGTCTCTTCAGGTATTGTAAGTTATAAAGTAATTTTTCATGTTTTGCAGAAAAAGTCCAACAAACAGTAAAAATAGATGCGTCTTCCGTAGAAATAGAGGAGAGAGGTGTTAAATTGAGACTTACAGTAGTCGACACACCAGGGTTCGGAGACTCATTAAATTCAGTTGAATGGTAAGATGAGTTATTGCAAGTAATTTAAGAAATAGATCAGCTGTAGCAGTGAAATGTGGAGTAATAATTCACTGTTTGGAGGTCAGTTGTAAAGTAGATCATATCACGAGCGTGCAAGCACTTCGAAACAGTGAATTGTTGCAGAATTTAACACGAACACTTTCCACTGCTTCTACAGGCGCACTTTGTTAGAATATTTATTAACTAATAGTTATACAGTACTTTATGTGACAAAAGCAGTCTGTATCATACCAGTCATAAACTGGGCATATTTTGACAAACTTGGCCAATACTGGCCAATGCAAGCTCATCTCGGCCAATGCAAGCCAAACTCGGCCAATATCAATGACATCAGACTAAGCCAAAACAGCAGACCTTGGACCTGTAACTGGGCCAAAACAAAATTTCTTGATTAATAACAAAACTGGACTTTGTATTGTTATGGAATTCTCTGAACATACTACTAACCAGTAGAACTTGTTTCATACAACAGGTTTTACCTCACCTGTACAAAAGTACAGGAAGAGCTAATATTGTCACATCCATTGTTTGCATCAATGTCCTTGTAAGGTCTGCATCCATGTCAGTTTAAGTTAAAGGTTCTTATGCAATTGGCAAGGACCTGCTAGGTGAGCTATGGTGTATGCAGACTGGTCTTGTTAGTTTATGTAGTTCAAAGATACATTTTATGGGAAAACTTTGAACAACGCATTTCCGTTGGTGTGAGTATTAATTGTGTAATAACTAAAATTCACAGGAAGCAATTAGAAACTTTCTGCTGTAAGTATGAATCAGCTGCTCTTTAAAAAAAACATACCATATGATCCGCGACACAACAAAACCAACAAAGTGGCATGTGTGCCCAGTGAAGACTCAGATCAGCCCGGACATCCGCCCAGTCTGATCAGAGTCTTTGCTGTCAGCATGGAGCTAGCTTAGACTCTTAGCTTTCCTTTAAGCGCCCACCAAAGACTCTGATGATACTGGGTGGCTGTCCAATCTGATCTGACTTTTCGCTGAATTCACATGCCACTTCACTGGTTTTGTTGTGTTGCAGCTCAGTAATGTTATATAAACAAGCTAAGTACTGACCTTGATTTTTGTCTCCCTGCAACAAGCAGAATGTATTAACAGCTATTGCTTTACCAGCATCAGCAGAAGTGCAAAAATTTCATTGAGTTTTCTTGTTCAGCTCTGTTTGTGGCAATGCACACAGGCCAGAAACAGCATTCGGCAGAATTCTTGTTACAGATTCCATTCAATAGATGCTGTCAGTATAGCTGCAGAGGTGGTTGCTACTGTTGTCTAAGGGTTATTGCATTAGACTTATTATCCAGAGGTAATGGGATTAGAGTCTGACCCAGGTCAAGATTCTTTTCTAGCCTCAGAACTGTTTTGTTCCCACTGCCATCTCATTCATTGGCCCATAGTCCTGCTATGTTCAATATATCCTCTGCAAAGGAACATATACTCTGACCAACAGAGTAATATACAGATTCAGCTGGAGCTGGGCTAACTGGCCCCAAGACTGTCAAAGGACCATTTCTTGACCATTCCTTTTGCCTCCTCATGAGGTTTATTCCAGAGAAGTTAAGAATGACAACACATGACCTTGTTAGCATGTCAGAATGGTTAAGGAAGTGCGTTTGGTGGAATTATATAAGGTTAATTATTTTGAATTTACATAAATAAAACATAGGTTTTGTTTTCATTATTTTTCCTTAAAAGATAACATGTTCTTTGGGACCTGATTATGATTACTAACTTGGCCCTTAAATCCCCTAAACAGCAGACAGCAAAGCTTACATCTGCAAAATTTAAAGAAATGTTTAGTCCAAGCTGTATCATACTGAAATTTCAAAGACTAGAGTGCAAACAGCATAGATTCGGATGAGGTGGCTCATCCTGAGCCACCTCGTATGGATCTACCCTGTTTGCAAATTCAACTACATTGTGATTTCATTTCTGATTGTGCTTCTTTGTTTCAGTTTTAAACCAATTATTAAATATGTAGACGACCAATTTGAGAGATACTTAAATGATGAGAGTGGTTTAAATAGACGGCACATCGTAGACAATAGAGTTCATTGTTGTTTCTACTTCATTAATCCTTCAGGTCATGGGTAAGTAAATACTGTATTTTTATAAAGTAAGGACTCCAATTCAGAGCTCTAGATAAGAGGGAGTATTTGGTGATAATTAGGGATAATTTGTGTTAATTCTGCATAAAAACATACGTTGTGACCCCTCATCTGAACCGTCTCGACGAGACGGTTCAGATGAGGGGTCACAACATATGGTTTCGATGAGAAATAAAAAAAATTATCCTTAATTATCATCAAATGCTCCCTCTTATCTATGGCTCTGTCCATTACTACTTACTGTAATTATCCCGAAATTTAAATATTTGTGTCAGCTTGTTGACAGAGTGATGAAGAGTGTGCTCCTACTTACACTGCTTCTGAACTGGGTCGTTTTTGATTGTTTTCGAGTTCTGTCAAAATTTATAGGGATCATTAGGATATACCAAGAAGTTGCTCTTTTTCTTTTGTATATACTAAGAAGTTGCTCTCAACTCAACTAAACTTTATCAAGAAACTTGTCTCAGGCCACTCGCAGGTGGCATATGAGAAAAATGTGGCAAAATATAGCAACATGGTGACAAACAGATAGGTGAATAATATACTTGAAGAATGAGTGTTAGGAGTGTGCAATCATTTCGAAGTATTACAAACATACGTCATGACTAATATGATTGGGATCGCGTGAAACTGTACCCAAAGTACATAGAATGGCATCATCTATCTCACCAAATTATCAGAAATCTAGATCCATCTTACAGAAATGGATCTAGATTTTTTAGGATTATTTCAGAAGGGAAAATACTGTCTTATAAAGAATCAATTTTTGTATATGGAATGCCTTTCAAAATTGTTTCTGTGACTTGCAGGATGAGTCTTCGCTGTCCGCATGGAGGTAGCTTAGACTCCTAGCTGCACTTTCAGCGCTTAGCGAAGTCTGATCTGACTAGTTTGATGCCAAGGCTGATCTGAGTCTGCACTGGGCGCACAAACCACATTGTTGGTTTTCTGGTGTCGGGGCTCATATATGTTGTGACATCTCATCAGTTATCAGTCCCACCAGTTATCTAGAGCCCCACCAGAACGTGGAGGGCTAGATCCGGGCCTGAAGCGGTATGGCCAGACTGTCCATTTGGGCAGATGCAGCGCCTTATTTATTCGGCTAAAGACTGGGTTTTCTTCAAAATTTCTCCAAACATGTAAGATGGATTTTCTCTTCCAAAACAATATCAGAAATCTAGATCCATTTTACAGAAATGGATCTAGATTTTTTAGGATTATTTCAGAAGGGAAAATACTGTCTTATAAAGAATCAATTTTGGTATATGGAATGCCTTTCGAAATTGTTTCTGTGACTTGCAGGATGAGGCCATTAGACATAGCCTTTATGAAGGCAGTTCATCATAAAGTCAACATAGTCCCTGTCATAGCTAAAGCTGATACTTTAACAAAGAAAGAAGTTCTTAATTTAAAAAGAAAGGTAAGTTATTTCATAGGAGCTTGACATGAGAAAAGGTGTCTCATGGCATGTGGCAGTTCTCCAGAAAATAAGGGGTAACAAGAATCAGTTAAGGAGAATTTTTAATAGTTCTCCATAAAAACATATTTTGTGGCCCCTCTGAGAACCATCTCACTGAGATGGTTCTATAGAGGGGTCACAACTTATGTTTTGGTTGAGACATAAGAAAAATTATCTCTGACTGATCCTCAGTACGCTACCTTATGTGGAGCACTGATGTGAAACGTATGAACCTCCATATCTGAAGATTGAGCCTCCATATCTGTGAAGATTGATCAGTGACATTGCAAGCCGGGCCGTGTAGGGCAGTCGGTAGGGCACCTGACTCATAAGTCAGAGGTCCTGGGTTCGATACCCGTTCTGGCCACATACTTTCGTTTCTCCTTCCGCTGATTCAAGGAGGGCAGTTGTCAGTTACTGGCGAAAGTATGTGCACTTAGTACTTGTTAACTGCTTAGGAGGTCTAAACCTGCCCAGGAATAGTGTGGTTAGGTTAACTGATAGTTCCGACATGACCATAGCTGTTTACCGTGGACGTTTAGCAATAAATCAATCAATCAATCAGTGACATTGCCTTTGCCATATTTTGTTTAGCTGAACAGGGAAAACTGCAAATGCACAGCACAGATATGCATATATGCAGTCTGATGTATGTCTCAGCTGTTCACATAATATAGAGTACAGAGCTCAAGATAAGAAAGGGTATTGAGGATAATTCAAAGATAGTTTTTCTTATTTCTCAATGAAAACATATAATGTGACCCCTCATTAGAACCGTCTCGATGAGACGGTTCTAATGATGGGTCACAAAATATGTTTTTGTGGAGAAAAATGGATAATTATCCCAAAATTATCTCTGTTACCCCTTCTTATCTGGAGCACTGGAGTACTTTCTCATATTCCTGCTGTATTGAAATATGAGACAAATGGTTAAAGGTAAAAAGCTGAAGAACTAGGCTTTTCAGAATCTAAGGCGGATGGAACACCTGCATTTCCGTCAATCTAAATACTTCTGTTTAGTTTTGAAGTCCCCAAACTGTTGTATCACATGTTTAAACTTTCAGGCAGTGAATCAAATAGATCAGTATGAAATTAGATGCTGAATTACATAGCACAATATGACCCGTGTCTGTTTATTATGGAATCATTGCCAGTCTGTATCATGTTTATACATTCTATAATATATAATGAAATAGAAAAATGCATACATGTGATGTCTCCCGGATCATCCGGGAGTCTCCCGGAAATGGAGCCCATCTCCCGCGCTCCCGGAAAGTATTCAGAATCTCCCGGATGCTGAATTTTCCTGTCATAATTTTTTCTGAACCGTCCATTTTGCGGTAACTACTTAGCCGGCGGCTGTCAAAAGGATTAACTGTCCGTGACCTAATTACCTAACAGGGTGCAATATAGGACGTGTCATTCCGAAGGCTATTCGCTGATCAGACGCAGCGAGGTGTTAAATTGGCTAGCGCACCAGTAAAGGTACCTGTTCTAAATGTAATAGCAGGTAACTTTTACCGAGAGCAAGTAACTTTTATTGCGTCGCGGCTTTATGCATCGGTCATTGTTTATGTCATTGAGTTGCACGAATGCAATAGATGGAAGTGCCGCCAATCGACAATGATTCCATATCGATTTTATTCAGTAAACATGTCAGATACGTAATGTACAGTCATTATAAATATCGATCATGCAAAATTTGCGCAGGCTGATCAGATCATACTTTCATGAAATCATCACGGTGCCAGCAATTTTTTTTTGTTTTATTTAAGAATAGTTTCCCGCGTTTTTCTATCCAGTTCCCGCCGGTTCAGATGCATCGTATGCGAAATGAGAACCAGTGTGAATTTATAAATAAAACATGGGAAATCCGCGATCTTCAGCATCTGACTGAGACAGAAATATGCCATTCTACAAGTTTACTGACCCAAATATGCAGCTGTATTTGTTCTTAATCTAATATTCAACGAAAATAGACAGCTCTAATGACAGGTATGTTCATTAAAGTGTAGAATATAACTCGGTTTTGAGATAAACAGATTTTGAGTTTGTAACAAGTATCAGCTTTCATCAAAATAACTGGAGCAAATCGGACCCATCATCCAAGATGCAATTTTGGACTTTTATATTGAGGGAGGGTTAGGAACAAGTGGGGAAGGGTGATGGTTTGAGAATGCCAGATAATCAGATTGTTTCTTAGGAATGGAATGGTCAGCACAGGCTTACAAGTAGTCCTACTTTTTCCTACTTTTTCCTACTTTTCCTACTGTTTTGCCCTGTTCCTACTTTTTTCCTACTTTTTTCAAAAATATTCCTACTTTTTGAATGAAAATGAAAATAAAAAATGTATATTTCAAAATATTTTAGTCTGTTGCAGAATGAAACATGCTACATGATGTAAGGACTGATGGCATATTCTATTGATGAGTTTCTTACAGTCTTTGAATATGCTACTGTTGATCTCTTATGCAGTGGTGCCTTTCTGGAAATGTGTTGAACATTTTGAACATGCATGTTGCTTAATGTGAAGGCTGAGGCCCTCCCAAGGGTTTTGGGTAGCTGGGGAAAATGGCCATTTATTTTCAGGGAGTTGGGGAGCACTAGCAATTATTTTCAGGGAGCTCGGAAGCAAGCTCTTAATTTTGAGGCGCTGGGGAGCACTGTCAGAATGTGATTTTCTAAATTATTTTGGGCTTCTGGGGGGCTGCGCCCCCCAGACCCCCCATTTATACATGAATAGATATCATTTCGGTCATTCTTTTTAAGCCAAAACAATTCAGACTGGCAAATGCTAGCATTTCAGCGGACTAGAGGTAGAAATGACTGCTTTTACTCATCTTGCAGTAGTTGTGCTTGTTAATCAATTGACAAAGTAAGGTGTTTTTAATCGTATACTCATTCTAATGCATGTTCCACAGAAAGACATTGGGACGCTGTCCATTCTACTCTGAAATTGAATTTCTGACTGCTCTCATTCCTTGTGCCCTGACAGATCACACTCAGGTCCTTCTATTTCATTTAAACTACCATTATATCTTGTTCAAAGCAACATTTTCATACAAGCATCTCGCCATCTGGTTCTCTTTCTCTCTGGGACAACATTGAACAGTTCTTTCTCTATGTTTTATGGTTTGTTTAAATGTTCAATTATTTGATTAATAAATAAAAAAAAAATTCAGGTTGACAGCAGCATGAACAGTAAGATTTCAGAGCCTCCTGAAATTAAACAGCCCTTATATCTTGTGACTGGAGTTGTTCTGAACTGTTCTGCAGTGTTTAAGTGAGTAAATATATATGAGGTTTATTGGTAAGTTTGTATAAATAATTCCTACTTTTTATCATAAGATTCCTACTTTTTCCTACTTTTTTCCTACTTTTTTCATGAAATGATTCCTACTTTTTTCCTACTTTTTCATGAAAAGCCACTTGTAAGCCTGTCAGCACTAACACTATGAACAGTACTGTTCAATTACACTGTAAATTAAACTTAGGATGGTAGTGTTACTGCACTGAAATGGCATACTTTTGAGGTTATATTTGAAGTATTGGGTAACTCAAAAGTAAAGAAGTTAAACAAACTATACAACTGTACTTTAGTTCATGTTGTTTTATTTTAAAACAAGAAGCCCCCCCCCCCCCCCCCCCCACCACCACCACCACCACCTAAAAAACAAAAAAAAAAACAGTTAAGTACTCGAAACAACGCGTCAAAGTTGCCGTCAAAAAGTCTCCCTGATGAGGAACTCAATCTCCCTGAAATGAAATCCAGATCTCCCACATGGTCCTCAAGTGTTCATCACATGTATGAAAATGTGGAATTAGTATAATCATCACCAGACTATGTCTTGTTCTGTAGATCTATATTTGATAGAAAATGAATCAAAACATGGAATTTCGGTCTAGTATAATTGCTGTCTCTATACATTACTAGACTGTGTCACATTCTTATATAGTCCGTTTGGTCCCATATGCAAACGGGGTTTTGCTTATTTTCTCGAAAACGATGAAAGTTCCATCAAATGTTCCAATGTCATAATGATTCCTACAACTATACATAACAGAATACGGAAAGTCCAAATTTTTGGATGCTTTTGTAAAATATTTTCCATTTACCTTAATGCAAAAACTTAGCAGTTACACTGAAGGGCGTCATATGCTTGTTAGAACAGCCAAAATATTGTTGATAGGCAACAGCGTAAGCTCGTTGTTTACTCCAGGTGTGGGCGTATATGAATGAAATAGTAAAATGTATTCACCTGCCCGCACGCGTAACGCATGGTATCACTGGTCAGGTGGTACTATGTTGTAAATAAATAATGAACTATTATATAATTTTGCGAACAAAAATTGTATGTTTTAAAATTGGATAATATATGGGTTAAACAAAAAGTAGAAAAAAATGGATTTAGAATAAAATTTCAATTAATTATGCAAATTTTGTTCTAGGGATAGCATACATTGGTCACATGCTCTAACACGTAAAACTAAGCGGGAATTCCAACAGCCAGCTTTTACTCCCTTGTAATTTAGAGGTGAAATTGACACATTTTAGGTCCTGTTTTTGTATAGAAACTTTTTTTATGCAAAACCTCACATTTCTGCAAAATTATGATTTTGTTATGTATAGGATGAAAATTAAGAATGAGCGATTCGAAAATCTTTTACCTCTCACCAATTTTGAGAAAATATTGGGGATGCCGTTTGCATTTGGGAGCAAACGGACTGTACCTCTATATTTATTCTATTAGCAGACTGTGTCTCATGTTTATACATTCTATATTACAGATAATGAATCAAATAGAACAATATGGAATCAAGTCTGTACCCATTACCAGACTGTGTCATGTTTGTACCTCATATTCTAGATAATGAATCAAATAGAACAATATGGAATCAGTCTATACCCATAACCAGACTGTGTCACATGTTTATATATTATTGATAATGAATCAAATAGAGCAATATGGAATCAGTCTATACCCATTACCAGACTGTGTCGCATGTTTATATACTGGACAAAAAAAGTTAGGGATCAAATATTTGACTGAAGCTTAAATGATGAAAAAATAAATTATCCAAAAATAATTTTCTTCTGTTCAATAAAGCTGTCAAAGTGGCAAAGAACTGCATGAAAAATATTGGAATCGGATCATGTGACACACCAGTAGAAACGAATAAATAAATATACCCATAAAATTGAAGTGAAAATTGGCATCACCACAAAATTGAATGTCCATGATTCTTGGTTTTATTCATGCAAAACCATTGCCAGTGCTCATCGGTTTCTCTGGGGGCCGGAATAACTGCATGACAGCTACTCGGTGTTCTTTTGGTAAAGCGCTAGAGGCTCATTTGGGTACTCGTTTGCCATTTTCATTAAAGGCCTGAATTTAGCCCTCCAGGAGTTTCCTGAGGCCTGTATGATTAGAATTGGTGTTTTGTAGCATCTGTCAAGCATGTTCAATCAGATTTAAAACTTGCGATTAAGGAGACTTGTCCATAAGGACTATAGTCTCTGTCCCAAGCTACTGGTTCATCACAATAACACTGAGAGGACGCGCATTGTTTGTCCGTTAAATGATTAAATCGGCCAATTTCAGTGAAAACGGTTAGAAACAGACTTTACACAGCTAATTTCTGCACTTGCATGCCGGTAATGAGGCCAGGATTGATGAGATTTCATAGAAATGCGAGGCGACAGTCGGCAAAAAGTGACACAAATTGGCAGCTGGGTCATTTGACCCATGTTCTTTCCACAGATGAGCCCATATTTTCATGTAGATATCCAAGATGATGGGAAAAGTGTGTGACGCCTGCCAGGTACATGTCGTGTAGACTATAAATAAATCGTGTTGCAGAATATGACATGTCTCGAGGAGGATGGAAGATGGTATGGTGTGGCATCTGGATTGGCAGCTGTGTGGACTTGCGCATGCCAGACAGAGGCGCTCTGATCGGTGTTCTAGCTAGGAATGGCACGTTTTATCCAATTACGAGACCGTTTGCTGAAGGTTTTGACGATGACATCACCGAATCACAGGGCAAATGTGGTGAACCAGTACTTAGCGACAGAAACAATCGCCCGCATTGACATGTCGATCTGATCGCCAGTTTCAAATCCGATTGAGCATTCTTTGGACATGTTCCACCGCCAATCCTGATCACGAGAGGCTTCCTGAAACTCAAGGAGAGCTCATTCAGACCTTTCGTGAAAAATGGCAAACGAGTCCCTAAATGGGCCTCTCGGAATTTACCAGAAGCCTACCGAATGGCTGTCATGCAGTTTTTCAGGCCCTTGGAGTTCACACTGAGAACTAAGAATGATTTAGCATAGATAAAGCCAAAAGTAATGGACATTCAGTTTTGTGTTAATGCCAGTTTTCACTTTGATTTTAGGGTTAGGGCTGTTTATTCATATCTGCCGGTGCGTCACGTGATCAGATTCCAAAATGTGTCATGGGATCTTGTGCAGCATTGTTAAATGTATTCAACAGAAGAAAATGATTTTTTGAAAATTACTTTTTTCAAGATAAAAATTTCAGTCTAATATTTGATCCTTAACTTTTTTTGTCCAGTATATATTACAGATACTGAATCAAATAGAACTATATGGAATCAGTCTCCACCCATTACCAGACTGTGTAACATGTTTATACATTACAGATAATGAATCAAATAGAACAATATGGAATCAGTCTTTACCCATTACCAGACTGTGATGAGGATGAAGATGAAGATTATAGGGAACAATGTAGATTATTAAAAGTAGGTACTTTATACAAGCATTACTAACTGTTTTGCTACCATTTTGTTAAAGTACCTCTGCCTTCTCTGTACTGAACTCATAGATAGTATAAGTATCTTTATGGTTGTAAGGTGTGGATAGAAAAGTCTGACACGAGGGTCAGAAGCACCGCTTCCAGCGAGCACCATTCGGCTCTTTATGTCAATGACTGGGGTGCATAAACTGACATCATTTTTGCCGTCTTCCTGACATCATCATTAAAAAGAGCCAGTCACTTGATGCACAGGTACATGAGCTCCTATGCAACCAATACATTGATTGCTTGTGATTGTTATCCGGTCCTGGGTGAGATAACATGGGTGAGATAAGATTAGTAGGTACAGGTGAAGCACATGGATATCCTTATCTGGTGTGCAAGAAACATTTATCTTGTACCTGGACACATCTCATTCTCAGCATTTCATAAGGGAATTTAAAGACTGAGCAGACAGTGAAAATTTTTCTTTCTGAGGAATAGTCTCAGGATAAAGCCTGATACTTAACATAGTTGCTTTTAACCACAGTGGTATACATTTATTAAGAAACATTTTTGTGATATGAACATAGATTAAAGTGTTTTAGAGATAGTTTTACAGTTTATTTTCTCACCTGTGATTAGCAGAAAGAAAGGCATAGGTATTGCTTTTTCGGCATCAGTTCCGTAAACTTTTTGGAGTTTGCCGTTTTAGCTCTGTTTGTGACAATGCAAAGGCTGCCAAGTTCCATGAGATTATTGTTTCCAATCCTCTAGTTTAATCTTCCATCTGATCTCCAAAAATTCATTTAGTGAGGCCCTTTATATGTTGGATAAATTTCCTTATTTTATTTTGCAGGAAGCAGTCCCTTTTGCTGTAGTTGGGTCCAATACAATCATTGAGGTGAAAGGTAAAAAGGTCAGAGGTCGGATGTATCCATGGGGTGTGGTGGAAGTGGAGAATCCAGATCATTGTGATTTCATCAAATTAAGAACAATGCTCATGTGAGTAGGAATGAAAAGAGTAAAGCTTTAGGGAGTTTGGGTATTTCTCCATGTTTTTCACCATTTTCACTAAAGGGAACAGCTTTCGTGACTTTTTAGCTCACCTGTGAAGGTGAGCTTATAGTATAGCCATGGTCCGTCGTCCGTCGTCGTCCACACTTTTAAGCACCAATATCTCCTAAACCAGGAGGCCAATCTTGATCAAATTTTATGTGAAGCATTGTTGGGGTAGGGGATTGACTGCATTAAGTTTAAGGGCAGATTGAGCTGGAACTGTGGTTGCAATGGCAACATATTGCTCCCATAGACTTATAATGGGAAAAACTTCAAAAATTTTCTTCTCTGAAACCATGAGGCCCTGAGCTTACATATTTAGTATGTACAAATGTCTGGTGGTCCCCTACATAAATCCT
The DNA here is from genome assembly GCA_963989385.1 of Ctena decussata. Lineage (NCBI taxonomy): Eukaryota > Metazoa > Mollusca > Bivalvia > Lucinida > Lucinidae > Ctena > Ctena decussata. Next base: position 74,154,696 of record OZ022511.1, on the reverse strand, counting down.
GCCAACCATGCCCCTGGGGCCCAAATTGGCCACGCCTCAGGGGTCATTATCTCCCATAGACTTACAATGGGAAAATCTTAAAAATCTTCTTCTCTGAAACCATGAGGCCCAGAGCTAACATATTTAGTATGTACCAATGTCTAGTGGTCCCCTACATAAATCCTGCCAACCATGCCCCTTGGGCCCAAATTGGCTACGCCCCGGGGGTCATTAGCTCCCATAGACTTACAATGGGAAAATCTTAAAAAATCTTCTTCTCTGAAACCATGAAGCCCAGAGCTAACATATTTAGTATGTACCTATGTCTAGTGGTCCCCTACTAAAATCCTGCCAACCATGCCCCTTGGGCCCAAATTGGCTACGCCCCGGGGTGGGGGGGGGGTCATTAGCTCCCATAGACTTACAATGGGAAAATCTTAAAAAATCTTCTTCTCTGAAACCATGAGGCACATAGCTTATATATATAGCAAGTATCAATGTCTAGTGATCCCCTGCTGAAATCCTGCCACCCATGCCCCTGGGGCTCAAATTGCCATGCCCCAGGGGGTCATTTGTTTATATATAGCTATATAGCTTAAGAACCCTTCAAATATCTTCTTCTCTGGAACCATGAAGCCCAGAGCTTATATATATATAGCAATGTTTAGTGGTCCCCTACATAAATCATCCCAACCAAGCCCCTGAGGTAAACTGGCCACTCCTCAGGGATCATAAGCTCCCAAAGACACATAATGGGAAAAACTTCAAAAATCTTCTCTGAAACCATGAGGCCCAGGGCTTATATATTTGGTATGTAGCACTGTCTAGTGGTTCCCTACATGAATCCTGCCAACCATGCCCCTGGGGCCCAAATTGGCCACTCTCCCGCTGGTCATTAGCTACCATAGGCTTACAGAGAGAAATCTTAAAACAATCTTCTCTGAAAACATGAGGCCCAGAGCTTATATATGTAGCATGAAGCAATGTCTAGTGGTCCCCTACATAAATCCAGCCAACCATGCCCCTGGGGCCCAAATTGGCCACGCCCCGTGAGTCATAAGCTCCCATAGACTTACAATGAGAAAATCTTGAAAAATCTTTTTCTTTGAAACCATGAGGCCCAGAGCATATATATGTAGCATGTAGCAAGGTCTAGTGGTCCCCTACTCAAATCTCACCAACCATGACCCTGCGGTGCAAATTGGCCATAAGGGGTCATAAGCTCCTGTAGACTACAATGGGAAAATTTTAAAAAATCTTCTTCTCTGAAACCATGAGGCCAAAAGCTCATATATGTAGCAAGTAGTAATGTCTAGTGGTCCCCTACATAAATCCTGCCAACCATGTCCCTGGGGTCCAAACTGGCCATGCCCCGGGGGTCATTAGTTCCCATAGACTAACAATGGGAAAATCTTAAAAAATCTTCTTCTCTGAAACCATGAAGCCCAGAGCTAACTTCTTTAGTACATATGTAGCAACGTTTAGTGGTCTCCAACTTCAATCCTGCCAACCATGCCCCCTGGGGTCCAAATTGGCCATGCTGCTCCCATAGACTTATAATGGGAAAGACTTCAAAAATATTTTTCTCTGAAACCAGAGCTTACATATTAAGTATGCAGTAGTGTCTAGTGATCGCCTGCATAAATTCTGCCAATCAAGCACCTGAGGTCCAAACTGGCCACACCCCAGGAGGTTGTATAGCTCTTAACAGAACCTTCAAAAATCTTCTTCTATGAAACCATAAGGCCAAGAGCTTATGTATTTAGTATGTAGCAGTGTATAGTGGTCCTCTACATAAATCCTGCCAATCAAGCCCCCTGGGTCCAAACTTGCCACACCCCATGGGGTCATCATTGCAGCCTGTTTATTAGCTTACCTGAGCTGGAAGCTTACATTTTATAACTCAGGTGAGCGGTCGTTGCCTTTGGGCTACTTGTTTGTTAACTGATTTTGATATAACTTCACACAAATATTTAGTATGACAATATCTTAGACAAGGTCACTTTTCAGGGTTGTAGAGCCAAGGTCAAGGTCACAGATGCTTTTTTTAAGAAAAAAATTTGTCATCCCTCGAGCACCTTAATTATTGACAAATTTTGATATAATTTCACACAAATACCTCTTAATACATTACTCATCTAGTGAGGCATATGGCGGGGGCATTCATCACCTTTAGTGATTGTCTAGTTTTTTTATCCAATTCATGAAACTTAGTCAGAACTGTTTATTTTTCATGAAATCTGGGGCAGGTTTGTAAGTGGATCATGTCAGGTCAAAAAGTAGGTCACTAAATCAGATATTAGAAAATCCTTGAGTACACACTAGAGGGCACAGTTTTGATCCAATCATTGTTCAGAATGTTTATTTCTATGTAATTTAGGTCAAGATGCTCTAGTGACCTCCTTTATTAACCAGTAGCTTCACAGCTGTATTGGGCTTGTGTGACATCAAAATCTGCACTCTGCTAAAACCACTGGTTTAAGGTTTGTAACAAATGAGTGAAGTGACAAAATGTGTCTCTTGATCTCAGGTGAGCTACAGGACAATTGGTCCTCTTGTTTGCTTTCCTTGACAATGAAGCCCTTCCAAAATTGGGTCTACTCTTGGAGCAATTTTTTTCCTTTTAAGAGTTGACCCTTATTAGCTCACCTGAGCCATAGGCTCAGGGTGAGCTATTGTGATCACCCAGTGTCTGTCATGCGTCGTGTGTCGTCAACAATTTGCTTTAAATGACATCTTCTCTGAAACGGCTAGGCCTAGGGCTTTGATATTTGGTATGAAGCATTGTCTAGTGGTCCTCTAGCAAGTTTGTTCAAATGGTGGCCCCAGGGTCCAAAATGGCCCTGGGGCAGGGGGTCTTGGGTTCAAAACTAAAAATTACTTAAAAATCTTCTTCTCCAGAACTGCTTGGCTCAGATGCTTGAAATTTGGTATGTAGCATTGCCTAGTGGTCCTCTACCAAGTTTGTTCAAATGGTGGCCCCAGGGTCCAAAATGGCCCTGGGGCAGGGGTTCTTGTGTTTGAAACTAAAAAACACTTAAAAATAATCTTCTCCAGAACTGCTTGTCTCAGATGCTTGAAATTTGGTATGTAGCATTGCCTAGTGGTCCTCTACCAAGTTTGTTAAAATGGTGGCCCCAGGGTTCAAAATGGCCCTGGAGCAGGGGATCTTGGGTTCGAAACTAAAAAATACTTAAAAATCTTCAGCATCAGAACTGCTTGCCTCATGTGCTTGAAATTTGGTATGTAACATTGCCTAGTGGTCCTCTACCAAGTTTGTTCAAATGGTGGCTCCAGGGTCCAAAATGGCCCCGTGGCAGGGAGTCCCAGGGAGTCCCAGGTTTGAACCATAGAAATACGTAGAAAAATATTAAAAAATCTTCTTCTTCAGAACCGCAAGGCTCAAATGCTTGAAATTTGGTATGTAGTATTGCCTAGTAGACCTTTACCAAGTTTGTTCAAATGGTGGCCCCAGGGTCCAAAATGGCCCAGCAATAGGGAGTCCTAGGTTTGAACCATAGAAATATATAGAAAAATATTTAAAAAATCTTCTTCTTCAGAACCACTTGCCTCAGATGCTTGAAATTTGGTCTGTACCTTTGCCTTGTAGTCTTTTACGAAGTTTGTTCAAATGATGACCCCAGGGTCTAAAATGGCCCCGCCCCAGGGGGTCCTGGGTTTGAACCATGGAACTACATAGAAAAATATTAAAAAATCTTCTTCAGAACCACTTGGCTCAGATGCTTGAAAATTGGTATGATGCATTACCTCGTTGTCCTTTATCAAGTTTGTTCAAATGATGACCCCCAGGGTCCAAAATGGCCCTGCGGCAGGGAGTCCTGAGTTTGAGCCATAGAAAAACATAGGAAACTATTAAAAATCTTTTTCTTCAGAACCACTTGGCTCAGATGCTTGAAATTTGATATGATGCATTGCCTGGTGGACTCCTACAAAGTTTGTGTAAATGGTGGCCCTGGGATCCAAAATGGCCCTGGGGCAGGGAGTCTTGGGTTCGAAATTAAAATGTACTTAAAAACTTTCTACTCCAGATGCAGATGCTTGAAATTTTGTATGATACATTGCCTAGTGGTCCCTTACTAAGTTTGTTCAAATGATGGTGCCAGGGTCAAAAATGGCCCGGCCCCAGGGGGTCCTGAGTTTGAACCATAGAAATACATAGAAAAATATTCAGAAATCTTCTTCTTCAGAACCACTTGGCTCAGAGACTTGAAAGTTAGCTTTTAGCATTGCCTAGTGGTCCTTTACCAAGATTATTCAAATGATGGCCCCAGGGTCCAAATGGCCCTACCCCGGGGGGTCCAGGGTTTGAACCATAGCAATACATAGAAAAACAATCAAAAATCTTCTTCTTCAGAACCATTTGGAAATGGTTGCAAACTATCTGGTTTGTTCACATTATGACCCTAGTTTGACCTTTAATCTTTTTGCTCAGGTGAGCGATTCAGGGCCTCTTGGCCCTCTTGTTGAGAAAGGGGGCAAAAAGTGGTAGGGTTGCTTCCGCTGTAAGTTTACCCATACTCCTGAAATGGTTGCTTTTGCTGAAAGTTTCCACTGTTTACTTGGGATTGGTCTGGTTGTCTGTTGGAGAATGTTTATCAGAAAAATGGTTGTTGGCATTGCAAACTATATTTTTAGCTGTTTGCAAAATTGCAAATTAATTAAAAGTTTAAGAATGTAGAGTAGATCTAGGAAGTATTTATGCTTAAGGGGAGGATCCAGAATTTCAGTATGCTACAGAATCTCATCTGAATTGAATTAATTAACTGGTAATACATCAAGCAGACTTTCATTTGTCAGGATGAACAGTAACAGTACATGTATATAATCTCTTGATCATACTAAGGAGGTAAAAGAGATGCAGTCCTCAGAAGCTTCAGCAGAAGACTAATCCAATTCAAATAAAAACAGTCTTAAATTGCAAATTTCATTAAGGCGGTTCAGTAATGGGTGAACAACTTAATGCTTCAGGCGATGCTAGAGAAGAAAGAAAAGCTGTCATATAGCTGTATTATTGGGGTAATTAAGAATGAACTGAAAGTCAGAATTATTAAACATACAATCTTGTCTGGAGCATTAACTCTTTAAGCCCCAGTGACGCAATTAGCAAAATTTGCAAACAGCGTAGATCCTGATGAGGCGGCTCATAATGAGCCGCCTCATCTAGATCTACACTGTTTGCCCTCTAGTCTCTGAATTCTCAATATAAAAAAATCTTGTACAAGGCATTTTTTTAATTTTTGCAGACGTAAATTTTGTCGTCTGCTTTTTGGTAGTGAAAGAGTTAATCTCATATTACATGCTACAACATCATAGCTTTGTTTCTGTTTCCAGTACTCACATGCAAGATCTACAAGAAGTTACGCAAGAGGTCCATTATGAGAATTTCCGAGCTGAGCGACTTGCCAATGGTGCCGAACCACCAAAGAAAACAAGGTGGGTCATGTGTTTGCTTTATATGCATATGAATTGGTAAACTCCCGTATGGATTTTTCTGTATATATCCTGTTATTTAAAACATATTGTAATGTGCTATACTTTTTTCTTTTGTATGTCATACTGGAAAAGAAGTAATTTGATTATGATTTCCAATGGAAGTAAATAATGCTGAGGATGCAACGTTATTGGTAAAGCAATAATGGTACAGTAGTGAGTGATGCTATTTACTGACTGGTCTAAAATGAGTTACAATAAAGTTTTGTTAGCTGTTTATAACTTTAGGGGAGGATCTTTATTTGGAATTTTATTTTCTGCTGTGCTGATGATTTTAAAATACTCTTAAAATATTAACTGTTGTGATTCTGTTGTCTAAACTCTATTAACAGGGGCAACAACATATAAACGTGGGATCTAATTTCTAATGCTCGTACTACAAAATGTTCTGAGCCACATTCAATCATTAAAATGTTTGCACGTTGACTTGTCTAACAAACTGATTTTCTATAACAGTGCAAGACGCCAAGCAAAAGAGGAACCACCTGTGTATGTGTTTAATATATCTTGCTTGCGTCTGTTCAGGGCCTATTCTATATGATTTACATATATTCCAAAATTAAACTAGATGATAGTGTAAGAAGTACATGTAGGAGTTATGCAGAATACTCTCTGGGATAAGCCAAAATTTTGGGATAAAAAGGGTGTTTTATTTGGTCATAGAAACATGCAGAAATTAACTCTCCATGGCAATGAGGACTTTTGTTTTGACCAATGCTTATAAAAGGATACAATTTTTCCTAACATTTTGGTGTATATGGAACTTGATTTTTACGTCAAAAGTTCAGAAATTGATGTTCTCGGCTACTGTACTTAGGAGGCTGGTCATAAGAAAAGATGTATTATAGCATGTGTGAGAGTGGAGAACAATCTGCAGACCTGCTGAGGCTGTTTGGAGTCTTTCATTCTTTTCTATATGTACATGTATCTAAAATTTATGGGCCCTACGAAATTTAGGGTATCATGTCAGTGGCACTCAACTTAAGATGGGGTTGTTAGGATAAGTCTGGCATAATTTTTCTAATTTCTCAAGAAAATTTTAAGTAGTGACCCTTCATCATTATCGTCTTGGCAAAACCATTTTGATGACGGGTCGCACTGTATGGTTTTCTGCAGAAATATGGAAAACTATCCCTAAATTACCCTCTTCTCCCCTCTTATCTGGGGCCCAGGATGACAGTAGATGTAAAGTCCTATAGACCTATTTCTTGTGACATGGCTTATATGTGGAATTTTAATGGGGAATTAAATAACTTATTCTTGTACTGTCGCTTAAAGGTAGGTTCCTGTACTAGCGTTAACAATTATTTCCACAAAATAACTTCGCCTTTTTCTGAGCAGTATTGAATTCTCTTATTTTTCTGAATTTGTTGCTACTGAGAAACTCGTCAGATGTTGAAGAAAATAGTCGTTTTCCCTTTTGGTTTATTTTCTTTCGTTGGAATTCCAGTTCTAAAAATAACTATGTTTATTATGTCTAAAGTGCGCGATTTCTGATGCCATTCTCCAAAGGTCAATTTTCCCTTGCCGTGAACTCTCCTAGAGGTCCTGGCATGGTGGATGGGTTAAAACAATCCCAAAATGCAATGCAGCATAACCTCAGCTGCGTTATCTATTTTTGGCGCGAACTAAAAATAGCGCTAACTGGTGTGCGAAGCAGAGTTAGGAAATCCCTTGCAAAACAACTTTTCTAATATTTTTTTGATTTACACTTTTTAGTGAAACTTATTCATTCCCTATTATAAGTGCTTTCCAACAACTTGGATGAAAGATCATCAAAATTATGATGCATTCCAAAGTACAGGAACCTACCTTTAATAGAGACAGCTTTATTTATGCAAGCTTGATAATTTCTGTCTTTTGCTAATATGATCTCAAAAAGTGACTAATTGTAGATCGACAGAGAAATAACACGTCTGTCATGCAAATTAGGATCAACCTAACTGCTTTGCCTGTCTGTAATCTAAAAGATTTTATTCTTGGTAATCGGTTTTATGTTATGTTGCATAGATTTTCTCTGCTTTCAAATATGGAATGGTTGAAATTCGCTCTTGCTTGATTTTAGAAAATGTTTACTCAGTAAATGGTACTACAGGAGAAATGGAATATTAAAATATTGTCAATAAAAGATAAAGTTGGTCAGAACACCAACTGAATTAAAAAAAAATGATTGTAAAGCTTGTAACGATCTGTTGAATCATGAAATATGTGAATCATGTAGCGTTAGGAAGGCCACTGTAATACAGTACATGTAGATGTAATGATTGATTGATCTAATATCACCAAAGAAACAGAAGAGAGAAAAAAACTATCACAGATTAACATATTTAGTACCATGATAATATAGAGAATGACAGAGCTCTAGATAAGAGGGAGTATTTGATGATAATTAAGGATAATTTTTCTTATTTCTCGTCAAAACGATATGTTGTGACCCCTCATCTGAACCGTCTCATCGAGGCAGATCAGATGAGGGGTCACAACATATCTTTTTATGCAGAATTAAGAAGAATTATCCCTAATTATCATCAAATACTCCCTCTTATCTAGAGCTCTGATCTCTGAATGCATGTTTGACAGCATGAAGATTACGTTTTAGTTCCCTGAATCACCTGTGTATGACATTTTGAATTAAGGGGTCATTTAGTCATGACCCGTATTGACTGGAAGTTAAACCAAAAGTCGCTCTCATATTACCAGTTGGTGCACATAAGGATATCATCTTGTTGCTTAGAAAATCATTGCGTTTTCTTGAGGAAACTTCAAAAATATCATGTCATTTTCATGTGGATAAGGTTTTATCTCCTCACCAAAACGTTTTGAGGGATATAGTGATGAGCCTGGCATCTGTTCATCAGTTGTCCTTATACAATAACTCAACTGTTTTATAACTTGAATACTATAACTATAAAATTACCATGGCTCAATGTTTCAGTCAGTGGTATTTTTTATGTTCACTGAAATTCTGCATGACATAGAAAAACAATATAGATTTGCGCCATTTACTATATCTGTACTTGTCATGGCAGATAGATTCTATAAGAACATTCCTTAATACTGGAAAGCTAAAAGCCAATATTAAGGTATGGTAAGGCATGTCATTTATGCAGATTTTTTCCCTGTAGTGAAATCCCAAGTAGTAGAGTGTGAAAAGCCTGTATATTAGTTGAAGTTAAGAGCCGCTGATAGTTGTAGAGCTGCAGATCAGAAAAAAGTTTGGTGATGGAGAGGAATCTTTATTTCCCACCCAAACATTTGGCTCTTCTGAGACACTCTCATTTAACCCATTCCATTCGGGATACCCCTTTAGGGGTATCTGGGCAAACAGTTTGGATCAAGATCAGGCCCAACAAACGTGGGGCCTGATCTGAGATCCAAACTGTTTGCTGCCTAGACATCATTTCTACAAGAGTAAGTTAGACCAATATTGTCAAAATATTCTTGATTTTTTTATGCAGACGACAATTTAAGCAGACGACAAAAAATACCCAGAATACAATGGGTTAATTACCACTTCTATTTTAATGTTTTAAAACAAGCTATCGTATTGGTTAGGTCATTTCAAAAGAGAAATCTAGATGCTACGTTGAATTTTCAAAGACAACTTGAATGGAAAATGAGGTGGTGCTGATGAAATACTGCAACATCAGTTTCTGTGGAGAATTTCGGAAAAAGGTCTTTAAATTGTTCAATATTTGAATGGTAATACCCAAACACACAGTGTGGACTTAGATCAGACTTCTCCTCAGAAACAGTCTGATCAGGATCTACATTCTTTGCCAAAAGTTTACAACATTTAATGATATGTCAAGTGGATTTGTCAAGTTAAGATGAAAGTTGGTTTTCAGTAATACGATATATGATTCTACTTACTTCTGATATATACTTATCACTCTTCTACGATATATGTTTTCTTTCTTTTGCCGTGTTCCAACTCTACAACCACTTGTTGGAATTTTACATAAATATGGTAAGAGCGCACCTCTTGTTACATGTTTGTGTGTGTACCTAGCTCTTCGCTGTATATTGTAGCTCTCATTTATGTATTCTGTTTACTTCATCTGTGCTATTAATTCATGTGCACATGTGTGCTTTTATAGGATTCTTATGTAAAGTTTTCTTAACTATTGTATAAAAGACTTCCTTTCATATTTATAGTAGCAGCAAGAGAATATATGAGCCGCGACACGAGAAAACCAACAATGTGGTTGTGTGCCCAGCACTGACTCCGATCAGCCTGGGCATTTGCCCAGTGTGGTCAGACTCATTGTTAAGTGTTCAAAGGGTAGCTAAGGGTCTAAGCTACCGCCATGCGGACAGCGAAGACTGATCAGACTGGGCGGATGCCCAGGCTGATCTGAGTCTGCGCTGGGCGCACAACCACATTGTTTGTTTTCTCGTGTTGCGGCTCATATATGCATGCAAAAGTTGCTGACTGGTCATTCAAGGTATCAAGTTGAAAAGAAACAAATAAGTATTGGAAAGTGAAATGTGATTAAGTATTAGGAAAGTATTTTACTATCAAACAAAGTCTCTGAGGCAGATGATTGCAGTGTTAAATTTTCTAACCATGGATGACCCTTTTCTCGTTAGTATGAGAGGAAGTCTTGTCATTTCTTTGTTACCCAAGAATAAAGCTTGCCACAGAAATGCAAGGAAGAAAAACATCAGTTAGGCTTAAGGTAAATGGGTGCACTTTCAGGGAAAACAACTCTTCTTTTGACATTTTTGCCTCCCTTCTTACTGGTGGTCAAATTGATATAAGATTTCCCCAAGAAGCAAATTCTTTCCTTGAAGAATAGACTCTGTTTCGGAAGGCTTTGTTGCCCAGTGAAGCAGCCAGAAAGTCACAAACGTTGAATACTGTATTAATCCTATTAAATGCCTCAGGCGGTTGGGGTTTTATTTAGAGCCTGAAGTGTAGTAAATAAGCTGCTGCCAAAACACTTCTAATAAATAGAGGATCTTACATGAGTTCTCGTGTATTATTGAATTTATTAAACGAGTTGGGGAAAAGGATAAGATGCGAGGCTCGGCCGAGCATCTTATCGTTTTCACCAACAAGTTTAATAAATTCAGTAATACAGGAGCACGAATGCAAGATTCTATTTATCATATGACACTAAAATCGCATTTTATTAGCAAAATTTGCACTAAAACGTCACGGTTTCGCCATTAGAAAATGCGACGTTTTAATGGATGTCAACGTATAACATTACAACGTAATTTGCATATTTAATCCATTAATCCACTAGTGGATTATCGAGTTTAATGCATGGCTTTATTACACTCTCAGACACGACGTCATATGATAAACAGTATTAGGTTGAAATGGTATACTCTCTAAAGAAGTAACTCTATTATTAGCTCACCTGGCCCGAAGGGCCATAGTGAGCTATTGTCATACCAATGCGTCCGGCGTGCGTCGTGCGTCCGTGCGTCGTCCGTCAACACCTAAAAACAAATATTCAAACATCTTCTTCTGTAAAACTACTGGTCCCATGGTTCTCAAATTTCACATGGAGCATGACCTGACTCCAGGGTCTCAGAATTGTAAAATTGGGTCAGGTTGAAAATCCAAGATGGCCGCCGTTACTATAAATAGCAAAAACAACAAAATAAACTTCTTCTCCAGAACCACTGAGTGTATTTGTCTGAATTTTGGCATGGAACATCAGTGAATCCTTGGTATTCAATATTGTAAAAATGAAAAAAATCTGTAGCGGAGTTTTTTCACAGTGACCTACTTTCTGTTTACGTGTGTAATTTTGCCCAAATGCCAATGTCAAAAAATGACCTATTTAAACAACTTCAAACAACTTCTTCTCTAAAACCACTGAACCCATGGATCTCAAATTTCACATAGAGCATGACCAGACTGCAGGGTTTCAAAATTGTAAAATTGGGTCAGGTCAAGAATCCAAGATGGCTGCCGTTACTAAAAATAGCAAAAACAACAAAATCAACTTCTTCTCCAGAACCATTTGGTATATTTGGTTGAAAGTTTGCATGGAACATAAGTGGGACCTTGGTATTGAAAATTGTAAAAATAAAAAAAATCTATAGCGGAATTAGGTCACAGTGACCTACTTAGCGTTTACAAGGCCGATTTTGCTCAAATGTCAATATCTAAAGAAAATGCAACCAATTCTTACCAGATTTGGTCAGAAATGGTTCTTGAATGGAATTATTTCAATTTTGTGCCAGTTGACTATCCAAGATGGCCACCATGGGGGCCGTTACTAAAAATAGCACAAACATAAAAATGACAATTACTCAAGAACCCTTGAATGGAATTGAACCAATTTTGTGTCAGAATGTTCCTTGCATGAAGCCGTTTCGATTAATTGCAATTTGGCATTCCAAGATGGCTGCCATCTGGTGTTACTAAAAATAGCACAAACATAAAAATGACAATTACTCAAGAACCCTTGAATGGAATTGGACCAATTTTGTGTCAGAATGTTCCTTGCATGAAGTCGTTTTGATTAATTGCAATTTGGCATTCCAAGATGGCAGCCATCTGCCATTACTAAAAATAGCACAAAACATGAAAATGACAATATCTCAGTAACCGCTGAATGGATTTTGACGAAATTTGTGTCAAAATGATTCTTGCATTGAGATGTTTCAAAAATATCTAACTGTAGACCAGTCATATTGGCCTCTGTTACTAAAAATAGAAAAATGTGAAAATTAGAAAATCTCAATGGAATTGGGTTAATTTTGTGTCAGAATGGTCCTTTCATTAAGCTTTTTCGATTTTTTGCATTTTGGCATTCCAAGATGGCTGCCATCCGCCGTTACTAAAAATAGCACAAAACATGAAAATGACAATATCTCAGTAACCGCTGAATGGATTTTGACGAAATTTGTGTCAAAATGATTCTTGCATTGAGATGTTTCAAAAATATCTAACTGTAGACCAGTCATGTTGGCCTCTGTTACTAAAAATAGAAAAATGTGAAAATTAGAAAATCTCAATGGAATTGGACCAAATTTGTGTCAAAATGGTCCTTGCATGAAGGCTTTTCGATTTTTTACATTTTAGCAATCCAAGATGGCCGCCATCTGCCATTACTAAAAATAGTACAAAACATGAAACTGGCAATATCTCAGTAACCCCTGAATGGATTTTGATGAAATTTGTGGCAAAATGATTCTTGCATTGAGGTGTTTCAAAAGTAAATATATAAAGACCAGGCAAGTTGGCCTCTGTTACTAAAAGTAGCAAAATGTGAAAATGAGAAATTCTCAGTGGAATTGGACCAATTTTGTATCAGAATGGTCCTGTTGCACAATAGCCAGGTGAGCGATATCAGGCCCATTTGGGCCTCTTGTTTTTGCCTCCAGTTTCAGAAGGGATGGGGGTCTACTCTGAAAGGAATGAATTTGCTCCTCTAGGAGCAAATTCCTTCCTTTAAGAGCAGATCCCATTTCAAATAGCTATTTCATCCAGAGAAGCAAACAGGAATTCATGCAAGTTAATACATTATTATTTTCGGAAAAGAGGAAGGGGTCGTTTATCGGAGCAGGGGCATGTATTAGGATTAATATGGTATTTGAAAATATGGATGGGTACCCATTTACATTAAAAAAAGCTCTAGTACACCACAGATGTAGCTACTGTTGTTTGAAACCACTCTTTTAAGTGCAAAAGTAGCAATTTGATAACATTGTCATGCTGCACAGTTTATCTGTATATGAGCTGCTGTTTGATAATATTGTTTTGTTTGTTGTACAAGTATGAGTCATTTGCCAGTTTCTCAGAAACTGTGTGTTCTCTCTCGTTTGATGATGCTGCTTCAGAGCTCGGGACAAGATTGTATTGTCAGGATAAATATGAGATACTATTCATTGTCCGAATAAACGTGCATTGGTGCTCTTCATTTAACCCTATTGCTCTCAAAAAGGCCAAAACTCCATAGAGTTTTGGCCTTTCTGAGTGTAATAGGGTTAAAATGCTTTGCTGAGGCAATTTTAATGATAAGCATCAGAAGATTATTAGACTTTACTTAAAGTGCCAAAAATGTAGACAACAAAATTCACATCTGCAAAATTAAAAAAAAATGTTTTGTCCAGGCTATATCACATTAAGAATTCAAAAACAGAAGGCAAATAATATAAATTCAGATGAGGGGGCTCATTTATTATGATTTGCATCATTTGGATCTATGCTCTTTGCAGATAAAACAGTTTTCATTTTTTTCGGCTTTTAAGTGTCAGCATAGAATTAACATCAGTGCCTCATCTATCTGAAACAGTATCATCAAATGAGAAATGCCAAGTTCTGCCGCTTAACAAGTGCTCACTAACTGTAATGTTACATACTTTCCTCTTATTTCATGATCATTTCATAAGCCTATGTATTCAGAAAATAATGTATGCAGAATTCTTGAATCAACCCAGGTTCTTTGTTAACTTTTATAGAGATGTAATTCACTACCTTTCTTACTTTCTAACAATTACCTCTTAACTCAGAGAATGTTATATAATGTAATATACCTGAGCATTTTGAATTTACTTAGTAGAATTTTAATGCCCCCACTAGGAATGGCTGGGGCATATAGTGTTTAAGTAATGCGATATGACCATAGACCGGAGTTAGACTCATTTTTAAGGTTTTGGATTAAGGTTTTCTGACAAGGCACAAGGCAGGGCAGCAGTGTACTTTGGATGCATTTCTGGTTCTGTCTGTCGTCGCTGTCTGATTTGTTGAAAGTTTATGTATCTTTCATCTTAGTTAATGTGTTGGAAAGCATGTATTTTTACCTTCCTGTAGCATCAGCCTTTAAATAAACAGCCATCAGCATTTGAACTGCATCACCCATAAAAGATCCATGGCAGATATTTAAACAGCAAAGACTCAAGCCAGAAGTAGCCATTTGCAAATTCTCTATGCATCCTTTTATAATTTTGAAATGTGTTATTTTCATTAGATTGTTCATTATAATGTGAAGATGGTAATATGTTCATTATAATGTGAAGATGGTAATATTGTAAAATTTAAGTTTTTCATAAAAAAAAAAAGTATTGATCTCCATAAATTTGATTGTATCAGATGACACTGGAATGCCACACAAAAGTGGGTTTTGAGACATTTCTGTTCATTCTCTATAAAATGTTTGTTGTGGCTCCTTGTGAGAATGACTTCACTAAGGTGGTTCAAATATGGGGAACAATATAATATTAAGCCGCGACAGGACAAAACCAACAAAGGGGCATGTGCGCCCACTGAAGACTCAGATCAGCCTGGGCATATGCCCTGTCTGATCAGAGTCTTTGCTGTGTGCTTAAAGGGTAGATAAATGTCTGAACTAGCGCCATGTGGACAGAGAATCTGAGACTGGGCGAATGCCCAGGCTGATCAGAGTCTTTGCTGGGCGCACTTGCCACTTTGTTGGTTTTGTCGTGTTGCGGCTCATATGTTAATAGGAAAGTAAGAAAAAGTATCCTAGAAATAATATCAAAACCTACACTTCTACTCTTTAGCTGCAGTCTTGCTGAGAATTAGTTCAAGTTAGTTCATGTCTGATAGTAATACCTTGCTCAGATATCAAGAAAAACCTTAGCTAATGCTTTCTTGTTCTGACAAAGATTTATTGAAATACAATGTATATTTGTATTTTCAGTCGTTCTCACTACAGACCTGCAGAGGCTGGTGATCAGAGAGAAATGGCTCTTCAAGAGAAAGAAAAAGAGGTAAATAATATATACTGAACATTAATGGCAAGAAATTCAAGACTTTTCTATCCTATAAAACTCACAAGCACTTGAAAGTTGGTACTTGTACACTATCTTAGAGGCCTCTTTGTAATGCTGGGAGCCCCAGTAGCTCAGTAGGTTAAGCACTGGCCTTCTGATGTAGCAGCCCGGGTTCGAGACCCGCTGGAGGTGGGAATCTTTTCAGTCTTAAACAGGGTTCCATTACACACAGCCTTTCATTATCACCCACCCATTGTCCTGATATGACTGAAATACTGTTGAAAAGGACATAACCATCCATCCATCTTTATAATGTTACTCATTATAACTTTATTTTTGCACACAACAGCATCACATCAGGTCTCCCGTTGAAAATGAAAGTGGTCAGAGTATCCAAATCATAAGTCTGAACTTGTGAGTCATTTAAACATTGACAGTTCTGGATTATTCTAGATACACAGACATGGACCCCAAAATAGAGGTGTGATCAGGTGCTTGCGAGTAGTAAGCATCACCTGCCTATTATAATACACCTGCCATATCTATGAAAAAGTCAGTGAAAATGAAAGTCCGGTATTTGAAAGCCTAACTAAGCTTCGGCTGAGGCCATCAAATCGGAAATTAGTTGAGAAACAGCCACATTGTAGGAATCAACTATAAACTACATTCAAAGGAATATTAGGCAAATAAGCATTAAATGTTCCATTTGCCTTATATTCCTTTGTAATTTGCTGTCAGTATAAAGCTATTTATTACCTTTTAACATTTCTTTTTATGGGACCATTCTTTTTATGGGACTACAAAGATACTTAACAAAGGGTCAGAAGTAACAAATTTTTGTTTGTGTATTTCAGTTACGTAGGATGCAGGAGATGGTAGCACGAATGCAGGCTGAGATGGCAGCACAGAAACAAGACAACCCTCAACAAAATGGTGTTCGATCTCATAATGTCTAGATAGCCTATAATGTAGGTGGTAAGTCGTCACTACCATATTTATTTGATTATAAGACAGCTTTCTTTCGACAAAAGTACCCCAAATATGTAAATGAGCCTTGTGTAATTTGGCTATTAGATTGTTTTTTCTCTTCACAACAGTCTTAAAAATCTAGATCCCTCTTTAAATGGATCTTGATTCTTTGGATTATTTCGGAAGGGAAAAACTTTGATCTTCTTAAAAAGGTTAACCAAATAAATACAGTTTGTTTGACAGGGGAAAAATTTCCTGTGCAATCACTGTTAAAGTTCTCCTTTAAATCTCTCTGAATATTGCCTGAGTGTAAATGTATAGCTTCATTAGTTTCCCTTTGAGCTTAAAACTGCAGAACATGCCATTGATGTATAAAGGCAGTTATTCTGTAATATATAGGCTCTGTGAATATGGTGATAGAAAATGTTGATTATAAAAACATGCATGTGTTTGCAGATGCTTTCCCATTGATTTAAAGAAAAACACTGTGTAGCGCAGTCGGTAGTGCATCTGACTTATAAACCAGAGGTCCCGGGTTTGATACCCGGTCAGTCCACTTACTTTCATTTCCCCTTCCGCTGATTCAAGAAGGGCAGGTGTCAGTTACTGGTGAAAGTAAGTGCACTTAGTATTGGTTAACCGCTTAGGAGGTCTAGGCCTGCCCAGGAATGGTTAGGTTAATGGACTGTCCCGACATGACTATAGCTGTTTACCGTGGACGTTAAACAATAACACAACAACATAAAGAAAAACACACAAAAATGAGATACACCAAAAATTCCTGTTTCATGATACAGTATTTATTGGGCTTTAAAAAGATATTTTTTTCATTTCCATCATCAGAATAAAAAAAACACCAAATATCTGAATAAGTAATATGAAAGTCAGTCATGAGGTGTGTTTTTCCCTTTGAAAACAATCCCAAAACTCTAGATCCATCGTTTAAAGATCTTGATTTTGGGGATTGGTTTTGAAGAGAAAACCCCACGTTTTACAACCAAAGAAATATAGTATACCTATTACAGTGCAGCATGCATCTAGTATAATACTGATCCTTTTGTCTATTTCAGATTTTGAATTCAGAAGTGCTTATAGAAAAATACTACAGCAAATGTCAAAACGCAATGAAGAAAAGTTGCATAAAGTATGTGGTATGTCAGAGAAATGTGAGGAAAGAGGCTGCTGGGACATCAATTTCATGTTGCCAAGAGACTTAAAGTGGTTGCCAAGCAACCTGTCAATTCTCAATCTGGTGCTCTCTGTTATACAGAATGCTTTGTATAAGGTTGGGTTTTAAGGATAACTCTTGAGATAATTTTACTAATTTCTCAATGAAAAATATGTAGGGATCCCTCATTAGGACTGTGTCGGAGAGACAGTTTTAATTAGGGGGTCATAACGTTTTTGTACAGAGATATGTGGAAAATTATCTCTTAATTATCCTTAATACCCCTTCTTATCTGGAACACTATAGCATCTTGATTTCATGTTATTGTATCTTATGTTTGAAAATAAAAAACATTATGTACATTTACACATTTGTCAAGGATGTTTGACATGCCTCAAGTAAAGACTTTTGTTCTCTTTCATTAGTTACAGATCTCAGTTTATTTTCTTCAGTACATTTTTATGTCACAAATCATACAGACTGTTACTCAGAAGTAAGGCCTATGTCTTCAAGACTTGAAGAAGCCTATTAACCCTATTGCACTCAGAACAGCCAAAACTCTATAGAGTTTTGGCTGTTCTGAGTGCAGTAGGGTTAAGTCTCGGAACAATTAGCCTAATATTGCCTTAAGAAAATTTCAGAATTATCTGAATGTCTGGTATGATTGTTCTGCATTGTATCTTGCGAAAAAGGAAAGAATGGCCATTATAAATCATCATTATACATGGAGGGTTTGGTGGGGTTTATAACACTCCTATGGGTTATCCATACACTTTAGAATACAAGCAATATCACAATTTAATGACACTGTCTCCAAACAAATCAAAAGTCTGCATTCAGCTGAAACTATGGTACACATGGTTGAATGACATTTTCTGTTGCTGCTGAAATGAGAAAATGGTAGGATGAAAACAAGTGTGTTTTGAAAGTCTCACAGACTTATCACAGTGCTGGAAACTCCCAAGATTAATGTAGTGTCCCAAAAGCTAAATAGGCCCAACTTTCAAATGGCCCAAGGGAGTCCCGGTAGCTCAGTGGGTTAAGCGCTGGCCTACTGATCTAGCGGTCGCGGGTTCCATTGCACACAGCCTTTCATTATTATCTGCCCATCATCCTGATATGACTGAAATACTGTTGAAAAGGATGTAAAATCGCAAGTCATCCGTCCATCCATCAAATGGCCCAAACTGTTTACAAGTTAAAGATCCTATTCATTTATTATTGGTAAAAAGATAAATTTGGGCCACTAAAGTTTATATTTTGGAGATTTCTGGCAGCCCCAAACAAAAATTAGAAGCATTTGGCCACTGGCCATTTCCAGCACTGTATCATAGAGAAGTAGAATGTTTGTGAGGTTTTGTCTTGCAACAAGAGTTACGGCATATTATGCTTTGTAAAGTTTGTATGTATGTGTATTGTTCAGAGTTTAAACAGTTACATTGATAATGCAAAGTGCTTTTAAACACAAGACAGGGTCATTTATTGTTTAATGGATTTCCAGAGCTGAACAGTATGGACATTTTTGTTTTTCGACAAATGCATGTGCCTTTCTTTTGATTTCATTGGACTAAATCTAATATAAGCCACAACACAACAAAACCAACAAAGTGGTTGTGCGTTCAGCGCATACTCAGATCTTCAGTGTCCGCATGGAGGTAGCTTAGACCCTTAGCTATCCTTTAAGTGCTTAGCAAAGTCTGATCAGACTGGGCAGATGCTCCGGCTGACCTGAGTCTACACTGGGTGCACAACTACTTTGTTGGTTTTCTCATGTGGCGGCTCAAATATGCAAACTACATAAAGAAATGAAATAAATAATATTGTACTTCTAGGGGAGCAAATTCTTCCTTTTAAGAGTTTGCCATTTAGAATGGATCCAGAAATGAAAATGGCAGGGTTGCTATCCCGATAAGTTTACCCAATGAAACAGTGCAGACCATGATCAGATTGCTGATAGGAACAGCCTGATCCTAGTCTGCACTAGTTTCTAAGGCATATCTGATTGAGTAATTAGAGTAAGTATATGAGCCATGACACGACAAAACCAGCAAAGTGGTTTGTGTCCATTGCAGGCTCCGATGACCCTGGGCATCTGCCCAATCTGATAAGAGTCTTCACTGTCCGCATGGAGGTAGCTTAGACCCTTAGCTACCTTTTATGTGCTTACTGCAGATGCCCAGACTGATCCGAGTCTATACTGAGTGCACAACCACTTTGTTGGTTTTCTTGTGTCGCATCTCATATATGCAAAATACATAAAAAATGAAATAATATTGTACTTCCTGCATTGTGGACACTGTATGATGGAGTAAACATTTGTTGAGTTTTCTTCAGTAGCTCTGGTATGAGAATAAGCAGGCAGGGGAGTCACAGTGCTGCAGGTAAGAAAGAGTTATGGGGACACTTTAGGAATAATTTTCCATATTTCTGCACAAAAGCATATATTGTGACCCCTAATTAGAACCGTCTCACTGAGACGGTTCTAATGAGGGGTCACAATATATGTTTTCTTTGAGAAATAAAAAAAATATCCCAGAATTATCCCTGTTACCCCTTCTTATCTTGAGCACTGTAGGTTAGATGCAGCATCTTACAGAATTTTTGTGTATTTTGTTTCTTTAATGCATTTGCTTTTTGCATAGAATTATGTCTTCCATTCTTTTATTTTTTCTGTTCAAATTTTTCATCATATTTGTTCATGTCTCCATTCTTACTGCCAGCTATCAAAAGCATTGCTTGCTCTAATTTCTTAACCCTTAAAGGGCAAAAGACAGAATTTACTAGTGTGTATGTCATGTGCCTGTTAGTTACCTTGACACTCAGGATCTCTAAAATTTGTCAACATAAAAGCTCCAAGGCTGTAAAACTTTTTTCATGGTCCATTCGGCTAAGCTTTAAACGTAAAGCCAATGTGAAATGATACTTTTACCAAAGCAAGGGTATCTTTTCATTGCAAGAATAGATTTCAGTTTAATCTGAGACGCGACACAACGAAGTGGCATGTGCACCCTGCAAAGACTCAAATCAGCCTGGGCATCTGCTAAGGGTCTGAGCTTGCTGTATGCAGACAGCAAAGACTCTGACCAGACTGGTCGGTGCACAGGCTGACCTGAGTCTTCACTGGGTGCATTGCCACATCGTTGGTTTTGTCCTATCACGGCTCATCTATCTCAAACATACTGAACATAGGATCATGAAATTTCAGAGCTATGTTCAAGTAAGCTGGAAATGAACAAAGTATTATGACCTTGACCCTGATTTATTAAGCTTAGTTAGAACTACAGTATAAACTAAGAAGTTAATTATGTGTAAAATTCTTCGAAATGTCTAGTAAAACGGCACAGTGTGTATGTGCATTTTAGTTTTAATCTGATACGATTGTCATCATTAGTCAACATGTATGCGTCATCATCATTAGTCAGCATGTATATGATCTTTAACCAATGTTCTAATTGTGCACAACTACGCAACCTGTACAAATTGTTTGAGCATAAAAGCATGAAAGGTTTTTATAGTGTCTAGTCAAATCCATACTGCAATCTGCTGGATGCTTAATGCTTACTTTGCATTTCAACTTGCTTTCCATGTTACTTAGATTGAAATTGTAACTATTGTCAGCATCATGTAGATGTTACTTTTGTCTGTAACAGATATGAGCCACTACAATGTATAACTGGTAGAAAAAGTTGCCACATAGTTAAATTGAAATCCCAGCTTTTCACAAACTCAGAGCAGTTTTGAGGATTCAAAGGCTATTTTTCTTATTTCTCAACAGAAACATATGTTGTGACCCACATTAGATTCATTTCACCAAAGCGGTTCTGATGAGGTCAAAACATAGGATCTACATTCAGAGCTATGGAAAATTGCCCCTAGATAAACCATGTTACCCTTCTTGTTTGGGGCACTGGTCATGGTATCAACAGGCTTGTACTACAGCCTACTAAGGGATAAATTGTTAAATTGTGTAAATGATTTTAAGTTAAATGTATAGTGCTCTTAGATACATATTAGTACACATGAATAGTAGCCATGTACAGGAACCATTGCACAGAAACAGTAGGAGCAGTCTGATCAGGGACTACACTGTTAGCAATTCCAGCAAATGTCTTTAGGGGAAAATATCTGGAAAAAAATGTATTAATCCTAATAAATGCTCCCTGCCTCTTTTCTGAAAAAAATATAATGTCATGCCCATGTCTGTGTTTTCCATCAGTTTTACAAAGGGAAACAACATGAATTCCTGTGTTTCTCTGAAGGACATATTATCCAAATGAGGTCCACTGTTTAAGGAAAGAATATTTGCTAGAGGAGCATATTTTTCCTTGAAAAGTGGATCCCTATTGAGAAGGGAAGCAAAGAAAAAAAGAAAATAGAATTCCTTAATATGAAAGTATATTCATTCACCTTAAAAATTATTGTTTATCAGAATTATTTTAACAGTGGCTGATTCACTTTTCTTTAGGCTCTAAATTAAGCCCTCCATTTGTAAAATGCAATACCCCGGAGGTGTTCTATAGGATTAATATGATAGATAAACATGTTTTATCTGTCAGATGAAGTGTACCATATTTCAGAACAGTTACTGTTCATGTATTTGTTAGAAAAAAAAAAGTTTTTTGACAACGCATCTAAATTCATACTTACTGCCTAGATCATCTTGACATGGTACTTTATTTTTCTGTCAGATAGCCATGTTTTGTGCATTGGTTTATACTTTTGTATATGTATGTACAATCTTCTGAACAAAATGAAGTAAATAATGATAAAATCTACCAGAGGTTGTGCTTCTTTCTTCCCAGCAGTCTACTCATTAAAACCTGACTGTATTAAAGTTTAAATTAGGCATGCTAGTCACAGGTACACTAAAAATAGCCACTCCCAGACCAGGGAGCTAAGGATCTCTATGAATTTATTCTGCCTAGTTTGTCAATCAATTATGTTCATGTAAATAGCCATGACTACTTATTTAGGAGTTAATTCAAGGAAATGGATTCAGGTTGACCAAAAAGATCAGCTTCATGGCTAAGGAGCAGTTTGATCAGTGTCTACACATCATTAACTTTTTGGTAAAACATCCCCTTATATTTGATGATGGACTTCTCATTCAAATTTTCAGCCAAAAGATGGAGGAGTGGAGAAATTCTTTATGGTGACTGAGAACTTTTTCAGGTGAAGCAATTCCGTCATTTCCCCCTTCTGTCATTCCCCCCCCACCCCCCCCCCCCCCCCCCCTCTGAATGGCGATCAACTCTTAAAAGGAATAATTTGCTCCCGTATGAGCAAATGCTTTCCATTAAGAGTAGACCCCATTTTGGATGAGTCTCGTCTTCCGAAGAGGACAAATAGGAAGTTAGAAAAGTTGTTCCCCCTTGTAAAATGGCAGAAAATTATAGAGGTGTACCCATACACCTTAACTGTACCAATATTTATGGTAACACATTGTGAATTGCAGTATTTAATTTTATGGGTGTGACTCCCAATACATTTTCAGGCAGAAACTTCTTGCTTTTAATTAGAAGTTTATTGAATAACAAGAGCATGTACTATCAACATAACTATCACAGGCAATGACTATTACCCGTACTGTAACAACATATACGTATCTATACAATTTTTAGCTTGCCTGTAAGAAAGTACAGGAAGAGCTATTGCATTCACATTGGTGCTGGCATTGACATCATCATGCCACTTATTATGAGTGAGTGAGTGAACTCGGGTTTAACGTCCCACCACCAACGAGGTCATATGGAGATGGGGCCTCTGTTTAAAGTCTCATCCGAAAGACCTGAGAATCGGGGGGTTGATCTTGCGACCCCCACTTATTATAAAGTTGAATTTTTTTGCGTGTGTGATGGGCGAAGCATTGTCACACAAGCTTTTTGTTTTAATTCTAACAGTTGAGACCTTTATATTTGAGCCACGACTCAACAAAACCAACAAAGTGGCATGTGGGCCCAGCAAAAACTCAGTTCAGCCTGGGCATCTGCCCAGTCTGATCAGAGTCTTTGCTGTCAGCATGGAGATAGCTTAGCCCCTATTCTCTGTGTGCACAGCAAAGATTCTGATCAGACGGAGCAGATACCCTGGCTGATCTGAGTCTTTGCTGGGCGCACATGCCACTTTGTTGGTTTAGTGGTGGTTCATTTTACTCTTCCATTCCAAAAATGTTTTGAGACTCATAAAATATTGCTTCACAGACATGGTTCTCACATGATCCGAGTGCCCACAGCATATTTTATGTGGCTATTTAATCAAAAAGCACAACACTAAATACTTGTCTATCTAAATTCATACTGCCATACGCCCTTGCAGACATTCTAGGCAGGTTGTGCTGTTGAGCCATACCAATCCTGTTAGAAGATAGATAAAAGTATAAAGTTTGATAGTGAGTGATCAAGTATGATAGTATAGGCGATGAAAGATGATAGGTTAGAATAGTCAAGAATAGCTAAAAACAGGTAAAAAACAAACTACTTGGGATCTGGGGCTTAGAGTGCTGTGGCTTGCCAACACAGGCCTTGTAAGGCAAGCTGACAACAGATTCTGGGAGCACATTCCACTGGACGATAGTGGAAAAAAGGAATATTTGTAGTAATCCTTTGCTGTATGCATTTGCCTAAAGGTCATTGAATGGCAGTACCTAGAAATTCTTCTCTAGAATCTTGTAACATGAAATGGTCAGCCATTTTTAATGTGCTGATGTAAATGCAAAGTTTGAATATTTTATTGTGTGTGTGTGGTGGGGGAGGGGGTGTGGTTGGAAGATATAAACAATACAAATACCATACATGATATATATACAAAGTGGTTGTGCACCCAGCGCAGACTCAGATCAGCCTGGGCATCTGATCAGAGCCTTCGCTGTCCGCATGGAGGTAGCTGAGACCCTTAGCTACCCTTTAACCACTTGACAAAGAGTCTGATCAAACTTGGTAGCTGCCCAGGCTGATCTGAGTTTGCTCTGGGCCCACAACCACATCGTTGGTTTTCTTGTGCCGCCGCTCATATATACCAAGTCTTGCTTTGTGACACTAGAATCTCAAATTTGTCTTTCTGGAAGATGATTCCCATAGTATATTCAAATCTTACACATTTTCACTCTATCCAATAAAACAGCATGAAGTTTTGTTTGCACCTTTCAAGAAAAACAAGTGAAAGGTTTAAAAATTACTTTTCTACAGCAAATATTAGGAAAATTGTACAGCATTTATGGAATGATTAGACATGTTTTCACCATAAATATTTGCTAAACGTACTGTATTAATCCTAATAAAAGTCCCTGCTCTAATAAACAGCCCCTGCCTCTTTTCCGAAAATAATGTTACATTAACTTGCATGAATTGTGGATGAGGTAGGTCTTTGAAATCATGCCTTCTTTTAAAGGAAAGAATTTGCTCCTAGAGCAGCAAATTCTTTCCTTTAAGAATTGATCACCACTGAGAAGGGAGGCGAAAACAGTAGATTTGTGTGAAACAAGTATACCTATTCACCTTTATATTGTGTAGTAGAGGTGTTTTCCTGCGCAAAATGCAACGCCCCCGGTGCATTTAATAGAATTAATACAGTATTTATTTTTCTTTCTTTTTTCCTTTTTTTTCATACATGTGTGTACATTACAACAAAGACAGGAATGAAAACAAATAGCTGATTTATTTCTCCTAAACATAAGTGTTTGAACGTCTCAACTTTTCTTTACATGTACCATATTTATTTGGCTATAAAACCTGTTTCCCCTTTGTAGAATGACCCCAAATATCGAGCTCAGTCTTATGAAATTCTGCTATAAGATGTTTTTTACTTTCTTTCAAAACATTCCCCAAAACCTAGATCTATCTTTATTTCCATTAAAACTTGTTTCCCCTTTGTAGAATGACCCCAAATATCAAGCTCAGTCTTACGAAATTCTGCTATAAGATGTTTGTTTATTCCCAAAAACCTAGATCCATCTTTAGGATGGATCAAGGTGAATGGGAATGTTTTGGACAGTCTATATATATTCAGGTTTTTGGAACATTCCCAAAAACCTAGATCCATCTTTTAGATGGATCAAAGTTTATGGGAATGTTTTGGGAGTTGGATTCAGAATTTTGGGAATGTATTGGAAAGGAAAAACCTCCATCTTATAGCCAAATAAATAGGATACTTATTAGAGCATTTATATCAGATCATTTAAGGTAAATGTATTGCTACACTATCTAGTCTATACTTTTTGATTCTTCGATATAAAAATCGAACACATGTGGTTGTTGCACTAGTTTCATCGCTGCGTTGGAATATGTAATTCCGTTTATTGTCTCCACTCCGTTGGTTTCATGTACATGGCCAAACAGATGAAGAGTTGGTCTGGAAAGAAAAAAGAAAATTCATAATTACTCAGAATGCATACCCATTCCCAGAGCAAACAGTGAATACCCAGCTCAGCATGCTCCTAAGGAGCAGTCTGATCAGGGCTTGCACTGTTGGCAAACAATTAAGTGAAGCATCCTGATAGGACAATAGTATGTATTTTGTGTATATACATGTATGAAGGTACACACACAGAGAAAAATAAGAATTAGCTGAATTGTTTGATCAGAACACAAAATTTCTCCTTTCAGGACAAGTCTTCAAGTGTGACTGCAATACTGTTTTGGTCAAAAGGCACAACATGGACTTAAGCAATGCAAACAAAATTGACAGACTATCTGCACCAGACACTATAAAAACTGTGAATCAGATGTCTTGCATTTTGTTTGCTGGCACACTTTCATGATATTCAGTGAAAGACCTCTTTGTTCAAACACAGCCTTCTTTTCTTTAGATTTTTTAGGTTTGTTTGGGAAGGAAAAGAAACTTTTACAACCAAAGATATACAGTACAGGTTGTTTACTTACTTGACTTTTTCTTGAATTGTTTGTCGTAGCCTCCTACATCCCCAGTGTTCATGGTTTGGATGAGTTTCTGCACATACATGACACAGTCCTTCACTTGCTGAGAATAAATTTAGAAATTTGAACTTCTTTGTAGCTAGATCCATAATTCCAACAGGTGGCATGTGTGTTACCAATATGTCTGTGTCAGTTGGAATGGCATCCCAGTGATGCTCAAAATGTCCCCACTTCTTAGCAAATCCATTGGCATGTGATGTCCATCTTTGTGCATTCCATGGTGACCCGTAAATATTTAAACCTTCCACTAACACGCCAGAATCTTGCAAGTATGTAACCTGCTTGAGATTATTAACAACATAGTCTTTGGTTTTAGACGTGAAACTTATCTCGTGATTGCCTGCTACAAAAATCTTATGCTTAAATGGTAATTTTTCAAAGTATGAATCAATATAGGCAATAGCATGGTCAACATCACGTCTGTCAAAGTGTCGCCAAAAAGTGACAGATGTAAAATCTCCACTGTGAATTAGAATGTCACCTTTTGGTATAAGTGGTTGAAAAGCTTCATGTCTCATGTGAGTATCAGAAATATGAACCACACGAACACACTTGGCATTTTTATTCCCCACATCACCAACTTTTAACACACTGTCACTCATTTCTCAATCGTTCTCTAGGTCTTACTGATCATTAGGATATTAGCTAATGAGTAAAACAGGAAAAGGAATGTCCTCACGGATATAGATCATCATATCTAGAAATAGAAACTACTTTCAGTTTTACTTCCGTGTTTACATTAGAAACGGAACCGGAACAAGCATGTCGGTGTTAAGAAAACAATTGTGACAGAATTTTATCCGGTATTGTTGTTGGTATAAGTTCCGCCAGAATCGGGACACCTCCAACACGTGCAATGTAGCAGTCCTTTTGTTTTGAAACTGGAAGTATGACTGGCATTCTGGAGAAACTGAAGTGGGAATCTCTGAAAAAGAGAAGGAAAGATTGTAGACTCATAATGTTTTACAACGGTCTGAAGGGTGCAGCAAGGTTACTCCCCCATAAATGACCTTGTTACCCCAAACAGGCGTACCAGGCTGACATATCAAACCCCAATGGCTGGGACTGATAAATACAAGTCCAGTTTCTTCCCCCAAACTATATGAACTTGGAATTTCCTGGAAGATTCCCTAATATCTGCTGCTGAGTGTGCAGAGGATTCAGTTACTAAGTTTAGCCTACTTCTCTTGTAAGGGCTAGGGACTAGCTTCCCTGATCACAGGTCCTTGTGAATGATTGTCCTTGGGCGTATCACCAGTAAACAATTCTGATTCTGAACTTAAATATTTCTCGGTTAACTTTTATTTGATGCAGTTTCGCCTCTTTTATTTTTCAAATTATGCAGTTCTAATGACCACACAACCCCCCAATTACATTTTATATGCCCCCTTCCCCCCC
Source organism: Ctena decussata (assembly GCA_963989385.1). Lineage (NCBI taxonomy): Eukaryota > Metazoa > Mollusca > Bivalvia > Lucinida > Lucinidae > Ctena > Ctena decussata. Next base: position 74,127,036 of record OZ022511.1, on the reverse strand, counting down.
CCCCCCCCTTCATCTCTCATTTACTATTTGACTTTCATTTCATTCTTTAAGTACCAAAAAGCAGACGACAAAATTTACGTCTGCAAACATTAAAAAAATGCCTTGTCCAAGGCAATTCATACTGAGAATTCAAAGACTAGAGGATAAACAGTGTAGACCCACATGAGCCGCCTCATCAGGATCTACTTTGTTTGCAAATTATGCTATTTTCGTCACTGGTGCTTCAAGTGTTAAAAGCTCCATTTTTGTCTCATTTGAAACGTCGGCTGATGTTTGGCCTTTATGACCCTTAAATTTCGGTAACAGACCGGGTTAGATGCATCGACAGACTCGGTGCCACGAGGTGCAAGTTAGGGAGTCGTTCACTTGAGCCCAGTCTTTGGGAACAACGTTATGAAAATTAGAACAACAAAAAGATATTTTTAATCATATTGATAATAATAATAAAAGCATCGCAAACGACTGCGTGATACCCGCCACTGCAAACCTTTTATGCCACTGCAAACCTTTTACACACACTGATGTTTTCAGATTTATTTTTTCTTTGTACAGTCCAACCTGTATTAAGCAAGCACTTAAGGGATAATCAAAATGTGCTTGCTTAAGTCAGGTGCTTGCTTAATACAGGTACATTTCAATGTATTTGCCTTTTTCAGGAAATGAATACATGCTTGCTTAATACAGGTTGCTTGCTTAATACAGATGGCCACTAAGACAGGTTTTACTGTATTACCCCAGAGCAGGGGAATCCAGAACCCATGAAATATGGGAAAGAGTCTTTGTCATAACAGGACACTTCATTACACTGAGCACTTACTATTAGGACCCGCTAAATCAGTTACCACTCTAATAAAATACAAAATAATAAGTGATTTTCAACATGTGGCCACGGGGGCAGGGGCAGATAACCCCTTAAGGGCTAAATTTTAATCACCACAAGAAGCTTTTGTTACTTCTATCATCAGTTGTAAATTTCTGAAAAATCGGAATCTGAAATTTGAATTTATATAGATTTTATCATCATTTTATACCTGTATATAGCCCTGCGGCAGGGGTAGATAACTCTGATTGGGTAAATTTGAGTATCACTAGAGGCTTTCACCATTCTGATTATTTGCTGTAAGCTTTAGAAAAATTGCTTCAAACTCCGATTTAATATAGATTTTTTCATGATTTTATACATGTATATAGCCCCAGGGCAGGGGTAGATAGCCCCCGATAATAAAACTTCTGTGCTCATACAAAGCTTTTAGTACTTCGATCATGTTTGTGAAGTTTCATCATGATACTTCAAGTAGTCAAGGAACCAGAGGCCAAAAACCGTTTTTTGTGCATTGACAAGTGCCATAACTCTGTCAGAAATTATCGAAAATCCCAAGCAAGACATTCTTGGTACAAATGCATATGCAAATTTGAATGAAATCCGTTAATAAATACTTTTTACTTATCGAACGGAAACGAAGTGCGGACGGACGGATGGACAGACGTACATACTACAGACGGACGGACGGACACACGGGTGGCCAACGTGAAAACATAATACCCCGCCACTAAAGTGTGGCGGGGTATACTAATGTTTATTTGTGAACAACGTACAACATATCATCACATATTAAAATACAGTTCTCGTGATATCTTCTTTAAATGACAATTAAGATATTTCAAACATATTATTTCTGCACCCTGAGTTTTAAACGTTCCTCCCCAACCAATTGAAGTTTATCACAGTATTAACACCCTATCACAGATAAAATAAAAAATAAAAAACACTCAACCAAAACTAGACAGGATAGGTGATTGGGAAGGAGCCCCACCTACCTAGAGGCTCTCTTGCTTTAGTTGATGAAACTGAAAATATGCATATTAATTATGAACCCCCCCCCCCCCCCCCCCCCCCCCCCCCAAACACACACACAACCTAAGGTGAGGGGGACATATTGTTTTCAGTGCAGATACCGTCGGCGTCGGCGTGACAGTTTCTTGTATGCGCGATATCTCTTGAATCAATGGATGGAATTTCAACAAACTTGCATGGATATATCACTGGGACAAGTTTAAGAGCTGATTAGATTTTGGTGACCTTGACCCTATTTTCGAGGTCACTGGAGGACTTAGATGACAATGTCTTGTACACATTATATCTCTTGAACCAATGGACGGAATTTCACCAAACTTGCATGGATACATTATTGGGACAAGTTTAAGAGCTGATTAAATTTTGGTGACCTTAACCACATTTTCAAGGTCACTGGAGGACTTAGACGACAGTGTCCTGTACACACAATATCTCTTGAACCAATGGATGGAATTTCACCAAGCTTGCATGGATATATCATTGGGACAAGTTTAAAAGCTGATTAGATTTTGATGACCTTGACCTCATTTTCAAGGTCACTGGAGGAATGAGATGACAATATCCTATTACATCAGTATCTCATGAACTAATGGATGGAATTTCACTAAACTTGCTTGAGTTCATCAATGGGACTAGCTTAAGAACTGATTAGATGTTGGTGACCTTGACCTCATTTTCAAGGTCACTGGAGGACTTAGATGGCAATTTCTTGTATCCATCATATTTCATGAACCAATAAATGGAATTTCACCAAACTTGCATGGATACATCACTGTGACTAGCTGAAGAGCTATCAGATTTTGGTGACCTTGACCTCATTTTCAAGGTCACAGGAGTACTTAGATATGTGAAAATTTCACTGAAGTTGATATATCTCATTAGCATTTGGCTTGATTTCCACTTTACTTTCATATAAATACCTTTGGGACAATCTCAAGAGTTTACTGTGTTGATTACCTTGACCCCATTTTCAAGGTCAAAAGCTAACTTAAAAATGCTTATTTTCTCTCTTAAAAATTAGTTATATCTTGGTCCCGTTGACAGATATGCATCAGACTTGCATGAATATATCGTTGTGACATGTTTAAGACATGTTAAGTATTTGGTGACCTTGACCCATTTTTAAAGGACATAGTCATCTATGTAGGATATCTTTAGAACCAGTGGATGGATTTTCTCCAAAATTGCCTAGATATTTTACTTGATAAGGCTTTTTATTCATTAGAGGGGATGGGAAATGGGCTGGTGGGGGACATCAGTTTTTCTTTGAAAAACATTTCTAGTGATATTTTGTTTTGATGTTCAGATCTAGTGCAGAATTTATGAAAAAGGAATATAAAAGTACTCTAACAAGTGAAACAATGCGTTGAGATTAACCACATACTTTCAGAGTATCAGTCTGTCAAAAATGTCACAAACTTTTACTTCTAATGCATCTAAATATTTTTTGTTTCTTCCGTAAAATGTTAAAATTGTCACAATATGTATTTAAAGCGTTATGGTAATGAGACCTATTGCGCCACCGCTGTGGAATATGCGTTGCATTTCTTATGCTGAAAAACTTGTTACACACGGAAAAGGAAAATAGTGATCTCTTAGAATAAAATCACATCGAAGGTGAGAAAATAGCTGTGTAAAAGTGTAAAAAGTGCATTATGGCATATGTTAAATCAGCATTAGGTTTAGCAGCTATGAATTTGTCCGATTTTTGACATTTTGAAGTGTTCACGATCTAAACTCTCATAGTAAATGGGTACGGGGGGGGGGGGTTAGTAAATGGGTACGGGGGGGGGGCAAACTCGACCATTTTCATTTCGGCTGCACTTCCTGATGGGGCTCAACTCTAAAAGGGAAGAATTTGCTCCTCTTGGATCATAATCTTGCTTTAAGACAAAAACATTTTTAAAGATTTTATCGTGCAGAAAAGCAAACAGGAAATCACATGAGTTGTCTCCCTTTGTAGAAATGGCAGAAAACCATGGCGGTGAACCAATTTACCTTTAAGGAGACTGGTGTAGATCTGAAAACGAAAAAAAAGTTAGCAAAAATGAAAATGGCAGAGTTGCTTCCCCTGAAAGAGTATCCATTCTCTTTAAACTGTCTGTGTGATGGTCACTAGCTTGTTTTCGTAGTTTTCAATTCCAACTGGTCTGAGCCGTCGCATGAACAGCCATACAGTCTACTCAGGGAACAGAATCTGAGCAGCGACACGACAAAACCAACAAAGTGGCATGAGCACCCAACAAAGACTCAGATCAGCCCAGTTTGATCAGAGTCTTCGCTGTGCGCATGGAGCTAGCTAAGACCCTAGCTTAGACCCTATGCTACCCTTTAAGCGCAAACAAAGACTCTGACCAGACTGGGCGGATGCCCAGGCTGATCTGAGTCTTCGCTGGGCGCACATGCCACTTTGTTGGTTTGGCTCGGACTAGTTGGAATCGCAAACTACGAAAACAAGCTAGTGGCCCATCACACAGTTTAAAGTGAATGAATACTCTTTCAGGGAAAGCAACTCTGCCATTTTCATTTTTGCCTACCTTTTCAACTGGTTAAACTCTAAAAGAAAAGAGTTTGCACCTCTTGGAGCAAATTCTTTCCTTTTAAAGTTGACATCTTTTATTATTATTATTTTCTTTCATCGCACATTGAAACAAAGCTTAAGTCACAAAAGTTGTCTCCCTTTGAAAAAAATGCCAGGAAAGCATGATAGTGTACCAAATACACCTTTAACCTTCAACAACCTAATCTAAAGACTTAATAATAATTAGTTGTACACTTCACTCGTAAAACTTTCAAATGACTGACACGTTTTCCATGTCATTTGGATTTCTACTGGGGCATAAAAATGGTTACATACTCGTATTTGATAAAGGACATGAGGGTCTGACTTGGCACAGGTAAGCTTTTATTACTATTTTGGTTGTCGTTATTATTATTATTAATTTATTATTAACTGTATTATTGGTAATATTATTTTACTACTACTACTGCTGCTGCTAATGTCCCATGTATCATTCAGAGTTGCTCATTACTGTACGCCTTACAACCAACAGACTTCAGAAAATTGAATATGTCGTATCGTTATTTACTAATTGCAAAACGTTTCGTCTTGCTTCCCCGCCCCCAACAGACCCCCACAGACCCCCCTCCCCCACTTCTCCCCAACCCCACCCGCACCCCTCGGCCCTCTTTTTTTTCTTCTTTCTTTTGGCAAATATATTACTTGCTGCATGTGCAGCAATCAGTTTTTGAACGAGCCAGCAATCGATATCTTTTTGTTGTAAAAATATCACTCAAGACATTTTCGTTTCCTGGGTTTGCGAATAGATAGACCGGTAGTTAGTTCACACTTGGCATTTTACAGTTCATACCTCATGCTTTCCTTAAAGGTTATTTTAGATTTATAAGAGAAAGGGAAGTGACATTTCAGAGTTCACAGTTCATAGCTTACATAATGTCTTAGTTCACAGTTCCTTCTGTTCATACTACACCCTTCATAGTTTATAATTATGAGATATGGAGTACGAACCATGAACTATGAAATGTATATTTCAAGCTGTGAAGTTTTCAGTACAAATTAAAGAGTGTGAACTGTGAAGTGCGACGTGCGAATTAAGAGTCATTGATTATGAACTGATATGATCTGCGAACTATGAAATATGAAGTAAGGTGAGTTTTGAGCAATGAACGGTAAATATGGGACTTTGAAGCAATATCTATATATGAAGCGTGATTGAATTGTGCATAGTGAGACATGAAGTATGAAGTTAGAATTGTGAAGTGTGAAGTACGAACTATGAAATGTGCAGTCATTCCCATTTGATAATTGAGAATCGGAGACGAAGTCACCGTCCCTACTTCTCCCTTTAAAGTTCTGTTTCACTCTATATATTTTATACTTTATAGTCCATACCTCTAACTGCACAGTTCAAACTTCAAACTGCATGGTTCAAAGTTAATACCTCACAAAAGTGCATATTTCTAAGTGCATGCCTCATAGTTCATACCTCATAGTTCACGCTTCACATCATTGGTCACACTACATACGTCACAGTTTCTGCGTCACAGTTCATACTGTACACATCATGATAATTCAGAATCTATAGTGTCAGCCTTCACACATCATAGTTAATACGTCATACTTCATAGTTCAAACTTCACCATTTATTCTTAACACTTCACAGCTATTGCTTAACACTTCATAAATCGCATTTCATAGTTCGTACTTTATAGATCATATTTCACACATCACACTTCACACTTAACGCTTCACACTTTATAGGCCATACTTGTGAGAGTGTAGTTGGGGACGGGGGTAGGTGTAGTGGAGGGAGCCGATGAGGCAAATGGAGGAGATGGAAGGATTCGATGAGTCTGTCATAATAAAGCATGACAATTTATAAATCATAAATATGTTGGATATTTGGACATCTTAATATCTTCCTTAAAAAGCGCAAAAACATGAAAACAACTAAAAAGGTAAACAGCGTAGATACAGATTAAGCGACTCATAATGACGAGCCGCCTTACCTGGGTCTCCCACAGTGTGTTTTCCCTCTAGACTTTGAATTCTCAGTATGATATAGCTTGGAGGAAATTGTGCAGAGTAAATTTTGTCGTTTTTTATTTATTTATTTATTTATTTATTTATTTATTTATTCCCGTGGGGTGGTTGGCGGGGTGGTGGGGGGGACTTTTTAGGGTTAAACTTTAAACCTTCAACATTTTAGTTTTACTTTCACGAGACGTGTCACAAAATGCTGGCAGAATAACATACAGTGCAAGCCCTGCTCAGACTGCCTTGTTTGCATCAGTTTGATCTGGCCTAGACTGTTCGTCCAGACACCATCTGTCCCAATAATTGGTGCAACTGGAATACTGAGTATTCCAGTGGCGCCAAATATCGGGACAGATAACTGGAATACTGAGTATTCCAGTGGCGCCAAATATTGGGACAGATAACTGGAATACTGAGTATTCCAGTGGCGCCAAATATTGGGACAGATAACTGGAATACTGAGTATTCCAGTGGCGCCAAATATTGGGACAGATAACTGGAATACTGAGTATTCCAGTGGCGCCAAATATCGGGACAGATAATACTCCTGTAGTGCCATATTTCTATTAGCAAATGAAGGTATGCATATAAATAAGATAAATTTCATTTTATGGCTTTACTTGGCAACTAAGCTCACAGCCCTGAATAAATGTCTTGCTTGCACCTCATTATTAGCCTGTTACTGTTACATTTTGACAACAATAGGGCTCTTGTTGTCTGCATAAGAATGAGGCCAGAAAATGCCACCTTGTCAAAAACGCATATGCATTAACATGCCGAGCATGACTAGGGCAAACTAGGTGTCTTGGGTTTTTGACTCTTGCATAATGAGGTCATATTTTGGAGAAATTAAAGTGTATACAAAAGCGTATCAAACGGTAGGGTGATGGATGGATTACTTGCAATTTAACGTCCTTTTCAACGGTATTTCAGCCATATCAGGATATGGTAGGGTGATAATGGAACTCCGTTTACAGTTGAAAAGATTTCCGCCTCCAGCGGGTATCGAACCCGGGACTGCTAACTAAAGCAAGCTAGAGCCTAACCCACCGACCGGGGCTTCTCAAATCGTACGTATGTCTAAGATAATCAGGTGCGATAGAACAAACACATAGTCAGCATGACCAGCTCAAGATCTGCAGTTAGAGGTGTTCATAGTGTTACCATATCCTCAGGTTGGTTCAGTATATCACATATTCATATATTAAAAGCTGAAAAGAAACAATTAAGTTGTGGGATTCAAAGAAAACAGAAAAAAATGTCTTGTGAGCCAGGTAACTAAGATAATCCTTGAGAGTCAATTGAACTAATTCATTTTGCATAAACAAAGGCGGGGTTTCATATCTGCAAACGCTCGGATTGTCATTGAAATATACAATTCATGTCGTTTACCACTGGCAAAATTGTGAAACGTAGAGTTCGTATTAAATAATAGGGGTCTTGTAAGGTCTCCCTGAAGTACACCTTGTGACGCGTTGAGTTACCCAGAGACTAAGAGACTAAGTCTGCCCCAAGAAAAATTAGAAAAATTAATAGCTTGCTTCTATAAACATAATACATGTATAGCACATACTGGATTTTTGAAACCAGGAATTAAAGATTTTAAAAGAAAGAAAAATCGATTCGAAGCACAAAAACAGAATTGACTTTTTCAAGCCTAGGTTTGGAGAATTTGAGCCTTGTAACCAGAATGCTGATATTAGGCTGGAATATTATGACAGAAAATTCAACGGAAAGAAATGTGTTCAAAATCTAACTGATTTCTTGAAAGAAAAATATTTGTTTTTGCAGGGCTGAAGGATGCCTGTGAGATGCTGTTTCTGGTGGGTGCTGGTCATATTATTGTATCTCAACCCGGCTGATCCGATAACGCCACCAGACAGTGAGTAGTCCTGTAGTATAAGGGATTGCCCTTAGACGTATCACCAGTAAACAATTCTGATTCTGATTCTGAGTATTGCTGTACATTGAAACTTGAAACCCTAAATGCGAAAAATAATTAAATTTGCAAACATTGTAGATCTAGAAGCATGAGCCGCCTCGTCAGGATCTACACTGTTTGTCCCCCTCAATAAAATATAGCTTGGACGAAACATTTTTTTTAATTTTTCAGACGTATCTTTTGTCGTCTGCATTCTAGCGCTTTTGCCATCCGTGGTTGTAAATTTTGAACATGGCTACAGCTGATAAGTTTGTGTCGTTAAAATTCTTGAAATAGTCTTTAAAACAAGCCAGGCGGCCTTCTTTTCAAGTTATACGAAAAGTTCGGTTGTCATGGTTGGCAGCAGTACTTAGCGTATAGCCCCATTTTAAAATAGTCAGGAAGTTTGTAAAATGTCCTGTTCAGCGTATTTGCACACATACATTTCAACTGAGTCACCTTCAAGTGACATGTTGACAAATGATATGCACTGGCTGCTCCGCGTGTGCTAAAATTGTTGTCCAAATCTGTTCCAAGAAGTTTTTGCTGTTTCTTATATAATTTGACGTCTTGACGGATGGTTTCAAATGCTTACCCTCATAGCGCAAAAAGCAGACGACAATATTTGCGTCTTAAAAAGTTAAAATTTTCGTCCAAGTCATATTAAGAAATGAAAGACAAGAGGGCAAACAGCGCTGAGCCACACAAGGCGCCTCATTATGACCCGCCTCATCAGACATACGTTGTTTGCAAATTCAACTCATTTCGTTGTTTTTTTTTTTTTTTTTTTTTTTTGACGTTTTAAGGAATAAAGATATGAGGTCATAATATACCATTTTATTATTGTCATGATGAATTGGCGTAAATCTCATATCATAATTTGGTATATCCTGACTCACCACGGCTCAGAGAGATGCATTAGTTTCCTGCATGAACATTTGAAGCACCTGTAGAACTTGCAAATTCAAGATGCACTTACTGAAAAACAATTAACCTTTCAATCGCATAGGCAGACGACAAAAATAATTCTGCAAAATTTAAAAAAAATCTTTAGCCCAAGCTGTATCATTTTGTTAATATAAAACGTTTGGTTTTTATGTTTCCAGAAGGAGACTTATTTTGCCAGTTAGGTAACCGTCTAAGTATACCAAGGCACAGCAGGCTTTTGTTCAATATTTCTCTTTTAACCCAGGCTTGGTCCATTAAAAATATGCAAATCAGAAAGAAAAAAATGCCGCTTTTAAAATCAAATCATTAAATAACTAAACAAATATGCTTTTGATAAAATTGACCGATTAATGATCTGTACTAAAAACATTTATTTGCCTTTTAAGAGCTACGAAAATGGAAATCTGACACAAATAAGGTCAATTAAATTTATCACCATCAGTGATGACTGAATATTAATTAGCATAATCTCTACTAATTATATTGCCGAACTGCTGTGTTGTAGAGAGAATGATATAGCAAATAGTATTTTACTAGATCACGTGGTATAATCGATTCCGCCAATTTTCGCTTCCTGCAGAGACTGTCCGTCATATTTGACTTCCGCCGAGACTGTCCACGAACTCTTGCTTCCTGCAGGGACGACTGTCCTCGAAAAATGGCTTCCTGCCGAGACTGTCCGCGTGACTCTGCTTCCTGCCGAGAGCATCGGCAGGAAGCAGAATCACGCGGATAGTCTCTGCAGGAAGCCATTTATCATGTACAGAAGTCTCGGCAGGAAGCAAGAGATCGTGGACAGTCTCGGCGGAAGCCAAATATGATATACAGTCTCTGCAGGGAGCAAAAATTAGCGGAATCGATTATACCCTGTGTAGATCTACAAAGGTGAAAAAATCGCTGTATCAGTGTCGATACAGCCTCATGATATAGCATTACTTTGGCATTGTATGTCTCTAAGGGCGTGTCATGTTGCAGAATGTTATCCTATCGCCGACGTGGTGTTCTTGATCGACGGCTCCGACAGCATTTCTGACGAAGAATTCCAAGACCAAAAGACGTTCGTCCGTCGCTTTGTTGAAATGTCTGACATTGGTGCCGAGAGGATTCATGTCGGCTACGCCGTTGTCAGCTCAAGGATAGGAGACACAATGAACCTGACGTCGGGAGCCGTCAAAGCCAACATCCTGGCCAAGGTGGACACAATTACTCAGCCGCAGGAGGGGAGCCGCACAGACACCGGCATTGTTTATATAGATAACATGTTCTTTACACTTGGTAGGCTCCTTAACCCTTGACATGCCAAAAAGCAGACGACAAAATTTACGTCTGCAGAAATTTCAAAAAATGTTTTGTCCAAGTTATATCATATTGAGAATTCAAAGAATATAGGGCAAACAGTGTAGATACAGATGAGGTGGCTCATTATGAGCCACCTCATCTGGATCTACTCTGCAAATTCAACAATTTTTCATTTTTGGCGCTTTAAGGGTTAAATTTGTAAATCTGTTTCCTAATATACATATGTCCCCGTGACTTTAGGCAGGGGTGGGGGTGCATGTTATTTTACCTTTGGCTATATGTCTGTCTGTCTGTCTCTTCGTTTTTCCGTCCGTTGGTTGGTTGGTTGGTTGATTTGATGCTTAACGTCCACGGTAAACAACTAAGGTCATGTCGTGACGGTCAGCTAACCTAACCACACTATTCCTGGGCAGGCTTACACCTCCTAAGCGGTTAACCAGTACTAAGTGCACATACTTTCGCCAGTAACTGACAACTGCCCTTCTTGAATCAGCGGAAGGAGAAACGAAAGTATGTGGCCAGACCGGCATTCGAACCCAGGACCTCTGACTTACGAGTCAGGTGCCCTACCGATTGCGCTACCCGGCCCGGCTTTTCCGTCCGTAGCGTCTAAAAATTGTAATCCAAATTTTTCATGCAATCAGTTTGAAACTTTGAGCAGATGTTACACATAATATATTTAAGATGTGGATTTTTGAATATGAAAAAAAAAAAAAAAAAAAAAAAAAAACGGACAAAATTACGGCATTGGGGTTCGCCTTAAAAATACGATAGCAAGTTTGTGTAATAAACAACTGCCACAGTTTTCACGCAATCAGTCTGAAACTTTGCACACTTATTACAAGCATATTGAAGATGTGCATGTGTGTGGGTTTTTTTTAGATGAAAAAAAAAATGTTTGACAAAATTACGGTATTTTCAACTTTAAGACATTTTGCAAGATAGTCTTTGATATAGAATAGCAAGTTTGTATAATCAACTCCTACAATTTTCAAGCAATCAGTTTGAAGCTTTGTACACAGTTTATCAGCACATCGAAGAATAATGTGTGAATATTTGAAGATGAAAAAAGTCAAAATCATGGCATTTTCAACTTCGACATTTTAGGGGATAGTCTTTAATGTTGGGTAGCAAGTTTTTGTAATCAACCTTGCACAGATGTTACAAGCATATTGAAAATGCGCAAGTGACTGGTTAAAGATGAAAAAAATAATAATTTTGACAAAGCTGTGGTATTTTCAACTGAGCCATTTTACGCGCTAGTCTTGAGTATATGGTAGCCAGTTTGTGTAATTAATTCCTCCCACAATTTTCAAGGAATTAGTTTGAATTTTGCAGAGATATTAAAAGCGTATTATTTATGTAAATGGTGAATTTTCGAAGATGAAAAAATATTTTTGTTAAAAGTACATTTCATCAGGTAGCAAGTTTGTGTGATCAGCTCCTCCAACAGTTTTGAAGCAATCAATTTGAAACTTTGAACAGATATTACAAGCAACGTGCGGCGTCCGATCTGTGTCTGCACTGTTGGCTAATGTCACTTTTAACAGAAAAGAGAATTTAATTATTTGAGAAAATAGAGTTTCCCGTTGTATGAATTTCAGGCAGTATCTCACTTATAATCCGAGAGGAGCATGGCAAACAATGTATGCCACGCTTCTCTCGAAATATAAGGGAGATGGCGCCATAGATTTGTTACCATAGCAATTATGGAAGAATCAACTGTTGTGCTTAGTACCTTGGCAGAATGACGTCTCGATGATGTCATTTAGAGATCTATATGAAATCTTAGTTCCTTTGGTAACAGATAGATATATGACGTTATTGGTTCCGGAGCATGGCAAACATTGTCTGCGAGACGACCCGATCCAGACTGAAATACTGCCTCAAAGGACCGTTAAACCCAAAACAAGCAACCAACAAACTCAAGTTTTTACTTTCGTTTAGTGCAGCTAAAACAGTATTTTTCAGATCTGACTTTACTTTTAGTATATTTCTATAAGTTTGTAATCTCTTTTTATCATGTGAACCGCTGTGGGAGGATGAAAAATTCCAATGACAGGTGCAAAAGTTATTTTCAGACATACAACCTATAATAAGATGTAACTACCGAAAAAAATTAAGTCTTGCGACAGACAGGTCTCAGCAAATAGTGCAGACCCAGATCAGACTGCTCCACAGTTTGCGATTCAATTTGCAACGTTAGAATGCATTACTGCAATGTTAAAACAAACTGTTTCATTTTTACGACAATTATGGTAATTATTTTAGGTGTCCCAATTTTTTACATTTTACCATATAACAGTTAATGATATGCCAATGGAACTTAGTAAAAATGTTATACTCATAAATGTCTAATTTAAATAAATAAGTATGTCATTAGCCATCGTAAAATTGTATTTGTGCAGTATTAATTGTCGAATCTTTCTTTTTTTTTTAGCTCACCTGAGCAGATGGCTCATAGGTGAGCTTATAGTATAGGCAGGCAAGTGGAATTTGGCTATTTTTGCTGCCTCACTGCAGTTATTTAGATTTTTTTTCTACAGAAATGTTTCTTGAGTAGTCCTCTACGATTCATATGAATTTTGTTCAAATGGCTGAAAAGGATTGGTTGCCATGGCAAAATAAAGGGTAAATTTTCGAAAAAATAAAAAAAAATCTCCTCAGAAGCCATAATAGGGATGAAGCTGATATTTTGCATACATGTTAATGACATTAGCCTCTACATAAATTATGTTTTTTCTTCCAATCCCATAAGAACTCTGGTTGCTATGGCAACTTATAGTTTCAATTGACTTATAATGGGAAAAGTAGAAATTGGCACTTTTTGCTGTCTCACTGCAGTTTCTAGAATTTTTTCTGCAGAAATGTTTCTTGAGTAATCCTCTACGATTCATATGAATTTTGTTCAAATGCCTGAATTGGATTGGTTGCCATGGCAAAATAAAGAGTAAATTTTCGAAAAAATGTAAAAAAAAACTTCTCCTCAGAAGCCAAAAGAAGGATGAAGCTGATACTTTGCATATATGTTAAAGACATTAGCCTCTACATAAATTGTGGTTTTTTCTTCCAATCCCATAAGAACTCTGGTTGCTATGGCAACTTATAGTTTCCATTGACTTATATTGGGAAAAGTGGAAAACGGCAATTTTTGCTGTCTCACTGCAGTTTTTTATTTATTTTGTTCCTATAGAAATGTTTCTTGAGTAGTCTTTCATGATTCATATGAATTTTGTCCAAATCGCTAAATTTGATTGGTTGCCATGGCAACATAAAGGGTGAATTTTTGAAAAAATATTAAAAAATCTTCAGAAGCCATAATAGTTGATACTTTGCATACATGTTAATGACATAAGCCCGTACCTAAATTATGTTTTATATTATCGTTGCCCATGCGAATTCATTGCTATGGAAACTTAAATTTTCCATAGCCTTATGATGGGGAAAGTGGAAATTTGGCATTTATTTCTGTGATACTGCAGATATTTTGACATAATTGTTGTAATAATACTTTTCAGGTAGACTTGGCACCATGTATATCGGGGTTGTTCTGACTGACGGTCGGGCCAAATACCAAAGGGCCACACAAGGGGAAGCTATAGTGGCGAAAAACTCTGGGGTGTTCCTTATCGCTATAGGCGTTGGCAGACACATACGGGTCAGTATTGAGGTTCAGTTGTTCCGCAAAACTAGTAAACGGACGTTACAAACCATACGACTATCATTGGAAGGCTCCGATCAGTTTGTGCACCAAGTATTCATCTGTTAGCACCAGCAGCCCATATGGAGCTCTTAAGCTATAGCACCGTCAAGGGACTTAGTTCAGTTTTTTTCTTGTGATTCAGCGGCTATTTGTCCGGAGTTACCGTGGCGTGCTTGTATGAAGCTACCAGTCACGGATCATTAGGAATTACATACTAGTAGCGACTTTTGACTAGTCTGATCAGACTATAACTGCACCGGCTAACTGTTTGGAAAAGCTGACTTCAAAACTGGTTTTAAGAAATAATCTAAAACGACTATTTGTTTGACCCATATATTTGAAAATAAATGTTAGCAATCTTTTAAAGCGATTGCTTAATGAGTTCCAAAGGTTTCTGACCAATAGTTTCTGCGTTCCTCCTTTATTTTCATCTAAATGTAAAGTATAAAAATTAATAGAACTGGGCAAGATATTAACGGATGCAACAATAGCACTTTCTAGAATAGGTGAGCTGGCTAGGCTGTGCATATTCAGTCGGCTGTATCTTAAAACAGATTTTCCTGACTAGGGGAGAGTCGGGTAACTTCGGACAGGCGGGTAAATTCGGACATACAATTGCAAACAGTGAAAATCCAGATGAGACGGCTCATAATGAGCCGTCTCATCGGGATTTTCTCTGTTTGGCCAGTTAATTTTTGTTTTAGTTCCAAACACCTGACATATAAAGGAAACAATGTCAGTGTCCGAAATTACCCGCTGTCCGAAGTTAACCGACTCTCCCCTACATGACACGTATTCTTTTACAGGACGACTTGCTGAAAAGTATTGCCTCAACTCCGAGTAATTCTTACCACATGAAGCCAATGAACTACTCGCTGACACTTCTTACAGAAACTGTTAAGTATCTTGGAAAAGAATGGTGCTCTGGTATGTTGTCTTCTCATTTAGGTTTAAACTTGGTAAAACTTTACCATACACGCTATTATTTAGGTTTAAACTTGGTAAAACTTTAACATACACGCTATTTAGGTTGAAGCTTGGTAAAACTTTATCATACACGCTATTATTTAGGTTTAAGCTTGGTAAAACTTTACCATACATGCTATTATTTAGGTTTAAACTTGGTAAAACTTTACCATGTACGCTATTTAGGTTTAAACTTGGTAAAACTTTACCATACACGCTATTATTTAGGTTTAAACTTGGTAAAACTTTACCATACACGCTATTTAGGTTTAAACTTGGTAAAACTTTACCATGTACGCTATTTAGGTTTAAACTTGTTAAAACTTTACCTTATACGCTATCTAGGTTTAAACTTGGTAAAACTTCTCCATACACGCTATTTAGGTTTAAACTTGGTAAAAGAATTCAGATGTCCTGGAAAAACGTAGTGCTGTGGTATGTTTTCGTCTGCCCATTTGCAATGAATACATTTTTTCTTTTGGCCCCCTTTTAAAGTATATATAAAGATGCTTCGTAATTCACAACTTCAATATATCAACAATCTTTTAAAATGACACGTCAAGGGATATTAAAAGCTTTATTGCTACTTTTTGTTCCAGATATCACAACAGGGTTGCCGCCCATGAAACAGAATAGTACATATTTACGACCTGATCCAGGATTCAAAACCAAAAATATTTCAGCCGCAGTTTCATATATATCAAGTGCAAACAATACAAACGGAAATATATCGGATTTGAGCATGGAATATACAACAAAACCATGGAAATCGTTCTATCTGGGAAGAATCAGTGGAAACTATACTAAGAATAAGCAACAAATACAGCCCCCAATTCCGTTGCCCCAGACAACAGTATTTCCTGTGACCAGAAACAATATTGGCAAGATCCTTCAAGCTCTTATTAGTTCTAAACGGGCAAAATCACAAGGGATTGCCTTTGTTAAAAGTAGAAAAGATTTAAAGGATGCACTTAGGATACTTTTGGCAGCACGAGCGATCGGAATAAACAAGATGTATCCTAGAACCGAGTCTGCGCTCAGAAAAAATAATGAACATAATAAAACATACCTTTTAACAACTGTGCCACTCTTACATGTTTTACCAACAATTAAACCAACCTTTAAAAGTCTTACACCGAAGCCTTATGTACCAGCAAAGGAAGCTGTCAAAACAAATGCCTCTACTCTAGAGTATAAGGATCTCCTTACAAGCGGACTAGTTTCTACACCAGCTATGATAATTTCCCAGATGGCGAAAGCAAATAATCCAAACATTTTTAAATCAACACAAACGGAACAAGGGAAACAGGATCGGAGTAAAGGCAAACAATTGAAAGGCATGTCAGAAATATCATCAACTTTCAAGAAAGCAAGAGGTTTTAGTTTACCTAAACAGAAGATTAGATCAGGTGCTGTGAAAATTGTGGCAACTGATAAGAAACAAACAAATGTAGATTACTCTCTAATTAAAACACCGGCAAAGAGTAAAGCAGTGTCGCCTTCAGACATCACTGATTCGAGCACAAAGTTCACGAAGATAAAGAAAACTCCGCCGGCCCTTGCAAAGCTACTAAGGGCTAGAGAACTATTAAGGAATAGACTTAGAAGTTTTGGCAGGAAACATCCAGTTTCGGTAATTACGTCGCACAAACATCCAGGTAGAAAGCAGAAAGACAGCAACAGAAGACCAGTTTCCACTGAAGCAACGGCCAGAAGTACCATGACGACAGAGCCCTTTATAGTTTTCCCAAGTAAAACCAAAACACCAAAGTCAAAGCATATAATAGGTGAAGATATAACAAATACAAGTAAACGGGGTCCAGTTTCCACTGAAGCAACGGCCAGAAGTACCATGACGACAGAGCCCTCTATAGCTTTCCCAAGTAAAACCAAAACACCAAAGTCAAAGCATATAATAGGTAAAGATATAACAAATACAAGCAAACGGATAAACAGCGCCGGTGAAGGTATAATAAATACAAGTAAACGGATAAACAAAGCCGTTCAATCAGAGATGGCTTTTCTCAAGGAGATGTCTGATGTACAACCTTTACCTGTGATGAAGCAAACGACAGTCAAAGAAACTGTCGCGAAGAAACAGTCGCAGCAACAACCAAGCGAGAGCCTATTAAATAAAGCTATCACAAAAAGTAATATAAAGACAGTCTTTGCAGCAGCTGGGTTTAATGAGCGAACCGGACAGCCTACCTCTTTCAGAAGCAAGACTACGATGCAACAATCCACCGGTCATACAAGACAGATTCCGCTTTCACCGGTTTCTATGTTCTCTGATACTGGGAGAATGTCCTTTAGTTTATTTCAAGGCACCCAACAACCAACATTTAAGCCAAAAGCTGCGAAAAAGACACTCGGCGAAATTAAACATTTACAGGCGCCTGTGCACGAGTTTGCAAAGGAATCAACCACTAAAGCAACTGTTCAAAATATAGATAAAGGTGCTCGAGTAACATCGACAACCACAGGCAAACCCAGAGTCAAATCATTTCCGAAATTACATAAGCATCAGCATACATTTCAATTCGCTTCAGATGTCAATAAATTGTCGCTAGGTGCACCATCGCGTCGTCGAACATTCTTCGATACAGCTACGACTTCAAGTCGAGCTCTGCGATTACACCAGTCTAGACTGTTTGAACCGAGAAAAGATAAACTATCGTCAAAATCAAACTTACCGGCAGTAAGACCGCAGCTGAATACGGAGAGAATTAGTGCAGTTATTCCACAGTCTCAAACCTTACTTGATGCGCCCTCACATGATATTCATTCGAGTGACAATGGCCATCACCTCAATCCTGAAGTTCCAATGTCTAATGGTGTAGCAAGTCATCTGAGCCAGAAAAACACAGACCAGCTAACAGTCCAACACCCACAACACAATCATACCCTCGACAAATCTGTTGCTTTAGGTAAGTTCGTTTCAGATGCACCATTTCACACCATTTATTCCAGATTTTCTCTCTCATATTTAGGGTATACCTTAAACATGCTAAACAAATGGACGTGTCCGTATAAATTTCGTCGGGAAAAACTTTTTGTAGCCAATATGAATTATCAAAATGACATGCGCTATGAGGGTATCGACGGAATACGTGTGTCCAGTAGAGCTTGCGCCATTCTCAGTCTGGCGTTCCTGTGCGATTAGCGAGGTCAGATGTCCAATCGCGCACTTTTCAAGCCCAAACGCATATGTGCCATCTTCTCTGGTAATCTGCAGTTGCATATCTCTTAATACTGGATTTCCGAAGTCTTCATGTTTTTAGATAAACACAATTTTCCGTAAAAGGGTATTTTGTCGACTTTGTGAGAAGTGTCTAGATCGGTAAATTTTGTATTTGCACCCGTAGTATGTCTGTACAGTCATGACACACAGTCAGTAAAAGTAAAATGAAAACATTTCTCGTTTACAGAGTTATGCACGAAGAGTCGGTATGTGGATGGTGTCGGCTATGCCTATAAGCCAAACAGTTGTATTGACTTTCTACAGTGTATCCATGTCAACGGCCATATCAAGGTCGAGGTCGGGCACTGCCCTATTGGAACTTACTTCGACGAGCAAACTGTTATATGTAGGCATTATAACAGACAATCTTGTGGAAGGGGTAAGGACTGAAAACTGATACATTGTTTTTATTATTTAAGGCTACTTCATTTAACCTTTTTGATCTTAAACAATTAATTTGAAGTTCAAGAAGCGGAAAAAACATTTTTTTTAGTTTTATTTCATTCTTATTGTTAACTGACATCTATTTTTATTTAAAATCGATCACGTACAGCATTCATTATATTTGCCACTGATTTAGTAGTTCTCGCTTGTGATATATCCTATGCTAACAGTTTGTTTCTAAACAGATCCGTGTTATGCCCGCACAGTCCAGACTTACGGTCACCCATCTAATTGTCGTGGTTTCTGGAGATGTGAAGCTGGCAGGTCTCAACCTGGATGCTGTCCCAAGGGCTTTGCATACGCAAGGGATGGCACGTGTGTAATGAATCCAAATTGTACAGTCCCTTGTCTAGAGGAGACACGTTAGTACTTCTTAACTCATTTATTGTTAGATGTGGGATTAATGGCCTTTTCAAGAATACTTTACACATGTCGAGCCAATCGTTAAGCAAAGATGGGCGATAATCTGAGCCTTCGGGGGAAAGCCATCCGGCTCTACGTAAGCAGAATTTGAGCTTTCTTACTTGTGTGCCGGCCGAGGCTCGAACCCACAGAGATGATAGACCTAATGTTTGAGTCAGTGCTCACAGAGGCCCCTTAACTTGCCTGATTCCTGATGCATTTCATAACATAATCGTTACTATTGTATGACTTAAAACTGTGATCGTTTCAGTATCTTAACATGCTTAATTTAATAACATGTATTTTGAAGCTTATCAAAAAGATTAAGTTCCTAGCTATATTTAATATACAGCGAATCCGGCTTTCGTTGTACCTCTAAAAGTATGATAAATTTAATAGTCTTCTTTTCAGCAAAATGCAATTCAACATCTTTTAAAACAAACGATCGTTATTATTTCGAGAGGTATCCAGGCCTTGGTTGGATGATTCGCACATGTCCCCTAGGATCCAGGTACGTGTCCAGGTTGTGTGGATGTAAACATTTGGTGGAAAAAGAAACAAGAGGTGAGTTGTGTTGTGTTATTGTTTAACGTCCACGGTAAACAGCTATGGTCATGTCGGGACGGTCAGTTAACCTAACCACACGATTTCTAGGCAGGCTTGACCGTGATGACTCTCTGATGAGTTAGGGGACCTCCATACGAACCGAACTACCAACTAATTGTGTGCACCGCAGCGGAGGGTGAGGGTGAAGGTTTGGGTCCAGTAAAACCGGTCAAAACCCCCCAGTAGTTATTACTGACCGTCCCAAGGCGGTACTTTTGTTGCGGTTGCATTTGTTTTATGTTCGGTGCTGTTTAATTTATTGTGTTCTCAGGTTAATCCTTCTATCATAAAAATAGAAAATAGGTAAAATTAATTGTTAAATGTTTTTTTTATATAATTTGCTTAGTCCGTTGTAACCCGTCTGTTGGTCTTAATTATTTAGTTCAATAAAGATAGCTGAGTTGCCATCTATTTGGGAAAGAGCTGCTGACTCGGCTTATCACTTGTAATTTATTGTTTGTTGGGATGTCTTTGTCAATCTTTCCCTTTGATGTCGGGGATAGGGTTTGGGATCTGATTCAGTCAGTTCCTGAAGTGTAGTTACTCTTTAAATTAGACCTCCTTAGTGGTTAACCAGTACTAAATGCACTTACTTTCACCAGTAACTGACAACTACCCTATTTGAATCAGCGGAAGGAGAAATGAAAGTAAGAGGCCGGACCAGGTATCGAACCCAGGACCTCTGGCCTATAAGTCAGACGCCCTGTCGATTGCGCTACGCGGCCCAGCAACAAGAGGTTAGAATAAGAAGTATAATCTAAAATACGTGTCAATTTTGAACCTTCATATTAACTATTTCTAACCATGGATTTCAAATTCATGCGGTGTAGAGAATTTTACTCCAACACGGACTGAAATACTGTAAAACACTTACATTTGACGGTCACTTTAATTTAGCGATATTGATGGGAAAGAAGAAAATCGCCAAATTAAAATGCTGCCAATTAAACTGCTGATCAAGGGGAAAATCTGCCTTTGAGAGATGTAGTCCTTCCATTATAATATCACAGCAAATACACATCATATGCATTAGTAGAAACGGAGTCCAAGTTAAACATCCAGGGCAAACGGAGTGTAGCGATGTTTATGTCATGTACCTAAGCCAATTTGATTAAATCAGAAGCAACACAATAACCTGTATAATGTAATCAGTTTTGTTTATAATGATAGAATAGAATTGTAATCACTGTAATTAGCCGCATAATTAAAGAATGACAATTTAGAACTAGGACTCAAATGGTCTATAAGAATATGACATCTATCGCCGTTTGTTTTTCTTTTGCTTTTATCTTTTGTACTTCACAAAACCACCAAAATAAAAATCCGCTAAGAGGTCCGTTTGTAAAAAACGCTAAATTTTGCTGCCGCCAAATATAAGTGTTTTACAGCATCGTATAATTTAGGAGACGTCCTATACAAGCAGTGATGAGAAAATGTGAACCGTTCTTCCACAGGGAAACTGTTTGCTTTGTACATCACAAAAAGAACATTCAGTTACGAGTAACAACCTGTTTAAAAGATTTGCCTTGTGGTGTCGGAAGAAAGCTATGTCTAGTATATTGCAATTAAACTCGTCAGTACTGAAAAGTGAAAGAACTCATGGACTTTTAAACATAATTCAGCCGACACTTAAAATTAAACTCTGAAAAGCCAGATCCCTTGGTTTTCCTAAGTTTACTTCGTCCTTGTCCTGAAATTTCATGAAGATTTCTACATGGTAAGATTCACTGACTGATGAAGCTAAGCAGACTGCTGATACACTTATAGTATTGTTGTTTATTTAGTAGAATGCAGTCCTCAGGTATCCATAGATTTTGAGGACAGCCACTTTGATAGCAGCAAAGCATTGTATAACCGGAATGTGAAAATTGAGGGTGGTATTGGAAAGTTTGGTGGTCGGGCCATGATTACGCTGTGGAGATTCACTGGGTATGTATATGTATTAACTACGAATGCAAGTTAAAGTTGAAAGGGAGCATGACATAATGGCAGGGAAATTTGGCTCCGGAGTTAGTTTGTATTTTTTTTTGCGTTTCTTAACTACGTCTGCCCTGTTTGGTGTATTCCTTTCTTCCAAAGGATCTTACTATTAAAAACTTATAAATATTTTACTTGAAATGCAACAATCGGGCTTATGTTAAACAAAACAGTTACCAAAACAGAAACTGTTTGGTTCAACGTCTTATCTACATGTATGAACTTATCAAAAAACAGTTCATTGATTATATAATACTGGTCAAATGTCCTGTCAGTGCAGCTTTTATTACAATACCTATATTGTCAGAATTTATTTTCTTTCAGTATATCGTTTGGCACCAGCGTCTTAATTACCATGAAATTCAAAATCCCTAATCCGGAATCGCACATGGGCAAGCTGATGCATCTACTGTCAAATTGTTGTATAGGCTGTCCAGGGCGGCCTGGGCCTACTATAGACATTGCCGTACTGACGGACAGTACAGGGGGAGTTGTTGTCTTGTCAACCTATAGCTCAGCTTCAGGAGAAAAATTTGTTTTTATTCCATATTTAAATACGGTAGGTGAATATTTTTAGTTTACAAGTTACAGCAAATTTCTTTTCCAATCCGTTGTTATAAATATTCGAGATGTGTTCTACAGCTCAAAACCTTCCCAGAGCATGCCCTGCAAGATACTGACAGGTGACTCGTTTTATCGATATCTTTAAGAATGCGGTATACAACTCAGACTAAATATTTTGCATTTCTATACCTGTTTAGGTTCCGCCCCGACCAAGCCACTTCGACGATTAAAATAGACGATTTAAAACAGAGTTCGCGTTACTTAACTACGTCTGCTCTCGTCAGTTAACACTAAATTTGGTAAAGGTCCATTTATATGTCAAGCTCCATACAACGCATCGATTTTGATATGATGCTTTCAACTGTATGTTCTTGGTGGGATATAACTGCTATCATTGTTTCAGAAATCTGGCTGGAATTCGCTGACCTACAGTTATGATGGTAAATGGCTGGTGGGCACAATAAATGATGTGACAGTGAGACAGCAAATGAAAGGTTATCTGTTTCTTCTGTTTTCATTTCTATTGTGTATTCATTGCTTCCAAACTTGTTTCAAAAAGTATTAGAAATAAAATGTTTGTTTTTTTCGATTATATCAATTAATTAATGATTGTCTGAAAGATATTACTGGGACAGGGACTTCTTGAGTTTGTCACAATAGCTTCTTTTGATGGTGTAAGTTAAACATTTTGGTCGAAATCATAAAGTCGCTTAGTGGAAGGAGTGGGCGTATTTATGATAATTCCTGCAAAAGTCTTCGTTTTTATCGATGTCCTTTGTTACGATCTGAAGTGCCCTTTCCATGACGTTACAGCTATTTGCTCAATATGCCAATCGGTTCATATGTAATGTACAGCAGATTTTCAGGAAAAAAGAAAAAAGAAAATATAGTTCAGGCTTATCATCAAATAAGATATTTTCAACAGGTCTGTTATCTGTATCGCTGTTTGGAAAATGCACAAAACTGTCATAGAACAACAGTTAGAGCTGATTTTTCTGTAATTTATTCTATTTTCTTTTTTAAACATGTCATGATTTATTAACAAAATCGCTACAAGCATAATTTTGGCGGAAGTCATTTTATCTTGAAAACTCCTTTCTAGGCACGATAGAATCCCGCCCATATCCTTTGTTACTGGGATCTTGTGGAACAGTACCATCCTTCAAGGGCTACATTGACGATGTAAGATTCTTTTTTGAATATTTAAGTATAATAATAATGCACATACTTGGTATCGACCTTGTGAATATAAATCTTGCTCATGTTTATCCAATGCAATTTTTACTTGCAAATAGTTCAGGTAATGATTATAAAACTATACTAATTTGGAAGCGGAAATACTTTTAATAATGCATACATAAACTGTGGTTTTTGCAATGACTAATGGATCTGTCTTTTCAGAACCGATTTCTCATATGTTTATTCCGAATATATACTCGGTCAAAAAAGTAACGATACCAACTATTCGCCATAATTTCAAGGAACCCAGTGCATATTGAAGTTAATTGAGGCCCATGTATATTTGGGGAGATGCCAAGGAACAAAATGTCCAGAAAATTGTCAACCCATACTTTTCCACATAAGAGTTTAAATATCTGGCATTATTCGGTAGGATATGATTGGAATGCAACTAATTGCCGCGCATGCACATGATTACAGTATGTACTGCGCAAAAAAGTCCCGATTGAAGGAGTCTCAAAAATGTCCAGTATCTACAAGGCATCATTATGACTGTATCTGACCGTCTTTTTATAAAGTTTCTTCATAAACATTTTTGTTATGTCATTGTTTTTATTGCATAATGATAAAATTCAAAGAATCGTTTCACGCCCGCTCGCCGTTAGGATTTCTAATTCCTATGGAAATCTCACTGACAGTGGCATTTTCAACAGTCTTTCAAGGAATCACGACCCCCTGCGTTGTGGTTCAAGTTCTCGTATCAGAAGGAGTCAAATTTTAAATTCTTTAGCATGCAGCCTTGCATAAGGCATGCTCTAGCGTGTGGAGAACAGAATCTTACAAACCAGCTTTTAAATGACTTTGAACTTGAGCAAATGTAATGATGTTGCTCTTCGAAAATGAAAAAAAATACCCTATTCATATTCAAACGACCGTCGTAGCAGTGTAGTCTTAAGAAATCAAAACGAATGTCTATTTGATAGGCAAAGGGATACTCTTGTGAAATTAAAATAAAAACTGTATATTCATAACATCTGCAGTTGCCATGGCAAAACAAGGCATTTCATGTATAGGAACTTTCTTGTTATAGTATATTAATCAAATAACACATATATGAACAGGCTGTTAGAATCAGTCATTCGGATTTCCTTTTTTCTATTTCAGTTTAAAATATATCTGTGCAAATCCTGACAGAAGACAAATATTGTGGGAGTTTCATAAGATGGCAATAAAATACCGAGCTGTTGTGTGCTTGCCCAGAGATCATAAAACTTGAGTACATTCTCAAACTCAAAATAAAGCACGCTGATTGGCTGCTTCCGAAGCAGCCAATCAGTGTGCTTTAATGTGCTCGGAAACAGCCAATCAGCGTGCTTTATTTTGAGTTTGAGATTATTCTCAAGTTTTATAACTTGAACCCGGACATTGAAACGTGAGGTTCCAGCATCTGATTTGAACATTGAAATCCTTTTAAGGTTGAAAACAAAATACAACAGAGATTATATCACTCCAGATACGTTGCGATCGGATTTAACTAAAAGAAACGTCAAAAAATATGAGCAGAGAACTAATATATTTCAATCAGTAGGATCTGAAAACTAAAAAAAAGAATCGCCTTGCAAAGGTATTTCTAGTGAATTGATTAACAGGAAAAATCAGAAAAGTATCTCAAAATTATCATCAACGTTATTTTAGCTATATCACATTCACTACCCACGTCAGTCCACCTAGCCCGTCACGACGGTTTTGAAAACCAAAGAAAATAATATGTCAAAAATGTAAGTCGTTTTGTATGAAAATATCTCACTGGGGCTTTCCTATGTCAGGCATAATTTATTTCTTAATTAACATTGCTTTTCTGTGTAAGACTTACATTTTCAGTGAAATCTCGACAAATCAAGATGCAAAAAGGCTTAGATTTATGTGGTCGTCTGACATGTATTGTTGAAGGAATTTACATGTTTCTTACATTCAATTTGTTGCTGAATTTCACATGAAAATGTTAACACTTTTGTTAAATCAGATTAACATTTTGACATAGTTTTATGTGAAAATGTATTGACAAGGATATTTGAAACTAAACTGTAGATTGTTAAATATCTTATAATAAAGTTTTCAGACGTAAGTGTTTGTTATAAAAGTACAGTCTTATATCTCATTTTTCAATTTCCCATTTACCGTTATTTGTTATGAAATGTAATGCAATACAGATAAATAAACAACTCCATAGTAAAGTTAAAAGGCAATGATCAGAGTCTGGGGTCGTATTTATAAAACGACTTAAGTCGTTGCTATGCTGTTGCTAAGGCTAATTTTCTATAAAGGAGATTTCCTACAACTGTGAAATTTGCTCTGGAGGAAAGTCGAAATGACTGTTCCTCCAGAGCAAATTTCACAGTTGTAGGAAATCTCCTTTATAGAAATTTAGTCTTAGCAACAGCATAGCAACCACTTAAGTCGTTTTATAAATACGGCCCCTTGTTTACTCGAATTCCACATTCCAACTAAGACACCAAACAGGAAATAGCAACACGAAGCAACAATACTATTATTAAAAAAACAAGCATATAGCAAAATGAACAACTCCTTACCAGGTAGGTGATCAAAAAACTAGCCATAACAAACACTATTTCAAGCATTGTTTAATTGTAAGGAAGAATATTTGTAAGGACGACGTTTTGAGATGTTGTATTTTATGCGCCCACCATGTAATGGCGGAAGGGCATATAGTGTTTTCCATGTCTCCATGTGTGAATGTGCTACTAGAATCGTGCTCGGCCAATAACTTAGTCCTGCATCATGGAATTTGAAAATTATTTAGCACAAATGATCATCATGGAGAGGACATGTGTCGTGAACATGTTATAGTGAAAACATGTTTGTCTCTGCATACCTTAATCAAAGAACCATCCCACTCAAAGCACTAGGCGGATGATTCGAGCACCATGGACAAAATATAAGCTCAGTATATGATGGTTAATGTATATGACAATGTACGAACTAATATTCAGTTTCAAAATGGACTGAGATATACAAAAAAACAAACAAAGGCAAACAGAACGAGGATAACAGAACTGATGTGGGGTAAAACAAAGTAACAGCCATGTTTCATACTGTAGTAATATATTTACATCAATAACTTTCATAAAATAACCAAAAAAAAATTCTTTTTAACATCAAAATATCTTAAAAAGTAAACGTAAATGCCATTAATATAATCAAAACTATCGGTTGCACATACCTTGCATGATCGAAAAGTAGTACTGACATGAATGCTGAAGCTTTAAAGACAAATTGTTTTTTTCTACCTACTGAGGCACAAATAATCACGTAGAGCTGAACAATAATTATTCGAGCGTCAGTAGGGTGAAGAAGACTTTTTTCAGTTTCTGCATTCACTAACGGTAAATAAGCAATTTTTCACGATGAGAAAGAAAAGGCTGGTTATTCATTTTCAGTGTTTCCTTTCATCATTTCAGTCGCTATCATGCTGACGTTGGCGCGCTAAAATGATGTTTTCATCTACGCCGCCGACGTTTCCAAGGCATTTGGTATTTTATAATACAACATACAAAATATAACCAGGATTGGAATGAAAGCAACTGCAGGGTTTGTTTGGTTCTTTTCCTAGTGCAAGTAAACCTTTACATACATGATGGCAGAGAAATGACTGACTAAATATCAAATCAGAGCCACTGACAAAAGTTTACGTTTGACGCTTTACGTTTCCCGCGTTTGATGGTGACAGAACCATTTTTGGGAAGAACTTAGGAAAAACTGATGGGGAAAAAACCGAGGTTAAGATTCATCGAGAAAAACTGCTTATTTATCGTTAGGAAGGAAAAATGGCAGTAATGTATACAGTTCAATGAGATACCTGTCAAATCAACTATTGACTGGCTATCTGATGCAGAAAGCTAGATCAACGTATTCAAGTTTTTGAATCAATATCACTTTCATTTATGACGAGGCTATGTTTGGGTTCCTGCTTTAAATGCGAACTTTCTCATTGTGCTTTGTAAAATACAGGTACAGACGAATAAAACGAATGACAAAAGTAGTAAAAAGACGCCAGGCATAAATTTTTTCGTGTTTTCTGACATTTAAATTAAGTAGGAAAGGGGAGTTAAATCAGATAAAAATGCTTGATATAACATGTCATCACCTCAGTGACTTCATCTGACCGAGTCTACTGGATGTGTTTATATCTCTGGATCGTACTCGACACATGTGTTTCGAGTAATCCTGCGATCAAGGGGCGTATTTTTATGTGATACTGAGGTTCAAATCAAGTTACTATGTATTATTATAATGTGTACATTACAGTAACTGGATATGAACCTCTGTATCACGTCGATAATGTATACATAATCATTTTATCAAAGTATTTAATCATAACGCGAGTTTGATTAAAAACTGAAAATTTACTTTTCGACGTTCATCGAGTGATGAAGCGAGTGGGCGAAGCTAAAATCCCATTCATGCAACAACTGGTAAATCCAAAACAATATATCACTACCTAACATTTTAACAACCATACTCTGTCTTAACATCAAAAAGCCTTAGCCAAAGTTGGACACCGTTCAAACATTTGAACGTACAATCACATCGCTCAGTTTCTCGACGTCATTTTGACATCATGCCACACGAGCACCTATCCTTCGTCGGCGGATGAAGACACTTGCTCCAAATGATTTCATGAAAAAGTAATTGGCGAGTGTTAAAATTATGTAATAAAATTTATTACAAAATCAAGCACTTACAATATATTAACTAATATAAACCTGATATGCGCAACAAAAAATGTGCTGTGTGAATATGCCAACAACAAAGGCTAAGACAAGACTTCACACTCATGCAGTCTGATTTTAATAATTGCTGTTTGCACACAACATGGATGACGTGCCTTGACAAACTTAAAAGCATATTTTTAAAGATTCATCTAAACTAAAAGGATGTAAATACGCACCTGCCACGGCCCGTTAAATCCTAAGGCAACACAGCACATTTAGCCAACCATTGTAAATTTATAATACCACCGCAATACCACTGCACTAAGTAAATTAAATATGCATTTTAAGTAATACTTACAAATATACAGTAGGTACTTTGGTTGTAAAAGGCTTTGAAATAAATCTAGAGACATAAATCCATATGGATTGGCAGAGTAATGTCCTTTGTTAAAAAATTCTAACAATCATCAAATCATTTCATAACAATCATCATACACACTCCTGATACAGTTAGATAGTCATGTCTGTAATGATATGACTGACTTTCATCTAAGTACAAAACAAATCCCAGATATATTACGGAGTATATAGACATAAAGTGCATTCACCTTGTATACAGCTTTTCTGAACATCCTAGCGTCCTACAAACAAGTTCAGTCCTAATCTGAGCAGAATTTCACCAGTGTTTTATTTCGTTTACATGTCTCTCGAACGGTATAGCATTCAAATAAACCCATGTATTGTATTCAGACAAACCGGTTCATAGCATCAAGATGGCCCAGGAAGCATGCTGACAGCCAGTGATCACAAGTTAAACATGTTCTTCCATTTCTCTAACTGAGCAAGTGTGACAGAACTACCACCACATACAATGACTAAAGCTGATTTAACTGGACCAAGTTTGCCTTCGTTCTGTAGGTTATGTATGACATCTCCATACACCGCGGCTAAACTAGCCCCGCATGCCGGCTCAACAAGAATTCGATGGTCATCTGCGAAAATAAGATTCAGCCGAATTAATAAGAACTACAGATAAAGCGCAAGTGTCCTGATTATCTTACGAGAATTTCTGTTCATTTACTGTGAGAATAGAAAAAAAAACATCCCATAGTACCTATCGAAACAAGGTAATCCAAAGCTCTTGTCATGCCTTGACAAAACTAAATATATGTATTATATAAGAGACATTTAGAGGGATTTAGATATCAGCTTTGAAAGTCTTTGAATTCAAGCGCAAGCAGTTCTTACGAAACTTTAAACTCATACTAAAATTCGCTTGACCGGTAGAGTTAAAATCAGGACTTTTTCTGTCCCTTCAACTGTTACTGTTCATTTATGGCAGTGGCGTACAATACCAGAATTTACAGCGAATTAAAGCAAAATCACAAAGTTACTGTAATAGTTCGCACTTCTTTCATCCATTACCATCTTGAAAACACTTGCGGGATTTCATTTTCAATCTATTTTGGTTTGAAATCTTGCAGACTAAGTGAATATAGTACCTGCAAACTTTAGACATGCATCGATAGCCTGTCTGTCATCTACAACCACTGACTGGAAATTCTTATGTTTCTTGATATAGTCAAGTGTCGTCTGACAAACCGTAAGAGCTCCTAGGCACTTAGCTACGCTGTAAGAAAAATACAAATGAAGATAGCAAGAAAAAGTAATGAGGACTTCGATAGCAACAACGTACTGCCACACCTGGAGAGCTTTGGGGTGTTGAACAACACTACTGAACTGCTGGAGCAAAAGAAAACCACCAGTTGAACCCCGAATGACCAAGCAACAGACAAGACAAGGTCCGATCCCAACCAACTAAAATAAATAGCATTATGCCGGATCCATCACTGAGTCGGATGCCCACCAACCGGCGTGAAATTAAAAAAAGAAAGTATAGTTACTAACCATGACTGAGTTAAGGTGGTGATTTATGGTAAATGTAAAAATCTGCATAAAAACATAAAAAAGGAACGTATCTCCCTGAAAGTTAGCAGACTTCTTATTTTCGTTGTTCTTTACAGTTTAGAATACAAAATAGACGTACATGCTTCTTAAAAAAGTGTTTTTATAAGGAAAGATCAAAGGGTAATTTTCTGCGAATAAATCTGAAAAAATAATATTGTTATTGAAAATTTACGTAGTGCTGAAGGTGCGTTATTGCATAATGAAGAGCGTCCTAGCAATTATTTATTCCAACTCTTTCTCAAATTGTAATGTAGACCAGATGAAAACGGTAGCTTTTTCTCAATATTCAGCCATGTACAAAGTCAATGTACACAGGACGCATTTATTAAATATAGGGTAGGCAAGCATACCTATGTTAACACCTACAATATAAATAATACATTACTGACATGATCAGTGGTGTGTAGATGAAATTGTTCAACCTTGTTAAAATAGTATCACCTGTCTCACCTGTGTGTTTTGACAAAAAAATTTGGACACAGACTGCATCTTTTTTCAACTGCTCAGCCTGATAATGTGTGAAAGAGATGGAAAAAATAATTGCTAGGACGCTCTCCATTTTGCAACAAGGTACTCTAAGCACTAAGTATATTTTCAATAATGATATTATTTTTTCAGATTTATTCGCAGAAAATTACCCTTTAATCTTCTCTTATAAAAACACTTTTTAACATTAACAAATGCTGCATTTTGGGATTCTAAATTGTGAGAAACAACATAAAGAAGGCATCTGCTAAGTTTTGGAAAGATCAGTGTTATTTTGAGTATTTTATGCAGATTTTTGTCTTTGTCCCAAATCAGTGATTATCACCACCTTAACTAATGAGCATGTAACCATGACTGGGTTAACTACTGAGCATGCACACGGAAGCTTTACATTTATGTAATATCCAATACGTTTGTAATGTATGATAATTTTTCTGAACCGATAAAAAAATTCGGCCCTTCTTATATACATATATTTATTTAAAGACTAAGTCACCGTTAAAGTCTGGTTTTGGTAGGCTCTGCTGCAAAAAAGCTTTTAATCCGACCTTAAATTTAGAAACCAATTCATAGTGTGGCTGATAGAATTTCGGAAAAGCTTTTCGACGTTTACGATAACTGTTGAAGAATTTAGCAGTTAAAGTGTTAACTTTTAATATTAAGGCTACATCCACAAATCACAGCCGAAAGAAGAAGAAAGGGGAAGCATAAATGAAAAAAACAGATCAGTACATCTTCAATTACAGACACGCTGACATAGAAGAAATGGAAATTAAAAAGCAAACATCAAAATCCAAACAAAACATGTTTTTATATATATTTTCTCTACTAACCACAAAAATAAAACAAGAAGCTAAGTGAACAGCTATAGTGATGTTTGAAATACAACAACGGTATCCGCATCAGAAGTCACATACAGCAGCGTAAAGTACTGGCGACTTAGGCTAGTTTGAGAGCAAAGGGACACAACCTCATATCTGTTAGTTGGAATTGCACCGACGCAGGGACCTCGTGTATATTACTTTGCAGCTCTCTTAATTGATGAATCCCACTGCATTTTCTTGTTCTCAGGTTCTCTAATGACATTTTCAAAATGAACGTAGGTAGGTAGCAGCGGTGATGCTGTATGTCTTTCAAACTTCCCAATACGAGACAAAGATTGATCACAATTAACCAAAGTTAGTTTCATTTACTGTTTGTCAGGGCAAGCACATTTAATTTTTTACCTAGTTATATCTGGAAGCGTTACTTGACCTCCTTTCTTTAGAGCAGCATTCAAACAATTTGCACCTTCTGTTTCCATGGCAACACACGGCACGTCCTGCCATCCGACGTCCCACATACCCTCTAACAAGCCATTTAAAAGACCGCCACCACCAACTGACACTATAACAACATCTGGTTGACAAGGCAACTGTTCGGCAGCTTCTTTCATCATACTAGCGTGACCTGCCCTGAATTAGAGAAAATATATACTCCCTCGGTATTATCACTGATTCAGATTAATCTTTAGCGTGAGAAGATATCTTTTCCCTATTATGGCCTCTGCAACTTAAACAAAGAAAATTTTCTTTAAGTGCTATCTATTGTGGTTCCTCAATGTTACATCTTCTTATGTCCGACAAATAGAAAATTTGTAAAATAGATGTTACTGTTGTTTTCAATTAGGATAGCTGAATTAAAGACCACCTTTTTGGGAAAGAGCTATTCATTCGGTTTACCGTGCGTATCTTTCTTGAACCTTTGCCAATTTATGTATATAATTCTTTCCCTTTTGGTTTTGAGGGCGGAATGTAGGATCTGATTGTCTTAATTCATGATCATTGCCTATGCTTTACTTTTCTGTGATTCCATGTTTTTAAATTTCAATATTCATAAACAAAAACGAACAGAATCTTAAAACTTTATATTTTGCATTGTGAACAGTCCCCCTTGCTTCAGCCGTATTTCACCAAAATTAGGTATGCTGTGGATCGGGAAATATCTCGCCACCTTACAAAAGTAAAAAGTATGCAAAGACCAGGAACTGAAACAATCAAAATCCAAATCCAGCCCTCAAACCATAGTTGGAAACAACTAAGATTACAAATAATCAAGATACAGAGAACATATGGCCAACCGAGTGAGCAGCTTGTTCCCAAAAGGTGGCCACTCAGCAAACCAAACCGAACCAAAAATAATAAGAACATACATAAGGTAAAACATCACAGAAACTCTGACACCAAAAACAGGCAACAGAGAACCACAACAGAACTACCGCCTTGGAACGGTCAGTAATGAATTACTGGGGGGCTTAAATCGATTTTACAGGCCCAACCTCACCCTCAGTTTCTGAAGTGGTACAAAACCTATGCATGGTGGTTTTATCTAATTAGCAATCTTTGTCGCCTGCTTTATAAAATTTACTCTATGTAAAACTTGTGTCGCTTTACAAGTTTATCGAAATGTAATATAATATGAAGAATATGTGAGTAAATAAGTATTTCTGTGATATTTGCATTCTTCAAATTTGTTATTTGTATCATTTTGAATTCCTGTGACATGAAAAGACCGAGTATGTAGTATAAGGCGCCACTCTGAAGAGCCGGGGCGTCCCCCAAACGGCGCCCTGTACTACTGAAGTACTTTCATAAGAAAAATTCTTAAACTTACCATATGTCAGGATGATCAAAAGGATGGATATACTGTATCTCTGTAAGATAAAATTATACTTTCCTATTTAAGCTAAATAACGTAGAACATAGTATTCAGGTATAGGTTCGTTTCGATGACAATTCCCATTACATTGCCTTGCGCGCGTTATATTCTTCGAAGACTGACTGCCTAATATGACGTTCCACTATCCTCCAGAGGATGAAAACTACTGTAGTCTAGAATGCGGAATTCAATGAAAGCATAAAAAACTAACCAGATCAATATACATGTATAAAAAGGTATTTCGATATAAAATTTCGTGAGAATCTTTTGTACTTGAAAAGACTTAATTTCGAGTTTATCAGTGGCAAGAGGCAACATGATGTTTTTGTTAAAAGAGTGCACCACCCTAACGTGTCACATACCTGGATCTTTTGCTATCTCCAGAGCTTCAACATTGCTTTCATCCCAGACCCGACCTGCTCTTTTCACTGTCGCACCCTGGTAAAAAAGAACCAAATTTGAAACATGGTTTAAATTTGCTTGACGGTGTAGCTGGTTTGCGTATGTGTACTGCTGAAATCAAACATTCCCTTTGGTGTATTCCTTATCTCTAAAAAGTCTATACATATACTATTTAAAATGTCATTGTCTTTATTGCAAATGATGTTAAATGCTGAGCATTATAGTGCAGATTAAAAGTTCATTCAGTGTAATTTTGAAATTATAGTTGGATGTTGTACATTTCAAAGCTGGTCATGAATATCATCAATCAAACTGCGTCTGCTGTTTTCCTTTCTTTTATATATTTCTATCCTTCAAAGATGTAACTGTTCAGACCGTATTAAAACAGTTGCCTACAGAGTGATAATGAAATCAGAATATTAAGGTAGGATTCGCATTCTAGCGAGGAACTTCTTTACATAGCATCACACAGATAATTTTGAAATGTAAAATCATTCAACGTCCTCGCCATTGTCTTATAAACATTGTATGTATTAAATGTAACAATATATACTGTTGGTGCAGATTTATTTTTGCTATACAATGTATTTTGTACATTCCGCAACATTATGGCATATGCATCAGAAACTACACGATCATTAAAATTTTGACAACTATTGATAAACAATGGAAATAAAGAAGCGGCTGGCCTGAGGTTAATTTGCTTGCATTTTTGTCTCATTTCATCCAGCTAGAGAAGACCTCGATACAGTAGCACTTTTACAGCCAGAATGTTCCGGGTTAGACTCATAAAAGTCTCCTACTTAGTATATTTTATTTTATTTATTTATTTTTTTTTTTTTTTCATTTTTTTTACAACAAGCTTCAGCTATAGATTTGCTCGAAGAAAGGGACTTATAAGCCATGCTTAGAGAGCCTTAAAACCAACCTTAAAACGGTATCAGAGAGGCATATTGCTGAATACGAGACTGTATATCGGTATGTAGGCAAATTAACGTACAAGAAAGTATTACTAACGAGACATTGCGGGGAAACTACGCATGACAGGTAAACATTTTTTTTTCAGACAGGTTTTCTGAAATATATTTGCACTGACAAAATATTTTACAGGTCTGTTTTTACAAGGATACTTGGCATATTTTGTTCTATCTGAAATCGTTTAGACACCGAATAAACACTCACCGTGTTATGCCTGTTTTTTTTTTAGAAATACGTGTAGATTTTGCATTTTTCTATTCATTCACAAGAATACTGTATGTACAGCCTTTATATTTTATAATTTTATCATTTGCAAAACTTAATCCATCAGCGAGTGGCCTACTTAGTGCTTTTTTACAACCACGGTTAAATCAAATTCCAACTTCATACGGTACAAGAATAAACAGCCATGTGTCACAGGAGGGGTCTACCTTTTCGCATTTACGACCATCTCAGCATTCCTTTTAAACATTTACCACTATCTGCGCAACAAAACACAAACCTTGAAACGACCATCGACAAAAGTCTTGTATGAAATCATACATATTTTGAAGTTTTGCATTCAGTAACGTCTTCTCCTCAATCTAGTTATGCAGTAAAACGTTATAAGACACAGTTTTGTCGAATTGCCATGACTGTACTAGTTATTAGACGGCCGAATAGCTTTCGAATATTTTATTTATCTAGGAAGGATGGGGTTGCTAGCTAAATATAAGGTTCTCAGCCACACCAGACACGTCCAGACTGACGTTTTGAAGTTATCCGCCCCCGGTCATCGCACCTAAAACTGCGTCACAACTAAACTAAATAAAACTATATCAAACCATTCGGCCGTCTTATAACTGTTACAGTCATGGCATTTCGGCAAAATTGTGTCTTGTGAAGCTTTTCTTCATATCTAGATTGAGAAGATTAAATGCAAACTTTCCAATTATGTATGATTTCTTACAAGACTTTTGTCGATTTGTGTTTGGTTGCGCAGAAAGTCGTAAATGTTTAAAAGGAATCCTGAGATGGTCGTATATGCGAAAAGTTTGACCCCTCCTGTGACAAATGGCTGTTTATTCTTGTACCGTATAAAGTTAGAATTTGATTTGCTGCTGACTCGGCTTATCACTTGTAATTTATTGTTTGTTGGGATGTCTTTGTCAATATTTCCCTTTGATGTTGAGGATAGGGCTTGGGATCTGATTCAGTCAGTTCCTGAAGTGTATTTACTCTTTAAATTAACACGGTGGGTGTATATTCAGTGTCTAAATGTTTCTAGATAAAAGGAAATATGCCCAATATTTGTAAAAAAAAAAAAAAAAAAAAAAAAAAACAGATCTGTAAAATATTTGTTAGTGCACATATATTTAAGAAAAACTATCGGAAAAAAGTTGTCTACCTGTCACGCATAGTTTCGCACAATGTCTAGTAACTAATACTTTCTTTGTACGTAAAGCCTACATACCATGATGCTTATGTTACCTCGTCCCTCAGTTTGTCTGCTACGAAGTCTGGGGTACTCTGTGGCAGTACTATAATAGCAGGAATATTCAACTGCCTTGCAGCATACGCTGCTGCCAAACCGGCATTCCCACCAGATGCACACACAATCTTCTTGCAACCACGTTCGACAGCCTACAAGCAATAGAAATATAAACAATACAGAGGGACCTTGAATGTATACTAAACTAACACCAAGACCTAATCATTCTATTCTGTTTTGGGGTGTCATACATTATACGTTTACATGCATTCTAGAAAATATATATCAAACAAAGAAGGCATAAAACCCAACTTGCTGTGGAGTTGCAAACCATGGGTTCCCACATACTGTGACTGCAAAGAAAACATGAACCTCAATCACAAAGTATCGAAGATTCTAAGGAGGGATTAATAATGATTTGGCATTACAGCAACGAACTCTGAATCAGCTGATGCTGAAGTAGGAAGCGATACAGTCATAAACCAATTAAAAGATTAGTCAGAAGTTTATTATTCACACCGGACAGAACCTACCTGGGCATACATCACTTTAAAGAGCGAGCAAAATGGGAAGGTAGGTGTAGAATTAGAAGTCGAATGTATGTATGTCTATAAGGAAAAAGACGGACATAAAAACATGTTTGTCATATAGAGATGCGCAAAGAAGACACGTTCCGGATTTTTACGCACAAGTTACTAGAAAGTACAAGGAAACAATATTTAATATAATGCAGAGAAAATGTCTGAAAAGGTGATACTGATAAAGTATGCACAGACGAACCATACAGAATAAATTTATAATATGGGCTTAAGGAAAGCAACATGAACAGGCAGAGAAATACAAATATGGCAGTGCAGACAGATTTAAAATCAAAGTAGCTCAGGAGATGACATATATAAGCTTCAAGCTTACTTTCAAATCCTGATCTATTTGTTGTATGTCTATTATGTTGTAAATTTATTCCTGAATAAAATAGTGTTTAAACCAAAGTAGGTCGAAGCTAGAGACGAATCGACAACCAAAAGTTTAGAACATATGATTTGAAGAGGAGATGCAACAGGAAGGCTTCCGCACAAGTCCTCTGAGAAAACTTCAAGAGAAGGATGTTAGATCAAGCTGACGAAGAATAATTTCAATTATTCTCCGCTGCACGAATATTGCATGGACAATCATACAAACAGGAAAGACGGACATCATGCAAACACAAAGAGGGACAGAGTATGTTGTTTCATATATCGAAGTCTTAAATAAAGTCTGGCATGTCACACATCGTGGTTATAAATTTTGTGGGTTAAAAAACAAAGATAAAAAGGAAAAATTAAAAAAAAAAAATAAACGGTAACTTTGTTTGCTTTTTTTCCTATCATTAGCTTGCGTGGGTATTTTATTTGTTCTGCTAAATATCTTATAAAGGATAGTATTTTATTTATAGACTTTTATATCAGCACTTAACATGAATAAAATACATTTATAGCTACATTTTAAATATATACTATGTCTTTTCGAAGGAAAGACAAACACTCAACTACTAAAATAGTTCATATGTATCTCTGCTCTACTGTACATTTGGTCGTGTTTACAGAGGGTTTAACGCCCCTGACTCATACACCCGTGGAACTTGTATTCGGGGTTAGCTCTCTAGTCGCCGGATAGTTCTATCACTATTTCATTAGCTTTTAGAAATATTGTTGAAAGGTTGTACAGCCCCAAACCCACATCCATCCGCCCATTCCATATATACCAAATGTTTACCTTACCTTGCTGACAAGATTTCCTATGCCTCTGATCTTGAATGATCCTGGTATCTGAAGGTTTTCTAGCTTGAGGTAGACGTCAAACCCCGCTGCTTTACTAACCGGCGTACTCTTGATGGTTGGGGTTACTATGTGAAGTGGTTTCTGGTCGCCACTAGACATTGCTTCTGTTGGAAAATGGAAAATGTGAAACCACATGTTAAAGGCGTATGAAAGATGTTTTCCCAGAAAAGCCTGCTCATATATGCGGTTCGGTCTGGACATACACAATTTCTTTTCCTTAAATGTATAAAATCCACATGTTGGCAACGCGAACCAAGCATTGTTCAGTCAGATTGCACATGTATGCAGGCTTGCATAGGTATATATTGGCAAGCGCATTTCGTGTATGATTTCAGGCATCTTTTTTTCTAAAAAAACGCTTAATTGATCTTTCGGAATGTACGCACTATTATTTGTACAACATCCAAACAGAACAGGTAATGCTCAGATACTACAGAAAAACAAGTGTGGTCCATTTTATATCTTGTTTAAAGTAGCGATGGCACGGTCCATCGGCCAGTTCATAAAAGAAAAAATCGAAAATAAAATAGCTTTAATAAATAAAATGAAACAATACACGACAGAAATGACAGAAAGATCCGGGACATGGTCGCATATTATATAGGCCAAGCCACAGTTACAAACCACTGCAAAACCGTTTTCCTCTTATCAATGAAAAAAAGATATTAACCAGTTCTCAGACTCGCCAAGGACCACGGACATAACTTTACCAAGAATGATGAAACTGAAATAATGCCAAGAGTGGATTATAATGATTCCTGAAAACATGAAAACTAAAACCAAAAGTATTGACGATCAAATGTAACTGACATGATTACATGCTTAAATCAATTTGTGTGTCGTGTCAGCTGATCGAAGAAACGCGACAGCAGCTATTCTGCATGATATAGAACAACATGTATGAAAACACTGTGAATGAGAATTTGCGAGAAAAGGTGGATGCAGTTAATCAGCGTTGACCAGCATTAACACGTTTATGTATATCTGCATCGCCAGGAAAGCCACCATAAATGGGACCGAGTAGTAGATAATTTGCAAGCATATAAGAAATAGGCATCTGTACAATCTGTCCTCAAGGATAGATCCCTTATAGCATATTATACAATAACGGTTAAATATCTGGTCAGGCCGACGGGTTTCCCAATCGTATCAAATTGCATTTGTGTATCATTTATGGCTACCGACTGTAGATTTTGTTTACACTGCCATTTTTAACAAAATTGTATGAAAATAAGCCCAATCGCCAATATCCTCGACTCGACAGCCTATTAACAGTACAATAAGAGGAACTGTGAATTCAGTGTAAACTCAAATTTGAACTTAAGGTCAAAATTTCATAAAATCACGAACCCCACATGTCCAGATATACTGATCAATGGAGTAAGCACTCTAGTGATACAAAGAACAGTTACCTGATCGTCACGCGTTGGTCAAGGTGTAATAAACAAACGTTCTATTTGTCCAAACGCAAAAACAATCTGATGTTGGTGTTGACAAAATTCTGAGAACCCACGTTGCTTTAATTGATCTGTCAAAGTCCTCGCGCTGTACCGGATGTTGGTGACCTTTTACACCGACCAATCAAGTACGGCCGATCTGGAGGTGTGTTCAGTACCTACAGAAGCTGTTCATAAGCAAAATGTCCTGTGACTGGTAGTTAGAAACAAGCTGCAGATACTCTTCCAATGTTCCTCGAAATACTACCAAATGCACCCACTTTTAAGCAAAACATACGAACTCAGTGTGTTCGGCGGTATGTGCGCGTAGTCGAGACGTAATGGGCTTGGGTGTGTCTGGTGTGCCGGTGGAGCACAGGTGAAATGGAGGCTGGGTGCGTGGTAAGGGTAGGGTAGGGTAGGGTGGGACGGGACGGGATCAGATAATATAGGGCAGACCAGGGCAGGACAAGAGGATGTAGTGCAGACAGGGCAAGTAGTGTGTTGGACAGGGCAGAAAGTCTGTAGGTTGCTGCTTTGTTATGTACATAAGCCCCCATCCCTACCTTGCCGTAGCCTACCGACAACAGCGCATTTCAGCCTTATTTTACCTGACATACTCCACCCAGGCTGATCTGACGTACCATATCTACCCTGCTGACGCCCAGTCCAGCGTTCTTTACCTATGCAACAGCCCACCCCACGTCATTCCCCCAACCTATACTACTCTTCCAGACACATGGAAAAGGTCAATGTTACTTAATTTAATCTTTTCGATAGGTTTCCTAAACAAAAAGATACGCATTCTGTCCAACCCACTGACCCTATCGTGACTTACTGACTTTGTAATTTTGGTTTAATCGTACCTTGGGATGGATGGTTGATGCATTTTACGCCCCTTTCAATAGTATTTCAGTCATATTGAGCCGGTGAAAAAAATTCGCCTCCTGCGAGACTCGGACCGTTAGCTTAGCAGGCGATTAGCTACCGGGACTCCCCGTTTTCGCATTTCGTTGAAACGTGGCTAATTTCACTGGCTTTGAGATTCGTTTAGTCAGTTTGAACGTTTTATTTGGAATTTCTGTAGTGTACTGTATCGTTTGATATTACTACAGTATATTGTTTCATTTGGGCTGCATTTGATTTTATGGCTTGCATTACTGTGCATTTCATAGAAATTTCCGTTTATAACTTTTTCTAGCCGGAAATTCCTCATATGCAACAGTACAGGCCCTGAGCAGACGCTGCGTTTTCCGATGTCTCACCTGCTCATTATTACTTGCCGAGATGTGCTACTTATATTCTAAAATAAATGAGGCGAATATGAAATCAAGAAATCATCAGGCCCGGATCCAGACTACCACGTACTTGTGGAGCTCTGGATAACTGCTGGGGCTAGGCGGTGCCGCGATATCTGTGTGTGATTGTGTTTATGTGTGTGTGTGTGGGGGGGGGGGGGGGGGGGGGGGGAGGAGGCTTGAAAATGTATGACATAATTAGGGAGCAATTTGAAGAGAATTTTTGATAATGTTTTTGTTTGAAACGTATGTTGTGATATCTTAATAGAATCGCCTCGGCGAGGCGATTCTAATGAGATGTCACAATATATATTTTAATCTAATCACGTATCTCAAACTGTCATCAGATTCCCTCTTATTATATGAAGGCTTTCATATTATACATAACACAGAGGCCCAAATGGCGGAGCTGAAGCCCGGAAGCGCTTTTCTGGATCTTGGGCTGATAATTGTGTAAAAATGAAAGAGCATCAACCTCGATGCTATACTAACACGTCAGCTCAGTACATTTTAGTTAGTTAGTTCGTTATTTATTAGTGAAGTAGTTAAGTAAGCTAGTTAAGTTAGATAAGTTAGTTAGTAAGATAATTAAGTTAGTTAGTAAGTGAAGTAGTTAAGTAAGTTAAGTAAGTAATTTAGTTAGTTAGTTAGTTAGTTAGTTAAAATTGACAGTCGAGAATATTTGCTAAACAGCGTTTAAACCCATAAAAGAGTTAATGCAACTGAGCAGTGAACTGCGTTTGGATATCATCGATTGGCTCTGCACAAATGCAACATCACCTGGTTCACAAAGTAAAATTAAAACTGTTTTTAATTGATCCATGTATTTGTCGGAAACTCATATTTCTTCCCAAAACGTGTAGCTTTGATTTTGAAACTATCACTCATGTACTATTCGCCAGTTCTGAAATTTATATAAAATATCTGTTTCTTAAATCATGAGAAACACGAGGGAAACAAGTTTTATTTTGATCTCTTATAAAGCTTCAATGCCATCTTGCTTACAAAAAAAAAGAAAAGAGAGAAAATGAAAAAAAAAAAAAACTGGAAAATGTGTTTGTAAAACACTATGCCCCCAACTATATGCCTGACCCTAACAAGGTAAGTTAAAAATATATAGGTCTGCTAATTTTTTATAGTCTATTCATCTATGAATTATCAAGGCTCCAGCAGCTATGGTTCTTGAGAAATAGAAAATCCCTACAATGTTTTATACAAATAAGTAATGGGGCAAAACTGTCAATAATGAATACAATATAACGTAATCCTCATCAAAATGATTGACACATCAAATACTATCTGTATACCAAAAATCAGGTCTCTATGTCACACGGTTCAAAAGTTGGAAAAATGCCAAAGTTAACAAAGGGGCATAATTCAGTCAAATATTTATTAAATCAGCCCAAAAGTTAATCAGGTGATCTACACCTAAGCCCCTAGCTGTATGCCAAGTATGAGCATTCTAACTCCAATGGTTCTCCCAGGATTTTGGGGACAAACTTTCATTTAATTTTTCGAAAAGGGGCATAACTCTGTAAGTACAAGGCCAACAGAAAAGAAAAAAATACCTGTCTGCTAATTATTTATGGTCTATTCACCTATGAATTATCAAGGTTCCAGCAGCTATGGTTCTTGAGATATAGACCATCCCTACAATGTTTTATACAAATAAGAAAAGGGGCATAACTCTGTCAATAATGAATATAACATAAAGTAACCATCATCAAAATGATCGACACATCAAATACCATCTGTATACCCAAAAATCAAGTCTCTAGGTAAAACGTTACAAAAGTTGGAAAAATGCCAAATTTAACAAAGGGGAATAATTAGATCAAATGTTTATGAAATCAGCCGAAAAGTTAATCAGGTGATCCACACCATAGCCCTTAGCTGTATGCCAAATATGAGCATCTTAGATCCAATGGTTCTCCCAGGATTTTGGGAACAAACTTTCATTTAATTTTTCGAAAAGGGGCATAACTCTGT
This sequence comes from Ctena decussata, assembly GCA_963989385.1. NCBI lineage: Eukaryota > Metazoa > Mollusca > Bivalvia > Lucinida > Lucinidae > Ctena > Ctena decussata. Next base: position 74,084,098 of record OZ022511.1, on the reverse strand, counting down.
AAGTGCAAGGCCGACTGACAAGAAAAAAAATATGGGTCTGCTTATTTTTCGTGCTTTATCCACCTTTTAAATATCAAATCCCCAGCAAATACTGTTCTTGTGAAACAGACCACCCATTATTATGCTTTATACAGATGAGAAAAGGGAAATAACTTTGTTAATAGTGGATGCATTGTAATACATCCAACATCAGAATGATCAGCACATCAAATACTAGTAGTTTACCAAAAATTAGGGTTCTAGGTTAAACGGTTCAAAAGTTGGGAAAATGCCAAATTCAAAAAAGGGGCATAATTCAGTCATTTTTGACGGAATTCGCCCAAAAGGTAAACAGGTGATCTACACCTTAGCCCTTAGCAATATACCAAATATGAGCATCCTAGCTCAAACGGTATTCCCAGGATTTTGGGAACAAACTTTCATGTAATTTTTCATAAAAGGGGCATAATTCTGTAAGTACATGTCAGAGAGAAAAGAAAAAAATATGGGTCTGCTTATTTTCCATGCTGTATCCACCTTCTAAATATCAAGGCCCCAGCAAATACTGTTATTGAGAAACAGACCACCCATTATTATGCTTTATACAGATGAGAAAAGGAAAATAACTCTGTTAAAAGTGGATGCATCATAACGCAACCAACATCAGAATGATCAGCACATCAAATACTAGTAGTATACTAAAAATTAGGGTTCTAGGTCAAACGGTTCAAAAGTTGGAAAAATGCCATATTCAACAAAGGGGAATAATTCAGTCATTTTTTGACAGAATTCGCCCAAAAGGTAAACAGGTGATCTACACCTTAGCCCTTAGCAATATACCAAACATGAGCATCCTAGCTCAAACGGTATTCCCAGGATTTTGGGAACAAACTTTCATGTAATTTTTCATAAAAGGGGCATAATTCTGTAAGTACATGTCAGAGAGAAAAGAAAAAAATATGGGTCTGCTTATTTTCCATGCTCTATCCACCCTTTAAATATCAAGGCCCCAGCAAATACTGTTCTTGAGAAACAGACCACCCATTATTATGCTTTATACAGATGAGAAAAGGAAAATAACGCTGTTAAAAGTGGATGCATCATAACGCAAACAACATCAGAATGATCAGCACATCAAATACTAGTAGTATACTAAAAATTAGGGTTCTAGGTCAAACGGTTCAAAAGTTGGAAAAATGCCAAATTCAACAAAGGGGAATAATTCAGTCATTTTTTGACGGAATTCGCCCAAAAGGTAATCAGGTGTCTACACCTCAGCCCTTAGCGATATACCAAATATGAGCATCCTAGCTCAAACGGTATTCCCAGAATTTTGGGAACAAACTTTCATGTAATTTTTCAAGAAAGGGGCATAATTCTGTAAGTACGTCAGACGGAAAAGAAAAAAAATATGGGTCTGCTTATTTTCCATGCTCTATCCACCTTTTAAATATCAAGGCCTCAGCAAATACTGTTCTTGAGAAACAGACCACCCATTATTATGCTTTATACAGATGAGAAAAGGGAAAAAACTCTGTTAATAGTGGATGCATTATAATGCAACCAACATCAGAATGATCAGCATATCAAATACTAGTAGCATACCAAAAATTAGGGTTCTAGGTCAAACGGTTCAAAAGTTGGAAAAATGCCAAATTCAACAAAGGGGCATAATTCAGTCATTTTTGACGGAATTCGCCCAAAAGTTAATCAAGTGATCTACACCTTAGCCCTTACGCGCGGCAATATACTAAATATGAGCATCCTAGCTCAAACGGTATTCCCAGGATTTTGGGAACAGGCGTTCATGTAATTTTTCAAAAAAGGGGCATAATTCTGTAAGTACATGTCAGACAGAAAAGAAAAAAAAATTCCATGCTGTATCCACCTTTTAAATATCAAGGCCCCAGCAAATACTGTTCTTGAGAAACAGACCACACATTATTATGCTTTATACAGATGAGAAAAGGGAAATAACCCTGTTAATAGTGGATGCATTATAATGCAACCAACATCAGAATGATCAGCATATCAAATACTAGTAGCATACCAAAAATTAGGGTTCTAGGTCAAACGGTTCAAAAGTTGGAAAAATGCCAAATTCAACAAAGGGGCATAATTCAGTCATTTTTTGACGGAATTCGCCCAAAAGTTAATCAAGTGATCTACACCTTAGCCCTTAGCAATATACTAAATATGAGCAGCCTAGCTCAAACGGTATTCCCAGGATTTTGGGAACAAGCTTTCATGTAATTTTTCAAAAAAAGGGGCATAATTCTGTAAGTACATGTCAGACAGAAAAGAAAAAAAAAATTCCATGCTGTATCCACCTTTTAAATATCAAGGCCCCAGCAAATACTGTTCTTGAGAAACAGACCACCCATTATTATGCTTCATACAGATGAGAAAAGGGAAATAACTCTGTTAAAAGTGGATGCATCATAACGCAACCAACATCAGAATGATCAGCACATCAAATACTAGTAGTATGCTAAAAATTAGGGTTCTAGGTCAAACGGTTCAAAAGTTGGAAAAATGCCATATTCAACAAAGGGGAATAATTCAGTCATTTTTTGACAGAATTCGCCCTAAAGGTAATCAGGTGATCTACACCTTAGCCCTTAGCAATATACCAAATATGAGCATCCTAGCTCAAACGGTATTCCCAGGATTTTGGGAACAAACTTTCATGTAATTTTTCAAAAAAGGGGCATAATGCTGTAAGTACATGTCGGACAGAAAAGAAAAAAAATATGGGTCTGCTTATTTTCCATGCTCTATCCACCTTTTAAATATCAAGGCCCCAGCAAATACTGTTATTGAGAAACAGACCACCCATTATTATGCTTTATACAGATGAGAAAAGGGAAATAACTCTGTTAAAAGTGGATGCATCATAACCCAACCAACATCAGAATGATCAGCACATCACATACTAGTAGTATACCAAAAATTAGGGTTCTAGGTCAAACGGTTCAAAAGTTGGAAAAATGCCAAATTCAACAAAGGGGCATAATTCAGTCATTTTTTGACGGAATTCGCCCAAAAGGTAAAAAGGTGATCTACACCTTAGCCCTTAGCAATATACCAAATATGAGCATCCTAGCTCAAACGGTTTTCACAGGATTTTGGGAACAAACTTTTGTTTATTTTTTTTTGAAAAAGGGGCATAACTCTGCAAGTACAAGGCTGATTGACAAGAAAAAAAATACGGGTCCTCTAGTTTTTGATAGTCTACCCACCTATGAAATATCAAGGCCCCAGCAGTTAGGGTTCTTGAGAAAATGAGGCGTTACAAACGGACGGACGGAAGGACGGAAGGACGGACGGACGGTCAGGCCCAAACCAATATGCCCCCTCAACTTCTTCGAAGTTGGGGGCATAAAAAAAACGTATAAAATGTTGCACCATGACAACGTCCCCACATGTGCTTGGATTAATTTGCATAAAGTGTATGTTGATGCAAGGCATATAGAAATTTTAGTTGATATGCATTAAATTTCTAAGTTTCTAACGACAGCGTAATTCATAGTCACTACAGCTAACCGCCGTAAATCACAATCAACAATTTTGTAACGATGTGTCTGAATGGAGATTGGTCAAGATATGCAATCCCGCCATCATGGCCATGCATGAATGAAAGACAGCTAAAGTAAGTTTATACCAGTAATTCTTAAATACATATGCTGTGAGCATTACATTCTTATTTGTATACATGTATTTTGAATTTTCGTTTCGTTTCAGGTTAAATCACATAATTTATCTTTTGATTAAGTCAAGTCATTCATTCGGATAAACATCGTGAGAAAAAATATGCCAGTCACAAGGTGGTGTTAGGCAAAGATGCTTTAACAGTAGAAAAGAGTAGAAAACATAACAGTAGAAAACGGTTGAGCAGACATTGTATATCAAGATCAGACTGCTTTCGATCTTTGTTTGCACTGGTTGGCTAAAGGAAAAGAATTTCATACACACTTATACATCCCAGTTCCAACTTCACACTTTACTTTTCATAATGCATACTTCATACTTCACATATCATAATTTAAACTTCACAATTCATTCTTCACAGTTCATATGTCACCCCATAAACGTTTCAATTCAAATTTACAATTCATACTTCACAATTCACAGTTCATATGTCACTCCTAAAACGTTTCACTTCAAAATTACATTTCATACTTCACAATTCACAGTTCATGCTCAACACTTCATATTGCCTGCGTCTTAGGTACAATTTCACTTTTTATAATCATAATTTCGCACTTCACATTTCAAACTTCACAGTTCATACATCACGCTTAGTACTCTATAGTTCCAACTTCACACTTTAAATTTCCTACACCACGCTTTGTAAGTCGTACTTCCAAATTCAAGCATCATATATCACTCTGCATGTTTCACGATTCAGAGTTTATACATCACATCTAAAAGTTTGGACCGTCATGAATAAAATTTGACAAATGCAGTGTGAAACAGAAAATATGATGCGTGCTGTATTGAGTGTGAAGTTGATACTGTTCGGTATGAAGTATTAAATGCGTGGAGTATAAAGTATACAAACAGCGAATCTAAAGTTTTGACGTATAAAATGTAAAGTATGACATGTTAAGTATGAAGTTGGCACTATGAGGCATGGATTACGAAGTATGGCGTGTAATGTGTAAAGTATAAACTGAGCACTACCATTGAAACATCTCCACTTCGATCCACAAACTTAACAGGCTTCTTTTTAGACTTACGTTAATGATTCCTGTACCCCAACTCCGTTATTTTCATTAATAACAAAAGTATATCTGTAAAGTAAGTATGAAGAGTGAAGTTTGAGCTTTGAAGTTTGAGGCATAAAATGTGAAGTATGGAATATGAAACGAGAAATATGAAGTGTAGGTTTTTAATACTGAAATATCAAATATGAAATGAGAGAGTTAAACTATGAAATATTAAATGTAGTATTAACTTTAAGTGTGAAGTTTCAACTGTGAAGCGGTATTTCTATATTCTTTTACTTCACAGTTCAAACTAAACGTCGAACTTCATACTTGAAACTTCAGATGCTTCACACTTCATAATTTCAACTTTAAACTTCATACTTAACAGTTTAAATTTTACACTTCACACTTCCTCTTTCATTTTTCACACCACGAAAGAAAGGTCATTATGTACGTAAAACATATGTGTTTTACTAAGAGGTCTTGGCACTCCAGCCTGCAGTCATGCATAAAGGTTATGCAGTAATAAAAAGTCACATAATTTGAAGTCCAGTTTGAACTGAGATAGATGTCACAGAATTTTACTCCAAAACAGTGGTCACAGATGAGGAAGTGGGTAGGGACAAATCTAACATTTTGTTTCTTCGGGAACTCACTTTCGGCTGTTACAATATAGCCTACCGTGCCTTGAAGAGGCCAGAAGAAACAAAATAAGATTATCTCCAACAATGTCGATTTTTGTCTTCAGTTTATTTTTTATTTTGCAACTGGACTTTTCCACATGTAAGTATGTCCATGAAACCTACAGCCAAAACATAGTGTTGACACAACGTCTTGTCAACCCAGTGCAACGTCATCGTCATGACGTTGCACTGACGTTGATGCGACGTTGTATCCGAAATAAGGTTGTGTGCCTACTTCTAAGAGCCATGTTTAAGAAAAGTTTTGGTTTTAATAGGTTTAATGCTGAAATTCAATTTAAGAAAAACACACACAAAAAAAAAAAAACGTGACACACGTATCTTATCGCATTGTGAATAGTCCGATCAGCCTGGGCATCTACGCAGCTAGACTTGCACTGGCGAAGGAATGGTATCTATACTGGGTTCAAATCATACGACTTATGCACTAGACTTGTATGGAGCGTATAAAAAAGTGTTCTGAAGTCGACTGGTATCTGCGTATCATGACTAGATTTGATCATTTCAGGAGGTTAATATTTGAATACATGGGGCATGGTATTGTCATAGTGGATCTTACATGAGAGCTCATGTATTATTGAATTTATTAATCGAGTTGGGGAAAAAATAAGATGCGAGACTATGCCGAGCATCTTTTCGGTTTTTCCCCAACGAGTTTAATAAATTCAATAAAATAGAATCACGAATGCAAGATTTTATTTATCATATGACACTAGTACTAAAATCGCACTAATGCATGGCTTTATTCCGATGCGACGTCATATGACAAAGTGAATTTTGTTCAAAGTGCAAAGACTTTTAGTTTTGCTGTTATCCATTTTCAGGTGAGTTCACATTCAGCGACGTCCATGGACCCAAACTAAATATCTTGCAGAACGGCAGATACGCCCGACGTTATGAAGGCTATTGCTGGTCCGTGGGGCTCACCAAACAGAGATTAGACGTCGGGCAAAATCTGGAATTTGCTATCGAGGAAACAGAGTCTGGCTGGGGTGTTAATCTAAACGTCGGCATAATCTGCACGTCACCTGACGATCTGCCGATGGGTGCTCTCGTCACATGTGACGCTAACGTCACGGCGTCGTTGCCAACGTCAAGGGTTTTCATCTTTGAACCGGAAACGTATTACATACCTGTAGGGGACCCGTTTACGTTTTCCGTCAGTAAAGATGGCGAGGCGTTTCTGTCTCCAAACGTAACGTCTGACAACGTCGTTTTCACTGGAGTTAACGTGACCCAGCCTTTCTGGGCAATATTCAATGTGTTTGGCAACACGAAAGCAATAAGTCTAAGGAACTAATAAAAAGAAACGGATAATGATTATAATAATAATAACGATATAACTAGTACCGTTTTATCAGGTGTTATCAGTTACTATTTACTAATTATGACTTTACAGGTGTTACTGTTTACTAATTATGACTTTACTGTGTTTACAGGGTAGGGCTGCATTTCAATGATTTATTAGCTGTTTTATAAGGACGACAAATAAATCCTTTCAAGACTGGAAGCCCGTGTTTGGGACATGTGCATACAGAGCCGACTCAGTTCAGACGCCGCTTCGGTGGCGTCTGATCATGGTCTACACTGTTTGCTTACAGGAATTTCTATGTAAATACAATAAAAGTGAAAACATTCACCAGAAGCCCCTAACACTAGAAATGAGAAGGATGGACAAGTTCACTATTAAATAAGGGTTAAACAGAATATTTGCTGGCCTGGTAGGCGAATCAGCTACTAAAGTCTTGCCTTTCCGGGTATGGTCGAGGTCTCGCAACGGTGCAGGGTAATTTTCAGTACCGGGACGTCCTATTAATTTGGCTGATATTAGGGCAGGGCCTACTGAGCTCGGACACTCGGTGTGCCAGGTGTGTGCAACTATGGTTACGTAACGCTTAGCCACTTGGGGAACGTCGTTACGAGAATTGAAACAGAACAGAACTGTGCTTGCAATGGTGCGGGTTGGGTTCTTTGAGCATTTTTCTCTCTCTCCTAAACTGTCGTACTCTTAAAGGAAATAGTTTGTTCTCTGTAAAGTAACGCCTTTTCTTACAGAGTGGCACCTAGTGCGAGGAGAAGCAAGTAAGTAATACATGTATATCAGAGTGATATCCCTTGGAGATGGAGTAGTACACTTAAATACTGGTATATCTATTGACTGACTGTTCAATAAGTATTCGTATAAATGTCAAGTTTTTTAATTATATGTTTGTTTTTTTTATTTTATTATTTATTTATTTATTTTTATTTATCTATTTTTCGAAAAACTTAAGCAGGAAATAGTCCATTAGGTGTGGTTCAGGAAAAAGGTTTGAAGACACCCATCACAGGCTCATCGCGGTCTTTGCTGACCGCACACTTATCCTAAAGCTCCATTTTTCTCGCCGTCGCCGACAGGAATAACTTGCCCAGCAGACGCACAATGTTGAATCAATATTAAATCAATATAGGAACCAAACATGTTTTATTATGCATTAACATTTGCCAGGTCCCGAGGGAGCTGTTGAAAACCAAGGCCGAAAACAGCTCCCGGGGGACATGGCAAATGTTAATGCATAAATAAAAACATGTTTGATCGCTGTTATTGCATAAGTTCAAACACAATGCTACATAAATAAGGAAAAATGTTTAGGCACTATTTTTCGATTTTTCGGTCTCATCGCCATTATACATAATTTCTATCAATATCCTGTCTCAGGCCATGGTCAGCGATCGTATTTTTTAAAAGAAAAAAAAAACACCTTTAGCAGCAGTTCACAAATCAAAATCATGTTCACTAAAGTTTTCACCCGATGTCGTGTGCACCTCCTATTACAATATCCGAATCTGTATAACTCATGCGTACAAGTCCTTTATCGATAGCTGCAAATGTAAAGTTGCAGCTTGCTTCTGCATTGATGGAGTATTGCCCTGAATCTTGCATATGAAAAGCCGCAAAGCCGTGCATCAACAGTGCGTGAATCTCCTTGTTATGCAATATCAGTGATTTTCCCTGCATTTACATATGCTAGGTCTCTCGGAAGCTGTTGAAAAGTGATAGTTTCCCTTTTGCACTAAACATTAGAAAATGCATTTTTCATAGAAAATGGTTTAACTTTAACCGTAACAGCGGAACCCTTCCCCTGCTCGGTGTATGACTAGATTAATGGCAAAAGACAAATTAAGAAGCGAAGCGGGAAAATGCCTTATGCCATGTCCGAGTAGCCAACACCCCGTTCAGTCTGCGCAGACTGATCCGACTCCTGGCTTTTCGCCAGGTAGATTTTGACAACGAATGCAAACAGAAAAGCCTCTGAGCAGACGTAGTAAGTGAACAGGTTGAATTGCTGAATTGAGTTTTCGCTGGTCGTACTGGCCCCCAGATATCTTTTTTTCACGTGAGATAGCTCAAATATAAAACTGTCACTTTTGTCTCATGTCAGATAATAACGATTCAAACATGGACTGACAGCCTAATGAAAAAAGAAAGAAAATGTATAAGTATGGGACGCCAGAGTAATCGTCCGTCAAGCGCTAGTTTCATCCGTCGAGCGCTAATATTTTATCAAAACTCTAGATTTTGGAGACTCGGGTCAAATTTCTACTCTCTGATATTTCATGTTAAGTCTCGCCATTGCAAAATCACCTTTCAAGCTTGAAAATGTCTGAGCTGAAGTTCCAAAGAAATGTATATACACTGTATGATTAAATTAAATATTTTTGCTATAAGTATAAACGTTTTCTCAATGTCTAAGGTACACCTAGCATGCTAGACATCGATGAGATAAAAGACTTTACCTTGAGATACTGAGATATGATGTCTCACAGTAAAAGTCAATTAATCTCAGTGGTGCCTGGCATGCTAGGTGGGTCTTAGGCATAAAGCTGCCAAACTGCTGCAATTGCATTGGCTACCACACTGTAAAAAATCCGTAGATTTTACGGTAGAATGCCTGGCAACCAGCTGCCAGTCCATTTCCCGTTATTTTACGGGCGCCCGTAAACATTGGCGGAATCATAACGCAAAGTAAGATAGAATAAGACAGGTAATGTTTTGGTCATATAGCCCTTCAACACTATAAAGTTATTTTCGAGTGCCGTCAGTTAGCATAACTCTACCATATCGAGATTGCTAAAAATGTTTTACAGGCAGAACGCCGTAAAAATAACGGGAAATGGACTGGCAGCTGGTTGCCAGGTATTCTACCGTAAAATCTACAGGTTTTGTTTACAGTGCAGTGTTTCTCATAGATACTGGGAGAGACACTGGTAGCCAATGAAATTGCAGGAGAGACACTGGTTGTCTCTGAGAGACACTGGTAGCCAATGGAAATGCAGGAGACACACTGATAGCCAGTGAAATTGCTGGACTTTGACTGTTCTAGATAATCAGTAGTCAAAAAGGGCAATGACAGTTGATAGATTTGTGATAATATGCCACTCGCTTCGAGCAAAAAACTACAGAAATCCACTCCAGGATGGGGTTTAACAAGTAGGGACTAATGATTTTTTTTTTGTGATTAGAGAATGAAAGCCTTATTCTGTAGTGATCATCGATTTCGGGGGCTTAGAATTTAATGATCATGTCAATAAATTCTGAAATATTCTTCTTTTTTGTGTAAAAACATGGCTTCATCTATTACTGATTAAAAGGCTAAATTTTTAATGATTAGCGATTGTTTGTACCCCCATCTGGACTCTCTTGTAATAAACATAGCCACACCCCGAGCCTAAACTACCATAACTATTCACTCTAAATGCAACATTTTACCAGGTTTAAAGAGTGGCTTAATTCGCGATAGATTTTCCTCCATTTTTACGAAGGGAAGCATCTTCTGTGGTATCCTGTTCTCTTCCCTAGACGATTGTTAAAAAATCCCGACTGTGTGCACAGCCCAAGCGAGCACGGCCCAGGTTAATTGTGTTTTCAAGGCCGTTACGAGACGAAAAAGAGCTGTTACGAAATGAAAAAGAATCAAAGTTCCCAAATGACCTGGTCACCGTGGCTAAACAAATTTGTTTAGCCACGACCAGGTCGTTTGTGAACTATGACTCTTTTTCGTTTCGTAACAGCTCTTTTTCGTTTGTTTAGCCACGATGACCCTGTTAGTGGTGTTGTGCCGTGTAGCGGCTGTAAAATGTCTCCCCGTAAATCAACGGTGCAGTTTATATTTTACTTTGATCAGTTAAGATTAGGGAATATTCTGAGAAATCGGATTAACAACTGGTTAGGATTAATATTCTGGACTGAATTTTTATCGGTCCTTGAATCGGCTGCGTGTTTGAAATTTACGAAAGTACAGTGTTTCCTCTGGCTTTCGTTGCCAGACCATTACATGGTTACTGAAGAGGCTTTGTTAGCCGAAACTACGTAGTCTGATCCACCTTATTTCTTATGAATATTTTCATTGCTCTTCAAGAAACTCATTCATAATTTTTATTTATCATATGACGTCGCATCTGAAAGTGTAATAAAGCCATGCATTAAAAACGATAATCCACTAGTGGATTAAATATGCAAATAACGTCGTAACGTTATACATTGGCGTCCATTAAAACGTCGTGTTTTCTAATGGCGAAATCGTGACGTTTTAGTGCAAATTTTGCTAATAAAATGCGATTTTAGTATCATATGATAAATAGAATCTTGCATTCGTGCTCATGTATTATTGAATTTATTAAACTCGTTGGGGAAAAATGATAAGATGCTCGGCAAAGCCTCGCATCTTATCTTTTTCCCCAACGAGTTTAATAAATTCAATAATACATGAGCACGAATGTAAGATCCTCTATTTAAAGATTCGTCCTCAACAATTGTCTTCACCTCGATATAGCCAAGCACGGTACTGAAAATTCAGTTTTGTGATGTAGGGTAGTATTAAGTTTGTAAAAAATGGCCGCACTAATATTTCTTTGGCTTTCCTACAAAATATATTAAAAGATTTGTAAGATAGTGTAGTAAACTAGGATAATACAACACTTGCGTTTTAAGAAAAACGAAAACTGAGTAACTTTTTGCTCATTTTCTCTATTTCCCCTATATACTATTAGAAAATGATAGTCATGTAAATCGGAGCAAAAATGACCGCATATAATGTAGACTTAAAAGTTTGAAAAAATATCTAAGTGCAGCTAAAACAGGCACTATATGGACCTAACACAACATTTTTCATTTTTTATTCTAGGAAGAAAATAAAAGAGAAAAAGTGTCAATGTCCTATATAATTCAATGCTACTTCAAGCTCACAGGTTTACAGGTAGGTTATACGGGGCTGAGGAAAAATGTTGCCCATGGTGTAATTTTGGAAATACGAATATATTGATGTTCTGACAAACTGACAAACTTTCAATACGCATCTGAATACTTTAGAAAGGTAGCTATATACAACACACACACACACACACACACACACACACACACACACACACACACACACACACATCGGTGAAAATTGTAGCTCATGGCTTCGGCTTCACAAACTCGCGGCCAACAGCATTCAGTCTAGCCACTGTCGTTCAGGCTTTCCATACACAGAAAAAAAATGTGGGCATGTCAACTAAAGTTAGTCACGTAAGACCATTTGAGGTGTCCATAAAGATCTTATACATATGTTATAACGCTAGTAATATACACGTCAACGCTAAATTTACGAGATCCGCTTTGACGCAACGGTGTGTAACAATGTGTCTGTGTTACTGTTTGGAAAACAGGAATTAAAGGGATTTACGGAAAAATTAAAATTTTAGTTTTTAAAGGTAAGTTGGTGTTACTTTCACTCTGTATTTATTTCGTTACCATAATTCTAAAAACTTTTTATTCTTCTCTTCTTTCGTCCAATCTCATAACGACGTTCTTCAGGATGCTCAAGGGAACGAATCCATTATTGTGCAACTCCCTGACACCGAGTCTGCCCGTGTCCCCTAAAATTCAAAGAAGAGAGATTCTGACACAGAATCACTTTTAAAAAATATGTAGTTAGAGAAACGGTCATTGGTTCAATTCTTCTAAAGGCTAGCGAAACTAACGGAGCAACTCTTTTTAAAGACATTCATGATATGAGCCACGACCCGACAAAACCAACAAAGTGGCATGTGCACCTAGCGAAGACTCAGATCGCTGTCCGCATGGAGGTAGCTTATACACTTAGCTAGCATTTAAGCGCATAGCGAAGACTCTGATCAGACTGGGTGGATGCCCAGACTGATCTGAGTCTTCACTAGACGCACATGCCACTTTGTTGGTTTTGTTGTGTCGCGACTCAATTTGTTGAGACATTAAGATCAGCCATCCACCAGACAAAGAACAAAGTCGTGCGAACAAAGAAAACAGGCCTTTAACTTTTGGTATCTGTAGTTAAACGACGAGTAGTACTAAAAATCATAAGGGTAGAAAAACAGGTATAAGTAACATATTAAATGTCGCATAAGAACGTAATTTTTATTAAATTTATGCATATATTCACAGTTTTGGAAATTCAATTCTTGTATATCTTGAAAACTAGAGCAAGTGAGCAGGGGCTTATGCATACTCGGCCAGTGCCACAGCATAAGTAAGCACAAGAATAGAATGATAACGTATTTAACGTTACTAACAGACCAAAAATAAGAAAAAAAAAAGAAAAAAATATATATACCCTTCATGCCGGGTTATAAAATATCAGATTTATCATTTTTTCAACATGCCACCCTGGCACATTTTTTTCACTCGTATAATTCGCTTTAAAGCAAAATTAAACTCATTGCAGAAGTTATTGTTAATACAGAAATAAGAAGCCCGGTCCAAATATTTAATGCCTATTTTGGTTACGTATTTGCAAGTATATATTTAGAGAAATTACAGCATATAAAACTGACAAACTTAAAATGATTAAGTGACAAAGAAGCATCATCTCCTCTTAACTGACAAGAAAAAAAGATACATGTTATTTACCGTAATACTCCTAAAATGGGACATTTTCATAGCTTACAGTAATTGACTTAAATTGTTTTGAAAATATTTTTACTAATCTGCGAAAGGGACAACAATTGCTATCGAAATGAGATGCATTCACGGATCAGACGTAGCACTCTTATCTGGGTCCACACTGTTGCCTCAAAACCGTATGTACCAGTATATAGGGATTTTATGGTAGTTCAACCGACACATTGCCCAAGGGGAAACAAGATGTCGTTATATCGTCCAATTGTCATTGTTTCTCATCGCTACAGGAAATATGCATAAATTATATTACAATACAACTAATACTAACTTTAAAAGCATATTTAATACTTTAATTTTAAAGCGCCATAAATGAAAATAGTTGAATTTGCAATTAGCGTAGATCCAGATGAGGCGGCCTAGTCCAGCTCTAGACCTGAATAACTAGTTTTTGCAGCCCAGAGCTGGGCTAAAGGCGGCCCGCCATAAGCCGCCTCCTCTGGCTACACATTGTTTGCCCTCTAATCTTGAGGTCATCGCTATGGAATCTATTTTGGACGAAACATTTTTTTTTATTATTTTGCAGACGTCAAATTTGCCGCCCAGTCTGTTCAGTCTTCGCTGTGCACTTAAAGGGTAGCTAAGGGTCTAAGCTGTCGAAGACTCTCATAATACTGGGCGTATGTCCAGGCTGATCTGACTCTTCGCTGGGCGCACATGCGACTTTGCTGGTTTTGTTGCGTCGCCACTCATGGAATGCGCGCGTACATAAAGCATGTAGAGAAAAAGTCACTATCACGTCCTCTTCGAATAGGAATATACAGGACTAGACCGAGTGCCAGGAGATGTGAATGATGACTCGTTCCCTTGAAACGTTATGAAAACTGGACAAAAAAAAGATACTTAGTCTCTTCTTCGAACAAGAGAGGACACGGGCAGACTCGGTGCCAGGAGGTGCATGATGAAAATGAGCCGCGACACGAGAAAACCAACAAAGTCACGTGCGCCACGCGAACACTCAGATCAGCCTTGGCATTCGCCCAGTCTGATCCGAGTCTTTGTCGGGCGCTTAAAGGGTCGCTAAGGGTTTAAGCTAGCTCCATGTCGACAGCAAAGACTCCAGTGAGACTGGGCGGATGCCCAGGCCGAGCTGAGTCTCCACTGGGCGCACATACCAGTTTATTAGTTTGTCGTGTCGAGGCTCATATGGAATCGTTCCCTTGACTACGGCTACCCAGGGAACAGCGCTATTCAAATTGGACAGAGAGAAAAAAAAAGGAGGATTTTATACCACCAATGAGTGATGTATGACTGAGAATCAGAAAAAAAACTGGGCCCGGTTATTCAAAACCAACGATGTCGTTAGTTAACTAGAAGTTAAGATTTCAAATCTTTTAAATCTCAAATACGCAAATATATTTGTAGAAAAAAATGTGCAGAAAAAAAAATATTTTCAACAAAAAAAATTCAGTGTATTCCGATATAAAGTCTCAAAACACTTAAGTTGACCTCTAATCGAACTGGTTCTGCTAACGATGCATAAATTACATACATATACTAAAATACAATCTCAAAAGTAACAGGATTTGACAGTAAGCAAAATGCTTATAAAGATGCTTTGAACAACTAGGCCGGGCCGCGTAGCGCAATCGTTAGGGCGCCTGACTTATAAGCCAGAGGCCCTGGATTCGATACCCGGTCCGGCCACTTACTTTCATTTCTCCTTCCACTGATTCAAGAAGGGCAGTTGTCAGTTACTGGTGAAAGTAAGTGCACTTAGTACTGGTTTACCGCTTAGGAGGTCTAAGCCTGCCCAGGAATAGTGTGGTTAGTTTTTAACTGACCGTCCCGACATGACCATAGCTGTTTAACGTGGACGTTAAACAATAACACAACACAACAACTAGGCCCAGATAAACTCGCTGTATAACATGTGACAGACGTAATGCTGGTAAATGTGACGGCTATCTATCTTCATCTGTCTATATCAAGATGTTCATAAATATCTTAGGGGTCGTGTGTATGCTGTCAGATGTCATTTGTATCAAATTGAACTCCCGAGACGTCTTCATTTTTCTCATGAATTAATACGCTAAAGTGCAAACAGCGTAGATCCAGATGTGAGCCGCCACATCTGAATCTACGCTGTTTGCCCTCTGGTTTTTAAATTCTCAGTGGACAACACATTTCTTATATTTGCGGTTGTCCGCTGTCCTCTGCTAAAAAATGGAACAGTCTAACGCAGCCCCAATGGAAGCTTAGAAGGTTATTCAGTTAGGACGGTTTTGATGGGTCGAATTCAACATTTCATAATTCATGTTTCAATGAAAACAGTTCGGCGACGTAAATGAGCCTGCCTGATTTATTTTAGTTAACATTTATTTTCTCTTATACATGTTCTTCCTTTTATAGCTACTGAAAGAAGATGTACTTTAATATGTAGGTATACCGTTGGTCTCGAAATTTCTACATTCATTAATTTTCAAAGAGTAACTACACTTCAGGAACTGACTGAATCAGATCCCAACCCCTATTCCCAACATCAAAGGGAAAGATTGACAAAGATATCCCAACAAACAATAAATTACAAGTGATAAGCCGAGTCAGCAGCTCTTTCCCAAATAGGTGGCAACTCAGCTATCTTTATTGAGACCAACAGAAGGGTTACAATAGACTAAGCAAACATTGAACAATTATTTTTACATAATTTCTATTTTTATTATAGAAGGGTTAAAATGAAAACACAATAAATTAAACAGCACCGAACATAAAACAAATGCAACCGCAACGAAAGTACCGCCTTGGGACGGTCAGTAATAACTACTGGGGGGGGGGGGGGTGTAAACCGGTTTTACTGGGCCCAAACCTTCACCCTCACCCTACGCCGCGGTGCACACAATTAGTTGGTAGTTCGGTTCGTATGGAGGTCCCCTAACTCATCAGAGGGTCATCACGGTCAACAATTAAAATCAAGAAAAGACCGTAATGAAAGCAAGGATGAGGACTCGACAGCCAAAACGTGCTGCGACACCTGGAGATCCCTGGGGCGTCTGATAGTATGGCATTTTGCATGGCAATAATACTTGCACACGGATGGTGTGTTTTATTGTATGATTACGGACCATCACTTATAGCGTAGAAAATAATTCTAGAATTGCCCATCAATTCATACCGTTTCTACTGTTTCCAGTCATGTGTTCATTGCTCCCGAAGGTGAAATCATTCTTTTTTCTTTCTTATTACTGCTGAATACATTTGCCCTACCTTGAAAAAATTCTGCACAAATCTTATTTAATGGCATGGAAAAGCAATATAAGTTAAGAGGTATAATCATATGCCCAACACACTTACTTCGAATATTTTGGTAAATGCAAATAAAGCTTTTCATGTATACGCTTATTTATTTCAGGGACAGAAGCCACTGTTGACTACGTTGACCGTTGGGCATTCAACCATGTTCAACAACAAAATACGTCAAGACAGCATTGTGAATTCCGAACTACTGACAAACAACTGAGATGATGAACTTTCAAACATTGCCTCGATTTATGAAAGGCTCTTGTGGAATACCTACAACATATAAAGCGGTTCTCGTGTTTGCAATATGTTTGTCCGCGGTGGCATTCATAGTCATGTTCGAATACACTTTTGAATACAACAGAACCAATTTGAACTTTAACGCTTCTGTACGAAGTAGCTTTGCTCCAGCAAGGCATATGAATGTGATTAGAGTTTTAACAAATACGCATCCGGAACAGAAAAAGAGCCTTTCAACACCAACAATAAAGTTAGCCAAAGATGAGAGTAAAGTCTCTATAAAAGAAACCAAACCTGCCATCAGATTTGTCAGTCCAACTACCACTGTCGGTAAAATAAATTCTAAACCAAAGTTTGCTGTAACGCTGGAGAGAGACTACATTCTGGAGAATCCACATCTATGTAGCTCAGTAGAAGACCTGTCTGTTCTTATAATAATACACACTGCACCAGCTCATTTCGACAGACGGCTAAATATAAGAAGAACATATGCAAACGCAACTTACTTCAAACCTCTAGGAACATTGAGGGTCTTGTTTCTCCTTGGCAGAGTAAAAGATCCATCAATACAAGATAAAATAGTGGAAGAATTTCAGCAGTTTGGTGATCTTCTACAAGGTGATTTTATTGATGCATACAAAAATCTTACACACAAAGGTGTGATGGCTTATAAGTGGATACAAGAAAGATGTAGAAATACTAAAGTAGTGCTCAAAGCAGATGACGACGTTATAGTGAACATGTATAAGATATTTACCGAATACCTTCCCAAGTTCCAACAAAAGTCTAAAAGTGTATTTTGCAATCATATTTGGCCAGGAACAATGCTTATAATCCGCGATAAGAAATCCAAGTGGTTTGTCAACGAAAATGAGTTCAAGGGTAAGAAGTTTTATCCCAGATACTGCAGCGGATTTTTTGTGATGATGACAAACGACATGATACCAGACATTTATAAAGCAGCTTTTGTGACGCCCTTTTTCTGGGTCGACGATGTTTATCTGTATGGTCTTGTTCCCAGTAAAGTTAAAGGAATTAGTTATTCGGGATTGAAACAAGGTTCTTTTAACCTTGGTCCTGTCGGCGCTTTAAAGTGCTATAGAAACTCTTCGAGAGTGTGTGACTACCTCGTTACAGGCGCCAGTAAACCAGAGCATGTGGCTGAAATATGGAAACATATGACAGAGCAGTACCTTCGATCAATTCCAGAGAAAACATATGAAATAATCCCAAATACAAAGAAGAATGAACATATCACAACTAAAAATAATAATAATGCAATTGTTAAAGAACTGATAAAACAAGACGAAGTAAAAGAAATGACAGAAAACGAAATAAGAAAACAAAGCATGAATGCGAAGATGCTCCCAGGAAATTCTTAACTCTTAGGAGGCAGCGAAAATGATCATTTTAAATCTGCTGAAAGGAGAGCATGGAAAAGTTAGAGTTTTTAACTTTCGAAACATTTGATATATGAGCCGCGACACGAGGAAACCAACAATGTGGTTGTGCGCCTAGCGCAGACTCAGATCAGCCTGGGCATCAGTCCCGTCTTATCAGACTCTTTGTTAAGTGCTCAAAGGGTAGCTAAGGGTCTACTCTACCTCCATGCGGATGCCCAGGCTGATCTGAGTCTGTGCTAGGCGCACAACCACATTGTTGGTTTTGTCGTGTCGCGGCTCATATGGTTTTCTGATTTTTTTTTGGTGGAAAGTTCTACTATTTCTGCTAGATCATTATTAATTAAATCAAAATCAGCTATTCCTGCCAGTCCAGTTTGAATGTTGTGAACCATTCCACTTTTATGTATTTTAACTTAACTTTATCATTTGTAATACCCTAAGCACTTACACCGGAACAGATCAGGAATGTTTCTTAGATATATTGTTGATGACAGTTTATTATAACAACAGTTTGTTAAAGCAGAGCACTATTTCTGCTATTACAATAAAATTGCTTATGATGCCGTGAGCACATCTGCATTACAAATAATTTTGTGAACACGTCTGCATTACAACTATTTTTGTCAGCACAGATTTTCTGAGTGTTAAAGAGGTTTTTGCATTTGAAATTGTTTTAACAAAGTAAATAAACATGTTATACTTAATTCTGGCAGTCTTTTTATGATGTTGATAGTTAGGAACCAACAGCTACTTTCATTTCTATCAGAGACTATTTGGCTAAGCTATACTTAACGTTCATTGTCACAGAGATTCCCCTTGCTTTGTTCCTTCTCTTCTGATCGAGACTCTTCTTTTTTCTCTTTTAAACATCTGCTATACAGACTTCTGGAAATGAGTTTATATACATATTAATCAGATACGTAGATGCGGCAGGTGTATTATAACATGTAGGTCATGCTTACTACTTATGAGCCCCAGATCATACTTCCGTTTGAGGGTTCATGCCTGTATATCTAAATATTTCAGATATGTTGTTTTTTCGATGGTTAAGGGGTTTGGATTTACGATAAAGTACTTTGACCTCTTTTACCTGTAAAATATATATGCATTACATCAATGTTAAATCCTGTAACTTAAGACACTATATTAAGAATACATATACATGTATATAATTTGTAGTTTAAACCACAGTCTACAAGTTAATGGTTTGTTGTTTTTTATTTCAATATCTGCTATATCTTTGTTCAGAGCTACTTCGGTTGTTTCTATGGACTTCTTACTGACAAGCGGATAGTGGCTGAAAACAAGCATGGTTGCCCTTGCTGTGATGAGTTTGATAAAACGATATGCTAACAATGATCTTGTCACATCCTGTTCCATTGTTCAATTTTTTTTTCACTCAGTCAGTTTAGCATATCTTAAAGGGTGTCATTAAACCACTCTACTAGTCCATTACAAGCAAGATGATATGGGATGGCCAGATCCTGACAAAGCTATAAAGTTTTCCGACTTCTTTATCAAACCATCTGTAAACTGTTTAACTTGACTGATAAGAAACTCCTATAAAATTCCAACTCTTTTCAGTGGTAGATGTTTGCTGTTTTATCTAACAGTGTGTCAACAACAGGCATACTACCTGCTGGTGATTTCCCACATGGTGTATTTGGTGGGATCTTGGATTGAATTGTGTCAGTTCCTGAGAATTTTCCTATTTACTTTTACCCTTTCGTTTGACAAAAGCCTTCCAAACAAAATATGTAAAGGCTGCCCTTTCCACAAGTCTATATCATAGATATAGCAAGAGCTGATTTGTTTTGCAGATAACATGGCGAGTTACAGGGTAGGATGTTGATATTTTTTTCTAAATTGCAGTCATTTTGATTTTGATGCAAGTTGACCAATTTTCAAGGTGAATGAGGAGTTTACCTCTTGAACCAGTAGTCATACTGGCCCAACTATCAAGGTCTGTGGAGGATATTTAAGTTCCTTAAATATCTCTTGAATGAGTGAGTAGATTTTCATCAGGATTAAAAAATACATCATTTGGACAAGCTAAAGATTTGATTTAGGTTTGCTGACCATATACACTGCTCAAATTATTTAAAGGAGCACCTAATATTTTTCCATAGATGATAGTGCAACGCATCTTCACTTTGAGGTCATTTACTTTCGATCTACAAAGACACGGAATTTCCATTTATTTTGTCAATTTTCGAAGAGGTTTGATAGCACAAGTTTTGATTCAATATTTATTCTGCCCATGTCCATGGAGAGATTTTTGTAGAATTGGAATTTTGGTAAAAATTTGTAAATTTTCAGAACAGGTGAAAAGTGTGAAAATTTCAATCAAAGTCAAAACGTTCATTTTGTCTATGAAACTAGATGTCTTATGAGGTGGCCCGTTTGAAAGGATCACTTTGAAATGAAGCTAATGAGAGTTAATAGACTTCCAGCAAAATGCCTCAATTTCAGAAGTTTCGAAAATTGGAAAATTTGATCCATGGAAATGAGCAGGCCATCATTTGTATTGAAATTCTTATTGTCTTAAACTTCTATCATTCTTCAAAATGCTGCAAAAGGATAGGTCTTCTTGCTCACTGGCGGTCAAATTTATGGGCAGTTGAACTGGGTATATATTGTAGTAATGTCGATGGGAAAATAGCTGCTGTTCCTTTACATATTTTGAGCAGTGTATATGCAGAGGCAAAAGAAATACCACTTTGTAGCCTATCAATCATGAGTCTAGGGCATTTCATTAATTCATGCATACTATGAACCTTCATGTGTGGCTAGCATGTAACAACCAAATGGCACAATTTTTGTCTGGAATTGTGAGCCTTGCAAAAACATGAACATATATGAAATGCAAAGGTAGTGGTTTGTTTAGAAGCCAAGAACTGATTAACAGCAAAATCATTATGTTCATAGAGTAATTTTGTACTTAAATAAAACTATCATGCAGAATTTTAGACCTGTGCAATGAGAAGTATTCAAAAAGTGTATTCTTTCTTTTGCCTCTGCGTATATATTCAAACACTTCTGGCCCAATATTTCTAAAAGATTAGTCTAGGAAAGGCTCTATTCCCCTGGAAATCCATAGGCTGGACATCACTCATAAGAAACAAATAAAACATCATTCTTCTAATTTATCTTATTATCATTCATGGTATTTATTGTATAACTATTTAAATTTACATATAAAGCTTAATTCATACCCGTCTGCTAAATCTCGTCTAAGTAGCACTTAAAGTGCCAGAAATGAAAATATCCCAGCTGAATTTGCAAAAAGTGTAGAGCTCATAATGAGCCATCTCATCTGGCTCTACACTGTTTGCCCTCTAGTCCTTGAATTCTCAGTATGAAACAGTTTGCACATTTTTTTGGTGGAATTTTGCAGTTGTAAATTGTATTGTATGCTTTTTTGGCACTTAGGTTAGTCTCTCTCAGTAAGAGCATACCTGTGTTATCCTGATTGGCATATGCAACTATTAAGACACAAGAAAATTATACATGTAGGCAACACTGGTAAAACCAATAATTTTCCTACATCAGTTGAATAGAAAAAGGAAATTGACCATGTTTCCAAATAGTAATGACTCCACCCAGATACTGCATGTTTACACTCTGATTTGTCTTCATTTTTCACTGCATTTATCCATAGACTCATTAATATTAATTTCATTGATTGTATATAATACAAATGTATTGTACCTGATAATAAAGGTAAGACATAAGTGTAGTCTTGATGTTCAGCAAGCCATCATACCCATTGCATGATAATTATGCTCTTTGATGACAAATACAGTAAAACCTACCTGATGTACGACACTTCGTCGAACGAGACTTTGTCTACTGAACCATTTCATCGAAAAAGCTTTTTGTCGAAGTGTCATTTTGTCGACTCTCCACTTCGTCGAAACAAGTTTCGTCGAAAAATTTTATGCATACTCACCCGACCGCCGTATTGTACCTGTTTGTCCATTTTTCGTCCTTTGATAACATACTTAGTATTGCAAATTCAATGCTATTCCGCGCAAATATTCCAAGATATGACGGTTTTCATAGTCTTGAACAATTCTATTTATCCTGGCATTTAAACTTTTAACTTTAGGTGATTGGCTTTAAGGGACTTGTCCAGCAATGAATTGCTCGATACAGTGTCAGTGTGGGCTTACTCACTATTATGTCTGTCATGAAATTCATGTTATTGCAAAACATCTCCCGAGCATTTTTAAGTTTGTCAGGAGCCAAAAAATGTTCGGCTGATGTCTTGCAATAATCATACTAAAACGACGATGCCACCCCTCCAGCAAGTTCTCGGTACGTAGATCGTCAGTTTCAGATCGATCATACAGGAAAATACCTAGGACCTCTGAGCTCCGGAAAAAAAATCGACTAAGTGTCGTATTCGACGAAAATGCATTCGACGAAGTGGCTTTTCGACGAACTGGTAATTCGACAAAAACTTTCAACAAAGTGTCGTAGTAGACGAAGTGTCGTTCGACGAAGTGTCGCGCAGCGAACCTACCTTAAAGGGTTACCTAAGGGAAACAATAGAATTGCCTGCTTAAGACAGGTGACCCCTTGATACAAATTCATTTGCACTGAATTCTGATTCAAGGTGCCCGAAAAATCTGGCCACTTTAGGCAGGTGATCCCATAACAGAGGTGATCACATACTGTGCTTCTTCTGTTCAAAGACACGCATTTTAGCCTTCCAAAATGATCCCAAAGATCTAGATCCATCTTATAAAGACAGATCAAATTTTTTGGGATTGTTATGGAAGGGAGAAACCTATATGATACCTAAATTTCATATGACTGATTTAGATGTTTGATGTCATTGTAGAGAAGGGAAAATCTGGTGTTATAGCTGAATAAAGAAAGGGAAGCAGGTTTGACTGTAAAAAAAGGTAAAGGTTTCCCATAGCCTAATAGCCATAGGGGCAGTTGGGGTCAAAGACCCACTGTATCTTGGGCACAGCTGATGAAAGGCAGAGCCCATCCCTCACCTTTCACTGCCTTATCCTTCCCTGATTTGAAAAAGGTACCCATTTACTGTGGGTTGACAGAGAGAGTTTTCCAGCCGTCGGATGGCAAAACCTTGGCATGATCTCACGACCTTCCGGTGACTCTGCACCATAACTGAGTCACTCTAACCACTCGACTACTGCGCCTCTCTTTGACTGTACATTCATCAAAATTTCAGCTTCACAATCTCCAACTGTTGCCATTGGAATGAGCCTGGTCCTTGTGTATACACAGTATACAGATCCCATCAACAAACATCCCAAGCTGACTCTACTATGAGAATGGCAGCGCACATCAGAGGACATCCTCAGTGTTTGAGCCCTGTCATGTACAGATGATTTTATGCATGCACCTAGTCACACAATGATCCTACACATGTATTTAGGCTTTTCAAAACCAGGAATGTCTGAGTTGTACTAGTGCATGCATATACTAATGTAATGAGCCAAAACTTTGGGACACCTAAAAATAAACAATAAAAGCATATTACAGTGCTTTGTTTACAGAATTGAAAATTGGGGGGTGGAACTTTGAATGTTAGTTCAAGGTACCTAAGACAATTGTATTTCATTGATACTAGTCTGTATATATGAAATCACATACCAAATATTTGATAAAAGTAAATGTTGCATTTTTTAATTCTGTTGAGTATAGTTTAGCTCAGTGCCATACACTGCTGATTATGATTAATTATTACACATAAATAGAGCATCTTACATAAGAGGTCATCTCATATGAAATGACCACAAGTGTAAAATTTTGTTTATCAAATGGCAGTTAAAAATGGAATTTTTTCTGTAATTTAATAATTATAAAAGTCTGCATAAATAATGATTTGAATAATATATAACTTTCAAAAGTACTGTATAAACATTTATCAACCAGTGTAGGGTCAACAGCAGAATCAAATACTAATCATATCTGACATACCAATCTGATATATACTTTTCAACATATTCAAATACTGATCAAACCTACATACCGATTGAATAAATATATTTTTTTAGGATATAAAAATCTGCATGATTGAAATATAACTCTTGCAAGTACTATATAAGCCATACAAAAATATGCTGTGAATCCCCCAGCCAGTCCTAATGCTGGTATCTCTGGCTCCGCATTTATAGACAGGGGTTTCTCTTCCAAAATAATCCAAAGATCTAGATCCATCTTACAAGATGGATCTAGGGGTTTCTCTTCCAAAATAATCCAAAGATCTAGATCCATCTTACAAGATGGATCTAGATTTTTTGATTGTTTAAGATGGGAAAACTGATCTTACAGCAAAATAAATATGACTGGTTGGGGTCATTATTAAAAGCAAAAACTTACCTTTCTTAAAACTGAATTAACACAGTGTCGTATTTCTTTATTGAAAGATAGGGTTCTTCTCTGCCAAAACAATCCAAAAATTTAGATCCATTTTATAAGATGGATCTAGAGTTTTGAATTGCTAGGAAGGGAAAACGATCCTTACAGTGTAAGAAATAAGGCCCAGACGGTAACTAGCCCGGGGGGCAACCTGAAATTAATTTCAACTTGTTCGCCAAGGTTTCAACTTGCCCCCCTGTATTTCATTGCAATTAAACTGTTTACATGCTGTTTTCTTCCGAAGTCACATTAGTACACACAGTTCAAAAATGCTCTCCCTTTCTAAGACACTAAGCATAGATTCATGAACTTCAGAGATAACTGACCAACAGTTTTGATCACAGCTGCCTAATCATTTTCACAGTGCTACTTTGACTGGGATTTTTTTTTTATTTTTCTCCTTCAAAACACTTGGTGGGTTTCAAACTTCTCAAGCAAAACTTCAAAAAGAGACATAAACAAAATTATGTCCCAGAATTTTGTCTCCCAGAATTATAGGTTGTCCAGGGGGCAACTTTCAAAGACTATCAGCTTGCCCCCAGCAAATTTACCCCGTGTCGGGCAAGTGGGCAATTGCTTATTTCTAACACTGCCTTATAGCAGAATTAATACAACTAGTTTGGCGGCATTACTGAAAGCAAAAATGACCCTGTCTCATACCTGAATAAACACAGTACTCTTCTTCAGATGTAAAAAAAACTCTCAAATATTTTAAGATTATCACATTTAGTACCCTGTGTTCCTTTTAAAAAAAAAAAAAATGTACATGAATTTGAATTTTGCCAAAAGCAGTTGCACCAATTTCGCCTTGAATACATATGAGCCACATCATGTGTTTTCCAACAATGTGGCATTGTTGACAAGTAAAGGCTCTGTTCAGACTGCACATAAGTGCAGTCTGATTAGAGCCTTCTCTTGTCAAGCAGTAGAGCCAGCGCTGAGGTCTCTGATTACCCTGTTTAAATGATAAGGATGATCTGAATATCACATGACAAAATTGCTACACAGTTTGAAGTCACATGACACGCCTCAAATGTTTTGTATGTATGACTGGTAATACATTATAAACCCTAACACCCTAAATACAAGCAAAAATATCCCTGAGGAAATGGAGTAGAGAAACCAGGCTAAACTGTAAAATATATGAATATTTGGCAGCAACTTGATTATGGGCTGTTGGTGGTAATGATGAATAGTGCCAAAATAAAAGTCTTCCCCAGTTCAAGGTTCAATTCGTTTGAATACAGAAATATATCAAGACTTGTGAAATCGTAAAAATAAAACTGCACCAATATGCCATTCTGGGCCCAGTTACTCAGAACTAACAACGTCATCAGTTAACAGAAATTAAATTTTTCAAACAAATTTTCACAAAAACACTGATATTTTTTGCCGAAAATGTGTGAGAAACTTTTGCAGTGCAAAACCTCCTCACAATATTTCAGCAAAATATATTACAGCATTTGTTTTTGTGAGTACTGTTTAACTTAACAAATCACTGACTAACGACTTCGTTAGCTTTGAACAACAGGGCCCTGATAGAAACACAAAAACTAGATATTGCAGATAGTACATGTTTTACCATACACTGATTACCAATTTTGCCTTTAAAATTCTGATACAATGCCTGCTATTAAATTCAAACTGTTTAATAATTAGTACAATTACAGCCAGAGCTCTAGATAAGAGGGAGTATTTGATGATAATTAAGGATAATTTTTCTTATTTCTCATCGAAACCATATATTGTGACCCCTCATCTGAACCGTCTCGTTGAGACGGTTCAGATGAGGGGTCACAATATATGTTTTTATGCAGAAATAACTGAAATTATCCCTAATTATCACCAAATACTCCCTCTTATCTAGAGCTCTGATTACAGCATTTGGTTATAGTACTCCAATTTTTAAGGATGATTACAACAAATCTTTCTCTTTTTTCTCATAATAACTTTGGTTTTCTAGAGCTTTACTGAAGGTATCCTTGGTTTAAAGTCAGAAGTCTGGCTCTCAGTGACTCCCCTACTCAGACCCCTTAGGCAGACTAGGCCAAAGCCCCCATTGGGTCCCAGGCTGGAAGAACAACTGGTGCCTGTTTAAGTATATCCAGTGTTTCTTGATCAAGCACCTTTTTATTGACAACAACTTCATACACAAACTCCGAGAACCAGTCATCAGTCATCGTCAGGTATCCTAAAAATGAAATCAAAGACATGAGTACATCACAAAGTAAGGTAGCTCTAAGCATGAAAAATAATGAGCCGCAACATGAGAAAACCAACAATGTGGTCTTGAACCAAGTGCAGACTCAGATCAACCTGTGCATCTGCAAAGTATGATTAGACCCTTCACTAAGCCCTAAAAGGGTAGCTAAGGGTCTACGCTATCTCCATGCTGACAGCAAAGACTTTGATCAGACTGAGCAAATGCCCAGGCTGATCTGAGTCTGCACTGGGTGCACAACCACTTTGCTGATTTCTTCTGTTGCAGCTCAAATCTCTCCTTTCTCATAAAGGGCAACTTTGAAACTGCAGAATTTGTTCCCTGTGGGAATATATCATTTCCTTAAAAATAAGTCTGACAGACAGATCAGATTATTTCCACCGAAAGGAAATTCTTTCCTTCAAAAATCAACAAGAGGAAACATTTATAAACATTCCCTGTCTATTCTATCTTGCTAAAATAGTGACCATCCATTTTCTCTGAGTTGAATACAATTTTCAATCATATCACTGATCTTTAATCATGAAAAAGGTGTTTTATATCGACTGAGCAGATAAGCATAATAATGACCTATCAGATTTTTCCACACTTGACCTTTGGCCTCTCTCCTCCAGTCCAACAGGAAACTAGGAGCCCCGGTAGCTCAGTGGGTTAAGCGCTGGCCTACTGATCTAGCGGTCGCGGGTTCGAGCCCCGCTGCAGGCGGAGTTCTTTCCATCGTAAACGGGGTTCCATTGCACACAGCCTTTCATTATCACAAGCCCATCGTCCTGATATGACTGAAATACTGTTGAAAAGGACGTAAAATCGCAAGTCATCCATCATCCATCCAACAGGAAACTTGGAACTTGGAACTCGCTTATCTATCAAATATTTTCTATGATAGGTAACTCCAAAGTCCTAGTGTTGACACTGTAACAAGAGTGACCTACCTTTATCACCATCTGTGTCTCCCCAGGAGTTTTGGACCCGCCATTTATCAGCTACCTGCTTACCATCTTTATCCTATAAAACATACACAGTACCATATTTCCTTTCAGCTGAAAGGGTATACACTCAGGAGAAGCAACTCTGCCATTTTCATTTTTGCCTCCCTTCTTTATTGGGGTCAACTCTTAAAGGAAAGAATTTGCTCCTCTAGGAGCAAATTCTTTCCTTAAAGAGTAGACCCCACTTTGGAATGGTTCTTCATTTCCAGAAGCAAACAGAAAGCCATAAAAGTTATTTCCCTTTGTATGAATGGCGGTAAATGTAGAAGGGTATTAACACATCTTATATGTATGAATAGAAGTGACTTAGATAGAAATAACTGCATTTTATTTTCAGACATATAACCCAATGGGAAAGAAATGAATAAGTACACAAACAAAACTTATGTGAGGGTGCGAAAGAGAAAAAGCACCTTCTGATGCATGCAGAAACTAGAGCAAGTGAGCAGGGGCTCACGTATACCCCCGGCCAGCGCCACCCCCTAATAATGCATTTAATACAAAGCTTTGAAGTGAAAGTTAATAAACAAACAAACAGGTGGACAATTTATAACAAACCCAGTGAAAGGCCTATAGACAGAAGCTAAAAGGTTCCATTTAAAATTTGCATAAGCAAAAAAACATACAAATTTAACACAAACTTTCAACACACATTTGCATGTGTGTGGCCTTGACATTAAGTCAGCAGCAGCATCCGGATGATGTCAACAAATCAGTTTCAACCTAGAAGTAAACCTAGTAGCATAATAAAAGGTTTCATTGAAGTATATCTGAACTACAAGCACAAAATATGAAATGATATAAAACTTTAAGGCAAAGAGTATACACATTTCAAAGTCTGTGACCTTGACATTCGGTCAGCAGCAGCATCCAGATAATGCAAACTAATTCCTTTCAACATAGAAGTGAACCTAGTAGCATTGCAAAAGGTTCTATTCAAGTCTATTAAAAATCTAAGCATAAAATACAACTTAACACAAAACTTTAACGCAAATGGTACACAAATTTCTAAGTCTGTGACCTTGACCTTTCATCAGCAGCAGCAGCCACATGATGCAAACTAATATGTATATATCCTGTACTAACACTAAGCACATATGAACAAGTTACAATTAAGTCTTTCAGAAAAACAGAGCAAAAGCAGAAACTTAACGCAAAACTTTAACACAGCTATTGTACAAATTTCGAAGTCTGTGACCTTGACCTTAGGCCAGCAGCAGCATCCAGATGATGCAAATTAGTCAGTTTCCATCCTCTACTAAAATAGTAAGCATCTATGAACAAGTTCCGGTTAACAGAAGCAAAATAAAAAACGCAAAACTTTAATGCAAATGTTAACTAACACACGGATGGACGGACGGACGGACGGAAAGACGGACGAACGGATGGAAAGACGAAAACTATATACCCCTCGACATGCTTCGTATGCCGGCGGTATAATAAGAACAAGAAGGGCATCTGCAATATTGTGAATTCACATTTTCTCACACTCACACGTGGAAATTATAAAATCTCATGCAAGGGAATATTACAAAATATCAGTTTCAGCAACAGAAAAAATTATAACAATTTCTGTTAATTGTTATTACATGTAAATGATCAGTAAGGCTTTGCACAAGTAATTATTAATTCCTGACTGGCTTACATAATACATGTACATGAAGATTTTTTTTTACATTTTTTTTTAACATTATCTTGCTTCTTTCAATGGAAAACAGTTTCCATGAGGAAATTCATCTCTTGCAAACTCAGAAGTTTCGTAAAATGTACCAGTAATGCCCTGGGGCATTTATTAGGATTAATACAGTAAGTAATCTCAGTATGAAATGCAAAATGACAAATACATGAAATAAACTATTTACTCCAAGATAGAAATCACTGTGTCCATTCATGTACGCCTATAAATGCGAGCTGGAGCAGTGTACGCCGAGTTAGAACACCTTCAGAAAATGCTCGCGGACGAGAGGTAAGTGTTTGCCATGTGTTTTAACGTATGACTAAGGTTTATGTCTCTCTCTTCTTGACAGTTTTCGTCTTAGGCATCATCTACAACCGCAGGTAAATTTTCAAAGCACCACCTCTTGTAATAACACGAGAAACATTGCAAATCCTTGCAAAACATGTCAAAATATTTACTACTGGTCTTAATTTGTACGAAATATATGCAAACACTGTCTTCATTTACCAAAATTACAAAATGTAATTAGAAATGACCCAATTGTGACCATCAGAGCGAAGTCACAAAATGATGATCGTAAAATTGAGAGAGCTGTTCGTATTTGTTTGTACCAGGGGTGTTGCCAAAGTGCACGCCGAGTTTAATCATTACTGACTTAAGGGTGTACCGCGAGTTGGAGTACATAAACGTTAAGCTCAAAGACTAAAGACCAAACATGCACCATGCCCTGTATTTATGAGCCTTATTTGATACAGACCTGACATAAATAACAGATTTTGTATTTGTTGTAAGGAAATCGTGTATCAGAACGCTCTGCCACTGATAGTCAGAGTCAATTATAAAGCTACATTTTGCCTTTTAAGCACAGTGATAATACGAAAAAAAAATTACATAAACTGTTCCCTGACGAAAATTTCGAAGCATCCTAGCTAAAACCAGCAAGCACCAACCATTAACGCTGACTGAGCTGCGAGTAAAAAGGTTGCGTATTACATAGTGCAGGAGCAGTCTGCCCATGGCCATAAGCTTTATACCCTTAGCCACATGCACAGGCTGATAAGTATGTTATAAGCTTCAGTCCCTATTGACACAACTCAATAAAAATATCGGTATCTAACACCTCAGCACCCCCACCCCCGCCGCCAGACCCAGTGAAGCGCCTTGTCCAGTGGATGATCTTCGCCTGTAACACAAATTGCCACAGGTTCGACTCCCACGGACGGCACATGCCCGATCCATTTTTCCAATAGACCAGAAAATACACAGCCAGAGCCAGTGTGTTCTGAGCTGAAATAGGTGGCATCAGAGTCGCGGTTGGTGATTACAGCATCAATGAACGTCGGTGGTAGCGTCCATCTGATAAAACCGGAAAAACTGTACATGTGCACGCAAAACACAACAAACACTGATTCCATGTGCCTGATATGGTTTTGTAACCAGGGACTGTGGTCTCCTTAAAACAAGAACAAATGGGCAAACAACAAACAATGTGATCACTCCTTCAAGCCCTGTAAGAAGCTCAAAGTGTAAGCGGATGCAGTTGCTACTTTAAGGGCTTTGCCTTTCTGCGCATGTCTATTCGGACACAATGTTAACACCCCTCCACATGCCTGCAACATAATTCTATCTGCGAGACCGTCTCCCAGTTAACATATTTATCTCCTGTGCAGACGTACGGACAATTACATACTACGAAACTATGCGGAGAGATGAAAAGTTTTTTCTAGGGTTGCTTTTGGATAATTGAGGGATCAGAGTGGCCCAACATGGAGTAAAGCAAAGTTAAGGTGGATCTATTCGCATATACATCTGATTTAGAAAAGCGTATAGAGTAATGCGCCTGTCAATAAAGAGCGTCTGAGAGAGATTTCAAAGCTATTTCAATCAGAAAAGAGTCGTACAAAAGAGTCAATAAATCATAGTCCTTTTCCTTAGCATAACAGTAACTTTCATTTTCTTTAGAAAATGATACTTTGATTGGGCGAATGAATACAGTTTCAGGGGAAGCAACTCTGTCATTTTCATTCCATCCTTCCTTCTAAATTTTTTAAGATAAGAATTACCCCCAAAACAGCAAGTTCTCTCCCTAAAAAGAAGAGCCCCATTTCGGATTTTTTATGAGGAAGTCACAACAGATGTTTCCCTTTGTACAATGATAAAAACTATTAAATTAGTTACAATATTCTCAATCATTCTGTTGAATTTACTACTAGAATGATTTTTCATACAAGCAATCGGACAGCCAACAACATCTGACTTTGGTATTTTAGACACTATCAGTACAGAGCAATGTCAATAAATGCTCAGCTAGACAGCTGCAACTAAATTTAGTGGAATTTTTTTAAAAAATTACAAAGAGCAGTACTTTACTCCAACTAGGCGTACACCTTTTTGACAAAAAAGCTTAAACTCGGCGTACATTGGTTCTCCAACTCGCCGTATTTTCGTTAATTATGTATTTGCAAGTCGGCATGCACTTCAAACCATTACAGCCTGCCTACAAATGATTTCTATATTCAAAGCGAACAGGTTTTGACCGATTCATCTATAACAATAGCTTTAATATATATCTGCCTAACTAATAAGGACCTATCAATCAAAAGACACAAGTATTTGTAAAGAAATACTGAATTCCTTTTCAGTAAAGGCACTCTCACTTGAAAAGATGTACTGATTTGGCTAAATATTCTGTAAAACGAACATTGCATTCACGTGAAACTATATCAGTCTGAACAGATAACAGATATACTCATACTAGTTTTTGCATTTAGATGATGAAAAACCCTGATAAATCAACTTACTTTAAAGCCATGATGACATTTCCGAGACCTGTTTTCTTCTAACTGGGCGTACACTGCTCCAACTCGCATTTATAGGCGTACACAAATGAGCACAGTGGAAATTAGCAAAAAAACAGAAATATACACATTAATTAAGCCATTCATGCCTAGTGTCCCATAAATGGGACATAGGCAAACAGAGCAGATCCAGATCAGATGCCCGCAAAATGCGGCGTCTGATCAGGATCTCCACTGTTTGCTTAAAATTCAAGCATTCTGTAAAAGAATCAAAACTGAAAATTTACCAAACACCCCTAAAATGATGAATGGACTCATCTGTTTTATTGGGTGTAGCAGAATATATTTGTCAATAATAGGTAAAGCTCACCACTAAATTAACAGCAGTAAACATCATTGCATGGGTCATTAGTGACTCGCAGTAGTTCAGCCGCTCTGCTTTGTTTAATCCCAGAGTATTCACACCAAATACCAGTTTCAAGTCTAACCTACAAATGAGAAGCAGACAAATGTACTATATGGTCAAAATACTTCGGCAACTTGATGATGCATATACATGTACCGGTATTTTTGTTTGTACATGGCCATATTTAGGTGAGATTATTTTAACAGTGGTAATCAACAGGAGTAATAAGCAGGTACTTTAAAGTTGAGCCGGGACGTAACACTACCAGCATAGTGGCATGTGTGCCCAGCAATGACACAGATCAGCCTGCCATCTGCCCAGTCACATCTGAGTCATCTCTATTAGCATGGATCTAGCTTAGACCCTTAGCTACACTTTAAGTGCAAAGGAAAGACTCTGATCAGACTGGGCAGATGCCCAGGCTGAGCTGTGTCTTCACTGGGAGCACATGCCACTATGCTGGTTTTCTCGTGTCGCAGCTCATATTATTATTTGTACACAGATATTTTCAGGTGAGATTATTATAATAGTGGTAATCAATGGGAGTAACTAGCAGATACTTTCTGGTTACAGTATTTCTGGCAATACACAGTTCCGAGCCACACCCAGAAAGTAACTCAAAAAGACGTGATAGAGTATACCTGGCCAATGCAACGACAACTTAGCACGTGACATAGTCTCACAAACAAATCGCACGTGGTCAATAGTGTACATAAGTCCGTAATTGTGGCTTGCAGTTAATGGAGGGATGTGTACCTGTTTTGAGTGTTTAAAGAAAACAAACTGACACCACGTAAATAAACTTACCCTGCTTTGCAAGAACAGAACGCATCGGAAATGCATGATGCACCAACTTCCATGTGTAGGTCATGAGGAGGCTGATTCTTCGCCATTGATAGCCAACATTTAGCAGACACTTGCATTTGTCATTTGTTTTTCCGCCATCTTTGTGTAAAGCTTGTGAGACGTAGTAACAGTAACTAAGTAGGCGGAGCTTAGCAGCTATTCTCGGAACTGTGTATCTCCCACTAAGTGACACCACCCATTTAAATGTAAAGTACAACATGGAGGTGGACTGATACAGCTTAAACCAATACATCAAAATGTGGTTGCTGACAGGCATTTTTGTTTGACTATATATTTCATGTAATACTTACGCATTAAGGTCCAAAAAGCCATTTTTACTGTCAAAGTTTTTCACCACATCACAACCAAACCAAACAGGCTGAAAGTTGAAATCAGAATAAATACAAACAAGAATTCTGCAGGATATAAGTATCTTTCGTGGATGTGAGGTGCAGACAGAAAAACCATTTTGGGACCATTCATCGACATCCCGAGGATTCCTAGTATAGAATGAATGTAACAACCTGTCATAAGGTTCATTGTTCAGTATCAGGAGGCTTGTCTTGTGATGCCGACGACTGATTCTAAGGGACGGACTTTTCTTCAGTACCTCACATCCATGACAGATGCTTTTGCTTCCATAACTTTTGATATTCAATGTTTAAGGTCTTGAAACAGGTCAAGGTTACTAAAATCAAACTGACCTGTAAAGCCCAGCCCCAGATCCAGGGGGCGGGCTTGGGACTTCAGCCCTGCCACATGGGGCACTATGTCCAATATAATGTAGAAATGTAGGTAATAAGCAGCACCTGATGATAGTTTGAGATGATAGTCCTTAAGGTTAGATTGAAAAATATGTTATGGCATCTCAATGGAATCGCCTCACCAAAGTGGTTCCAGTGAGATGCCATAACATATATTTAAAGGCAAACATGATATCATCTTGATTTTCATCAAATACTCTATTTTATCTGGAACCCTTTCTATGCATTCTAAGCCCAACCAGTTGTCCAAAGAGAGCCCCACCAGCTAGTTGTGGTCTAGATCTGGGCCTGAAGCCCTTGATACGGAAAACAAACATTTTGACAAGCAATATCTTTCACACAGTTGCAAGTAAATAAACTTGACCTTGCCAGCCAGGACATCTCATTCTAATGACCAGTTAATACCATGCCACATGGGAGTAGTTAACTATTAAAATTATGCAGCAAGTCAGACACTTAAATGACTAAATGACTGCTTAGTATAATGACTGCATTATCAAGTATGACATTATCAGGTTCATTGTCTTATATAATAAGCTTTTCAACTAAAAAAATGTGTCTTGTCTTTCCAATTTTCATAATGATCTTCTCCA
Organism: Ctena decussata; assembly: GCA_963989385.1. Classification (NCBI taxonomy): domain Eukaryota; kingdom Metazoa; phylum Mollusca; class Bivalvia; order Lucinida; family Lucinidae; genus Ctena; species Ctena decussata. The sequence goes on along the minus strand of OZ022511.1, from coordinate 74,049,172 downwards.
AGAGGCTCATGGGAACAAAACTATAACATGCACCTCCTGACACCCAGTGGAACTAGATGGTTGTCCAGGGACAACTTGTCGAGCCCACTGTTTGCTTAAGTGACCTATAAGTATGTCAAGACTAACTGCTTCACCCACTTTTTAGAAAGAAGCCAAACATTATCATGCTTATACAGCATATTTCTTTTTTTAAATTTTTTATTTAGGAAAAACGTGAAAACTAATGGCCATGACAAGCTCAATTTATGACAATTTTATCATCTGACCTTCAAGTGTAACCATGACCTTGGACAAACATGAACAAACAATTCTACTCATCAAGGAGAACAATTGTGAAAAATTATTTTGAAATCCATGCATAAACGTAGAAATAATGGCTTGAACAATCTCTACTTATGACAATGTTATCATTTGACCTTCAAGTGTGACCTTGACCTTGGTCCAAACTGAATAAATGTTTCACATGACACTTCTACTCTTCAAAGAGAACAATTGTGCCAAACTGTTTTGAAATCCATCTGTAAATGAAGAAGTAATGGCCCTGACAAGCTCTTTCTATGACCATTTTATCATTTGACCTTCAAGTGTGACCATGACCTTGGACCTACCAGAACGAATGTTTCAAATGGCGCTTCTACTCATCAAGGAGAACAACTGTGCTAAATTATTTTGAAATCCATGTATAAACCTAGCTGCAATGGCCCGGACAAGCTCAATTTATGACCATTTTATCATTTGACCTTCAAGTGTGACCTTGATCTTGAACCTACCTGAACGAATGTTTCAAATGGCACTTGCACTCATCAAGGAGAACAATTGTGCCAAATCATTTTGAAATCCATCCATAAATGTAGAAGTTATGGCCTGGAAAAATTCGGACATACATACACATGCACGAACACATGCACGCATGTACGTATGCACATACACCGTACTGAAGTTGTGACAACTCTGTCTTGCTCACCGCAAGTGGGCTCAACAAAAATTGTATTTGCTAAAGGACAGTATGCATCTTTCTAACACTACGATATAGCTACAGTATAGTTTGCAATAACCCGATAATATCTCTGACGCCTTTATATTTGGACTTAGACGTTTTACTTTTCTGCGGCCTTGTTAGCAACAATTTTTCAGTAATAATATTGTGAGATATTCATGTATGTCTAGAATCTTTGATTCTGTGAAAACTTTCTGTAACTGTGGGAAAAATATAAAAATTATCAAATAACTAACCTCATTTGATTCAGTGAGAACTTTTATGGTAATTTCTTTTAGAAAAGCGCTAGGTTTGTTGATATACAATACTGGTTTCCCTCCTGTCATGTTACCAAGGTAGTCTACGGTGTATAATTTGTCGTAGGAATTCTCTTCTCGGGGGTCATTTACAATACATACCTGGAAATATCAATTTTGTAATTACGATAACATGACTCAGCTGCAACACGACAAAACCAACAAAGTGGCATGTGCCCCCAGCAAAAACTCAAATCAGCCTTGGTATCCACCCAGTCTGACCAGTCTTCACTGTGTGCTTAAAGGGTAGGTAAGGCTATAAGCTAGCTCCATGCCGACAGCGAAACTCCATGCTGAAAGCGAAGACTCTGATCGGAATGGGCGGATGCCCAGACTGATCTGAATCTTCACTGGGCTCACATGCCACTTTGTTGGTTTTGTCATGTTGCGGCTCAATTTTACTTTTGACTCAACAAACCGAATCAGAAGCCTTATAAATTGTAAACAGTGCAGATCCTGATGAAGTGGAACATCCTCATAGTTCACAATCATGCTTATATTCAACTCCCTTTTTATCCAAGTACATGTACCTGCCCCTTGCTCTCCTGGTTTGTATACTGTACTCCTGTCACTTTCCCAAACAAAAACACTGATGCTAATATTACAGTATGAACAGATTAACACCATATATACTGTTCACAGAAAGTAGGGGATATCAATATTAAAAATTGTAGAAATTAGAAAAAACTATCAAATCCATCTGAAACAGCAAGACTTTTTAGTGTCCATCAGATAAATATTCAATAAGACATTTTGCATTACAATATGTTTGGTATATCCTGTCACATGCTTTGCATGCAATTCGTTTTAGACAGGGCCGACACCCAAATTTCACATGAATCTGGTATGGCAACAGACCCTTTTCAGATTACAAAATTTAAACAGAAAAACTCGTTGTGATTCATTTAATAAGCTAAAAATTGGTTTTTACACACTGTATCATCAAAATAACAAGACCTGTCCGTGTAGAGGATAGCTCGCCTGCAGTGCCTTGCCCATCACATAAAAAACTTTGATGTAAAACTTTAAAGTGTAAGGCAAACGCCTACGCAGACACCGACGTCCAAGTGACAACAATAGCTCTCTGTACTTTGTACAGACGAGCTAAAAAGTGCACGGCATAAACGTCTAAATTTTTTGGTGACTTGATGTACCTGCAAGATTTTTGCTTTCTGATTTTCTTCTCAAAATGACAGTTTTGAAGAAGAAGAAAAACTTTTAGCATACAAAACTTAGAAATGCACTGAAAGGTTAGCTTAGTTGAAAAATTTGAATGAACTTTTGTTCGAATTTGCCACATTTTATTCCGGACCTCCTGTCTGAAACAAATTGTATACAGATCACATGAGAGGATAATTTGTCCAAACTTTCATGAAAAGTGTCTAAACAGATATGTATCTTATTGACACTTAACGTTTTATATAGATATCACTTTTTTTGTAGATGCTACAATTTTCTAAAGCTTAACATCCCCTACTTTTTGTGAACAGTATATGTACCGATTAATTTCAGTTCCCTAAATCCAAGACAAGTTTGCTTGTCAAATAAAGAACATCAGGGCCCGGTTGTTCAAAACTAATGACGTCGTTAGTTAACGTGACGTTAAAATTTCAAATATTTAAATTTCAAATACACAGATCTTTTTTGTTGAAAAAATGTGAGCAGCTTTTGCATTGCAAAAGCTTCTCACATGTTTTCAACAAAAAATATCAGTTTATTTGGTTATAAAGTCATAAAACACTTAACGAGTTGACTTCTTAACGAGCTTGTTAGGCTAACGATGCTTCGAACAACTGGGCCCTGATGAACAGCAAAAGTACAGACCTTAACCAGACTGTTCCTAAGAGCAGTCTGAAGTAGGATCAAAATATAAAACCATGTCTATAGGCATGTCTGTCCCATTTTATAGGGTTTTTAAAGTATATACTGCTAACTAATTGCCATAGCACATTATAATTCCACTGTGTTTTGAAATAATGACAAATGCTGTAATGAATAAATTGTGTCATAAATAATTAAAACAGCAGTAAGCAGGATTGTGATAGCCTGAAAATGATTTATGTCTCTCACATTCCATAGATCCTCTATACCCTATCAATCCTATTAAATGCCCCGGGGGGCATTGCATTTTGCAAAGGAGGGTCGCTATTTAGAGCCCAAAATACATGTACCAAAAACCAATATAAAGGTCATGGGTATGCTTTCAGAGGAAGCAACTCTGCTATTTTTGCCTCCAGTCTCAGTAGGGCTCGACTCCTAAAGAAAAGAGTTCTTTCATTTAAGAGTAGAGAAGCAAACAGGAATTCATGCAAGTTAATAAAACATTATTTTTGAACTAGAAATGTTTTTCAGAGAAAAACAGATGTCCCCCCACCAGCCGATTACCCATCCCCTCTATTCCACCAAAGTGTGTTCCCACCCACTCATTTTTTGTCCTAACACTCTGCTATGTTGGTATAATCTATCAAGTTTTGTCTAAAGATATCAATACAATTAAGAGCATTTAAAACTCTTCTGTGATCTTCAAAATGAGTCAAGATCACCAAAATCTTTTAATTCTGCTTTCATCATATATATTCATAAAAGTCTGGTTTTATTCCACCCACTGGTTCAAGTAATATATTCCTCGTGAAAACTATTATGCCGGGTGGGAATGAAGGCAACATTCAAGGGATACCGTATGCTACCTAATTAGCGCACATGCCTCTATAAGCGCACGCCGTGGCAATTTGTGAGGCATAGGACTATTAATGCACATATTTTTACTGGTTTATCCCTTTGCTTTCTCGTTTACAAGAGCTGAAAATGCAATAGAATATTAAAGTTTTTACTTCTAAATCTTCTCTATCCTTCTACATGTATATCCATATGAATTTAAAGGTTAAGCATCAGAGAAAAGCTGCTTATAAGCAGCTTTTCTCTGATGCTTTACCTTTAAATTCGTTCCCTTCTATATATAATAACCTATTAAAATGTGCGCTTATATGAAAGAAAGTTTACTACAAGTATTTGCCGCCATTTTGAAAAAGTTAACCGCACAGGGCGCTAATAAGGTCGATTACGGTATATCAATTTTCCTGAAATTGTCACGTATTAAGTCCTCCTGTCACCTTGAAAATGAGGGTAAGGTCATCAAAATCTAATAAGCTCATACAGCTTGTCTAAATGAAATGCCTGTGCAAGTTTGGAAAAAATCCATCCATTGGTTCCAAAGATATCTTACATACAAGACTATGACCTTGAAAAAAGGGTCAAGGTAACCAACAAGACCTGTCCGCATACAGGATAGCTCGCCTGCAGCACATTGCCCATCACATAATAAAACTTTAACCAAAACATCCAATCCGGACGCCAACCCCAACGCGGACGCGGACGCTGACGCCAGGGTGATAACATTAGCTCTTCCTGAACTTTCGTTCAGGCGAGCTAAAAACTAATCAGGTCTTAAACCTGTCACAGTGATATATCCATGCAAGTCTGATGCACTTCCACCCATTGGTTTAGGAGATATTGTGCATGCAACAAATTTTCACGCCATTTAAGTCCACATGTAACCTTGAAAATGAGGTCAAGGCCACCAAAACCAAATCAGCTCTTAAGCTTGTCCCAATGATATATCCATGCAAGTTTGGTGGAATTCCATCGATTGGTTCAAGAGATATCGTGCATACAAGAGTGTGACGCCGACGCCCGGGAACCGCACTGAAAACAATGTCCCCCCTCACCTTTGGTGGGGGGACATAAAAAGAGGCAGGGGCATTTATTAGAGAAGGGGTGTTTATTACAGCAGGGGTGTTTATAAGGATTAATACGGTAAGTGTTGTCATACAAATTAGATACTAAATCCTAAGTTTCAGGTGCCAGTAAATCATATAAAAGACTCGTGAGCCGCAACACAAGAAAACCAACAATATAGCATGTGAGCCCAGTGCAGACTCAGATCAACCTGGGCATCTGCCCAGACTGCTCAGAGCCTTTGCTTTGCTCTTAAAGGGTAGGTAAGGGTCTAAATTAGCTCCATGCAACAGTGAAGACTGATCAGACCAGGCTGATGCCCAGACTGATCTGAGTCTTCGCTAGGCACACATGCCACTTTGTTGGTTTTTGTCGTGTTGTGGCTCATGTAAGTTATACCAGTACTGCACAGTACCCTAAGCCCTCTGCAGGTGCCTATCTGGTTAAGTAAGACTAAGTGATTCATTTAGTATTATTGTCTACACCCATGGACGTAGACAATCTAGTAATTGCTTTTGACATGGAAAGTACCAACAATGCAGTTTGACCTTTATGCAACTGTTTGCATATGTGGCATGAGCACTATTCACATAGGTGTGCAGTTGTCAGTTACTGGCGAAAGTATGTGCACTTAGTACTGGTTAACCGCTTAGGAGGTCTAAGCCTGCCCAGCAATAGTGTGGTTAGGTTAACTGACTGTCCCGACATGACCTTAGTTGTTTACCGTGGACGTTAAGCATCAAATCAACCAACCAACCAACATAGGTGTTGTGAGTGGTCATAAGCTGTTCGCATATATGGGTGTAAATCCTTGTGAACATTAGGATTCTGTCTGGTATGAAGAAAGTATCAAAATTGTCTACATTATTCAGTTAGTGAGCATTAAAATATTCAAATAAAAGGTCATTTACTCAAAACGGCCTTCATCTAATGGCATCACTGTACTGAGTTCATTGCAATTATACTGCTCACAAAATATAGGAGATATTTTGACACAAATGCTTATAATAATGGCTATGTTAGAGAGATACAGAAAAATGAGCCATGACACCACAAAACCAAGAAAGTGGAATACGCGCTATGTTAAGACTCAGAGCAGCCTAGGCATCACTATGAATATTTGTTTTATTATGTATAACAGTTTAATGTTCATCTGATTATTTTTCTTAATTCTACTGCTTTAAAAGTCTTAATATTCCTTACTCTTTGTGGGACATATAATGTGCTTCTATTAGTGAGATTACATTCTAATATCCCCAAAAGGGAACTTTACATCTTTATTTTGTGCCATCCATCTCTGTGCTAATAAAATATTTCAGTTATCTATTAAGCTTACTCTATTAAATCTTGTGGGTGTCAGCCCTTAACACTTTAAGCACTGGTGACTATAATAGCTGCATGAAGTTGCAAGCAGTGCAGATCCTGATGAGCAGTTCATAATGAGCCGCCTAATCTAGATCTACACTATTTGCCTTCTAGTCTTTGAATTCTTGATATGATACAGCTTGGATGAAACATTTTTGAAATTTTTGCAGACATAAATTTTGTCGTAAATTTTGTCGTCTGCTTTTTGGTGCTTAAAGGTTAAGGCAATTGTGTTGTCTCCTTGAGACAGGAAGATGTTAGAGAAAGAGAGGGCAGAAAAGCCCAAAAGAAAATAATTGTAGTTCTACAGCAGGCCCTTACCCTACCGTATCTAAAACCAATATTAGTAGGCACCTCAGTGCATAAGCATCACAGCCCCTTTTGCTCCTTGTTACCCCAGCTCCTGGCACAGCAACTTGATGTGTTACCAAGAGTCAGAAAAATATTACTGAAGTCCTGATATGCATTTTTTTCACTCTATTTGTGAAATTATGATATTTAGTGATATCATATTATCTTGTTTCATTGCCTAGTCCTCCTTTTTTCTCCACATACTATATTAATCCTAATAAATGCCTCTGCTCTTATAAACACCCCCTGACTCTTTCCCAAACCCATTGTTATACTAACTTAAATTTTACAGAGGGGCACAGTACGAATTACCGGTTCCTTCTTTCAAGGACACAGCTCTTCAAATGGGGTCCACTCCTCAAGAAAAGTGTGAGTGTGTTATTGTTTAACGTCCACGGTAAACAGCTATGGTCATGTCGGGTCTGTCAGTTAACCTAACCACGAGCCGTATTCATAAAGCCACTTAAGTCGTTGCCATGCGGTTGCTAAGGCTAAATATCTATAAAGGAGATTCCCTACAACTATGAAATTTGGTCTGGAGGAACAGTCTTTGTAAGACTGTTCCTCCAGAGCAAATTTCATAGTTGTAGGGAATCTCCTTCAAAGAAATTTAGCCTTAGCAACAGCATAGCAACGACTTAAGTCATTTTATGAATACAGCCCCACACTATCATTCCTAGGCAGGCTTTGACCTCCTAAGCGGTTAAACTTACTTTCACCAGTAACTGACATCTGCACTTCTTGAATCAGCGGAAGGGAAATTGAAAGTAAGTGGCCAGACCGGGTATCGAACCCAGGACCTCTGGCTTACAAGTCAGGTGCCCTACCAACTGCGCTACATGGCCCGGCAAGAAAAGAATTTGCTCCTACAGGAGCAAATTCTTTCCTTGAAGAGATGTCCCCTTTAGAGAAGGAAGGTGAAAAAGGGAAAATAGTAGAACGTTCCTTCTGAAAGTATATACATTCATCGTAATGCTGTTTATTACAAATACTTTAGCAGTGACTACTCTTGGAGCCCTAAATAACACCCCCTTTTTTCTTAAATTGCAACCCCCCCCCCCCCCCCCTCCCCCAGGGCATTTAACATGATTAATACTGTATACTCTGTAATCATTTGCAATGATATAAACCTAACATGATTGTTTGAAACAATGTTAGCAATGCATCATCACACTGAAATTATGCCATCAAACAAAATTAACATACTATCATTAGCACAGCACAAGTTGTATAGCTTAGCGAAACTTCTCAAATACTGTGTTTCTTTGTTAAGTTTTTCTTGAAATCAAACTTTCACAAATATTTAAATGATCATGGTGCACACTGTTTGCCATTTCTGCAATCATTCCGAAATACTACCATATAACAAGAGGCCCAAATGGGCCTGATATCGCTCACCTGGCATTCGTGCAACGGGACCATTCTGATACAAAATTGGTCCAATTCCAGAGATTTTCTCAATTTCACATTTTGCTACTTTTAGTAACAGAGGCCAACTTGTCTGGTCTTTATATATTTACTTTTGAAACATCTCAGGGCAAGAATCATTTTGCCACAAATTTCATCAAAATCCATTCAGGGGTTACTGAGATATTGTCAGTTTCATGTTTTGTGCTTTTTTTAGTAACGGCAGATGGCGGCCATCTTAGAATGCCAAAATGCAAAAAATTGAAAAGCTTTCATGCAAGGACCATTTAGACACAAAACTGGTCCACTTCCATTGTAATTTTCTAATTTTCAAATTTTGCTATTTTAAGTAACAGAGGCCAACTTGACGGGTCAATATTTGTTAATTTGTGAAACACGTCAAAGCAAGAATCATTTTGCCACAAATTTCGTCTCAATCGCTTCAGCGGTTAATGAGATGTTGTCATTTTCATGCTTTGTGCTATTTTTAGTAACGGCAGATGGTGGCCATCTTGGAATGCCAAAATGCACAAAATCGAAAAAGCTTAATGAAAGGACCATTCTGACAGAAAATTAGTCCAGTTCCACTGAGATTTTCTTATTTTCACATTTTTCTATTTTTAGTAACAAAAGCCATTATGACTTGTCTATATTTAGTTACTTTTGAAATATCTGAATGCAAAAATCATTTTGACACAAATTTCGTCAAAATCTATTCATCGGTTACTGAGATATTGTCATTTTCATGTTTTGTGCTATTTTTAGTAATGGCAGATGGTGGCCATCTTGGAATGCCAAATTGCAATTAATCGAAATGGCTTCATGTAAGGAACATTCTGACACAAAATAGGTCCAATTTCATTCAAGGGTTCTTGAGTAATTGTCATTTTATGTTTGTGCTATTTTTAGTAACGGCAGATGTCCGCCATATTGGAAGGCCAAATTGCAATTAATCGAAACGGCTTCATGCAAGGAACATTCTGACACAAAATTGGTCGAATTCCATTCAAGGGTTCTTGAGTAATTGTAATTTTTATGTCTGTGCTATTTTAAGTAACGGCAGATGTCTGCCATCTTGGAAAGCCAAATTGCAATTAATCGTAATGGCTTCATGCAAGAAACATTTTGACACAAAATTGGTCGAATTCCATTCAAGGGTTCTTGAGTAATTGTCATTTTTATGTTTGTTCTATTTTTAGTAACGGCCCCCATGGTGGCCATCTTGGATAGTCAACTGGCACAAAATTGAAATAATTCCTTTCAAGGACCATTTCTGACCAAATCTGACCACAATCGATTGCATTTTCTTGAGAAACTGACATTTGAGCAAAATCGGTCTTGTAAACGCTAAGTAGGTCACTGTGACCTAATTCCGCTATAGATTGTTTTCATTTTTACAATTTTTAATCCCAAGGTCCCATTAATGTTCCACGCAAACTTTTGGCCAAATATACCAAACGGTTCTAGAAAAGAAGTTGACTTTGTTATTTTTGCTATTCTTAGTATCGGCGGCCATCTTGGATTCTTCACCTGACCCAATTTTACAATTTTGAAACCCTACAGTGTGGTCATGCTCCATGTGAAATTTGAGACCCATGGGTGCAGTGGGTTTAGAGAAGAAGTTGTTTGAAGTCGTTTTTTGACATTGGCAAATGAGCAAAATTACACTCGTAAACAGAAAGTAGGTCACTGTGACAAAACTCCGCTACAGATTTTTTTCATTTTTATAATTTTGAATACCAAGGTTTCATTAATGTTCCATGCCAAAATTCAGACAAATATACCCAGTGGTTCTGGAGAAGAAGTTTATTTTGTTGTTTTTACTATTTTTAGTAACGGCGGCCATCTTGGATTTTCCACCTGACCCAATTTTACAATTCTGAGACCCTGGAGTCAGGTCATGCTCCATGTGAAATTTGAGAACCATGGGACTAGTAGTTTATACAGAAGAAGATGTTTGAATATTTGTTTTTAGGTGTTGACGGACACATTTCGGGACGACGCACCACGCACCACGCACGACGCACGACGGACGCATTGGTATGACAATAGCTCACTATGGCCCTTCGGGCCAGGTGAGCTATTAAAATTAACTTGTTGAAATTCTTCACACTAAAATCAACTACAGTTAACTCTCCATATCTCGAACACTGATATCTCAAAGTACCTCTTCTTTCAAAAAAAAGTTTGTATATATTCCCTACTTGTCAAATTTTTTGGCAACACAGAATTTTTGACACAGTGCCATTTGCATATAGAACAAGAATTGTTAGAAGACAATAAAGTGTTACTTACAGGAGCTCAAGTGATTTTAACAAGCCCAAGTTTAATATGGACAATACCGGCCAAGTGAAATAAAATCAACTGCAGTGTCAGAATAAACAGTTCTCTTAAGGTCAAGAATACGTAAATGACTGGCGCAATTAATTATGTGCGTCGCGAAGGACGTTACGTCACGAAATACTTCCTAGTCAGTGTAATTTTCAATATGGCGGCCCCATCGGACATCCAATAATAACGTCAAACATGGGGAAAACGGAGTTGTTGTCATTGTTTATTCAAGCCTTTGGCTGATATTGCAATCTTCTTTTTTTCCCTGTATGTTTGAAGTTATTTATCAACATAAGTGTATTCATACAAAATTAATGAGAGAGAGAGAGAGAGAGAGAGAGAGAGAGACTGACAGACAGACAGAGTTTCATGTGTGTAACAATTTAGGGCTGGCCGGTTACATGTTCCCTCCCTGCTTTCAAGGCTCACAGGACTTTTCAGACGCACATATGAAAGGCGGAGCCCATCTTTCTCCTTTCGCTGCGTCATCCTTTCCTAATTTGAAAAAGCTACCTATTTACTGCTGGCTTGACAAAGAGACTTTTCCAGTCGCTAGTGGCCGACTCCGGATTCGAACCCGCAACCGTCTGCGTCATAACCGAACGTCCGCGGCGCCGGTGGGATTGCGCATCCGAAATAATTAATAAACCAAGGAAATGTATGCCAGATGATTTTAGAGCGTTATGAGATCGGAATGTAATATTTATTATCATGCCGATTTTTGCGATTTTGATACACATATGATCACATATCCTTTCTGGACATCGAAAATTTTGTTTTGATTACAAAATAAGAATGATACAATATTTCTTCCACTTGTTGTATGCCGTTGCCAAAGATATAGCGGACCTCTTACTCACACCGCCCCTACGGCCACTACGCTACAAGAAGTCTTTATCTTTACCTATCCCACCGACGGTGGATTTGGAAACTGACCTTGTAACTAATCATCATCTCGATATGACTGAAATACTTCCAAAGGTCAATTTTATCTGACTACCATGAGCCACACCGAAAGAACACGAGTCGTCAGTAATTATGATACATGCACATAGATCAGCCTGCACATACGCACAGACTGATAAATCTCTTCGCTGTTCCTCACGGAATGATTGTACCAGAGGACAACAAAGGCTCTGGTCAGGTTGGGCGGGTGCGCACACTGAACAGAGCTTCCGCTGACCGTATATGCCCCAAAAAACCAATTTTATCAATTTTGTGAATTAGGGTAACGAAGTTTTTTTTTATGTGCGGCTTAGTCGTGTCGGCTGCATATCGTCACCAGATATTGCCAGGGTCACTGACGATGCTTTATTAGCCGAAACTGCCGGGTCGGGTAGCGCAATCGGTAGGGCACCTGACTCGTAAGTCAGAGGTCCTGGGTTCGAATCCCGGTCTGGCCACATACTTTCGTTTCTCCTTCCGCTGATTCAAGAAGGACAGTTGTCAGTTACTGGCGAAAGTATGTGCACTTAGTACTGGTTAACCGCTTAGGAGGTCTAAGCCTGCCCAGGAATAGTGTGGTTAGGTTAACTGACCGTCCCGACATGACCTTAGTTGTTTACCGTGGACGTTAAGCATCAAATCAACCAACCAAATTAGCCGAAACTACGTAGTCAAGCCCATGTTCCCACATCTGTATGTATTCTCTGCTCTTGGAGGAACTTTTTAAGATTTTAGTATTACTGTTAGAAGTATGCTTGCATTTTCTACTAATTATTGTCTAAGAGAGTCTGAAAAATAAATTCTTTCACCAAAGCCTCGTTCACGCCACCAAAGTTTCTTTGTCACAGAATCTTTAACAAAGAAAGTTTGCCAAACATTTTGCGTTAAAACGGAGCAAATTATTTGTTAAAGAAAATTGTGGCATGGAATCTTTGTCAAATAAACTTTGGCAAGTAAATATTTGCTGCTGTGTTCACACGATCGAACATTATTCGTTAAGGTTACCTGGACAAATAAACTTTGCCCGTGTGAACGGCCCACCATGCTACCTTTTCTTTGTTAAATATACTTTGTTCAAAATCAAACTGATTTGATTATGAGCAAAGAGATGGACGGACGCTCGGCGCCCCGTTACTGCGGCTATGGATTCGTTCCGCTGAGGTGCGGGGACAACGTCGATATGAGAATTGAAATACTACTACTGTTATGAGCAAAGTTTTCTGTGCTTATCTCCATAGCTAGTTTCTTTGTTACATATCCTATGGCAAATTTTCTGTTCACACAGACAAATTTTGTTTGTCATAAAAACTTTACCATATAAATTTGGCAATGAAAATGTTACATATTTTTTCATTCACACGAGCAAATTTTACTTTTCCAATGTGAACGAAACTTATGGCATTCATCATGAGAACTCTGTTAGTCCTCATCTTTCCGTATTCTCATAACGCTCTTAGCATGTCTTATTACGTCGCCAGTAAACGACTGCAACGTCGCTTATAAATGACGTCGCGGAATGGCGTAAATTTATATGTACCCATGTTTGCTTAGCAAGCGCTACTTGAAAAACGAACTCGGTAGTCAAGGACTTTTCTTACCTTATTTTAATCGACAGATACTGTGACATAAATATCAGTTTTTGAAAAAAAATCTATGTACCGGTAAAGAAGCTGTGTACGTTTAAATTTTAAAATCTGTGTTTTTTCATCGCATTCCCATTGCCGTCAATGGAAACGGCCTCAAATTTTCATGTTTTTCAATCTGATCTAGCGACTTAACGAACTCGGTGACCTATCTTTTTTATGGCACAATTTGATATAACACATGAAAATGCACCTCTGTGCAAAATTTAAAAAAATTCTATGTATGTGCCATTTACGTATTCTTGACCTTAAGAATAATTCGAACCTGTAAAATATTGCCAGAGATATGACAGTATTAGGTAATAGTGACCTAGAAGTGACATGAGGTCAATCACTGTATCTGATGACGTACCATTATACCCAATATAATACAAGTCATTGAAATAGTATTAGAGACATCTGGAAAATCACTTGACCATGAAGTAAAAGTCAAACTGACTAAAATTAGTATGAGGTCACTCATAGTGTCAGCCCACTGCATTAACCCAAGTATGATACAAATCCATAAAGAACTGTTAAGAGATATTGACTAAAATCACTGAACCATGAAATATAGGTCAAACTGACCTACAAATAGTATAAGGTAACTCATAGTATATCAGTTCAAACCTATGCAATTCCATGTAAAAGTGTTAGATTTATGATGTTAAGTCACTGGACCATGAAACATAGGTCACACTATATAATGCAAATCCATGAAATAGTGTTAGAAATATGAGACAAAATCACTGGACCATAAAATCTAGGTCACACTGACCTTCAACTAATATGAGATCATTCATAGTGTCAGTCCAAAAGTTAACCCAAGTACAATGCAAATCCATAAAATAAAGATAAAAATATGAGGCAAAATCACTGGACCGTGAAATATAGGTCACTCTGACCTACAATCAGTATGATGTAACTCACGGTTTTAGCCCAAACCATTAACCAAAGTATACGGTAAATCAAATGGAATAGTGTTAGAAATATGAGGCAAAATCACTGTAACATGAAATATAGGTCACTGTGACCTACTGTTAGTTTGACTGCCATAACATAATATATCTTGTTTTTAAAACGGGCATATAAATACTTCTTTCAAGACTCATTCTGATTAAATATGAGGAAAATCCATTCAGCTATTTTCATTTTTTTTGCATAGAGTAAAATTTGGACTCGTGAACCAACTAGAAAATTGTGTCTGTAAGACACTAATGATGCCCCCGTGCAGCGCCTGTCACATGGTATGTATATATCCATAAAGCACCTACAAAGAATCCAATGAAAACATAACCTGCCATGAAAAAAACTGCCCAAAATGACTAAATTAAAAAGGCTGTGATTCTGTCAAAATTAATTCTAGACCTATCAATATGCCTCATCATATCTTCAAATATGTCCACCATATGTAGACAACGTTTGAAAAAGATCCATTGAAAACTGTGGAGCAAGTTGATAACACAAAATCCATACCCTACAATGCAAAATTTGCCTAGAATGACTATGTTCAAAAGGCCATAATTCTGTCAAAATTAATTCTAGTGCCATCAAAAACCCACATGCACATCTTCAATACATTCACAGCATGTATGCAAAGTTTGAAAAAGATCCATTGAAAACTGTGAGAGGAGTTGATTACACAAACTCTATACCCTACAATGCCAAAATTTGCCTAAAATGACTAAGTTCAAAAGGCCGTAATTCTGTCAAAATTAATTCTAGGTCCAACAAAAATCCACATGCACATCTTCAATATGTCCACAACATGTATGCAAGGTTTGAAAAAGATCCACTGAAAACTGTGGGAGGAATTGATTACACAAACTCTATACCCTACAATGCCAAAATTTGCCTAAAATGACTAAGTTCAAAAGGCCGTAATTCTGTCAAAATTAATTCTAGGTCCAACAAAAATCCACATGCACATCTTCAATATGTCCCCAACATGTATGCAAAGTTTGAAACAGATCCATTGAAAACTGTGGGAGGAGTTGATTACACAAACTCTATACCATAAAGCGTGACGAACAGACAGACGGACAGACGGACAGACAGACAGACAGGGGCAAATCTTAATGCCCCCTGACTATCGTCACGGGGGCATAAAAACAGGTCACTGTGTCCTAATTCTGCTCCAGATTTTTTGGTTTTCATAATTTTTCAAAACCAAGGTCTTACTTATGCAAACTTCAAGTCAAATATACCTTGTATTCATGAGAAAATGTTGATTTTGTTGTTTTGCTGTTTTTTGGTAATGGCAGCCATCTTGAATTCTTAACCAGGCTGAATTTCTGTTACCGGAAGTCCTGTAGTCTGGTCATGTTTCGGAGAAATTAACAGAACAGATCTAACGCCAGGTCATCATAAATGTGAATTGAATGATGGACAGGTGGATTGATGGATGCAAAACTGGATACCTATTATGCACCTTGCTAAAGCAGGTACTATATCACAATTTTTATGATTATTCACAATACAGATAATAATTGGTGGGTCCCAGTATTTAAGTAGTATGTCCCAGTACATATCTGGCAATGAATTTATCAATTTGATCAATCATGTATCTATTTAAGCAATTGTTTTTATCCATTAATTATGTACCAAAATTACCTTTAAAACTTGAACATGTAATTAATTGTTTTATTAACCTAAAATTTTAACCCGTACAAGGCCAACAACAAAACCAGTTGAATTTGTAAACAGCGCAGAACACAATGAGGCGGCTCCTAATGAGCTACCTCATCGGGTCTACACTGTTTGCCTCTCAATTTTGCTTGGACTAATTAACACTGTTTAAAATTTTGCAGACATAAACTTTGAAGTCTGCATTTTGGTGCCGTAAGGTTTAATTATATCTGCACAGAAATAACTCTGGTTTGATTTGAATTTGGCACTAAGTACAGCTGTCACATTATTATGGAAGTTGTAATAAATTTGTTGACAAATTATTTACCTGCTTTACTTTGTGGAGTTACTAAACTAAAGGGTAATAACTCGGTACAGCTAAAGAAATCCAAAGGAAGCTACACTTGCACCACTAAAATAATGGTTATCCATAATCAGGGCAATTAATTCCATCTATCACTTAGTTAGAGATTGTAATATTCCACTTTTGCACAGGGCTGTGAAAATGTGTATAGACAAGTTGATGCCTATGAAACTTGAAGGGAACTTACCCAAGAATCAGAGCTCTAGATAAGAGGGAGTATTTAGTGATAATCAGAGATAATTTCTGTAAATTCTGCATAAAAACATATGTTGAGACTCCTCATCTCAACCGTCTCGACGAGACTGTTCAAATGAGGGGTCACAACATATGGTTTCAATGAGAAATAAAAAAAAATTATCCTCAATTATCATCAAATACGCCCTCTTATCTAGAGCTCTGAAGAATGCTTCATACCAAGTTTGATCAAAGTCTAACCAGCTCTTCATCAGAAGAAACTGTGTTAATATTTTCATGATGTCGGCAATTATTCCCATGTGCTTAAACATTGGGACATCCAAAAACTATTAATTTTCCATTTAGGACAAATGGGAAATTAATGGGTTTTAGGTGTCCTAATACTTAAGCACTTTAGGGTATGACTTATTTAAGCATCAGAGCAAAACTTCTCCCACAAACTTGAGATAATGACACTAACATGCATCATACTGTACAAGTTTGGTCAAAATCCATTCTGTCATTCAAGAGAAGTTTTAGAAATGAGGGGCATTGTGTCCCACTTGTCCAAAAGAGCAGATTTTTCTCATAAACTTTACTAACGTTGATGCAAAGATGCTTCATACCAGGTTTGGTCAAAATCAATCCAGCCGTCAATGAGAACTTGTTTAAAGATTTTCACCATGGTGCTTATTATGACCTATTATAGTGTACTGGATTGGAAATTTTTCCTAAACTTGGGAGATGCTTCATATCTGAGTTCTGAACAAAACCCATCCAGCAGTCCTTGAGAAGTCTTGTAAATTAAAAGAATTATGGACAGATGGTGGACAGAAGATGAATAGAGTGTTCACCATAGGTCAACTTGGACTTCTCAGTGGTGTGCTAAAAAACTGTAACTAGCCACAGGATGCTGACAAAGATATGAGCCTCATGAGAAAACAAACAAAGATTAGTGGTTGTGCGCCCAGAACAAACTCAGATCAGCCTGGGAATCCACCTAGTCAGATCAGACTCTTTGCTAACTGCTTAAAGGGTAGCTACCGGTCCAAGTTACCTCCATGTGGACAGCGAAGACTCTGATCAGACTGGGTGGGTGCCCAGGCTGATCTGCGTCTGTGCTGGGCACACAACCACTTCATTGGTTTTATCGTGTCCCGGCTCTTATAAGGGTGACAGTGATATCTCTCCTCGTATACTTTAGTGTAGGAGATTGAAAAGTAACAATTACAGTATTTAGTAATAGCTTTGTTTTCAAGATACTTATAACTCTACTTGAAGCTATAATCCCATCAACAGATTGAATAAACTGAATTAAGTTACTTTATTCAACTTATTTCATTTCTGTAATTGACATCTGTGCCATCCCATAGATCCAATAATTGTTGTAACTGATAATGTACTTATAGCCCAATATTCGCCAACTTTAGTTTGCATGAAATCTGAAATTATATTCCCCCCACAACATATATTTTGGACCCTCACTGAGTTACCCTGACAGGCCAATTTTCGTGAAATTCCACAACAAATGATTTTCAGAAAATGCAAGAAAAATGTCAAAATATCAAAATTTTTGCTAATCTGGTGCCTTGTATACAAAAACAATGCACCCATTGGAATTATGCACCACGAAAATCCTAAGAATTGTGACAAATAGGTCAGATCAAATAGCACAGACCCAGATCAGGTTGCTTCTGTAGGAGCAGTCTGATCAGAGTCTACAATGTCTGCCATTTCATCTGCATCTTTTGGACATATTACTGACTACATTGTAAAACCAAATTGTTCCATTTTTTGGCAATTACAGTAATTAATTTGGCTGTCCCAATTCTTTGATTTTTTTACGGTATGTATATAAAACTAATGGAATTATAGACTACCAAGGGAGATCTTACAGGAGTAATTTCCTTAACTCACAATGACGTTTAAATGGTGCCGCTTTAAAATACTGTCAACATGTGACGCACTTGGCAAAAAAATTCTAGATAGAAGTCAATGTAGACAAAAAACTAGATAACCTCTTGAATACACAAGATTGATTAACTGCTAAAAGTTACTGTAATAAACTAATTAGTACAGATGTAAGCATGTGAAATGCATTTAGATGACACACAAAACTGCTTTATGAATGTTCAAGATTACTGGAAGATAGTGCTTTAGGAAGCTGGCAAGAAGTAATCAAACAGGAAAAAGTATCACAGACTGATGAATTAACTCTTTAAGCCCCAGTGACGCATTTAGCAAAATTTGCAAACAGCATAGATCCTGATGAGGCGGCTCATAATGAGCCGCCTCATCTAGATCTACACTGTTTGCCCTCTATTCTTTGAATTCTCAATATGAAATGTATTGGGAGAATGCATTTTTTTAATTTTTGCAGACATAAATTTTGTCGTCTGCTTTTTTGGTGCTTAAAGAGTTAATGGGAAATGGGATCACAGACATGAAAGAAATAGACAAAAGTGATTTGGATATCTGGTAAGAAATAGAAAAAGTATTTTGGAAAAACTGGCATATTCCGGAAATGGCACTTTAGATAACTGGCACTATAGGAAAACACATTTTAAATAAAGGGTAAGGGCGCATTTACACGAGCAAAGTTTCTATGTCACAGAAACTTTAACAAAGAAAGTATGACAAACATTTTGCGTTTACACGGAGCAAATTATTTGTTAAAGAAAATGTGCCATAGAATCTTTGTCACATAAACTTCGGCAATGAAATATTTGCTGCAGTGTTCACACGACCAAATATTATTCGTCAAAGTTACCTGCAGCGATGAAACAAAATCTTTGTCACATTTTCCACGCTTGTAGCAATGTTCTTTGTTACATAATCTTTAGCAAAGTTCTCCGTTTACACAGACAAATTTAATTTATCGAAGTAACTTTACCATATATATTTGTCAAAGAAACATTGTCATATTTTGGCATTTACACGAGCAAATTTTTCTGTGACAAGCCTACTTTGTCATAGAAACTTTGGTCGTGTAAACGCGCCCTAAGATACAAAATAACAAATGTATTTTAGATTTGTAGGAATATACAGAAATAGCATTTTAGATAAATGGCATATAAGCAAATAATATACTCCTTGCCAAAACTTTAGCATATTTTTAAGATAAATGTACCAAGATCATTAGAAATCCTCATACATTAGTTTCAATATTCAGTATTAAGTCATCAACACCAATGCTTAAGCATTGCCAAAACACTAATTTTAAATTGATTTGCGCAAGAACTGCACAAAGAGAGCAAAAAAATCAATGCCCCCCGAAACTCACGTTTTCGAGAAAAAATAATGCTTAGTTTTAATGTTATAAAAGAAGTAATTTCGTATTCGCCAAAATCATTTAACATCACTAAGTGTTTAATTGGTGTATAGAAAAGTCACTAACAGCCCATAACAAATTTTTTTTTTCTTCTTCCAAAAGTGTGTTTTTTGGACATGTACATCCGAGCTTGCCCTGTGCAGTTGTTACTCAAATTCAAATCAAACTTGCTAATTCCATGATAATGAATCATTGGTGTTGGTGAGAGAATACATTAACTTCCACAGAAAGTAAGATTTCAATTGTTATTATCTCTAATAATCAAATAATAATTATAGAATCCTCTTATTTTTGCTTTCAAATTATGCTAAACCTTTGGCGAGGAGTATATTTTGGGCAATAGGCAAGAAAGAGGAGATAGCATTTTACACAACTGACAAGAAATAGGAAACAACATTTCAGTTATCTGGCAAGTTTGGTACCTGGCAAGCAATGGGAAGTAATGTGTTTTGATGATTATTCAACACAGTGTGCCTATAGAAGCAATGGAAAGTTGCCGTGTTTTATTCTGCAACAATTAACTGTTACTGAGCGCGTGAGTCTAATTGCTGACGTCACTGCAACTACTGACCTAATTTTGTGACGTCTTGAGACGTCAGACGGTGTAACGTCTTTTTTTCTTTCTGAAATCGCCATAAAAACGTACATTTATCTTAGATACAGTATAGAATATTGGCAGGAGCATGAACGCGCTGGCAGGATGGTTGGGAGAGTTTGAATGGAAAGAATAGTTTTTCACCGTTTTTGTGTGTTAGAATCGAAATAGTTCAGCTCTAGCATTGAATTGTTGAGTAATAATTCACTGTTTGTCGGTCAGTTGTAAGTAGATATATCACGCGCGCTCCGCGCTCGTGATATGATCTACTTTACAACTGACCTCCAAACAGTGAATTATTACACAACAATTCACTGCTAGAGCTGATCTATTTCTTAAACATAAAATAGGAAACAGTATTTTTGGTATCTGACAGGAAGTTGGAGATTTTTTTTATGCTGACAGGAAAACAGGAAATAGTGTTCAGATAAACTGCAATAATTAATTAACTTTTTTTGAATAACTGGTAAGGTAGAAAATAGTGTTTAGACAGCTCGCAAAAAAAGAAAAATGGTACTGGATAACTGGAAAGAAATACATGTAGTAAACAATGTTAAGTAACATAACTGACATGAAACAGGAAACAGTATACATATATTGGACAACTGGAAAGATTTTGTTTAACTCTGTAAGCACCAAAAAGCAGACAAGAAAATTTACGTCTGCAAAAATTAAAAACTAGAAGGTTGTCCAGGGACAACTGGTCCAGCCCGCTGTTTGCTATAGTGATCTTAAAGTATGTCAAGACTAAGTAACTGCTTCACTCTGGAACGAAGCCAAACAACATCATGCTTAGCCAGCATATTTCTTCTTTTTTTTCCAAATTTTCACAAAGGAAAATAAGTAAAAGTGATGACCCGGACAAGGTCAATTTATGACAATTACAATATCTGACCTTCAAGTGTGACCTTGATCTTGTCCCTACCCAAACATGTATGTCACTTGACACTTCCACTCATCAAGAAGAACAATTGTGCCAAATTATTTTGAAATCCATGAATAAATGTAGAAGTAATGGCTCAGAAAAGCTCAATTTATGACCATTTTATCATTTGACCTTCAAGTGTGACCTTGACCTTGGACCTACTTGAACAACTATTCTAAATGGCACTTCTACTATTCAAGGAGAAAAATTGTGCCAAATTATTTTGAAATCCATTCGTAAATGTTTTAAGTTTTGGTTCGGACAAGTTCAAATTATGGCCATTTTATCATTTGACCTTCAAACGTGACCTTGACCTTGGACCGACCTGAACAAATGTTTTAAATGGCACTTCTGCTCATCAAGGAAAACAATTGTGCCAAATTATTTTGAAATCCATCCACAAATGTAGAAGTAATGGCTTGGACAAGCTCAATTTATGGCCATTTTATCATTGACCTTCAAGTGTGACCTTGACCTTGGACCTACCTGAACAAATGTTTTAAATGGCACTTCTACCTATCAAGGAGAACAACTGTGCCAAATTATTTTGACATCCATCCTTAAAGGTGAAAGTTATGGCCCGAACAAATCTGGACGGACGCAGGCATGCACTCACGCACGGACATACACCGAACTAAAGTTGTAACAACTATGTCTCGCTCACCGCAAGCGGGCTCAACAAAAACGCCTTATCCAAGATATTTCATATTGAGAATTCAAAGACTAGAGGGCAAACAGTGTAGATCTAGATCAGGATCTACGCTGTTTGCAAATTTTGCTAATTTCGTCACTGGGGCTTAAAGAGTTATTAACTGACAAGAAACAGGAAAACTATTTTGCATAATAGAAGGAAATAGGAAACAGTGTACTAGGTAACTGGCAAGAAATAATTTAGTGATTGACATAGAAATTATGACATTTTTATACTGGGACACCTCCATCATTAACCTACTGATTTATGCATCTTTAACACTTTAAGCACCAGTGAAGAAATAAGCAAAATTTGCAAACAGCGTAGATCCTGATGAGGCGGCTCACAATGAGCTGCCTCATGTGGATTTACACTGTTTGCCCTCTAGTCTTTGAATTCTCAATATAAAATGTCTTGGAAAAGACATTTTTTGAATTTTTGCAGACGCAAATTTTGTCGTCTGCTTTTTGGTGCTTAAAGAGTTAACCTATTTGATAAAACTGTTGGCCTATTTACAAACATTGCAGACCTTGATCAGAAACAGTCTAACTGGTGTCTATACTGCTTATGCACAACTGTTCCAATATTTAAGATTGTTACATTATCCAGAGCTCCATATAAAGGTGGGTTTCTGAGGATAATTCTGAGATTATTTTTACTTGTTTCTCAATGAAAACATATTTGTGACCCCTCATAGAAACCTTCTCAATGAGATGGTTTCACTGAGGGGTAACACCATATGTTTTGTTGTGGAGAAATATGAAAATTATCAATAAATTATCCCTGTTACATCTTCTCATCTGGAGCACTGATTACCATCATGACCCTAAATATTCGGACAGTCAGGTCTGAGCAAACATTGTAGACCCAGCTCAAACTGCTCCTAAGGGAGCAGTTTGATCAGGGTCTGCAATGTTTGCTATTCACTAAGCATCATTTGGATGCATTAGCGTGTGTAAAATCCACTTTCCAAATATTTTTGAACAATAATTGTCTGACTTTCATGTGTTCGAAATTTTAGTGTTATAACGGTAACCATTCATTTTCAGATGATCTATATATAGAGCCTGCTTCAGAACTGATGTGTTCCTGAGACTGCAGAATACACTGTGCCAATGCAAAATAGTCAAAAGATGTGTCTTTTTCCAAAGGATATATAGACTGTGACTTTCAAAAGTTTAATAGTGCATGTTTTTGATGCATGTGCTTTTTTGATGTGTGTAAGTGATAATACATTTACATTTTGGATAAATATTAATTTCTCCATTGAAATCAGCAGATGAAGACAAATGTTAAAATAAACTTGGCAAAATTGTGGTCATTGCAAGTGTACATATAACAGTGTGTCTCCCCCCAAAAAAATGAAAAATTCTGCAACAAAAAGTAGGTGCCTGGAAGATAAATCAGTCAACCAACAGAATGTAAATAACTCAAATATTATTAAGTATAGGAAATAAGAATATTCCTGTCACTTCTGAGAGGCTGGCTATGCCAGGTAATATACATGGAGAGATTTTTTGTTTGTAATGAAAACAAAAATTGTGTTTAAAAGCTATACCCAAAAACTAGACAAAATAAAAATCATCTAAAGCATCCGAAATAAAAAAGGCAAAAAAATAAACAGAAAATAAACTATTTTCTGTTGAAAATAAGCATCTTACGTTATGGATAAAAATCTCTCATGTACAGAAACGAATAACAGTTGGATACTAAATGCTCAGCCAGATTCAACAAAGTGGAGTTTTTTGGTCCTTGCCAGTGCAATTGTTGTAGCCACAGTCAGTTTTAACTTAGCCGTAATAATCCGACTTCAGCTGACTTCAAAACATAAACATTTTACCAAGTTTTTCTTATCATCACTCGCAGTCGCTGACATTTTTGTATCCGTGACAATCATACCATTCACTATTGTTGGATTATTTTACAACAACAGCCGTATATTTGGAGATCTTACATGTGAAATAGCCAACAGTTGTGACGTAATGTTTACTACAACGTCCATCTTCCACCTGTCTACGCTGGCCTTTGAAAGATTTGTAGCGCTTCGCAATCCACTGTCATACAACAGAATTTGCAGTCAGAAAACCCTGATTATTCTTTTTATTGTATGCTGGATATTTCCTGCTGCATTGTCTTTTGGATTAATTTTACCAAAACTTCACATGCTAGGGGTAGAGGATACTAACGACTGTTTGAAAAGAGAATCAAAATCATGTGTTTTTGTGACAAATATTTATTATGCCACTTTGCCAGGAATAATTAGTATATTTCTACCTATACTTTTGATCATGTTTTTCAATGTTGATGTGTGTATAATTGTAAGACGACAAAAAGACCTGAGGAACTACATGACATGCAACAGTTCATCAAATTTACATATGTCACGACACATGGTGAGCAAAGAAACACGGATAGCGTTAACTATAGGAGCAATGACAGCCGTTTTCCTGTTGTGCTGGCTCCCATTTTTTATCTTAAATATTGTGAATGCGGCCAACCCGTATCAATCATTAGGTATAATATTTCCAGTGTGTATATGGCTTGGATATGCAAATTCAGCTGCTAATCCTATTGTATTTTTGATATCAGACATGTGTCACAAACAATCACACAGATATCAGATATCTGAGGATTTAAGACAATGGAGAGAAAATAGCCCTAGAAGAACCTGGCCTTAAGGCAAATGGGTACACTTTCAAGGGAAGCAACTCTGCCATTTTGATGTTACCTTTCTTCATGATGGTCTAAACTCTTTTCTTTAAAAGTCCCGAAAACCATGCCTACTTTAGACAGGTATACAACCCTCCATCAACTGTAAGGTAAAATCACAGACTTTTATGGGACATTGAACATGTGCAATTTTGTTTTTGGGACTATGTTGCATGCTAAGTTGTCATTACACTATCAAGTTGGGGTGGTCGGGTCAGGGGATGGCGCTGTGGTACCTATCAGCGCCGGGGCATCCTACTAACTTGGATAATAGTAGGGCAAGGGTCTACTGTGCTTGCAGTAGGTGTGGGTGGGGGTTGTTTGGATATTTTTTTCTCGCTATCCTATTATCTCTTTTCTTTCTCCCTCTCTCTCAAAGACAGCTCTATATAGACTGAAATACCGTCTCAAAGAGCCCTTAAACCCCAAACAATCAAACAACCACTATCAGGTGACTTTTGAGTAACATTCTGGGTGTGACTCCGAGCTACATACATGTACTTGTATTAAGAAAGACTTTGCTCATCTAGGAGCAAATTCTGTCCTTGAAGAGTAGACCCCTTTCGAAAGGGCTTTGTAATCCAGGGAAGCAAATGCGAAGCAAATAGCAACTAAGGTTCTTTTTTGGCGAGGTCTGCTGACAACCGGTTGTCACCAGACTTTTTGGACCAAAACCGTCTGCTGACAACCGGCTATATAATTTCTATTAAATGGTTTTAAATAGGGTTTAATTTAACTGAATTTGTTTTAATTTGTTATAAATAAGTTATAAATATAACATAAACATGATAAAGCTTCTCATAGTTGAGGCAAATTACCATTTTTACTTGCATGATTCTTGCACTCTTGTCATTGTGTTACAGATATATGTGGACTGTTTGTACTTTATGTATGGATAATGGAAACCAATAATGAAGTTAAATATCTACCCCATTATAAGCTTATGTAAAACATGTGACCCCCAGGTCAGGGCATCTGACCCCAGGGCCATAATGTGAACAAACTTGGTAGTGGACAACTAGGTGATGCAACATACCAATTACCAAGGCTCTGCATCCAGTGGTTTTAGGCAAGAAGATTTTTTTATGTTTTCCCTATAAAAGCATTTGTAAAATCATGAACCCTAGGGCCACCATTTGAACAAAGTTGGTAAACGACCACTAGGCAATGCTACATACCAAAATTCAAGCATCTGATTCTAGCACTTCTGGAGATTATTCTATTTTGGAACTCAAAACCCCCTGCTGAAGGGTCATTTTAGACCATAGGGTCTCCACTTGAACAAGCTTGTTAAAGTCTACTAGACATTGCTTTATACCAAACATCAAGCATCTGAGACTAGTGGTTCTGAAGCAGAAGATTTTCAATATCAAAGCCCTAGGCCTAGCTGTTTCGGAGAAGTTTTCAAGTAAAGCAAATTGTTGATGACGGACAAAGCAAGACGAATGTTGGACATTGACTGATCACAATAGCTCACAGAAAACTACAGGAGTAGTTGATTACACAAACTCCATATACTATAATAAATGCCAAAAATGACTAAGTTCAAAAGGCAGTCATTCTGTCAAAATTAATCTATTCTTCATCAAAATGCCACATGCACATTTTAATTATGTCCGCAACATGTGTATAAAGTTTGAAAAAGATCAGGTGAAAACTGTAAGAGCTAGGAGTTGATTAAACAAACTCCATATCCTGTAAAGCAAATAGGCTGTCCAAAATGACTTAAGTTCAATAGACCATAATTCTGTCAAAATAAATTAAGCCATCAAGAAGCCACATGCACATCTTCACTACGTCTACAACATGTGTACAAAGTTTGAAAAGAATCCACTAAAACTGTCAGAGGAGTTGGCTACACAAACATCATACCCCTCACTGCAAAAAGCTGCCCAAATGACTATGTTCAATAGGCTGTAATTCTGTCAAAATTAATTTCACCCCCACCAAAAAGCCACATGCACATCTTCATTATGTCCACAACATGTGAGCAAAATTTGAAAAAGATCCATTGAAAACTATGGGAGAAGTTGATTACACAAACTCTATACCCTAAAGTTTGATGAATGGATGGACAGACAGATAGACAGACAGATGGACAGGAGCAAATCTTAATGCCCCTGACTGTCGTCACGGGGGCATAGCCCCCCCCCCCCCCTCCCCCCCCACCCCCCCCTGAATTCTTAAGTTTCAGTTTATTTTACTAACATCAAATGAAACAGAAATCTCTTCCAGCATGGACCACAGCTGATCAATTCTAGAACGGGATATGATTGGGTAAGATGCTGGGGTCTAAATATTTGACTCGAGTGGGAGACATACCATATAGGTATTATTATCATGCACAGAGCAACAATGTTAGTTAGATAATATATCACAAACAACAACAGGCAATAAATAAGGACTAAATTTAAAGGCAACATTATTTTGTTTCCATATATCGAAGTACAAATAGTCCTCATATATATGTAACAAAATGCCAAAAAAATGCAAGAATGCCAGTAAAAACAGTCATTTGCCTTAACTATGAGAAAATTTATGTTATATTTATAACATAATATTATTAATATTAATTCAGCTAAAGGAAACCTAATTACAAACCATTTAATAGAAAATATGTGGCTGGTTGTCAGCAGACGTTTTTGGCCCAAACAGTCTGGTGACAACCGGTTGTCAGCAGATGGTTTTGGTCCAAAAAGTCTGGTGACAACCGGTTGTCAGCAGACACTTCCTTATTTTTTAAAAAAAAACAACAACAGAAAGACATACAGGAGTACTGATGCACTTTAAATACATTATAAAGCTAGAAGAACTTTGAGAGTAGAACAGTATCACACCGGGTAGGCGGCAATAGAAAACGCTCGTGCAATTAACGAAGGCTGAGCAAAAACAGCTAGAAACAGCGTTTTCGATTGCAAATTAGCGACAATTTGCTATCGAAAATGCTGTTTTGCAATGGAAAACGCTGTTTTTGACCCGCGTTAATCAATTGTTAAGTGTGTTCTCGATTGCCGCCTACCCGGTGTAGGTATGCTCTGCTCAATGATGATAAGAATAGTCTATGTTGTCAACTGAAAATAAGCCTCTTTTTTTTAAAAAAAAAAACTGTGAAAACCATAATCAAAGTGCACAGATTTTCATTCTGCTCAAAGCCTTTTGGAGCCCTGGTAGCAAATGGCTGGCCTACTGATCTTGTGGTTTCAGGTTTGAGCCCTGCTGGAAGCAGAAATCTTTCCAACTATAACCACGATTCTGTGACACACAGTCTTGCACTATCACCCTCCCATTATCCTGATTATTACTGAAATACTGTTGAAAAGGGCATACAACAGCAAGTCATCCATCCATCTTATAGCCTTTTGCTCTTTGAAGATGCAATCCTATGCTATTTCCATCTTTTAGACATATTAGCTGTCAATTTTCCATGTTTAAGCCAAAATAACCATACCCCTCAGGTATTCTCAAAAGGACTAATCCAAGGACCAATTTGGAAGGATCCATTACGATCTTATGAACACAGGCTGTCTAAAAACAATATTAACTGTTAAGCAAGCAGTGTTGGCCCAGATCAGACTGCTCCTTAGGAGCAGTCTGATCTGGGTCTACACTGTTTGCTCCGACAGGCTCTCTGAATAATTTAGGTAAAATACGGTACTCACAACATTGGAAAATATTCAAGATCATCCATCAACTGAAATCAGTTTTACTAGACAAAACTATTATGTAAAACAAAGCCCTAAGTTATATGCCAGACAATATTTTGTGAATGAAAAATGAGAATTTCTTTCTTCTCCTTTTTTTCTTTTTGTCTATTCTTTTTTTTTCTTTTTGTCTATCTTTTTTGGCTACAGAGCATTTGTAGACAGATCTCAGTAAGGCACTAACAAGGCTCTAATGCTTATAGGGCCTACTGCTCTCTCAGTGGTATTAGTTCATGTTCTAAGCAGGCACATGATGTTGTAATGATGTCAGACTGATGTCAATGGGACCTGATGATGTCGCATCTACGTCAGTACAATGTCATTTGATGTCATGTGCCCACTGGGTTTTTTTTTATCATAAGATTTTGCTGGAAGTATTTCACTACAATTTTGCCCTTGTAAATGACCGTGATTTGCCATCTTTTAACAACTGAATATCCTTGAGTTTTTTGTAAAACTTTCTTGGAAAGTTATATGGATCATTTTTGTTTGCAACCAAAATGACCTACTTATGATATAATTTTCACTGAAGGGTAAAATTCCAATGTAAAGGTGAATGATCTAGTTCATTGTCTACCTGTTGTTGATATTTCATTGCTCAATGGGGTAACAGAAATGAAAATATTTTGTGGGGAGACTCGTCATTTTTTTTTCTTTTTTAAAACCTCGCTACTCATGAATTTTGCCAGTTATATAACAATATGAATGCATATCAACCCATGGTGTCAAACATAAAGGTAGAGCCACTTTTGAGAATCATTTTGGTTTATACTTATTTAATGCTGGGAAACTAGGGAGAATTTTGATGCTGTATTTTCCCTGAATGGGGGCCAACTCTTAAAGGAAAGCTTTTGAATGGCTATCTTGTCCAGGGAAGCAATGGAAAGTTGTGAAAGTTGTTTCCCTTTTTAAAACTTTGAAGTCCCAGGAAAAAAAACAGAGGTGTACCCTTAAACCTTATTTCAGTATCTGGGGCCGTATTCATAAAGCCACTTAAGTCGTTGCTATGCGGTTGCTAAGGCTAAATATCTATAAAGGAGATTCCCTACAGCTATGGAATTTGGTCTGGAGGAACAGTCTTTTTCAGACTGTTCCTCCAGAGCAAATTTCATAGTTGTAGGTAATCTCCTTCAAAGAAATTTAGCCTTAGCAACAGCATAGCAACCACATAAGTCATTTTATGAATATGGCCCCAGAGGTGTACCCTTAAACCTTATTTCAGTATCTGGCCTTGTGGGACAAATCTTCTCGAAGTGGTGTTCCTCAAAGGTGTTTTAAGATGCCTCAAACGTGGATTTCTTCAAATGTACTTAGATAAGACAGTGGTTTGAGACAGTTTACAGATGGCTGCTACCTTATGTGTAGCCCCTCATGCAAAAATCAAACATTTTCCTGTGAGAGTTACCTCCCTTGGATGCGTATGTCATACACCTTGTAACCACCAAAATCTGAGCGAAACTGGCAGTCTATATTGGCACAAGCAACAATTTCTTTACCTCACTGACTGAAAATTGTAATATTTTTAGCTTCTTTGAGAGTAAACAATTGCTTTATGACTATTATTTATGCAGCTTCTGGTAAAATACTTGAACAAACTGTGTACATTCCACAGTTCATTTCAGAAATACAGAAACTGCATGAAATGAATTTCATGCTGCTGTGTTTGTTCACTTAAAGTGAATGAGAATTACACTTTCAGGGGAAGCAACTCTGCCATTTTCATTTTTATCTCAATTCTCAATGGGGGTCAGCTCCCATAGGAGCAAATTATTTTTTCTAAGAGTAGACCCCTACTTGAGTTTTATTCCCTCAGGAAGCAAAAAGGAGGTCAAAACAGTTTTCTCCCTTTCTGGCCTGGATCCAGACCATGTGCACCACGTACTGGTGGGGCTCTGGATAACTGGTGGGGTTCGGAGGTGGGGCTCGGGATAATAAGTGGGGCTGGGAGTGGGAGGTACCGAGATGTGTGTGTGGCTTGAAAATGTTGATATAAATAGGGGTAAATTTGATGAGAATTTTTGCTAATGTCTGTTTTGCCTTGAAATATGTTTTGATATCACATTAGAATCGCCTCGACGAGGCGATTCTAATGAGATGTCACAACATATATTTTAATTAAACCAGGCCCAGGTGGCGGGGCTCAAGCCCCAAAGCCCACCCCCTGGATCCAGGGCTGCCTTTGGTTAAAATGATGGAAAAAACAGGGTGGTGTACATATCAAGATAGTCTAGACAGATATCTCAGGCCATAACAGACAATGTCAAGCCAGGTTAGATGCTGCATAGTATGCAACTTTCTTCTGTAATTAGAGCTGTTTCCACTCATTAAGCCCCACCCATGCAAATGACTGATGCAAAACACATTAATGCAGATGCATGCTAGATTAAATTAGCAAGAAATGAAAATGTGAATATTTTTCTGCTTAGTTATTTCTTAGAAAGTTACCGAATAGCAATAGTAGTGCAGCAAATCCTATAGCCAATAATGTTTTTTGTCTGTGTCAATATATGAAGACAGAATAGCTTTCTCAAGACATAAACGATTCTTCTATAAAAGCTTTTAAACACTTTAATATTGACAATCGCAAAAGAATTAAAGTATTCTTTGTGCAATAAAGATTACAAAACAAATAAACAGCATCATTTTTATCAATGAAGATCTCCTATTAAGGAATGCTTTTAATAATCATTCTTCCTCTTAATTTACAGATAAACTGATTGTGTGACCTTTATAATCTCAGCATGCTGGCCCATGATCTATGTTTTTTAACTCTTTAAGCACCAAAAAGCAGATGACAAAATTTACGTCTGCAAAAATTAAAAAAATGTCTTGTCCAAGACATTTCATATTGAGAATTCAAAGACTAGAGGGCAAACAGTGTAGATCCAGATGAGGCGGCTCATTATATGAGCCGCCTCATCAGGATCTACACTGTTTGCAAATTTTGCTAATTTCGTCACCCAGGGACTTAAAGAGTTAACAGATACATAATGGAAATTACATAGTCCAAATTATAATGTCATTTAGCCTCTATCTTAATTGGAAAGTCAGAAAATCTGTGTAGGGTGTGTGTGGTGGTGGTGGTGGGTAGGGGTTGGGAGGGAAGAAGGATGGTTGAGAAGGAGGGGGGGGGGGGGGGGGTTAGAAAGATAAGTCATTACTGAGGTTGCAACAGGGTGGTTGATCATCATGTGGTGCTCACTAGGGCTGGGACGGGTAGAGATTTTGTACCTGGGTACCCAAGTCCTTATTACCCGCCAGTACCCAGGTACCAGTTTCCATAGCAGTTGGAGCAAAATATACGTGAAGATCAAATAATAAGTAAGGTCTTTGTTTTTTGCACATGTGCACATGGGAAAGGATTTGAAAATGTAGATATCTCCCATTTATAATATACAAAACTGGTTTGGCAATATGTGATTACAATTTTTACAAGACATTCACACTAAACTTTGCTCTATTTAAATTAATGGAATTCTACTGAAATAGAATAGTTACATATTACATAATAATAAGCATTCGGGTAACGGATAGTAATTTTGTACCCGTGTAATTGGTCTACCCGACCCGAACTCGGGTATCCAGGTACTCGTCCCAGCCCTAGTGTTCACATCACAGGAAATACCAGGAATTCCAGTATAATGATCTACTTTGTGTTTACCTTTTTCACATCATTTTTTTATTATTGCCTAATACGGTCTCATAGAAGATACCGTAGAGAATGTGTACTTGCAAGTACTTTAAACTGGTATTCTTAAGTGTCCTTACTGAGAGTTCAGAAGTGTTCTTGTTTAAACCTCCCCAACAACAACATTCATAAAGATCTAGAACACCAAAGCCTTCTTTCGGCTTTCAGATGTGAGTAAAACGTGAAGAATTCCCGGGGGGGGGGGGGGGGTTTCCCCTTTTATCCACCCTGTGTAATGCATACTTTTTCCATAAATGACTGATTGGTAGAATCATAATTGCAGGGGGGTGGTTGTGGCGGGGTTGGGGTGCAGTGTGTTGTGTGTGGTGGTGATGGGGGGGGGGGGGGTGCAGTGAGACAGTTGGATAATAAGGACCAAGTATATATTTATGTGACTACAAGTTTGTACACCAGTTTCGACCAAACAAAGCTTCTTGTTTCTGTTCAAGAAAGACTGGTAGACTACGGCTACTTTTAATAAAAACAAATTGTGACTGACAGCT
This sequence comes from Ctena decussata, assembly GCA_963989385.1. Lineage (NCBI taxonomy): Eukaryota > Metazoa > Mollusca > Bivalvia > Lucinida > Lucinidae > Ctena > Ctena decussata. The sequence goes on along the minus strand of OZ022511.1, from coordinate 74,016,814 downwards.
GGACAATATCTTGGCAGAAAAACTTGTAAGTTCAACTAGTCTGATTAAGATCTTTTTGGGTACACTGACATACTGACAGATTGATTATAATGTAATTTACAGTACCTTAAAAATTGGGACACCATAAATGATTTAAGAACTCTATGTATTGGGACATATTGGTCTAAGCAAATAAAGCAAACCCAGATCAGCAATCTGATCAAGGTGTCCACTGTTTGCCTTTTCATCTGCATCTTTTAGATGCATAACTGCATTGTAAAATGTGTGTTTCAATTCCCCCCCCCCCCCCCCCCCCCCCACACACACACACACCCCACAAACACACCTCAGCGGAACAAACAAATCAATAGCGGCAGTAATGGGAACTGTATAGTACTGTACTTATTTATCTTCAATTTTACTATTTAGCAATGTATCAGAAAGTTCTGGTCAAAATCTTATCTGAATCCACACTGTCTGCCATCACAAATCTGTTCCAATGAAAGCTCATGAAGGTATAATTATGCGGTGCATGAGTACACCTAAATGTTTTTCAGCTATTTTTACAAAGGGGAACAACTTTTCATGACTTATTCAAAACTCATCCAAACGGGGTCAACTTTTAAAAGAAAGAATTTGCTCCAAGTGGAGCAAATTCTTTCCTTTAAGAGTGGACCCCTACTGAGAAGGGAGGCAAAAGTGAAAATGGAAGAGTTACCACTACTGAAAGTGCATCCACACACCTCAAGCCCAGCACAAGAACAATTCACAATTAAGTCATGTCCCCCTGCAGTATGATGGGCAGCGTGACCCTCCAATTTTTATATTTGTTTCATCTAACTCACGATAATATTACTTTTGCTACCCTCTATTCCCCCAGAAAACGCCGACCTTGTTACCAGCCGAATGAGACCACCGATACCTTAATCCCCACTTGTAACCTAGTGAAAATCAATCACCGTAAAGCCATGTGCAAATCATGGACTGCCAACAGTAAACTTCCTCTTTTGCTCGGCGCTTTTCATAGTGACAGGACGTTTTGAGTTTTCTCTCAGTTTTTCCTGACTCGAGCAGCCCAAGTTTCCCCCGGATTTGCTTTGACAAAATATTTTTGTTTCACATTTTGATTTTGTTACCGTGCTGTTAATTCTTTATTTCTGTAATTTTTCAGAATGACTCGTCGTTGTAAAGGCAGGGGGGGATGTGCAGCTGGTGGAATCTTCTAGGGATTCGTCCTTACCCTCATCTGAGGTTAACGGCGTTCCTTTTGTCTCCGACCATTCGGTTGTTGACGTGGAAGTTTCCTCCTTCCAGGCTTTGACCACTGGTTCAAACCTTGGGGCACTTCCTCTTGAATCTTCCACTTTCGGTAACGGAACTGGAAATTCTTCCCAGCCTCTGTCGTGTAATAAGGCCTCTGTTGTCAGTACAGACGCCCCTAGGTCTAGAGCCTCTCGATCATCATCGAAGCTTGCGACCTCTATACACGACGACCGGGTTCATGGCTCCCGCTTTCGTTTAAGGAGGACCCATGGCTCATGCTCGCTTTCGAGGCGAGCGCAACGTTCCCGGTCAAATAGTGGACGGCGTCCTCATGCCTACCTGTCTCGATCAAGTCGTTCCATTAGCCGTCGTTCTTACTCTGTGAGTAGTTCGAGTTCCGGCTCTCAGCGTAGCCATGGCTCGCGTTCCGGTCGCAGCCATGGGCGTCGCTCAAGACGGGATGTTGGCTACCGCTCCAGGCGTAGCCATAATAAGCCTCAACGAGGCTATCGTTCCCGCTCCGCTTCGGCAAGGGACCGGCGTTCGCGCCATATGTCCCGCGCTGATAAACGCCACGGTTCTCGCCCGGTCGATCGACACCGTAGCGTTAGGGATAGATCTCGTTCTTACTGTAGATCGATTCGTTCCCGCTCTGCTTCTCTGGATTCTAGAGAGCGTGTTTCAACCCGGCCGCTGTTGTCTACAAACAATTCAATGGAATTTTCGGGTTTTTCGGCCTTTCCGGGGACTGCAACGCAGCCACGTGCGACAAATCCGTCTGCGGATCACCGGGTACAACCGGATATGGGAAACTTAATTCGTCAGATATTATCTGAAGAATTAAAGTCTCTTTCAAGTGGCCGTATGAGATCTCGTTCTCGTTCTCGCTCTAAGTCGATAGAACGTACGAGAAGGAAACGGAGAGTGTCACACACTGTTCCAGATCCTGATTCTATGGATGAACAAGAGTCGGAGATTAGGTCTCACACTCAAGCATCCAACATCAATGAATCCTCTGGTACTCTAGCAGAGCAAACTCCAGTGGTTTCTAATTCCACAAGTCGTGTGGACTCCGGTACTTTCGTGAATCAAATACCGGAAATTAACCTCACGCCAGATCCCGGCGAGACCATCGGTTCAGACATTGATTCTGATGGTCAAAATGAGGATGCTGGTAGTACAGAGCAGACTTCAGGTACTGCTCAGCTACCGTACATCGAGGCACTAGAGTCTCTCCGTAGACGTTTAGGACCTCAACTCTGTCCGGAAGTGGAGCCTTCTGAGTCAAAGACAGGAGCCTCTGCTTCTGATTTCTTTAATAAGGAGTCAAAGAACCCTGTTTATCCTGCTCTTCCACAGAGCCGCTTAATTTTTGACCTGGTATCAAAAATTAATAACATGGTTCAGGGGCCAAATCCTATACCAGGATCCCCATTGGACAGTTTTCCCAAAGGCATGGGGACTAATCGGTTTCCATCATTGTTTTTGAAACCGAAAGTGTTTGGACAGGACTTTTACAAGATCTCTGATCCAACTTTTACGCTTCAACCTTCGCCTATAGACCCTTCTTTTAGAGAAATTCTTAGGCCAGGTGCGTCTTTTCCCACTAATCATAGTCTTCAGATGCAACAGTTAGAAGGCTGGGAAAGACTGGCCAGAGCCGGTATCAATATTGGCTCTCATGCAGACATGTTCCTGTATGGAATTTTGTCTTCCTTGAGCGGTTCTGCTCCCTCACAATTAGACTTGGCTGAGATTCGCAGATACCTTCAGGCGTTAGCACAATCACATGTGCATCTCTTGGACGTATTAATTCGTCTGTCCGGTGGCCTGTTGCTTGCCAGGCGTGATGCCTATTTGGACAAGTGTGCCTTGGATGCTGCTGTTAAAGCTTCTCTTAGGGTTCAACCTGTAGAGTCTTCTACTCTATTTGGTCCTAAGATGCCTGAGGTGGCTAAAATGTTCAAAGAAGATTTGACACGAAAGTCACTTCAGAATGCAGCAGCATCTCATTCTGCATCTAAGAAGCAGAAGAAAAAGGCAGGGCCTAAAGCTGGGGGGCTGAAGCTTGTCGTTAACGCGGCAGACAGCGGCCAACGTCAAGTGACATCTAAACCAGCTGTTTCACAGCCTGCTCAGGGGTCTTCTTTTTCAAAGTTTAAAAGAACTAAGAAGAATAAGAAGACCCTGAACCAAAAATAGGGATGCCCGCTTCTGCCAGGCCTGCCCGGGCTCTTCGGAGTTCTTGGGCTTAGACAAGTGCAGTCTGCCAAAGCCAGAGATTCCAACAGGCGGCAGACTGCATCATTTCCTGGAGGCCTGGGAAGAAATTACAACAGACGAATGGACACAGTCTGTAATAAGAAGCGGGTATCGGATACAGTTTCGTGTCCGCCCAAAACTGTGTTGCGGAGCTCCTCCGTTTTTGAGAGTTGCTCCGTCAGATCCAGAGAGGATTCAGCTCCTGAAGGAAGAGGTAGAATCCATGCTGGAGAAACACGCCATAGAACCAGTCTCTTCAGTTCATCCCAAGAGAGGCTTCTACAGTCGACTCTTTCTGGTTCGCAAAAAGTCGGGAGGATGGAGGCCAGTTATAGATCTCTCCCGACTAAATCGGTACATTTTGACTCCCCGTTTCAAAATGGAGACACTAGACTCAGTTCGTCTTGCCTTACGAAAGAACGACTGGGCCATTTCTCTAGACCTAAAGGATGCGTATTTTCACATACCCATTCATCGCAGGTCCAGGAGATATCTCCGTTTCCATTTCATGGGGAAAACGTACCAATTTCGAGCTCTAGCATTCGGGCTTTCCCCAGCTCCTTATGTCTTCACTCGGGTCGTGAAGACAGTAGTAAAACACTTCCGCCGCTCTGGGATGCGTCTGCATGCTTATCTGGACGATTGGCTTCAGCCTACAACTTCCCAGTCAATGTCTCTGCAGCACAGAGATCAACTTCTGCGGACGGTAGTACGCTTGGGGTTCATCCCGAATTGGGACAAGTCCGAGCTGGTTCCCAGTCAGTCTTTTTGTTTTCTGGGTTCCCGCATCAATTTGATGAATGGACTGATAGGTCCATCATGGGACAGACTGGAGAAACTGCAAACATCTATTCGAAAAATGTTAGTATCTCAGTCTGCGACTGCCCGGCAGATTCATTCATTGCTAGGGCAGATGGAATCAATGTCCCGACTTCTGCCTTATGGCAGGGCTCACAAGCGCTTGCTTCAGTGGCACTTGAAAGACCGCTGGTCTCAGGCAGCCCATTCGTGGGATTGCCGGATTTCCCTAGGCCCATGGTTCAAACAAGCTGTAGCTCAGTGGCTGAACAGGGATTTTCTGTTTTCAATGGTGCCACTAAGCCAGTCTCCACCAGACTTTTATCTGTTCACGGATGCGAGTCTGGTGGGCTGGGTGCTCATCTGGGCGACCTTTCAGCTTCAGGCCAGTGGTCTGTCCACTGGAAGGAACAACACATCAATGTTCTGGAACTCAGGGCGGTCTGGTTGGCCCTGAAATCCTTCTGTCAGGTTGTGAAAGGCAGCCAAGTATTGCTGTCAACAGACAATACTACAGTGGCCGCCTACCTGAACAAAGGAGGGGGGGCACGGTCACGGACTCTGTCTTTCATGGCCACCAAACTTCTAGATTGGTGCGCGAAACGACAGGTGTCTTTGACAGCCAAGTTCGTTCCCGGGAAGCTGAATGTGTTAGCAGATGCTCTCTCCAGGAAGGGACAGATAATCCATACAGAGTGGACTCTTCACAAGGGCACTCTGTCCCAGATTTTTCATTTCTGGGAAGTCCCTCACATAGATTTGTTTGCCACAAGGCTGAACAATCAACTTCCGGTGTTCATTTCTCCATTTCAAGATCCTCTAGCTTGGGCAGTGGATGCAATGTCCCTGTCATGGGAAGGGATGATAGCTTACGCATTTCCTCCCATTCCTCTCTTGTTGAAGGTCTTGCTAAAAATAGAGAAAGAAACATGCCTGGTTATTCTGATAGCTCCATGTTGGGAGAATCATCCATTCTTTCCCATTCTGCTATCTTTGCTGGTTGCACCAGCAGTCAGACTTCCATACCGGAGGGATCTTCTGATCCAGCCTCATTCCCGCCTTCCTCATCCGAAGCCGGAGATTTTCAACCTGCACGCTTGGCTGTGTTGCAGGGAGGCCTCGAGAAGGCAGGATTTTCTAAGAAGTCTGCCGAGAGAGTCTGTGCGGCCAAAAGAGCTTCCACACAGTCTCTCTATAACTACCGCTGGAACAGTTGGATGGATTGGTGTCTCGAGCGGATGTTGGATCCCATCCATCCAACTGTAATGGCCGTAGCTGATTTTCTTATCTTCCTTTTCGAAGTGAAGAAATTATCCCCAGTATCTGTGAAAGGATACAGATCGGCCATTGCTTCTACTTTAAAGCACTTGTCATCAAAAGACTTTTCCTCAGATCCAGTTCTCTCTGATATAATCAGAAGCATGGATCTGGAAAAGCCTGTCCTTAACCGAGTAGTTCCTCAGTGGGATCTCTCCTTGGTTTTGGACAACTTCAAGAAGCCTCCTTTCGAGCCAATGTCTTCTTGTTCACTCAAGTGTTTAACTCAGAAAACAGTTTTTCTGATTGCGCTTGCTTCTGGTCGGAGACGCAGCGAGATACATGCTCTGTCTGCTACTCCCGGCTCAGTTAAAATTTCGGCGGACAAAAGTTCGGTTACTCTGCACTTTTTCCCAGGATTTTTGGCCAAAAATCAAATTCCTTCTGTAGCAGGGACTAGTATTGAAATCCCTGCCCTTTCTTGTTCCAGAGGTAGCTCAGACAATTATTTATGTCCTGTGCGATCTTTACGCATTTATTTGCATAGAACAAGAAGTTTTAGGCGGAACAGACAAAGGCTTTTCATTTCGTATGTTAAGGCCTATGAAAAAGAGATTTCTGCGTCTACCATTTCCAGGTGGATTTGTGGATACTGTTCGTTTTTGTTACGAACAGTCTAACACTTCAGTAAACAAAGTCTGTGCTCACGAGCTTCGAGCTCTGAGTTCCAGTTTTGCTTGGCTGAATTCTGTTCCTCTGGATTCAGTTCTCAGAGCTGGCTATTGGCGCTCTGAAAACTGTTTCATCAAGTTTTATTTAAGAGATACGGCAGGTTTAAATGAGAAGCTTTTTTCTCTTGGACCGATTGTGGCAGCTCAGAAAGTCGTACAGTCTTTGGTTGCCAAGTAACTTTAACGCCTGAGTTTCTCATTAACGGTGCGTTCGGTTATTCACCGTGTTTTTATATTTTCGGTCTGACGTCACAGTTCAAAATGGCGGACTTAAGAAAACACGTGTTTAGATCGTTATTTCTAAGTCTTTTGTGACCGATTGTTGGAGATTTTTCTCTCGAAATCTTTTCAAGGTTATGTTGTTTGACCATTGAGTTTTGTTTTAATGGTCGGTTTGGTTGATATCGGTCGTAACATTTGTTTTTGAGAGTTAACATCACGGTGTTTTTTCTCTAAAATGTTACCTAAATTCGGACAAATCCGGGTTCGTTGGGTTATGTTCTTTACCAGCCTGGAATTTACTGTACTTACGGCCTTACGTCCGATGGGTTCCACCGATACTCTGCCGAGCGTTCTGACGACATGTAACCTCAGATTGGTAAGTCATGTATTTTCATACTTGCATTACCATATTTTCTTGTTTTAATTACAGATTTATCCCACCTACCAATTTAGATTAAATCTATTAGCAAAAGTAATATTATCGTGAGTTAGATGAAACAAATTTTATATGTTGTTTTAACATAAATATTTGTGAATCTATACTCACGATAATATTACAATGAGACCCATGCAAGATCTCTTGCTCCCTTCCTCCCCGCTAATCTGGTGGATCCTCGCAAAAGAGGATGTTTACTGTTGGCAGTCCATGATTTGCACATGGCTTTACGGTGATTGATTTTCACTAGGTTACAAGTGGGGATTAAGGTATCGGTGGTCTCATTCGGCTGGTAACAAGGTCGGCGTTTTCTGGGGGAATAGAGGGTAGCAAAAGTAATATTATCGTGAGTATAGATTCACAAATATTTATGTTAAAACAACATATAAAATTACTGAGTCTCAAGCATTGTGATTTGTGATCTCTCTGAACACTGATCAGTATGAGATAATTCTCAATAAACTATGCTATATCACAGGGTATAATCGATTCCGCTAATTTTCGCTTCCTGCAGAGACTGTACATCATATTTGGCTTCTGCCGAGACTGTCCGCTAACTCTTGCTTCCTGCCGAGACTTCTGTACATGATAAATGGCTTCCTGCAGAGACTGTCCGCGTGATTCTGCTTCCTGCCGAGGCTCTCGGCAGGAAGCAGAGTCACGCGGACAGTCTCGGCAGGAAGCCATTATTCGAGGACAGTAGTCTGGCAGGAAGCAAGAGTTCGGGGACAGTCTCGGTGGAAGCCAAATATGATGTACAGTCTCTGCAGGAAGCGAAAATTGGCGGAATCGATTATACCCTGTGATGCTATATGCAGAAGTTTAAATGGGCCTTATGACAGGTTTGGCTAGCATACAGACATATGATTTTGTCCAGACCTACCAATTTTCTTCCAATAGGCGGAAGCTCCTATTTCTACAGTGAAATAAACTCTGATATTGTTGTTGTTCTTCTTTATCATTATTTTAACCTTTATACAGTGGACTCTCGCTATCTCAAACACTGATATCTCAAAGTACCCGCTTAATATGTAAAAGAAAATAGAAATAGTTTGGAAACATTTCAATTTTTCTTTACATTTCAACTCCACATTTCTCAAACTACTGGTATCTCAAATTAAATTTTGTGGTATCAGAAAATTTACTTTGAGATATCAGTAGCTTGATATGAACTTCCACTTTGAGATATCGAGAGCTGACTGTACTTTGTATAATTAGGTAACTACAGATTCTTGAAAAACATCTTCAATGTTTTCAAATGATGGCAGACATGTCTTAATAAAAAAAAATCTTAATCTTTTTTCTTATACAACTTTTTCTATAATCCCAGACACGATGACATATTTTGAAACAGTTCTTGATAATGCAGAAAATTTGGGGATGAAATGCAAAAAAAAAAAAATTATCGATATTTTCCACTATAACAATATGATGTGGGTCTCAATGCCTGATAAGTTGTGAATTTCCTTTGACATGTTTTGAAATGAAGATTAATTAACAGCTAATACCGCAAAATTCTAAATATTTGGACATTAACCCTTTTTAGACCGGATACCCGTTTTGGGGACATTATGCAAACAGTGCAGACCCAGTTCAGACGCCGCAAAACGCGGCGTCTGATCAGGGTCTACATTGTTTGCTTACAGGAATTTCTATGCAAAGTACAATAAAAGTGAAAATATTCACCAGAAACCCCTAAAACTAGTAATGGGATTATCTGGATGATAAGAATGGACAAGTCCACTGGTCAAAAAAGGGTTAATAGGTCTCAGCAAACAGTAAAGATCCAGATCAGACTGCCCCTCAAGGAGCAGTCTGATCAGGGTCTACACCATGAGCCATTCTATCTCCCTCTTTTAGAAACATTACTTGCTAGAAGAACGAGAAATGTGTCCATAGTACAGAGATGTCCCCTGCCTAGTGCCTTGAATAAAATGGCCCCTTTAATAAGGTTGGTTGGTTGGTTGATTTGATGCTTAACGTCCACGGTAAACAACTACGGTCATGTCGGGACGGTCAGTTAACCTAACCACACTATTCCTGGGCAGGCTTAGACCTCCTAAGCGGTTAACCAGTACTAAGTGCACATACTTTCGCCAGTAACTGACAACTGCCCTTCTTGAATCAGCGGAAGGAGAAACGAAAGTATGTGGCCAGACGGGGATTCGAACCCAGGACCTCTGACTTACGAGTCAGGTGCCCTACCGATTGCGCTACCCGGCCCGGCCTACCTTTAATAAGGTACTGGCACTTGTAGGATAACTACATTCATGGAGGCAAACTTGTATAAAATCAAAGGCCACAGGCCAAGCGTGAAAGGAGCAGTCTCATCAGGGTCTACACTATCTGCCATTACATTCCCATCTTTAAGACACATTACTGCCTAAAAGAAAAAAAAATCTGTTCAATTTCAGGACAGTTACAGTAATTATCTTGTGGTGTCCCAATTTTCTGCAATTCAATTGTAGTGTATCTTACTGTAGCACAGCAGGAAAAATGTTACAGTAAAATTCTTGTCTCGTAAAATTTCTGCTTATCTCAAGCTCTGTTTGGGCAATACATTGACACCACTGACTATGGAACTGACTTAGAGAACTGCCAAGTTCAGGCAATGTTATTTATCATCTGTCACCGAAGTCTGTCTAGAATCATCAGTACAGTGATATCTCTTTGAATTGTCTCTTTTCACCAGAGAGTTTGATCATCTACAAAAGTACATTTTAATTACTTTTTGTAAATAAGAGTACTTTCCTCTAACTCTCAGGAGTTTAACCTTAACTCTTTAAGTACCAAAAAGCAGACGACAAAAGTTACGTCTGCAAAAATCTAAAAAATTGTTCAATACATTTCATATTGAGAATTCAAAGAAAAGAGGGCAAACAGTGTAGATCAAGATGAGGCGGCTCATTATGAGCCGCCTCATCAGGATCTATGCTGTTTGCAAATTTTGCTAAATGCGTCACTGGGGCTTAAAGAGTTAAAGCTGTTGGAGATGAATGTATGGCTTCTGCAAACAGTACAGATCAGCCTGCTCTGCAGGAGCAGTCTGATCATGGTTAACACTGTCTTCTTTTCCTATAAAGCACATCTATGACTGATACATGGTCAAAGTTTGAAAACCAGTTATACTAGTATTGTAAATCTTAGTCCAGAATGTGTTTTATCATATGACGTCACATCTGAGAGTGTCATAGAGCCATGCATTAAAAACGATTATCAACTAAAGGATTAAATATGCATATTAATTACGCCGTAACATTATGCGTTGACGTCCATAAGAACATCACTTTTTATAATGGCAAAATCGTACATCACGTTTTATAATGGCAAAATCGTGATGTTTTACCGCAAAATTTCCCAAAAAAGTGATTTATGTGTCATGTGATAAATAGATTCTTGCATTTGTGCTTCTGTATTACTGAATTTCTTAAACTTGTTGGGGAAAACTGATAAGATGCTCAGCATAGCCTCGCATCTTATCTTTTTCCTCAACTCATTTAATAAATCCAATAAAACATGAGCACTCATGTAAGATCCTCTATATTGCCTTTAGGTACATTTTCAGGGGCAACCCCACTATTAACATTATTGCCTCCCTTCTCAATGAAAGTCAACTCTTGAAGGAAAGAATTTGCTCTTACAGGAGCAAATTCTTTCCTTTCAGAGTTGAACTCATTTTGAAAGTGCTTCCTCATCAAGCGAAGCAATCAGGAAGTCACAGAAGTTGTTCCCCTTCGTAAAAAAGGCAGAAAAACCTGGAGGTGCACCATTTACTTCAGATGCTAGCTGAAATATAAGGATCTAGACCCAGTTGCTGAAAGCATCATTAGCTTAACCCAACCCAAACATGAACCCAAATCAATCAATCAATCAATCAATCAATCAATCAATCAATCAATCAATCAATCAATCAATCAATCAATCAATCAATCAATCCATCCATCCATCCATCCATCCATCCATCCATCAATCAAAACCTAATATGATCTATCACTCATCTTGAAAGAAACTACAGATCAGCAGCATGGCTTCTGTTCAACTGCAAAATGACTCACAGCGATGACATTCATCAAAACTTTGTGTGAATGAGTATTTAATTGGTGGTTAAATACCCACAGCCCTAAATCAGTTTCAAATGTAATTTTTGAACATACAAAACCATGGTAGAACCTTAAAGTTGTTGAATTTTTGCAATTATCTGTTTGACTAACCACTCAAGTTTCGTGTAAAATTTAGTAATCCTAATTTCATAATTATTTTCTGCTCATTTGCAAACCATTCCTGAAACAGTGGCAAATGATTGACAATAATGATAAATGTATTAGAATTAATTTGCCCTGATTCAAGTTTATAAACAGCAGGAAACAGTGATGGACGGACGCTCGGCGCCCCGTTACTGCGGCTATGGATACGTTCCGCTGAGGTGCGGGGGTAACGTCGATATGAGAATTGAAATATGAGGAGGAAACAGTGGTTGCATACCGCATTAATCCTATTAAATATTCCGTGGTGTTGCATTTTGCAAAAGGGGAGCATTTAATGGAGCTTTAAATGTTGAAAATCAGACATTGCCAAACTACCTCTAACAAACAGTATTAAGGTGAATGGGTATACTCTGAGATGTAGCAACTCTACTATTTTTTTTGCCTCCCTTCTCAGAAGGGGTCAACTCTTTAAGGAAAGAATTTGCTCCTCTAGAGGCAAATTCTTTCCTTTAAGAGTAGACCCATTGTAAAAGAGCTACCTCATCCAGAGAAGCAAACAGAAATTTATGCAAGTTGACGTAACATTATTTTTAGAAAAGAGGCAGGGGGCGTTTAATAGAGCAGGGGCATTTATTAGGAGTAATATGGTATATTTAGATTTTGGACCTCTGATTGATAAAGAACCTGGATTGTAACTGAACATAACTAAGCTGCGACACGACAAAACCAACAAAGTGGCATGTGTGGCCAACAAAGACTCAGATCAGTCTGGACATCCACCCGGTCAAATCTGAGTCTTCACTGTCTGCATGGAGGTAGCTTAGACCCTTAGCTATGCTTTAAGCATACAGCACAGACTCTGAATTAGACTGGGCAGCTTTCCAGGCTGATCTGAGTACCAGCTGGGGGCACATGCCACTTTACTGGTTTTGTTGTGAGGAGGCTCAACTAGATCTGTGAATTTACTTCAAGATAGGCTATAGAGTATCTGTCAAGGAATAGTTCCAAATCCCTGGACTACCTTCCAGTTATAGTAATAACTGGTTTTGCACAATTTGCTGTACCAAACTCATTTACGTACAGGCATTTCTCAATTTTTTTTTTTTTCATCCATGGATTTGTGTGATCAAACTCAGTAAAGTGAAGCTCTCAAACCAAGCAGGAGCCCCAATAATTCAGTGGGTAAAGAGCTGGCCAGCTGAACTAGCAGTCTGGACTCAAATCCAACTGAAAGCAGAATTCTTTTCAACTGTAGAGAGGGTTCCATTGCAAACAGCCTTTCATTATCACCCTGGCCCAGAGTCCTAGATAAGAGGGAGTATTTGGTGATAATTAGGGATAATTTTTGTTAATTCTGGATAAAAACATATGTTGTGACCCCTCATCTGAACCCTCTCGTCGAGACGGTTCAGATGAGGGGTCACAACATATGGTTTTGATGAGAAATAAAGAAAATTATCCCTCAATTATCATCAAATACCCCTCTTATCTAGAGCTCTGTGGCCCCCGCTTATCTGGGCTCGTGAAATAGATGGACTGTCTGATGCTCTGCAGCAGAGCTGCTAGTAGCTGTAGCAGAACCTGGCCCCGAGGTTATAAAACTTTTTTCATGCTCAACTCAGCTGAGCATGAAATTTTACTTGCTAATAAAACGCAAATTATTGTTAAGGACAGTTGTTTTCTAGCTCAGTTTTGCTGAGTATGAAATTTTCTCTGCTTATGAATATTAAAATGCCAACATTAGTTGGCATTTTCATATTTATCAGCAGAAAAAATTTCATGCTCAGCTGAGTTGAGCATGAAAAAAGTTTTATAACCTCGGGGCCTGGGTGTTGTTTATCTCAGTCAGGTAAAAGTCCTACAAATTTGGAGGCAACGTCTTGACATGACTTGAATATTGTTTACTGGCATGTTCAACCACAACTCAACAGCAAAGACAACAATTCATTATTGACTGTCATCAGCTCAATGTATATGAAATACTGTTTTAAGGCTGTAAAACGCTAAGTTATCCATCCATCCATCTCTATACATGCTAAACTCTCTACAAACCTGCATGTAAAAACCAGGGAAGCAACTATAATACAAGATCTCAAATAATCTCACCAGAGTTACACCTGTTAAACCATTTACAGAACTATTAACCTTATTAAAACAAGTAGCCCAAAGGGCAACAATTGCTCACCTGAGAGACATTGTAAACCTATAGGAATATTTAAGATGCTCAAGGGCAGCTAACTCCACAGTCAGTGGTCCAATCAGGCTGAAAATTAAATTTATCCAAAACATTATGTATGCCCTCATTTAATATATGCAAGTTTAAAAAGTATCCGATCAAAAGCACAATAGACAGAGCTGTCAAGGGCAGCTAACTTCGTAGTGGTTGGCCTGATCTGGCCAAAATTTGAACTTGTTTAAGATATTATGCATTTCCTCATTACCTGCAAGTTTGAAAAGGATCGGATCAGTAGAAACCAAGAAAAAGTGGCAACATTGATTTTTTGGATGCTCAGGGCAGGTACTCCATAGTCAGTGGTTTGGATCTAGCCGAAATGCTAACTAATCCAAGCTTTTATGCATATCCTCATTACCTGCAAGTATGAAGAAGATCCGATGAAAAATGAAAAAGTGATGACGTAGTTTTCTCCATCATAAGACTATGGGATTTTTTTTCAAATGCTCAAGGGCAGCTAACTTCATAGTCTGTGCTCTAATCCGGCCAAATTTCGAACTCATCCAAGCTCTTATGAATGTCATCATTACCTGCAAGTATGATAAGGATCTAATCAAAAACCTTGATTGCAGCACCCTGAAAGTCAAACTTACTCGACATATTGTCATGCCCTACAATTGTGTTGAATTTATTTTTGAATCTGTTGAGAAATGTAGGTGTTAGAGCTATGACAAAGTTTTTCTAAAAATAGCCACAGTGACCTTGACCTTCGGCACAGCATCCTGAGAGTCGAACTTGCTTGAGATATTGTCATACCCTACATTTGTGTCAAGTTATTTCAAAATCCATGGAGAAATGAAGGTGCTAGGGCGATGACAAAGTTTTTCTAAAAATAGCCACAGTGACCTTGACCTTGGGCACAGCACCCTGAAAGTCGAACTTGCTCGAGATATTGTCATGCCCTACATTTGTGTGAATTTATTTTAAAATCCATTGAGAAATGTAGGTGCTAGAGCGCTGACAAAGTTTTTCTAAAAATAGCCACAGTGACCTTGACCTTGGGCACAGCACCCTGGAAGTCAAACTTGTTTGAGATATTGTCATGCCCTACATTTGTGTGAAGCTGATTTAAAATCCGTTGAGAAATGTAGGCGCTAGAGCGATGACCAAGTTTTTCTAAAAATAGCCACAGTGACCTTGACCTTGGGTGCAGCACCCTGAAAGTCAAACTTGCTCGAGATATTGTCATGCCCTACATTTGTGTGAAATTATTTTAAAATCTGCTGAGAAATGTAGGTGCTAGAGAGCTGACAAAGTTTTTCTAAAAATAGCCACAGTGACCTTGACCTTGGGCGCAGCATCCTGAAAGTCAAACTTGCTCGAGATATTGTCATGCCCTACATTTCTGTGAAGTTATTTTAAAATCTGTTGAGAAATGTAGGCAATAGAGTGATGACAAAGTTTTTCTAAAAATATGTGATGACGTTGTTTTCTCCATTATAACACTATGGGATTTTTTTCAAACGCTCAAGGGCAGCTAACTCCTGAGTCTGTGCTCGAATCAGGCCAAATTTCGAGCTCATCCAAGCTCTTATGTATGTCATCATTACCTGCAAGTATGATAAGGATCTAAGCAAAAACAGTTGAGAAAACGTGATGACGCCATTTTCCCCATTATAACCCTATGGGATTTTTTTCAAACGCTCAAGGGCAGCTAACTCCGTAGTCTGTGCTTGAACCCGGCCAAATTTCGAACTCATCCAAGCTCTTGTGTATGTCATCATTACCTGCAAGTATGATAAAGATCTAATCAAAAACAGTCGAGAAAACGTGATGACGCCATTTTCCCCATTATAACCCTATGGGGCTATCTGTTGCCATGGAAACCAGAGTTCTGAGCTGATCTGCACCAAAACCTAATGCAGCCTTTCCCCCACCCAAATGATGCTTCAGATAAAATTTGATTGCGATCGGCCCACTGGTCTCTGAGATATTTATGTTTGAAAGTGTTGACGCACGCACGCACTAACGCACTAACGGACGACGGCTCGACTCCCATCCTATAAGCTCACCTCTGAGCCTTTGGCTCAGGTGAGCTAATAATAAAGACCGAAGTATCTTTGCAAACAATGCAGACCTTGATCAAACTGCTTCAAAAGAGGAGTCTGATCAGGTTCTGCAATTGTAGAAGTTTTATTAATAATCTGACAACCCCTATGAGAAGTCTCTGCCTATTCAATGTAGTCTCTGTCAATTCAATTAAGGAATGAATTTCATTTTTCTGAGGTTTATCGAAGTGTAAACTACATTGGGTCACGTGCAAAGTAAATGAACCCCGAAGGGGTTCATGTAAGCTTTGCTAGTGATCCAATGTAGTTTACACTTCGATAAACATCAGAAAAATTAAGTTCATTGCTTATATTTACATCCGTTGCAATCAAATCTTTCATGAAAAAATCTTATATAAGCGCTAAAATTGAAGCAGTAAACATGTACACGCAGTTTTTTTTACTAACAGCAGAACGGCATGCATGACGTCATGACGTTGCTGACGTCCAATCATATTGTAGAGAGCCATTGTTTGTTTTTACGTCATTGACGTCGCGTGTCTCAATGTAATTATTGGAATGTAAACTACATTGCGTTCCAATGGTTTACTATAGGGCTTTTCAGTAAATACACCAATAATGTAAATATTAGTTTATGAACAGGTTGAACAGTCACTGGAAATCATTATTGATAAAGTTTCAACCTGACTGCTATTCATATCCAAATATTTACATTCTTGGTGTATTTACTGAAAAGCCCTACAGTAAACCATTGGAACCCAATGTAGTTTACATTCCAATAATTACATTGAGACACGAGATGTCAATGACGTCAAAATAAACAATGTCTCTCTACAACCTGATTGGACTTCAGCAACGTCATGACGTCAGGCATGCCGTTCTGCTGTTAGCAGAAAAAACTGCGTGTACATGTTTTACTGCTTCAATTTTAGCGCTTTTATAAGATTTTTCATGAAAGATTTGATTGAAACGAATGTAAATATAAGCAATGAACTTAATTTTTCTGAGGTTTATCGAAGTGTAAACTGCATTGGGTCACTAGCAAAGTTTACATGAACCCCTTCGGGGTTCATTCACTTTGCACGTGACCCAATGTAGTTTACACTTCGATAAACGTCAGAAAAATGAAATTCATTCCTTAAATAATCCATGTTAGTTACCAGAAAGAAGACCAGAAAGGATCACTTATGCTCCAACATAACAGCGACCTTGACAACAGTAAGAACAGTAAGAGAAGGGAAGTCTTCCAGATCACTAGATGGTTGTCCAAGGACAACTTGTCGAGCCCGCTGTTTGCTTTAGTGACCTATAAGGATGTCAAGGTGAGTGTTTCACACACTTATTAGAAAGAGGCCAAAACAATATCATACTTATACAGTATATTTCTTTTTTAAGTTTTTCATTAAGGAAAACAAGTAGAACTAATGGCCAAGACAAGCTCAATTTACGACAATTTTATCAGCTGACCTTCAAGTGTGACCTTGACCTTGGACCAACCTGAACAAACATTTCTACTCATCAAGGAGAACAATTGTCCCCAATTGTTTTGAAATCCATGCATAAACGTAGAAGAAATCGCTTGGACAAGCTCTACTTATGACAATTTTATCATTTGTCCTTCAAGTGTAACCTTGACCTTGGACAAACCTGAATAAATGTTTCACATGACACTTCTACTCTGACATCAAGGAGACAATTGTGCCAAACTGTTTTAAAATCCATCTGTAAATGTAGAAGTTATGGCCCGGACAAGCTCCATTTATGTCCATATCATCTTCATGTGTGACCTTGACCTTGGACCTACCTGAACAAATGATCAAAAGGGCACGTCAACTCATCAAGGAGAACAATTGTGCCTAATTATTTTGAAATCAATGCATAAATGTAGCTGTAATGGTACGGACAAGCTCAACTTATGACAATTTTATCAATTGACCTTCAAATGTGACCTTGACCTTGGACCTACCTAAACGAATGTTTCAAATGGCACTTCTACTCATCAAGGAGAACAATTGTACCAAATTATTTTGAAATCCATCAATAAATGTTTAAGTTATGGCTCGGACAAGCTCAATTTATGACCATTTTACCATTTGACCTTCAATTGTGACCTTGACCTTGGACCTACCTGAACGAATGTTTCAAATGGCACTTCTACTCATCAAGGAGAACAATTGTGCCAAAGTGAATTGAAATCCATCCATAAATGTAAAAGTTATGGCCCAGACAAATTCGGACGGATGCACGCACGCACTAACGCACGCACGCACCCACATTCGCACATACACCGAACTGAAATAGTAACAACTATGTCTCGCTCAACGCAAGTGGGCTCGTTAAAAATGATCTCCCTCATAGTAATTTCCCTTGGAACTATATCAGTGAATGGGTACACAGCCATGTTTTCTTGCCATTTTCACAAGGGGAACAACTTTCATGACTTCCTGTTAGCTTCCCTGAAAAAATAGGTCTACCCTTACATGAAAGAAGTTGCTACTACAGAGTCAAATTCTTTCCTTTAACAGCTGATCCCCATTGAGACTGCAGGCAAAAATGAAAATGACAGAGTAGCTTCCCCTGAATGGAACCCATTCACATTCATAATAACTACATGTATGTTACTCAATTTAATGTTCTTCTCTGTCTATGTCAGCAAAGTCACAATTGTTAATGATGAAAGTTTTGTAAATACCTTTATAAATTAACTACTAGTAATACAGTGCTTATATGGCAAAAGCAGTCCACCTCATACTAGTCATACACTGGGCTTATTTTGACAAACTCAAACAACACAGGCCAACTCAACCAATACAAACCAAACTCGGCCAACACCAATGAAACTCGGCCAATACAACTCTGCCAATATCAATGACATCAAACTCGGCAAATATCATATTTGCCGAGTTTGATGTCATTGATATTGGCAGAGTTGATTATATCAATGCCATTAATTCATAAAATTGTCATTAGTTTGGGCCTCCGGCCAATACAGCAGACCTTGGATCTGTAACTGGGCCAATATGAAATTTCTTGATATATGAAATAATAGTATTATGTATATTTATTCAGTCACAATATTGGTATGGATTTGGTCAGCATTGTGCCTAGCCAGCTCAATACAATACTGACCATTATAACAGAGACCAGATGTTTTTCATAGCAAATGTCTCACAATTTCATGTTAATAGCACCCCCACCCAACCCTCCACCCCCTCCCCCCTGTATAATATTTTCCTCAATACGTATACTACATTTTCCTCAATATGTTTACTACAAAGATAACATACCATGTCTTCCATGTTGAGGCAGTCTGGCTTGATCAACTTGTGATAAAAATCTTTGGGAGACATTGGGCCTAAAGTCTTGTGCTCCTGTTTCCCATCCTTGTCTTTGGTGTAATACTGGAAGTTAACTGTTTTTGGAGGAGTCCCCAGTGTGATGCACAGGATCCTGTAGATCTGAAATAAAATAAAATAATTATTATACAATCAAGATGTAACATGTAAGTTCATTGGCTGATTCAATGTCACATGCCAGTCAATATTGCGCGATATATACCGATCAGTCATTGAATATCACTTATACACTGATGTCATTTGTATTTTCATGACGTAATATTGTGTATGGCATAACATCATGAGATAATACCATGTTATATACAGCTTTTTAAGTTCCTGGCAAACAGTGTAGACCCAAAACAGACTTCTCCTCTGATATAAGTCTACATTATTTGCCTCTGAAGTTCAGTCTGACTCTAAATACATAGAATTTTTACAGATCTATATTAACCCTTTAAGCACCAAAAATTTAAATAGTTAAATTTGCAAACAGTGTAGATCCAGATGAGGTGGCTCATAATGAGCTACCTTATATGAATCTACACTGTTTGCCCTCTAGTGTTCGAATTCTCAATACCACTTGGACGAGACATATTTTGAAATTTTTGCAGACGTAAATTTTGTTGTCTGCTTTTTGGCGCATTAAGGGTTAAAGTCACTAACAACCTACCTCTTCCATCATAGAAACTTTCTCTTTCTCTATCACATCTTCACTAGCACCATCCTTCACTAGCTTCTGTAGCCGCAAACAGTATTCCCGTAACTGAAAATAAATCACAAATAGTATTAAACTACATAGTTTTATCCACCTGGAATGAGAATGAGAAATTATATCTAATATAGAACCCCTGTGACTGAAATTATACAGTGCTTCCATACACAAATTGCTAAGTTTGATGTAAATTGTGAACACACAAATGGACGGACGGATGGACAAATGGACTGATGGATGGACACACTTACATTGCACCTTGCTTAAGCAGGTGCGAGAAACAGGGTTTTCTCTTTAAGAAAGAATTCCTGTTCTATGAGCAAATTCTTTCAAGGTCGCACCCCCCCCACACACACCTAGAAGGGAGCCAAAATTGGCCAAGTTTCTAGAGCATGAGCAAATTCCTCAGCTGATGGCTGACTTAATTAAATATACCAGTGTATCAGTAAATTGCTACTGTCTCGGTTATTTCCACATTCCATTATTTAAAGGTAAATTCCATATTTAGAAAATCTAGTATTACTTACCCTGTTGTTAATTATACTTCCCAGCCTACGAGACTCCTGAGCTTGTTTAGATTCTGGAAACAGAGCCTTAGGGACCACCCCGTATTTCTCCACAATGTTTGTCAACATGTCCCACTGACCCCCGTCTTCTGATGGGTTAAACAACAGGTGATGTATCAGTCTCCCTTCATAGGTCTCCTTTTTCCTTGCACACTCAACAAAGGCATTTAACAGATAGTTGGCCCTTTCTACCTTATCCCAGAAGAAGAGATATGTCTGGCTGAACTCAAATTCCTCCAGGTTATATTTCTTCATAAACGGCACCCTCATCAGATTAAGACAGGCAAATATCCAACATCTTCCGGACTGTTTCTGATCTGTCATAGGTTTACCTTCACTCTCAATCTACAATACGTAAACATAATCACAATAAAAATTATCCTCTTTTAGAGTTTGGAATCTATACTTCTGGGCTCATTTGTTCAAAGCATTGTTAGCTTAACCAAGTTGTTAGTCGAGCATTCGTTAAGTCTTACAGTACTCACAAAATCATCTGCCATTAATATTTTTTGCTGAAAAATTATGAAGAGCTTTTGCATTGCAAACACTTCTTACATATTTTCTGCAAAACAATGGCATTATTTTACGCATAATGTTTGAAAATTTGACTTTAACTGCATTAGTTTTGAACAACTGGGCCCTGGACTTTTTAAACAAAATCTCTATACAGTTTTACTAAAAAAATTGATATATTACATCTAGCTAGACAAATGAGTGAAAGTGCTAACACTCCAGGCCCCGAGGTTATAAAACATTTTTCGTGCTCAACTCAGCTGAGCATAAAATTTTCTCTGCTGATAAATATGAAAATGCCAACTAATGTTGGCATTTTCATATTCATAAGCAGAGAAAATTTCATACTAAGCCAAATTGACTAAGAAAACAACCATATTTATCAGTACTTTGCTATTTATTAGCAGGTAAAATTTCATGCTCAGCTGAGTTGAGCATGAAAAAAGTTTTATAACCTCGGGGCCAGGTTACTGACAAACTGAAATTAAAATGAATGAACCACTTTCAGGGGAAGCACCTTTGCATTTTTCAATTTTACCGTCCTTCTCAGTGAAGGGTCAAATCTTACAGGAAAGCAACTGCTCCTCAAACAGTACTACAAGTCAAGTATCTACTGCAACCAACGTCCTTCTAAAGGCGATGGTAATCTGTTACGGTCAACTGTCAGATAAAATATTACGCCGAAAAACTGATTTCTTTTGATCCAATTATAACGGTATTAAAACCGCTCAGCTAAAGACGCGGTAACTAGATTTGTGACGTCAGAGTCTCGCTGTACTCTGTCAACCTCGCGCTAACAATGTGACCGCCGCGGAAGTCGTTGATAATGTAGCTGACAGGTACTGTTCAGATAAATTTTGTGACTAGGATCAACTGAGCCGACGTCTATGAAGAAACGACTTTGATTGTCTGTCTTTTTAATATTTTGAGATAACGGAACGTTTCTGAACCTGCTCCAACAACGACATGTTGCAGTAGTGGATTGACGCGTTGTAAATTCTTTCCTTTATGAGTTGACTCTTTTGAAAGAGGTTCATCAGCAAACAGGAAGCTACAAAAGTTGTTTCTCTTTGTAACATTGCCAGAAAAAATACAGTATGTATTGCTTCCTAAAGCTACTTACCTTGTGTGAGAAACAATGCTGTGTATTCTGCAATACTGTTCTATTCTTGCACACATCCCACAAAGGGTGCATCGTACAAACATTCTGAGCAAGCTGGTTCTTGGGGTCTGCTTCAAAATTCTTCCGAAACTTCTCCAGAACTTCTTCTGTAACCCCTGGTCCTACATAGATAAATATATGACCCATAACATGCAAAGAGGCAGCTTATGGCATATGTGAATAGTAAAGGCTTAGACCAGACTGCACATCCGTGCCGTCTAATCAGAGCCTTTTCATTCCAACACAAAATGTATAGACGGCACAAAACAATTGATCTAGCTATTCTGTACAGATGCACAGACTGGATTAAGCCGTTTCTGTTTTCAAATATGTCTGTTTTCAAATATGTAAAGAGTATTTTTGCATTATGCAGCTCAAATAATAGGGTCACAAGTTCTGCAATGCAAACAAGAGCTTCGCAAGCAGCGCATAATACGCCCATTTCAGTGTCATGAAGGAGTTACAGAATGAACAAGATTGTTTATAGAAGGATGGACACGCAGACAAACAGGGGAAACAACTCTGTAATTAATGACTGCAATGTACAGTTATTGAAACATCTAACATATCAAATACTATTAGTATACCAAAAATCAGCTTCCAGGGTGAAGCAGCTCAGAATTTGAGAAATGCCAGTCATTCAAGGGAGAAAATTTATAAACTAAGTAAACTAAGGTACCATTCTTGGTCATAATACATTCCCTTGACAATATACACATCATCATAAAGTTTTGTTAAAATATTTCCAACAGTTAAGGGGTTACAGAGTAAAATGGAAACTATGCAAGGGCAGATAATTCAGGAAGGAAGTAAGCCAGAGTTGTGGTTCATGCTCATGATACAATGCCCAATTATTATACACATTCCTACAAAGTTTCGTCAAATTATTTCAAAGAGTTAAGGAGTTATGGAATGGGGGAATGGGGTTAGCGTAAAAAAACTAGAAAATGTGTTTATGAAACACTATGCCCCCAAACATATGCCTGCCTCTAAAGAAGGTTCATTCCATAATGCTTGTACCTTTGTACCATAGGTTTCAATGCACTAAGTCAAAAAAGGGGCTTAACTCAGTCAAAAATTTAAGATTTTTTTTGGAAAGTTAATCAAGTCATCTACACCTTGGGCAATATCTTCCTGCAACAAGGGCTTCGCAAGCGTCACATAATACGCCCGTTTTAATGTCATAAAGGAATTATAGAATGAACAAGATTGTTTACAAAAGGACAGACAGGCACACAAACAGGGGAAACTACACTTTAATCAATGACAGCAACATTATTTAAATAATTAACACTTCAAATACTATTAGTATCCCAAAAATTTAGTTGAGTAATGCCAAAGTCAAACAAGGGAGATAATTCATAAACTAAATATACTAGATATACCATTCTTGGTTCTAATACATTCCCTTGACAATATACACATCTCCATAAAGTTGTGTTAAAATATTCTAAACGGTTAAGGAGTTACAGAGTAAACAGGAAATTTATGCATGGGCAGATAATCCAGTAAGCAAGCCAAGGTCCTGGTTCTTGCTCAGGATACATCGCCCCATCATTATTACACACATTCCTACAAAGTTTCATTCTAATATTTCAAAAGGTTAAGGAGATATGGAGTGAATGGAAATGCCTAAAAATAATGATCAAAGGGAGGTTACTCCAAAATTAAGAAAGGGGGAGCAACCATTCTTATATGTGAGACATCATCTTGTAATTATGCACATTGCTATAAAGTTACATCATGATATTCCAAACAGTTACCGAGTTAATGTATGCACAACATAAGTATACACAAAAATAGCCTAAAAGAACTAATAAATGGGATGAAACTCAGAAACAAAGAAAGGGAGAGCAATCATTGTTGTACGCCACACATCGTTGGGACTTCATACACATTGCTATGAAGTTTTATGAAGATACCCAAAACAGTTATCTAGTTATGGCGCACACGGGACCTGCAGGGAAAAAAAACAATCAAAGGGGCATAACTTGGAAACCAAGGAAGGGGGAGCAACCATTCTTGTATGTGATACATTCCCCCTACCTACTACATATGCCTACAAAATTTCATGTAGATATCCCAAATGGCTACTGAGTTATGGCGAACACAAGAATGTTTACAGACGAAGGAAAGGGAGTTTACTCCAAAATTAAGAAAGGGGGAGCAACCATTCTTATATGCGACATATTATCTTGTGATCATGCACATTGCTATAAAGTTTCATCATGACATTCCAAACAGTTACCGAGTTAATGTATGCACAACATAAGTATACACAAAAATAGCCAAAAAAAACTAATAATAGGGATGTAACTCAGAAACGAAGAAAGTGAGAGCAACCATTGTTGTACGCAACATATCGTTGGGACTTCATACACATTGCTATGAAGTTTCATGAAGTTACCCCAAACAGCTATCTAGTTCTGGCCCCCACAAGACTGGTAGGGTAAAAAACAATCAAAGGGGCATAACTCTAAAACCAAGGAAGGGGGATCAACCATTCTTGTACACGACATGTTCCCCCTACCTAATACAAAATTTCATAGCGTCAGGGGTTCTTGAGATACTTTGTTCACGAGGTTCCACAGGCTAAGTCGAAAAAGGGGCATGACTCTGGAAATACATGACCAGTGGAAAAAAAAGAAAAAAACAGTTCGCTTATTTTCCATACTGATCATGTGTATAAAGTTTCAAATTCCTAGCTCATACCTTTCTTGAGCACATGTAAGGGTACCTTTGTACCATAGGCATCAATGCACTGAGTCGAAAAAGGGGCTTAACTCAGTCAAAAATTAACGATTTTTTTTTCAAAAGTTAATCTGGTCATCTACACCTTGAGCAATATCTTCCTGCAAAGAATCATGATCCTAGCATCAGGGGTTCTCTAGATATTTTGTTCACAAGGTTCCATAGGCTTACAATGCACAAGTTGAAAAAGGGGCATAACTCAGTCAAAAATTCATGAACTTTTTCAAAAGTTAATCTGGTCCTCCACTTCAGCAATGTCATCCTGCAAGAACCCATGATCCTAGCATCAGGGGATCTTGAGATATTTTGTTCACAAGGTTCCACAGGCTAAGCCAAAAAAGGGGGATAACTCTGGAAATACATGATCGACCGAAATTCTTTGTCCCAAAGTTTTTTTTTTTCATTTTCACCTAAATATTATATGTTTGATCAACAAGTAGGTTTGGAATTAGCTGTACATAACAGCTGAACTGTCCAGTCTATTCTAGGAATGACAGGTGTTCTCTCTCCAATCTGAAATTAACACCCAATGGCCGAATTAAGTTTGGTACGAAACTGGTTGGTAACGAACAGGACCTACTACGTTCAAGCTGTTAACTAACAAAAGCAATATGGTTTCTTAGGAGGATAACAAGTGGAGAGCGTCAAAAGAAAGACTTCTGCTACATTTACCGTTTTTGTTGGTCATTATTTGTGATTTCCTGACGCCTGAAAATATTTTTGACACCTCGATTCGCTTATCTCGTGAGCTGGGCTCCAGCCATTCGGTTGCATTCGGTGTTCTTCCCTCTTCTGTCAAAACACGCACCTGCATGGTTGATTTGTGTACATGATTGTTTATTATTTTTCTGCAAATAAATCATGGAAACATTGCCAACACAAGATGTTTGTGATGGAGATTTCAGTGAAGAAGACGAGTCATCACAAGAGACAGCTGTCTGGGGCCGATTATTTCCTTTAGGGTCAAGTTTTGTCGCAGTCGGTGAGACAATTATTTTTAATCCTGACACAGCAGCAAATTCTGGGTCAATAGTGTATTGGGAAATCTTGTTTATTTGCTAACATGTGCAGTTTTTTGTGTGGAAACAAAGTATTTGCTTGTAACTTAACTTGAAATAATAACTTGATAATGGCATTGGCTTACTGATCATGGCACAAACAGATTGTCAAAGGTCAAATGTCATTCATTGATTCTTCACAGTACATGCATACTGAAATAGGTGTAATTTAAGAGGTAAAACTATGCATCGAAACAGGCAATGCTTTGCAATAGTGATCACGGACTGCCTTGAAAATGACTGTCGTCACCATTGGTGCATTGCATCATTAATGCACAAATCATTTGCAATCCAGCTACCCCAGGGTCGAACTGCTGTGGAAAATGGGTGTTAAGTATGGTGTTTTTACCTTAGCATTGTCCCTGCAGTGCTATGCATCTGCAGACATTTATTAGCTGTCCAAATAACTGGGGCAGTGATAGAGACACTAGCTGTTGAAAGTAGTCCCCAGGGTGGGGGTTGCTTTTAAGAGGGATAATTTGATCAGACATTTGTCCCCACAGTGCAGGACCTAGCAGTCCGTGGGGTGGGGATGGGGGCAGCTTTTAAGAGGGATAATTTGATCTGACATTTGTGCAGGGCATCTAGCATTCCGGGGGGAGGGGGGATTCAGCTTTTAAAAAAAAATAGTTTGATTAGACATTTGTCCCCACAGTGCAGGGCATATAGCAGAACTCTGCAGAGAGAAAAGTCAAACTTGAAAGTCTCTGTTACTCCTCGGCCCTGGTGTAGCCTGAGTTGTGAATGACTGGTGCATTATTGTGTCATTGATCTAACTGACAGTCAGGTTGAGAAGGTGCAGAAGACTGCAGCTTGATGGACTTCAATGCAGGTGTTGAAGGAACGCTAACTATGTTGGTGAAATGCTTGACCTGCAGTGGCCAACACTGGAACCCAATGAAAGCAGTCCTTCATAACCTTCTCCTACAAAATTCATGTTGAGGCTGTAGCCATTAAACAAATTACCTGACACCTGCACCAGGATTGTGACAAACAAGGGCCTCATGTAACTTGCAACACACAAGGTACTTGACATATATTAAAACCTTCAAGGATTCATTCCTCTATGACAAGGGAATGGTCCTTCCACTTCTGTGGTCTCTGCAACTGCAGAGCAGGTCAGAGCCCTTATTTAGACCTCTGTCAGAGTAATGTGTTCTAGCAAAGCTAGAATTTGTATACTTACAGGGGAAGCAACTCTACTGTTTTTGCCTCCCTTTTGTTTTCAGTATGGGCCAACTCTTAAGAAAATGAATTTTCTAGGAGCAAATTCTTTCCTTTAAGAGTAGACCCCATGTCAGAGAGCTACATCATCGAAATCATCCAATGAAGCAAACAGGACTTCATGCCAGTTTATATTACAATTTTTCCGAAAAAGAGGCAGGGAGCATTTATTAGAGCAGGGGCGTTTATTAGGATAAATACGGTATAATCAGTGTCTATTCTAGAGAGGGGGATGGGGGGATTCACCCACATTTCTGACAATTCCCTCCTAATTCTTAGCAGTAGGGGGGAATTATTTTCTTTATTGTATTCAACAAAATAGATTTAAATGATATCTAAAAGCATTGTGTGTACTCATTGATACTAAATTATAGCTAAAATAGTAGGTACAATTGTTTTTATGTAGTTTAAGCCAAATTTTAGAGTTACAAATGTGAGAGATACCTTTTCTCTGTTGAAAATCCCCCCTATTTTTTCAATCCTAGAATAGACACTGGTATATTCTATCTGTCTTCATCTGATGGCTCCATCATTTCTGACCATCATGTTGTTGTGTGCAGTGCTACATTTAGAATTCAGAATTTGCACCCCCCCCCCCCCCCACACACACACACACAAACAAAATAAAAATAAATAAATAGAAAATGAAATAAAAAAAAAAGGCAGCTAAGTCATTAAAACTTTTTGCAAGACACCCACTCACCTTAAGATTGTTTGCTAGAGGTATTTGGCAGTGGTTGATTTACTACACTTTAGGCTCTAAATAATGCCCTTTTTCGCAAAATGCAACATACCTGGGGCGTGTAATAGGATTAATACGGTAGATAATACAAGTTGTCTGCACCCTATCTCTTGAACCTGTGACAGGATTTGACAAAACTTGATAGATTATGTAAGAAGGTGAATCCAGTGATTTAGTTACTGTTGGGTAACACCAACATAGCATGTTTTGGGAATGCATGGGTTCGGAGACATAATGCTTTTCTCAAAAATAATTCTAGTTTGAATTAGATTATTTTCTATCTTTTACAGAGCTCCAGATAAAAGGGGTGAGGATAATTCAAAGAATTTTTTTCTTATTTCTCAACAAAACCATAATGTTGTGATCCCTCATTAGAACTGTCTTGGCGAGACAGTTCAAATGAGAGGTCATTACTTATTTTTATGGAGAAATATGGAACAGTATCTCTAAATTATTTCTGTTACCCCTTCTTATCTGGAGTACTGTAATTCAGATTTAAGCAAAGAGGAGGTGTCATTTGGTCGTGGAGAAAACTGTGATGTCCCTTTTGTTGGTCCTGCTGCAAAGAAGCACCAATATTTTCAAGCTTATAGTAAAGTTCACTTCAAATTAATTAGAGTAAGTATAATATGTATCTGCACATAAATATTTGAACAGCATACATGTTGTTTAAAACCTGGGATGGAATGACTTGCAATATTACAACCTTTTCCAACAATATTTCAGTCGGCAGGTCTACAGGGATCAAGCAAGGGGGAGACTAGGGAGAAATAGTCTTCTTGCAGGACCAAACTTCCCCATGTTCTGAGCTGAAGGAGATTTTTATAAATGTATAGAATACACATGCAAGGATGAAAATGAGCAGAAACCTCTCCCTGAAGTCAGAAAAGTTTGCCCTAAATCAGGGCCCCGGTGGTTTGAAACTAACAATGTCGTTAGTTAACGTTTCATTAAAATTTCAAACATTAATATGTCAAATACGCCAACTTATTTGTTGAAAAAATGGGAGAGCTTTTGCATTGTAAAAGCTTTTCATATTTTTTTAACAAAAAATATCAGTGTATTTAGTTATAAAGTCATAAAACACTTAACAAGTTGACCTCTTAGTCTTAACGAGCTCATTAGGGTAACAATGCTATGAACAACTGGGCTCTGATCTCTAGCTTGATCCCTGGACAATGGTAGTGTGATAATGAAAAGCTTTGTATAGTAGAGTCCTTTGTTCGGTTGAAAAGATTTATTGCCCCAGCGGAAATCCAACCAAGGACTGCCAGTTCAGCAGGCCAGCACTTAGCCACTTAACCCACTATGCTACCAGGGCCCCTGGAATAGATAAGATCATCTACATACCATGGGCTAAAATTTGCCGTACGAGTCTATGATGACACTCTTACGGGAAACAATTTGCTGCCTCAAAGGGAGTAAATTCTTTCCTGTAAGAGTTCCATCCCAGATCAGTGGAACGATATGGAGGAGAATTAGGGGATTATCCATACCAGTCCATTCCATGTTTTAAACTATGCCTATTTGAACTCTCAGCTATTTGTGTAATATTTTCATGCAGAGTGATCAGGATAAGGATTCAGGACATTGCTATTGTCACGGACAATAATTATTTTTTGGCTGCTTTATTTTCACAAAACTTCACAGTCATGAAGTTTTGTGAAAATTACTCATTTACAAATTAGTTATTGCCTGGCAACATTATGAGGATTACATATTCAGAGCTTGTTTGACATTGATAAAGGCTGCAAGAAGTGTGCAAAGATTTCATGTTTGCATTACTTCACAGTGAAGCTATATAGAAATAAAACTTTCAGGTAATAGATATGGCCTTTATTAGTGCAAAACAAAATTATGAGGAATTTTAACTCAGATGTGAAAATTTTCTTTAAAAGTCAAATTAATGAAAATGAGGCTGAGCTTTCTTGAAAATTTTCCTGTATATAGTATCTTAAATTATCAAAGGTGAAAAACACTTGCATGAGTATGTATTCTCATATCTTTACAATTACAGTGACAAAATAATAAGTAGTGTAAAATAAACAACATAACCCATAAAATCTGAAAATGTAGCTCTCTTAATTGTCATACTTTGCTCATTTATGTGACCTGTTTTACAGAAAGAGACGTCTACAGGTGTACATGTTTTCTTAGAAGACACTTCGGGCAATGGAACATTCATAAATGGGGACAAAGTTGGTAAGTCAACTCACACAGAGAAGATGGACAATTTATTATACTGTGAAGCAAATATTATAATTGAGAGAGATATTTTCAGTAATGCTCATTATTTTGATTGTTCATAAATTCAAAGCTCTCAGGCAGGACTCCATTTAGAGATGAGCTTTATGAATTGAATTTGTAAAAGTGAAAGGGACAGGACATTTATCAGAGTAGGAGCAATTATTAGTACATTTGCATGGAATACAGTAGACGTGTGGAACAGTAGTAGATTTAAATATAATGTTGTGATTTAGCCATATGGACAGAATATGCATCTGATAGTATTTGCCTTTTACTATACATTTGGAAAAAAAGCAAACATAAAAAGATCTGTTCACATACAAGATAGCATGGCTGCCTTGTTCTTGCCATCATATAAAAAACTTAAATCAAAACATCCACATGCTGACCCAGATGCAGACACTTGGGGGACAGCGATAACCCTTCTGTACTTTCATACTTGGCAAGTTTTGAATGTTATATGTATAGACCAGTTTGTGATTTCCAAAATACATAACTCCATACTTTTATTTAAGCTGAAATGTGTGTATTAGTTGAAATGTTCTTTTGTTTATTTTGTTTCCAGGTAAAGGGAACAAACAAGTGTTAGCGAACAATGATGAAATTTCCTTGGCCTTGAAAAAGAACAAAGGTATCTATATCTACAGTACTTCAGTACTTAAGATGAATGGGTAAACCTTCAGGGGATGCTGGACTGCCATTTTCGTTTTTGCCTCCCTTCTCAATGGGAGTCAGCTCTTAAAGGAAAGAATTTGCTCCCTGGTAGGTAAATAACGTCTTTGAGAGGGGATTGGAGGGGGGGGGGGGGCTACTGTTTAAGGAAAAATTTGTTGTCTTTATGGAGAGCAGATTCTTTTCTTAAAAGGTCTACTTCCAGGTATTTCATTATGAAATGATCACAAAAGAATGCAACTTAAAACAAAATTACATTAAAATGAAGATGTGTGCAATACTCTTCAGAGAAAACTATCTTTGTTAATGTGGCAGAGACAATATATCGGTGCATACTGTTCATTAATATTTACAAATATTTTATCATCATAAATTGATTCACTCACCTCACCACAGATGTATAAAAAGGCATTTCTGCTTGCATGTTTTATATTTATGAATAGTGGATCAATAACTTAACAATTGTACTAATCTTTTGTCCCAGTATGTGAGTTCTTTTCAGCCAATACCTGTCCCAGGTCGATTAAAGAAAGGGCTTAAAATCATTCATGACATAATTAACCCTAACTAATTGTTTTCAGCTTACATGTATATGGATCTTGGGGCCAATGAAGATGCTGACCTACCTTCTGAAATTAAAGAAAAATATACTCTCACAAAAACTCTGGGCAGGTATGTACATGTAATATCATCCAATTCACAGATATGATCATACAAAATCTATTGACAGATAGGATAGAGTCGGGTAACTTCGGACAGCGGGTAAATTCGGACATACCGTTGCAAACAGTGAAAATCCAGATGAGATGGCTCATAATGAGCTGTCTCATCAGGATTTTCAGTGTTTGTCCAGTTATTTTTGTTTTAATTCCAAACAACTGACATATAAGGGAAAAAATGTCGCTGTCTGAATTTACCTGCTGTCCAAAAGTACCTGATTCTACCCTACATGATAACATTATAATTTAATTAAGATATAATTAAAGAAAAATATACTCTTTCTAAAACACTGGGCAGGTATGTAATATTGTTAGATTAACAGATATGATCGTACAGATACATTATATCATATGTGGTTTAACATAAATGTAATTGGTTACCTTCTTTGTTTACGTTTGTAAAGGGAAAAAGCCAGGTAATATCATTGGTAAGGGAGGAAACTCACTGGTGTATCTGATTGCCTTGCCAAAACCTTTGTCCAAAATGACAAGAAGCTAGTTGACTGTTAGTACAAGTTTGTGAAAATTCAGCAGTGCAGTGACCGTGAGTACAAACTCTGTGACACCTGTAATTCATTGTTTCCTTCATAAGCTACTGTGGTCCAGTTAAGATTCAGCCGTTTTCAAATGGAATTAAAAGAGAACAGTTAAAAGGTAAAGGTAAAGGTTTCCCATAGCCTAATAGCCGTAGGGGCAGTGGGGGTTAGAGACCCACTGTATATTGGGCACAGCAATGAAAGGGGGAGCCCATCTCTCTCCTTTTGCTGCCTTATCCTTGCCCGATTCGAAAAAGGTACCCATTTACTGCTGGGTTGACAGAGTTTTCTAGTCGTCGGATGGCGAGGGTGAGTGCGAACTCATGACCTTCCCGTGACTTTCTGCACAATAATCGAGCCACTCTAACCACTCGACTACGGCGCCTCTCGAACAATTATTAGACTTTGCATAAAAGTAATTTGTGTTTGTGTTCCATCTCTCTACTACCATGCTGTTCTATATTTTATGGCACAGTAGAGAATGAAATGCTGTTTCAAGGGGAAGTTAAACCTGTGAAATGAAAATCAGTCAGTCATGATAATATGTAATTTAAGATGTATGGTTGCACCTGCATGTTTTTCCACCATTTTAGCAAAGGGGAACAATTATTGTGACTTCCTGTTTGCTTTACATAGCCCTTTCAAAATGGGGTCTACTCTTAAAGAAAAGAATTTGCTCCTTTAGGAGCAAATCCATTTCTTTCAGAGTGGACCCCTTTGAGAAAGGAGGCAAATATGAAAATGGCAGAGTTGTTTCCCCTGAAAGTATACCTTTTCCCCTGTATTGGAATAGCCTAATGACTGAACCTCTTTTCTTTTCCAGAGGAGCATGCGGTGAAGTGCGGCTGGGCTTCTCAAAGGGATCCTGTGATAAATTTGCTGTCAAAATAATATCAAAAAAGAAATTTTCCACTGGTGGAAAACATGCGGTGGTAAGAGAAACTATCATGTTTTATTTGTACACACGTTTACAGTTGAACTCACCTGCATAAAAACAGGGGTAATACCAATTTGGCTTCCTGTGCTTTTGACCGAGTTTGTACTATATGAAGTGGCTTTCAACCAAGAATAGGATCGTAAGCATTATCAATAACCGTAAATGGTATTATGATGCTATTGTAAATGCCTGTCGACCAAGATGATACTGCTGTTGATTGTCTCAGGCGACCGCCACTTTTGCATGTATGGTACTTGACTGACTCGGTCAAAAGCACAGGTAGGGAAATTGGTATTACCACCATGATAAAGCACAGTTAAATAATAACATGAGCATTTTTGTATCAGATTTATGAGACTCTTCAGCAACCTCTGCTTAAGCCCAGTGCTAGGGGAGATGCCCAGTGTTGCATATTTCATTACTGGTCATGAACAGACTCAGTTAAGAGTTTGATATTTTCATTTCTTTGGTGTATTCTTTACTTCCACTCTCTGCAATTTTCTATGAGTCTAATTTATTAACAAAAAATTTTCTCCTCATAGCATGCATGAACTAAATTTGAGTAAAATCATGGTCAGAATTACCCATTTTACAAGATTATGAACATTGTACTCATGAACACTTAACCTGCTGATGTTCAGTAATCAAATTGTCTACCTTTGAATTTGAACTAATGCATTCATGATTTTGAGAGTGTGTTTTGGAGGAACAAAATAGTGGTACATAGTATAGTCCCAGATGAGACTGCTCCTTGGGAAATCATTTAATGTCTGATCTGGTTAAAGATTAAATTGATTGTTGTTGTTTTTTTCAGAATCTAAGTAAACAAGTAATGAGTGAAGTCAAAATTTTAAAGGCTCTCAAACATGTAAGTTTAGTTTTCTTACTATTTATTAATCCATATCTGCTGTTAGGTGAATGTGTACACTTTCAGGGGAAGCAACTCAGTAATCTCTTTTTGCCCCCTTTCTCAGCGACTGTCAATTCTTAAAGGAAAAATTTGCTGCCCTAGGAGCAAATTCTTTGCCTTAAGAGTAGTCGTTAGTCAACACTTTAGGGAAATTCTTCCCTATAAGAGTAGATCCTATTTTGAAAGGGCTTCTTTGCTCAGGGAAGCAAACAGGGAATTACAAAGTACTGTTTACCATTGTAAAAAATGTTGGGAAAACATCAGAGGTGTACCCATTCACCTTAAAAGGGGTTTTGTCTCCCCTGCGACTAGCAGAAGTTAGACATAGGTAGTTTTCTGGTGTCAGCGGCTGCTGCAACTTTACGTCTGGTTTTCAGGTTTAGCGATAATGCATAAACAGATGAGATGCTGCATTCCATGGAGTTCTTGTGACAATAATGCTATCCTAGTTTCTGTTCTGGCTCCTCCTTACTAAAGAGAAACAGAGAGCTATGAAAACTGCTTTAGATTACCCTTATAATTATTGAGGTCAGACAGTAGCACTTTCTTTAAGGAATAAAATATCTCTGATATTAGTATGGGAGTTAAACCCTTAGAAATATGAATGTTACAACACAGGGGATTTTCACAGTTTTACTACTCTTACTCTTTAAATATTTGAAAAACAGATCCTTATTTCATAAAATTCTCTCAAAAAATCATTTGTCATGTAATATACTTTGATGCATATTCCCAAACTTATAAAGAAAATCAGCTGTAAGTAAAATAATCTTAAAGGTCACCTTTGACAGACCTGGGGCCGATTACATGCCAATGTCATCGATTACAATTACAATTACTTTTAAAATCATGATTACAGATTACAATTACAATTACATTTTTTCTGAATGTAATTGATTACAATTACAATTACTTTGCAAAGTAATCATGATTACTTTATGATTACATGTGATTACATTGCACAAGTGTACAAAATGATCATGACTGTGATAGTGCAAAACTCTATATTTTAAAAGACTAATTTATATCTAAATCGGCAAATAATTGGTGGCTTACATGAAAGTGCTAAGAGGTAAGATATACTGTAACTTCTGAAATAACTTCTGAAGAACTTGACATACATTTTAATCTGAACTAAATTTATTTAGCAATCTGCAGTTACATGTATAGTGCATTCAATGACTGTATGCTATTTATGAAGTTTGAGAAATTCAATAAATGCTATGTGTCAGGTCCTAAATATAAACACATGCTTGAATATTTTTTTCTCCCTCACTTATTTAACCTCTTCATTTGAAACATCAGATATATGATTCTACATGGTCTCCAATGTCATAAAATTGCTTGTGAAAGACTAGTTTAAAGTCTTCAAAGCAAGGGGCAAAACACTTCCTGTAAATTATTCATTAAACCGTTTTAACTATTACCATATATATTTCATTTTTCATTTTCATCATTTTCTTGCTCGCCCTCAGTTGCACAAAATTCAATGTTATTAAGTTGGCCAACATATGTGAAAGAAAGGAACTAAAATATTGGCTTTTTGTTGTATGCAATACACAGGTGTCATAAAGCAGACAGATATTACGGTTAGCTTAATCCACAAAGAAGGTGTGAAAGTCAAAGATGAGTTGTATTGCTCAACTCTGCACCAATAAACACAGATCAGTCAGTACGTTTGAAAAACATCTCTAACACTGGCACCTGCCTGTCCAAAGTAAAGATGATAAATCGTATAAATCAGTCCTACAAATAAAATATGACAACCAAGGCAGTTACCAGTCTTAACCTAAATTCCCTGCATTCAAAAGTACCAAAATCTCACAGTTTTTACATTATAATGTATACATATATAAATAGTAACCCAATAATGCCTAGCATCCCATAAACAGGACACAGGTATACAGTGCAGACCCAGATCAGATGCTCAGAATGCAGCATTTTGATCAGGGTCACTGCTTGCATAAAATTTTTAACAGTTTAAGTATGAAGGTGTAAAAAAAATATGCCAGTCACCCTAAATTGCTAAATGGACTCATCCAGTTTGTTGGGTTATAAGAGTCCATCAGGCATAAACAGGTGAAAAAGAGCACATAAAAACAATGATTCTGCTTAAATTTTAGTCCTCAAAAGAGTATAAAGGGAATTCTCTTATCAGTTTCTGAATTTGGTCTGCTGCCTTTTGTACACAATTTAGATAAGTTTTCTTTGTCTTATTCAGTTTAAAGACACTTTGAAAATTCAACTGCTTTCTGTTATTCTTTTGCCCAAGTCTTTTGATTAAAGAAGAGCAAGAATCTTTTTTTCTTCTTTTCTCATTTCTAAAAATCAGTCAAAGTAATCAAAATGTAATCATAAAGTAATCATGATTACAGCCCATTTTGTAATGTAATTGATTACATTACGATTACTTGTAATCATAAAAATGCATGATTACAGATTACTTTATGATTACTCAGAAATTGTAATCGATTACAAGTAATCACGATTACAGATTACAATTACCCCAGGTCTGACCTTTGATGGCTTTGTCTCAGTTTTCTGTATTCATAGACTCTGTTATTATTTCAGCCATGTATAATAGGAATAGAAGATGTTATAGACACACCAGAAACCCTGTATATAGTCCTTGAATTGTAAGTTTGACATTTTTCTTGTGAACTCTGGTTTTTTATAATATGAGCCACAACATGACAAAACCAACAAGGTGGCATGTGTGCCCAGTCTCTTCAGACTTCATTGTCAGCATGGAGTTACCTTAGACTCTTAGCTATGCTTTAAGTGCACTGTGATCTGAGTCTTTGCTCGGTGCACATGC
Source organism: Ctena decussata (assembly GCA_963989385.1). Classification (NCBI taxonomy): domain Eukaryota; kingdom Metazoa; phylum Mollusca; class Bivalvia; order Lucinida; family Lucinidae; genus Ctena; species Ctena decussata. The sequence goes on along the minus strand of OZ022511.1, from coordinate 73,980,514 downwards.
CACTTTATTGGTTTTGTAGTGTCACAGCTCATATGGACTTTACTTGTAAATATCAAATGTGGGAATTACTAAAACCGGTTTTCGGTGTTAAATGAAAATATTGGTTAATGCAAAAAGATTTTTTTTGCATGTTGTGTACCAGTAATTCATTTCATGAGTCCACGTCATAACCTGTGCAACACACATTCTCAAAATCCAAAAGTTCTGAAATATTTTAATGCTTCACGTGTACATAAGTGACTGTTGCACATGTATATGATAAGTGAAAGACCTAATTTCCATTAAACAGATAAAGGCTGCAGTCTTTAAAGTGTGGTCATGTTCATTTATAACCTTCATAACTGTTTCAACCCCAAATAGTTAAAAAAATGCATGTTAAATAGAAAATAGAAAACTTCTGTATGATATCTTGTTTATCAGCCTTCACCTGTGATGAAGATGCCATCCTTTATGTCTTTTACAGAGTTGAAGGTGGGGAGTTATTTGACAAAGTAGTCAGTATTAGTCAATATGATGAACCAACAGCCAAACTGTTATTCTACCAGATGGTTTCAGCTTGCAAGGTACCCTAGTATCATTCTTATGATAAAATTTAACAGCACTGATTGGCTGGTTTGTAAAAGTTGATGTCACCTTCCAGAATAGAAAAAAAGCATGTTTCATAAATTGCCAAAAATGAAAATATTAATTTTGCTTACCACCAGCCTTTACTTTGGTGTTTTATTGGGAAATTATCTTTTTTATTACAGTCAGACATTTTAGCTCTGATAATTTCTTATCATGTACACCATGGTGTCAGACTGTTTAGTCATACATACCGAGTCACATCTGTCTATTGAAGAGTTACCAGTTGATCAGTCATGACTTTTTTACACTGTCACATCTTTCATGTAGTAATAAATTTTGTAAAAAGCAACTGTTTGTTTCTCTTATTATGAATTCAAGCTATCATAATTTTACAGAAGTCAGATAGCAATCAAGGCCAAAATATGTAAAGTTTTACAGTATCCACAAGCCATATCACCGCATAAGCATTCAAAACAAAGCTGTGATATAATACCCAAAATGTTACTTTCTAGGATCATTCACCAGAGGTGCTTTATTTTTTTTTTCAGTATCTCCATGACCAAGGGATAACACACAGGGACCTTAAGGTGAGAAAACAGAAACCGTAACCTGTTTCCCTACTTTTTCTGGGACAGACTTTTCTGTTTTGTAATAAGGACAATTCCAGCTCTTGAACTAGGAATCAGAAATGAATTTGTTGGCTGAATAACTAACTTGGCAGACCCGATCAGACTGTTTCTGTAGATTCCAACTGATCTTGGTCTACAATATATGCCGAGTCATTTCAGATGAAACATTATGGTTTTTACATTATAGTGGCTTTAAGATATAAGTAAAATTAAGTTAAAGGTAGAACCAGATATTATGAGCCATGACACGACAAAACCAACAAAGTTGCATGTGCGCCCAGCAGACTCAGATTAACCTGGTCATCCACCTAATCGAGAGGCGCTGTAGTCGAGTGGTTAGAGTGGCTCGGCTATTGTGCAGAAAGTCACCGTAAGGTCGTGAGTTCGCGGCTCACTGTCCCCATACGATGACTGGAAAACTCTCTCTGTCAACCCAGCAGTAAATGGGTACCTTTTTCGAATCAGGGAAGGATAAGGCAGCGAAAGGAGAGGGATGGGCTCCGCCTTTCATCAGCTGTGCCCAAGATACAGTGGGTCTCTAACCCCCACTGCCCCTACGGCTATTAGGCTACGGGAAACCTTTACCTTTACCTTTACCACCTAATCTGATCAGAGTCTTTGCTGTCCACATGGGGCTAGCTTTGAACCATAGCTACCCTTAAAGCCCACAGTGAAGGCTCAGATCAGTGTAGAGATCAGCCTACGCTGATCTGAGTCTTTGCTGGGTGCACATGCCACTTTGTTGGCTTTGTTGTGTCGTGGCTCATATATCCTAGCTGCATCTGTTTCAAAGTGCTCTATAAAGTCCAGCTGCTTGTCTATATTCTGAATTGTGAACTGGTTTGAAACGGCTGCGACTTTAGCTATATTGATTTTAAATTCAAACAAAATGTTTTAAATTTCATGGACACAGTAAATTGAGAGTTTTTAGGTTTAGTTTCAAAATAGATCATTTCATTAATATTCACTGTTTTAAGAATATTAAGTGCTGTCTAACAATTGATAATTAACTATTTTCTGTCGTATTGTTTGTATTGCTTTCCCTTTTTAATTACATGTACGTAAAAGGTTATGTTTTTCTTTTCCAGCCAGAAAATATATTGTTGTGTACAGACGACCTTGAGACATTGATCAAGGTCACAGACTTCGGGCTCTCAAAATTTGTTGATGCAGGGTCAATTATGAAAACTTTCTGTGGAACTCCGACATATCTTTCTCCAGAAATCTTAGAGACTGCTGGAACAGGGGCATACACTAAAGCTATAGATGTGTGGAGTCTTGGAGTTATATTATTTATATGGTTTGTACCTTCCTTAGAGATCCAGATAGTCCTGGGCTCAAAACTAATGACACTGTTAGTTTACGAGATGTTAAGTTTTCAAACGTTAAAAAGGTAAAGGTTTCCCATAGCCTAATAACCTTAGGGGCAGTGGGGGTTAGGGACACACTGTATCTTGGGCACATCAGATGAAAAGCAGAGCCCATCCTTCTCCTTTCGCTGCCTGATCCTTCCCTGATTGGAAAAAGATACCCATTTACTGCTGGGTTGACAGAGAGTTTTACAGTCATTAGATGGCGAAACCTGAGCACGATCTCACGACCTTCCGGCGACTTTCTGCACCATAACTGAACCACTCGACCACCGCCCCTCGCCTTTCATACGTAATATACATAAAAACACTGCCAATTTTGCTGAAAACTTTTTGCACTGCAAAAGCTCCCCACAATTTTTCAGCAATAAATATCACTGCAATCCTCAACTAGCGATTTTTTTGAGCTAACAATGCTACTGAACAACCTGGCCCAGACCTTTTGGATCTCCATGTGCTTTATTGCAAGTCTTTGAAGAATCTGATAATGTATCTTATAACATATCTTAGATTTTGTGGGTGTACACAATAACATGTTAAATTACTTCGCTTAACATTATTGTGGCAGGCAGAGTGAGCAACTGTAATGTGGCTAAATTTTGGGACACCTATAATAATTAATTGTCCATTTGGAACTGATACTCATAGAAGTGGGTTAAACAGCAACACACATAACAGGTCTTTGGTGCTTGTGCGAAGGCTGATAAAAAAGTGCACAGTCTCGTCAGAGTTTTTACTGTTCATATACAATGTATGGATACTTCTATGCATACAGTATTTTTTTGGTTATACAACAGGCTTTTTCCCTTACAAAACAATCTGAAAAATCTAGATCTGTCTTATAAGACAGATCTAGATTTTTCAGATTGTTAAGACAGATCTAGATTTTTCAGATTGTTTTAGAGGGGAAAACCCATCTCATAGCAAAATTTCACAAGACTGATTCCGATATCAGGGCTGTTTCTAGAGATGAAAAGCTGAGTAAGGACTTCTGACGGTTTCAATGCAAATTTGCCTATTTTTCAGCAAATTACTGCGGCTTCCATGGGAAGCCAATGTTGATGATTTTGCATTTACATGTAGACTTATGCATTATAAAGAAGTTTTCATATTGATTTTGAAAAAATATCATGTCTGCAGACTAACTCTCACTGACTTTCTCAAGAGGGGTAAGTGGGATTTTTGGTCAACCAAAATACATCAAATTTTCGACTTTTCTTATTTACTGAAATTTATTTTGTTAAACATGCTTAAAATAAAGTAAATATTACAACTGCATATAGCATGCAATTATATGTAAATAAAAAGTATGCTAGCCTGATTTTTAGATTCAATGGATCTAATTACCCCACCCACTTTTCAGTTTTTCAGCTGTAGACTATCATTCCCCCCCGTGCCTCAGCTTGCCACTCATATATAATGTGTATATTGACAGTACATACATACATGCAAAATGGCTAGCTGAGGCACGGGGGGGAAAGTATCTTTATAAAACTTTTCCTATTTTCCATACATTTAATTATAAAAACATGCTTTTTGCACCAAAAATCTCAGTCTATGTGCTCAATAACTGAAAAATTGTTTTTGTGCCAATGAAAGGGAGTCCCGAGGAATACGTTTCAGTGAAAATTTTGAAGTATACCAAAAGTTCATTTTTGACCACTTTTATAGGCAAATTTGCATTACAACTGTCAGAGGTCCTTACAGTATCATGGATCATTTGGTTTTTATGCCCCCTAAGGAACTTCGGGTGGCATATTAAAATCGCACCGTCCGACCGTCCGTCCGTCAGTCCGTCCGTCCGTTACAAATCGTGTCTCAGCGATAACTTTAAAACTACTGAAGCAAATTAGATGAAACTTTACAGAAAGGTAAAGCATAATGAGAAGGTGTGTCGCGCGCAAGACTTGGGTCCGTACGCCCAAGGTCAAGGCCACAACTGGGTCAGAGGTCAAATTGTGTCTCAAAATCGTGTCTCAGCGATAATTTTAAAACTACTGAAGCAAATTTGATGAAACTTCACAGAAAGATAAAGCACTATGAGAAGGTGTGTCTCGCAAAAGACTTAGGTCCCAACGCCCAAGGTCAAGGCCACAATTGGGTCAAAGGTCAAATTGTGTCTCAAAATTGTGTCTCAGCAATAATTTTAAAACTACTGAAGCAAATTCGACGAAACTTCACAGAAAGATAGAGCATAATTAGAAGGTGTGTCACGCACAAGACTTAAGTCCCTACCCCCAAGGTCAATGCCACAGTTGGGTCAAAAGTCAAATTGTGTCTCAAAATTGGCTCTCAGCGATTACTTATAAACTGCTAAAGCAAATTTAATGAAACTTCACAGAAAGATGAAACATAATATAATGAGAAGTTGTGTTGCACATCACATTTGGGTTGCCAGGTTCAAGGTCAAGGTCACAATTGGGGGTTAGAGGTCAAATCTTGCCTCTATGATAGCTTTAAACCTGCTGAAGCTAATGTCATCAAACTTCACAGAAAGGTAAACCATAATGAGAAGGTATGTTACACACAATATTTATGATCCCAAATCCAAGGTCAAGTTCACAATCTGGGGTCAGAGGTCAAATCATGTCTGGGCGATTACTCAGAATAGTACACAAGCAAACTTTAAAGAACGATAAAGCCTAATGAGGTAATTTAGCATGCACAAGACATAGGTTCCCACACCCAAGGTCAAGGTCATAGCCAGAGGTCAAAGGTCAAGTCATTCATCCTCAATTACCTAAAAACTTCTGAAGTAAACTTCATTTAACCTCATAAAAAGGTATAAAACAGTGAATATTCCACAAACAAATTATGGTTCTGTTGCACGGAGTCAGGATCATGATAAAATGGTAGGGTAAAGAAAAGTAAAGTATAACAAAGTTATGTAAGGTGCGACATTTAGGTTCCCACACCCAATCTCAAGGACACAACACAGTTTGGTTAGTGGTTGAATTAAGTCCCCTTGAATCCTCTTAAACTTACAAAGTGCATTTAAACATTACAGAAAAGTAAACCGAAATGAGAATGTATATCATGTGCAAGACTCAGGTTCTATGCCCAGGGTCAAGGTCACAACTAGGGCTCAAAGGTCAGTTTAAGGGGCCTTCGGGGGCATTTGTTACACACTGTAACATTTCTTGTTTTCAGAATAGATAGAAAAAGAAATTGCATAACTTAAAGATAGACATTATTGGTTTCAGTTTTACTCAGTTATTGAAGATGGTTATATCCATTTCTTAGGACCGTGTTCACACGAGCAATGTTTCTATGTCACAAAGAAAGTATGCCAAACATTTTGCGTTTATGCGGAGCAAATTATTTGTTAAAGAAAATGTGACATAGAATCTTTGTCAAATAAACTTTGGCAATGAAATATTTGCTGCAGTGTTCACATGACCAAATATTATTCGTCAAAGCTACCTGCAGCAATGAAACAAAATCTTTGTCACATTTTCCACGCTTATAGCATAGTTCTTTGTTATATAATCTTTAGCAAAGTTCTCCATTTACACGGACAAAGGACCTGGTATGATAAGGGCCGTTTTTGGCCCCCATTCAAATTCTCTTAAAAATGCATGGTTTCTATTGCTTATTATTTGTGCATATAGGAACAAGCAGAAATATTATGTTTCGTGTTTGTTAATTCTCAGAATAACATGATTTCTGACTTGCCTACGTTGTTTCAATAAAATGTAGTGAAATTGCGAGAAAATTCGAGTTTAATACATTTTCCTTTAAAGAAATAGGTCATTTACAATAACTTTTGAAAGCTCTTAACAACAGGCTTTTTATGAAATGCTAATATGTAAGATTGCACTACTAATTACCTGTGCAATGCACAAGGCCTCTTCAGGTACCCCACCCACTCAAGTTTGCAAGTCCAGAGACGCTAACCAAAAAATTCAAACAGATCAAAATGAAATGTATACCAGATTATTCCTTGTGTTCTAACTAAGAAAATGAATACCCACAACATATGTTTATTTTGTCTATGAGCGGAGATATGGGCGTTTTTATGTTGAGAACGCTGGGAAAATGTTCCAAACGCTGCCAAATTGGTAACAAAAAGTTTAAAATAAACATTGAGCCCGGTCTCCAGCACATTTAATATTTTCATGGCATGTTAATATATTAAAATTTTATCTTTATACAAAATATTAAATGTGCTGGAGGCCGGGCTCATATATTTTGAAAGCCACAAAGGCTACCAGATTCGTCATTTTCGTCAGAATCCGCTGGGGGTATGGGTATGTTCAGTACAAATAACACAAATATTTTGTGCAAGAACTGATTAATTTTGTGTTTGCTGTTACATTCAAGGTTTGAACTTTCCTATGAATACATTTTTATTATGGAAATAAGACTTTTGAAAAATGAGTTTTCTGGGGGCCAAATATGGGCCTTATCATACCAAGTCCTTTAATTTATCGAAGTAACTTATATTTTTGTCAAAGAAACGTTATATTTTGGCATTTACACAAACACATTTTTCTGTGGCAAATCGTCTTTATCACAGAAACTTGGCACGTGTAAACGCAGCTTTATGAAAGATGGCTATATCCATTTCATAACAGTTAAAGAGGATTGATTCAGCACCCCAACTACATAAAATTGAACACTTGTTTCCTTGTTACAGTTTAGCCGGTTATCCTCCATTCTCAGATGAAAGAAAAGACATGGATTTACCTAAACAAATTTTAGGGGGACATTATTCTTTCCCAAAACAATATTGGAAAGGTATATCAGAGACAGGTAAGCCTTGCTGGGTGGGGTTATGCATTATTTGATCCGCAAGACTACAAAACAAAGGGGCATGTGCTCCCAGCAAAGACTCAGATCAGCCTGGGCAGCTGCCCAGTCTGATCAGACTCATTGCTGTGTGCTTTAAGGGTAGCAAAGGGTTTAAGCTAGCCCTGTTTACAGCGAAGACTCTGATCAGACTGGGCAGATGCCCAGGCTGATCTGAGTCCTCACATGCCACTTTGGTGATTCTGTGGCATTGCGGCTCATTTCAGTTTTCATTCAGGGCTGTAGATTAAGGACCTTACCACTTATAGTGCCAAAAGCGAAAAAATTTAGATTCGCAAGCAGTGTAGAACCATATGCCTTCTAGTCTTTGAAGTCTTAGTATGATATAGCTTGGACGAAATAGTTCTGGAAACTTTGTTTTCTGCTTTTTATTGCACTTTAAGGGTAAAGGAAGTATTTGATGGTACAGTTTAACTTCTCTGTACAAGAGCCAGTCTCGGGGAGGTAGAAAAATGGCTGTTGTAGGAGGATGATTGATATACAGAGGTTCACTATAATAATGTAAAGCTGCTCTTAAGGAAATCCAAAAAATAGTTTGTTAAAGGAAGGTGGCTGTTGTTGAGAAGTGACTGTTCATAAAGGTTCCACAGGAGTTCTGATTTTTTTTCTCTCCAATTTTGGAGTAAAAACCATGTTGCATCATCTCTTCCTTGTGAGACTGTTCAGATGAGATATTATTCTAATGCCACTATCTTGGCTTGGGCAATATGTTGTGGTTACTTCTGCTTTGAAATTCAACAGAAATTTAGATTTGAAAGACAAATGTGAGGTAACACTAATTGCAAGTTTAATTGACATAGAACCATGTTTAAGAGACCACTCATTCTAAATGCATGTATTAACATGTCTTTTAGCGAAAGCTTATTCTTGGGAATTAGCATTAAAGTAAAGACCAAATCACGAAGTTTGAATTCTTAATTTTCATAATTATTTCTCCACAGTCTGTCAGGTAATTTAAGCAGATGCCTTAATTTGAAAGAATGATAATGATGGATGGGTACATCTCCATGTGATTCTGCCTGAGTTGCTTCCCCTGAAAGTGTACCTACTCACGTTAAATAATTTGTATTTATTACGTAAATATCAGTGTCAGACGCTATTAACAGGCATTTTTTGACGCACACAAAACCATGTATTAACAAGGTCATTTACATGCTATAATGGCCACCTTTGCGACTTTCCATATGCAAGTTGTAGGGCAAAACTCTGTCAGTACAGAAGCAAGCGAGTAGCCTGCAGTTGCAGTTATTGATAAAAGACTTATATGCTAGAGTTACAAAGATTCGAATATTGTAAAAATTGAAAAGCAGGCAGCATCAAAGTGAAAAATTTAGTGAATATGATTTGGACTTGTGAACTGCTGCTGAAGGTTGGACAAAAATACACGATAGCCGACCATAGCCTGAAACAGATTTTTATAGAAACGCATAGTGTGTGTAGGAATCAGCAAGGTTATGGCGATGAGTCCGAAAAATAGTACCGAAACATTTTCGTTATTTTTATAGCATAGTGGTTGAATTTATGCAGTAATATTGATCAAATATGGTTTTCCATTGCATTAACGTTTGCAAAGTCCCAAAGGAGCTGTTGAAAACCTTGGCCTTCGGGCTTTGGGCTGTTGAAAACAATGGCCTTGGGCCTGAGTTTTTAACTGCTCCTTTGAGACCTGGCAAATGTTAATGCATGAAAAAACCAAGTTTGATCCTCTTGTTGCAGTTTGCTGCATGTGAAGAACATTAAAATCATTCACAGTTGGTTAAGAAATGAAAAGTAATACATGTATTTGTATTTCAGCCATTGATCTAATTAAGAAGATGATGACTGTTGATCCCAAAAAGAGACCACCCCTCAGTGATGTATTAAATCATCCATGGTTTAAGGTACTGTATTTTGCTTCTAATTATTTATCAAGAGTTCCTTTTTTTCATTTTTGCTTTCCTTTTCATAGAGTATTACTCTTTTCCCATAGGGGAGCAGATTCTTTCCATTAAGAGAGCCTTAAACAAATTAATAATTTTTTTTTTTTGTCCAACAATTAGTATGCTTATTTCTTTTATACTTTTCAATGAATTATAGAGATTTTTCGGCGAAATCAAAACTGATAATCTCACTGTTTCAAACAGTGAAATTATCACTTTTGATTTCACTGTTTCAGGTTTCAGAAATAGGATTTTTGTGAAATAGCCTCAAGTTTTTGTTGATTAATTGGCTAAATCTTATCTGGCTTGACAAAAATTACGTCAAGCATGTTTGCATGTCATTGCGATGCGAATGACGTCACTTAAAGCACCAACGTAACATTGTTACTGCACGCAACGTCAGGCCACCTAAGTTTCCTGTAGGCATTCTATCTTTGCAAATTTTTAGCTCACCTGAGCCAAAGGCTCAGAGGTGAGCTTATAGGATGGGAGTCGAGCCGTCGTCCGTCCGTGGGTGCGTGGGTGCGTCAACACTTTCAAACATAAATATCTCAGAGACCAGTGGGCCGATTGCAATCAAATTTTATCTGAAGCATCATTTGGGTAGGGGAAAAGCTGCTTTAGGTTTTGGTGCCGATCAGCTCAGAACTCTGGTTTCCATGGCAACAGATAGCCCCCATAGGGTTATAATGGGGAAAATGGCGTCATCACGTTTTCTCGACTGTTTTTGATTAGATCGTTATCATACTTGCAGGTAATGATGACATACACAAGAGCTTGGATGAGTTCGAGATTTGGCCAGATTCGAGCACAGACTACAGAGTTAGCTGCCCTTGAGCGTTTGAAAAAAAATCCCATAGGGTTATAATGGAGAAAACAACGTCATCACGTTTTCTCAACTGTTTTTGCTTAGATTCTTATCATACTTGCAGGTAATGATGACATGCATAAGAGCTTGGATGAGTTCGAAATTTGGCCGGATTCGAGCACAGACTACGGAGTTAGCTGCCCTTGAGCCTTTGAAAAAAATCCCATAGTCTTATAATGGAGAAAACAACATCATCACATATTTTTAGAAAAACTTTGTCATCGCTCTGTTGCCTAAATTTCGCAACGGATTTAAAATAACTTCACACAAATGTAGGGCATGACAATATCTCAAGCAAGTTCGACTTTCAGGATGCTGCGCCCAAGGTCAAGGTCAATGTGGCTATTTTTAGAAAAACTTTGTCAGCGCTCTAGCACCTACATTTCTCAGCAGATTTTAAAATAACTTCACACAAATGTAGGGCATGACAATATCTCGAGCAAGTTTGACTTTCAGGGTGCTGCACCTATGGTCAAGGTCACTGTGGCTATTTTTAGAAAAACTTGGTCATCGCTCTAGCGCCTACATTTCTCAACGGATTTTAAATCAACTTCACACAAATGTAGGGCATGACAATATCTCAAACAAGTTTGACTTCCAGGATGCTGTGCCCAAGGTCAAGGTCACTGTGGCTATTTTTAGAAAAACTTTGTCAGCGCTCTAGCACCTACATTTCTCAGCAGATTTTAAAATAACTTCACACAAATGTAGGGCATGACAATATCTCAAGCAAGGTTGACTTTCAGGGTGCTGCACCTAAGGTCAAGGTCACTGTGGCTATTTTAGAAAAACTTGGTCATCGCTGTAGCGCCTTCATTTCTCAACGGATTTTAAATCAACTTCACACAAATGAAGGGCATGACAATATCTCATACAAGTTTGACTTCCAGGGTGCTGTGCCCAAGGTCAAGGTCACTGTGGCTATTTTTAGAAAAACTTTGTCAGCGCTCTAGCACCTACATTTCTCAGCAGATTTTAAAAAAACTTCACACAAATGTAGGGCATGACAATATCTCAAGCAAGTTCGACTTTCAGGATGCTGCGCTCAAGGTCAATGGTCACTTTGGCTATTTTTAGAAAAACTTTGTCAGCGCTCTAGCACCTACATTTCTCAGCAGATTTTAAAATATCTTCACACAAATGTAGGGCATGACAATATCTCGAGCAAGTTTGACTTTCAGGGTGCTGCACCCAAGGTCAAGGTCACTGTGGCTATTTTTAGAAAAACTTGGTCATCGCTCTAGTGCCTACATTTCTCAACGGATTTTAAACCAACTTCACACAAATGTAGGGCATGATAATATCTCAAACAAGTTTGACTTCCAGGGTGCTGTGCTCAAGGTCAAAGTTACTGTGGCTATTTTTAGAAAAACTTTGTCAGCGCTCTAGCACCTACATTTTTCAATGGATTTTAAAATAAATTCACACAAATGTAGGGCATGACAATATCTCGAGCAAGTTCGACTTTCAGGGTGCTGTGCCCAAGGTCAAGGTCACTGTGGCTATTTTTAGAAAAACTTTATCATTACCCTAGCACCTTCATTTCTCCATGGATTTTGAAATAACTTCACACAAATGTAAGGTATGACAATATTTCAAGCAAGTTCGACTTTCAGGATGCTGTGCCCAAGGTCACGGTCACTGTGGCTATTTTTAGAAAAACTTTGTCATCGCTCTAGCACCTACATTTCTCAATGGATTTTAAAATAAATTCACACAAATGTAGGGCATGACAATATCTCGAGCAAGTTTGACTTTCAGGGTGCTGCAGTCAAGGTTTTTGATACGATCCTTATCATACTTGTTGCAGGTAATGATGACATACATAAGAGCTTGGATGAGTTCGAAATTTGGCCGGATTCGAGCACAGACTACGGAGTTATCTGCCCTTGAGCCTTTGAAAAAAATCCCATAGTCTTATAATGGAGAAAACAACGTCATCACATTTTCATTTTTCATTGGATCCTCTTCATACCCTTAGCAAAAAGAAATGCATTTAATATCTATTCAGTTTCCATTTCTTTCTAACCATTAATTTTTCATTAATTCATCATTTCATTGCAAGGCTTAGCAATGGAAAGTTTTCATAGAAGACAATTAGTCTTAATCATTGAACTTCCATTGGATCACCCTTATTGCAGCATTGGACCACCATTGAAAATGGACGAAATATGCAAATTAGGCTGCTATTGAAATGACATCATGGAAATGGTGAAACAATAATTTCCATTTTGCATGGAAACATTGAAATGACATCATAAAAATGGCTAGAACATTAGTTAAATTGGTTTGCTACCATTTAAATGATGCAGTTATAGTGATGAAATAATACTTTTCTCATGGCCTGATCATGTGCTATATTCTAATAAAATATATCTTATGTTAGTAACTCAGACAAGCCTACAAATTCCCACAAATTGTAAAGTGTCCTTGTTGTGCACTCTGTGTGAAAATTAAATTCCAAAAGTCCTTCATGAAGATACTAACAAAGACCCTGAACCATTGCTAGATGCAGCATAAGGTGTATTTTTTAGAAGCACTGACAGAAACCTTAAAATTTGGTAAATATTCTGTTGCTTCAAGCATCATTTCTTGTCTCTTCATTAAAAAAATACCATAAAGATTTCAACTATCTGGAACAAATAGATCAGAAATAGTGCAGACCCAGATCAGGTTGCTCATAAATGAACAATCTGATCAGGGTTTACACTGTATACCATTCCATCTTCACCTTCAAATCCAAACTGTTCCATATTTAAGACAGCTATGGTAATAATTTTAGGTGTCCGATTTTTATCATTTATACAGAGTAATAATCATTTATGGTTACACTTCTTTTAATTATGTGGACCAAGCAGTATTAAAACAAGGTGCCCATAAATTTCCAGACCTTTACAAAGTATTTGTACAAATGTATCATGTTTGCTGGGGCAGTCTGATCTGGTTTTGCACTGCACTGGCAGTCTGATCAGACTGTACACTATTTGTTTGGGAAGCAGTCTGTTCAGAGTCTATAATGTTTGCTCATGACAGCCTGAATATCTCTAGTACAAACAAATAAAAATAATGCATTAAGAATGTCAGATGTAATTTGCAGGGTTACTAGTAATAGATAACAACGCTTGATTTATGTTAGCATTAGCAGACCAAAATTATATCTGTTGCTTTCCATTTGAACAGTCAGAAGGCCCGGATCAGTAGTCTAACCAGCATGTCAAAATTTTGCTTGGGCAGTCTGATCCAGGTCTGCAGTGGTGTACACTGTAAATTTGCTTGGGGACAGCCTGAGCATGGTTTACAATGTTTGCTTGTGACAGTCTGATTAGGGTCTATACTGACAGTCAGATCTGGCTCTACACAGTTTCTGTTGCTTAGCAGTCAGATCAGAGTTTATACTGTTTGCTGGGACAATTCTATACTATTTGTTCTGGCAGTCTGGTCTGGGTCTGCACATATTGCTCTGTTGTCTGGTTGCTATGGCATATCTACCTTAATAATGATAAGCTCTAATTAATTGAGTCACAGCACAAGAAAAGAAGCCTGATGGCACATGCAAACGGATATTACATATAAGACCATCCTGCACTTATATGCAGATGCGCAGACTGATCAGAGCTACTGCCTTTTGCTATAAGTTCTTCCAGCATAGTATTTTTTTTAAATATGATAACTATGCATACAAGCTAAAAATAAACTAAAAAAAAAACAGACCTTATAGTAACTGGTCCATTTTCACTTTGGGATTTTAGGCTATTATAAAACCCTATGGTAAGAATTCTAACTTGGGACAGACAGGGCTGAGCAGAAGGTGCAGGCCCTGATCAGTCTCACCAGGAATTATACTGCTTTCCATTCCATTTGCATCTTCTGAACACATATCACTGCTTTGTAAGCCCAAAATGTCCCAATTTTAGGACAATTTTGGTAATTATTCTAGGTGTCCGAATTTTCAGACTTTTTTCATTATGTTTTTTTTAAAAATTAAAATCTAAAACTCTGGCACTCAAGTTTTCCAATGTCATTACTGTTTTAAATCATGGGTTCAATGAATAAATAAAAGATATGTCATTAGACATAGCAACCTGGGTGAATAATTACACATCAGAAATATGTTATAGTGATACAGAGCAGAGGAATCTGACATTAGCCAAAAAGTAAAGCATGCAAATTTTAACTATAGAAACTTACTTTGCTGTAATTTTTGGTATTAATTCACATACTGTGCAAGATCCATTTATTTATTGTCCAGAATATATTCCAAAGTCTCAAAACATTAATAAAACTTTATGCAAGAAAGTTTGGTTAAAAACATACAACTGTTTTAAAACTTAGCTAAATAATTGCGCCTAAATTTAAAACTAACTCTGGTGTACTGAGAGGCTGACAGGAAATTACTGATATATAGTTATTGCTATAGAAACCACATTCTTTCTCTAGCCCCAAACCTTGATAACTACCATTTAAAGCCCATTTCCCTGTCAATCAAATTCAATAGAAAATAAATGGTTCAAATAATATCATTTTGTCATGGTAGACATTTCTGTTTAGAGCTAGAAAATAGAAAATTGATGGATAAAGAAATGGCATAGCTGTATAAAATCCCCATTTTTATACTATTTTCTGAGAAAATGGAAAAATAATTGCCTATTTGCAATGGTTTTAAGGAACAGGTATGAAATTTAACTTGTTAATAAAGAGTGTAACAATGGAAACTGGTGAAACCATGGTGAACTAATAGCAAATCAATGTAAAAAATCCATTTCATTTTGCTAAGGGTACTTGCAGGTAATGAGGATATGCATAAAAGCTTGGATTAGTTAGCATTTCGGCTAGATCCCACCACTGACTATGGAGTACCTGCCCTGAGCATCCAAAAAATCAATGTCGCCACTTTTTCTTGGTTTCTACTGATCCGATCCTTTTCAAACTTGCTGGTAATGAGGAAATGCATAATATCTTAAACAAGTTCAAATTTTGGCCAGATCAGGCCAACCACTACGAAGTTAGCTGCCTTTGACAGCTCTGTCTATTGTGCTCTTGATCGGATACTTTTTAAACTTGCATATATTAAATGAGGGCATACATAATGTTTTGGATGAGTTTAATTTTCAGCCTGATTGGACCACTGACTGTGGAGTTAGCTGCCCTTGAGCAACTTAAATATCCCTATAGGTTTACAATGTCTCTCAGGTGAGCAATTGTTGCCCTTTGGGCTACTTGTTTGAGATCTGTTTATCAAAATGGTATTTGAAGCTATTTTTCAGTTGCAAACTGTGTATACAACCAATATCATACCCAATAAACATGCTGGAAGCATCAAATTTGACGCCAAACGGCTAGAAAAAAAAAATGTGTTTCTGTCGTGATGGCTGACGCTCTTGAATAAACAGAATTATTGCAATTTTCAAGCATAAAATAAATAGAAAATTTGACTTTTTCAGTGTAAGATGAATTTTTATTTCACTCTTGAACACCAAAAGTGGTATTTTCACTTGTGGCTTCACCACTCGTGAAAATACTGCTTTTGGTGTTCATTCGGTGAAATAAAAATCAATCTTACACTGAAAAAGTCAAATATCCTCTATATATTAATAAAAAAGGAAAAATAAGAAGAAAAGAATTTTGCAATACCAACTGCTTGGGCACTTGATGAAATATCAGCTACAAAAATTTATGCTTAAACAGTATAAGGGTGTTCTGTAAATTTATTATATGTAAGGCTAAAAGTGCAGGCCCTGATCAGACTGCTCCCAAAGGAGCAGTCTGATCTGGATCTGCACTGTTTGCTCAGGTACTTCTGCCTCAAAATTTGATGGTATATTTTTTTAGGATGAAGAAATGAAGAAGAAAGCCAAGCAGTTGATGTACCCTGGTAAAGATGGGATGATTCCACCTGCTGCTATGGTAAGTTTGTGAGGCGTTGACGTTGGGTTTTGAAGATGGGATTGTGTTATGATTCACATGTATTTCCAAAATAATGTCTGTTAATTCTCTATAAAAATGTACATTCTGGCCTGTCATTAGATCCTCTTCTCTTTGGTGTTTCTAATGAGCAATTATTTACATGCTGGCTAATCTGTGATGGAAAAAGTAAACAGAAATTCTACATGCTTCTTTGTGTGCAAAGGGTGCTGTACAGTTGCGGTAAAAGTAAAGGCCATGGCATGCTAAAAGATAGCGTAACATATGTGTGAACAGGGAATGCAAACCAGGCTGTGCACCTCTGCAGTATAGCTGGAACCTTTGTTTTTGCCGTTTGATTCTTTTGGAGTCAATGCTAGATGTATGCAAATGAGGAGCAAATTCTTTACTTTAAGAGAAGACCCTTACTGAGAAGGGAGGCAAAAGTGAAAATGGAAGAGTTACTACCCTTGAAAAAGTTTCCATCTACCTTAATATAATATCTGAGCAACATCATGTGACTTCCAGTAATGTGGAAGTTTTGTCATGTGATAACTGGTCATCCTTATCGTTTACAGTGGGTCTATAGTGGCCTCACTCTTGGCTGTATGATTTGGGCCACTATCATAGATGGCTGATGTGACAAGAGAAGGCTCTGATGAGACTGCACTGAAGTGCAGTCTCATCAGAGCCTTTGGTTGTCAACATTGACACATTGTTTGAAATCACATGATGTGGCTCTATTATATTCATTCAATTTATCTTCAGCCCAAGAAGAGGTCCCTAGAACTATCAGAAGAACCACCAAGCAAGAGGAGAGGTTCTGATGACA
Source organism: Ctena decussata (assembly GCA_963989385.1). Taxonomy (NCBI): domain Eukaryota; kingdom Metazoa; phylum Mollusca; class Bivalvia; order Lucinida; family Lucinidae; genus Ctena; species Ctena decussata. The sequence goes on along the minus strand of OZ022511.1, from coordinate 73,963,616 downwards.
CATGTTCACCGCCAACTACTCCAACACCATAGAAACATGGTTGCCATGGTAACAATACATTAAGGAGTATGCTGCTGTTGGATACAGATCTTCTCATGCGTTCCATAGACTGACTGCTCTGGCATCAATTAAAGGATCAGTAAATGCTGACTATAACAACCATGAATGTAGTGTGTATTTACAGTGAACTTGTTCTAGTATTTATAGTGAACTTATTCTTCTGTTACCGTGAAACATTCTGGTATTTACAGTGACACATTCTGGTATTTACAGTGAACTCATTCTGGTATTTACAGTGACACATTCTGGTATTTACAGTGAATTCATTCTGGTGTTTATAGTGAACTCATTCTGGTATTTACAGTAACACATTTTGGTATTTACAGTGAATTCATTCTGGTATTCCCATGAAATTGATTCTGTATTTACAGTGACACATTGTGGTATTTCATTGTAGTAATCTGTGGTGCCCCTCTGACCTTGTAAGGTTATGGGATAGAGTAGAATAGAATAGACCAATGGTATTTCAGTGAACTTATTTTGATATAGACAGTGAAATTCTGTTGTTTACAGTTAGTGATTGTTGTAGTTGATAATATTATGTGGATAGAAATGTAGTGGGACAGCTACAGGGCCCTAGAACAGGGAAATGGGAGAGTGTTAAGATTCTTCATGGATTCCTTTCCTTGATTCTCCATAAAAATAAGTAATGTGGATTTTAATTTGTGGCCCTCAGAGAAACTGTCTCTTTCTGAAAAACTAACGTTGTGATATAATTGTTGTTACCTCTCAGTTGGACTAATTAGGACTAGTCTCAGCAGAATGGTACAACAGAAGGGCATAGTGCATGTTTCTATGGAGAATGAACAGAAAATAAAGAATTATGGTGAATGGGTACACTTTCAGGGTAGGCAACTCTGCCATCTTCATTTTTGCCTCCCTTTGTACTGGGGTTTAGTTTTAAGGAAAAGAATATTGCCCTGTAGGAGAAACTATATCTTTTAAGAGTAGGCTCTATTAGAGGAGAAAATTCATTATTAATCTCCATTTTGGACGGAGGTTGTGGTGTACAGGGAAGCAAGACAAAGTCTCAAAAGTTTATTCCCATTGTGAAAATGGGGGGATAATCTGGAGGTGTACATGTGCACTGTATCATAACCCCCCCAGCCCCGGCAGTGGGCACACAATGTTGAAATCACATCATATTGATGTCGATTCAACATCATGTCGCACCGATGTCCATACAACTTTATTTTGTGGTCATGTGCCTGCTGAACCAGTCTTAGCTTGAGCTAAGTTCTGATTTTCCATACTCTGCTTCAGATTACATTGTGTCTATGTATGTGTTTGTATCTTTGGAATTCAGCAGTTTTATAGAAGTGTGCTGGGCACTATAACGTTGTTGTACATGTATGTAGTTTACATAGATGTGAATATGTAGTTAATGTATATAATACTTTAAAGTTGTTTTATCGAAGCTGTTCATTGTTGTTTATGTGTACTAACATTGCGTTAGAAAGCTGACATAACAAGAATTTCCGGTTTCAGATTTTGTGCCATTTGTATGTAAGACTTGTATGATTTTCTTGGCATGCATTGGTTTTCATAAATATCCAGAGCTCTCGATAAGAGGGAGTATTTGGTGATAATTAGGGATAATTTTTGTTAATTCTGCATAAAAACATTTGTTGTGACCCCTCAGCTGAACCATCTCATCGAAACAGTTCAGATGAGGGGTCACAACATATGGTTTCAATGAGAAATAAGAAAAATTATCCCTCAGTTTTCATCAAATACTCCCTCTTATCTAGAGCTCAGATATTGCTTATTATTTGTAGACTGTTTGCCTACATTGTGGGTATAATATTTTATTACAAAGCTGTAGACAAGCCAAAATTCTGAAATATTCTTTTTGTCCAAGTTTATGGGTACACAGCTTAGGTGTATGGGTACCTCTTTTTGTTTTTATGCCTTTTTTTCAAAGGGAAATAACTTTTGTGACTTCCTGTGTGCCTTCCTTGATGATGAGGCCTTTCAAAACTAAGGCTTCTATTAAAAGACAGAATTCTTAGAGACAGAGCTCCAGAAAAGAAGGGATAATTGATGATTTAGGGATAATTTTCCTTATTTTTCCATAAAAACGTATCTTAGAGAGGTGGTTCTAATGAGGAGTCACAGTATATGTTCTGATTGAGAAATAAGACTAAATACTCTAAATTATTCCTGTTATCCCTTCTTATCTGGGGCTCTGTAGAGAGCAAATTTTGTCCTGTATGAGTGGACATCCACTCTACAAGAAAACAAATATATGAGCCGTGACTGGACAAAACCAACAAAGGGCATCAGCCCAGTCTGATCAGAGTCTTGGCTGTCTGCATGGAGCTCGTGTAGACCCTTGGTCAGACCGGGCAACACCCCAGGCTTATCTTAGTCTTCTCTGGGTGCACATGCCACTTTGTTGGTTTTCTCGTGTCGCGGCTCATATTAATTGTAGAGTTGCTCCTCTTGTGCCCATACAGCGTTAAGGATGTTATTTATCTCGGGAGTATTGCCTGAGTGGTGTGCTTCTAATGAGAATTTATAAATGGGCTCTAATTAGAAGTTGTGACCCGTAGCAGTGACTCAAAAGTAAGGAGGAAACCAAAGACAACACCAGCTGCAGCCTTCCAGCTGTCTTGAAGTACTTTACAGGATGAAAATTGCTTTCTGACTTTTCCTCGACTTGCTTATGGGTATGAGTACACAAAAAGACACTCATAAGTCCCATTTTTGACATCTTTAACTTTTTCATTGTACACTATCACAAGTTGTGACATTTTACAAATATTTTCAGTGATATATGTATATGAGATCTTTATGATAATTTTGATAAGATTTTTATTGCATGAGTTATTTTTCCATTTTATGAAACTAATTCAGGCCAGCAAGACACAATTCTGGATTCTCTTCCATAACCATCAAGGGAAGGGGAATACACAGTTGGGAGACAGTTAAGATGTTACTTTTGAAAAAAACTTACCTCCCTTGCTTACATTTTGTGTTAACCAATGCCACGGTATGTTAGAATTATTCTTGACTGCGGTAGATTACATTTTGTATTAACTAATGCCAATGTATGTGAGAATAATCCTTGACTGCAGCAGATTATATTTTGTGTAAACTTATGCTACAGTATGTGAGAATAATCCTTGAATGTGGCAGGTTATATTTTGTATTAACCAAAACCATGGTATGTAGGAATAATCCTCGAATGTGGCAGATCACATTTTGTATTAACCAAAGCCACGGTATGTGAGAATAATCCTTGAATGTGGCAGATTACATTTTGTATTAACTAATGCCATGGTATGTAGGAATAATCCTTGAATGTGGCAGATGACATTTTGTGATAACTAACGCCACGGTATGTGAGAATAATCCTTGAATAGGGCAGATCAGGTCTGAATCTTTGCAAACACCACAGATCCAGAGGAGGTGGCTCACAGTGAACCCTCTCATCTGGATCTACTAGTCTGTTTTCTTCTGTTGTCAACTATTACAACTATTATAAATCTTTCGCCTTTTACTAAAGATTTCCGTGGAGAGGAACATTCAATGAGTCTATAGACTTATTTTTTAAACCCTGCGATAGCAGGGTAACACATGTAACTAAAACTCATAAGTTCTAGCAAGACCCAGTGGTACAAAGCATTGATAGCTTAACAACATTGTTATGTTAGTCAAGGTTCCTTTAATTCTTAAAGTACTCATAAAACCAAATTTGCTAATAATTTTGCTGGAAAAGAATGTGAAGAGCTTTTGGACAGCAAAAGCTCTTCACAAAATTTGTTCAGCAAAAACTGGCAGTGTTTTTATGAACAAAATATTCGAAATATAGCGTTTCATTAACTCTTTAGTTATGAATAACTAGGCCCTTATTTTTAGAGCTGTAGATGTATATGTATCTTAAGCCTTAAAGCACCAAAAATTAAAATAGTTAAAGTTGCTAACAGTGTAGATCCAGATGAGGTGGCTCATAATGAGCCACCTCATCTGGATCTACACTGTTTGCCCTCTAATGTTCAAATTCTCAATATAATATTGCTTGGATGAAACATTTTTTTTTAAATTCTGAAGACGTAAATTTTGTCGTCTGCTTTTTTGGCGCTTTAAGGGTTAAGACTGTTAAGCACTAGTGATGTTTTTTCTAGATGTACATTTATCTTGAGACTATTGGGCACTGGTGCAAGTTTTGTGATGAGTTTTGAAACTTTGAACAATGATGAATGATCGAGCAACTGAGTTGTAGAAATAAAGACATTTTACAACAAATGTGTTTGTTCTGTTATATCTCCTAATATAGCCTTGGAGAATGGGTTTAAATGGCAACACATGTTGCATGACACATGTTGCATGGGATGTGTCATGTAACCATTTTGTTACAAGTAGGTTGTGTTAGGCGAGTAGATGTTGCGTGCAACAGATTTGTGTCATACAGCATATTTTGGAGGCATTTACATGGTCACACATGTTGCACCATGTAAACCAACCTAAAGACATATTTATGTATATAGAGGATCTTACATGAGTGCTCATGTATCATTAAATTTATTAAACAAGTTTAAACAAGTTTGGGAAAAAGATAAGATGCAAGGCTATGCCGAGCATCTTTATCAGTTTTCCCCAACGAGTTAATATGTAATTATTGTAAATATCAGCCATTGTTGTATATGAGAAAAAGCTGTGAATTGCACTTGCTAGGGTCAGCCTGTGAGAAGGGGCAGTCAGGTTAGAGTACCTGTTGTCCACTCTTGGGCCCCATTGTTCAAAACCAATGATATTGTTACTTGATGGGATGTTAATTTTTCATTGCATGATATTTGTTGAAAAAAAAAATTAGGAGGTAATTATTTCATATATACCCTTTTCAACCTTATTGCCATGCATGCTTTCTAACAAGCGCACACATTAAAGACATTTATTTCTTTCTCCTGATCTTCACCAGATAAAAGGGTATGTCAAATTTTACAACTTTACTTTTTGTAGTTTTACTGAACAACTAATTCAATCTGTATTCCAAATGCTGGGACCATAATAAGAGATCAAAATCAGATATGGTTCACTGCATTTATCTGTCCTTGCCCAGATGTCACTGTATATTAAGTCTGCATCCCATTACAACAGGTGAACCTGTTTTTCTTTATTCAGTGAACTTAAAGTTTAGGTCATGGCCCCATATGGACCACTGGATTCATTTGATCTTTCCCATATGTTACTGAGTAGCAAGTTTAAAGACTATCCCTTTAGGTTACCTAAAACTGTGCTAAACACAACTGTTGAATCAAACTTTTAAATATTAGATTATCTATAGAATATAAGCCAGGGCCCAATGAATCACTGCATTCATTTGATCTTCCTCAGATTCAGATATTACTGCAGACTCTATCCCTTTTGAACACTAAAATACTGAGCTAAAACACAGCCAAAATTTTGTGTTCAATGACCCATAAATAAAGAGATTAAGTATAATCTGTTTTTAAATTCGTGTAGCATGTTTTTGTTTTGATTACCCCACCCACGGGTGGGGTAATGTAATGGCGGCCGTCATGTGACAGGGGTCACATCTCGTGAGACTTTCTATTCCATAAAATTTTGCTTGGGGAATTTTAAATCATGTCTTGTATTTTGTTAAGATAATTTGCTGCCTTGTGATTTGCTGTTTTTATATTATTTTCTTTTGCGAAAAAATAAATTTGACTATTTATTTTTGGTTCACGCTGCAGGGTCACATGACCCTTTTGACCAATCAAATTGTGTAAAAGCCACGCGCTTTGTATCTGTTTTGAAATAACGGAATTCGTAACCTAAGCCAATCAAAAGTTGTTTACCTTATATCTGAGCCAATCAGATTCCAGTTTTATCCCGCTTGGACAATTTTCAAGTTGAAGCGTCAGTTTTGAAAAAAAAAAAATATCAGCCAGTGCGGACATATTGTCAAAAAATTTATGAAACTTTGTTAAATTCTAGCGCATTTATAGTGCAATTGTTAGTTTAAAATAAACTAAAAGGTGATCTCAGTATTCTTCCTTGGAAAACGAACGTTATATTGCGTTTATTGTGATTCAATCTCCTTGGAAAATTCGAAAAATTGGACTTAAAAGTGTTTGGAAAATCGGACAATGGCGGACAGAAACACCAAAACACAATTCGTGAAGGCCGTGTTCGGCATCCCAGACTGGTACCTAGTTAGCGAGAGAGAAGAAGAGAAACTGTTTAAATACATTTGTGAAGCAAGAACCATCTCAGAAGCCAACTTGTTCCGTGTGATGGATTGCAGCACTATCTGCGATGAACAGTTTTGTTATTTCTGCGCTTCCGAGGAAGGTGACATTGAAAGATTGTGCTCCGCATGCAACATCGCCAAGCGGGACTAAGTAACGCAGCGTACTGGTAAAAACTATTCAGATTCAGAATGGCTGATGAAACAAACGCCAATATGGCATCTCTTGGCGATCTTTCCGATCAGGACATTATGATTAAGTTTTGTCTAGATAATAAAGTAAGCAAAACGGCGATCGACGAATTACTCAAAAGGGGATACGACAGCTTGGCCGCCCTGAGGCTCGTGAACATAGAAGATTTGAGCTCTCAGAATATCCCGATGGGCCAAAGGCGGCTCATTATTCACATCGCGCAGGCTTTGGGCGCAGAAAACTCAACTTCCGGTGCGACCGGAAGTGACGGTACAACGGCAACAGCGACATCGGGAAACACCGGGGTTTCCCTAGCGACGAGCCAAACGTCAACAACGCAACAACAACAAAGTTCGACAGGTCAACAACCACCTCAAGCCAGCGATGCCTACAGCCAGACGCTTCTTAATACGCTGTTAGGCCAACAAGCCCAGTTGGCAGCGGCAACAGGACTTGCTAATTCTAGTGCTACAAACAATGTGAACAATGTGCAACAAACTGGAACTGTTCCTCAATCCCTGCCATCTTGGAGCGACCCACAGATTCATATAGCGTCAGCGACGGGTAAGTCAATTTCAACCTTTCATGACATCTGTGACTTCGTTCCCCAGGCTGTAGAAGAAGACTTAGTAGTCGGGGGGCAAGGGGACCAACAATTGGTCATTAAGTCAGGCCCCAAAAAACCTAGACTCGAGTCCCTCACCTTATCGCAATGGTCTGTGGCTAACTTAGCAATCTTGTACAAGCTTGTGAATGAGGGAAAACTGGTCGGCCCTAGTCTGATGGATTACCTTTCGTACACCACCAAAGTGTACCAACTGGTTCAAAGGTTCAGCCTTACCTCAGTTTTGCTATACGATAGGGAGTACAGAAAGCTACAGGCGTCCATGAACTTTCGTTGGGGCACTGATGTGCAGCATTTGCACACTTTGTTCCTGCAGCCGCGCGCTTCTGGGTCCCAGGCAAATACCACCACTGGCCACAGAAAGGGTAATACAGGTCACCAGTTCCCACCAAAACCCAGGGGAGATACCAGCAAACGTGTCGACATATGTCGGAATTATAATTCAGAAAAAGGCTGCAACTTTGAACAGTGCAAATTTAAGCACAAATGCATTGTTCCAGGCTGCAGTCAAAATCATCCTGCAACAGTACACTCGCATGAAAAAAAGTAGGTATTGAGGTCAATCCCTTACCAGGGTTGCGTCTTGCGGCCTGGGAGGAAGAATTGGGTGAGGATTTTGATCGCCAATTTATCCTCAATGGTATAAAAAACGGTTTCGACATTATCGATGAAGATTCTTGTGTTCATTCTGTGTCTTGTAAAAACCATCCTTCTGCCAGACCGAACAGCCCCCTCTATGATAAGGCAACGGCTCAAGTCATCAAGGAAATTGAGAATGGTCACTATGTGGTTTGCGATAAGCCTCCGCAAATAGTGAGCCCCATGGCGGCCATTCCAAAACCTGATGGCGATGCTCGCCTAATACATGACTGTTCTCGCCCTGTGGGTGAGGCAGTCAATGATTACTGCTCTGTTGATTGGCAGCAGAAATTTTCGCGGGTTGATGATGCTGCAGCCATTATGACTGAAGGCTGTTACTTCGCGAAGGTTGATCTGCGGTCGGCATATAGAAGCGTTGGTCTTAGTAAACTCAGTCAGGAAGTCACTGGGCTATCTTGGGAAATAAATGGGGAAACCGTTTTCCTTAAAGATACACGTTTACCCTTCGGAGCGCGTCGTAGCGTTGGTATTTTTCATAGGCTTACCCAGGCTGTAAAGCGTATGATGGCCCGGAAGGGATATGACCTCACAATTGTATACTTGGATGATTTTTTGATTGTTTCTAAATGCAAGCACATTTGTGCAGAGGCGCTGAGAATGCTCATACAGCTTCTCCGGAAGCTCGGCTTCATGATTCATTGGGGCAAAGTCGTTGACCCCACTACTTGTATAACCTTCTTAGGTATAGAATTAGACTCTATTGCTATGACCCTGCGTCTACCAGAGGAGAAACTTCTCCAGCTTAGACAGGAACTTCAGGGTTCCCTGTCTCGTAATCGGTTTACGAAACGTCAGCTCCAGTCGCTGGCTGGTCGCCTATCTTGGGCCGCAAGTGTAGTAAAGGGCGGACGAGTTTTTCTCCGCCGCATATTCAACACTATTCGTATGCTCCGGCAGAACACCCATCGCGTTCGTGTAAACTCTGAGGTCCGTAAGGACCTACTTTGGTGGTCAAGTTTCATTAGCACATTTAATGGTCGATCAGTCATTCTCGACCAATACCCTATTGAAAGTGTTTTTACAGATGCCTGCAATGAAGGGGCAGGGGGGTCCTTTGGTGGGGACTGGTTTTACTTTAACTGGTTAAAGGACTGGCCTGATGCGACAAACCTCCACATCAATGAAAAAGAGGTAGTTGCGGTAGTTTTAGCTGCCTATAGGTGGGCTCCCTGTTGGCAAAATAAGCGTGTCATTATTCATTCTGATAATACCGTCACTGTTTCTGCTCTAAACAAGGGCACCTGCCGGAATGAGGCAGTGATGAGGTGCATCCGCAGCCTGTTTTGGCTTTCTGCGAATTTTAATTTTCATTTATCCGCCCGGTTTTTGCCTGGGGTCCAGAACATAGCTGCTGACAGTGCTTCCCGTCTAGGATCCCCTGGGTACCTCCAAACTTTATGGCCGTATACTGATCAGTCTCCTCTTCATTTGCACATGTCCCATCAAACTTTCCTTTTTCTGCTTGACAGATTCCCCGATTTGCGGCCCGGCTACCACTTCTGAGATAGAGGGTACAGAATCTGTCAGTTCTTCTGTGCTGCCTTACAGTCTTGATGAAGAGGTCCTCCAGTATCGAGCCAACAGCTTTGCGGCCTCAACCTCAAGGACATATGCTGCCCAACGCTCAGCATTTTTGAAATTTTGTGCCGAGATGAGATTATGCCCTGTTCCCCTATCGCAAGAAAATTTGGGGCGATACATAGCTTTTCTGTCAAGACGACTTTGTTATAATTCAGTACGGCAATATTTAAATATAGTTAGGATAATGCATCTTGAAGCAGGTTTCCAAAATCCCCTTGAAAAAAACTGGTATGTGGATTCCATTTTAAAAGGCGTAAGGCGACTTAAGGGTGATGCTAGTGTGAGGAATTAAGCTCCCCATCACTATTGATATTTTACGGCAAATTTTCCTTACCTTGAATTTGAACGACCCCTTTGACCGTACCTTTTGGGCAGCTTGTTTGGTTGGTTTTTTCTCCTTTTTTAGGAAATCCAACTTGCTCGTACCTTCACATGTGCTATTTGACCCTGACCGTAACCTATGTGCAAGTGATTTGAATTTTACCCTGGACGGTGCTGTTCTTACGGTCAGATGGTCCAAGGTCATCCAATTCAAGGAACGTGTTTTGCATATTCCCCTTCCAAAGATCCCTGATTCCCCTTTGTGTCCATCAACTGCATTACTAAGACTTACTTTGGAGAATCCAACTTGTCCTCAGCCTATTCCACTGTTTCGTTACTCTTGGATGGGTGCGAGCAATGTTCCGTTAACGCACCATCAATTCACCGCCAAGCTTCAAGCATGTTTAAAGTTGGTGGGGCAGGATGCATCCAGGTTTTCCGGGCACAGTTTCCGGCGGGGCGGTGCTATGTGGGCTCTCCAATGTGGGTTGCCAGTTGACCTTATTAAGGTCCAGGGGGACTGGCGCAGCAATGCATGCGAGCGTTACTTAGAACCTTCGTTTGACCTCAGGAAACAGGTTGCCAGAACAATGGGCTCCTCTGTAGGGTCCACTAGGGAATTTTCTGCTGCCAGGGGAACGGGTCACATGTCAATTCACGGTTGATTTTGACTTATTCTCAATTGTATGTTATGTATATTTGTGGTCGCCTTTGGTGGCGATTGTGACATTTTATATCTTTACATATATTTCTGTCTTAATTATTATTATTTCCCTACCACTACAGCTTTTGGGGGTTTGGAGGCATATCATTGAACAATTTTGGACTTGGTTAATGAGATTTAATTTCTCTGCTTGTTTTGCTTGTTTAGCTGTTATTTGTATGAATGTCCAAAATATGTCTCAATTATATGGTCTCTAGTCCCAAAAGCTAGTCTTATGTTTCATTGCATTTCCATAGGGAAAGAAAAGCACACAGGATGTGGCCGGGCAACACCTAGCAGCCCCAAGGGCTACATGTACCTTGGGGTTGGATGGTGTTGCCAATTTTCTAATGCGGAAGGAATTTAATAAAGAGATTAAGTATAATCTGTTTTTAAATTCGTGTAGCATGTTTTTGTTTTGATTACCCCACCCACGGGTGGGGTAATGTAATGGCGGCCGTCATGTGACAGGGGTCACATCTCGTGAGACTTTCTATTCCATAAAATTTTGCTTGGGGAATTTTAAATCATGTCTTGTATTTTGTTAAGATAATTTGCTGCCTTGTGATTTGCTGTTTTTATATTATTTTCTTTTGCGAAAAAATAAATTTGACTATTTATTTTTGGTTCACGCTGCAGGGTCACATGACCCTTTTGACCAATCAAATTGTGTAAAAGCCACGCGCTTTGTATCTGTTTTGAAATAACGGAATTCGTAACCTAAGCCAATCAAAAGTTGTTTACCTTATATCTGAGCCAATCAGATTCCAGTTTTATCCCGCTTGGACAATTTTCAAGTTGAAGCGTCAGTTTTGAAAAAAAAAAAATATCAGCCAGTGCGGACATATTGTCAAAAAATTTATGAAACTTTGTTAAATTCTAGCGCATTTATAGTGCAATTGTTAGTTTAAAATAAACTAAAAGGTGATCTCAGTATTCTTCCTTGGAAAACGAACGTTATATTGCGTTTATTGTGATTCAATCTCCTTGGAAAATTCGAAAAATTGGACTTAAAAGTGTTTGGAAAATCGGACAATGGCGGACAGAAACACCAAAACACAATTCGTGAAGGCCGTGTTCGGCATCCCAGACTGGTACCTAGTTAGCGAGAGAGAAGAAGAGAAACTGTTTAAATACATTTGTGAAGCAAGAACCATCTCAGAAGCCAACTTGTTCCGTGTGATGGATTGCAGCACTATCTGCGATGAACAGTTTTGTTATTTCTGCGCTTCCGAGGAAGGTGACATTGAAAGATTGTGCTCCGCATGCAACATCGCCAAGCGGGACTAAGTAACGCAGCGTACTGGTAAAAACTATTCAGATTCAGAATGGCTGATGAAACAAACGCCAATATGGCATCTCTTGGCGATCTTTCCGATCAGGACATTATGATTAAGTTTTGTCTAGATAATAAAGTAAGCAAAACGGCGATCGACGAATTACTCAAAAGGGGATACGACAGCTTGGCCGCCCTGAGGCTCGTGAACATAGAAGATTTGAGCTCTCAGAATATCCCGATGGGCCAAAGGCGGCTCATTATTCACATCGCGCAGGCTTTGGGCGCAGAAAACTCAACTTCCGGTGCGACCGGAAGTGACGGTACAACGGCAACAGCGACATCGGGAAACACCGGGGTTTCCCTAGCGACGAGCCAAACGTCAACAACGCAACAACAACAAAGTTCGACAGGTCAACAACCACCTCAAGCCAGCGATGCCTACAGCCAGACGCTTCTTAATACGCTGTTAGGCCAACAAGCCCAGTTGGCAGCGGCAACAGGACTTGCTAATTCTAGTGCTACAAACAATGTGAACAATGTGCAACAAACTGGAACTGTTCCTCAATCCCTGCCATCTTGGAGCGACCCACAGATTCATATAGCGTCAGCGACGGGTAAGTCAATTTCAACCTTTCATGACATCTGTGACTTCGTTCCCCAGGCTGTAGAAGAAGACTTAGTAGTCGGGGGGCAAGGGGACCAACAATTGGTCATTAAGTCAGGCCCCAAAAAACCTAGACTCGAGTCCCTCACCTTATCGCAATGGTCTGTGGCTAACTTAGCAATCTTGTACAAGCTTGTGAATGAGGGAAAACTGGTCGGCCCTAGTCTGATGGATTACCTTTCGTACACCACCAAAGTGTACCAACTGGTTCAAAGGTTCAGCCTTACCTCAGTTTTGCTATACGATAGGGAGTACAGAAAGCTACAGGCGTCCATGAACTTTCGTTGGGGCACTGATGTGCAGCATTTGCACACTTTGTTCCTGCAGCCGCGCGCTTCTGGGTCCCAGGCAAATACCACCACTGGCCACAGAAAGGGTAATACAGGTCACCAGTTCCCACCAAAACCCAGGGGAGATACCAGCAAACGTGTCGACATATGTCGGAATTATAATTCAGAAAAAGGCTGCAACTTTGAACAGTGCAAATTTAAGCACAAATGCATTGTTCCAGGCTGCAGTCAAAATCATCCTGCAACAGTACACTCGCATGAAAAAAAGTAGGTATTGAGGTCAATCCCTTACCAGGGTTGCGTCTTGCGGCCTGGGAGGAAGAATTGGGTGAGGATTTTGATCGCCAATTTATCCTCAATGGTATAAAAAACGGTTTCGACATTATCGATGAAGATTCTTGTGTTCATTCTGTGTCTTGTAAAAACCATCCTTCTGCCAGACCGAACAGCCCCCTCTATGATAAGGCAACGGCTCAAGTCATCAAGGAAATTGAGAATGGTCACTATGTGGTTTGCGATAAGCCTCCGCAAATAGTGAGCCCCATGGCGGCCATTCCAAAACCTGATGGCGATGCTCGCCTAATACATGACTGTTCTCGCCCTGTGGGTGAGGCAGTCAATGATTACTGCTCTGTTGATTGGCAGCAGAAATTTTCGCGGGTTGATGATGCTGCAGCCATTATGACTGAAGGCTGTTACTTCGCGAAGGTTGATCTGCGGTCGGCATATAGAAGCGTTGGTCTTAGTAAACTCAGTCAGGAAGTCACTGGGCTATCTTGGGAAATAAATGGGGAAACCGTTTTCCTTAAAGATACACGTTTACCCTTCGGAGCGCGTCGTAGCGTTGGTATTTTTCATAGGCTTACCCAGGCTGTAAAGCGTATGATGGCCCGGAAGGGATATGACCTCACAATTGTATACTTGGATGATTTTTTGATTGTTTCTAAATGCAAGCACATTTGTGCAGAGGCGCTGAGAATGCTCATACAGCTTCTCCGGAAGCTCGGCTTCATGATTCATTGGGGCAAAGTCGTTGACCCCACTACTTGTATAACCTTCTTAGGTATAGAATTAGACTCTATTGCTATGACCCTGCGTCTACCAGAGGAGAAACTTCTCCAGCTTAGACAGGAACTTCAGGGTTCCCTGTCTCGTAATCGGTTTACGAAACGTCAGCTCCAGTCGCTGGCTGGTCGCCTATCTTGGGCCGCAAGTGTAGTAAAGGGCGGACGAGTTTTTCTCCGCCGCATATTCAACACTATTCGTATGCTCCGGCAGAACACCCATCGCGTTCGTGTAAACTCTGAGGTCCGTAAGGACCTACTTTGGTGGTCAAGTTTCATTAGCACATTTAATGGTCGATCAGTCATTCTCGACCAATACCCTATTGAAAGTGTTTTTACAGATGCCTGCAATGAAGGGGCAGGGGGGTCCTTTGGTGGGGACTGGTTTTACTTTAACTGGTTAAAGGACTGGCCTGATGCGACAAACCTCCACATCAATGAAAAAGAGGTAGTTGCGGTAGTTTTAGCTGCCTATAGGTGGGCTCCCTGTTGGCAAAATAAGCGTGTCATTATTCATTCTGATAATACCGTCACTGTTTCTGCTCTAAACAAGGGCACCTGCCGGAATGAGGCAGTGATGAGGTGCATCCGCAGCCTGTTTTGGCTTTCTGCGAATTTTAATTTTCATTTATCCGCCCGGTTTTTGCCTGGGGTCCAGAACATAGCTGCTGACAGTGCTTCCCGTCTAGGATCCCCTGGGTACCTCCAAACTTTATGGCCGTATACTGATCAGTCTCCTCTTCATTTGCACATGTCCCATCAAACTTTCCTTTTTCTGCTTGACAGATTCCCCGATTTGCGGCCCGGCTACCACTTCTGAGATAGAGGGTACAGAATCTGTCAGTTCTTCTGTGCTGCCTTACAGTCTTGATGAAGAGGTCCTCCAGTATCGAGCCAACAGCTTTGCGGCCTCAACCTCAAGGACATATGCTGCCCAACGCTCAGCATTTTTGAAATTTTGTGCCGAGATGAGATTATGCCCTGTTCCCCTATCGCAAGAAAATTTGGGGCGATACATAGCTTTTCTGTCAAGACGACTTTGTTATAATTCAGTACGGCAATATTTAAATATAGTTAGGATAATGCATCTTGAAGCAGGTTTCCAAAATCCCCTTGAAAAAAACTGGTATGTGGATTCCATTTTAAAAGGCGTAAGGCGACTTAAGGGTGATGCTAGTGTGAGGAATTAAGCTCCCCATCACTATTGATATTTTACGGCAAATTTTCCTTACCTTGAATTTGAACGACCCCTTTGACCGTACCTTTTGGGCAGCTTGTTTGGTTGGTTTTTTCTCCTTTTTTAGGAAATCCAACTTGCTCGTACCTTCACATGTGCTATTTGACCCTGACCGTAACCTATGTGCAAGTGATTTGAATTTTACCCTGGACGGTGCTGTTCTTACGGTCAGATGGTCCAAGGTCATCCAATTCAAGGAACGTGTTTTGCATATTCCCCTTCCAAAGATCCCTGATTCCCCTTTGTGTCCATCAACTGCATTACTAAGACTTACTTTGGAGAATCCAACTTGTCCTCAGCCTATTCCACTGTTTCGTTACTCTTGGATGGGTGCGAGCAATGTTCCGTTAACGCACCATCAATTCACCGCCAAGCTTCAAGCATGTTTAAAGTTGGTGGGGCAGGATGCATCCAGGTTTTCCGGGCACAGTTTCCGGCGGGGCGGTGCTATGTGGGCTCTCCAATGTGGGTTGCCAGTTGACCTTATTAAGGTCCAGGGGGACTGGCGCAGCAATGCATGCGAGCGTTACTTAGAACCTTCGTTTGACCTCAGGAAACAGGTTGCCAGAACAATGGGCTCCTCTGTAGGGTCCACTAGGGAATTTTCTGCTGCCAGGGGAACGGGTCACATGTCAATTCACGGTTGATTTTGACTTATTCTCAATTGTATGTTATGTATATTTGTGGTCGCCTTTGGTGGCGATTGTGACATTTTATATCTTTACATATATTTCTGTCTTAATTATTATTATTTCCCTACCACTACAGCTTTTGGGGGTTTGGAGGCATATCATTGAACAATTTTGGACTTGGTTAATGAGATTTAATTTCTCTGCTTGTTTTGCTTGTTTAGCTGTTATTTGTATGAATGTCCAAAATATGTCTCAATTATATGGTCTCTAGTCCCAAAAGCTAGTCTTATGTTTCATTGCATTTCCATAGGGAAAGAAAAGCACACAGGATGTGGCCGGGCAACACCTAGCAGCCCCAAGGGCTACATGTACCTTGGGGTTGGATGGTGTTGCCAATTTTCTAATGCGGAAGGAATTTAATAAAGAGATTAAGTATAATCTGTTTTTAAATTCGTGTAGCATGTTTTTGTTTTGATTACCCCACCCACGGGTGGGGTAATGTAATGGCGGCCGTCATGTGACAGGGGTCACATCTCGTGAGACTTTCTATTCCATAAAATTTTGCTTGGGGAATTTTAAATCATGTCTTGTATTTTGTTAAGATAATTTGCTGCCTTGTGATTTGCTGTTTTTATATTATTTTCTTTTGCGAAAAAATAAATTTGACTATTTATTTTTGGTTCACGCTGCAGGGTCACATGACCCTTTTGACCAATCAAATTGTGTAAAAGCCACGCGCTTTGTATCTGTTTTGAAATAACGGAATTCGTAACCTAAGCCAATCAAAAGTTGTTTACCTTATATCTGAGCCAATCAGATTCCAGTTTTATCCCGCTTGGACAATTTTCAAGTTGATGCGTCAGTTTTGAAAAAAAAAAAATATCAGCCAGTGCGGACATATTGTCAAAAAATTTATGCCCGCCCACCCTTCCCTGTATATAGTTGTAGTTTAGTTACTTAGAGACCATATATGTTTTTTATGCACATGCTTACTGTCTGTGCTTGCCTTACCTCCAAAGGTTTGCTTCTAGGCATGCTTAATTAGTCCTTCTTTTGTGTATCTGACTCATGCTCGACATGTAATTCAGTGATAACTCATGGAGTTAAGTATCTGCTGTGATTCCGAATACTGTTTTTATGGTATCGCTTACAATATGCATATTCATTAGAGCAAACCTTATTTCAGTACACACATATATTATATATATAATAGTGGATTCCTTACACATTTCATGGACTTCTTGTGAAGCATTTTATATGATATGATGTGCAATAATTGTGATAGAGGGAAACCATTCTAGTTTATCTAGTCATAATTCATGGATTTCTAGTGAAGCTGTATTAATGTGATACATGATGTTATAGAGTGACCTAGATAACTTACTAGTCATAATTCATGGACTTCTAGTGAAGCTGTATTAATGTGATACATGATGTGATAAATAAACCTAGATAACTTACTAGCCATAATTATCGGACTTCTTGTGAAGCGGACATACAATGTGGCTAAACTGACAGTGTTTCGTGCATGACAAGATATGAATACATAAATGTGTGTGATATCACAGGACTATCAAATGCCATTCTCTGGATTTAACAGAAACATTCAAATGGACTATATATTTAATAGTGCTTACATGCGTCTTGCTAACGATGAACTTACTTATGTCTCCAGATGGAGGCATATCATTGAACAATTTTGGACTTGGTTAATGAGATTTAATTTCTCTGCTTGTTTTGCTTGTTTAGCTGTTATTTGTATGAATGTCCAAAATATGTCTCAATTATATGGTCTCTAGTCCCAAAAGCTAGTCTTATGTTTCATTGCATTTCCATAGGGAAAGAAAAGCACACAGGATGTGGCCGGGCAACACCTAGCAGCCCCAAGGGCTACATGTACCTTGGGGTTGGATGGTGTTGCCAATTTTCTAATGCGGAAGGAATTTAAAATAGGTTATGGCCTAAAATGCATCACTACATCCAGTTGATCTACCCCAAAATGATACTGTGTAGCAAGTCTGTGGAGGCTATCTCTTTAGATTACTTAGAAACTGAGCTTAACACAACTGGTGAACCTAAATTTTCTTTGTTCAATGGGTTATTTAATATAAGTAATGGCCCATTATGCATCACTGCATTCAATTGATCTTCCCAAGATATTACTGTATAGCAAATTTGAAGATTATATCCCTTAATTGTTTGGTTACTTAGAAACTGAGCTTAACACAACAGGTGAATCTTTGATCTTGCACATGCAAATGTGCAGATGAATGCTGACACACCCCAAGGATATATCCTATAAGACCCTTTGCTTTTGCAAAGGCAAGCTAACAAAAGAATAAGATAAGATCAGATAAGATTTATTTAAAATTGACAAGTTACATAACAATACAACAAAAACTCTTGATGAGCTTTTGAACTGACTGCTAAAACAAGAGTATAATTATGATCAACACATGTAAAAGATCTGTAAGAATGAATAATCAGTAAGATGAACATATTGCATCTGGTCAGGCTGTCTGCATGTTATCAGACCCAAGTGTCTGCACACCATGCAAATAACAATGTCAGATCCAACTACTCAGAGATATAATATGATCATAACATATATAATTAATCATAATCACTAGCCCTAGAAGGAAAGACCAGAGGACCATTGGTCCTGTAGCTCACCTGAGTCCATTCATCCTCAGCACTCAAGGGTAGGTAACTCTAAAGTAAATTGTACAATGTGGCCTAATTTCAACGTTGACTGAGTTGTTGGTTTATGGAAACTTTAAAATGCCATAGCAATGAAACCGCGTGGTCAACAATAATAGAAAACAATATTTATGTAGTGGCTAATGTCATGAACATGTATGCATAGAATCAGCTTCATCCCCCAATGTAGTTTTTGAGGAAAAGATTTTTGAATATCTTTTCAATTTTTTTCCCTTTATGTTGCCGTCATGGCAACTAATCAAATTCGGTGATTTGGACAAAATTAATATGAGTATGAATCATAGAGGACTACTCAAGAAACATTTCTGTAGGAAAAAAATTCCAAATAACTGCAGTGAGATAGCAAAAATTGCGGATTTCCATTTTTCCCATTATAAGCCAATGGCAACTTTAAGTTGCCATAGCAACCAAACTGCTAAGGCAACTGCCAAGAAAAACAGTATTTTTATAGACTGTAGTACCAAGATCCTTTCTGTGAAGTTTGAGCTTTATTGGTTGCATAGTTTCTGAGGAGATGGTTTTTGAATATTCTTTCTATATTTAACCATTCGGTTGCAATGGCAATCAGGCAAAATTGCTCAATTTGCATAAATTTGATATGGCTGGTTGGGAACTACTCAAGGAACATTTCTATGAAGTTTTGTCAAAATATCTGCAGTGACATAGTGAAACTTTCCATTTTCCCATTATAAGTCAATGGCAACTTCAAGTTGCCATTGCAACCAAACTGCTCAAGCAATTGCCAAGAAAAACAGTATTTTTATAGAAGGTAGTACCAAGATCCTTTCTGTGAAGTTTGAGCTTTATTGGTAGCATAGTTTCTGAGGAGATGATTTTTGAATATTTTTTCTATTTTTAACCATTCGGTTGCCATGGCAACCAGCCAAATTGTTCAATTAACATAAATTTCATATGGCTGATAGAGAGCTACTCAAGGAACATTTCTGTAAAAGATTTATCAAATTATCTGCAGAGAAATAATAAATGCAAATTTTCAATTTTTCCCATACAAGTCAATGGAAACTTTCAGTTCCATAGCAACCAAAGTTCTGAAGCGATTTGGATAAAAAACAGTATTATTGGTTCCCCCTGCCTATAGATGCTATATATGAAATTTGGTAACAATGAGCCTTGTAGTTTCAGAGGAGATGTTGTTTGAAAATGTTGAAGGATGGACAGACAGACAGACGGATGACAGACGCCTGCCTATACTATAAGCTCACCTGTGAGCCTTCAGCTCAGGTGAGCTAAAAAAGTGTGCTATATTAGCACATTAAACATGTATAAGCACATAGGATAGCAAAGTAGCTTACATACTAATCTGCTTAGCATGGGCAAGATCATAAGAATTCAGAGATCCAAGACAATGTACTGGATGGTGGGGCTTAACAGGTGGCAGCTCAATCGTTAAACAGCAAGCTCCACTCCACTGTCAAGTCAATGTGCCTTATCTTACCCCAACCAAAGACAGTGACTAACTAAAAAAGGTAACTATAAAGCAAGCAAGTTAAAGCAACCAACAAATGGCAACAATGCAATATAACTCATTCAGCAAGGGCAAGATAGACAAAGATTTGGACATTGCACTGGATGGTGGAGTTTCGCAAGTGGCAGCTCAATTACTTAACAGCGCTAGCGCGCAAGCTCCGCTCCGCCATCCAGTCAATGTACCCCATCATACCCCCATTAAATGAGCATTTTTAAGCGTTAAAAAAGCATAAGAACTACTATGACACAAAAAAGCATATATAGTTGGCTAACTAAGAAAACATATAAAGCGTTAAAAGCAGCCGAACAATAAAAATAATACTAATGATAAAATAATGATAATAATAATAAAAGTCTTTATTTTCAGACCTTAAATGTTCATGAGGCCCTCTGATACTAAGTATATATTAATAAGTAATTACAAGAAATAGTGCAAAGACAAGCTATACAAAACAGAAATAGGGTGAAAAATCTCTCTCTGTCTCATGTTTTTTTTTACCTTTACAAAAGCTAATACTTGTTAGTGAATGCAGAGTTATCCGAGAAATTAGATTACCTCCCTTGTATTTAGTGTATGAATTGAAATGCACTAAATATTGTTATATTGTTTAATGACAATTTGGTTGAAAACGTTAGATCAGCTAAGGATGTATTTATAAATTTTATTTATGTAAATGAACCAGTTTTATTAGTTTGCCTTGCGAGTATTGTTTATTTATGGACTGGCAACACTAATTTTCTATTATTTCAAAACCTTGACTTTTTAAACTTGGAAAAAATACATAACCTGCTCGAAAACCTTCGACAGTCACTCTGGTTTCTCTTCAACCCACGAATAAATCTTTCGCCTTTTACTAAAGATTTCCGTGGAGAGGAACATTCAATGAGTCTATAGACTTATTTTTTAAACCCTGCGATAGCAGGGTAACAAATTCATTAAAAAGCATATTCTCCAGCAAGGCCTCTGAATGAAATAAATCCACTTCAGGAGTGAACATCTCTCCAAAGTTGTCAAAGAAAATGACAAGAGTACATTCCCACTTAAAAAAAACCCCGAAAAACACCACCACCATTTGTGGCATGTATATGTACCTTTTTTGGGCCAGTGGACTTGTCCACCCTTATCATTTGGTTGAGTCCATTTCTAGTTTTAGAGTTTTTCTGGTGGGTGTTTTTTTATTGTTTTTTTGCATAGAAATGTAAGCAAACAGTGTTTACCCGATCAGACAATGTATTCTGTGGCATCTGGATCTGCACTGTTTGCATATGTGTCCCAGTCTAAAATGAGTAAAGTCTTAGCTGATGTAAAGTGCATCACGGTCATATGAAGTATCTTAATGCAGTTTACCCGAATCAGTGTGAAAAGTTCCGCTAAAGCTTGTACTCCCAAAGACACCCCTGGTTAATTATGTATATACAAGGGCTGTTACCAAATGAAAAAGAGCTGTTATGCAATGAAAAAGTCATAGTTCCCAAATGACCTGGTCATAGTGGCTAAACAAAATTGTTTAGCCATGATGACCAAGTAATTTTGGAACTATGGCTATTTTTCGCTTTGTCACAACTCTTTTTCATTTCGTAATAGCCTTGAAAACCTAGTTAACCAGGGGTGAAAGACAGGAAACTATATAATCTGCACTATAATGTTCTTAAGGGAGATTTTTTTACAACAACCACAAGGTACATACAGAACCAGCTGCAGTGAAGATAAACTCTGAAGGAGGGTGTCTAGAAGCAAGGTATGCATCAGAAAAATGAAAATTGGCTGGGTGCCAGCTGCAAGGTTTGCAAATACTATCTGATAAAATGTAGCTTTTGAGGCAAAGGCAGAAATATTGTACTTATCTGTCAGCCTTGGTGAGTCAAGATGATCTTGAAAAGCACTGGAGCAAATATGAGCCACAACAAGATACAAGATACAAGCTCTTTATTACGAATTTTCGGCCCTCATAGGAGCACATATAGTGGTATAGAATGAGCAACCAAACAAATCAAGGAAAGAATTCCAAATGACAGAATATGAGCAAAATAAAAGATACAAATTAATAATAACAAGACAAACCAACAAAATGGCATGTGCACCCAGGGAAGACTCAGATCAGCCTGGGCATTTGCCCAGCCTGATCAGAGCCTTCCCTGTGTGCTTAAAGGGCAGCTAGGGTCTAAGCTATTGCACTGTGGACAGCAAAGACTCTGATCAGACTGGGCACATGTCCAGCTGCAGGCTGATCAGAGTCTTTGCTGGGCACAAATGCCATTTTATTGGGTTTGTAGTGTTGCGGCTCATATATGACCATGTAGTCAAGCTGAATGCCAGCTACATCCGTTACACATATGCCTGGGCTGCAGACCACCTCTGACCATACATTCAGGTTAGCTGTAGGCCAACTAAGACCATTATGCATTCAAGTCAAGCCAGGCCACGTTGCATTGGTAGGGCACCTGACTTACAAGTCACAGGTCCTGGATTCGATACCCGGTCAGGCAGTTGTCTGTTACTGGTGAAAATATGTGCACTTAGTACTGGTTAATGGCTTAGGAGGTGTAGTCCCCCCAAGAATAGTGTGGTTAGGTTAACTCGCCGTCCCGACATGACCATAGCTGTTTACCGTGGACATAAAGCAACAAATTAATCAATCAATCAATCATTCAAGTCAAATATCGATCACCATTGCACATTATGACCCAACTTGAAGCCAACTTTAAACATTACACACTGAGGCAGTATGCCAACATTCAAATCAGCAGTAGCGAGGGCAAAAATGACCATAACACAATCTGTCCAGGGCTGTAGGACAACTATGACTATTACACATTCTAATCAAACAACCTTATGGAAATAAATTAAAACCATCAAAGACATTTGAGCCGCGACGTGACAAAACCAACAATGTGGTTGTGCGCCCAGCGCAGACTCAGGTCAGCCTGGGCATCCGCCCAGTCTGATCAGAGTCTTCGCTGTCCGCATGAAGGTAGCTTAGACCCTTAGCTACCCTTTAAGCGCTTAGCGACGAGTCTGATCATATTGGGTGGATGCTCAGGCTGATCTGAGTCTGCGCTGGGCGAACAACCACATTGTTGGTTTTGTCGTGTCGCGGCTCATTTATTGGTTCAGTTTCCTTTTATTCTGATGATGTCACAGAAGCTGATAGTCAAAACTGTTCACAAAGTCACAAAATACATGGACACTCAAAATTTAGCTTTTGTTTAATATTTTTGTGATAAATAAGAATTATTTAATTTGTTATAAATACAAAGAAATGTCTTTTTTTTGTGCTGGAGGGGAGGGGGTGCACTTTTTATCAGAGAAAAGGTATGAGCTAATAGTAAAGACACAGCCTCCACTAAGTCATATCTGAATCCTCCCCTTAGTATCAACAATCAATCTTGTTCATATCCTGACAAATCTACAACATGATATCAGATCTTAGGAGGAAGTGCCACTGATCAGTTTGCTCAGATGTGTAGTTTCATACAACCCTTTGTTGTTGGCTACACAATGCCAAAGGTGAGAACTACAAGCACTATGCCTTGCAAACCAGGGTTCGTATTTATAAAACCACTTTTTCAGACTGTTCCTCCAGAGCAAATTTCATAGTTGTAGGGAATCTCCTTTATAGAAATTCAGCCTTAGCAACAGCATAGCAACCACTTAAGTCATTTTATAAATACGGCCCCAAGCACTTTTAATATTATGAGATCATCTATGTATTAAAGGGGAATGGATACACCTCAAAAATGTTCACCAGTTTTACTATGGGGAGCTACTTTTGTGACATCCTGTTTGCTTTCCTGGATGACAAAACCCTTCCAAAAAGGGTCTACCTGCTCCTAGAGGAGCAAATTCTTTCCTTTCAGGTAAGAGACTCCTAATGAAAGGGAGACAAAACCAAAAGTGGCAGAGTTACTTCCCCTAAATGTGTACAAATTTAGCTCAAGCAAGAGCTTTATTTTGAAACTGAAGATTCCTCTGTGTTAACAAATGGTGTGTATCAAAAGTAAAACTCTAAGAAAGTCACAAATGTTCGTGCTGGTCTACACATACTGTTAATGCAGAATGATTAATAATTACTACTCAGAATGGCATGGCTTACTCTCAGTCTTCTCTGAACAGATATTTAGTAACTGTGCACCACCTGATAAATTAAATGATATTTTCCCTACCAACAGTTTTCTGTTCATATTTTAGATCAGTAACAATCATGGCATACACATGTGGTAACATTCCTTTCAGGCAATACTTGACACTTGTAAATTAATTGTGCCATGTCATCAGTAAAGACATTTTACACTCAGGGGCAGATCCAGGAATTTTGGATAGGGGGGTCAAATCAGCTGAGGGGGTTCGATTTATGCAGTTTGACCAATTTTTCCTGAAAATCCCCATGAAAATAAGATAATTTGGGCTGAGAAGGGGGTTCATTTGCACCCCCAGCACCTCCCACCCCCGCATTCCCTTCTGGATCTGCCACTGTACACTATAAGCAAAAAGCAACGTTTCAAGTAAACTGTTGCATCTCCAAAGACCAACCAGCTTTCACTTCCAGCAATACAGATTCTCTTTAGAGTCCACAAAGTGTTGCTGCACAAGCTGATCTGAATTTTCAACGTTCAAACAAGCTGGTAAACACTATTTCTCATAAACCAACTTCACTATCCAAAAACAACAAACATTTAAGGTGTATGGGTATACTTCCATGTTTTACCAACGATCTCTGTACAGGGGAACAACTTCTGTGGCTTCCTGTTTGCTTCCCTGGAAAACATAGCCTTTCCAAAATGGGATCTACTCTTGAAAGAAAGAATCTGCTCCTAGAAGAGAAAATTCTTTTCTTTCAGAGTTGACCCCTAATGAGAAGGGAGGCAACAAGACCTGTCACAGGGCCAGGATAGCTTGCCTGACAGCGCCTTGCCCATCACATAAAAAACTTTAACGTAAAACTTTAACGTTTTGCTAATGCCGACACCAACGCGACACCTGGGTTAGTGCAATAGCTCTTCCTGAACTTCGTTCAGGCGAGCTAAAAATGATAATGGCAGAGAAAGTGAAAGTGTGCCCATTCAACTTAATCTGAACTTTGACAAAAGGCATAAATCACAAAACTTCATCTGAATGCACGTCAGGCCACGCAATTCTTATATGAGCCTTCTCACTGGCTACAGGTCTGTCCAGCCAATCAAAATACTCCTTTCTTTCAGGTTACCATCATGGCCATCCTTCTGACCCCTATGTGTTTTGTAACCAACTTTCTGGTTGGCTGATATGTCAGGGAAGCAGCCTATTATATTCAGCAATCAGCTGAGACTTCTTTATTGCATCCCAAGTTCTTGCAGCAAAGTGAAACCTAGAAATAAAGAAGGCAGATAATTTATTTCATTGAACTTACTCCAAAATCAGTATTTTGTGAGCGGTGCAACCTTGAGTGAAAATACTGCTTCTAACGCTCGTGAGTGAAACTAGAAACATGGTAACTAATAGGGCCCCGCCTTTATGAAACTGTCGACAACATTTAAGTCATATGTGCCCAACCAGAAATAATAATACCAGCTTTCTGTTATCATGTTGTTCCTTCATATTCAATATGTTGTTTGAAATTAAGCCTCTGGTAGTATCATCAAGATATGGGCAAAATACCAAATCACGATTGATTAAAACATGGGCAACAACTCTATGAAGCTGGAAACTGATGTTACCATTCTTGCATTTTGCACACCTTCACCTCATCTGATAATGCTTTATATTTGTACCAAGTTTTATAAAAAATATCTTCAAAGGCTTTAAAGTTATAGAGTGGACAAGATCCATACCTAAAACCAGAGGACCAATGGTCCTGTAGCTCACCTGACACTTGGTCCTGGTATATATTTTAATGCTTTTATACATGTATATAGCACCAGGGCAGGGGCAGATAACCCCCTTCCCTTGGGGATTAATGTTGAGTCCCAATTCTATATACCAAGCCACAAGGTCACTGGGCCTTTGGTTCTGGACAAAGATTTCCGAAGGGTTTTTATCATATATGGGTGTGGTGGCCACCATGTTCATGTGACCATGACCATCTGAACAAACTTTGATTCCTTTGACCCAGTATTAAAGCTCCATATGAAATAAGTAATCATTTGTGTAAACTATGATGGGCCTGAGTGCCCAATGCTACATACTGGTACCAAGTTTCAAGGTTATAGGCCTTTCGGTTCTCGAGAAAAAGACGTTCGAAGAGTTTTTACCATATATGGGCATGGTGCCCATCTCGGTCAAGTGACCAAGACCATCTGAACAAACTATGGTTCCTCTAAGCTGGTGAAGCTCCATATGAAATATGGCTTCAATTGACCCAAGAGGCCGCTGAGAAGATGTTTGAGAATGTTGACGGATGACAGAATCTCAATGACCTTGTACAAAAGTCAAAGAATGACCTTGACCTTTAACGACAAAATATCTTCATCTGGTCATTCAGTTAACCATATATACCAAATATTGTACCTTAGACTTAAATAGTTTCTGAAAAATCCACTGTTTAAGCATTTTCCCATATAAAAGCCTACATAACGTACCAAAGTTGACAGTGTCATAAATTAGGTCAAGGTCGATGCACGATCATTTGTATAAACTATGATGGGCCTGAGTGCCCTAAGCTACATACCAAGTTTCAAGGTCATACGCCTTTTGGTTCTGGAGAAGAAGACTTTGAAGGGTTTTTAGTGCCCTAAGCTACATACCAAGTTTCAAGGTCATACGCCTTTTGGTTCTGGAGAAGAAGACTTTGAAGGGTTTTTACCATATACGGGCATGGCGGCCATCTTGGTCAAGACCCCCGAGAACAAACTTTTACTCCCCGATCACACTTAGACTCCGTATGAAATTTTGATTCAATCAGACCAGTGGTTTCAGAGGAGAAGATGTTTTGAAAATCTTGATGACTGACAGATTGGCAAAATGACCTTGACCTTCAGTGACACAACATCTTCATCTGGTCATTTAGTTGACCATATATACCACGTATTGTACCTAAGACTTAAATAGTTTCTGAGAAATCCTCTGTATAAGCGTTTTCCCATATAAAAGCCTAACGTACCAAAGTTGACCATGTCGTAAATTAGGTCAAGGTCAACGCAAGGTCATCATTTGTATAAACTATGATGGGCCCGCATGCCCGATGCTACATACCAAGTTTCAAGGTCATAGGCCTTTTGGTTCTGGAGAAGAAGATTTTCGAAGGGTCTTTACCATATATGGGCATGGCGGCCATCTTGGTCATGTGACCCAGACCCCAGGTATTAACTTTAGTTCTCCCATCCCACTGAGACACCATATGAAATTTGGCTTCAATCTTCCCTGTGGTTTCAGAGGAGAAGATGTTTAAAATCTTGATGACGGACAGATCTATCGGCAAAATGACCTTGACCTTCAGTGACATAATATCTTCATCTGGTCATTTAGTTGACCATATATACAAAATATGTACCTTAGACTTAAATAGTTTCTGAGAAATCCGCTATATAAGTGTTTTCCCATATAAAAGCCTATCATACCAAAGTTGACCATGTCGTAAATTAGGTCAAGGTCAACGCAAGGTCATCATTTGTACAAACTATGATGGGCCGGCATGCCCAATGCTACATACCAAGTTTCAAGGTCATTAGCCTTTTGATTCTGGAGAAGAAGATTTTCGATAGTTTTTTACCATATATGGGCATGGCGGCCATCTTGGTCATGTGACCCAGACCCCGGGTATAAACTTTCGTCCCCCCATCCCATTGAGACTCCATATGAAATTTGGCTTCAATCTCCCCAGTGGTTTCAGAGGAGAAGATGTTTGAAAATCTTGACGACGGATGGTCAGACGGAACAACCTTGACCTTTAGTAACATGATATCTTCATCTGGTAATTAGTCGACCATGTATACAACATATTGTACCTTAGACTTAAATAGTTTCTGAGAAATCCACTGTTTAAGCATTTTCCCATGTAAATGCCTAACGTACCAAAGTTGACCATGCCTTAAATTAAATCAAGGTCAACGCAAGGTCATCATTTGTATAAACTATGATGGGCCCGCATTGCTGATGCTACATACCAAGTTTCAAGGTCA
The DNA here is from genome assembly GCA_963989385.1 of Ctena decussata. Classification (NCBI taxonomy): domain Eukaryota; kingdom Metazoa; phylum Mollusca; class Bivalvia; order Lucinida; family Lucinidae; genus Ctena; species Ctena decussata. The sequence goes on along the minus strand of OZ022511.1, from coordinate 73,935,805 downwards.
TAGGCCTTTTGGTTCTGGAGAAGAAGATTTTTGAAGGGTTTTTTCCATATATGGGCGTGGCGGCCATCTTGGTCATGTGACCCAGATACCCCGAACAAACTTTTGTTCCCCCAACCCATGGAGGCTCTATATGAAATTTGGCTTCAATCGGCCCAGTGGTTTCAGAGGAGAAGATGTTTGAAAATCTTGAAGATGGATGGTCGGACGGAATGACCTTGACCTTGATTGACATAATATCTTCATCTGGACATTTAGTCGACCATGTATACCAAGTATTAAACCTTAGACTTAAATAGTTTCCGAGAAATCCACTGTTTAAGCGTTTTTCCATATAAAAGCCTAACATACCAAAGTTGACCATGCCGTAAATTAGGTCAAGGTCAACGCAAGGTCATGATTTGTACAAACTATGATGGGCCCGCATGCTTGATGCTACATACCAAGTTTCAAGGTCATAGGCCTTTTGGTTCTGGAGAAGAAGATTTTTGAATGGTTTTTACCATATATGGGCGTGGCGGCCACCTTGGTCATGTGACCCAGATACCTGGAACACACTTTCGTTCCCCCAACCCATGGAGGCTCCATATAAAATTTAGCTTTGATCCGCCCAGTGGTTTTGGTGAAGAAGATGTTTGAAAATCTTGAAGACGGATGGTCCGACGGAATGACCTTGACCTTGATTGACATAATATCTTCATCTGGTCATTTAGTCGACCATGTATACCAAGTATTAAACCTTAGACTTAAATAGTTTCCGAGAAATCCATTGTTTAAGCGTTTTTCCATATAAAAGCCTAACATACCAAAGTTGACCATGCCGTAAATTAGGTCAAGGTCAATGCAAGGTCATGATTTGTACAAACTATAATGGGCCCGCATGCCTGATGCTACATACCCAGTTTCAAGGTCATAGGCCTTTTGGTTCTGGAGAAGAAGATTTTTGAAGGGTTTTTTCCATATATGGGCGTGGCGGCCATCTTGGTAATGTGACCCAGATACCCCGAACAAACTTTCGTTCCCCCAACCCATGGAGGCTCTATATGAAATTTGGCTTCAATCGGCCCAGTGGTTTCAGAGGAGAAGATGTTTGAAAATCTTGAAGATGGATGGTCGGACGGAATGACCTTGACCTTGATTGACATAATATCTTCATCTGGTCATTTAGTCGACCATGTATACCAAGTATTAAACCTTAGACTTAAATAGTTTCCGAGAAATCCACTGTTTAAGCGTTTTTCCATATAAAAGCCTAACGTACCAAAGTTGACCATGCTGTAAATTAGATCAAGGTCAACGCAAGGTCATGATTTGTACAAACTATGATGGGCCCGCATGCTTGATGCTACATACCAAGTTTCAAGGTCATAGGCCTTTTAGTTCTGGAGAAGAAGATTTTTGAATGGTTTTTACCATATATGGGCGTGGCGGCCATCTTGGTCATGTGACCCAGATACCCGGAACATACTTTCGTTCCCCCAACCCATGGAGGCTCCATATAAAATTTAGCTTCAATCGGCCCAGTGGTTTCAGAGAAGAAGATGTTTGAAAATGTTGACGGACAAGGGACGACGGACGGACGGACGGACGACGGATGCCTGGCTATACTATAAGCTCAGCTATGAGCCTAAAGGCTCATGTGAGCTAATAACAAAGGGTTATAACTCTGTTAAAAATGAAGTAGTAGTTATGGTTCTTTTTCTCTACACATTGTCCGATGATGTTTATATTTGTATACTCAACAGCAAAAGAAACGCATATTTTTAGTGTCTTGTATTGCCTCATCAATTGTCATGATATTTTACTTTTAAGTTAGTACTGGGATTGGCCTTTACATGGCCATACGTTTTGCAACATTGTCTTGTCACAGTGCAATTCTTCTGAAAAAATATGAAGATTTTTGTCAAAAAGACAAAAATCATAAAATTCTGGCTCACAGTGGCAAAAAATAAATTATCAATACGATTTGCTGCATGTCAGTACAGCATGATGTTACCAATTGGAAAACGATATAAAACTTTTAAGAGATTGATTTTTATACAGTAAAATCACACATGCAAAAATTTGCATTTTCCAAAGTTTTTCAAAGTTTTTGAAAATCGTCTGAATCATCAAATTATTAGAAAAATCTAGTAATTTGGGATTCAAAATGAGGAAAGCTATAAGCAAAGGACCCGTTCAAAATAAATTTTGACTGGAAGTGAGCACGTAATTTGCTCACTTCCGGTTTGAGTTTAAGAAATGTAAAAGCCGATAAAAATGTTTTCCTGGAAAAATCTTGTCTCCCCGTTTGCTCACCGTAGACTGCCCTTTATGATAAAGATGCGGTAAGAATTTCATTCTGTTTTGCCCAGTGATTTCAAGGATCCAGCGCGCATAAGTTCAATATGTGGTTGCATTATTGGAACGACGTACAGAGTTACTTCCCTTTGTTAGCATACTCCATTTGATTGTGACCACTTACCCTTTTATTAATCCTGAATTGGAACCAATTTCCAATTCGGTTTCCTGAAAAATCTACAAAAATTTCTTTTGCTATCGCAAAAATTGTTTACTTATGGGATTCGCATAAAGGGGCATAACTTTGTTTGTAACAAGTAACCCATGCTGAAAATTCTTGATGATGTTTCTGAGACAGTGTAGCATCCCAGATAAAGAGGGCATCAGTTTTGGAGCCAGGTACAACTCAGTTCAAGGCACTAAGTTAATTGATCTGTATTTGTGAATTTTGAAACTGACCCCTTGATTGTTTACGCGTTCGTTACGCATGAATAAACAAACAAAATTTCAATAAGTTTTGCGACGAAGTGTACTCCATGCATTGATAATAACTTCCCTGTTTTGCCAATTTAAGCAGATTTTTATTTTCACATAAAAAACACCGAAAAGAAAAATATGCGTTATTTTTGCTTTTGAGTATATAAAGTCTTGTGAAAATATCTTCAACAATTTTAAAGTTAAAGGTTGAACATGTTTTCCAGACTGTCAACTAGAAAGGGGAATAATTCTGTAAAAATTGTAGATGAAGTTACAGTTCTTATTCTCTACTCATTCTCTGATGATGCTTTATATTATGTACAAGTTCTATGAAAATATCTTTGACGCTTTAAAAGCTTTACAGCGGACATGATTTCTATATTCAAAATTACAAAGGGGCATAATTCAGTAACAAGTATAGGCAGAGTTAGGATTCTTGTTCTCTGCACATCCTATGATGATGATTTACATTTGTACCAAGTCATGTGAAAATATCTCTAACGGTTTCAGAGTTAAAAAGCGGACACGATAGCTGCCCTCAAAAGTTCAAAGGGGCATAATTCAGTAAAAAACATAGGCAGAAATATAGTTCTTGTTCTGACTTTTCTCTGCATATCGTCTGATGATGCTTTACATTTGTACCAAGTCTCGTGAAAATATCTCTAACAGGGTCAGAGTTATGAAGCAGACACAATTCTGTACTAAAAATTACAAAGTGGCATAATTCGGTAAATAATGTAGACAGAGCTATGGTTCTTGTTCTCTTCACATCGTCTGGTGATGCTATACATTTGTACCAAGTCTTGTGAAAATATCTCTAATGGTTTCAGAGTTATGAAGCGGACATGATTTCTGAACTCAAAACTACAAAGGGGCATAATTCAGTAAAAAATGTAAACAACAGAGTTATGGTTCTTGTTCTCTGCACATTGTCTGATGATGATTTACATTTGTCCCAAGTCTCGTGAAAATATCTCTAACAGGGTCAGAGTTATGAAGCAGACATAATTTCTGTACTCAAAATTACAAAGGGGCATAATTCAGTAAAAAATGTAAACAACTGAGTTATGGTTCTTGTTCTCTGCACATCGTCTGATGATGCTTTACATTTGTACCAAGTCTTGTGAAAATATCTCTAATGGTTTCAGAGTTATGAAGCGGACACGATTTCTGTACTCAAAATTACAAAGGGGCATAATTCAGTAAAAAATGTACACAGAGTTATGGTTCTTGTTCTCGGCACATTGCCTGATGATGATTTACATTTGTCCCAAGTCTGGTGAAAATATCTCTAACAGTTTCAGAGTTATGAAGCGGACACGATTTCTGTACTCAAAATTACAAAGGGGCATAATTCAGTAAAAAATGTACACAGAGTTATGGTTCTTGTTCTCTGCACATCGTCTGATGATGCTTTACATTTGTACCAAGTCTCGTGAAAATATCTCTAAAGCTTTCAGAGTTATGAAGCGGACACGATTTCTGTACTCAAAATTACAAAGGGGCATAATTCAGTAAAAAAAGTAGGCAGAGTTATGGTTCTTGTTCTCTGCACATCGTCTGATGATGATTTACAATTGTACCAAGTCTCGTGAAAATATCTCTAACCGTTTCAGAGTTATGAAGCGGACACGATTTCTGTACTCAAAATTACAAAGGGGCATAATTCAGTAAAAAATGAGGGCAGAGTTATGGTTCTTGTTCTCTGCACATCGTCTGATGATGCTTTACATTTGTACCAAGTCTCGTGAAAATATCTCTAACAGTTTCAAAGTTATTGAGCGGACAGGAAATGATGACGGACGGACGGACGGACAGACGTACGGACGGACAGACAGACAGACGGACGGACAAGGTGATTACTTCGTCTGGCGGGGCCCTAATAAATTTGCTGTTACAAAAAAACGATCAAGTTTTCTGTTTCTCTTGTGATTCAAAATCAGGGGGGGTTTTTAAGCGCGGGTCCGTTGGCCCGGGCCCGTTGATTTTGGCCTCGGGCCAGTTAAATCCCACTGTAGCAGGTCCGTCAGGCCAGTTGAATTTCGGGGAGTCATTTCGGGACATTCAGTTTGTTTCAAACTTGAAGCGAAAACCATCTGAAAACCAGTCTACTTTCGTTTTGCTACGGATGATTTCATTGGACGATCAGAAATGTTTAATCCAATGAAATTTCTCCTCGCAGTGCAAATAGACAATATGGCCGACCGATGAAGTTTGGGGATGAATCGCAGAAGTCACATGTAAAAAAATGGACCCCAAAGGACTTCTGCGCTTATTTCAACCCCCGCCATCTAAAAGACAAAAACAGCTGCTTAAGTCCGATGAAGAAAAAAAGCCACCCGAGACAAATACGAACAGTCTGGCCGCCATCGGTACTTTCAACCTGGGTGGCTGACTGAATTCAAGTGCCTGAAGTGGCTCGAGTTTGATGATGCCCTAGGAATGAACTGTTCAATTTGTAAAACTAGGGACACAGTTGGCTCTTATGTTACTAGATGCACCAATTACAAGAAAACCTCACTACTATATCATGAGGTATCAGACCTGGCTTAATGGGTTAGTTATCTTAAACATTCGGATACTAAACAACTACAGATAAGACTGGATATTTGGTGATAAAGGATCATACATTTTAATGGTGCTTTATTTTATTGAATATAATTAGTCCTGTATATTCGGCATTGGAAAAATAGTCGGGCCAGTTGAAAATTTGGATGGCCAGTAGATTTTCTGGCCAGGTGGCCCTGCAGGCCAATGGCATTTTGGTCCCTAGGAAAACCCCTGAAAATGACATTAATTTATCTTTATGAATTGTGTCAACTATCTGAAAAGAAAATTAACTTTACTCCTGGTCATTTCACGTCTATTTTATAGTGTTCAGCATGTGTATTGTGTAGTTTGCTCCTGAAGAACAACTTTGAATGACATAATAGCATATGGGTCACCAAATACCTGAGATGTTAGAAGGTCTGTAGAAGGCAAAGCCAACTCGACATCACATGCATAAAATACGTACTGTAAGCATAGTGCCATTTCTGACAAAAATTAGTTTTCCGTCATCTATCAATGAAAAATTTTAAATAACTTCCACAGATCCAATTTTATAAACATTGAAAAAAAAGTGGCAAATCAGTTTTTATTAAGAAATCTAAATAACGCCCCTCTTTTGTACAGTGCAACACCCCTTGGGTGTTTAATAGGATTAATATGATATATACTCAGTCCCCTGTCATTACTTTTTCTTTCGTCATGCATTTACTGCAAAGTTCCACTTGATAACAGGGGTATGATAATATAATGAGGGCAACATATCAGCCACTCACCCTAGAAGTTCACTCATTAAAAATCACTCACTCACTATTCCATTCTGTGGGCCCCAATTTTTGTGTTAAAAAGGGAATCCATTGTATTTCTAAATATTTATCTGTATCTTTTTATGTCTCTGAACCTGATATCATTGTGGAAACATAACAACTTACCTGAACCTGACATCAAAACTTACCAATTCTTCTCTGACAGAGATGTATGGGTCAAAGTTTCTCTAGGTAGGGAGAAAATCTGACTTCTTAGAGAGTTTATCAGTGTTGTGAAACTAGGATAGCCTCGGTACTCTGGTAACATAGTGAGTATTGGATCTGTCAATGTCAAAAAACATGAGAGTGAAATAACATGAAACAGCATCATTTTATAAAACAAATTCCAAGAAGAATGTATCTATGTGACTTCTCATTAATTTGGTAAGGACGAATGACTTGCAATTTTTCATCCTTTTCAACAGTATTTCAGTCATATCAGGACAATGAGGGTGATAATGAAAGGCTGTTTAAGATTAACTGGTACTATTTCAGAGAAAGAAATTCTGCCATTTTCTTGTTTGCTTCTGTTCTTGCTGGGGCTCAACTCTAAAAGAAAAGAATTTGCTCCTTTAGGAGCAAATTCTTTCCTTTAAGAGTAGAACCTATTTTGAAAGGGCTTCATCAGCCAAATGAGCAAACAGGAAGTCATAAAATTTACTTCCCTTTGTAAAATGGCTAAAATACATGGAGGTGTGCCCATACACCTTAATCTGGGGTACTGTAAACTGGGAAAGCTTTGCACAAAGCATATTTTGTTGATTAGAACCAGAGAGAATGTTTGCAGTCCTATAAATACCATTTTGAACATGCTTTAAAGCCTTTCAACACCCAGGGTGGACTACAAAAGGAAGAATTAGTTAGCTGATCTCAGACCTTATGAGTAACCACTCCAGTAGGTCATAAAACTCAAATACACCCAAAATTATGACTCTGAAATACCATAATCAACCTTATTAGCGCTGTGACCTCACTTTTTTTAAAGTAGCTGCAAATACTTCTTTCTTATAAGTGCACATTTTTACGAGTTATTATAATATTAAAGGAAGCAAATTTAAAGGTTAAACATCGGAGAAGAGCTGCTTAAAGTCACAGAAGGATAGAGAAGCTTTACAAGTGTAAAATGAAAGATTCTATAGCATTTTTAGCTCTTGTAAACAAACAAACAAAGGGATAAACCAGTATAAATATGTGCGCTTATTGATATAAGCCTCAGAAATTATCATAATGTGTGCTTATAGGGGCATGTGCGCTAATTGGGTCAAATACGGTATATCAGGAAAGGTATTAAAACAAGAATCTCACCGTCGGATTTTCTATTATCTTTGTTATCCATATATGGAAGCAAAAACAGATTAATGTCTGTTGATAGAAACTTAGGATTCAAACCCATCACTTGTCTTCCTGTGGACATATTCACTGCCCCTGCAGATATAAAAGAATGTATAAGGCACAACAGGTATTAAAGGCCCTAGTAGCATAAATGCAAACCAGCCTGCCCAAACATGCATTAAGCTACTGTGTAACAGACAAGTAATAACTGAGCCGCGACACGACAAAACCAACAATGTGGTTGCGTGCCCCAGTGCAGACTCAGATCAGCCTGGGCATCTGCCCAGTCTGATCAGAGTCTTCACTGTCTGCATGGAGACAGCATAGATCCTTCTCTACCTTTTGTGCACTTAACGAAGAGTCTGATCAAAGTGGGCAGATGCCCAGGCTGATCTGAATCTGCTCATAGCACACAACCACATTGTTGGTTTTGTCGTGTTACGGCTCAAATTACCATATTAGCATACTAATATTTGCTTCTCTGATGAGTAAATCCTTTCTACAAGGTGCATCTCTAGAAACAAAGAATTTGGTCTCTCTGTCAATGAAAATGTTATTACGCATGTGGTCATACAATTTTTATGATGATATTATCCTCTGAATAACAGCCACGTCATGTGATAAAAGGAATTCCTAATAGAAATGCATGAACACTTTTAATACATTTTTGTCCAAAATATAAGAGCCCTTAAAGAAATGGTACCTAACTTTAAACATGTGATAACAGTAAAGACTCCAATCAGCCTGCATATCCACAACATCTGATCCTTTGGCTTTCAATCAAACCCTGGTTCATTTTTGCTGTACTTTGTATCAAGTGTTGTTTAAACCAACATCTGATCAGCTTCCATCTTTTAGGAATTAACATTTGATTTTTCAGTGTTCACCGTGTGATGAAGCCAGTGGGGGGAGCTAAAATTCCATGAAGTGTGAAGCGCTTCTTGTAGAATTTTAGCCATGACCACTGGCTGCTTCACATGATGAATGCTGACAAAACAAATTTTAATTCTTATATTTACATTTCATTTTAGACCATTAATTTTCTGTTGCATTTTTATGGTAATTTAGTGTAGAATATGCAAAATATTGGTCAAAGAAAAGTTAGTAATGACATATTCAGCCATTACGTTAAACAGCTGTCATCATAACGCGGCATCAATCGAATGATACGTGGACCAATCAAGATGTTTGTTTACCTTAGATGTCACTTGAAGCTAGTTGCTCTAAAAGATTTATCAGCAAGTGTAGATGTAAACAGGAAAGATTATGATAGGACTGCATCGATTACAGACTAATAGATGTCTCAACTGAAAGTACATGCAAAGGTCCCATTTTCCAGTCTGTATCAGAGGTCCAGATAAGGCATGGTTTTGAGGCTAATTTCATAGACAATGTTATTTGCAATGAAAACAAAAGTTGTTACCCCTCATTAGAACCGTCTCGACGAGACAGTTCTAATGAGGGGTCACAACATATGTACTAATGAAGAAATATGGAAAATATCCCTAAATTATCCCTGTTACCCCTTCTTATCTGGAGCACTGTACAGTATAACACATACCACTAATTTTGAGCTTTGAAGAGTTAAAGACAGCCTCTAATGTTTTCTGCATGGATGTGAAGCTCTCTATACTAAAGTCATCTCTGCCTGCTTTATTTTGAATAAACACTGGAAAAGAAATATAAAATATGGATGGGTACATCAAAATGTCTGCCCACCTTTTTACAAAGGGCAACAACTTTTGTGACTTCCAGTTTGCTCCCCTTGACTACGAAACCCTTCTAAAAAGGAGTCTTCTCATAAAAGAATCTGCTCCTAGTTGAGAAAATTATTTTCTTTAAGAGTTGACCTCCATTGAGAAAGGAAAAAATGAAAATAACAAATTTGTGAACTAATTCAACTTAAATCATAATGTGAATAACATCTTTGATACTTGTTTTGATCGTTTATATCAAACAACTTTGCAAACAGTGCAGATGGCATTCCCACTATTAGCCAAAGTGGGGGATCACATGATCTTTCATTCAAGCCATTATTATAGAATATAAAGTAGAGAATGCCTACTCCTGGGTACTTTAACTTGGTACTCTTGTTTTTTTCTGAGAGTTTAGAAACTTTTGAGTTTTATCTCCTCCAGTTTATGGTGCAGCAACAATATTCATAAAGATCTAGAACACCAACATCTGGTTTCGCTTCGGATATTGGGGGTGGATTAAATACAAAATTATAAAACCCACGAAAAAATCACTAATTCATTCTTTAAGTACTCATGATTCTGCATCCTCTGCTCTTCATATTTTGAGAGACTGAATACAAAATCAATGAAATTATTAAATAAAAATAGAAGATTTTTCTGAGATAGCCTCAATCAAGATGATTGCAGATTGCAGGAGATCGCCCTCAGAAGACTTGCACTCTCAATCAAATGCTGGTTCATTTTCTCTTCATTGTACTTAAACTTGACAAATAAAATATTTGTGCAAACCAAAATGTTTACAAAATGTTTAAGAAAAAGAAATAAGAAAACAAGTGATCCCTTCCAACGATGACTGTGCAGAGTCATTGTTATTTACAAGCAAAATTTAGGTAAGCTGATGTAGGTGAACACTGCAAGTACATGAGAAAAGAAGTAAATAACCTGACTTTAAATATGTAACTTGTAAATCTAAACTTGCCATCAACCGTGTACTTATGTTGCAAAATATTAAAGTACATGTAATACCTAGCTGTGGGAAGAATTCATGCATATCATCCTGTCCTGAGCTACCACCATGACTACCTGAGAGGGTTGATGGTTTCAACATCTCTGCCGACAACAGGAATCGTAACAATGACATGTCAGTAAACCAGTCTTGAACAACCAGCAGAACATGGCAGATTGTCATTAGGAATGATGCTTGCTGTAGACACTGAAAACAAAAAATTATGTAGTGAACCAGTCTTGAACAACCAGCAGAACATGGCAGAGTATCATCAAGAAAGATGCTTACTGTAAACACTGAAATGAAGAATTATGCAGTAAACCAGTCTCGATCAACCAGCAGAACATGACAGATTGTTACCAAGAATACTGCTGCATTATACACTGAAATAATAGACTTATGCAGTAAACCAGTCTTGAACAACCAGCAGGACATGACAGACTGTCATCAAGAAAGATGCTTGCTGTAAACACTGAATGATAAAATTGTGTAGCGAAACAGTCTTGAACAATCAACAATTATATACTGCAATGATAGAATTATACAGCGGACCTAGAAACAACAGAAGTTATTTGTCCGGTATGTATATCTGTATGTATTGTATGCCTCCATACATCTTCTGGAGACTATCAAGTTTGCTGTATTATCATTAACTGTTTCAAAACTAAGAGACCAAAAAAACGCCATTTCCTATTCCCTGACTTTCAGTTGTGTCTTGGATTAGTCAGTTTTTAACCCACCTGTATTTCAGTCCAGTTTTCTGCCATTGTATATTCTGGTGGTAATTTCTTTTCATTTCTAATCAAGTACTCAAGGACAGATGCACTTAATACAGGCTGAAAAAGAAGAGAGTATACGAATCAAACATGGTTTTTCTCGCATTTACCTTCAAAAGGTCTGGAGGGAGATGTTGAAAAGTCATCTAGTAAATGTTAAAAGTACTTAGCAAAGTACTTTCATTTAATCAACTTGTATGGCACTCTTCAGCCTAATGTAGCCCTTCTTTCATTTCAAGAAATTCAGGACTTCAAACCAGCTCTTAAGCTTAGAAGAACCACAACCCCATCTCTAGCCCAAAAAACACACGCATACAAATACACATTCAAGGAATACCATTTACGGAATTAAATGCATAAAAAGTCATGAATTCAGTATGTCTCATGAAAAGCATAAATCAAGCTTCCCACAGTATGAACAATATTTAACATTCCATTTTTAGCTCACCTGAGCCGAAGGCTCATAGGTGAGCTTATAGTATAGGCAGGCATCCGTCGTCCGTCGTCTGTCGTCCGCCGTCAACATTTTCAAACGACTTCTCCTCTGAAGCCATGAGGCTGATTCTTTCCATATTTCACATATAGCATCTATAGATGGGGGGAATGAATAATTGTGTTTTTTGTTCCATTGGCATAAGAACTCTGGTTGCTATGGCAACTTATAGTTTCCATTGACTTATAATGGGAAAAGTGGAAATTGGCAATTTTCCCTGTCTCACTGCAGTTATTTAGAATTTTTTTCTACAGAAATGTTTCTTGAGTAGTCCTCTACGATTCATATGAATTTTGTTCAAATCGCTGAATTTGATTGGTTGCCATGGCAAAATAAAGGGTAAATTTTCAAAAAAGTATAAAAAAATCTTCTTCTCAGAAGCCATAAAAAGGATGAAGCTCATACTTTGCATATATGTTAATGACATAAGCCTCTATATAACTTGTGTTTTTTCTTCCAATCCCATAAGAACTCTGGTTGCTATGGCAACTTATAGTTTCCATTGACTTATAATGGGAAAAGTGGAAATTTGGCAATTTTTGCTGTCTCACTGCAGTTATTTAGAATTTTTTTCTACAGAAATGTTTCTTGAGTAGTCCTCTACGATTCATATGAATTTTGTTCAAATCGCTGAATTTGATTGGTTGCCATGGCAAAATAAAGGGTAAATTTTCAAAAAAGTATAAAAAAATCTTCTTCTCAGAAGCCATAAGAAGGATGAAGCTCATACTTTGCATATATGTTAATGACATAAGCCTCTATATAACTTGTGTTTTTTCTTCCAATCCCATAAGAACTCTGGTTGCTATGGCAACTTATAGTTTCCATTGACTTATAATGGGAAAAGTGGAAATTGGCAATTTTTGCTGTCTCACTGGAGTTAATTTGAATTTGTTTCTATAGAAATGTTTGTTGAGTAGTCCTTTATGATTCATATGAGTTTTGTCCAAATCGCTAAATTTGAGTGGTTGCCATGGCAAAATAAAGGGTAAATTTTCGAAAAACTATTAAAAAATCTTCTCTGCAGAAGACATATTAGGGATGAAGCTGATACTTTGCATACATGTTAATGACATTAGCCTGTACCTAAATTATGTTTTATATTATCGTTGCCCATGTGAATTCATTTCTATGGAAACTTAAATTTTCCATAGCCTTATGATGGGGAAAGTGGAAATTTGGCATTTATTTCTGTAATACAGCAGATGTTTTGACATAAGCTTTACAGAAATGTTCCTGGAGTAGTCCTACCAGCAATATGAATCTTGCCCAAATCCCTGATTTTGGTTGGTTGCCATCGCAACCGAAAGGCCAAATTTTCAACAACAAAAATCGCCAAAAATCTTCTCAGAAGCCATAGAGGGAGATAAAGATGAATCTTTTTAGCATAAATGTTTGTGATATTATCCTCTACATAAATGGGTGTTTCATTGCTGTTGTGGATGTTGTTTTGTTGCTGTGGCAACTTAAAGTTTTTTCAGCATAACCTCAGTGCTCAGGTGAGCTACAGGACCAATGGTCCTCTGGTCTATTTTACTGACCTGTGAATCTAGGAGCACAATTCTCTGTGGTGTCACATACACATCAATACCCGAAGTCTGATGTGCACATTTCTCTTTTGTGTCTCGAGTTTGTGGTGGAAATATATAACTTCTGTAATTAGAATTAGATGAATTTACAGTCACATTCAAAGGATAAGCTTATTTGAAAGTTAAAGATTAATTCCAATAAAACATATTTACAACCAAAAATATAACAAATGTGGAAGATCCATGGAGCTTAATCAAACTCCTATGATTGGTCCAAATAAAGTCAACTGATGTAATAGTCATATGCAAGATAATATAATTTCTAATGAAATTTAGTTATAAGATTTTATTTGTAAGTGGTGAAATGGCAAGGGAGTTTATTTTTTAAGTGAAAAACTAATTACATGTAATATAGAACTGCTAATCAGAATATTGCACCCATTTGGCAAGGTAATAGTTATTGTAGTGTTAACAAGAATTCCGCGGAATGCAGTGCATCGCCTGTCAGCTCTTTGTGAAACTGACCTAAATGCAAAAACTCAACAAAAGTTTACCCCACCGACGCCGACACCGGAAAAGCAATACATATGTCTCGCTTCTGCTTCACAGGCAAGACAAAAACTGATGTTTGATGTCTGTATGCCTAGCATTTTTGAATCTGAAAAAAATCCATTTATTAGAAAAAATACACAGATTCCTCACCAACACAGGGAAGACAGACCAGTCTTTATGAATGTTCTGGTGGATCAAGTCTTTCATGTACATGTTGTGAAGTAACTTTTCTCATCTCATGTTCCATATTAATACCTATAAGACTCTTCTACTTCACAGCTTAGACAGATCCATTTCTGATACAAGGAGTGTCAGACTTAATATTATTTTTTGTCTTCAGAAACTTCTGTATTAAATGCAAACACTGTAGACCCAGATCAGATCTAGGTGTAAACTGCTTGCCAAAATCCATTTCATATTAGAGTATATATTAATAGGTAAATAATACATCAGACTACATACCTGAGTGAGTCCTCATCAGTATTTCCAGTGAGAAATGACGTGATTGTGGACTTGCCGCTCCCCTGTAGACCTATCACACCAACAACTAGGCAACAACTCCAGGAAATGACTTTATAAATAAGCATTTTGCTTACTGTCAAATCCTGATACTTTTGAAATTGTATTGTAGTATATGTATGTAATTTATAGTTAATAAAATATCGTTTAAACCAACTAAGCAACTTACCTAATGTAACATCATAACTGACAACATACCTCCCTGAGTCCTCATCTGTGTTTCCAGCGAGAAATGACATGATGGTGGATTTGCCACTCCCCTGGAGACCTATCACACCAACAACTAGGAAATCTGTCTGGTCTAATAACATCTGTATCATAAAAAAGAACATTTACATTTAGGTATTGTATAAGTCCACCCAACATATTAAGATAGAAATGACTGAGAAAGACAGTGTAAATTAAGACCAGACAGCTACTGAGGAGAAGCAGCAGTCTTACCTTAATCTACACTGTGTACGGCACAAATTTTATACAATATCCACTTGTAGGACAAATTATCTTGTTGCATTCAACTACGAGGGATGTTCAGAAAGTTCTGATCGTGATGTCTTATTTTGGTAACCATCATCAACACAGAACTTCTGATAGCGAAAATATATAAAGGTATGATATGTCCTGGACAACTCTGCAAATGTGGTGTATATTTCCTGAAGGACATATTTTTTAACGTTTTTGAAAGAGGTCACCCTACAGCCACTGCAGATTTTCACTTAAGAAGGTCATAGTTCATATATGAGCAGTCTTTGAATTGTTTTCATCATTGCTACTTAAACTTATTCCCCAAGTAACTGTGACCTGTAAATATCACGGAAAATATATTTAATCTAGGTTCCATACTGTCCCTTCAATTTAGATTATAAGCATTTTATATAGTAGTAAATTCTCCCTTTCTACTAAAATTATAATGATTTTGTAACAAAAACAAAGGTTTTAACATTCAAAATCTTGTTAGGAAGAGCCTTTGCATGGGCCAGTTCGAAACCGTCGAAAAATTAAAATTGATGTAAACAACGAAGACGCTACGAGCTTTCGAAAATGACGTTGACGGTGTTTTCACTAACGTCATAAGAACTGCGCATACTTTGCAAGGCTTAAATCGATAATGTTTGCTGCCCGTCTAACTTTTGAATGGATATTGAAAGCAACAAATGACAAGAAGCTGACAAAAATTCATTTTGTATTTACAATGATTTTCCACTTGAATGACACACTGAAAATAAATTCACATATGAAATTAGCCCAGTGGCATGACTCGGGCCTAATAACATGCGTTGTAACTCAATATGAATATATGTCTTTGGATTGTGTTTGTCATCATTATGAAGATGAAAAGTAGTGCTTTGAATACATGCTTAGCATTTGTCCCCAGCATGCCGCTAAACAAAGTTATGCGGCTAGAATCAGAACTTTCTGAACAACCCTCGTATGATAAGAGTCCATAATAGAATGGTTGAGATGTATGAATATAATAAAGTTACAATAATGTATTGAGGTTACCTCACAAGCTGCTTCATTCCACTGGTTGGCATCATCAATAAGTTTCATATATCTTGTCATATCAGGAGGAACTACCAACTTTGTTCTCTCTGAAAAGTAAATCAATGATTCAAATCTAGATAAATTACTTAAGCTCATGAAAGAGAACTATGGTTACTACTGTAAAAACTCTATGTATAGGGACAAATAGGTCTGAGCAAACAATACAGACCCAAATCAGACTGCTCATGAGCAGTCTAACAAGGGTCTACACAGTTTGCTATTCTGTCTGCATATCTTAGATGCATTCCTGCACTGAAAAACCAAACTGCTCAAGTTTTTGAACAGATATGATAATTATTTTGGGTGTCACATTTTTTTTTTATTTTTAGGGTACTCTATAAAGATTTAAATAGAAAATTTCTGTGCTAGCAATAAAGTCCGAAATCCAGGGCCCAATTCTTCAAAACTTACAACGTCGTTAGTTAATGAGATGTTAAAATTTCACTTATTATACCCAAAATACTACCATCCATTTTTGCCCCCCCCCCCCCCCCCCCCCTCCAAAAAAAAAGTGAAGAGCCTTTACAGTGCAAAAGTTCTTCATATATTTTTGTAAAAAATAAGAGCCCTCTTGATTTTATGCATACTAGATCCCTTAACAAATCACTGACTAACAGCTTCGTTAAACTAACTATGCTTTGAACTGGGCCCAGCTGTCTGACATTCAGTAAACAGTGCCAATACCCAGCAGGCACATGATGTCCTAGTGATGTAGTCCTGACATTGATGTGACATCACCACATCACACTGATGTCAATACAACGTCATTTGGACGTCATGTGCCAGCTCGGTAATGATCTTCTGGCAGAAGAAAAAGATCAAAGACAAAAAAGTTTATTAGTTGATGGGATCAGTTTATTAGCTATTTGGTTATGATAAATGCAGAAAATTCTCAACCATCAGAACATGCAGTCAGCAATCCTGGCAAGTTATAAGGACTGCACCGCTATTTAGGAAAACCAAATTACCACAATTACTCTTAATATTGGGACACCATGACCAATTACCTTAGTTACTCTGAAAACTTTAAAAAAAGTTGCTTTTAAATCTAAAGCATCTTTACAAAAATTTAACAAAATGCTGTGTCTCCCCTGCCTGCACTCAGCACCTTCCTATACATCAATAATACTTGAATGTTTTTGTTTTGTATTGTACTTGGTATTGTGTTGTACTTGGTATCAATCCAGTAACAGGATTTTAGACCAACAAACTGAGCTGATATGATGATTGATTTCTATACTATTAACAGAACTAGAAAAAAATCAAACTGTTACACCACTGCCCAAGCTGCCGCAAGAACAGTAATACCTATATCTCACCTTCTGCTAGTTGCAGGCAAAACAGAAACTGCCAGCAGAATGGAACCAGCACAGTTCCTGGTCAAACTGGTTCTAACAAATGTCCTCTGCTTACCCTCCCCATGCTGCTGTGTTGCTGGTGGTCTCTGTAGGTGGTATGTGGGCTGAGGTACCTCTCCCTGAGCTGTGGCTACAGGAATACTAGGGAGACTGGATGCAGCTGAAGGGGCCCTTGACCCCTCTTCTCGAGGTTTCAGCACCATCACAGGTTTCTCTGGCTGACGTGCCAGGGGTGTTGGAGACTGGGACATACGGCTTCCTCCTGACTGCTGAAATTTTAATGACAAACAGAAAATTATTCTCTGATTTAAAAGACACAATACAAGATCCATTGTTCATTAATGAATCAGTGCTTAAAAAAGGAAGACAATTTCAACTTTATTACTTCACATTTCATTACCAAAATTGTTGTGGTCCTTCAACAGACATACCCTGGCAAGGTAGGTTTAATCTAAATGAGGGGCACAACACATTTTATGACGGAATAAAAGAGTTACCTAGGGACTACATGTATAATCAAATACTACCTTGACTTGAAGCTCTGTGAGCCAGAGCTGGTCAACTCTCAATAACCATCAGCCCTTGATCTACTTTTGGTCCTGGGCATGCAAAATATCAAATTTGAAGTCTGACTTTTATACTTCACATATCTGAAACTACTGCAGAAAAAAGATCTATCAGTATAGGCCGTTTGCTGTCTATAAAACAGGCCATTTTGCTAAATATCTCTAAAACTACCACAGCAATCACTGTGAAGTAAAGCGCATCTTTAATGTCTATCTTATACATAACTAATCTATAATTTTCCTCAAAATTATAGTTTGAAACTAAAAAGTTTCTTTTGAAAACTGCCCATTTTTAGAGGACATTTTGACTGTATTTTACAGGGGAGTAAGTTTATTTATGTAACAGACTTTGAATGGTCAGTATTTACCTATGTCAATTGTTAGTTAATTGTACAGAGTTACTCAATAGCACCTGTATACTTGTTAATCTTTTCATCTGAGTAAAAATGAAGTTCATTTATTTATTGGTTGGGAAGAAAGTTGATTGGTGATGCATAGGATTAATTTATCTATAGAAACATTTCTTGTTTGTAATGCATATATGGGCATTGCTCATAACTATTACATTAAATTATTGTACTCCCCCTTTCTTAAGCTGACAAATTTGTAAATTTTGTAAAGGGTTTAATAGGCAAAAGCAAAAAATTGTCAAGATAAAATTCTGAAAGTCAGTTTCCAGTTATGTATTAGTTTGACAATACTAGTGGAGATAAAAAATCTATTTTATCACCAGTAATAAAAGAGAAAATCTGCAAAATGACCTGTTTTATAGACAGCAAATGGCCTATAACTTCTATATAATAACTGTAACTGATAATTCTGCATACTGTAAAACACTTATTTTTGGTGGTTAGTGAATTTTAGCGATATTGGCGGTTAAAGCAAAGAGCGCTAAAATATAAGTCTGCCAATATTACATAGATTTAATATATATACAGAGGTTCAAATAAAAAGAGTATTTGATGAGTATTTTAGATTTTTTTATACCTTTCAGGCTTTCCATTTAACTATACATCGTGGCATCCTATTAGAATCGCCTAGATGAGGCGATTCTAATAGATTCTACAATGTATATTTTAATGGAAAACAAGATTTTTTTTTCACAAGTTCAAATTAAATTTTCTTTATTATCTAGAGCCGTGGTGTATCATAACTGCGAAAATTAACATGCCATTTCATTTAAACCGGGCAATTTTGATACCACAGATATTAACTGTTTAACAGTATACACATCTTTGAACAGCCTCAGTTCTCATATGAGGCCACATTCTATGTCTCTACTGAGAAATAAGAAACTCTTACTCAAAATTATTGTTTTATGAACCCCTTTATCTAAGGGAGAATGGGTACACTTTCTGGGAAACCAACTCTGCTATATCTATTTTTGCCTTCCTTTTCAATGGGGGTAAAAGAATCAGTTTCTCCAGAAGCAAAATCTTTCCTATAAAAGGATACCCCATTTGAATGAAATTTGTCCCTCAGGCAAGCAAGTAGGAAGTCACAAAAGTTGTCCCCATTTGAAACAAGTAGCCCAAAGGGCAACAATTGCTCACCTGAGAGACATTGTAAACCTATAGGGATATTTAAGATGCTCAAGGGCAGCTAACTCCACAGTCAGTGGTCCAATCAGGCTGAAAATTAAACTCATCCAAAACATTATGTATGCCCTCATTTAATATATGCAAGTTCAAAAAGTATCCGATCAAGAGCACAATAGACAGAGCTGTCAAGAGCAGCTAACTTTGTAGTGGTTGGCCTGATCTAGCCAAAATTTGAACTTGTTTAAGATATTATGCATTTCCTCATTACCTGCAAGTTTGAAAAGGATCAAATCAGTAGAAACCAAGAAAAAGTGGCAACATTGATTTTTTGGATGCTCAGGGCAGGTACTCCATAGTCAGTGGTGGGATCTAGCCGAAATGCTAACTAATCCAAGCTTTTATGCATATCCTCATTACCTGCAAGTATGAAGAGGATTTGATGAAAAATGAAAATGTGATGACCTTGTTTTCTCCATTATAACACTATGGGATTTTTTTCAAACGCTCAAGGGCAGCTAACTATGTAGTCTGTGCTCGAATCCGGCCAAATTTCGAACTCATCCAAGCTCTTATGTATGTCATCATTACCTGCAAGTATGATAAGGATCTAATCAAAAACCTTGATTGCAGCACCCTAAAAGTCAAACTTGCTCGAGATATTGTCATGCCCAACATTTGTGTGAATTTATTTTAAAATCCGTTGAGAAATGTAGGTGCTAGAGCGATGACAAAGTTTTTCTAAAAATAGCCACAGTGACCTTGACCTTGAGCACAGCATCCTGAAAGTCGAACTTGCTTGAGATATTGTCATACCCTACATTTGTGTCAAGTTATTTCAAAATCCATGGAGAAATGAAGGTGCTAGGGCGATGACAAAGTTTTTTTAAAAATAGCCATAGTGACCTTGACCTTGGGCACAGCACCCTGAAAGTCGAACTTGCTCGAGATATTGTCATGCCCTACATGTGTGTGAAGTTGATTTAAAATCCGTTGAGAAATGTAGGCGCTAGAGCGATGACCAAGTTTTTCTAAAAATAGCCACAGTGACCTTGACCTTGGGTGCAGCACCCTGAAAGTCAATCTTGCTCGAGATATTGTCATGCCCTACATTTGTGTGAAGTTATTTTAAAATCTGCTGAGAAATGTAGGTGCTAGAGGGCTGACAAAGTTTTTCTAAAAATAGCCACAGTGACCTTGACCTTGGGCGCAGCATCCTGAAAGTCAAACTTGCTCGAGATATTGTCATGCCCTACATTTGTGTGAAGTTATTTTAAAATCCGTTGAGAAATGTAGCCAATAGAGCGATGACAAAGTTTTTCTACAAATAGCCACAGTGACCTTGACCTTGGGCACAGCATCCTGAAAGTCAAACTTGCTCGAGATTTTGTCATGCCCTACATTTGTGTGAAGTTATTTTATAATCCGTTGAGAAATGTAAGCAATAGAGCGATGACATAGTTTTTCTGAAAATATGTGATGACGTTGTTTTCTTCATTATAACACTATGGGATTTTTTTCAAACGCTAAAGGGCAGCTTACTCCGTAGTCTGCGCTCAAATCTGGCCAAATTTCAAACTCATCCAAGCTCTTATGTATGTCATCATTACCTGCAAGTATGATAAGGATCTAAGCAAAAACAGTTGAGAAAACGTGATGACGCCATTTTCCCCATTATAACCCTATGGGGTTTTTTTCAAACGCTCAAGGGCAGCTAACTCCGTAGTCTGTGCTCGAATCCGGCCAAATTTCGAACTCATACAAGCTCTTGTGTATGTCATCATTACCTGCAAGTATGATAAGGATCTAATCAAAAACAGTCGAGAAAACGTGATGAAGCCGTTTTCCCCATTATAACCCTATGGGGGCTATCTGTTGCCATGGAAACCAGAGTTCTGAGCTGATCGGCACCAAAACCTAATGCAGTCTTTCCCCCACCAAAATGATGCTTCAGATAAAATTTGATTGCAATCGGCCCACTGGTCTCTGAGATATTTATGTTTGAAAGTGTTGACGCACCCACCCACGCACCCACGGACGCACGACGGCTCGACTCCCATCCTATAAGCTCACCTCTGAGCCTTCGGCTCAGGTGAGCTAATAATGGCCAAAAACATGGTGGTTACCCATTCATCTTAAAAATTGATTGAAATGATCTCTGGGTTGCTTTTACCTGAGATTGATCACCACCACTGTGTTTGGCCAAAATAATTGGTGGTCTACTTGGCGCAGGTGGTGTCTCAGCATCATAATCTCTGTCACTCTGGAATCAAACAGACTTTAGATGAGAGTGAGAATTTGGTGATAATTACCGGTAGAATTAAATCTGCATAAAACATATGAGCCGTGACACGAGAAAACCAACAAAGTGGCATGTGCGCCCAGCGCAGATTCAGATCAGCCTGGGCATCCACCCTGTCTGATCAGTCTCTGCTTTGCGTTTACTGTAAAGGCATACAGGATAGCTGAGAGTCTAAGCTAGGTTCATGCGACAGCCAAGACTCTGATCAGACTGGGCAGATGCACAGGCTGATCTGAGACTTCACTGGGTGCACATGCCACTTTGTTGGTTTTGTCGCAGCTCAATTATGTTGTGACCCCTTATCTGAACTGCCTCACCAATTCAGATTGCACATGTTTTCAATAAAAAATAAGAAAAATTAGCCCTAATTTCATCAAATACACCCAATCAGCTACAGCGCTGAATCAAAGTAAGGGCTTACATATTTCTCAACTTGTAGAAAACATAATAAACAGTAGACCCATAAAAAAGGGAAAGATTTTCTGTACCAAGGTTGGCAAAGTTCTGACCGCCGTGTTTTCCCACTAAGAGAATCCCAGGTTTTCCCAGGCTGGGCAATACCCTCTAAACTGGCTAAGTGGGATATATGTATGATTTAATCCTTTTTTTTATCAAAAAATGCTTTAAAATACTCACTTTTAAAGTGTAATTACTCAAATTAAGAGTTCAACTGGTTGCTAAATGCATTCTAGAAACATGTTATGCATCTATGGATTTTAAGTATTTTATTTTTAGAGCTAACAACCATTTTCCAGCCTTTGCACTTTGCAATTTTCCCCTCATCTTCAGTAATATCAAAAAAATTCCACATATGATCCTTGGATGTTTCTTTCAGTGTAAAAACTGAAATGGTCTGTTTTTTCAAGTTTTGTGATTTTTATTCTTTCTTTATCTCTCAATACTGAGACGATCATTTTCTGATCATTACCTCAGGTGTGGTGGGTGGCTAAATTTATAATTTAACTCAAAGGGAAAACAAACTTTCTGGGTGGCCCATTAAAGCTATTTACAAGAAGCAGATCAGAGGTATGCTAAAACACATGCCTCTGGTCAGATAATCTAAATAAGGGCCTTAAACTCCTCAATGGAATTGGCAGAAACCACTAAAGAGGGGAGACTATTCCACAGTCCTGTGGAAGAACAAATTTTTTAAGGCATCACTATATGCAAGGTATCTAGTGTATTGTGAGTCATGGGATGCCCTAGTCCTTCTCGACTTTGGTGCAGGGCTCAAGTACTTATCTTTCTCAAGGGACTCTGAACCAGAGTGAATCTTGAAAAAGAAGGTTAAGGAGGACTGCTCCCGGCGGGCCTCCAGGGATGGCCACTCAAGTTCGTCCAGCATATCGCCGACACTACTTATGTTCCGCCATCGCCTACAGGTCCACCTGGCAGCTGTTCTCTGCACCTTCTCAACGTAGTGAATCTGAGTTTTATGAAAGGGATGCCAAATAGGTGCTGCATACTCCAGTTGAGGGTGAACCAATGTTTTGTATGCAGCTTCCTTAGTTTGCCGAGGTGCCAAGCCAAATTGCACCGAAGAAAACCAATTGTCTTAGTTGCGTTACTTGCTATTTCTGAAATATGTTAACCCCAATCCAAATTGTCTGTAATTATAGATAATTTGGATTGGGGTCAACATATTTCAGAAATAGCAAGTAAGGCAACTAAGATATTTGGCGGACTGAACCTGTTCCAATCTTTGCTGGTGGAGAGAGTAATTAAAGTGTATTTGCTTTCTTTCTTTCTTCCATTTACGCCTTAACCCCTAAAGGGAACACAGACGGTGTACTTTTGTACACTCCGGTGTTGCAGGATGAAAGCCTACGTATAGCCATGTAGCTATAGTAGGGATCTTTAACCTGCACAGGGGACGACTCTCCCTGCACAGGGGCCTCCCGATCCGAAGGACGGCACACTTGTTAGCATCATTCCTGCAAATGATGCTAGAAAAACGCGTTTGGACATAGAGTAAGGGGACATGGCTTCGCACAGGGCATGGCTTCGCACACCTACGGGATTTCTAAGTATGTGCCAGTCATCAGTTGTCTGAACATCATTTTGTTTTGCAAATATTTCAAGGTTGTTCAAAAGGAAGACTTTTGACATCACTTTCGCGTGCAGTGCATCACGTGCATTTTGGCGCCAAAATATATAAAACATTCAGATCAAAGTTGGGAAAGTTTAACATTTTCAGAACAGGCAAAACAATTGATAGCACACTGTCGAAATTTGGCTCCTGAAGTGTTTATGAAATCGTCATTTACTCTCTTCAGAATACAAAGTGCACACTCATCAAAACCTATGCCGGTTGTATAGACACCAAAGATTTTTCATGCTACCGGGTGTGCATTTTGTCCCTCACTTTTATAAGAAAAGTCCGCATATTATTTTTAGCTGTCATCCTATTTTGTCGTAAGTCCACTGTAAGATTACACAGTCGAGATGTGATGGATTCAACAACAAATTGTCAGTCACTTATTAACCAGTGTTTAAAAATCAAATAAAATTCTGAAAATCGTTGATTTTTTTCTTTCCGTATATGGAAGCGACATTGACATTATACTATTACCCTGCAAACTATAAATAAAAATAGCATATTAGCTGTTGTTTTATGGTTTTCATTTACTGGTTCTAAGGTATATGACACAATATTCAGAGACATCTAGAATGCTTCTGTTTCCTGCTAGAAGAGGTGTGCGAAGCCATGTCCCCATATACCCAAAATATCACGTAGAACTGCACTATATATTACCGCACGTGCTACTTATGACGTCAGGGTCTGAGACCAAATATTTTCATACTTAATTTCCAGAAAGAGTCAAGGTGTATAATAATATGAAGAAACAGGCGTTATGCTACAAGCTTTGTCAGCCAATGCTGTAAAAGTCATAAAAGTGTGCGAAGCCATGTTCCCTTACTCTAGGGAGATTTCACCTCCGCTTGCTAGGGTGCCAAGTCACACTCATAGAATGTATAGAAAATGTTACATTCTTTCTTCATTGCCAACTAAAATATATCTTGCTAAAACTGCAAGAAAACATGTCACAAGTTTCTCCGATTTTTTCTACAAACGCACCTTTCGGTCTGGTCTATGACTTCTTTCTGGTCCACCACCTCTTGGCGGTCTTCTTCGTCTTCCACCAGGTCCAGAGCGGCTCCGGTCCCGATCATCAGACATGCTCTTTACCCTCACAGCTATATAAAGCAGGAAAATATGCTGAAATTTTAAGTTATGATCAAAGAATCATCAAAAATGCAAAAAGTTTCTACTTTCACATTGACCGGAAACGAAATATGTAACTTCCGGTACGTTTATCAACCCTAATGAAATGCATCGAACCAACATGCGGTATTCAAAACCGAACTGTTATACTTTATCGCTCGGCTAATTACTTGAATCACTGATTCACGGAATTTGTCGAGCGGTGCTCCGATTGATACTTTTGGGTGAGTGAGTGTCCGGGTGAAAGTGACTGCAGTGATTGAGTGAGTGAGGTGGGTGAATCAGAGTCAGAATCAGAATTGTTTTCTGCTGATACGTCCAAGGACAATCATTCACCAGGACCTGTGAATCAGGGACGCTAGTCCCCAGCCCTTATAAGAGAAGTAAGCTTAGTAACTGAATCCTCTGCACCCTCAGCAGCAGAAATAAGTGAATTTTCCAGGGAATGCCAATCTCTAATAGTCTGGGGGAAGAAACTGGACTTGTAAATGTCAGTCCCAGCCATTGGGGTTTGAAATGTCAGGGAATGATGATTCCTGGTACACCTACTTGGGGGAACAAGGTCATTTATGGGTGTACTGGCTGAATCCCTCAGACCTTTGTAAAGCATTATGAGTCTACTATCTTTCCTTCTCTTTTTCAGGGATTCCCACTTAAAGGTAGGTTCCTGTACTAGCGATAACAATTATGTCCACAAAATAATTTCGTCTTTTTCTGAGCAGTATTGAATTCTCTTATTTTTCTGAATTTGTTGCTACTGAGAAACTCGTCAAATGTTGAAGAAAATAGTCGTTTTCCCTTTTGGTTTATTTTCTTTGGTTGGAATTCCAGTTCTAAAAATAACTATGTTTAATATGTCTATAAGTGCGCGATTTCTGGTGCCATTCTCCAAAGGTCAATTTTCCCTTGTCGTGAGCTCTCCTAGAGGTCCTGGCATGGTGGATGGGTTAAAACTATCCCAAAATGCAATGCAGTATGACCTCAGCTGCATTATCTATTTTTGGCGCGAACTAAAAATAGCGCTAACTGGTGTGCGAAGCAGAGTTAGGAAATCCCTTGCAAAACAACTTTTCTAATATTTTTTTGATTTACACTTTTTAGTGAAACTTATTCATTCCCTTTTATAAGTGCTTTCCAACAACTTGGATGAAAGATCATCAAAATTATGATGCATTCCAAAGTACAGGAACCTACCTTTAAGTTTCTCCGAAATGCCGGTCATACTCCCAGTTTCATATGTGTAATTTCCCGTTACGAATCTAGCTGCCCTTTTCTGCACCTTCTCGAGTTCATCTTGAAGAAGTATACTTTGAGGGTCCCAAACTGAACCGCCATACTCCAGGACTGGACGCACCAGTCCCTTGTATGCTGACTCATTTTGTGGACATGCTGCAAAGTTACGTCTGACTGAGGAAGCCGAGGGTCCTATTAGGGTGGGTCTGTGACTGAACGAGTTTGTGAGTTGATGGGTGAGAGTTTGTGAGACAGATGAGTTGATGAGCACATGAGAGAAGTTGGATGTGTGAGTGTGTAATGGTGAGTGAATGAAGGATCGAGTGAGTAAGTTGACTGAGTATCCGGGAAAGTAAATGAGTTGAGTGGTTAAGTGAAGTAGATGAGTAGGTGAGTGAATGAGATCATATGCCAATGAATGAGTTAGTGATTGCATGAGTTTTGGCTATGTACTTATAATTGGTGATATTTCGTAGATGTAGATGTAGAGTGAGTTTGTGAGTGAATGACTGGGGTGGTCTGTAAAGTGAGTGAGTGACTGTGTAAATGAGAGAAACTCTAAGTGGTTGTGAAAGAATGACAGACTAATGAGTAAGTTATAAAGGTGGATGAGTTGATGAGTGAATAGATTTATGGGAGTGTAATGTGAGTGTGAGGGAGTGAGAATTTTAGTGTAAGTTATCAAAAGACTCAGTTTTTGAGGGAGTGTGTGAGTGAGTGAGTGGGTACATAGTTAACTGAGTGTCTGGATGAGTGATAACAAACTGTAGTGAGTGAGTGAGTAGAGTGAGGTGTGTGAGTAGGTGAATGGTCGAGTTGATAAGTGTGTGTTTGGGGGGGGGGGGGGTGGAGGAGGAGGGAATAAGTCAGCAAGTGTGCAGAAAGTGAGGTGGCTTAGTCCATAAGTGAGTTACTGGGTGGGTGAGTGTGAAAATGAGTGCTGAGTGACAGAGCAAGCGCGATTGTGTATGACAAGGTCAGTGTGTGTGGATGGGTGGAGGGGGGAGGGGGGTAGGTGGATGGGTGAGTGAATGAGTGACAGAATGAGAGTGAGGGATGAGTCAGTGAGTGAATGAGTATGTAAGAAGGTTGCATATGGTGAGAATGTGAGTTAATTGGTTGATTGGTGACTTAATGAGAGTGAAGAAAAAAGTAATGTGGCTGAGAAAGATTCGTGTGTAAGGCTAGTGAGTTGAATGGGTAGGTGAGAGGTAAGTAAGCAGCAAGTGAAAAAAAAAACATAATGCAAATTAATAACGAATTAATGAATGAAATAAATCAAGTAAGACAATGAAAGATTGTGTGTGTGAGTGAGAGAATAAGGGTTGGTTGGTTGGTTGATTTGATGCTTAACGTCCACGGTAAACAGCTAAGGTCATGTCGGGACAGTCGGTTAACCTAACCACACTATTCCTGGGCAGGCTTAGACCTCCTAAGCGGTTAACCAGTACTAAGTGCACATACTTTCGCCAGGAACTGACAACTGCCCTTCTTGAATCAGCGGAAGGAGAAACGAAAGTATGTGGCCAGACCGGGATTCGAACCCAGGACCTCTGACTTATGAGTCAGGTGCCCTACCGATTGCGCTACCCGGCCCGGCCCGAGAATAAGGGAGTGAGGGAGGATGTAAATGAGTGACCTTGGGGGTAAGCCAATGAATGAGTATAAGTGTCCAGGTGAAAAAGAGTGACTGCTATTGAATGAGAACATGAGTTGCAAGAGAGTACGTGAGTAAGAAGGTGAGTGAGACATAAGGTAGCTGAGTGTGAGTGAGTGAATGAGTGAGTGAGGTAGTAAATGGGCTAGTTTTTGAGTAAGTTGATAAGTGATTGTGTGGGATGGGAATACAAGTTAGTAAGTGAGGTGGGTGATTTGGTAAGTGAGTGACTGGGTGGGTGCATGTATAAATGAGTGAGTGAATGACAACACAACAAGTGAGTTTGTATGAGAAGGTCAGTGTGAGAGTGTGTGACTGATTAAGTGATTGATTGATTGAGTGAGTGAGTCAGTGAAAGTAATGGTTGGTTGGTTGGTGAGTAGACGGAAGGATGAGTGAGTGAGAGTGTGGGATGTTCTAGGAAGTGAGTGGATGAGTGTTTGAGGTGAATGAGAAGGTGAGTTAGTTGGTAACTTAGTGAAAATTAAATGAGTAATGCGGCTGAGTTAGATAGATGAGTGAAGTAAGTGGGTAGGTGAGTGAGGAGCAAGTAAACATGCAAGTAGGCAAGTGAGTTAATAACATAACAGAATGTGAGGCAATGAAAAGTTGAGTGAGTGAATGAGTGAGGTAGGATGTAGTTGAGTTAGTGAACTTTGGGGTAGGCAAATTAATAAGTGGGATTGCCCAGGTGAAAAAGTGATTGGTATTGAAGAGGGTGAGTGAGAACGTGAGTTTGCAAGTTGGTGGGTGCATGAGAGAAGGTAAGTGAGCGACAAAGCAGATGATGAGTGAGTGTACAAGTGAGTGTATGTGCAAGTGCATGAGTTGATTGGAGGATAGATGGGTGAGTAGTGAGTGAGTAAGTTAGTGAGGCAAAAATTGAAGTGACCGAGGTGGCGGAGTGAGTGGTGTATGTGAATAGGCACGTTTTTGAGTGAGTTGATAAGTGTGTGTGTGGGGGGGGGGCATAAGTAAACAAGTGACGTGGATGAGTCAATAACAGAGAAACAGCGTGGGTGAGTTTGTGAATGAGTGACAGAGCGTGTTAGGGGATGAGTGTGTAAGAAGATGGGTGAGAGGGTGAGTTAGTGGATTCATGGCTGACTTACTGATTGTGAAGTGAGTGATGTGGTTGAGTTGGATGTGTGTGTGAGGGAAGTGAGGTGAGTGGGTAGTTGAGTGAGGTGGATCAATAGGTTGATGGAATATGAGTAGAAAAGTGCATAACTGAGTTGGTGGATGAGGGAAGGATTCAGTAAGTGTGTAAGATAGTGAGTTGTATAATAAAGTAGTGTGTGGGTAAGTGTGCATGTCTGGCTTGTTTGGTAAGTGAATGAGGGGGGGAAAATGTGTTAGATTGTGAGTGATAAAATAAAGGAGTATTAAGTAGCAAGCAAAACAACAAGTAAAAATAAAACAGAATAGAAAGTAACAATGAAATAAATGAATGAAGTGAGATAATGAGTGAGTGAGTGAATAAGTAAGAAAGTGAAGATGTATAAGAGCTCAATGAGATTGCTAGTTGGTGGGTGAGTGATTAAATAAGTGATTTATATGGTAGATGAGTGAGTTTGTGATGGAGCAAGCGAGTGGGTTTGTAGATGAGTAGGTTAGTGTGTAGCAGTGTAAGTGAGTTTCAAGGGTTTAAAAGCCATAAAGTAAAATGTTAGGTGAGTAAATGAGTGAGCAATACTGGGGTATTTAGACAGTTGGCATGGTTGAGTGAATGAGGTTGGCTGGTGGCTGATGTGAGCTGGTATTTGGGTGAGTGAATAAGTTAATGAGTGTATCACTAAAACTAGGTGAGTGCAGTGTGAATGGTGAGTGAATGTAAGCTGGAGAAGGAAGTGTATCACTAAGTGATTGAGTGAGTGTTTGAGGAAGTAACTGAGTGTGAGTGGGTGATGAGTGGGTTTGTGGATGAGTTGGTTAGTGTGTAGGTGAGTGAGTTGCAAGTAAGAGTAAGATGAATAAGGTGGAAGAGAAGGAGGGCTTCTGAGTGTCTTGATGTGAATTACTTAGCAAGTGGCTGATTGAGTGAATTAGCAAGTAAGTAAGGATTATTAAGTGAGGAATCAAGTAATGACCATTGAGTCAGCATGAACGAGAGTGAGCAAATTTATGAGTGATAAGTGATAATGTTAATATGACAGGATGTTAGTGAACTTGTAGATGGATGGTTAATGAGATGGTTGAGTGCTTGTGCTTGAGGTGGGTAAGCAGTTGCACCATTAAGTGGGTAACAAGATGAATGATTGATTGACTGAGTGAGAGATTTATTTCATGTGTGAGCAAGTGCATAACTGAGTGAGGTGAAAGATGGGGTGAATGAGGGAATGAGTGAGTGTGTGTGGTTGAGTGAGAAAAAGTAAAAGGTAAATGAGACAGCTGTTGAGTGTCTGAAGTGGGTAAATACTAAATAGCTGAACAATTGAGTCATGTGTGTAGAGGGAAGTGGGCATGCATATGTGTGCGAGCCAACAAGTGAGTGTGTTTGTGGATGAGCAGGTATGTGTGTAGCTGTTTGTGAGGTGCTAAAGAACTAAGAAGGTGGTTGCTTGAGTGATTTAGTAAGTAAGGGAAAGAGTATTGAGTGGGAAATCAAGTAATTGAGTATTGAGTGAGTCAGCATGAAACTGAGTGTATGAATTAAAAATTGACTAGTGATTCAGTTAGTTAAGACAGTGTGTGAAGGAATAAGTAGGCGGGTAGGTAAATAAGATTATGGGGTGCCTGAGGTGGGTAGTAGGTGAATGATTAAGTGGGTAAGTAGATGAGTGAGTCAGCAAGTGAATGTGTGTTTGAGTAATTTAATGAGTGTATAACTGAGTGAGATCAAAGGATGGGGAGAGAGTGACTGGGTGAATGAGTGCAAGTGATTCAGACAATGAGCAACTGAGTGAGTAGATTTATGGATGAGAAGGTCAGTGTGTAATTGTGTGAGTGAATGAGTACTGACAGAGGAGTGAGATCGAAGGGTGGGTTACTCAGGTAGTAACATGTCAGGTGAGTAAATGAGTGATTGATAGGTAATGTACAAGTGAATGAGGCCAGCTGGTAGCTGAGGTGAGTCTGAAAGTGGGTGATGGTTTACTTGCTATTTTACATCCTTTTCAACAGTATTCCAGTCATATCAGAATGATGATATGGTGGCAATAAAAGGCTGTGCTGAATGGAACCATTTACAGTTAAATGACTTCTGCCTCCGTCGCAAATCAAACTCAGGACTGCTAGATCAGAGATCAGGACTTAACCCACTGAGCTATCGGGGCTCTAAGTGGTGAGTGAATAAGTGAATGAGTGAATGACTGAACTTTGATAAGTGCTGTGTGAGTAGGCGAGTGAATGCATGAGAGAGTAAGTTGGTTGGTTGGTTGATTTGATGCTTAACGTCCACGGTAAACAGCTAAGGTCATGTCGGGACGGTCAGTTTACCTAACCACACTATTCCTGGGCAGGCTTAGACCTCCTAAGCGGTTAACCAGTACTAAGTGCACATACTTTCGCCAGTAACTGACAACTGCCCTTCTTGAATCAGCGGAAGGAGAAACGAAAGTATGTGGCCAGACCGGGTTTCGAACCCAGGACCTCTGACTTATGAGTCAGGTGCCCTACCGATTGCGCTACGCGGCCCGGCGAGAGAGTGAGTGAATAGTAAGTTAAAGAGTAAATGTGTAACTGCGTGTGTTAGTGCAGTTGAACGATAGGACTAGGCAATTTGTGTTTAAAAACTTTTACATGACTTAAATTTTATCATTTTCAAGATTTCTATTGTACAAATGCTTGCACAGTTAGATTTCTCATCCTTGTAATTTCAGAGACATGAAAGACTTATATCACAAGAATACTCAGAAACTGCAAAACAAAACTGCAAGTGCAGTCTGATCAGAACTTTTGCCTGTCACCAATGCCACAGTGTTTGAAATCACATGAAATGGCTCATTGTCGGCTTTTCAATATGTCATGGCAGACAAACCAAATGTCACATAATTGACCTAATGACAAAGCACTTACTGCTCCCCCTTTCAAATTTGATCAAGTATATTTGACAAAAGAACTGTAACAAAAACACATGTGCACTCGTTTGTCCAAGGATTTTACCTAATTTGACTGATACATGCATATTTTAACTGACAAGTTGCGATGGGTCAGTTGAAAAACCCATTGCATGGGTACTGTATACAATATACCATATTTATTCCACTAAAAAAATCTTTCCACGTCTAGTATGTACCCTAAAATAAATCAGTCTACTGCCATTCTACTATCAGATGTTTTTCCCCTTTTTAATCCTAAAATATCTAGGTTTGTCTTATAAGGAAGGGAAAAGTTCCTGTCTTAATTTTACAGCATAATTGTATCCAATCGAATATTGGGGATTACTCTTAAAGGGAAGAATTTGCTTCCTGGAGGGAGCAAATTCTTTTCATTTAAGAGTGGCCCCCAATAAGAAGGGAAAATGTGCCTACCCTATATCTCTAGAAAATATATTTTTTCTATGTGAACAGAATAAGTATACTTACTGAAGACCGCTATAGCCATTAATTTTAAAATTCAAGTACTTCCAAATTTCCCTGACCAACCACAAAATTCCCTGACTTTTCCCTGACCTGGAAAAAAACAACATTTTTTCCAGATGTTTTCCCCCTGACGGTGGCAGCCATGCAATGTTTATGGTATTCGATGTAAATTCTATCTCTTGGACAGGAGTGAGTTACCTCAAATAATAGCAAAACAAAAGCATAAAGGTGACAATTTTATTATCTTTAAATATTAATATCATTAAAACAAAACAACAGTGATTATCATTAAAGTTAAAACAACTTTTACTGTATATACAAGACATTAAAAAGCACCATTACCTGCTAAAATTTACAAAACATCATGTAAATAACAACATATGAAAATATGTATATAATGTAAACATGTATAATCAACTTTTCTTATTAAAATAATCTCTTAAATTGAGCCATATTTTGAGAATAGTCATCTTTTGCCATCAATAAGTCTAGTTCATCTCAAACTACTAATATCTCAAAGTAAATTTTCTGGTCCTAGAAAATTTACTTTGAGATACCAGCAGTTTGAGACAACATGAGCTGAAAAGTAAAGAAAACTGGAAATGTGTCCAAACTATATTCTTTTATACCCAACGGTACCTCGAGATATCAGTGTTTGAGATAATGAGGGTCAACTGTACAGTCGACTGTCTTTATATCAGTATTTGTTACTCAAAATTTTGCTGTAGTAAAAAATTTGTAGAGCAATGGGAACTTTGGTGCTAGTTAACCTTATAAAAATTTTGTTGTTGTAATGAATGTTGTTATAAAGGTTTAGGCATATGTAGCTTGTTTGCAGAGTTACAACAGGCCTTGTCAAAGCAGGTCATATAATATAGATCATAAAAATTCAGTATCATAAATTAATCTTCAGCTGTATATGTAGATACCTCCAAGGTAGGTCACTCTAAACTTATAATCTGTCTCCTTTCTCAATGGGTTTTACTCTTATAGGAGAAAAATTACTGTTAGACAGAGAATTTTATTATCCATCAAATTCTTATTACAATTTCAAGGAGTTTCTTTCTTCCTCTCCTTTATGAGTCACTCCCACCAGAGAAGAGGTTATCACCCATTTTCAGGAGAATCAAAAACTATTCTGTTACCACTCATATTATGTATATTATTCAGTTATAAGACAAGAGTTTATCCATCCATAACTACTGCAAATATGTAAATCAGTTTTGGGTAATTCATTTATAAAATGGGCTTTTCTCTTCCAAAACAATCCCAAAGATCTAGATCCATCTTATAAGATAGATCTAGATCTCTGAGATTCTTTTGGAAGGGAAAACCTGTCTTATAACCAAAGAGATATGGTAGTTGTTTCCCCTGTAAAGACTGTGATCAGCCCATGGAGGTGTATCTTAAGAGCATTAAAAAATAGTATACATATGATACAATAACACAATTTAAACCAATAACCAAGCATTCTTAAAATAAATAAATATATCAGAACACAGAACCTTAAAGTTGATAATCAATGATACAAGTCAAAAGCTCCACAACAATGGCACTGAATCATGTCGTATACAATCGTCATTTTTTAATTTCTAAAAACACTTTTCTTACAAACTTCAAGGTCCTGTGATCAAAAATGTAATTTATATACAAATCATAAAAATTCTAGGCAAAAGCCATTTTTCAACAAAAAAGATTCCAGCTCATTTAGATTTCCGACACAAAAACCTCAAAAATGTACCAAGCCCTCACACATCGGGGCCTATGAAATGGATGGGATGCCTGGTGCCTCTGTGGCAGAGCTGTTAGTAGTTGTAGAAGGGCCTGAGTGTCATTTACCTCAGGTAAAGCAAAAGTCCTATAAATTCGGAGGCAATTTCTCAACATGACAAATATTGTTTACTGGGATGTTAAAACACAATTCAACAATAACAAATGTGCCATAAAGCTATAATACTATTCTATGGCTATAGGGAATCATTGCCATATGATATAATCTAAGTTTTTCATAAACACACTGAGCATTTTACCATTCCTCATAAACTTTTTTTGCCTCATCTGTGAATTGGAAACACTATGGTCTGTCTGCATGCCCATGTTGGTCAAACTAACTTCTCCCTGTTTCCATATAATCTGAGAAAATTGAGATTCTGACAGCCTGCAAGGCTGCTTTTTTGCCCTGCATGTTAACAGCCTCTACTTTTTGGGACTCAAGGCCTTAAATATAGAAAGTACAATGTTTTCAATAGCCTAAAAGTTTCAGATTCTATTCTAATATTTGGCAGTTAAACACTGTATTCGAGGACTTTGGCTTTAATACACAAGAATAAGGCCACAGACCAAATGTGAACTAACACTGAGCATGGGATAGCCACTTCAGGCCTTTGTTCTGTGGGTGTAAACAAAGAGAAATGACCTTAATGATGTAGGAGGAGTTGTGGGCACATGATTTCAGGACAATAACATTAAAACATACAAATAATTTCCCTCTGCCAAAATATGATGACAAAATACTATACAAAGAATAAATTACCATCACCCAGATTTAAATCAATTTTTTTCAACAGCTCTCTTGATCACAGGGTTTAATCGATTCCGCTAATTTTCGCTTCCTGCAGAGACTGTACATCATATTTGGCTCCTGCCGAGACTTCCGCAAACTCTTGCTTCCTGCCCAGACTTCTGTACATGATAAATGGCTTCCTGCAGAGACTGTCCGCGTGATTCTGCTTCCTGCCGAGGCTCTCAGCAGGAAGCAGTCACGCGGACAGTCTCTGCAGGAAGCCAATGTTAGAGGACAGTAGTCCCTGCAGGAAACAAGAGTTTGCGGACAGTCTCGGTGGAAGCCAAATATGATGTACAGTCTCTGCAGGAAGGAAAATGAGCGGAATTGATTATACCCTGTGTTGATACCTGCAGAGCTGTAGATAAGATGGGTAGTTCATGTTAGTTCTGAGAAATTCTGTTCTTCCTCCATAAAAATATATATGAGCCGCGACACGAGAAAACCAACAAAGTGGTTGTGCCCAGTCTGATCAGAGTCTTCGCTGTCCGCATGGAGGTAGCTAAGACTCTAAGCTACCCTTTAAGCACTTAGTGAAGAGTCTGACTAGACTGGGCGGATGCCAAGGCTGATCTGAGTCTGCACTGGGCGCACAACCACATTGTTGGTTTTCTCGTGTCGCGGCTCATATGGTCAACTCTCGATATCTCAAAGAACGTCTAATATCAAAGAATATAATTCGGATATATTCCCTATTTTTATTTACATTTCAACACCTTTTACCTCAAACTTCTGATATCTCAAAGTAAATTTTTTGGGACCAGAAAATTTAATATGAGATATCAGTAGTTTGGGATGAACTTCACCTTTGAGACGCATTGGAGGCCTTCATTACAACTGTCTCAGTGACTAAACTGAGAGGCACAAGATGTGTTTTTTGGCAAAATAAGAACCACATATGTATTTTATGTAAAAACAATAACTATTTGATGGACAAAAGAACCTAAAACACCAGATAATCATCATGAAACTGGTCCCTCACAACCCTTCCCCATTCAAAAATCAAATGAAAGCAAATATTCTGTAACAAAAAAGATCTTAACTTGGTTCATGTAAATTACAGTAACTAAATATACTCAAATATTCATGTAAAATGTTGAGGTCCACCTCATCAAAATGAAGTCAGTGGACACCCAACTATAACTGGTTGTCAATAGCACTTTGATATGGTTTACACTCTCTGTCTTTTGATTAACAGCAGTCTTTTTAAATGAAGTCATCCGTCAAAAGTCATGGACACAGCTTGCTGAAACAGAAAATAAGTCAAGAAGTTAATCTAATGGGGCTTCACATTTCTTCTCAAATCAGTACAATGCAGTATGTGAAAAATAACAAGAGGGCCATGATGGCCCTGGATCTCTCACCTGAGTATCCTTCAAATTTAACCTCAGAGACATCCATATGTATGACAGAGTTTCACAAAGATTCAATGGAAAATGAACCCTTTATTGCGTACCTAAGGTTTTTCTAAAATTTAACCTAATGACCTAGTTTTCGACCCCACATGACCCAGTTTCAAACCTGGTCTAGATTTATTGGATATAAACATTCTGACAAAGTTTCATGAATATCGGATCAAAACTGTGCCCTCTAGAGTATACACAATGTTTTTCTAAGGTTTACCTAGTAACCTAGTTTTTGATCCAACATGACCCAGTTGCACCCTTGGTCCAGATTTGTTTGACAAAGTTTCATGAAGATTGGAACAAAACTGTGCCCTCTAGAGCATTCAAATGGTTTTTCTAAGATCTGACCTAGTGACCTAGTTTTTGACCTGACACGGCCCAGTTTCAAACTGGTCTAGATTTCATAAAGATAAACATTCTGACAAAGTTTCATGAAGATTGGATCATAACTCTAGAGTGTACACAAGGTTTTTTTAAGATCTGACCTAGTGACCTAGTTTTTGACCCCACGTCTCAGTTTCAATCGTGACCCAGATTGTATACAGATAAACATTTTGACAAAGTTTCATGAAGATTGGATCATAACTGTGCCCTCTAAGGTGTACACAAGGTTTTTCTAAGATTTGACCTAGTGACCTAGTTTCTGACCCCACATCCAAGCTTTGTCTAGATTTCAATAAGATAAACATTCTGACAAAGTTTCATGATGATTGGATCAAAACTGTGCCCTCTGTGTCATTCTAAGATTTATTTCTATTTTTAGCTCTGGTGGCCATTTTCTTCAGGGGAGTGGAACCGTTTTAGCAATTTTGGTTCAGGGCCAAGAGTCAAACATTTCTGTGAAATTGTTTTGGAATCGAGCAATTGGCTTCAGAGGAGATTTTTAAAGGTTTTTCTATTTTAAGATTTCTATTTTTAGCTCTGGCGTCCATTTTGTTCTGTGGAGTGGAACCGTTTTAGCAATTTTGGTTCAGGGCCATGAGTCAAACATTTCTGTGAAACTATTTTGAAATCGAACCATTGGCTTCAGAGGAAATGTCGTTTAAAGGTTTTTCTATTTTTAGCTCTGACGGCCATTTTGTTCAGCAGAGCGGAACCATTTTAGCAATTTTTGTTCAGGGCTATAACAGAAACATCTGTGTGAAATTATTTTGAAATTGGCTTACTGGTCTAGGAGGAGATGTTGTTTGAAGAAATTGTTGAAGACGGACAGACGACAGACAAATATCAATCACAATAGCTCACCATGAGCACTTCGTACTCAGGTGAGTTTAAAAGAAAGACTTGAGTAATTTTACACATTTTAAAGGGCTTCTGCTGCTGTATACAATAAAGGTGAATTAGTACTCTTTCAGGGGAAGCAACTCTGTCATTATCATTTTTGCCTCCTTTGTACTCTTAAAGGAAAGAATTAGCTCTTAACCTTATTTTGATATAAAGAAAATTATGCAGTTTGAAACAAAAAATTATCTTTTCATATTAATGTAGATTATTTTCACTCACCGGGAGTTCTCTGCCCTTAGTTTCTATTGGCAGAAATATAGCACATATGGCACAAATAAATCCAATAGAACCATAAACCCATACAGCAGCTGTTAGGGAGGCATCTAATAATACCTAAAATATTTCAGAGAAAACATTTCAGTTAAAATAGGCATGTCAAGTTATCAGTGCATGCTTGCTCTTGAGATTATAGGTCGGTCCCGCTATAGTGGCAATGTTTTGTTTACATTTTTAATGTCAACAGTACCTGAACTATCATTACGGTGCAGTTCATGTAACTTCTTGATCTTTGGTTATAATGGAACATTACGTTTAACTGGCAGTTCTAATTTATCTAAATGACACTTTTTGAAAGCTCAAAGACAGGAACTCTCTCTAGTTTAAGAATATCATTGATAACAAAACTGATAATTTATTCTTTCGTTCCCGTGAGTTGGATAAGCTGAACTCTGCTATAAAGCCAATCAGTCACCAAATCAAAATAAACACAAAATAATAACATTGCCAACTTATCGCTGCCGGACTATAGTACATGATTATTGTATTTATAAATGCCTGTACGGATTTCAACACAACCCAACATCACAAACTCAAATGGGAATTTCCGTGAAAAGGTCCAAATCACCAACATTCTGCAAGTTAAACTACTGCCTGTCTTTAACAATAACAAAATAAAATGTCTGTCTTGAAACCTAACCATAATCTGAGGTGATGATAAGCTGATACAAAGCATACACATCGGAATATCAAGCAGTACTTTCTTGTTTCTATACTATACATGTGTACCTGTGCTAGAAATGGTGTAATCATTGCTCCAACTCGGGCCCAGGAAGAAGCTGTACCTATACCCAGAGTTCTAATAGTAGTTGGATATACCTGAAAGATAAACAAGATTGAACTTCTGGGCCCGGTTGTTCAAAACTAACGACATTGTTAGTTAACGAGACGTTAAAATTTCAAACGTTAATATCTCAAATACACCAATATTTTTTGTCAACAAAAAATATCAGTATATTTGGTAATGAAGTTGTAAAACAGGTAACGAGTTGACCTCTTAACGAGCTCATTAGGCTAACGATGCTTTGAACAACTGGACCCTGAAGATTTAAATTACTGTGAAGTTTTTCACGTCTGGTAAACTATCACAGGTACCTCCGCGGAGGTACCGATAAAATGTTGTGACAGGCATCCGGAGCTACCTGTGACGGACCAAAAATAAACAAAAAACGGTAGGTATTCTTCTTTTTTGATAAAATACATTATAACCAGGGGGTTTATTGAAAATCAAAGAATCTATTCGACCCTTATATACATTAAGTTTGTCACACAGTATATCGCCGGGAACTTTACATATATACAGAAGATATGACTTGTGAAGTGGCTTTAAGGTCAGTCGAAAGTACTCAAAACGAACAAATTGGTTGTTTTAGGTCTTAAATGCACTTTTCTTGCATAAGAATCTGTTGATCTGGATACACTGATGTAAAGTAAACCTCCTTGCCCAAATATAAATGCCGATAAACTCCAAATAAGGCTGGATCGGTAAAAAAAACAACTGGAGGTGCCTGTGACGAAATGGAGGTGCCTGTGATGTAAGAAACTATAGCGAAAATCTGAAGATTTATAGCGGTTGCAAATATTGATAATCTACAAATTGGGCAATAACTCTTTGAGCTGGTGTTTTAGAAATTTCATCATGGAATTTCATGATATACGCATTATGTTAGCTTAATGGGACGTTGAATGAATGATTCTTTCCATGCAGTGGTTTAGAGAAGATGTCAATATTTATATTTGAGCAAGGAGGCTACCTTAACACCAGTGTGCCGAGAAAAACAGATTCGTATGCAAGATAACTGCATTTAAGACCAAAAACAGCCAAATTCTTTATGTTTTGAGTACTGTAAGCTGACATCAAAGCCACTTCAAAAGTCGTATCTTTGGTTAATATGGAAAGTTCAGGGTGATATAATGTGTGACAAAACTTTATGTCCATAAGGGTCGAATAGCACTTTTTGATTTTTAATAAACTCCCTGGTTATTTTATATTCTGTCAAAAAAAAGGAATACCTACCGTTTGTTGTCATTTTTTGGACAGTCACAGGCAGCTCCAGGTGCCTGTCACAACTTTTTATCGGTACCTCCGCCGGAGGTACCTATGATAGTTTACCAGGCGTGTTTTTGTCAATGAACAGCAACTCTCAATTTCAGCCATGGCCACCAGAAGATAATCAAATTTTTGTTCTAAATCGATTGAACAGTAATCATTCTGACCCGGAAGAATTTATATCTCTTGTCAGACAAGGTTCAACTCTAAACAAAATGAATCTGTGGTCCCAAGGCTGAGCAAAGTCTCTCCTTTAAAGTAGCCTGGTATAAGAAGATGTTTGAACACCAATGACATGAAACCCATTGTGAAAGTGGCCCTTGTTTTAAAAGCTTTTCAACTTGAATGCTTTCTTTTTGAGGAGTATCCATCCAGTTAAATAATTACTCTTTCTATCACTTACCTCTGAGGTATATATGTAAACAAAATTAAACATCCCTGACGAGAACCCTCGTACAATAAACATGAACACTGTGAGTAAAGTTTTATGCACTGGTAATTGTAAAAGCACAAAAAATAGTCCACAACCAAATAAGTTGACAGCCCCTGTCCATCTACGTCCCACCAAGTCAATCAGACAGATATTCAAAGGCAGAGCTGAAAAATGAAAAAAATTAATGCTCATTGCTCTCAACCATTAGAAAATGGAAATGGTTGAGAGTGATAGATGTAGACAGCATGTTAACTCATAAGCATATTTTAATACATTTAAAATGTATACTTAAATCTTCCTGAAACTTAAAATCAAATTAAATTTTGCAGATACATATTGCAGCAGTTTGTGTTTCTGGCAGGTGCCCTCAATTGATAATCTCATATTCAGAAGGTTATAGGCTCAAAGTCTGACTCCAGTTTTTTGAAATTCTCATAATTATTCTCAGATTGATTGGGAATATGCTGAAAAGGCTATAAGGTGCAAATCCATGCTCTGTTATCTGGTATACGACAGAACTGTTCACCTATAAACTCTCCCAGAGTAGATACTATCATACTGTTATAGTCATCCCTTGTTAGTAAATTACACTTG
This sequence comes from Ctena decussata, assembly GCA_963989385.1. NCBI lineage: Eukaryota > Metazoa > Mollusca > Bivalvia > Lucinida > Lucinidae > Ctena > Ctena decussata. The sequence continues at coordinate 73,895,243 of OZ022511.1, read as the reverse complement.
CAGGCTTCTCCTGGAACATAGAAACAATCACCTTGTTATGCTTATAGCTATAATACACCAGTCATTTGCAACCCTAGCTACCCTAGGACCGAAGAACTGCTGTATATACATATAATGGGGCTTAAGTACAGTGTTTTTACCTTCGTGTCCCTGTAGTGCCATGAATGTGCAGGGCTTTTGAATAGCTGTAAAAATAATTGGGACAAACTGTTCAACATAGTCTGTGGGGAGGCTTTTGACAGAGATTAGATCAGACATCTTTCCCCACAGTGCTGGGCATCTACCAGAGCTTTGCAAAACGCAAAGTAAAAGTCTGCATTATTTTCTGGCCCTGGGGTAGCTGGAGTTGCAAATGACTGGTGCATAATATATATCTACCAGTGCAAAAGGTCAGCACCCTTCTTTACCTTTAGAGATACTCAGTTTACTGTTATTTGAAGCTCTGATTTTAAATCTGTTTAAATATTAATCATCAAATTAAATCTGGGATGCTGTTTATCTATAAAATGCTATTACAAGTGAGCATAGAGGCTATAATATAGTATAATATAATATAATATGAGGCAATAAAACCTATCATACTGAATGACACAGGGAGATGCATTCTTAGCAGTCAGCTTCAACATGTATCTTTGGTGACGCAGTATTCATATGAAACATACTGTAAAGATTCTATGTACATGTACTGGGACTAATAGGTTAGAGCAAGCAGTGTATACTTAGATCAGACTGCCATTAAGATTCGGGTCTACACTATTTAACATTCCATCTGCATTTTTTAGATGCATAATTGCATTACAAAAACAAACTGTTCCACTGTTTACGATAATTATGGTAATCACTTTCGATGTCCTAATTTTTTTAATTTTATGGCACTACATACTGCAAGAAACTGTGTTTGCCTAGGCCATTAGAACCATGGCCTCATGGCACATCATATAACCTGTCTCCTACCTGTCTTTTCTTCATTTTTGAGCTGAAGAATCTCGGCACTGGCTAGCACCATACCATAATAAGACAATGCTGTACCAAACCATAATACCCACACCATCAGAGTAGTTTTGAGATAGGCAGGTGAAAACAGTTCACGAGGGTTTCCTCTCTCAACCTGATAAGGAATAGAAAGCCCAAAATTACAATAGTGCTATCATGTAAACTGATAAACATATGAAAGGCAAACAAAGCACTTTGTAATACCCAGCCACTGCATACACTGTATTTTTCAAGTACGAGTATGAAGACTCTGCAAAAGCAACCAGGGCCCGAGGTTATAAAACTTTTTTCATGCTCAGCTGAGTTGAGCATGAAATTTTACCTGCTAATAAATAGCAAATTACTGATAAGTACGGTTGTTTTCTTGCTCAGTTTGGCTGAGTATGAAATTTTCTCTGCTTATGAATATGAAAATGCCAACATTAGTTGGCATTTTCATATTTATTAGCAGAGAAAATTTCATGCTCAGCTGAGTTGAGCACGAAAAAAGTTTTATAACCTCGGGGCCAAATGCTTTTCTAGTTTGTAAAAATCAGCTCCAATCAGCTCTACATACAAACGACTCTTTCAGCAAAGCTTTATACTTAAGAATCAGTTTACACACAACTTGCAACAAAGTTTTAGCACAAATCAAATGGAACTGTATCTCTGAGGTAAAATCTTTTATTTAAGGAATGATTCTCATTTTTCTGATATTTATCAAGCTATAAACTACATTGGGCCGCATGCAAAGTGAGTGAACCCCAAAGGGGTTCAAGTAAACTTTGCTAGCAACCCTATGTAGTTTATACTTTGATAAACATTAGAAAAATTCAGTTCATTGCTTATATTTACATTATTTTCTATCTATTATTTGACCACAAATTTGCATTAGTGGCTTTAGCTGAAACAGAAAAAACATTTATACGCAGTTTTTCTACTAACAGCTGAACAGCGTCAATGACGTCATAACGTTTCCTACATCCAATCAGATTGGAGAAAACCCTGGTTTATTTTGACATCACTTACCAACGTGAGGTTGTGTGAACCGATGAAGTTACTGAAGTATAAACTACATTACATTCTAATGGTATACCATAGGGCTTTTCAATAAATGCACTGAGAATGTGAATATAAGTTGTTAACAGTTAGATACTGTATGGGAAATACACATACCACATGCACATCTACTAAAGTACCCTGAGGTAGAGTACTTCTGTTCATTTTGGCAGCTTTCTGAAGAACTTTTAGGGCTTCATTTTTCTGGCCTGCTGCCACTAGATATCTTGCTGACTCGGGTAAATACTGCAAACATAATATCAAAGTGTTGCAACTCATCCTCTATATAAAAATTCCCTAACATTTCTCATTTTCCATCAAACCGTAACTGTTGATTATGGTCTTTAACAAAGCCATATGCATCACTTGAAAACTGGGGGTTACTCTTAACAGAAAAACATTTGCTCCTCCCTTATTCAAATGGCTGGTTTTTGAAGATAGACTTGAATGCCCAATATCTGCAAAGGTATATAACAGAACTTAATACACACAATAAACATGTGATTATAAGCCTTACATTTAAATACAGTAGTTATTTTGAGAATCTAGAAACCATCAACTGAGAATATGTGATTATAAGCCTCACATATAAAAACAGTAGTTATTTTGAGAAACTAGCAATTAGTCATCAAGAGAGAATAAAATTACTGTGAAAATTCATAAACTTGGGACGCCTGAAATAATTTCCCTAATTGTCCCAAAATTGGAAAAGTTTGGTTTTCAGTTCGGTTTAACATTTCCTAACATGTATAAAAGATGCAAATGACTAATATGAAAACAGTGTAGACCCAGATCAGACTGCAGCCGGACAGACTGCAGTCTGATCTGGGTCTGCACTGTTTGCTAAGATCTATCTGTCCCGATACATATAATTTTTATGGTATAAAGTCACAACACAGTACTTACCCTTAATAATAATAAAATACAGAAAGATGGCAATGCTGAGAAGACTAATAACCATCTCCAGCCTAGAGTTGGAATCACTAACGAGGCTATAACAATCTCAAACATTGTTCCACAAGCCCAGCTTATCTGAAAGACAATAATATTTAGGAGAATCTGTAGGAGTATTAAATCTGGCTTCCATTAATGTCTATTCAAATATAGAGATCAACCATTGCTTTTCATGCATTAGCATTTGCTGTTCCATGGAAGGTGTTTGAACACAAACCCACAGGGTAATTATTCAGACACCTTATTAGGGGCCTTGAAATATTAATGTGTCAAAAAAATGTATGAAATTATAATGAATTAGCTTAAGGTGAATGGGTACACCTCAAAAAATTGTCCTTTCCCCCATTTTGACAATGGGAAATAAATTTTATGAATTCCTGTTTGCTTCTCTGCAGGACAAATTTTTTCTTTGGCCGTCTACTCTACAAGTGGAAAAATGCTCCTAAGAGGTCAATTCTTTCTTTTAAGAGCTGATCCTCATTGAAGGGAGACAAAAATTATAATGGCAGAGTTGCTTACCCTGAACATGTGCCCATTCACTTAAAAGGTAAATAGTTTCAATGAATATTCCAATACCTGTAATATATATACAGAGCCCTAGATAAGAGGGGTATTTGATGATAATTGAGGGATAATTTTCTTTATTTCTCATTGAAACCATACGTTGTGACCCCTCATCTGAACCGTCTCATTGAGACGGTTCAGATGAGGGGTCACAACATATGTTTTTATCCAGAATTAACAAAAATTATCCCTTATTATCACCAAATACTCCCTCTTATCTAGGGCTCTGATATAGTCCCCAAACACACAGATATTGATTTTTTTAAAATGCATATTCCTCGACAATAACATATACAGCCTATCCTGTCTGAAAGGCCACCTCTTAAGTATAAACCTGTCTTGAAAAGCTAAAATCTCATATCCCAAAGTAGCATTTCAGTGTAAATCAACCTGTATTAAGAGTGACCTGCTTCAAACAAGCAGTTTTGGCTCTTCCTGTGGGTGCTTGCTTAAGACAGGTTTGACTGTAGCCAGGAAAATAAGCCATTATTACAAGATGTAGACTGTTTGCTCAAATATTTCTTTACATATAGTTAGGGTAAATAAGGTAAAGAAGAGACTTACAGAGCCAATGTTGAGAAGTTTAGCTCTGTATTTTGATGGTAAATATTCTGTGAGTAGTGTAAATCTGAAATGAAATACAGGTTGTGCGATTAAGGTAACACAGTACTTCTGAATAATAATATTAATTCCATAAAAAAATATTTAAGTATTGGATCAAATACATCTGAGCAAACAGAGTGGACCCTGATCAGACTGCTCCTAAAAGAGCACTCTGATCAGGCCCTATACAGTTTGCCATTCCATCTGCATCCTCTGGATACAGTACTGCAGTGTAAAACCAACTTTTCCATTATTAGGACAATTACAGGAATTATTTTATGTGTCCCAATTTTTTTTTGGTGATGAGAAAGCAACACTTACTAGGGGAGAATCGGGTAACTTCGGACTGCGAGTAAATTCGGACACTGACATTGTTTCCTTTATATGTCAGTTGTTTGGATCTAAAACAAAAATTAACTGGCCAAACAGAGAAAATCCTGATGAGACCTGTCTCATCTGGATTTTCACTGTTTGCAATTATGTCCGAATTTACCCGCCTGTCCAAAGTTACCCGACTCTCCCCTATACCATGTAGCAGCATGGAGACTTTATTCATAGCTTTTTAAAATGTCCCATGCACAGACTTTTAGGATATAGAGGCTAAGGCACCTTAAATTTAACATTATGCAAAAACTTCCGGATGTGAGCAGTAAATCTGATATACAAAGGACTGATATGACACTAGTTTAAGAGATTTTCAAATCTAGAGGGAAATATGTCATGTTTGTGTAACTTAAGATTTATTAACTTATAATTCTATGCTCTAGTTTCACTATTTGAATATTATCCAAAGTAAGCCAAACCAAAAATCAATAGTCTCTAATGTGCAAGTGTATACAATATCCAAATGTGTTGTTGTGCTTTTCTTACATTGCCAGTTTCAATTCAGATAGGAATGGTTTGCCATATATACTTTCAGTTGCAGTTATACGATGTAACACAAAATACCAGTATACTGGATTTGCACATGCAGGTACCACATGCACATGCAATTGAAAACACATCCAAGGTCTGCAGGATTTGCTGCTCAGGGGGTTTGTATCTCTGGATAAGGTAGCTCTTTGAAATGGTCTCATCCTAAGGGAAAGAATTTGCAAGGAGCAAATTCTTTTTTTTAAAGAGTTGACCCCTACTGAAGAGGGAGGCACAAATAGTACAGTTGACTCCTATGAAAGTATACCCATCACCTTTATATTGCCTAGTAGGCATTTATTTTGGCAGTGGCTGATTAACTACACTTTAGGCTCTGAATAACGCCCCCATTTTGTAAAATGCAATGCCCCCTGGGCGTTAAATACTAAATAGGATTAATACGGTATTTATTATGTTGACTTACGACTGAGGTGAGCCCGACATGCCTCCTCCAACAAGGCCTCGTAAAATTAATATCCAAGGGTATGTAGGACTAAATGTTGTCAGGAGACCAAAATAACCAATCCAAAATGATACCATATACAAAGTCTGAAATAACAAATACACAATATTAATCCTTTAGGCACTCAAGAGACAGACAACAAAATTTTTGTCTGCAAACTATCAAAAAGGTTTTGTCCAAGCTATACCATACAGAGCATTCTAAGACAAGAGGGCAAACAGTGTAGATCCAGATGAGGTGGCTCATTATGAGCCACCTCATCTGGATCTACGCTGTTTGAAAATTCAACCATTTTCATTTTTATTAGTGCTCTATTCAAGGATGTTTACAGAATTTAGCACAAGAGGGCAAACAGTGTAGATCCAGATGAGGTGGCCCATTATAAGCCACCTCATCTGGATCTACGCTGTTTGCAAATTCAACTATTTTCATTTTCATTGGTGCTCTATTAAAGTCTGTTTATAGACTTTAGCGCAAGACAATCCTGGTATAAGTTTGCTTTTGTTTTATTAGGATTTAAAATGACAAAACACTAATGGAGGATAACTCAAACAGATTTTTTTTCAAATATGTAGGGTGAAAAGTAAATTGTCCATACCTTCTGTCTACCAAATCTATCTCCCATGAGACCCCATAAAGGAGCCATCACACACATTCCTACAAACACAACCTGTAATAAAAGAATAAGAATTATTATCAATGAACCGGAACACCATGTTTTTCAACCAGTTTTACAAAGGGAAGCCACTCTTCTTTCTTGAAAGAGGTATCCCTTCCAAAACAAGAGCTGTCGCCTGACAGCATAGCTCGCCTGAATTGGTGCTTGCTCATCACACAGCCGCTATGGTGGTGTGGACTGCTATGCATAAAACTTCATGCAAGCATGTCCATAATGAAAACACATTTATAAACAAAAGCTATCTCAGAAATATGTCTTAAAATAAAATTAAAATAAAAAAAATGAAATAAAATTTCAAAGTCCATGAGCTTGAGGTAAAAAAAAAAGACGGGTAGGGGGGAGGGGGTGGGGGGTAGGGGTAATTGGGAATGCTATGCATAAAACTTCATGCAAGCATGTCCATAATGAAAACACATTTATGAACAAAAGCTATCTCATAAATACATGTAAGTCTTAAAATAAAATTAAAATAAAAAAAATGAAATGAAATTTCAAAGTCCATGAGCTTGAGGTAAAAAAACTGACGGGTAGGGGGAGGGGAGGGAGGGGGGGCTAGGATGTATCAAAACCCTGAACCATTATCTAACATCAGTCCAAGTATTAGTATCAACTGAGTCCATCATCGTGGCACTGTGAAATTATGTCTTCATAAATATAAAACTTTAACCAAAATCTTTAAGACAAAATTCTAAGTCGATGACCTTGACTTCAAGGTCATCCAGTGGGGTAAGTATAAGGTGTTCTGTAAAAACTCAAAAAAAGAGTCTAACATCAGTTCAAGTATAAACTAAATCTCTGCAAAGCATTATGAATCAGTTTGCAATTACAAAACTTTAAAAAAGACAAAAATTTCCTAAGTCCCTGACCTTGACTCAAGATCACTGAGCGGGGTTGGGGGAGTACTCTGTAGATCTAACTACAGTGCAAATATAAAAAGAATTCATCTATGGGTTCAGGAGATATGTGTCTTTAAAAAACTTTAACCAAAACATCCAATCAATAAAAAGACAATATTCTAAGTCCATGACCTTGACATCAAGGTCACAGAGGGGGGTGGGGGTAGTACCTTTGAAAACGTTAGGCCAATATCTAACTTTAGTGTAAGTATCAAAGGAATCCATCCATGGGTTAAGGAGATATTGGGCTTTATAAAACTTTAACCAAAACATCCAGTCCAAAAAAACTACAAATTTTCTAAGTCCATGACCTTGACATCAAGGTCACGGAGTGGGGTGGGGGTGGTACCCTGTTAAACCTTAGACCAATATCTAACTACAGTGCAAGTATCAAAAGAATCCATCCATGGGTTAAGGAGATATAGGTCTTTAAAAAACTTTAATCAAAACATCCAATCCGAACGCCGACGCGGACGCGGACGCTGACGCGGACGCGGACGCTGATGCCGACCCCGTGGTGACAACAATAGCTCTTCCTGAATTTTCGTTCAGGCGAGCTAAAAAGGTCTACTTTTAAAGACATATGCGACCTTTCCGCCATTTTGATGTATTTGCAAAAAATGAAAGTTACCCCAGAGTCAATATTTTATTATAACTGGGTAAGGAAATGGCTAAAGTTTGTGGTTTGAATATCATTTTGGGTTCATTTTATTAGTTTGGGTTTAAAAATTGGCCATAAACTTAAGGAAAATAGTAATATTAAGATTTTTGCAATTTTTTCAATTTTTATATTTATTCATCATGTGAGTAAGTTAAATGGCAACTTACTTACCAATATGATTTATTTCAATGCATATCATACTTATTTGTTGTGTGCAAGCAAAATCCAAGTTATCTGGATGTGATACACTATCTTTTTAAGCTTTTTATATAAATGATTGCCACGTAATAAATGTGGGGGTAGGGGTAGGGATTATTCATTACAAAAGTAATAAGTACGGTGACCCCTACTTTTCTTTTAATTTTCTATTTGCTGAAAAGTTCATCTCAGGAAAATAACATGTTTGGTGAGACTCTCAATGTAGATTGTTTCTGTAAGGTCCAAAATACAGCAGACAGAAATATATTTTAAGGATTTTTCGACCGGCGACTAAAATTGTCTTTGCAAAATTTTGTTTTATCTTGAAATACATGCTTTGGGTGGTAGGAGTAACATTTCCTATATCATTCTGACTAGACAACGTAATTATAAGCCATATAAAACTCATCATTTAATTGATATTAACTACCAGGCTTGTTTGGTGCTTTTTCGGGAAAGCAGTCAAGGGTGGTATCTTTCCAGTTCAGATATTTTAAAATTAATACGGTGACATATGGTTTTTATTTCAAGATTGATGAGCCAATATATGATATAGAATACATACAAAATTTTATGCAGTTTTCAATGTAGGAAGTATATGGTCACATTTTCCTTTAAAGCAAAGCATAAACTTGCTCCTTGAGGAGCAAATTCTTTCCTCTACGAGCTTGTCCCAGTTGAGAAGAGAGGCAAAAGGGTATCCATTCATCTTAAAGTATTTGAAGTAATGGGAAAGTCATGCATGAGCAAACTGCACACACCTAGATCTGACTACTCCTGACTGAACATGCTGATATGTCTAAATTTAAAGCTGAAACAATCAACTGAGAAAGCAGAAAGGTAACAGTTAACATATGATATTTCAATACAGGTAATTATTATGGTATTCACATTTCTTGTAAAAATAACTTTGTATTACATTGTGTTTAGAACATCTAATTCCAATTTCTCGGGTGACTGCACAAGAAGGGTAGTTTCAGATATCCCTTTGTAAAAATGGTGGCTTTCAAAATGTGTGAAATGCCACCAGAAAAGACTGTGTACTTTATTGGCTTCCATTTAGTATTCCAATCGCTACATTCGTACATGAAAATGATGAAATTGTTTATTTTTCATCATGTGGATAATACTCAAAAGGTGATTTTCTCCAGCTGTGACTAGAAGCTGTTTGCACATATTATACACTGATAACCTAGAGAGGTTCTCTTCACTAAGGATCCAATGCCTGTGACTTACCATCACATTAGGAATAGGAGATCCATATACCATAGCAGAAGTTGACAGCCCTGTGACAGAAATTATTTGCTCCTGTTCTGATACTATTTCATGAACTTGTATCATACTTGGTGGAATGATACACTCAGATACAGTGATTGACCTCATATCACTTATAGGTTACTGTGACCAATATTTCACATTTCAGAGACATTGTCATATCTTTGGCAATTGGGATATGTGTGTATTCTGAGAAGAAAATTTATCTCATCTCACTTGGCGTAGCTTGTCCATGCTGAACATGCCCTTGTTAAAGTCAAGCTCTTGTAATGTGTGCTTATTGTTCTTGTTAATCTTGTTAATATTTGTCATCTCAGACTACTTATATCTCAAATTTTCTGGTCTCTTGGACCTTGAAATATTGACAGATGACTTTATGTTTGGAATGATATACAGAAGTGAATACAAGAGCTTCATGAAATTTCATGCCAACAACACAGAAAATCAATACATATATACAACTTACTGTAGTTATGAGTGCCACCTGGATTTGTTCCAGTTGCCATTCACATCTGAGAACAGGAGAGATAACTGCCAGTAACATCATCTCGAGAGAGTCAGCAGCCTGACAAAAAGAGATTAGTTTGACTAACATGTACATGTGAATATGGGATTTCAACAAATAATACTGTTACATTATTTGCATCTGAAAATGCAATTCTTCATTTTAATCTAAATATAATAACAAGAGGGCCATGGTGGCCCTGAATCGCTCACCTGAGCATTAATCAGTTCACTGGCTCTGGTGAAGATTTATAAGAGTTTTCACCATACTAACATTTGACCTAGTTTTTGACCCAACATGACCCAGTTTCAAACTTGGCCTGGATATTGTAAGAATAAACATTCTGACACAGTTTCATTGAGATTGAATCAAAACTGTGCCCTCTGGAGCGTATACAAGGTCGTTCTTATATTTGACCTAGTGACCAAGTTTTTGACCCGACACGACCCAGTTTCAAACTTTACCTAGATTTCATTAAGATAAACATTCTGACAGAGTTTCATGAAGATCGGATCAAAACTGTGCCCTCTAGGGTGTACACAAAGTTTTTCTAAGATTTGACCTTGAGCCGACCTGACTCAGTTTCATAGGGGGCTTAGATATATGGACAATAAACATTTTGACATAGTTTCATGAAGATTGGATCAAAACTATGCCTTCTAGTGCTTACACAACGTTTTTCTAAGATTTGACCTAAAGACCTAGTTTTTTACCCGACATGACCTACTTTCAAACCTGGCCAAGAGTTTATGAAGATAAACATTCTGACAAAGTTTCATAACGATTAGATCAAAACTGTGTCCTCTAGAGCGTACACAAGGTTTTTCTATGATTTGACCTATTGACCTAGTTTTTGACCCGACATGACCCAGTTTCAAATTTGTCCTAGATATTATAAGGATAAACATTCTGACAAAGTTTCATGAACTTTGGATAAAAACTGTGCCTTCTACAGCTTACACAAGGTTTTTCTAAGATTTGACCTAGTGACCAAGTTTTTGACCCGACATAACCCAGTTTCAAACTTATCCTACATATTATGAGGATAAACATTCTGACAAAGTTTCATGAACTTTGGATCACAGCTGTGCCTTCTAGAGCTTACACAAGGTTTTTCTAAGATTTGACCTAAAGACCTAGTTTTTTACCCGACATGACCTACTTTCAAACTTGGCCGAGAGTTTATGGAAGTAAACATTCTGACAAAGTTTCATAAAGATTAGATCAAAACTGTGTCCTCTAGAGCGTACACAATGTTTTTCTATGATTTGACCTAGTGACCTAGTTTTTGACCCGACATGACCCAGTTTCAAACTTATCCTATATATTATGAGGATAAACATTCTGACAAAGTTTCATGAACTTGGGATCAAAACTGTGCCTTCTAGAGCGTACACAAGGTTTTTCTCAGATTTGACCTAGTGACCTAGTTTTTGACCCGACATGACCCAGTTTCGAACTTATCCTAGAGTTTATGGAGATAAGCATTCTCACAAAATTTCATAAAGATTGGATCAAAACTGTGTCCTCTAGAGCGTACACAAGGTTTTTCTATGATTTGACCTAGTGACCTAGTTTTAGACCCGACGTGACCCAGTTTCAAATTTGTCCTAGATATTATGAGGATAAACATTCTGACATAGTTTCATGAACTTTGGATGAAAACTGTGCCCTCTAGAGCGTACACTAGGTTTTTCTAAGATTTGACCTAGTGACCTAGTTTTTGACCCGACATGACCCAGTTTCGAACTTGGCCTAGATTTTATAAAGACTAACATTCTGACAAAGTTTCATAAAGATTGGATTGAAACTGTGCCCGCTAGAGTGTACACAAGCAAAAGTTGACGGACGGACGTCCGGACGGAAGTCCGGACGGACGTCCGGACGTACGACGAACATCAGGGTATCCCAAAAGCTCACCCTGAGCACTTCGTGCTCAGGTGAGCTAATGAAAATCAGTGAGAAGGATACAGTCTACCAGCATAGCTATGGAAAGCAATTCCTTTGCAAGGGAAGGCAACATGGTTTTAATGATAGTCCACATCACACGCAATTAATAGAAATTATCTCTGAACTAATCATCTAAAATTCTCTCTTACCTGGAGCTCTGTTTAGTTCATAGACTACAGACTTCCATGGACTAACAGCTAACCGGGTTTAGAGCAATGACATGTAAATATTAACTCTCAAATTGTTGTGGATTTGAGCCTGGACCGGTGCAAAAGTTAGAAAGCTAAGTTCTGCTTTTGGAAGGAAAGGTCACGTGGTTTTTCCCTAAGAGTTAAAGTTTTCCTCCACCTTTGCTTAATTATCTGGGCCTGCTGTTCAAAGCACCATTAGCTTAACGAAGTCGTTAGTTGAATATTCTTTCACTCTTACAGTGCTCTCCAAATCAATTGTGCTAATACTTTTTGCTGAAAAAAATTGTGAGGAGCTCCTTGCTTTTTTTTTTTTTGCAAAACATGGCAGTGTTTTTGGAGATAATACGTTTGAAAATGTAATGTCTTAACTAACACGTTGTTAGTTTTGAACACATGGTCCCTGCTCAACATGAGTGAAATATTAAATATGCTTGAAAGGGTCATAAAAAAAAAACAATAAAAAAATTCTGAGATTACTTACTTAGAGACTGTAAAATCCAAAGTAGTCAGCTCATTCAATGTTGTGAATCAAAACATGTTTCTAACCTAACAAGCCTATTGGGACAAAAATACAATGGATTAAGGATATTTGTTTACTGTTTGGTGTTCCAATAGTAGATTTTTGACATACTGTGAGATAGTAAAATCCACTTGTTAAGTAAAATTTCAGGATAAGTACAATACATGTAATTGGATATGCTGTCCTTATCTTTGGTCTACAGGGAGTTGATCATGCTTACTGTAAACAGGCCACAGATGACGTAGAGTCGGACCTGAAACAGCCCAAAGCCTATAGCCTCGACACCCTGCTCAGCAGTGAATGTCTTCTCCTCTCTGTCTTTATCATGGCTGGGAATCTGTTTGTAGAGCTCTACCTCGGAGTCACTGGAGTCATCTGTTATCAGAGCTACTGTCTCATGGTCTGAAAAAAAAATTCATAAGATGGTAAATGTGTTTACCACCAAACAGGTGTTTGGATGTAAAATACACCAAACTCGGAAACATAATACTCATATCATTCATCTAAATGCACTTTGGAAAATTTAAAGTAAAGGAATAAATTCAGCTCCCTGTGTCTAGAAAACTTAGGAGCCCTAGTAGCTCAGTGGGCGAAGCAATAACCTGCCAAACTAGGGTCCCAGGTTCGATTCCCACTGGAGGTGGAAATCTTTACAACAGTAAACAGGGTTCCATTGCACACAACCTTTCATTATCACCCTCCAATCCTCCTGATATGACTCCAATACTGTCAAAAAGCAAAAGGACGAAAATTGCAATTCATCTATCCATCACCATGTTAAACATTACCTACCCTGGTCAAGGCCAACATCATTGTCCCCTTCCAACTTGCTGTAACGCACCCTCTTAGTGGTCATAATTGACTTTCAGTTCATCCTAGAGGGTGTAAGAGCGTTTCCTGGCACAACTGCAAGAGTAAATATATACTGTCACAAAAATTCTAAATATTGTTACAGATAGGTCGGAGCAAACAGAACAGACATAGATCAGACTGCTCCTAAACCATACTGTTTCAATAAACTTTCATTTTCAGGATAGTTATGGGCCAATCAGAAGGTATTGTTCAGCAACTTCTTCTGGAGGCACCTGCAAGATCTTCTGTTGCTTTCACTGATGGTTCATGCCTGGGTAACCTAGGTCCTTGTGGAACTGGTGCCATTGTCTTTCTGGTCAATGAACAAAAAGGCATGGATCTTACCAGACCTGTACACATCAAGCGTTACTGCTATGCTGAAGGACCTCAGTTGGCACCCCCTAGACCAAGGATGTATACATAGTCGTCTTGTAATGATGTACAAGGTTACACATGATCTTGTTGCCATTCCTGCATCTGATTCTGAATACCTTGTTCATAACACTAGACAATCAAGACATATTAATTCACTTTCATATAGACAAATCCTCACTTTTAAAGACTACTACATGTTCACATTTTCCCTAGGACTATCATCCATTGGAATGCCCTCCCAGCCCACATACCAGTCCTTCCCACCTTGGCACAGTCCAGCAGTGCTGTCTGCCAGGTGATCCGGCATGTCTCCCCCTGAACACCAATTTCTATTTTTATCTTTTAAACTATACTAACACTCGTTATTGCACTGTACAAACTCATCTCACATACTTTCCTATATACTTTTGTTTCAGCTAACCCCCTTCAGCACTTGGTTTGCCGGAACCCGTCTGACATCCCCCAAAGGGGTTAAGACGTAAAGGAAGATAGATAGTAGCTCCTTTCTTTTAGCTGAGTTGGTGGCAATTGTTCTTATTCTTGTTCTAGAGTAAGTCATTTCCAAAAAAATTTGGAAACTCTCATCTTGTATGCATATTTTCTCTGACAGCCAGTCAGCAGTAGGTTTTCTCATGCTGAAATGGACATTTGAAAACTATAGTCTTCAAAATCAAGTAAAAAAGAAGTCTATCTATCTATCTTCCTTTACATCTTAACCCCCAGGGGGGGGGGGGGGGTGGGGGGGGTATCAGATGGGTTTCGGCGAACCAAGTGCTGAAGGGGGTTAGCTGAAACAAAAGTATAGGAATGAGAGAGATGAGTTCGTACAATGCGATAAAGAGTGTTAGTATAGTTAAAAGTTTCCCATTGTGGCCATAGGGGCAGTGGGGGTTAAGGATTGAGTTGGGGTTAGAAGACTACTGTATCTTGGGCTCAGTATTTGAAAGGCGGAGACCATCCCTCTCCTTCCACAAAGAAATGAACTTGAAGTCAGACGCAGGCATGAACGACTCAGTATGCTGTACAGAATTCAGCACAACCTTGTGGACATACCCACTGACAGGTACCTTCGAGTCAGCGACAGCCGCACCAGAGGACCAGCCAAATTCTTCCAAGAGAGAATCTCAGATACTACATATTCCAACTCCTTCTTCCCAAGAACAGTGCGGGATTGGAACAATCTTCCAGCGGAGGTAGTGTCTGCAGCATCCCTGGAGGAATTCAGATCACTCCTCTGGATGTGATCTGCTCCACAACAACAGAACAACAGTGTATACCCAATTCTCCTACTTCCGTAGTTTCCGCTTTTTCCGTAGTTTGCCGGCGTCTATGTCAACAGCTGATCACGTGACCTCCCATTGCTCGTACAATATCTATAGCGCAGTTCAAGTCACCAGATATTAAAATTTTCTGTTTTCACTGCAATTTTACTCTTTTAGTCCACAATGAAATTCACTAGATAGATAACAGGAAATATGTGTTAATAAAACTATAGGTATAGGGCCTGAGTTCAAAATAATATCTGAAACTAAAATTTTCACTGAACCAGAAAATTTTTACACTTGTGAATTAAGCAAATCCACTTCTTTGAACTGTACTAGAGTTTACAAACTGTTCCCAACGTTCGACCTCAAAATTCAAAACTTCTGTTTGACCTACTGACCTCAGGAGAAAGTTCCTTACAGTGGGCAGTGATTTTAAAGAAAGATTTAACTAACATTTCTTTGATGCTGTTACTTCATTTTTGACCTGTAGGTCCTTAATATCATGACATTTTATTGCACTTTATTAAACTATTAAAATGCGCTAGTGAAAACATTATTTCTCTGACTTCCATTTAGTGCTACGGAAATAGGAGCAAAGGGCATAAATAGTTTTAACCAGAGTTTTTTTAATCTGTAGACAGACCCGACCAGTGCGCGGACACTTTTGTGTTTTGCGTCAAATAAACGCTACGATCCCTTCTGAATCTAACTGACTTTGTAACATTATTTCAAGGTGCCCTTTCTTTATCTTTTTGTCATTCACTTTTATATTTATACAAAATGGTTTCGACTTTGCAGGGCTATTGCAGATGGGTATCACAATCGGCGCTTCAGTTTGGCTGCGACAAACGCACGAACAGGCAAAGCAAACAGCCATGTGTCAATAGGAAATCAGAACAATCCTCTACGATGTTTATACATTTTTATTAACTAAATGCATCAATAATTTTATTAGAATTGTAGTGTATAAATGCCATCTCAGTTTACTCAGATTCTAAAGTGTCCGCCTGTTTCTATACAGCAAATAGCATGACCTCAAAGGCGTTACGTTGCGCATGCGCACATGATTTTTTTCATGTGTTCCTTTTGTCTATATTTAGTACAATGATTTTCCTGAAACTGCATGCCCTCTGGTAGCCTGGAATGCATTGGACCATTAAACATCAAGTAAAACCCCCTTAAAAGTGTCCGCATACTGGTCGGGTCTGTCTATATGGTAATAGTCTTCGGGGGGCTTGCTGATCGCCATCACCAATCCTTGCCCCCAGAGCTAATTACGTTCTTTTCGAAGATCTCAGCTCTTTACTTGGAAGAAGAAGCAATGAATATTGGGATTCGTCAAAAAAGGTCCATGGCCGAATCTAATATGGGGCGAATCCCTATTTTCATTTCATTTATTACACAACATGATCCTCATTTGCCTGACCTAAATCAATCGGTTCCCTCTAACAGGAATGTTTAACAATTCAATACCTTGTGGTATTATCACATTTTGAAGAAATAATTCATTTTATTTCTTAGCTACGTGACATTTCCGTCTTTATCCGGATATAACCGAGTGCATGCGAAAAATAAAAGGTCCCCATAAATACCGAATTTTATGCGCTACAAGTATCTGAATCTGAATTGTTTACTGATGATACGCCAAAATTGACAATCTTTCACCAGGGGGTGTGACTGGAGGAAAATTAGTCCCTAGCTCTCACGAGAGATGAGAACTTTGACACACAATCATCTGACATTTCAGCAGAGGAAATCAGGGAATCAGGGAGGTCATTCCAGTCCCTGATGGTCTGGGGAAAGAAGCCCCTCATCAAAACTGCCTCATAGAGAATGCCCAGAAGAGGGGCCACAATATATGTATCCCCATAAACATCAAACCGCCGTATCTCCTGAACATCTCGAACCCTACCTAAGGCTGGACCCCTGAACCACAGAACATCTAATTTCATTAAACACTGAAACTCCACCCAAGAGGAGAGCAAGGCACTAAACTTAATCGATTTGTATAAGAATTTAACTAATGTTCAGCTTTACAAGCACACAGCACAGCTGTATACTGATATGAATAACATCAGCATTCCAGCCATCCGCACGCCATGGGTAAGGTATTCAGTACACCTCCCTAACAGAATCCATGCTAAGGCTCCCCATCAGTGCACCCTCGTTGAGGATGCCCTGATCAGGGGCCACAACACGAGCACATACCCCACCAATCGCACAGAACCCAAACCAATGCTACTTCATAAATATACCCATGACCCGCCCATGGCAGGAACCCTGATACAGCCTCTTTTACCATGAATACTCTCACATTGTCCTGATATGACTAAGCTTCTATAACGTAGAGTTCAGCATACAGGGTTCTCACTTGGCATTCCAATGGGCACTAAATGTGACCCCTTACTTGCCGACTTATTTCTTTATGGATCTGAGGCGGAGGTCATACTGGTGCTCTGGAAATCAGATGAAAAGGCACCTTGCACAGCGGTTTAACTTCACCTACAGGTACATAGATGATGTTGTATCTCTAAATATTTCAAAGATTTGGGAGGTTATAGACCTCATCTACTCATGTGAACTTGAAATTAAGGACACGGCAGAGTAAAATATAGGCAATGATCAGGAATTAATACAATCAAATCCCACATCCCGCCCTCAAAATCAAAAGGAGGAAAACACACACACAAATTTGCAAAAGTTCACGAAATACACACATGGTAAACCGAATGAACAGCTCTTCTACAAACAGGTGGTCATTCAGCTACCTTAATTGAAAACAGCTGCAACATCTACTTTTACCTATTTTCTATTTTAATTACAAAACAAAACAGAAAGCAGAACGAGTAGCTGTTCAGGTGACCATATTGCTAGAGACCATAGACAAGCAAACATCATATCATGTAACATTGAGGAACCACAACAGAAGTACCGCCTTGGAGAGGTCAGTAACATATTACTGGCGGGGAGTGGGGTGTGCTTAAAAATAGCTTTACTGGATCCAAACCCTCGCCCTCTCCTTCTGCTTTTGTTTGAAACATTTAGTTAACTGTTTGGTTCTCATGAACAAAGCTCAGTTTATTCTGCCTCATACTTGCTATCTCTATACTGACAAAGGATAGCTTGCTACTAGGCTTCATGACAAGAGTGTCGACTTCAGTTTTCCCAGAGTGAGCTTTCCATTTTTGAGAAACAATATTCTTTCAGCACTTGCATACGGAGTTGATGTCTCCCAATAAGGCCACTAGGCTAGAGCCTGCTTTGACTATCATGACTTTGTTGATGGAGGTAAGCTACACACCAGTAAATTGTTGTCACAGAGTTATCCTAGAGCGAAACTGGTATCAATTCTTAAAAAGTTCTATGGAATACCCCATAAGCTCGTTGATCCCTACAATGTTGCCGTTTCTAAACCTACCAGACTTTCATTTTCACTGACATGTCAATAGATATATGGTTATGGCGGGCAGGTGATACTTATTACATACTAGTCGCGATGAGCCATCCATCCACACATGCTAGACTATGTCAGATCATACCTTCTTTACTATATCATATGCTACTCTAATCCATACCAGACCATAACACGCCACACCAGACTACAATATACCATACTATGCCATGACTATTCCAATGCCACGTAATACTTTACCCTACCAGGGCAAAACCATAGACAGATCCGTATTCAGACTAGGTTTTGTGAGAACAAGTCATATCATGTCATAATATGCCATGTCATGCTAAACGCTACCATGCCACACCATATCATGTCATGCCATGCCATTCCATACCCACAACCATATACGTAGCCAGCTATGCGATTGTGAGGCACACCACACAAAAAAAAAACACCACGCCACACCCTAACAGCACAGCACAAAACACCATATCATATCTTATCACACCATGACATTTTATGTCATGTCGTACCACATCATATACACCCTAACACCTGAGCTATCGAGTGTATGCATATGTTTGAACCATAAATAACCATGAATATCATAAAATATCGTACCATACCTTACATCACTTAACTGAGCCATACCATACCACACTGCACCACACCACACAACACTTCGCTACACCATACCATACCATACCATACCATACCATACCATACCATACCATACCATACCATACCATACCATACCATACCATACCATACCATACCATACCATACCATACCATACCATACCATACCATACCATACCATACCATACCATACCATACCATACCATACCATACCATACCATACCATACCATACCATACCATACCATACCATACCATACCATACCATACCATACCATACCATACCATACCATACCATACCATACCATACCATACCATACCATACCATACCATACCATACCATACCATACCATACCATACCATACCATATCAAACCATACCATAACAAAACATACCATACCAAACCAAATCAAACCATACCATACCAAAACATAAAATAACAAAACACACCAAACCATACAATATAACGGGTATTTTACTGTACCATACCATGTGGTACTGTGCCTCACCATACCAATATTATATGTTGCCAACCATACCATACCATGTGATACCATACCATACCATACCATACCATACCATACCTTGCCATGCCATGCCATGCCATGCCATGCCATGCCATGCCATGCCATGCCATGCCATGCCATGCCATGCCATGCCATGCCATGCCATGCCCATGCCCATGCCCATGCTCACGCCCATGCCCATGCCCATGCCCATGCCCATGCTCACGCCCATACCCATACCCATACCAATACCCCTATCCCTACCCATTCCATGCCCATGCCCATTCCCATGCCCATGCCGATGTCCATACCCATTACCATACCCATACCAATACCAATACCATGCCGATGTCCATACCCATACCATACCATACCATACCATACCATACCATACCATACCATACCATACCATACCATACCATACCATACCATACAATGCCATGCCATACCATACCATACCATACCATACCATACCATACCATACAACAGCGTCAAACACTTAACCTACCCTCCTCTGTCCAACTGTATCTACCCTTCTACTAATCTTACCCTTTCATTTTCGGTACTTTGTTACACTTAAAATTGTCACGTGACTTTTTCAACATGGCGCTCTGCTGTGCAAGTGCGTGAAAATTTCTATTTCTTTTGTTTTCAGCATATTTATTGTATTTAAACAGTATAGATCCACCTGATGATAATGATTTAATAAGGAGGTCCTTGTTTCTAACTGATTTTGTGTTGAGACAGCCCACAATCAACAGATATTAAAGACTGGCGTTTCGGCCATGTCCAATTTTGGCCAATTCCATTCGGTATAACGGAATTATGACAATGGAGCCCGCAAAAATCTCTCAGGACAATTTGCCCAATATTTTTAACTTGCCACAAGTCAGCTCGCCCCATATCAAGTCCACTTGCCACAAACAAGGTTTCCTTCTTTATATTAGCCAGGTGTTTACAAGTTCGTTTTCATACGGTCTCCCTGAAAAGCGCCAAGAAGCGTCAAGAATATATTTCAGTAATATTTTGTCATCTATATGTTATTATTTCAACAAAATATGACATTAGTTATATATAGAATATAATTCAAGGGCCATCAAAATTAATTGAGCTGCGACACGAGAAAACCGACAAAGTGGTCGTGCGCCCAGCGAAGACTCAGATCAGCCTGGGCATCCGACAAGTCTGAGCAGACTCTTCGCTAAGCGCTTAAAGGTTAGCTAAGGTTCTAAGGTAGTTCCATGCGGGCAGCGAAGACTCTGATCAGACTTGATAGATGCCCAGATTGATCTGAGTCTGCACTGGGCGCACATTTTCTCGCATCGCGGCTCATTTATGTCATCCAAAATTTAGAAAAATGGCATTCTGAGGAAATTATATTCCAAATTAATAAATGCAAATCTCGGTGTGTACTGTGGAAGTCTTGATCTATACAAATTCAGTCATGCAAAAGTTCTTGACGCTCCAGCGATTTTCATTTTTTTTTTTTTTGACGCTTTTTTAGCTTTTGATTATACATGTAGGTCTAACTTAAGAAATAACATGCACTGTCAATGCTTGCGTTCAAAAGCTTGACAAAACTTAAGTTTGAGGAAATATCATTCAAGGACCTGAAATGCGAATCATGATTGAAATATAGAGGCGATGCAAAAGTTCTTGACGCTCAAGTATACTTCAGTTTTTCTTGACGCTTTTTTAGCATTGGACTAAAGATGAAAGGAAAAGAAAATCATCTTTCTGTCATCCGAAATCTGAACCAAAAATAAATTAGAGGATTAACATTCAAGAGCATGAAATGCGAATTTTGCTTTATGCCAAAGTAGTCATGTAAAAGTTCTTGACGCTTAAGTGGGCTTCAAAAATTTCTTGGCGCTCAAGAGGGCTTTAAAATTTTCTTGTCGCTATTTTAGCATCGGACTACAGGCCTAAATGCAAAAGAAAAGGAACTGTCCTTTTGTCCAAAATCTTGACAAAAACCACTTTGTGGAAATAACATCCAAGAGCATGAAATGTGAATCTTGATTAATACTGTAGAAGTCATGTTAAAGTTCTTGACGCTGAAACTGGGCCTCAGAATTTCTTGACGCTTTCTTAACTGCAGGGCTATAAACTGAAAATGCATCGTATAACTCTAAAGTCGCAATATATTTCTTTCTTTGAGGAAATAAGATTTAAAATTATTAAAATTACTACATGCGAATCAGAGTTCATAGCACAGTCTTGTGAAAAGTTCTTGACGCTCCAATATGCTTCAAAATTTTCTTGACGCTTGTTACGCGCGCAATGTTTTTGCAAATTCCGTCTGTTTTTCTAATAAAATACCAATGAAAAATGGCCAGATTACTCAATTGTAGCAATTAAGATGTAATTAGATAATAAATATAATAAATAATTGGCAGAAATATGTTCTTGTCGCTTCTTGACACTTCTTGTCGCTTCTTGACGCTTTTTAGGGAGACCCTTTTCATATCGTCCCGGTATGTGTTTCCGCGCGGTATGTGTTTCAGAGCCCAAACTATAATCATAAACTGTACATGGTAGAGCATTTGCACTGAGGATATTTATTGACATCTATATTCTGCAGAAGGTCTTGTTCTTTACCATAATAAAGAATGGCCAAAAATATCATCTAGGAGAAAAAAAATTAAAATTCAAAACATGATGTGCTTTAGATAACCATTTTTCTTAATGCACTTTTGTTATGGTTGTTGTGACCCCTATTTTTTTTAAACTAGCAAAATTTTGTAAGAGAAACTTACCGTCT
Source organism: Ctena decussata (assembly GCA_963989385.1). Lineage (NCBI taxonomy): Eukaryota > Metazoa > Mollusca > Bivalvia > Lucinida > Lucinidae > Ctena > Ctena decussata. Next base: position 73,873,046 of record OZ022511.1, on the reverse strand, counting down.
TTTAATGGCATGATTAAAATCTTTAATGTCATGCAGTAGTTGAGGTTCACTGAAAATATATTAGTACTTTTGAAAAATATGTCTGACAAAAGGGTCCTTATATCCAAAAGAAGTGTTTAGCAGTACCAGTAAGCAACGGTATGTTGTATTGTTTTTGTTTTTGATCTGAGTTGTAAAGATCAAAATTATTTTTCTTGTGCAGTTATGTCACCAGGTCCAGATGTAACACAATGTGCATATCAATCTTAAACATTGAAGTTTGGAACTTTATAGAAATATCCAATTTGAGGCATAGGGCTTGACAAGTTTGAAAAAAAAGGCTGTCATTACTCCAAGGTTGGCATTCTATCTGAAATTATTACCACCGTCTCAAAGAAGGATCGATTGATGATTGATACCTTTTATTATATGGTGTCAACAGCAATATGCTTACTCCTGATATCAGTATTTTCTCCTCACCAAACCAAATAAAATTTTATTTCAAAATTTTAAAAAGGGCTCTGAAACACATACCGCGCTAAAAGGATAAGTGAAAATAGGTAGTCTCCTCAAATACAAACTCCTGATTTTAATTCTATACAATATTTCATGAGGACAAGTGTAATGGTAGGATAAACATTGCAGGGGACATTAAATAAGTTTTTGGGCCAGCCGTACTGCATATGCACTAAAGAAGTTGATGTTGATCTTAAGGGCTCTGAAACTGATGTCGCTGGGATACCATACCTCCTGGTGAATGATTGTCCTTGGACGTATCACCAGTAAACAATTCTGATTCATAAAACGCATGCCCACTTGAGCAGTTGCACTGGAAAGTCTGCCATTTAATGCAGTGTTCCACTTAATGTGGATTGAGGCAAGGCAAAGTATATTTCTCAATCGTATTATTTTTATGAACAGCCTCTGCAGATGCGCAAGCTGTCTGAGACTTCATTGGTACATTCAGTATCGCAACACACAAATGTAAGTGCAAACTGTAAAGACACCGCTAGACACTGACAATCAATCAGTGGCACAGGCAGATTTGTACAGGTGTGTCACAAGGATAGATACTTGGTACATATGCAAAGAAAACTGACATGCAAGTCCACGTGGTGTCTTCTCTGTTCACAACTTCACATCACAGGTACATGAAAGCTGACAGAAACCAACAACGATCAGTCTGCGCTGATGTGCAATTGTATCTTTAATTTGGCCTTGAACAAAGAAGGTGACAAGGTCATAATTTTTACTTTCAGTTTTGTGTTTTAACTGTGATAGGACAAAAAAAAATTACAATCGTCTCACTTCGCTTTGTTTCTTTTGAAGTCCAGTGTTCCCACTCAAATTTTAAACTGAGGGTTTTTATACCCCCTATCTATAAAATTTGCGGGTATGAAGTAAAATTTACGGGTATGACTTTTTATCTCAAAAAAGTTATGGGCCGAAATGGACATGGGCCGAAATGACCCGGAACCCTTGGTCCACTTCTTTTACAAACACTACTAAGTGCCGATGTGTTTCCAATTGAAGCCTGAAAAAAGGAAGAAAACGGCTGTCATGCCTTTTTCCAGTCCTCGTTTTATCCAATATTAATCATTTGATGGATTCCTTTCCAAATGAAAAATAGAAAGTGCCGTTACCAAACAGAAACAGCGAAAATAAACGCAAAAATACAGACAAATTCTGTTGGCCATTATGACAGTTCTAGTGCGCAACATGACTGCGCGTGTCATTAATATTCATGCAGCCGATTAGTGGTAGTGTTTTCCAATAATGAATTTGATTGGCCGTAGAACGGATGTGACGGACGTGAATGAAAGCATGGTATCTTACTACAGCCCGCATTTCAGATCAAAACAGCGACTTCTGAGTTTCTTCTCGGCTACAAAAATCATCTGGCCTGGCAGACTCCCAATAGAATGAAGAAAAATGATGATTTTTTTATATTTTTGAGAGAAACATATGCGCGTGAATGCACATTCTTGCCCCAAAATTTATGCGTGATCAGAATGATTTCCGCGAGATTCACGCACAATTCTACGTGAATGGGAACACTGGAAGCTGCTTAGCTTCTGCTGGGGGCGACTTTATGAAGCCCGTTTTTTAGCTCGCCTGAACGAAAGTTCAGGAAGAGCTATTGTTGTCACCACGGCGTCCGCGTCAGCGTCCGCGTCGGCGTCGGCGTCCGGATTGGATGTTTTGGTTAAAGTTTTTTAAAGACCTATATCTCCCTAACCCATGGATGGATTCTTTTGATACTTGCACTGTAGTTAGATATTGGTCCAAAGTTTAACATGGTAACACCCCCACCCGACTCCTTGACCTTGGTGTCAAGGTCATGGACTTAGAAAATTGGGAGTTTTTTGGGACTGGATGTTTTGGTTAAAGTTTTCTAAAGCCCAGTATCTCCTTAACCCATGGATGGATTCCTTTGATACTTGCACTGTAGTTAGATATTGGTCCGAAGTTTTCCAAGGTACTACCCCCACCCCCCTCAGTGACCTTGATGTCAAGGTCATGGACTTAGAAAATTGACTTTTTATTGATTGGATGTTTTGGTTAAAGTTTTTTAATGACACATATCTCCTGAACCCATAGATGAATTCTTTTTATATTTGCACTGTAGTTAGATATTAGTCCAAAGTTTTACAGAGTACTACCCCAGCCTTGCTCGGTGACCTTGATGTCAAGGTCAGGGACTTAGGAAATTTGGTCTTTATTAAAGTTTTCTAATTGCGTACTGATTCATAATGCTTGGCAGAGATTTAGTTTACACTTGAACTGATATTAGACAATTTTTTGAGTTTTTACAAAACACTATATACTTACCCGACCGGATGACCTTGATGTCAAGGTCATGGACTTTGAGTTTTGTCATAAAGATTTTGATTAGTTTTATATTAATGAAGACATAATTTCACAGTGCCACTATGGACTCAGTTGATACTAATACTTGGACTGATGTTAGATAACGGTTAAAGGCTTTGATACATCCTAGCCCTGCCCTCCTCCCCCTACCCCATAGTTCTTTGACCTCAAGCTCATGGAATTAGAAATTTCATGTGGATTTTTTTTTTTAAAGACATTTCTGAGATAGCTTTTGTTTATAAATGTGTTGTCATTATGGACATGCTTGCCTGAAGTTTTATACATAGCAGTCCACACCACCATAGCGACTGTGTGATGGGCAAGCACCTATTCAGGCGAGCTATGCTGTCAGGTGACAGCTCTTGTTTTTGGTCCAGCTTACACCCGGCTTTATCAAAGGATATCAGTGCTCAAGACAAGAAGGGGTAACATCCCCAAATCTGCATCCCCCTGCCTCCCCCCCCCCCCCCCCCCCCCCCCCTCAAAAAAAAGAAAAAAAAAAAAGAAGGAAAAAACACAAACAAAATGCTGCGACCCTTCACTATAACCAAATACTGAGATATCTCTTATGAAGAGTAACAACATGTTTTCACTGAGAAATAAGGAATATCCCCAAACACCCACCTTACTGGGAGCTCTGGGATATACACCGCATTGAAAATCTATATTAACTACATTAACATTTCCCACGGTGAAAATCTTTCACTGCCTAGTCATGTCAGTGCAGTGGTACCATCATAGAGGCCCTTAGCAGGTAGACCAGTGCATGCCCAATCTATAATATAGTGGTCCACCAAACACAAAGAAATGAGGCAATCCAGGGCATACTGCATGTACCCCCTAGAGTCACCCCATCCGATGTGTCAGTGCACACCACCTCTAGACCTTGAGCTGACCATAGACCCCCCTCCCCCCCAGGGGGAATTTTGGACACTATGATTTTCTGAAACTACATTATATATCTAAAATGACACATGTTAGCCCTCTGTACGTTGGGGCATTAACGTGTAACGTCTACGTTACTTACACTACCCAAATTTACATATTCACGTTATAATAGAAAAATACACATTGGTATACACATGTTAGTATTCGCCCTAAATAATGTTGGGTTTTGTCTGCTAGTACATATATCACTGTTTCAAGGTAATTGACATTGTCAAAGATAAGTTGACTAACCCGTATAACGTAGTTTACGTTGTATTTGACGTTTTCCCCTTCAGTGTCTAAATACATGTAATATAAGGAGAAAATTGTAAGAATGAAGTGAAGAGAAAAGTAATTGTCATATATATGACTGTTTCAGTAGTCTAGTATAAAAAAAAAACAACTAAAGTCTTACAAAACTCATCAGCAGTCACGATAAATATGTAACGTATATAACCACAACAAAAATTCGGAAAAAAAACCACAACCAGACTAAATCTCTGAATTGGTGGACTGAAGTTTATACGTGCTCCATCAATCTTCTTTGATTCATGCACAGCTTAGATAAGTTAGGCAGCAGTTAGCAGTGGATATATTAAATGTGGACAGAAACTTATTTTTGAAGAATTTAACCTACAAAATGACGAGAAAAGCTAAGAAAGCCAACATCAGCTGCATTTCATTTTTAATATTATCTATATTATGTCTTAAGTAGACACTGTTGTGTATGTAAATATGAAGAAACGCCAGTTTTATATGTCCTCAAACTATAAAAAAAAATCATTGGATAGTGTATATTTAAAAATCAATCTAACAGTAATGTTACGTTACATTATTGTAATATGTCGGGGATAAGATTTGTTAGTCATCTGTTATAAAACATTTAGTTCCCGGGCAATATGAATTATTCATTACTGTAGTATTAGCTTACCACTGGTAGTCAGATGGCAATTTAGCTCTTTGAAATACACAAAAACTCAGCAAGACGCACATAGATTGTTATAGCTGAAGCATTTCGATCTTGCCTTCAATTCAGTTTCACTTAAAAGTGACTTCATAAAGATGATTTTTTTAAATTTTATGCTTAGAATGAAATAAGTAAGAGTTGATATATGCTGCAACTGATTAACATTTAGGTTCTCGACATGATGGGGATAAAACCAATTTCGCTACCTGTGCTGTTGGCTGAGCCATTCAATTACCCTACATACAAATATACAAATATGCAACTGTGACTGCCAGCCGAGGTAATCAAAAGCAGTGCCAACTCTCCCAACAGGGATAAACACCATTTTTCTATGCTGTCAATCGAATCGTCAGCCACGAGCCTCTTTGCACAGTAACTGCTTTACATAGATTAGCAATATGTGTGGCTCCCGTGATCATAACTTACATATTAATTTGTGATCTACATGATCTGTTTATGCAGCCCCCGGCCATCGAATACATTACAAACTATTAACAATGTGAAAATTTAAGGCTGATAGAAAGTGACATACTTTATAACGCATACATCATTCTGTCATCAGCTTGTTCAGGATTTTTCATTATGTTGTTACAAATATTTAACTGGTCAGGTAATTTTGCAAACCCCATGGTTTTATTCCCACTTGTTACTATCACGGTATAAAGGTGTTACGAAATACAAATTTCAGTCAGACAATTTTTAGCTCGCCTGAACGAAAGTTCAGGAAGAGCTATTGTTGTCACCACGGCGTCTGCGTCCGCGTCTGCGTCCACGTCGGCGTCGGCGTCCGATTGGATGTTTTGGTTAAAGTTTTTTAAAGACCTATATCTCCCTAACCCATGGATGGATTCTTTTGATACTTGCACTGTAGTTAGATATTGGTCCAAAGTTTAACATGGTACCACCCCCACCCCACTCCTTGACCTTGATGTCAAGGTCATGGACTTAGAAAATTGGGAGTTTTTGGGACTGGATGTTTTGGTTAAAGTTTTCTAAAGCCCAGTATCTCCTTAACCCACGGATGGATTCCTTTGATACTTGCACTGTAGTTAGATATTGGTCCGAAGTTTTCCAAGGTACTACCCCCACCCCCCTCAGTGACCTTGATGTCAAGGTCATGGACTTAGAAAATTGTCTTTTTATTGATTGGATGTTTTGGTTAAAGTTTTTTAATGACACATATCTCCTGAACCCATGGATGAATTCTTTTTATATTTGCACTGTAGTTAGATATTAGTCCAAAGTTTTACAGAGTACTGCCCCAGCCCTGCTCGGTGACCTTGATGTCAAGGTCAGGGACTTAGGGCAATTTGGTCTTTATTAAAGTTTTCTAATTGGGTACTGATTCATAATGCTTGGCAGAGATTTAGTTTACACCTGAACTGATGTTAGACACTTTTTTGAGTTTTTACAAAACACTATATACTTACCTGACTGGATGACCTTGATGTCAAGGTCATGGACTTTGAGTTTTGTCTTAAAGATTTTGATTAGTTTTATATTAATGAAGACATAATTTCACAGTGCCACAATGGACTCAGTTGATACTAATACTTGGACTGATGTTAGATAACGGTTAAAGGCTTTGATACATCCTAGCCCTGCCCTCCTCATCCCTACCCCTTAGTTCTTTGACCTCAAGCTCATGGACTTTGAAATTTCATGTGGATTTTTTTTTTTTAATTTAAGACATTTCTGAGATAGCTTTTGTTTATAAATGTGTTGTCATTATGGACATGCTTGCCTGAAGTTTTATACATAGCAGTCCACACCACCATAGCGACTGTGTGATGGGCAAGCACCTATTCAGGCGAGCTATGCTGTCAGGCGACAGCTCTTGTTCAATATGTAAGCAACTAAAATTGTTGTTTGGATATTGCCAAAATGCTGTATTCCCTAACAGTATTTAACTAATTTGGACAAAGATGATAAGATAAGCAGTAAGATGTCATAAATAAGCAGTTTTCAACCATATTTATTGCTAAAAAGTAAACAATATGGTAATACAAGGTCACAGAGATCAAATGCAGTAAGTTATTTAGGTCAACCCTTCCTTGGCATGTATAGGTATGAACTATTTCTATTGTTTGATTATTTGCTCTTTAGAAATACTGTTTTGCTAGTTAAGGATATCGAAAATGAAGAATCCATAAACTCGCAATGAATACGTTGTATACGTTACTTGTTCGGCCTTTCTTTTCTTTCTTTTTTTTCTCAATATTATGCTGCAAAGCATAACTACAGTGTAGGCGAATACATTCTTAAGGAGAACAACTAAGATTTGCTCATAGATATCTGAACAGCGAGGACTAACATTAATATATTCTGTCATTTTCATTTGCCATTTCATTATGTGTGCAGAGCTACTGGAACACTGTCCCTGAAACATTTTTGTCCAACTAAACGTATCTTTATGTTCTTTGGTGAATAGATGCTTTAATAGATGGTTGAATGTAGTTAGATTCTTCAAGATATTATCGAAAGTATTTAGACTTTAAAAAGAAAGAAACAAAAGCATAGAAATATAGATCATCTTAAACACAGCATTTATAGATTGCTACAGTATGCTAGTAAACTGCCAGTGTCTCTTTTCTGTATTAAATGTTTCTGATACTATTCTCCCAAACTCCTGGTTGACACATTATTGTTAAATACATAAATAAGCTAAATAAAGCAATGTATTGACATTACCATTAATTATTTTCAAAAGTTTGTTTCTTAACTGTAACTCAGAAATGTTGTTTCCCTTAGTAACGTAAAATATACGATAGTCTTACAAAAGTAAGAATACGCTGCCAGCAAATATCTACATTAGCTTTGATGCAGAACTGTATTTGGCTTAAGTCTTCAAACTTCAGGTTTACTATTCTGCTTTATAGTTTTTTCGGTGTGCACGTAAAAACTATACCAAATCCTGTCAGTGAACAAGGTGGTACTACATTTGCATTGTTAATTACTGATTATTTTATGATTTCATACTAAACACGTCAAAAGGGCTTAGCTTTTAATGTTATCATACTGATTGTATATCATTTTATTCGAGCCCTATATGCAAAATCTATGCTGGCTTAGCTGCGGCTTTATCTTTTTTTATCTTTTCTGATGTGGTATTTTGTTTATTTTTCTTTAAGTTGTATATATCAAAATTTCACGTATGTTACTTTATAACTCAAATGTACAAATTGTAAAAGAAACAAAATGGGCAACGCCATTATGAAATACTTTTATTTTTGATATAATAACAAAGTTGCCAGCAAAAAAAACGTTTCACATGTGCAGAATATGTCAATGCCCTAAACATTACAATTTGTAGTATACTGTGTTTAATCACATATAAAACATACCTCATGAATCCCTAAAAGTAATAACTGAGAAGTGTTGCTAGGTCCAAGTACACAGTATATCATAAGAACACCCAGACTTATATATGTTATTGTTTTTTATGTGACAGTGGGAAAAACCTGATTAAAGGTATTATAATGAAATATTTTAAATGTTAATGTTATTTACGTTACTTTTAGTAAAGACTTAATCATAGAAAATAAACCAGAATGCATTTTTCTTTTATATTTAAAGATTCTTTCATGAAGAAACTGCTACTAACGGAAATAAAATGATTATATCATCAAATTATGTGAGTTTAACAAAAATAGCCCTCGGTAACGTATATAATCGATCATTATGGCCGACTAAAATGCGTTCAAAATATTGTGGAACTGTTCCTTGCTGTTTAGATAGGCTGGCATATTCAATATTACCTTTTCCTGTTGTTTTTTAATTCATACAGTGTAGTTCAAGCACTTGAATTATACAGAAAGTGATAATTGTAATATGGAACATTTATAAGGGGGTACTGTGTTAAACATCCTATTTCTCCCAAAGTATACAAGATAGGATAATAATTTTTGCAGATCTGAAAAGATCAATAAATTGTCTTTAATACAGTAACAAAGATATGGTCTAATAATAAAGGAGTAACTTACAAAAAGAAAGTATTTTGGATAGAAATAGCAATTTTAATGGAGTGTAAAGACAAATGTCACGTATATGACACCATGTGGGCTAAAGTGACCTGTCAAACATCATAACTTTTAGCTACTGGATTATTCTATTAGACCTTACTACCGGTATAACTTTAAACATAGGAAAGTGATTTCTATTTTTTTATAATTTTTTATTATTTTTATTTTATGTTTATTTTTTTGATGGGTAACGTTTGTAACAGGCTGTTACAGCTTAACGCCCCACTCGCCAGAGGGCTAACATGCTGCAAATTACTTCTAAGATGCTGGGCTTTAAGAAAAGTATGGTCTACAAAATTCCCCCTGGGGGGGGGGGGGAGGTAAACCATTTCTGGCTCATGGCCTACTCAGAACGGAGGCATGCAAGGCAGCCTTTAGTGGAGGCACAGGCTTCAACAAATTTTGCATCTTTGCTTAAGGTAGATGGGTACACTCTTAAGAGAAGCACCTCTGCAGGTAGCTTACTGCACTTGATGACACTGCAGCAAATCTCATCATATAATTGAAGCTGTGAATATTTTCCTTGTGTAATCATTTCAGTTAGTAATGAGGTTCCTGAGCACCCAGTTATCTGTCCAGTATCTGGTCACATTTATGAGCGGCGGCTGATTGAGAAATATGTCCGAGAGAATGGTACAGAGCCCATGACAGGGGAGAAAATCACACTGGAAATGCTGGTAGATATTAAAGGTAAGTGTTTGAAAGTATTTGACTCAGGCATTAAAGTTTTAATGACAGCTGCAGATATTATTTTCTGAGATTTTTCATGTAAAATACTGTAATATGTTTAACTACTGGGACACCGAACATAATTGATTTTCCATTTGTCCCAAATGGAAAATTAATTATGTTAGGTGTTCTAAAAATTCAGACACATAACAGTATGCTGGGGCCTCTCAGATGAACTACCTCCAAGACAGGTATTTGCACAAAAGGCTATAATGTTTGTTAACTTGGACCCACATTATTTGATTGTGCCGAGCCGCGTAGCGCAGTCGTTAGCGCATCTGACTGTCCCAGGTTTAAGAGCTGGCCCATCAACATACCTCCGTTTATCCTTCGCCTGTTTCAAGAATGGCAGTTGTCAGTTACTGGCAAAAGTATGTGCACTTAGTACTGGTTAACCACTTAGGAGGTCTAAGCCTGCTAAGGAATAGTGTGGTTAGTTTAACTGACCATCCCGACATGACCATAGCTATTTACTGTGAACGTAAAGCAACAAAACAACAACATTATATGTTTGTATTGAAACTTTGCATAAATTATCTCATCAAATACTTGTCTTACATGCAGCTGTATGTTGATGAAATTTCTTCATTTTCTATATAGGAGCAGTAACATGACAAAACCAGCAAAGTGGGGTGTGCGCCCAGTAGACACTATGGTGAGCCTGGGCGTCTGCTTAGTCTGATCAGTCTTGGCTGTGTGCTAAGGGTTGCTAAGGGTCAGAGCTACCTTCATGTGGACAGCAAAGACTCTGATGAGACTGGGTGGATACCCCGGCTGATTTGAGTCTTCACTTGGCGCACATGCCACTCCGTTGGTTTTGACATGTCACGGCCCATATAAGGTTTCAACTGAAAAAGTTATAAGTCATCCAAGAAAACAGTTAGATAGTAATATTTTAAGGAGTACATGTACTTGAGAAATGCCTTTTCCTGCTAATAAACAAGGATGCACAAAGATAAAGCTATGTTTTGTTTGTAATTTCAGCGTCTCCCCTGGTTAAACCTCGCCCTCCCTCAGCTACCAGTATACCTGCTATTTTAAAGTCCCTCCAAGATGAGTGGGTAAGTCTTAACTTTTAATTATTCCATCTTTTACTGTCAGGAAAAGTTATGCTACATCTATTGGTCCCAAAGTCAGAGGTAGATAAAAATGGGTTTTGAGGAAACTTCTTGTTCAAAACCAAAACATGTGACCTCATCTCATTAACCTCTTGCGGGGTATTGATAGGAATTATCTCATAATTGTCCTCAAAAGCGCCTCTTTTCTGGACATCAGGACCCAGTTGTTCAAAGCATCGTTAGGCTAACAAGCTCGTTAAGAGGTCAACTCGTTAAGTGTTTTACAGCTTTATAACCAAATATACTGGTATTTTTTGTTAAAAAAAAGTGAGAAGCTTTTGCAGTGCATTTTTTAAACAAAAAATATTGGCATATTTGCGCTATTAACATTTGAAATTTAACAAAACATTAGCTAACGACGTCGTTAGTTTTGAACAACTGGGCCCTGTATATTTGCATTCATGAATCAATTACTACAATGGACTACATAAAGTGTCAGGTGTACGAAAGACTCTGAATTCTGTCTACATCATAAAGTATCCAAATAATCTGTTTGCAGGATGCTGTGATGTTACATAGTTTTACATTGAGGCAGCAGCTACAGACAGCTAGACAAGGTAGGTATATATATTAAAAAAACATACATGAAAGTTGGCTCTGTATGAGTGCAGTAGCACTTAAAGGCCTCAGAAGCAAGCTATACCCAAAAATGCTTAAGTATTGGGACACCTTAAACCATAAATTTTCCATTTGTCCCAAATGGAAAATTAATGGTTTTTAGGTGTCCTAATACAGGGGTCAGCCTAGAGGGAGAAGTGGAAGATTTAGTTTCCCTAAGCTGACCATAAAAAATCCAAAATTTTGGCTGAAATTCAGAAAATGTCACAAAGCGGAACCCTAGGCTGACCCCTGCCAATATTTAAGGACAATAGGGTAGTTGTATAGAAGCATGTATAAATATTGCAAGTTGCAATTACCGGAGCCATAAAACAACAACAGTCCTTGAAATTGTTTCATACAGAGTGAAGACATGCACAGTGAATAAAAGCAGAAGCACATGAAAGGGACATCAACTGTTGAAAAATTTGAGCTAGACAAAGAACACAGCAGTAGTGGAATTCAGTTAAACAAGCAGATAATTGGAATTACAAAATAGATAAGCATTTATAAGGGCTCATTAGACTACCGTAATCGCCCCATTTACCGCACATGCCCCTATAACCGCACACCAAGGCCATTTCCGAAAAAAATGCACAAGCGCACACTGCTTTTTCCTTTTGAAACTCTCAAAACGCATCAAGTTCAACTTACCATTACTGTTTCAACAGCGACAATGTTTCCAGTTTTTGTTTTTCCGACGCAATGTGCGAAGAGAGCAACTCTGTCGGTCTAAATGTCAATCGGGCATCCTCGTCGATATTTACGAAGTGGGCTGAAGTGTTATGATGTGTACGAGTGCGAACAGCGGACTCGGATCAGCTTACACATCTGCACCGTCTGATTAGCGTATTCTGTCTCTGCATCAACAATGGGAATGTACATGTTGATCCAAGAAGGATCGAGCTTACGAAGTTATGAGGTTGCGGGGGTGCACAGGCTGAACTGAGTCTTTGCCTTCTGTACATGCAAAAAGGCGCCATTTCTCAGAGCAATTCTTGTCATATATAACAATAATGTGCACATGCGCTAAAGTGCGTTTGGGAAAGATACATGAACGACAGATGAGAAACCCGGGTTGCAAATGAAATAAATTGTCATAACGACAAACTCTTGTTTCCTGACAAAATCAGTCTTAATACATGCGCAAACTGAATGAAGCGACCAGCCTGCGCTTATGCATAGTCTGTGCATTTAAATAAAGTTCGCGGTAGCCATAGGATAGGTTTATCATTGGCATAGCTGGCCCGTGGGCCTCAGGACACATCTGATTAGCAAACACCCGCATCATACAGTGCATTTGCGAACATTGACCAGTCTAACAAATCTCCAGGATTCGCCGATAGTTTGCAAAATAATTGTTTTACGATGCGCAGACTGGTCTAAGGCTTTGCTGTTTGCACAGGAAATATGGTACCTTTCTCATGTCACATTGCCAATATTTCTGCACCCTTGGACGTAATGTAGGACAGACAGAAATAGGGAAGATCAAAAGGACCGCATCTTCCAGAATTAGATTGTGTGTTATTAATAGAAGCCCATGAGCAGACCGCCTGCGGTGAATGAATAGCCAAAGTACTGACAAACTTACCTGACGTGTTTAAACAATCACATATTAGGTCATCGTAAATGTGTTGAAATACTTTCCTTTTTTTCGGAACATTTATTTGGTATATTGAAAAAAGATGAAGAGAATGAAATACATGCATAATGAGGACATATTTAATACTGAGAGGTATGAGATATAATTTGCGACTTGACATGAGATTGTTTTTCTCCTGGAAATTTATCAAGGTAAGGTAGAATACTTTTCTGCCAAGACTATTTCGCTGTTCGTTTGTTTTTTCGTTCTGAGTGTGCGGTTATTAGAAACGTTTTTAACCACGCCTTTTTGTTGCAATTTTGAAAAAGTTAAGTGCACCGTGCGGTAAATGGGGCGATTAAGGTAAGTTCTTCTATAATAAATTTGCATTCTGTTTTGTACTTTGTGTAGTATGTAGTATACGTCAACATATAGATTCAAAATGTTCTAGGCCCAGTTTTTCAAAACTAAAGACGTCAAGAGTTAACAAGACATTAAAATTTGTAACGTATTGTACACAGAAACAATGCCATTTTAATTCTCTCAAATTTTCAGCAAAAAATATCAGTACACTTGATTTTATGTGTATTAGAAGACTTGAGGAATCTTTGACTAAAGACATTGAACGACCTGGCCCTAATGTTTTATAATTTCAGAATTGTCTCACGCCCTGTATCAGCATGATGCAGCATGTCGTGTAATAGCCCGTCTCACCAAGGAAGTCACTGCTGCCAGAGAAGGTAAGTCTCATTTTGCTGGTATATCAGTGCTCTTGATAAGAGGGAGTAATTGTCACCCGACGTAGGCGGAGGGGGACTATAGAAATGACCCTCGTCCGTCCGTGTGTGCGTCCGTCCGAATTCTTGTCCCCGCAACTCCTCCTACGTCTTTCATCGGATTGATTTGAAATTTTACAGATTGTTGTCTTATGATATGAAGATGTGCATGTGGTTTTCGATTTTTGTTTCGGCCATTTTTGATGGAGTTACAGCCCTTGATGACTCAGACCTTCCGAAATCTTGTCCCCGCAACTCCTCCTACATCTTTCATCGGATTGATTTGAAATTTTACAGATTGTATTCTTACGGTATGAAGATGTGCATGTGGTTTTTTCTTTTTGTTTCGGCCATTTTTAATGGAGTTACGGCCCTTGCTGACTTAGACCTTGTCCCAGCAACTCCTGCAACATCATGTATCAGATTGACTTGAAATTGTGCAGAATGTTTCATCATGATCTGAAGATGTGCATGTGATTTTGGAATTTCAATTGTTTTATTTTTTACAAAGTTATGGCCCTTTGTCGTTTTTTGGCATTTTTCCAACTTCTGAACCATTTGACCGAGACAGCTGAAATTTGGTATGCTATTAGCATTTGGTAAATTGATTATTCTGATTATTGTTAGGATGTGCTAAATTATAAGTAACAGAGTTACTCCCCTTTCATATAATAGACATTCACTTAAAGGTAAAGGGATAACTCCAGAACTATTCATATTTCATAAATGCATTGTTCATTTTTCATCAGATTCATATAAGCAGGATTATGGCTCTTGTTATTTTGTTACTGGGTATACAGTCTTGATGTTTTGGTCATTTTGTAAGGGCCTATAGTTTCAGTAACCAGATTTTACACATATATGCCCCGTTCTGAACTTAAGTATTTTATAAAGAGGCCCAGTAATTGGGTATATGTCTTTGCTTATGTTCAGTTATCATTTGCTTACCAGGTTCTGTAATATATATATTTTCTGTTTTTGGCCATACATTTACTCTGAAACAGAATAAAGGGCTGAAGTTTGTGACCCATTTCAAACGTCGGGTGACACTTGGCCGATGGCCTTTTATTAGTGATAGTAAGGGATAAATTTTGTTAATTGGGCATAAAAACATATGTTGTGACCCCTCATCTGAACCGTCACGACAAGACCGTTCAGATGGTTTCAGTGAGAAATAAGAAAAATTATCCTTCATTTATTGTCAAATACTCCCTCTCATCTAGAGCTCTGGTTATACATTTTTGGTTATCCCCTCGGGGATAACCATATTAAGATAGGAATTCGTACTCGATTAATGTACGCCGTTTCCTTTTGCTAATACAGGTCCCTCTATTTCCCGATACTTCTACATTTGGCACACCCTGCTACTTGGTTCTCGCCAGCATCGCTAATGCATGATATTTATAGCTTATATCTTAAAATACTTTATCTCTCCCTATACAAACAGTTACCTGAAAGTTCTGTTATCACTTAACAGTACAGATGAATAACAAGTTCTGCTTGATTAACTCTACATGTAGGTGCCACTATTTATCGGTATTTACTCCCATAGTTTGGCGCACCCAGCTGCAGGGTCCCTTCCAGCATTGCTGAGACATGAGCTGTAAAACTTATCCTGAACACTTCATCTCGCCTAATACAAGAACCTCACCTAATACAAGCACTTACCAGAAAGTACAGTCCACTTATGAAGAGACATTACTAAACAGTACAGGTCATCTGACAAAAGTTAAAAGCACTGAAGCTCACCGGTTACAAGCAATCACTAGACAAAAAGAAAAAGTTGTCAAACTCGCCACTTACCTACAGCTTCAACAAATCCAAGAATACAATTAAATTAACTTGAATTGCTGCCAATTTTCTGCTTAACCACTTGCATCCTGTAGATTCATTTGCTAAGGGATAACCTCTCAAGCTTTTTCAAAAGCTAAACTTGTATGTACTTAAGGGGTATATGATTTCCATTTTACCCTCCCTCCCTCATTTAGTTCTTACATCTGTTCACATTTGCTTTAACCCTTTTGCACTCAGAACGGCTGGTCTGAATGCAAAAGGGTTGAAGTTATGCCCGAAGTTAAGCAGTGGCAATGATTATCGTACCTTCACTGCTCTTTTGCTGTAGTTATATTGTGCATAACATCCCAAAGCAGCTGTAAGTTCTTAGTAACATTATAAAAGTTGTTTGATTTTCACTATTTTTACTTTTAACTTATTTTTGTTTGTTGGAAAAACTTTTCAGTAAGAACTTCAAATAAGATGTGGTTTTGAGGATTTGTTGGGATGAATTTTCACTCCTGAAAAAGAAGTCAGGGCATACATGTAATATGAAGAGCTAACAGAGATTATAAACAGTGAACTCTCTATATTTAATTTATTCAAAGTTGAAGCTCCTTTCATGCTACTGATATCTCAAAGTAAGTTTTCTGATCCCAGAAAATTTACTTTGAGACATCAGTAGTTTGAGATAGCTGGAGTTGAAATGTATAGAAGAATAGGAAATGTGTCCAAACTGTATTCTTTGAAATAAGAGGGTACTTTGAGATATCAGTATTTGAGATAACAAGAGTCAACTGTATATCACCAAATGCTCCTTCTTACATGTATCTGCATCACCTGTACAAATGTAATTGTTCATCACAAATGCTTTCTTTTTCAGCTTTGGCAACACTGAAGCCCCAGGCTGGCATTACAGCGGGAAGTTATGCACCAGCAGCACCACAACCAGTATGTAATGACATCTTTGAACTAACAATGTGAAAATTTATGGATAAAATGGTGCACTTTCTCTGTTTTTCCATGGATATGTAAATTGTTACATATCATTAGGATCCTCTTGTCATTGTAATTCTGTTGGAATAACACTATTAAAATTGTGAAGAAATGAGAAAATATCAGCAGGGTTGCCCTGCATCAGGGAAAATTAAGATATTTCAGGGTTGGGAGAAGTGAAGAAATTTTCCCTGAATCAAGAATGAAGGCTCATCTTTCATTGTTTACATAGAACCAATGCTTATCACATTTTGACTGAATGTGGATATGAATTAACAAAGATGGAAGCCAGTAAATAGATACATTATACATTATGTGCCAGAATTACAACTTTTTTAACAAAATATAAGCGTTTCATTTATCGATCATGTATATTATCTGTGTTAACAGATATACATGTAGTTCATAATATCATTAAATTTTTAGTACACTGTATCCTTTAAGTACTTAGTTGGCCAAACCGTTTAGACACAAATGACCCAGTGGGTTGAAGCGTTGTTAAATTTTAAATCATCATCATCATTTGCCAGAATCTAACCTTGATCTATTTCTTTGTAGTCCTACGCAGCAGAGGCCGGCCCAGAGGCAGCTGAAGAACCTTTGGAGGAGGCAGGCATGAGTGAAGAAGTTCTGCAAAAGGTATGCTCCATAATTACTCTTGTAGTCTTAAATATATGAACACAACAAGATACTGCAATTGATGGGAATTGGTACACTTTCAGGGGAAGTAACTCTGCCATATTCATTTTTTGCTCCCTTCTCAGTTGACGTCAACTCTTAAAGGAAAGAGTTTGCTCCTATGAAAAAATTTGCTACTATAGGAGCAAATCCTTTGAGTAAACCCCATTTTGGAAAGGAAACAAAAAGTAAGTCACATATGTTGTCCCTCTTTCTATATAATTATGGTGGTGAAAAAAACATGCAGGTGTACCCATTCAACGTAACAAACTGTTGGTCTATCAAAATTATACCAGAATTGCTGGTAGAATGACAGACAGTGTAGTCCCTGATTACACAGTCTGTTCCTGGTTGTACAGATGGGTGCCATCTGAATACTGAGGCTAAATGCATAAGTAGCTATGTATTAACAGACTCTGTCTCTTAGACATATGCAAACAGTGTAGCATGGTGAGATCACACATCGTTCTATAAGGTGTATTTACTGTTTGGATGAAATTATATAAATCAATGTGTAATATTAACCCTACTGCACTCAGAACGGCCAGAACTCTATGGAGTTTTGGCTGTTCTGAGTGCAATAGGGTTAATGTTCCAAAGTTTTGGTGTTTTGGCTGTTCTGAGTGCAGTAGTGTTAATGTTCCAATTGAACTTGGCTTTGGTTGGTGATTATTTTCTGTCATGATGTCACATGTAAGATATTGCTACTGTATCTCACATGTAGGACATTGCTGGGTGGGAACTGGCAGGTGACATCTCAGGGTTGAGCAATCAGGATAGTCCCACAGGCAGGACTGGTAATATTTCTGGTGGGTCATTTGAAAAGTGATCAGCCCATAATGCTGACTTTGCTCTGGGTTATTTTGGTCACCTGTCCAGAATGAAAACAATATTTTGCTCAGCTCTGCTTAAGTATACATTAAATGTTAGTTTCCAGATTCCAAAGGAGCACCCTTTGTAGTAATGTAACAATATCACAGAGTTGTTTATTGAAGGTACTTTACTTGGGTTGTAACTGGCATGAGGCATTCACTATACTGTGCATGTATATGGCTGCTTCAGTTGTATACAGATGCATTACCTACATTTTAAATTTGAATATCCATTTCAGTCCAGTTCATAACAACACAGCAGAAGCCCGGGTAGCTCAGTGGGTTAAGGGCTGGCCTGCTGATCTAACAGTCCTCAGTCTAATTCCAGGAGGTGGAAATCTTTTCAATCTTAAACTGGGTTCCATTGCGCACAGCCTTTCATCGTCACCCTACCATTATTATGAAATGACTGAAATACTATTGAAAAGGATGTAAAATCACAAGTAATCCATCCATCATAGCTACACATTGCTTGCAGATACAGAATTGACACTTAATGTTTAATTTTCAGCTTCAAGATAAAGCCACTCTGTTAACAGCAGAACGTAAAAAGGTAAGATCAGATTTGATATTCTTAAACCCTAGATAGACTTCTATATGTGTGTATGAAATCAGGTCCAACAGTAGGATAGGCTAGGAACCTAAACTACCACAAATGAGCAGTGACACAAGAAAACCAACAAAGTGGTTGTGCGCCCAGCACAGACTCAGATCAGCATGGGCATCCGCCCAGTCTGATCAGTCTCTTTCCTAAGCGCTTCAAGGGTAGATAAGGCTCTAAGCTACCTCCATGCAGATAGCAAATACTCTGATCAGACTGAGCAAATGCCAGGCTGATTTGAATGTTCGCTGGGCCCACATGCCACTTTGTTGGTTTTGTAGTGTCACGGCTCAAATACTATCTCAGGTAGTATTAGGACTGTCTCGGGATTGTTAATACAGAGAGGGCATATGTGTTGCTTTTTAGGTCCTTTTGAGATCCTATGGAGAGAATAATGGCATGGCCAAGAGCTCCATCTTGAAAATATTTGGAGTCAGGGAGTTAATAAATTGAGCAAGAATCGCAGAAATGATTAATCTGTCTGGAAATTTACAGAAAAACTGATTACGTGAGAACATAAAGCTTTGTTGGTGTTTTGAACATAAATAAATTCAATGTGTTACTGTTTTCCAGAGAGGTAAAACAGTTCCTGAGGGACTGGCGACAAGTGACGATATCAGATCTTACAGACAGCTAGCTTCACATACTGTAAGTACACATGATCAAAATGACCAGTTATTGCATTAGCGGTCCTTTGATACCAGTGTCTAGAGCGCTGACTCTGGATCATTAGGTCTCTGCCGGAGAAAAACAATCTAAAATTTTGGAAGCAAAATCTGGCTTATTCACTTGTGCTCTGAGAATAGCTAAACCTGGCTTATTCACTTGTGCTCTGAGAATAGCTAGCTAGCTATTCTCAGAGCACAAGTGAATAAGGCCAGGTTTTACTTCCAAACTATCAGATTATTTTTTCTGTGGGAGCTCCTGCTTTTTTCCCACCTATATCTATAGAAAGGGCTTTCTCTGCTTAGCTTGTGCCCAGAGCCTAAGATAAGGGTGGATATTTGAAAAAATTCTAGGATAATTTCCGTTAATTTGCCATGAAAACAAGTGCTGTGACCATTCATAAGAGTCACCTTATTGAGAGAGTTATAATGAAAGGCAATACAGTATGTTTTTGTGCAGAAATGAGAAACAAAAATCAGAGATAACTTCATCTTCTCTCATTAGGTTGGTTGGTTGGTTGATTTGATGCTTAACGTCCACGGTAAACAACTAAGGTCATGTCGGGACGGTCAGTTACAGGGCTCGGGAAAACCGGATTTCTTTTGGTCCCAGACCAAAATTCAGAAATTGGGACCGATTGGAAACAGCCCAAAGCCCAAAAAAATCGGTCCCATATTGGCCAAATACTTAGGAAATTTTCTCCGATTCTGTTAGATTTTTTTTGTCGCGGATGTTTCGGTTATTTTCGTCGGTGTTTACGACATTGCATTAAAAGTTAATTGGGTTGTTTACATAAATTTAATCAACAACGTGTCAAAAGTTGTCACGTGTCACCAATCTCAGGTCACATCGTATACACAATACACAGGCCGACGCTCGGGGAAAAAAGGCCGTGTATACATCCAAAGAAAGAAAGCATTATAAATACTTTTACATGCGAAAAACAACAACAAAGCTTAAAACCTGATTTGGTTATCTGTAGGCTTGTTATTGTTTTAGGCGAAGTCAGTACTCACGCAAATATGTATATTTTTTCTAATCGTCCAAAGGTACCTTTTTGAAAAGTAAAACACAAAAATTGCATGGGCAAGGGAATTAACTCGAATAAAAACTCGAATAAAAATGTTGGTTACCTGCTCAATATTGTATTGGCCCATGCGAACCAGCAGTAAGACGAATCATGCGTTTCCGGCATGGCTACTTTCACTTTCATTTTTGCATTTTAAAGCGCATGTTTCACAATAAGTAAGAACATAGGGACAAAATGGCTATTCAGCGCTGATTTTCATTGTGTCAGGTAAGCAGTAAACATGTCTACTCTACCTGGTTAGGGCTACGACCATGTAAACATGGGGATTTTCATTAGTGGGTGGGGGTATTCAGCGAAGATCGTTATACCGTGAGATCACTTATAATTTTATGTCTCCCGGCACCCGCGTTGTAACGGCGCTCCCGGGTAGTTAGGTGATGACGTCATCGGCTGGACCGATTCATTTTTCAATATTTCCCGAGCCCTGGTCAGTTAAGCTAACCACACTATTCCTGGGCAGGCTTAGACCTCCTAAGCGGTTAACCAGTACTAAGTGCACATACTTTCGCCAGTAACTGACAACTGCCCTTCTTGAATCAGCGGAAGGAGAAACAAAAGTATGTGGCCAGACCGGGATTCGAACCCAGGACCTCTGACTTACGAGTCAGGTGCCCTACCGATTGCGCTACCCGGCCCGGCTCTCTCATTAGCCAGAGCTATATGTGCCTAAAGAATAGTTTTGTGGTGGTGCAACTAAGTAAATGATAAGTATTTACTAATTTTGTATGGATGGGAGATCAGCCATGTTAACAGCAGGATATTGTTATTGACCTCAAGTGCATCTGATTGGAGCTGATGTTACTGATACTGGTTTAAAGACACTGAATCAAATAATCAGAATCCAAGTGATTTCATATTTATAAGACTTTGTGCTGCTATATTAACCCTTGGCCTGGGGCATATAGAGCAGATCTCAGACTTATAAGTGGGCTAAAACAAAAAATGTTTTAAAAAAAGACATTATTTTGCAGGGTTTGCACAGCGCCAGTGTACCTGGTATCCTCTCTCTAGACATCTGTCTAAAGGATACATCAAAGATTGTTACCGGTGGAAATGACAAGAATGCAGTTGTATTTAATAAAGATACGGAACAGGTGATGGCCATCCTTAAAGGACATACAAAGAAAGTTACAAGTGTTATATACCATCCAGATGAAGTAAGTAAACAGAATGTGCATTGTGCCAAATTTTTATTGGAAAGATACAAATGTAAGCTATGCCTCAGAAAGAGACCAGATACTTTGCTTTCCACTATAAAGACTCTTCTGAATTCAAATGTTGAATCAAACAGAAGACCGAACAGAATGGATTTAAGTCAAAGGTAAAGCCAGGATTGACACTGGTGTAAACCCAAATTATTTTATAAACTCCCACCAAAACAAAATGTAGATGAAATTTTGTCTTTATGGAAAAATTATGGCTGCACAGATGAGTAACCCATTCCTTGTGTCACTGAAAAGCAAACTGTATTTTTCAGAACATTTTCAAAAGTATCTTGCAAACTTTAGGTACATGTAGATTTTAGATAATACATCTCTATTTATCAGGACTCATTAAAAATCAGGTCAAGTTGAAGAAGATTACAAAAGCACCTCAGTTTCTTTCACAGGCTAATTTAGAATGTTAACAGATTGTAGGGCTTCTATGTTTACAAAATATTGTAAACGTTTACGTGAGCGCTAGAAAACGAAACGATTCCGTTTAAACGACCATTACCGTTGAAATTTTATTTTTAGTATCGGACATCTATGAGACGCCCCCATACCTTATAATTATTATAATTATGTTACCACAGTGACATCCAATAATGCACTGTCATTTTCGGGGGTCAACTCGAGGTTTACAGTAACTGAAGGTATTAAAAAAGAAAACGTATTTACTACATTGTATTGACCAATTTCTGATGACAGCAATTACTTTCACCGTTTTTGATAATTACATGGGTTAGATTTATAAAACATCGGACATAATTATCCTGTTAATTGATAATTACGGTCAACGTTACAAGCTGCAATTATCTCACCTTCGCGGTAAGCTTATCCTATGAAACACAAGTACAGAGATAGTCCTATTTTTTTTATTGCACGACACGTGTTGTTGGCAGACATAACCTTTCCTTTGATCTGTACCTTATAAAATTAGCTGCCGATTATGATGTAACCCTTTTCTGGCAAAACGTGTACATGTCATGCTTTGCGTAAGGTACACAGAGGTTAGAAAATAAAGATTTAAATAACTGTTTCTGAGGACGCCATCAAGTACATTCGGTTAAAACTGACTACTGACGACTGTATAAGATATTATAACTTGTTGGTGGTTTACCAGGTGTTCAGGTTCGGTTAAACGATGTATGAATTTTGTAAACGTTTAGCACATATACACGAACCGTTACCGTTTATCCGTGTAAACGTAGAAGCCCTAACAGATTGTTTAATGTTTATTTTACTTTTTCCAGGAACTTGTATTTTCTGCATCCCCTGACTCTACAATCCGAGTGTGGGGAGTTCAGACAGCCCAGTGTGCTCAGATTATTAGAGCCCACGAGTCACCGGTCACTGGCATAAGTCTTCATGCTACAGGAGACTACCTCCTTAGTTCATCAGTGGACATGGTAAGATTTTGGTTTATATGTAGGGTGGCTGGAGATAAAAGAATTCATTTTGTTTGGGCTGTAGGGAATCTTTATAAATGTTGTCTGCAATTTGCTTCACTTTGCTTTAACAGGACAGGGAGGGAGGGGGCATTCGATGGTTCAAATTATTTCTGTATGTTGTGTAGAAAACAAATGTTTAGGTCTCTCCTTAGGTCAATCCGTCAGTTTTGAATTGCTTTTGCAAGGGTGTTTAGTGAAAAGCTACAGCATCATTGAAGGATAAGACTGATTCCTGATGTATAATCAAAAATGAAATTGTGTTAGTTCGAAATTTTCAGTTTTTAGCTATTCTTGAATATGATAAACATTATTTCACAACAAAGAAAATTAAGTATTATGAGACATTCAAATTATCTAAGTGGGTGGTTGTCATTCATGAAACCAGTTTATAAATAATGTTTTGAACTGTAGTATTTAGCAATGCATGTTCATGTTTTATTATTTCAGCATTGGGCTTTCTCCGACATTAGGACTGGTAGAGTTTTAACCAAAGTTTCAGATGCAAGTTCACAGAATGGTTGGTATAACTTCATATTAGCAAAAAATTTGGAGTAAGTTTCCACCAGTGTATGCATAAACATATTTTATGAGGTTTTATCACAAATCACATGACTAGAAATGCCTCAAGGAGACAATTCTAAATATTTTTCAGAGCGCATTTCGAGCTTTTAAAGAGGAAACAGATTTTAAAAGCAAATATTCCACCTTAATATTAAGAGCTTTGCTGTGTACGGCTGTATTCCAGCTTGTAGTGGCTATAAAACTGATTGTCTCGGCATCAGTTTGGTGGTTTTGTCTGTTTTGGTCCTTTTTAGAATAACACACCCAGATGTGCTTAAGTACTGGGACACCTAAAAACCATTAATTTTCCAAATGGAAAATTAATGGTTATAGGTGTCCCAGTACTTAAGCACTTTAGGGTAATTACACCAAATGTTCAGATGTCTGCGTCTACCAGATACACTAAACTCTTACGCTTAATTATTTCTGCAATGTACTAACCTTACTTAATTCTATTTTCAGCTCTGACATGTGCACAATTCCACCCTGATGGTCTTATTTTTGGCACCGGTACTGAAGATTCTATGATAAAAGTATGGGATTTGAAAGAAAGGATCAATGTGGCTAACTTCCCCGGACATCAAGGACCTATCACAAGTATTGCATTCTCAGAAAATGGTAAGAACCAGAGCTCATGATAGTTGATGTATTTAATGAAAATTCTGAGATCACAAGTTGATTCTCCATAAAAATTAAGCTCGTTGAGGAAGTTCAATATGTGACCACCCAGTAATTTAGAGAACTAAGAAAATTGGCATTGCATTGTTTTAGACAGTTCTAGAGAATTTTTAGAAATACCTTTACTTTAAAACAAGTTATGAAACCAATGTCACTTATTACCTATTCATCAAATTTTTAGCTCACCAGAGCCGAAGGCTCCGGGGGAGCTTATAGGATAGGCAGTTGTCCGTCGTCGTCGTCGTCGTCGTCGTCTGTCGTCTGTCCGTCAACACTTTTAAACAACATCTCCTCTGAAGCCACTAGGCCGATTGGGTCCAAATTTCATCTGTAGCATTCTTGGGCTGGGGGATTGAAAGTTTGTGTTTTTTATGAAAATCTGCCTGTTGCTTTGGTTGCTATGGCAACTTAGAGTTCCCATAGACTTATAATGGGAAAAATTGAAAAATAACAGTTTCTGCCAGGCCATTGCAGATATGTAGACAAAACTTTTATAGAAATATTCCTTGAGAAGTCTTCTATCAGCTGTATGTTTTTTGGCCCAGTGCCCCTTTTATTGGTTGCCATGGAAACCAAAATGGAAAAAAAAATGGAAAAAATACTTAAAAATTATCTCCTCTGTAACCACTGGGCCGATAAGGCCCAGATTTCATCTGTAGTATCCTTAGGCTGGGGGATTGAAAGTTTGTGTTTTTTATGAAAATCTGCCTTTTAGTTTGGTTGCTACGGCAACTTAGAGTTCCCATAGACTTATAATGGGGAAAATTGAATAATGGCATTTACTGCCTAGCCATTGCAGATATGTTGACAAAACTTTTATAGAAATGTTCCATAAGAAGTCTTCTATTAGCTTTATTGTTTTTGGACCCACTGCTCCTTTTACTGGTTGTCATGGAAATCAAAATGCAAAAATAAAGGAAAAAAAAACACTTGCAAAATTATCTCCTCAGATGCCACTGGGCCAAGAAGGCCCAGATTTCATCTTTAGTATCCTTATACTGGGGGCTGAAAGTTTGTGTTTTTGATGAAAATCAGCTCTTTCGTTTGGTTGCTATGGCAACTTAGAGTTGCATTGACTTATAATGGGGAAAATTGAAAAATGGCATTTACTGCAATCAAAATATGGAAAATAGTTATATATTTTGTTATCAACTCAACAGACTGTCAGACTGAGACTTTATAGTTGTATATTTTGTATTAGCCTGTACAAATGTGACAGTAATTTTGATAGCAATTTTGAGCTAGAGATCTGGTGAGCTTTGTGGCCCGTGGGCCTCTTGTTTATGAATCACAATTGGTCTGTTTTCAAAGGTTAATTGTTGCAATCTGCTTAAATCACAAGACATGACCTTAGTAGATGATGACTTTGATAAAAGGGTAGATACTGTCAGATCCTGTATAATATTATTGTTGTATGGATATTTTGTAATTTAAAAGTTGAATAAAATGTTTTCTGCCAAACGATCATATGTTGGCTTAATCATTATAATGTCTGAACTTATTCTGTGTGTGACTAAAGGAGCTACCTGTGTTTTTGCACTGATGCTGGTGACCGGTCCTATCCCATACTTCATCTGTGTTGTAGACAACATTTCAGTCTTATACTGGTACATAAAGCCTCTTATAGTGCTACTCACTGTAATACTGTTATTGGTTATAACAGTATTTTGTGATGGCTCCCAACGAAATTAAACTACAAAGGAACATAAGGCAAATGAGCATATAATGCTCATTTGCAGTATGTTTCTTTGTAGCTTAGTCTCAGAAAACACTAATTCACTAATAGGATGGTAAAAAGTCTGTAGATCAAGTTCATTTTCCTGTCATTTATTTGAATACTCTTACAGGTTACTACCTGGCTACATCGGCTGAAGACTCTGTGGTTAAACTTTGGGATTTACGGAAATTGAAGAATTTCAAATCTTTGCAGCTTGATGACAAATACGAGGTACTGATGATAGTAATAGTTACTGTAGAATTAGACACATTTAATGCGTCATACCCTGCAGATTTCTGTATTAAAAGGGTAATTTTCCATCACTTTGACAAAATGGAATTTTTTGAAAACCACATTTGATAGGCACATTTCAAGACAGCTGTATTTTCAGTTTCATGTTGTTTGTATTAATGGTGAAAATTCAAGATTACCTGGTTCTCTAGAATTGTTTATCTTTCCATGTTATCTTACATCAGTCTGATACTAGGTCATGCAAAACATTTATGTTGCACTTCATATTGAATCAGCTTAAATAGCAAATATAAACAGATCAGATCAGTACAAGTCTTGATATTACCCATAAGAGTCTGTTTAAGAGGAATTGTTTGTACAACCAATGCCAGTCTGATCATCAGGTCAGCATTTAGCATATGAAGAATATGCCGTTGAAATGAATTGGCATGAACCATATTATGAATGGTGTGGATCAATTGTGTGTACATTAGAATAAATAGGGTGAATTGATGACATTGTACAAAACAGAAACACGCCGGGCCGCGTAGGGCAGGGGGTAGGGTGCCTGACTTATAAGCCAGAGGTCTGGGTTGGATACTCAATCAGGCCACATACTTTTGTTAGCCCTTCTGCTGATTCAATAAGGGCAGTTGTCAGTTACTGGTGAAAGTATGTGCACTTAGTACTGGTTAACCGCTTAGGAGGTCTAAGCCTGCCCAGGAATAGTGTGGTTAGGTTAATTGACCGTCCTGACATGACCATAGCTGTTTACAGTGGACGTTAAACAATAACACAACAACAAAACAGATACAGCTGAGAAAGTACATAAATTATAATTCTTATCTTCAGCTACTTATACAGAAATGTTCATAGTTTTGCTTTGCTAGTTTGTCCTAATGTATAAAACATTTACAGGTTCGAGCCCTCAGTTTTGATCAGAGTGGTACATACCTTGCTGTTGCTGGCTCTGATGTTAGGTAAGTTGATTCTGACGATAGTTTAAAATGAAAAAAACAAAATCAAGTAAGTTCTGGAAGTCTTTTAAAGTAGACTTAGCCATGAAGCAAGAGGGCTAAATAAGAAGAAAATTATGCAGTCTAGTCAGAGCATATATAGTACATTGAAACAATACATGTACCTTTCACATTTTAAAATACATGAGTGCACCTTTATGTTTTTCTGCCAGTTTTGTCACCCCTGTGACTAACAGAAGCGAGACATAGGTATTACTTTTACGGTCTGGTCATTTTCTTTGTCATTGGCCGCATAAACTTTGTATAAAAAGCTTTCTGGTGTAGCTCTGTTTTGTGACAGCACGCAGGCAGGTGAGACACAGCATTGCATGGAATTCTCATTATGAAGTGAAACCTTGAACTTTTGTGGCTTCTTGTTTGCTTCCCTCAAGGACAAAGCTCTTCCAAAAATGAGGTCTGGTCTTAAAGGAATGACTTTGCTCCTAGAGGAGCAATTCTTTCCTTTAAGAAATATCCCTTTTGAAAAGAGACAAAATGAAAAAAGCAGAGTTGTTTCTCCTGAAAGTGCACTCATTTACCTTAAAAACTGAACAGTTCCTGCTCTGGTTACCTCATAAGTTTGCCCTGCACAGACTGCTAGTGCATAGACTAGTCTGGGCTTGCCTCTTTCAAATGCCTTGACAAATTCCAGACAGTGATCTTTCCCTGACTTCAGCTGAAAATCCATTCTTTATTTGCAGCTCTAAATGTTTTCATAAGCTCTCAAATTTAATGAAGGACCTGACTGCCAGTATATATGCAACAACATGTAAATGGCTGAGAAAACAAGCTGAGTGCAGATGGAAAGCAACTAAAATAATAGTGGTCTTTTAAGTGACTTGCTGCTTTCCTGCAAGAATTGTGATGAGGCCCATAAAATTAAAGTTGTAAGGATTTTCATGGAACAGAGAAGAACAGTTTCCACAGGGAAAGACTTGTGTCTGGATTCTGTTATGCCTTGTTTTACTGTATCGTTTGAGGATTGCCATACTTTTTAAATTGGTTTGTACATTCAAGTTGCTATAATTTTTACGGTATCATACAGTTTAGCTTATTTATGGTTTGTATTTAATTGTGGTTTTCTACGGTTTCAGGGTCTACCTATGTAAACAGTGGCAGGAGCTAGGTGTATTTAATGACCACACGGCCATGGCAACTGGTGTCAGGTTCGGCCATAACAGTCAGTTTATAGCCTCGGGTAGCATGGACAGATCGGTGAAATTCTTTGGCCTCCAGTGATTTGTACAAAGTTGAGTCATGAGGCAGTCATGATAAAACAGTTTTAGTATATTAACCATGTTAAAACTTTTCTGTAAATCCCAATATTTGCAGAAACTAAAGTTGTTATGTATGCTGAATAGATGCAGGCTGTGTTTCAACAATTTTATCAAAGGGAGATTATTGAAGGGAGAAAAATTTTACAGTTAAGTTTTGACTTGCCTGTAAGAAGAGCTCCCTTAAAAAGGGTCTTTCCTTGAAAGAATTTTGCTTCTAGAGGAGCAAATTCTTTCCTTTAAGTGTTGACCTCTATTAAGAAGAGGCAAAAAATGAAAATGGCACAGATGCTTCTCCTGAAAGTAAATCCATTTACATTAATAGACATGCAGATTAGAGGAAATGGTGTTTTTGTCTTCTTTGAATGTAGAGGTAACTATTTAGTGGACTTGTTGTGATAATAGATTGGAAGTGTTTGCGTGAGGGGCAGTCTGAAATAATTTTGTCATCACATATAGTACTTCATGGTTTTTATGATGGAAATGTGGAAAAAAGGTAAACGGTTTATAGCAGGCTTGGATATGCATGTGTTGCATTGTTATTTACTAAAATGCACATCCAAAAAATGAGTTATGCGAATTTTGTGTGGCCTGATTAGCCTGCACACAGGACATGAACAGTAGGCATTGTGAAACCTGTTGGTTCAGATTTATTGTTTGCATGAGCTACACTAACTGTGACCGTACTGAGTGACTGTGTTTTAAGACTGATTTTGGTACGAGTGGGCATAGTTCTGTTTTCTCATGCTGTATCTTAAGGTGAATGGGTACATATTCAAGGGAAGCAACTCTGCCATTCCAATTATATTTGCCTCCCTTCTTAAAGGAGGTCATCTCTGAAAGGGTAGAATTTATAGCAAATTCTTTCCTTCTCTAGTACTGGACTGGCTTTTGTCATCCAGGGAAGCAAAACAGAATTCTTAAAAGTTATGTTTCCCTATGTAAAGAGGACAGGAAGACGTGGAAGTGTAACCCATACATTTTAGATAGCAGTAAATACAAGATGTCAAAATTTGTAATTGTAAAAAAGTGTATATAGCTTGTACTTGTGCTGAAGATTATTTTTAGTCTTATTTTGTGTACATCTTTCCAAATAGACAGCTCCAAATTAAAGATGTATCATTCTGAATATTTTGACTAAAAATATTAGCTGTAAATATACTAGGTAAACTGCAAAAACAATCCTGCTGATATTCTCTGTTTTTACATTAATTCTTGGCATGTGTCTCTGGTGTATATGTTGAATTTGCATTCATTGATTCACAGTCTGTATGTATGTAATACAAATCACATTTTTCATATCTTCACCACTTTGGTGTACATTTACCTACCAAGAACTAGAACTTAGTAGTTGTTGTGACAGTAGATTCAGAGTTCCAGATAAGAGAGGGTATTGAAGATAATTCAAAGATAATTTTTCTTATTTTTCATCAAAAACATATGTGACCCCTCGGTGAGACGGTTTTAATAAGGGGTCACAAAATGTTTCCAGCAAAAGTATGAAAAATTCTCTTTAAGTTATCCCTGTTACCCCTTCTTATCTGGAAATTTGAGATTTCTAGGACAAGACTTAGAATGGCGTGTGTGGGGGAGGTGGGGGCTGGGGGGGAAGAGATGGAGAGGGTGATGTTTGAGGATTAATCTGTGAGGAAATTTCAGTTTAGTCTTCAGAAAACATACCCATTGTGGCTTTTCTATGAAAGTAGGTCATCAAGTCCGTATTTAATGAGGAATTACAGATGTATTTTATAGAAAACAACTACAGTGTGCATCCACAACCGGAAGGTCCAGAGCAATTTGTAGAATGAGAAGCTGATTGATTAATTTGCTTTTTATATCTACAAGGTATCTTTTCCTCTGGGTAAACTGTATAATTCTTGTTTCTAGGCCAATATGCATTTCATTATGCTTCTTTTTCTTTCACAAGTGGTATTTTCCTCTGTTGCAAATACCTATTAGCATTTTAACTGGGACACTAAATATATGTACTAACATTTGAGCAAATTGATTTACTATTCAGATGTGTGTCATTAAATTGTTGGTGGAATTGCAAACAGTTCAAACTCTGATCAGACTGCTGTCTTTTCAGAAGGAATCTAAACTGTGTCTACACTGTCCGCATAGGCACTTCTGTCCTTTTACATTACTATAACTCGCATTCATCACTTGTCATACCTTATGTATCATAGATACATGTAAAACTTGGAATAAAAGAGAAACTTTAATTGTTGTCTGTTATATTTTTCCTCCTGTCATGTTTTTGAAGTTGTATTTAAAAGTTCCAAAAGTGGTAGTTATACATCTGGGCCCAGTTAGCCTAACGAGCTCGTTAAGAGGTCAACTCGTTAAGTGTTTTATGACTTCATAACCAAACACACTGATATTTTTTGTTGAAAAAATGTGAGAAGCTTTTCATTTTTTTTCAACAAAAAATATTGGTGTATTTGAAATATTAAAGTTCAAAATGTTAAAGAAACCTTAACTAACAACGTAGCCTGGCATTCGGCCCATGTATTTTGGTCCTGGCTTTGTGTATGTCAAGGTACATAACCGATACATTACTTTCACCAAGATGTTTTATTACTTGCCCATTCCTGAAATACATGGGCCTGGGGAAGTATCTTCTTGGGACCCAATATAAAGGTTCCCTCAGGAAGGTCAGCAAAGTTCAATTTCCCCTCTTTTACTAGGGACCAGTTATAAGACCTCTGGCTGAAGTTCACAGACAGGTCATATTTATGTAATAGTTTAGGAACAGGAGCTATTGCTTATCAGATAGTTTTGAAGCTGGTAATATAATGTGTATAGATGTCCCAGAAATATCCGTAAAAAATAAATCCCGTAAACATTTTAAAAACTTGGCCTTTAAGCATTTAACATAATTATTTTCATCAAGGTTTATACATATTAAGGCATCAGTCTTATCAGGGTCTACATCCTAAAGCAGCAGTCTTATCAGGGTCTACAACCTTTAGGAGCAGTCTTATCAAAGTCGTCATCCTAAAGGAGCAGACTTATTAGGGTCTACATCTTAAATCAGCAGTCTTGTCAAGGTCTTCATCCTAAAGCAGTCTAATAAGAAGTCAGTATCTTAGCAGTCTCGTTAGGGTAAGTCAGTATCCTAGCAGTCTCGTTAGGGCCTACAAATTAAAGGAGCATCAGGGTTTACATCCTTAAAAGAGCAATCTTATCAGTATCTTCATCCGAAAGAGAAAGTCTTATCAGGGTCTAATCCTAAAGCAGCATTCTCATCAGGGTCTACAACCTGAGAGAGCAGTCTTATCGGGGTCATCATCCTAAAGGAGCAGTCTTATCTGGGTATACATCCTAAAGGAGCAGTCTAATAAGGGTCTGCATTCTAAAGGAGCATCAGGGTCTACATCCTTTAAGAACAGCCTTATCAGGTTCTTCATCCTAAGTGAAAAGTCTTATCAGGGTCTACATCCTTAAGAAGCAGTCATATCAGTGTCTCCAGCCTAAAGAAGCAGTCTTATCAGGTCAGGGTCTACATCCTCAAGGAGCAGTCTTATCAGGCCAGGTTCTAAATCCTTAAGGGACAGTCTTATCAAGTCAGGGTCTACATCCTTTAGGAGCAGTCTTATCAGGTCTGAGTCTACATCCTTTAGGAGTAGTCTTATCAGGTCTCCAGCCTAAAGGAGCTGTTTCATCAGGGTCTACATTCTTAAGGAGCAGTGTTATAAGGGTCTACATCCTTAAGGGGCAGTCTTATTGGGTCAGGGTCTACGTCTTTAAAGAGCAATCTTATCAGGTCAGGTTCTAAATCCTTAAGGAGCTGTCTTATCAAGTCAGGGTCTTTATCCTTAAGGTGCAGTCTTATCAGGGCAGGGTCTACATCCTTAAGGAGCTGTCTTATCAGAGACTCCAGCCTCAAGGAGCAGTCTTATCAGATCAGGGTCTACACCCTAAAGGAGCAGTCTTATCTGGGTTTACATCCTTAAGGAGCAGTCATATAAGGTATACTGCCTAAAGGAGCTGTCTAATTCTATGTTCTAATGGCGCTCTCTGGTTGGAGTCTTCATCCTAAAGGAGCAGTCCTATCTGGGTCTTCTGCTTTAAGAAGTTGTTTATTTAGGTGTGCATCTTTAAGAAGTTGTCATATCCGAGCCTACATCCTTAAGAAGAAGTCTTATCAGGTCAGGGTCTATATCCTTAAGGTGCAGTCTTATCAGGGCAGGGTCTACATCCTTAGGGAGCTGTCTTATCAGAGACTCCAGCCTCAAGGAGCAGTCTCATCAGATCAGGGTCTACACCCTAAAGGAGCATCTTATCAGGGTATACATCCTTAAGGAGCAGTCTTATTAGGTATACTGCCTACAGGAGCTGTTTAATTCTATGTTCTAATGGAGCTCTCTGGTCGGAGTCTTCATCCTAAAGGAGCAGTCCTATCTGGGTCTTCTGCTTTAAAACGTAATTTATTTAGGTGTGCATCTTTAAGAAGTTATCATATCCGAGCCTCACTGATTCTCAAGAAAGTGTAACCAATGGTGTCATGGCTTTAAACACATGTATAATTTTGTTTAGGGTTGTAAATCAAATCAAATAAGTGCATGCTCAGAAGATTCTGCATCTACCTGAAACATTTAAGTTATAATATTGATTCAAATACATGGAAAGACTCACATGCTCATACCCGATACTGAAGGACCCCC
The DNA here is from genome assembly GCA_963989385.1 of Ctena decussata. Classification (NCBI taxonomy): domain Eukaryota; kingdom Metazoa; phylum Mollusca; class Bivalvia; order Lucinida; family Lucinidae; genus Ctena; species Ctena decussata. Next base: position 73,840,002 of record OZ022511.1, on the reverse strand, counting down.
CTATTTTTTGCATGTCATAATTAAAGATATCAATATTTACTTTCAATTCTTTTGTAGACTTTCGACGTGAAACAAACAGATTTGACTTGAAAAGGTTGCCATTATCGAGTAATTTTGAATAGTGATTAATGGGTATACATAGGAACAGAATGCATTTTTTAACTCATGGTCGTTTGTTGTCACTGAGTTTTGTGTATTCTACGAGTCCAAGCATTAACAATGCATTCCAAAGTTTCGGATGAGGCTAACAAGGTTTGTTTTGCACCAAGTAGGTTATAATCAGTCACCCTGACAGGTCATAAGTATTTTTTCCTATCCAATTTAAATTTTGTTCTGACGCGTCCTTAGTATTCCGAAAAAAACGTAAATTTTCACGTGTATTTTACGAGTCAAGCCAAAGTCACCCAGTATATAAACAAGAAAGAAACCTATTGCCTGCCTCGAAAAGGAGACAACCCCCACTGGTCATTGAACAACTATTGTAACTCTTATCGAATATGCTTCGTGGAAAATAAGTTTCACGTTTCATAAAGCTATTTTACGGGACGTATTATACGGGACAATAATTTTGAGTAATACAAGAAGGGAACCAGCAAGAAGCTGATACACATTTACAAAGAGCACATTGTCTTATTCATTTAAAATTGTACTTGCGAGCGGCCATTTGGAAGCTACAAAAGACTGAAAACACCGGATAAAATTTCAGTTTTTGAAGTTTTCATATTATGATTTCAGGATTCAACAAAATACTCATTTAGTATTTATCCATTTTTAAACTGAATTTGATATGTGCATATATGCTCAAAATATTTTCTACTGATTGTAATGTGCAATTAAGATGAAACACTGGTGCACTGTGGTGTATTTTTAGGCAATAAATCGACGTTCGAGTAGTCCCGTAAAATACAGAAATGTGTCCCGTAAAATACATTTACATTTAATAGCCTTTCTATGAAGAAAAACCGTGCCTACATACATGAGGATTAAAACTTGTATTGTAAATTAATCATAGTATGCTTGCCTTTATTTTCTGCTCAAGACTGTGTAATGTGCTCTCTCTGTTTGTAATTTTAATTAGTTTTCTTGAAAATTTGCTCAAATTTCAGGTCCGCAAAAATAAATATGCCTAAATCGCAATTTATATGGTGCTCGAAATCATGTTTGAGAACAGTTCAGTTGTCTATAAGTGTTATTAAAGTGTTATTGTCATCACAAATTGGATATATTCTTAGTGGCAAGACTGAAGAAATCGTGCGATAAAATACAATATCAATGTCCCGTAAAATACAAATTTATAACAAGTTTCACTGGCTTAATATGATGATTTTATTGTGTTTTTTGTTATATAAGAACGTAATATACAAAAATCAATGATATTTTACTGTTAGACACATTTATCTTGAAATATTCTTCTAGGAAAGTCTTCATATTAAAACTGCTGAGTTTTCAAGTTTTTCCGTATTAGTAAGTAAGTAAGTAAAGACTTTATTTTGTGAGGGTAACAACATTTAGCATATACAATAATACATGTAATAGCTAATCTTCCATGAGGCCCTCAGTATATACATATATACATTTACAATCACAGAAGTTAAAAAGCATACAATTAATTGAATAAACAAGCAAATAAACAAACAAAAAATTAGTCTGATAAGTTGATATCATGTAAGTATACTTTGAGATCTGAAGGTAAAAGATATACAACTGTAATTTTCAAGAACTGATATGAAGAACTTTAAATGCAAAGCAGTACCGCTGATATAGAAAAGCAAACAGGCTGGCAAATTGTAACACAAACACTTCTCTGTGATTGAACATAGCACTTGTTCATGTACCGATACCGCATTTAGTCCTTTTAAGTTAAAACACGTATCTAAACACAAAACAGTCACTAGCACATTTGAGACCGTGTATTTTACGGGACAGTACAGACGACAAGAATAGCAAAGTAACTGTTCTTCCTGCTCTATTAAACATATACGTTTTATATAGACAGGTTAAAGTTTAAAAGTTTGAAACAGGAGTTTTCCTTGAGGTTTTCAAGTCTATAAGTTTATGTGTTTTGCAGGAAAAGTTTTCTTTCATGTTAGTTTAGTACAATGAGATCGTATTGATTCATTTTGGCAGAAGAAGAGCATTTTGTTTCTTTAGAAATAGTAGAGTGAAGATTTCTATAGCTTATCTTCGTCTTAAACAAAATCAATTGCCTCTACGGTGGAGCATACCATTATAACACTAGCAGTTGCTTCAAATCTATTGGTATATACGACTCGTAGAATACTAAAGAGAAGTGTTAGTCCCTTCACGTCGTCTCTCGTTATCTGAATTCACATGATATTTACTGTGCAATACTTTAGAACTAGCTTCGTGAGATACCAAAGTTGAGAAATGACAGTGAGTGATCTCTTTATGACGTGTTTAATTTTTCGATATGTTAACCACCCAAAAATCACACTTTCTTGAGAATCAGTGGCCTACATCTTTAAGGAGCAGTATTATCAGGGGCTACATTCTAAAGGAGCAGTCTTATCAGGGTCTACGTCCTAAAGGAGCAGTCGTATCAGAATCCACCTTGTTTTCCAATGCAGAAATGCACGGGCAGAACTGCAAAAATGTAAATCCTGATAAAACTGCTTCAGGAGCAGTCAGCAGTGTGATCTGGGTTGGCACTGTTTTTGTAAAGAATCAGAACCTCAGTTGTTCAGACCTTTGTGTGTAACTTTTATTTCAGAGATAAATCTCAGAATTGGACAAAAATTCTGTAACTGACCACCAGCAGACAAACATTGAATGGGGTCAACAGCAGAGATATAAATCTGATTTTCCACATGCCATTAGCATGGTTTCAAGGAGTTATAAATAAACACTTTCAGCTGTGCATACCGTTAGGCAATTTTATGCTTTGAGCAAGTTCCCCAGTCCATTAAATCCAACAGCTTTCGAAATGTAGTGATAGAGTATGATATGTTTATTAATTTTCATGTATTCATTTATGATCTTGTTTTATTTAATGGACTGACACCAGTCTACTAACAACGTTGTTAGTTTTGAACAACTGGGCCCTGAGCTACAGATAAGAGGGGGTAATGAGGATAATTCAAAGATAAAAATATAAACAAAAACATTGTTACCCCTCATTAGAACTATTTTGGCAAGACTGTGCTAATGAGGGCCACAACATATGTTTATATGGAGAACTATGAAAACTTACCCATACATTATCCATTACCCCTGCTTATCTGGAGCACTGATACATTGTGAGATGTGTGCAAGAAAGGGAACTATATTTCGCTGAAACTCACCTGAAAAGACGTGTATGGACTATCACTCGTTAACAAGATGGAACAAGCCAAGAACAAGAGATACTGTTTCAAAAACTTTATTTGTAAAGACTAACGTAAACTGAACAGCTGTGTCAGCCTGTGACATATATCTGATAAACGACAACAAACATACTACATTTATAAAATAAATACAAGCAATTTGAGGAATGAAAGAGCTTTTGTCCTGTTTCTCAATAAGAACAGTCTTGTGAGATGTTCATAGTAAGGCAATGCATTTGTTCCCCCAGATTTGGTGAGAAACAAGAAAAGGTATAAGTATGTACCTGTGAAATTTTGATTTAGCTATTTGTGTTATGTTGTGTTATTGTTAAACGTCTATGATAAACAGCTATGGTCATGTCGGGACGGTCAGTTAACTTAACCACACTATTCCTGGGCAGGCTTAGACCTATGCTGTTAACCAGTACTATGTGCACTTACTTTCGCCAGTAACTGACAACTGCCCTTCTTGAATCAGTGGTAGGGGAAATGAAAGTAAGTGGCCGGACAGGGTATCGAACCCAGGACCTCTGGCTTATAAGTCAGGCGCCCTACCGACTGCGCTACGTGGCCCGGCTGATTTAGCTAGTAGTCTGGCCAATTATACTCAAAGCCGAGTGAAGAAAGTACCGTATTTACTTTAAATGTTCTGACAAATGCTTTGCTTGACAGTTTGGAGGAGGAGGAGGGGTGGGTGGGAGGAGTTAATCTGAATCTTGAATAATGTATGTTTGATTAAAGTTACCTGAACAAAGTACTAAGATATACCTGTATCAAATTCAAGCGTAACAGTAAACTGCACAATTAAAACCATATCACAGTATAACAGAATATCAGTTTATTGTTACACCCTTAATATTTAAGAAAGACTGAGTCTGCTAAGAATGTCAAAAAAACGTAAAATGATGAAAACGTGTACTACATTTATGAATACTGATGGAATTACTAAGCTGGAGACAAAATATATCATTAGCACAATCATTTCCCATAATAAAATGTTCCACCTGTGTGTGTTCTGTCAAAGAAATGTTCAATATAAAAACTCAATGCCGCAATAATCGTGGAGAACCTACTTCACAGCATGTGATTTTAATAAATGTGTCCACAGGATATTTACAGAAATCAGGTGCGATTCAGGATATTGTTTGATATTACTGATTATACTGGTCAGAATTGCATGAAATCTGAAGCAGAGACCTCCCAAAAAGTATTGAAATATGCCCATCTAATTAAATTTCCTGACACAACCTATTTAAAAAGTTATTGGCAAGCAACTAGAGAAAAATGTGGGTGCTTGTCAGTAATAGATTTTTGTCAGAAAATTTAATTAGATAGGCATATTTCAATAATTTTTCTGTGTATCTACTTCAAATTTCATGCAAATCTGACCAGTATTAACGGAAATATCAAACAAAGTCTTACCTGAATCACTCACAATTTCTACAAATATCCTGTGGGCTCATTCATTATAATCATGTGCGTGACGTAGGTTCTATGCATTGAATAATGGATTAAGTTCTGACTGAAAATCTTCTGGAAGTATAGCACACATCGAAGAAGTTTTCATAACAGATTTCATAGCAACTTTGTACTTATGGTATACTGAGCCCAACCGCTAAAAGCTAATGATGTTGTTAGTTAGCACTTAACAAGACCTTAAATTTTCAAATGTATGCAAAACACTGACATTTTTTGGTCAAAATAAATGTAAATTTCTGGAAAAAATTTTTTTACCGCACTTGATTTTGTGAATACTATAAAACTTAATGAATCTTTGATTGAACATTTTGTAAGCTAAAGATGCTTTGATCAACTGGGCCAAGGTTGCAAGCAACTTCTTGTATCATGGATTTGTTAAGCTACCTTCTCGGGCAAATATTGAAATACAACCCCAATATGTTCGCTTATCAAAAGCCAGAGCTCCAGATAAAGAGAATTTTGAGAATAATTCTAAGATATTTTTTTGTGGTTTTGCAACAAAAACCTATTTTGTGACCCCTCATTTGGACTGTCTCAGCCAGACAATTCCAATGAGAGGTCACAACATGTTTTAGTGGCATTTTTTGATTGTTGATTTGATGCTTAACGTCCACGGTAAACAACTAAGGTCAAGTCGGGACGGTCAGTTAACCTAACCACACTATTCCTGGGCAGGCTTAGACCTCCTAAGCGGTTAACCAGTACTAAGTGCACATACTTTCGCCAGTAACTGACAACTGCCCTTCTTGAATCAGCGGAAGGAGAAACGAAAGTATGTGGCCAGACCGGGATTCGAACCCAGGACCTCTGACTTACGAGTCAGGTGCCCTACCGATTGCGCTAACCAGGCCCGGCTGTTTTAGTGGCAAAATGTGAAAAATTATCCCTGTCACACCTTCGTAACTGGAGCACTGACAGCAGGTGCTACCGTAATGACCCTAAATATTTGGAGAGACAGGTCTGAGCAAACACTGTGGATCCAGATCAAACGGCTCCTGCAGGAGCAGTTTGATCAGGGTCTACAACAATTGCCATTCACTAAGCATCATTTGGATGCATTAATATGTGTAAAATCCACTTTCTAAGAATTTTCGAACAAATGTCTGACTTTCGGGTGTCCAAAATTTTAGGGTCATTACGGTATGCTGATAACCATGGCATTGTCACCACTATCAAACTGCTGACAAAAAAACATAAACAATGTTACATTAAACATCACATAAGTTTAAAACTCTTTGGTAAAATTTACATACAAAAATGGAGAGCTAAAATTTTTGGCAATATCGGTATCTTAAAATCTGTTCTGGACACATACTTGTTCATGCTAAAGTATAAACTTGTAACAAACAGAATGTAAAATTGCACAAACTGTTGCCTTTCAAATCCACAACATTATAGAATCTGTTGTATCCCTGTGAAAATTCTAAAAATTGGAACACCTTAAATGATTCCCACCATTGTACTAAAATGAAACAATTTGTTCTGAAATGCAGTAATCACTCCAGGTTAACTAATACAAATGTATATACAAGCCCTATCAGGAAACGAAAAAGAGCTGTTCCGAAACGTAAAAAGTCAGTTACCAAACGACCTGATGGCCAGGTCTTTTGGTAACTTAGACTCTTTTTCGTTTCATAACAGTTAATGATTTTCTTTCATAACATCCTTGAAAACATAGGAGCAGACTGTGTGCAGTATGATATGGATCTGCACTGTTGAGACCTATTTGTTCCAAAACTTAGAATTTTTATGGTATATCAGCTGCGTCATGCTAAAAAGTGCCTAACATGAGCCGTGACACGACAAAACAAAGAAAGTGGCATGTGCGCCAAGTGAGACTCAGATCAACCTGAGCATCTGCCCAGTCTGATCAGAGTCTTCACTGCACTCAGGGTCTGAGCTACCTCCATGCCAATACTGAAGACATCTGACTGGGTGCACCTGCCACTTTGTTAGTTTTGTCACAACACGGCTCATATGTGTCAACAAATTTTAAAAGACTTAAACCAGTCTGTGAATCTTTACAGTCTAGCTTACAGCCTCTGTTTTCTCTCTGTGGATTTGCCAACCCATGAGTCCTCACATGGTATATGCACACACTAAGCCATTGAGCCTACTGGTCTGAGCCTTTGCTGGTAACATACATGTTAAGCATCATTATAGTGCGTTTGCGGCTCATATACACAGAAACCTTTTGTCACGGCATGGATCAACCAATTCAGTAACAATACAACACAGAAAGAGACAAAAGAATAAAAGAAAAAAAACAACATGAGAACAATATAAAGAACAATATACAACTCGATGTTAAAATACAAAACTAATAAATACAATATTAAATTAAAATGTAATACATTCAAATCACAAAATTTATCATCAATATTTGAGATCTATAAGTATTTTGCGAGTCCAGGAAAACATGTAATGGCATTCACAGAGCTATTTGAGCCCTGACACGACAAAACCAACAAAGTGGTTGTGTGCCCAGCGCAGACTCAGATCAGCCTGGGCATCTGCCTGATGAGACTTGGCTAGGTGCTTAAAAGGTAGCCAAGGGTCTGGTAGCAAGTGCTGGCTGTAACAACAGGTAGTCTTTATGGTGGAAATACTGGCGTCATTCTTAAGCACAGCCATATCCCAACACATACCAAAATGTTTGTAAGCAAACTTCACCTTATACACAGACATGAACCATTCCTGTGCCATCTTTGAACTTGGACAAGCCATTCTGTACTACCATGTGAAGTTTCATGAAATATTGACAGTGAAGACCCAAATCAGACTGCTCCTAATGAACAGTTTACACAGTTCAGGCACTTTTATCCAACTATTCATGTTAGATACTGTAAGTTGTAGAAAAATCTAGAAAGCTGTTGGACCATTCAAACAAACAAGTTGATCTCATGAAATCTGAAAAACTCTGCCATAATGACAGACCCATCTCTTAGTAACATATTCTATTCCGTAGCTCTTCTGGTAAAGCAAGATATTTTGGTGGAAAAGTCTATCACTGGAACTTAAAGCTCAGCACCTCTATTGATCTTACATGAATATTCTAGCTGACATCTAGATATTCTATTAACCTGTCATGAAAATCTGAAATCCTGTTGGTCCTATACCCTAGTGGCTACTTCTGGTCGAAGTGCTAGATAGTCTTTTAATTTGGAGGGAAAGTCTGTCATTACACCAGCAACACCGAGCTTGAAGGCCCTGTCCCATTCTTGTTCATCATTCAACACCCACAGGTAGGTCTGTGGAAACAAAAGAAAATGTATGTGAAGAACAGAAAGGTGTGAGAAAACAGTGCAGACCCAAATCAGACTGCTCCTAAAGGAGGTGTATGAACAGGCCATTTTATTTTTAATTGTTGTACCTGCGCTAGCAAGGTGAGATATACGCGTCTGAATTTCCATCAGTCCATTGGTCCATCCATTCACAATTGACATCGACCCTTGCTTTTAAGTCCATTCAAATGAAACCATTGCTCCCATGAGCCTCAAATTTTACATTCAGCATGATCAGACTGCAAGGCTTCAAAATGGTAAAATTCAGCCTGGTATAAAATCCAAGATGGGCTGCCATTACTAACAAGACCTGTCCACATACAGGATAGCTCACCTGACAGCGCCTTGCCCATCACATAAAAAATCTTTGCAGTAAAACTGTAAAGTGTGATGCCCATGCCAATGTCAGGGTGACAACAATAGCTGTCTGTACTTTTGTGCAGGCAAGCTAAAAATAACAACAAGACCTGTCACAGGGCCAGGATAGCTCGCCTGACAGCGCCTTGCCCATCACATAAAAAACTTTAATGTTAAACTTTAACATTTTGGTAACACCCCCGCCCTCAACGCCACCGCTGATGCCGACGCCGGGGGTAGTGCAACAGCTCTTCCTGAACTTCGTTCAGGCGAGCTAAAAACAATAAAGTCACCTTTTTTCTCCAGCCACTCACTATATTTGGCTGACATTTTGCATGAAGCATAAGTAGGACCTTGGTTTTCAAAATTATTAAAATGAAAAAAAAAATCCAGCGGAATTAGGTCACAGTGACATACTTCCTGTGTAGAGTCCAGTTTAGCTGGAATGTCAGTATCTCAAGAAACCCTGAACAGTTTTTGGTCAAATTTAATCAGGATGATCAGTAGATGGAGTACTTTCAACTTTTTGCGAATGGACTATACAAGATGGCTGATGGCAGCCATTACTAAAAATAGCAATAATATGATGATGAGAATATCTCAAGACTCCCTGAATGAATAAAGCTATTTCATATTTTGCAAACTGATCATCCAAGGTGGCTGCCATTCACCATACTAAAAACAGCAAAAAGTATGAAACAGACAATATCTCATGAACTACAGAATTGAGTTTGACCAAATACGAGTCAAAATGATGCTTTCATTGAGTTCCTAATGTGAAGGAGCTATCGAAGTGCAGCAAAGCGGTCTGCAAAATACTTGTCTACATTTTTTGCATGTATTACTGCATCGTCAACACAAATTGCTTTATTTTTAGGACAAATTACACAAAAATATTTTAGGTGTCCCAATTTTTAGATTTTGACGATATATATAAATTTTTCAATTTTTAATTCATTTCTGACGATTAAGCTCAAACATGAGGAAACGAACATTGTAATGTATTTACTTGCCTGTAATATGGGGGCACTTTCTCCTTCCGAAATGACCACAAATATGTAAATGAACTATGTTAATGCATTTATTCTGCTATAGACCCCATCCCCATGCAATAACTCAAAAAAATTTGGATCCATCTTGATAGACAAACTATTTTTTTTTTAGTAGTTTGGAGGGGAGAACCCTGCCTTAAAGCCAAATAAATACAAGGGTACTAACCTGAATCCCTCTTTGTTCTAGATGTCTGAACAATGAAGGCCTCATCATTAACCTGTAAGGAAATAGACAAAAAGAAGTTCTAAACATGAGTAGGACATTAATATGGCTTACATATACCGAACAAATATAATGAGCATTTTACTGATACAATTCTGAAAAATGCAGCAAATATCTACTGCAGATATGGATTATTTGGGCTGGATAGAACTTCAGTTACACAAATCATGAAAATATATGTTCAAACATGTCCTGCAAAAAGCCTTTCTTTTTCAGCTTTAATATATCAGACTAAGATTAACTTGCACATGTGCAGAAGAAGATTTTTCCAACACTGAAGTGTCAGAATGCACACAGATGCACTTACCATATTTCCTCAGTTGCAAGACGGAGGTTTTTTCCAATCTAGATTTTTGGGATCGCTTTTTGTTTTGACAGAGTAAACCCCATCTTAAAGCAGAATTTCATAATTCAGAATGCAAAAGAACCTTAAAAGCCGAGTAAGTAAGGCAAAACTTTACAGTAACAATCAATACTTACCTGTCTAGAAGCCTAACAATAAATCTAGACCTCCAAGTGTTAGCCCAGGGTGTACTCCCATCTACTGACCTGAAATAACCCACAAGACACCATTATAAACAAGGACAGCTTCAAGAATGACAGAAATAAAAAGCTCTGAAGGGCTAAATCTCCTCAACTACTGCATGCAATGTCTGAATAATATGACAAAAGTGCCTGAGCAAAGAGTGCAGACAGATCAGACTTCCCTAAAGCAGCTGTCTGATCAATGTCGACACTGTTTGCCATCAGCCTTTTCTGTCATATGCTAATCGACTTGTTTAATTTAAAGACATAGTGCATGTCCTTGGTTATACTTCCCTAATAATTAGGATAATTTTGTATTTTTCTTTCTTGTTGCATTTAAAACAACATGCTCCTGATTCAGCATCTACAGATGCATCTTTCTCACACAGTATAAGATACACACCATTTTTTAAATTCACTCTAACAGCTATTCAAAAGGACTCTACTGTAGTGCTTTACTCACTTTAAAGCTAAACTAGGCATTAGAATTTCCAGGGCTGCTTCTTTCAAAGGTATAAAGGGAAGTAACCCTGTGTAGAACCATAAAAGTAGGACTAGAACACGTCTAATGGAGAAAAATACTGGAATATCTGGATTCTGGAACAGAAAAAGAATATGAAAATAGTTTTATCTTATAGTTTATTGAACATTTTATCCCTTGTGTGGAGTATATAAATAAATTGACACACTGATAACAAAATTTTGGACGTTAATCTTTTTTTTCTTTAACTGCTTAAATAGTTTTCAAATACTAAAAGCTAGAATTATGCAAGAGCCCCTACAGTAGAACTTCAATGGCTGCCAAGGTAGTTCTAGCCATCCAGGATAAATTGACCTAGGAAGGAGTTCTAGTCAGGCAGGGTTAACGAGCCATCAGGGATCAAGCCATTGAAGTTCTACTGTATTTATAGGTTGGGAGATTTTATACCATTTGGCTCTAAGAGCTGCAACAGGTGAGGTACCAAAGACATTTTTTTTTTCTAGTCTTATACTGTTGACTAACCTGGCATTCTTCAAAGTGCACCATGAGTTGTGTATGTTGCTATTTAAATTAGTTTTTTTTGGGAAACGATGTGATGCCTCATTAAGGTGTATGTGTATATCTTCATGTTTTTCCAACATTTTTTTAAAGGTGGATAACTTTTGTGACTTCCTGTTTGCTTTCCTAGGCAACAAAACCCTTTGAAAAAAGGGTCTACTCTTAAAGGGAAGAATTTGATCCCAAAGGAGCAAATTCTTACCTTTATGAGTAGACCCCAACTGAGAAGGGAGGCAAAAATGAAAACAACAGAGTTGCTACACCTGAAAGTGTACCCAGTCACCTTAATTTCTGGGAGAAATAAAATCTGACATTTCCCTGGAGAAAATGCTGATGTTAGATAAACAAGTGAACTCAGTTAATTGCTTATGAAAAATATATCTACCTACCAATTTATACAACTTGTCAACCACAGTACTAGTCCTGCTCCCCCATATACATAAATCTTCTCTGTTAAATTCTTTAATTAATTCGTTCACCTGAAACCAAATGGAAACAAGTACATGTGAGCAGGGGCTCACGTATACCCCCAGCCAGCGCCACCGCCTAATAAAAACACACTTAATACAAAACTTTAAAGCAAATGTTAAATAACAGACAGATCAATGGACAATCTATTACAAATCCAGTGGAAGGCTTATAGACAAATACACAATGGTTCCATTAAAACATGCAAATTATGTAATAAAAACAAAATACAAATTCAACACAAAATTTCAATACAAGTTTACATAAACTTCTATGTCAGTGACCTTGACCTAAGTCAGCAGCAGCATCCAGATGATGTCAACTACTCAATTTTAACCTATACCTACACCTAGTCTCATAGCAATCTGAGAAATCTTTGACATATATTTTCCCATTTATTCCTTTGGAGACAGAGATGGAAAAAAGGAGAAAATGCAAAAGAAGGCCAAAAGAAATCTTAGCATTTTGATTTTTTTTCCCACAAAAAACTTGGCCATTCTCAAGTTGTAAACAAAATTTGAAGACTGTGGCTCTCTTAGAAACAGAGAAAATTTTGACAAAAATAAATTAGAGAGAAGGAAAATGGACAAACAAAGGGAATGATAAGCAGGAGGCTGATACCCTCTTACACCATACAACTGGTCATACCCAACATTGGCACCAAATTTAAAATCCTAGCTGTAGTGGTTCCTGCGAAATCTTGGACAGAAAAAGTTTAATTTTATAGGAGAGAAAGAAACCAGAGGGCCAATGGCCCTATATCGCTCACCTGAGCACTGAGGTTATGTTGGAAAAACTAAGTTGCCACAGCAACAAAACAACATGCACAACAGCAATAAAACACACCATTTATGTAGAGGATAATATCACAAACATTTATGCAGAAAAATAAGCTTTATCCCCCCTTAATGGCTTCTGAGAAGAAGATCTTTGGCAAAAAAAAAAAAAAAAAAATGAGAAAATTGAAAATTTGGCCCTTCAATTGCAAGGGCAACCAATCAAAATCAGGTCTTTGGGCAAAATTCTTATAGCTGATAAAGGACTACTCTAGGAACATTTCTGTAAAGCTTTTGTCAAAATATCTGCCGTAACACAGAAATAAATACCAAGTGTCCACTTTCCCCATTGTAAGTCTATGGAAACTTTAAGTTGCCATAGCAACCAGTTCACATGGGCAATGATAATATGAAATATACTTTAGGTAAAGGCTAATGTTATTAATATGTATGCAAAGTATCAGCTTCATCCTCCTCATGGCTTCACTTTCCCCATTATAAGTCAATGGAAACTATAAGTTGACATAGCAACCAAAGTTCTTATTGGGTTGGAAGAAAAACAAAATTCATGTAGAGGCTTCTGTCATCAACATGTTCGCACAACATCAGCTTCATCCCCCATATGACTTCTGAGCAGAAGATTTTTTCATTTTTTCTTTCGAAAATTTACCCTATATTTTGCCATGGCAACCAATCAAATTCAGTGATTTGGAGAAAATTATATATAGAGGACTATTCAAGAAACATTTCTGTAGAAAGAAAATCTAAATAAAAGCCGTGAGACAGCAAAAATTGCCAATTTCCATTTTCCCCATTATAAGTCAATGGAAACTCTTAGTTGCCACAGCAACCAAACTGCTGGAGTAATTGCCATGAAAAATAGTAATTCTATAGAGGCTAGTACTAAGATTCTTTCTGTAAAGTTTGAGCTTTATTGGCCACACAGTTTATGCAGAGATGATTTTTTAATATTTTTCCATTTTTAACTATTCGGTTGCAATGGCAACCAGAAAAATTGCCCAATTTGTATAAATTTAACAAGGCTGGTTAAAGACTACTCCAGGTACATTTCTATAAAAGTTTTGTCACAATATCTGCAGTGGCATAGCAATAAATGCAAATTTTCTATTTTGCCATTATAAGTCAATGGCAACTTTAAGTTCCCATAGCAACTAAACTGCTAGAGCAATTGCCAAGAAAAACAGTACTTTTATAGAGGGCAGTGCCAAGATCCTTTCTGTGAAGTTTGAGCTTTATTGGTTGCATAGTTTCTGAGGAGATGATTTTTTAATATTTTTTCTATTTTTAACCATTCGGTTGCCATGGCAACCAGCCAAATTGTGCAATTGACAAAAAATTTATGTGGTTGATGGAGGACTACTCAAGGAACATTTCTGTAAAAGTTTTCTCAAAATATCTGCAGTGACAGCAATAAATGCAAATTTTCAATTTTTCCCATACAAGTCAATGGAAACTTTAAGTTGCCATAGCAACCAAAGTTCCAAAGCAATTTGGATAAAAAACAATATTATTGGTTCCCCCTGCCTATAGATGCTATATATGAAATTTAGTTACAATGGGCCTTGTAGTTTCAGAGGAGATGTCGTTTGAAAATGTTGACGGACGACGTACGACGTACGACGGACAACGGACGACAGATGCCTGCCTATACTATAAGCTCACCTGTGAGCCTTCGGCTCAGGTGAGCTAAAAAAGGACAAACAAAGGGAATGATAAGTAGGAGGAGGCTGATGTTTTCTTACACAATACAACTAGTCATACCCAATGTTTGTGACAAATTTCAAAAACCTAGGTGTAGTTGTTCCTGAGAAATCTATGATAGAAATTGAATTGAAGAGAAAGAAAAAATGGACAAACAAAGGCGTGATAAGCAGGAGAAAGCTAATTGTCCCTTATACTGTACATCTAGTCATACCCAACATTTGTAACAAATTTCAAAATCTTAGCTGTTGTGGTTCCTGAGAAATATGTGAAAGAAATTTAATTGGAGAGAAAGGAAAAATGGACAAACAAATGGAATGATAAGCAGAAGGAGGCTGATTGTCCCTTACATGGTACAACTAGTCATACCCAAGGTTTGTACAAAATTTCAAAACCCTAGCTATTGTGGTTCCTGAGAAATCTGTGACAGAAATTTAACTGGAGAGAAAGACAAAATGGACAAACAAAGGGAATGATAAGCAGGTGAAGGCTGATTGTCTCTTACACACTACAACTAGTCATACCCAACGTTTGTGTCCAATTTCAAAATCCGAGCTATTGTGGTTCCTGAGAAATCTGTAACAGAAATTTAATTGGAGAGAAAGAAAAATGGACAAAGGGAATGATAAGAAGGAGAAGGCTGATTGTCTCTTACACAGTACAACTAGTCATATCCAATGTTTGTACCAAATTTCAAAACCCTAGCTATTGTGGTTCCTAAGAAATCTGTGACAGAAAAAATGTTAACAAACACACACAAACATATTAACAAAAAAACAAAAACTATATACCCCCTATATACTTTGTATACCGGGGATATAATTAACAAGACCTGTCCGCGTACAGGATAGCTCGCCTGCAGCGCATTGCCCATCACATAAAAAAAACTTTAACCAAAACATCCATTTCGGACGCGGACGCCGACGCCAGGGTGACAACAATAGCTCTTCCTGAACTTTCGTTCAGGCGAGCTAAAAACCAATTTGTGAAATATGTATTTTCAAGTTTAAAATACTTGAGAAAGCTAATGGCTATTTGTTTAAAAGTGGAGTGCAAAAAAGTGATTAATTTCATGACTAATATATGAGTTTTCTTGCAACTCTGCATACCTTATTTTGCATATCAATTCTATGACCAATTGAAAGAAATACAGAATTTTTGAACTTGTAAATAAAAATTTGCTTGATCAACTACATGTTAAAACTGCTTCTTATCTTTCTGACCCTTGGTTTGTGCTTTTTTTTTTAACACCCAGTGTTGCATAGAAGTCTTTTTCAAGCAATTGGTCCAATTTTGCCAAACATTCTTATTCGTTAATCTTTAATTTTAAAGCTTCATTATAACAAATATGTCAATCAGGCAGTGATAAAGGCAACCACATTTATTCAGTTATAAGGTAAGGGAATTTCTCTCTTCAAAATGACCCAAAACTTATAAATTTAATGTATGAATTCCACCATAAGATCAGTTTTTCCCTTCCTAAACAATGCCAAAAATTTAGATCCAACTTCTAAGCTAGTGATTAAGACGATTGAGACTGTTTTGAAAGGGAAATACTCAAATGTGCTTAAGTATTGGGTCATCTAAAACCATTAATTTTGCATTTGTGACAACTGGAAAATTAATGCTTTTAGGTGACCCAAGTCTCAAGCACATCCAGAATATTTCCTTTTCACCTAAAACCATTAATTTTCCAGTTGTCACAAATGGAAAATTAAAGGTTTTTAGGTGTCCCAAAATTAAGCATCTTAGGTTACCCTCTTTTTCTGATGTCAGAACAAATATGAACCCACATCCCGCCACCTCACACCCTCATGTGGAGTGCTATATAATGTCAGATACTTACTTTAGTAATGAGTTCATCATCATCTATTTTGATATCTATATTGATAGGTGTATTAGGAAAGGCCTTGAACACTTCACGTAATGTTGGTATAGTCCTGTCATCACACCCTTGGACATGACAATCTGTAGTACAAAATAATATGTTAACAGTAAAATGAGAATTCCACAGAGTTTACCTGTCTAAACATTGTCACAAAACAAAGCTAAACCTGAATAAACAAACTTTTAACTCTCAATATGATATGGCTCGGACAAAACATTTTTTGAAACTTCTCAGATGTAAATATTGTTTTCTGCCTTTTTGGCACTGTAAGGGTTTAATGTAAGAAATTTCTCTCAAAAGATATAAGCAATGGTTTAAGAGAAGAAAACTGGTTAAGAGTTTTATCAGTACTTACTGGGCTGGAAATCCACATTCAAACTAGAGTTTATTTTTGGTAGATCCTGAAATGGATGGGCAACTCTGGTTGAAAATAATATACACAGTAATAACAATATAAAATGAGCCATGCTATCAGAAAATATATCTTACAAACTATGCAAACAGTATGGGGATGACCAGAGCTCCAGATAAGAGGAAGTAATTGGTAGTAATAAAATGGGATAATTTCTACTGAATCCCATTAAACTTATTTTGAGATGCTTTATCCGAAATGTTTTGTTGAGGCAGATCAGATGAGAGCTCACAACATCTTTGAAGAAGAAATACAATGAACAAGAATTCTTTGGACTGGGGTGCATCGACTGTCAGGGGATTGTCACAAAATAGAGCTAAGCTTGAAAACTCCTAAAATTTCCTCTGCTGATGCTGACAACACCAGAAAAGTACTACTTGCCCCGTGTCTGCTAGTCTCAAGTGAGACAAAAATTATCATGAATTTATTATCAAAAACCTTCTTATTTACAGTAATTCTGACTAATATGACTCCATTAATTCACAGGCTGAACAGTCTTCATTGTCTGAATATGCTATAAGGCCATTTTTCTTCTGGTATGGCCAAAACATTCTAGTATCTTGTTCCATCATGTCTGTATTATTTGTTCTACATTCAACATTAGCTACCTCAAAGTCCAAGGGACAAGAAAATTTATTTTGAGATAACATGAGTTGAAATGAAAAGAATTACAGCCAATGTGTACAAACTTTTCATAAATCTAACCCTGACATACAAGGTATTTTTTTTATATCAGTGTCTGACTCTGAGATATCAAGAGTCAACTGAATTTAAAAATGAAGTATGATGCATGCCTCTAGATGAAGTATAATGCATGCCTCTAGTTAAGAGGGGATATTCGGTGGTAATTACTAATTAGGGATATTTTTTTTGTTTCTCATTAAAACTGTATGTTGTGAACTTGTGACCCCTCATCTGAACCGTAATGTTGGACAGTTCAGATGAGGGGACACAATATATGCTTTTATAGAGAGCTTTTGAAAATTATCCCTTATCTCTGTTACCTCTGCTTATCTGGAGCACTGATAACGGTTACCCATAATATTCAGCTATAGAGTCAGGTATCTAAATCCTACTGATTTCTGTTAATTTCTGTTAGTTCTCTGGAAGATATAGCCTTTCCAAAAAACAGAATATATGCTTAAAGGGAAAAAAATTCTCTGAGAAAAACAAGTTCTTTCCTTTTTTAGTTGATGCCTATATGCAGAGAGGCAAAAATGACTGAGTTGTCTCCCCTGAAAGTGTATCCATTCACCAGAATTTTGTTTCCAAGGGATTCTTTTAAAAACATGGGTCCAGTTGTTCAAAGCATTGTTAGCTTAACGAGGTTGTAATTTTAGGATTTAATAAGTCTTACAGTACTCAGAAAATCCATTGCGGCAATATTTTTGCTGAAAAATTGTGAGAAACTTGTGCGCTGCAAAAGCTGTTTACATTCTTCTGCAAAAAATGGCTTTGATTTTACATATATTATGTTTGAAAATTAAATGTCTTGTTAAAACAACTGGACCCTGCTGGCTTTACTGCAAACAGTGTAGACTATTCTTAAAGTATCTTTACAAATCTTATAGGATATTACAATAACATTTGCGCTGCAACACAACAAAACCAACAACTTAGTGGCATGTGCGCCCAGCAAAGACTCAGATCAGCCTGGGCAGTTGCCCAGTCTGCACAGGGTCTTACCTGTGGGCTTTTAGGGTAGCGAGATGTCTTAGCTAGCCCCATGCAGACAGCAAAGACTCTAATCAGACTGTGTGGATGCCCAGGCTGATTCGAGTTTTTGCTGGGTGCACATGCGACTTGGTTGGTTTTGTCATGTCGCAGCTCATTTGTAACATCCACCAGAATACTGATGGAATTTTGGAGGCAGTAACTAAAGCAAACTCTTTAACAGCAAGGCAGCTGAGCAATACTGACCTATTTTTTTTCTTCCAAACATTTATAAAGCAGTTCATGTTATAAAGCCTTGCTCCAAACTACTTACCTTATAGTCTGTGTCTGTTATTTTTGCCTTGGTGTTACAAACACGGAGTAGACTGTTGTCATGTGACACAACAACCACACCATCTCGGGTAATATGACAGTCCAACTCTAACATTTCTGTATGTTGATCAAGAGCACTGAAATATGATCACATGCTTTAAATCTTTTGCTGCCATGTGTGACTTTTGTTGAATTTACCGTGCCATGTGCAATTAAAATCGAATTTTGCAACCCACTTCAGTATTGTGTATTTGCTATACTGATATAACCAAAGAAATGGAACTCCTCCTGGCTTATTCTATCTTAATTGTTGAGATTGTAAGCTACATTTTGATATACAACATGTGCAGTTTTTCTTCTTTTCTTTTTGTTACGAAACCAAAAGTAGGAACACAAAACACGTGGGGCTTATCGGAAACATGCTTGGCACTGAGCTACTGTTTTTTTTTTTCAGAAGCTGGCAGCGAAAGTGTTAAAACATGCAGAAAAAGACCCTAAATATTCTTATGCTTCAAATGATAACTGAAATAACAGGAATATCCAGCAAGCAATGTGCTCAAAGTACAGTTACGTCTTAACAGTATTCTAATTTCACAAATGGGACCCTTTGAGAACTTAAAATTTGGGAAATTTGTAAGAATGTTTAAGGATTTCACATGAAAAGGAGAAAATTTCAGCCTCTGAGACCCCTAGAAAATTCATTTCCACTTCACAGTGAAAGTATGGTACTTACTGTTTAAAAGCAGTGATAGTATTCTCCAAGTTCTCAGCTGCTCCTGTCAACAGAACATAATACATGTAATTCTGTATATCATAATATCCAATCTCTTTCTGCTGCAAATATCAATTTTCTCCTCACAAGCAAAACTTTGAATCCAGTAACCTTTCAGCCCAATGAAATCTCTGAGACTTCACGCAATCTGAGGTACATGTTAGTGGTCTTATTTGGATAAAAGAATCACAAAATGGTAACTCAACTTTAAAATCTTTTATTCCTGATAGAATTTTTCCTTTTGTTGCATTATAAAAATATACACAGGTTTAAAGTGAAAGAAAAAAGAGCCGCGACACGACAAAACCAACAATGTGGTTGTGCGCCCAGTGCAGAATCAGATCAGCCTGAGCATCTGCCCAGTCTGATCAGAGTCTTCCCTGCCCGCATAAAGATAGCTTAGACTCTTAGCTACTCTTTAAGCACTTAGCGAAGAGTCTGATCAGACTGAGTGGATGCCCAGGCTGATCTGAGTCTGCGATGGGCGCACAACCACTTTGTTGGTTTTCAAGTGTTGTGGCTCAAATCTTTCAGGGAAAGCAACTCTGCTATTTTAATACTTGCCTCTCAATAGGAGTCAACTCTTTCAAGAAAGAATTTGCTCCCTAGGAGCAAATTCTTTCCTTAAAGAGTACACTCCTTTTGAATGGAGGCTCTTCTTATGGGGAAAGCCATTCTAAAATGGAAGTTATCCACTTTGAAAAGAAAGAAAAAAACAGAAGACAGAAGACTTACCTCCTCTATGGCTGATATGTTTTGGCTTGAACTTGAGTTTCTTCTTCTTATGTATGAGGCTGGGGAATTTGAACAGGAGCAGGGATGCTGTCACATACCCTCCAAGAAAAATCAATAGCACCATAGCTACAATTACGCCTACTTCCATGGACAAACTGAAACAGACCAAGATTACCATATAGCTTCAAATAAGAATGAGTTTCATGATAATCAAGGGATAACTTCTGCTAAGTTTAGGAGAGTATAGCCATAAAAAAGTGTATTGTGATATATTACAATACACAAGTTTCGTATTGCAATACGTATTGAAATTATTGTACTTTGCCTGAAACTACATTATATGAGTACACTATATCACATGACAGACCTATTACTATAATGGAGGTGGCAATTAAAATGAAAACACAATCATACCTTTGGTTATTAAGCAGACAGGGAACAAAATCAAAATTACCTTTGAAATGGTCCATAAATGAAGCTATGTGAACTTGCCGAATGAATGCAAGTCAAGTTTAAATGGGTTTGTCATCTTCTGAGTAAGCCTTCAGTAGATGTCCATGCACTATGAAATCTTAATTTGTGAATGTTGTTGTAAAAAACCCACAACAAAAACTTGTCTTATTCTCACAAGTATTCTCTTAAGTATTTTTAAAAATGCTATAATACACTTTTAATCTGTTGCTATTGTCACTTCACATGTGTCCAATTTTTCACACTTTCCATATAAAAAGTCTTGTGTATACACACATAAGTTCAAATTTAAATCTTATTTAGCAATGTAGAATTTTATTTATGAACATTGCAACCTTTGTATGTAGGCAAACCAGACCGACTGACATCATGGTAATGTACATGTACAAATCCCATGTATCGATACACAAAAGTGTATCACAATATATTGTAATGGCTAAAGTGTATTACAAACAATATAGAGGTTATTCAATATATCCCTTTAACTAAGTTTCCTCACTTCTCCAAAAGGCATTGAGGCAGTTCTCATGAGGAGTCACAACATATAGTCAATCGACATTTAAGGTGCATGAATACAATGCAATCTTTTTATGCCTTCTACCAAAGGCGAACAACTTCTGAGTTGTTGTTTGCTTCCCTCAATGATGAAGCCCTTTAAAACTGGTGTCTATGCTTCTAAAAAAGAAAGGATTTCTCATACAGGAGCACGGGGGGATCACTTGGTCTTTAAAAGGGTACAGATGTGTGGCTGGAACTCTGATAACCCACCCTATTCATGTATAACACAAATGCCAAAATATATACCTATTCATGTATTTTGTATCAAACTTTGACCCTATTCATGTTTACTGCAGAAAAAGTGCTTAGATTAGCTCATGAATTTGCCATTAGGCCTTGAAGAAAATTCAAGACATTAGTATGTTGAGAACATTTGTTGTCTTTGTAATTAATATTTTTTTTTTTTTTGATAACAAAAATCAGATAAGCTGGCTTTTATATACAGAGCGTGAAGAAATAAGACCTATTCGTGTATATTAGTCTGTAAAATCATACCTATTGATGTATCTGGCAGACCAAAAAAGTAGGGCTATTCCAGCGGCACATATATACCCTGCTTTATAATGGAAGTGACCCCCTACCCCTCCTCTCCACCCCCCCCCCCCCCCTGTGTACAGGAGCTTCTTAAAACCTGACTCCTCCCCTCCCCCCCTGTGTACAGGAGCTTCTTAAAATCTGACTCCTCCTAAGAAAGATGCAAAACCAAAAATGACAGTGTTGCTTCCCATGAATGTATATCCATTCAACTTCTCAGATAGTATTCCTTAGTTTCTTCCCTTTCGAAGTACCCCATACTTTTGGAATCTTGCAAATACTTTCTTTAGGATGACTGGAGTTATAATCTAGGCAGCTGGCTCTAGTCACCCAAGTCTATACTCGTTATATTGGTCCAGTCTGTCCTTGAAGAAATTCAGTAATTTTTCAGAAATTTCCGCATTCTGGACAAGAATTTTCAGTCTTTTGCGCAAATTTTGCAAGGCATTATTACTTGTGGTTCCCAACTTACTTACATACTTTTTTTTTGATGTTACTGAAACCACTCATTGCCAAGGCCATGTGCTTGATGAAAATGAGAACCAGTTCCAGCAACTAGCTAGTCTGGATATATTATTATTAGGGATGTGCAATAATACCGATATATCGGTATATCGCAATACGTTCAGAAAAAAATACGTATTGCGATACGGTCCGCCCGTATCGATACGCTGACGATATTTTAGCTCCTACATGATATAAAAGCCATAACGTATTTTATTGTTATATAAACATTTTTCTTATTCCTTAAAACGTTGCTGAAAAGATCGTTTACAAAATCAAAATCATAATTTATATTTCACGCCTAACGCTTCTGACCTAATGGCGGTGCTTTGATCAACCGGTTTAAACCAGTCACTGGAAAAAATATATATCGCTTGACCGCACGGCATGAAAAGATTAATAAAAATTGATTGGCTTAAAGACTTTGATAATTGCACAGTCAGCGGTAATAAGTGTTAATTGAGTAGATGGACAACGAGGTTTACTGTGATTGGCTTCGCAAGATAAAGTAACTATCGGAAAAACAAAGATCAGCCTGCGCATGTTCTGTCTGGCCATAGACTTCCTTGTTCGCATATTATGAATCCTGGGGACTCTATCTAGTAAAATTGATGACGCTGTTTGCCAAGCACAGTTGCGCAGGTTTGATGTATATTCTCTATACACACATGGCAAAAGGTCTCTTATCGCCCAGACACATCCTAAATGGACTCTCCCGTCTTCGTTTAAAGATTTGTCAAATTAGCCGAATGCGGATTCGGCTTTACGAGAGCAATGTGTTACGAAAGGGAACTATCACGCATCAAATTCGGCATCAGCTTCGCAATATACCCGAATTCGTTTCACAAATTATACCGCAACCAGTCAGGGCTAAAAATAGATTGATTGACAGGAAGGGCGCGTGACTTGGTAAACTTTCGCAGTATTTGAAAAACGTGTTGAAAATGTATTTCTCTGTTTCTAAAGATGAAAATTGACTTTGATAGTTGGATCAGCAGTACAAACATGCTTTGGCTGATAGGTATGATGCCTTATATGAGCTAGATATATCTAGATTGAACGCTGCAAGTTATCATAAGATGAAAACACCAACTGGGCGTTTCAAACAGTGAATTTCTCCGAGTTAATAAGTAACTACAAAACTTGAAGTCTTAGTTTTCCTGCTGATAAACAGCTACCTTAAGGAAAATGCATAAAAACCTAGATATAGGATTGCCCTTCTTTTTCAGACTAGGCCTTTAACCAAAATCTTAGCCAGACAATTTATTTAGAGGAGTTCCACTAGTCATTCCCCTTGTCCAGTTCAGGCCGGGCCGGGTAGCGCAATCGGTAGGGCACCTGACTCGTAAGTCAGAGGTCCTGGGTTTGAATCCCGGTCTGGCCACATACTTTCGTTTCTCCTTCCGCTGATTCAAGAAGTGCAGTTATCAGTTACTGGCGAAAGTATGTGCACTTAGTACTGGTTAACCGCTTAGGAGGTCTAAGCCTGCCCAGGAATAGTGTGGTTAGGTTAACTGACCGTCCCGACATGACCTTAGTTGTTTACCGTGGACGTTAAGCATCAAATCAACCAACCAACCAAATTGTCCAGTTCAAGTCACACTTTATGAAGGATAAATGAAAACATCAAAGTTAAACATAATACAACCTTTATTATCTTATATTTTCTTCCATGCAAAGCCCTCTAGTGTACTTTACATGTAGAAAACAAATGTCACAATATATTGTGATACGTATTGCAATACAGTGTGAGTGTATTGCAATATATCGCAATACGAAAATTCTGGCAATACCCATCCCTAATTATTATTTAAATCATTAATATTTGTAGTTTATTTACTACCATTTCTAACTGGAATGAATAATTCTATTTCAAATAAACATGTTTTTAACTCCTAGGAACACGAGTTAGCTTTCTGTTTTTGTTAAAAATAAAAAAACATGTGTGACAGTCTTGTAACTAATGCAAACAAAAGTGAAACTGCTGTTAACTTCTATATCTAGGCATTTATCAGGCCTGAAGAAAATGATCAGATGATTGTGGATGAAGATTTTTTTTCTTCAGAACACTGGTTCAAATCTTCCAGTTTTATAACCGGTTATGGTCTGCACAGCCATAATGCACCTTCTGTACACCATTCTATCAACACTGCTTCCTATAAGACGACGCCAGAATTTAAACTAGTTTATTAGGAAAAATAATCACCCACGAAAATATATTACCTGAATATAAAACTCTTTAAAAAAACGTCCAGATTTTAAACATGCAATCCCAAACGTAATCTTAAAACTGCAGACACTTAATTAATTCTTAAAAATCTTTTCTCACGCTTACTCATGAAAAACAGAACATGGGAATGATCAAAATAAAAATATTCTGATTTTTGACACCTACTCATTGTCTTTGCGACGCTTTATGCATTGACAACGAACCGAATGTACAGTAAGTTAGTTAAATCTAGTTAAATTGATCCTAGACTGTTCCTGCTTCCCTTTCATAAAAGAAAAACCAGAATGTTATGTGATCCTGAAGGCATCTACAGAGCTGTGTCACAGACTTCACGTTGCCAGAACTAATAAGCTGGCAGGTGCTACAATTTAATGCAACATAAAGCCATCATCAGCGTCCAACAGAAAGTGTATATATGGTCTAATGTACAGATTATTCTTATAACGCCTGGATATTTTATTATTTACACTACGATAGACTTTTAATGTAAATATACGCCCTCAGACATTTTAAGTAAAAACTTGTGTGCTCAAGAAGATCTTTTACGGGGACTACTGTTCCTGGTGTTCCAGAACTGGAAGTTTATACGAAACAACGAACGAACGATTACCAACAAGTGCCGTATAAATATCGTAAAGAGACCCACTAAATAGGCGGGTGATAATCTCCGGTATTCCCGGTATCCATGTCCCGGTATTCAAGGGGGGGTACATGGGTTTGACAGGGCATAGATTCAAAATTACTGCACAGAATTTCATAAACTTGGTGTCATTTGAAAGGCAATACACCAATCTATAATATAAAATAAAATTTGGTTCATATTTATTTTATTTTCTTCTATTTATTTGCAACTAAAGTCCCGGTATCCGGATTTTGTTGTCCCGGTATCCATGGGGTAGGCATGTTTAACTTCAAATAAAATTCAAACTACTGGACCGAATTTAGCAAATTAAATATCAGATAAAAGATAATGTTTTAGTCTAAACACTACATTTAAATTTCATAAATTAAGCTGTGTTATTTTGCAGAAATAATGTTTCAAAGTCCCGGTATCAGTATTTTTTGTCCCGTATCCATGTGGTAGCTATTATTTGCCTCATATTAAACATAAACTACTGAACCGAATTTCAAAACTTAAATATCAATGTACAGACAATGTTTTTATCTTAATGAAACTTTAGAATTTTACAAAATTTACCAGTTTATTTGGTAGCAATAATGCTTCAAAGTCCCGGTATCCGCTCTTTTCATTCCCGGTATCCATTGGTATGCTGTATGAGACGTGATATAAGATCATAATTTCCGAGTTAAAATTAATTAAAATTGCATTAACAGAACTATTTTTGTAATAAATAAAGGTTAAAATAGATTCAACGTGCCTCAGCAGCCGTATACCACCAACATCCTGATATTCGGATAATGGTAAGGCACAGACCGACCGTGCTTGCAGCAGGTGCGGGATGGTGGTTGTTTAGATTTTTTTGTTCTCTCATCTATCCGGTTCATTCTTTTTCTTTCTCCCTCTGTCTAGGAGACGGTATGATATAGACTGAAAATTGTCTCAAAGAGCCGTTATATCCAAAACAATAATTTAACAACCTCAAAGATAACATACCCCCCCCCCCACTCCCAACAGCCCTCCCGCCCACACACGAACTCATACCCCACTACAAAACACACACACACACACACACACACACACACACACACACACACACACACACACAAATCGAACAGGTATATGTTTTTCCTATGAAAGCACACATTCAGGGTAAACGATATATAGTCATCACAGAACTTGGAAATTTTTAGAAAAAAAAAATCAAACAAGTTTTTCGGCGTTTTTTAAAACCCAAAGTTTTGACCGTACTTGATCATTTATCTTTTTTGGTAGTTTGACGGCACACAGCGCTGAATCGAGACAAACCTACTGATACTTCAAGCAATTTTTGATCCATGGGTCTGTATTATCGTTTTTAATAGATTTAAGATGGTATTACCAAAATTGAGTAGATGAAGAAGAAGAAAAAAAACGTTTTCCCATGGCTCTTCATATTAAAGCTGCTCGTTTCACGCCTCGTTAACCATCGGCGTGAGTCGCCATGCCTCATTACATGTATAATTGAGTATTTCACAGTTTTACAACTCCATTTTAAGGCAGTGGAGAAAGAAAAATGAAGACAAATTTTGAATTAGGAAAAAAAAAAAAAAAAAACATACTAAAAATATTTTATATAATGTTTTGAAAATAGTCAACGTTTTCGGCATCATGTATATGCCGCAGTTGAATATGTTATGATACTAAATTGGAATAAATTATGATAGTAAAATGTGTTTGAATTTAATGTTGTAAGACTCTCATATAATACTGTAGTATATACCATATTAATTCAGCATGATCGTGACTATATCAATAACAGTATCAAATTATATTCCATTGTTCTATGATAGGCTATTCCAGATTTTTTTTTTTTTTTTTTTTTTTTTTTGCTCTCAGAACGATTTTTGTCGATATATTTTATTTACATACTATTTAATTACCGTATAATTTATCTGACAAGTTTTTTTATATGAACAGCGAATGCCAAGGCGATCAACGTAAATAGTAAGACAAACAGGTCTGGGCTGAACAGTGCAGATCCAGATCAGACTGCTCCTCGAGAGCAGTCTGACCTGGGTCTACACTGCTTGCCTTTCCACTAGCACTTCATGGGTACTCCATTTGTGGGTAAATTAGGTTCGTTCATCTTGTAGGATGCTGTTTTCTTCGTATGTAATATGGATAATTAATATGATATTTTAACATGTTATGTAGTATTTGGGCTGCTTTTACGTTTTGCAGGAATAAAAAAAGCCGAACTGCCTACCCTATGAAATTATCCTTGTTCGACAACTGTAAACATAATATTTTTATGCTTGACCTAACATGGATTGCATTTAGATTGGGATTCTGATCAGCTTGCGTATCCACTCATGC
The DNA here is from genome assembly GCA_963989385.1 of Ctena decussata. Taxonomy (NCBI): domain Eukaryota; kingdom Metazoa; phylum Mollusca; class Bivalvia; order Lucinida; family Lucinidae; genus Ctena; species Ctena decussata. Next base: position 73,812,687 of record OZ022511.1, on the reverse strand, counting down.
TGGTCAGTTTCTTGGCTTTTGGTTGTCTGGAAAATAGAAGGTTCTCATGAAAACGCTAGCCGATGAAGGCCTCCTATTCGCAGTTTCCAGTCAATATATCCAATGATTACCATTCATGATACAAGTCATGCCAGTCCATTTGTTGATACACTGTTGAAGCACGTTAAATTGTTTTGGATATAACGGCTCTTTGAGACAATAATCAGTCTATATCATACCGTCTCCTAGACAGAGGGAGAAAGAAAAAGAATGGACCAGATAGATGAGAGTACCAAAAAATCTAAACAACCACCATCCCGCACCTGCTGCAAACACGGTCGGTCCGTGCCCTACCGTTATCCGAATATCAGGATGTAGGTGGTATACGGCTGCTGAAGCACGTTAAATCTATCTTAACCTTTATTTATTACAAAAAATATTTTTGTTAATGCAATTTTAATTAATTTTAACGCGGAAATTATGATCTTATTTCACGTCACATACATCATACCAATGGATACCGGGAATGAAAAGAGCGGATACCGGGACTTTGAAGCATTATTGCTACCAAATAAACTGGTAAATTTTGTAAAATTCTAATGTTTCTTTAAGATATAAACATTGCCTTTACATTGATATTTTACTTTTGAAATTCGGTTCAGTAGTTTAGGTTTTATATAAGGCAAATGATAGCTACCACATGGATACCGGGACAAAAAATACTGATACCGGGACTTTGAAACATTATTTCTGCAAAATAACACAGCTAAATTTATAAAATTTAAATGTAGTGTTTAGACTAAAACATTATCTTTTATCTGATATTTACTATGCTAAATTCGGTCCAGTAATTTGAATTTTATTTGAAGTTAAACATGCCCACCCCATGGATACCGGGACAACAAAATCCGGATACCGGGACTTTAGTTGCAAATAAATAGAAGAAAATAAGATAAATTTGAACAAAATTTATTTCATATTATAGATTGGTGTATTGCCTTTCAAATGACACCAAATTTATGAAATTCTGTGCAGCAGTTTTGAATCTATACCCTGCCAAACCTATGTACCCACCATGAATACCGGGACATGGATACCGGGAATACCGGAGATTATCATGCGCCCACTAAATAACAAGATACAAGATACAAGAAGTTTATTACGAATTTTCGGCCCACATAGGAGCACCTACAAAGGGTAATAGATAATGGAGTAACTAAATATAATCAAGGCAAGAAATCCAAATGACAGATCGTATCAGGAACAAAAAGACTGATATGCACGCTTAGGTAGGGGAGACCGGGGATAGTTGATGCACGGGGCAAGTTGATGCAGTGGCAATAAAAACACAATGACGTCGTTATGGACGTCAGAAATGACGAATTAAGACAGTAATTGACTGCCGCCATCTTTTCCTGAAGTTTTGCGGAATTTGGACGATAAATGAGAATTTGGTGAAGAAAAGTTCATTTTTGACACATCTAAGTAATTTACAGGTATTTCGCAATTTTTCGTTTAGCGCGCATTTGTTTCTGGTTGTTCATCATTCATTTATGCACACAGGTAGACAAATATTTAATCTTCAAAATCATACACTCTTCTGAAGGAAAACATTGTGTAATAGTTGTCTACCTTGCTGAATGTCACGTGGGGTATGGTTGGGGCAAGTTGATGCAATGAGCATGGGGCAAGTTGATGCACCATAAAATCCTATTGGACTGCATGAGCTGTTCACAATATTTGGATGGGCTTGATCTCTAACTGATGTAGGACTATTAAGCATTTCAGATTTGTAGTATCTCTTTTATTATATTTAAAAAAATACATACAATAGCATTCGAGCGATGTCACAGCAATGCCAACAATTTACATGTGCGCACAGTGAACACTCGATACAGCCTGCGCATCCGCACAGTCTGATCAGAGTCTTTGCTGTGCGCTCTATGGATATCTAAGGCCCCATACCCTTTTTGTATGGCAAGCGAAGACTCTGATCCGACTATGCTGATGCAAAGGCTGGTCTGAGTCTTCGCTGGACGCATATGTATATTGTACGAATTGCTGGGAGGCCGGCTCATTTAATATAGCAACTATAACAATGGAATGATATTTTCCTGTTTAAAATGTTCTTAAGTTTCATAAATAAAATTATAGAATATTTTGATATTTTATTTTACTCATATACAAACATTCCTTCTAGAGATATTTCGCTTGAGATAACTTCAATGGCTAAAATAATTTTGATAAATCGCGGCATCTAACTATAAAGAAAGCAGGAATATCCCCATTTGTCCATAGAAACGGTCAATTTCCTGTAGTATCCGTTGCATGGGCTTGTAAAGGCAAGAAACAATGTCTGCATCAACTTGCCCCAAGCATTGCATCAACATGCCCCACTACTGGGGCAAGTTGATGCAGTTGACTTGCCAAAGAAATCTACTTAAACGGAGGGAAAATATACCAAAATTCAAAGATTACTATTTGATTTTAAATGCAGAAAAGGTAGATCTTTTAGTATATGCAAAGATGATCAAAATTGGCCAGTCCAGTCACGAGATATATCAAAAAGTCTAAAAAGTGCATCAACTATCCCCGGTCTCCCCTACTTACAACTACAATTTGAGGTGAAAGGGTGCACCCCTTAGGGGGACAAACTTTGTCATTTAGGCAGCTGCTTCCCCTCCCAAAGCCAATCCTCTCATATGGGAAGAATTTGTTCCCCTAGGAACAAACTCCTCCACCGAGAGCAGAGCCCCCTGAAAAGGGCTGCGATAGTTACGGAAACTGACAGGAAGTCACAATAAGACGCCCTCTGTAAAAATGGCAGAAAAAAGAGATATGGAAGCGCACCCTTCCATCTTACATGCCATGAGCAACGACAGACATTCCATATTCGAGAGTTCATTGGACACCGTATACTTTATGATAAAACATGAAATAATATGCAAGGGGAACCCTTTAAGGGAAGCAACCCTGCCATTCATTTCAGCCTCCCTTTTTTCATAGGGCCAACTTCTAGAGGAAAGAACATGATCCTCTCGGAGCAAATTCCTTCCCCCAAGAGCAGGCCCTATCCCTGAAGGGTTACAGTAACCAGAAAAGCAAACAGGAAGCCAGAAAAGTTACCTCCCTGTAAACATAGGGGAAGGATATAGAGGTGTACCAACACACCACAAAGCATGCAAAGTGATATATGCATTACTATACCTTGATTGTGACATTTATAGTTAAGCATACATATACATAAAGCAATGTTATTGTCAGAATAATATGGTCAAATTAATACAGCAGATCCTCGTCCCACATGGCATGTAAAAACAGTCATACTGAGAGTACTATACAGAGCCCTAGAATAACAGTGGAACCTTGTGAACCTAAACTTGTTGAAACTAAGGCAACATAGTTGAAAAAAGAAGTCTAAGAACTAAGCACGGTACGATTTGTTAAGGTACTGTATGATATGAGTATCGCGAAAGGATGGGGGTTGGGAGTAGGGTTGAGCAGGGTAGGGTATGGTAGGGTAGAGCAGGGTAGGTGAGGTTGAGTCGGTCGTGGCAGTGACACATGTTCACTGGTCGTGGGATGAAAATGATCACAAGGGAAGCTTTCGTGTCTTTGATCATTGGTTGAAGGGTTTCAGAAAAAATACTTTCAATGTTTATCATATACAGAGTTTTCAAGATTTTATGCATGCATGCATCCCAGGGGCAGGGGCAGATAACTTCTGTTTATAGGCAACACTTTGAATCAGAATCAGAATCAGAATTGTTTACTGGTGATACGTCCAAGGACAATCATTCACCAGGACCTGCGAATCAGGGAAGTTAGTCCCTAGCCCTTATAAGAGAAGTAAACTTAGTAACTGAGTCCTCTGCACCCTCAGCAGCAGAAATAAGTGACTCTTCCAGGGAGTTCCAATCTTTAATAGTCTGGGGGGAGAAACTGGACTTGTAAATGTCAGTCCCAGCCAATGGGGTTTGAAATGTCAGGGAATGATGATTCCTGGTACGCCTATTTGGGGGAACAAGGTCATTTATGGGTATACTGGCTGCACCCCTCAGACCTTTGTAAAGCATTATGAGTCTACTATCTTTCCTTCTCTTTTTTGGGGATTCCCACTTAAGTTTCTCCAGAATGCCGGCCATACTCCCAGTTTCATTTGTGTAATTTCCCGTTACAAATCTAGCTGCCCTTTTCTGCACCTTCTCAAGTTCATCTTGAAGAAGTATACTTTGAGGGTCCCAAACTGAGCTGCCATACTCCAGGACTGGACGCACCAGTCCCTTGTATGCTGACTCCACATCTTGTGGACATGCTGCCAAGTTACGTCTGAGGAAGCCGAGGGTCCTATTAGCCTTTGTGCAAATATTACTGACATGTGTGTTCCATTTCAAATCATTGGCAATGGTTATGCCGAGATACTTGATAGTTTCTACATTACTGAGGACCGTTCCCTCTAAGGTATAGGAAGCATTGATCTTCTTGATCCGTTTCCTTGTAATTTGCATTATATTGCATTTAACAGGTTGAAATCTCATGCCCCACTCCTTGCCCAACAACCTAAACGATCTATATCCTCCTGAAGTTTCACCGTGTCTTCAATATCTCTGATTTCACGATAGCAAACACAGTCGTCAGCAAAAAGTCTTAATTCCGAGTCAATATTTTCTGTTATATCGTTAATGTATAACGAGAACAACAATGGTCCAAGCACGGTGCCCTGGGGGACACCCGACAAAACTGGGGCCCAATCCGACTTAACTCCATTTACCACCACACGCTGCTGCCTGTAACAGAGAAAAGAATCTATCCATTTCAGAGTCTTCTCACCAATACCATAGCCGTATAGCTTGAACAAGATGACAGGAAAGTCCCCGCTGTTTTACACATATATAGCCCCTGGACAGATAACGCTTAGCAGACATAATATAATTCTCACAGAATCAGAAAGCATATGTTTCTTTGATAAATTCTGTGATGTCAAAATAGTAATGGAACTACTGACAAGAAAAAAGAAAGAGAAAGAGAAATGTGTCCAGTGTAAACTGATGACCACCCCTCGTGACTTGTCGGAAGATTCTGAACCTTTACATCATGTCTCTGACTGCTTCAGCTATATAACAAAATCCGTGACCGGAAAAGTCAAATGAGCCGCAACATGAGAAAACCAACAAAGTGGTTGTGCGAACAGCGCAAACTCAGATCAGCCTGGGCATCCGCCCAGTCTGATCAGAGTCTTCGCTGTCCGCGTGGAGGTAGCTTAGACCCTTAGCTACCCTTTAAGGTCAAGAATACGTAAATGGCTCATACATAGATTTTTTTAAAATTTTGCACAGGGGTGCATTTTCATGTGTTACATCGAATCCTGCCATAAAAAAGATAGGTCACCGAGTTCGTTTAGTCGCTAGATCAGATTGAACAACATGAAATTTTGAGGCCGTTTCCATTGACGGCAATGGGAATGCGATGAAAAAACTTAGATTTTAAAATTTAAACGTACACAGCTTGTTTACCGGTACATAGATTTTTTTCAAAAACTGATATTTTATGTCACAGGATCTGTCGATTAAAATAAGGTAAGAAAAGTCCTTGACTACCGAGTTCGTTTTTCAAGTAGCGCTTGGTAAGCAAGCATAGGTATGTATAAATTTACGCCATTCCGCGACGTCATTTATAAGCGACGTTGCAGTCGTTTACTGGCGGCGTAATAAGACATGCTAAGAGCGTTATGAGAATACGGAAAGATGAGGACCAATAGGGTTCTCATGCTGAATGCCTTAAGTTTCGTTCACACGGACAAAGTTTCTGTGACAAAGTAGGGTTGGAAAAGTAAAATTTACTCGTGTGAATGAAAAAATATGCCACATCTTCATTTGCCAAATTTATATGGTAAAGTTTTTATGACAAACAAAATTTGTCCGTGTGAACAGAAAATTTGCCATAGAATATGTAACAAAGAAACTAGCTATGGAGATAAGCACAGAAAACTTTGCTCATAATCAAATCGGTTTGATTTTGAACAAAGTATATTAAACAAAGAAAAGGTGGCATGGTTGGCCGTACACACGGGCAAAGTTTATTTGTCCAGGTTACCTTGACGAATAATGTTCGATCGTGTGAACACAGCAGCAAATATTTCCTTGCCAAAGTTAATTTGACAAAGATTCCATTCCATATTTTTCTTTAACAAATAATTTGCTCCATGTTAACGCAAAATGTTTGGCAAACTTTCTTTGTTAGAGATTCTGTGACAAAGAAACTTTTGTGGCGTGAAAGAGGCTTAAGTGAATTTTTTTTACAGACTCTCTTAGACAAAAATTAGTAAAAAATGCAAGCATTCTTCTAGCAGTAATATGGTTATTGCAGCCGACACGACTGAGCCGCATAAACAACTGCGTTACCCTAAATCACAAAATGCGCCGTGCCATGATAAAATGGGTTCTTTGGGGCATATACGGTCAGTGGAAGCTCAGATCACTGTGCGCACCCGCCCAACCTGGCCAGAGCCTTTGTTGTCCTCTGGTACAATGATTCCGTGAGGAACAGCGAAGAGATTTACTAGTCTGTGCGTATGCGCGGGCTGATCTATGTGAATGTATCATAATTTCTGACGACTCGTGTTCTGTCGGTGTGGCTCATGGTAGTCAGATAAAATTGACCTTTGGGCAGTATTTCGGTCATATCGAGATGATGGTAAGTTACAAGGTCAGCTTCCAAATCCACCGTCGATGGGATGGGTAAAGATAAAGACTTCTTGTAGCGTAGTGGCCGTAGGGGCGGTGTGAGTTAGAGGCCCGCTATATCTTTGGCAACGGCATACAACAAGTGGAAGAAATATTGTATCATTCTTATTTTGTAATCAAAACAAAATTTTCGATGTCCAGAAAGGATATGTGATCATATGTGTATTAAAATCGCAAAAATCGGCATTATAATAAATATTACATTCCGATCCCATAAAGCTCTAAAATCAGCTGACATACATTTACTTGGTTTTGGATGCGCAATCCCACCGGCGCCGCGGACGTTCGGTTATGACGCAGACGGTTGCGGGTTCGAATCCTGAGTCGGCCAGCTAGCGACTGGAAAAGTCTCTTTGTCAAGCCAGCAGTAAATAGGTAGCTTTTTCAAATCAGGAAAGGATAACGCAGCGAAAGGAAAATGATGGGTTCCGCCTTTCATATGTGTGTCTGAAAAGTCCTGTGAGCCCTGAAAGCAGGGAATGAACATGTAACCGGTCAGCCTTAAATTGTTACACACATGAAACTCTGTCTGTGTGTCACTCACACACTCCCTCTCTCTGTCTGTCTGTCAGTCTCTCTCTCTCTCTCTCTCACATTAATTAATTTATTAATACACTTATGTTGATAAAATATCTTCAAACATACAGGGAAAAAAGAACATTGCAATATCAGCAAATGGCTTGAATAAACAATGACAACAACTCCGTTTTCCCCATGTTTGACGTTATTCTTGAATGTCCTATGGGGCCGCCATATTGAAAATTTCACTGACTAGGATGTATTTCGTGACGTTACGTCCTTCGCGACGCACGTAATTAATTGCGCCAGTCATTTACGTATTCTTGACCTTAAGCGTTTAGCGAAAAGTCTGAGCGGAATAGGCGGGTGTCCAGGCTGATCTGAGTCGGCGCTGGGCGCACAACCACTTTGTTGGTTTCCTCGCGTCGCGGCTCAAATATAGTTCACATATTACAAAGTCCGTGATTCCGAGTCATTGTCAAACTGACAATTTATAATGAGCCGCGACACGACAAAACCAACAATGTGGTTGTGCGCCCAGCGCAGACTCAGATCAATCTGGGCATTAACAAAGTCCGATCAGACCCTTCACTTAGCACTTAAAGGGTAGCTAAGGGTCTAAGCTACCTCCATGCGGACAGGGAAGACTCTGATCAGACTGGGCGGATGCCCAGGCTGATCTGAGTCTCTGCTGGGCGCACAACCACATTGTTGATTTTGTCGTGTCGCGGCTCATACTGTTTACTGGTGATACGTCCAAGGACAATCATTCACCAGAAGTAGGCCTATGATGCAAATATTTAAAGTTGCAGCGGAGGTGAAAAGCAAAATCATAAAATACAAGCACAGTGACCAAAAGCCTTGAATAGATTTCGGTCATCCCCAGTGTCAGACTGACCCATTATCCCAAGTATGAAGCAAATCCAATGCAAGTCAGTGACCATTAAATATAGAACACGATCACATACATAAAGTATGAGACTATTTGTAGCGTCCGACTGATTCCAATGTCTCAAGTATGAAGCAAATCCGTTTAGCAGTGTTGTAGACGTAATAATGCAAATCACTGTGCCATGATAAAAGGCCAATACAGGATGGCTGGATGCTTTGCAGCTACTAAAACTTACAGGGATATGCTGTCTGGCCAAGTTTCAAGTCTCTTACCTCAAAAGTATCACCAAACCAAGCAAAGGAAGAAACGTTGACTTAGCCGGATTAACCTACCTTTGACTTCTTGGGCTAGGCTACACAGAGTCAAAGGCTTTGTCCTAATGGTAAGCTATTATAGTCGTCGCAGAACCTCTTACATGGTAAGCTACATAGTCGTCGCAGAACCTCTTACAAAGACCTATCTTCAGTTTTAACATAGTTTTAGGTTTCAACATTTGACCACATATAGGGACAAGACCCTGGACCAGCAAAGATCAAATGCTTTGGTTTTAGTCAGTAAGTCTCATACCAAGACTTAATTCTCTAGGTTAAACAGTAGCGTATCTATAGTATTGTAGAGAACACATACATGTACGAAAATCTTAACTTAACCTTCGGACGGACGAACGTATCTCACATACTGAACATTCTTTACCAGGGCCTTGGCTTATCGATTTTGTTATCTCCCCTGTTTCCCAGTCTTACCTGTCCAATATCGGGTATTAAGTTTATATAGAAATGTATAGAGAATATTTATATTTATATGAATTTCTTATCTTTTCCAAAATATTTGAATCTTTTATAACCTATATTCTGAAAGTATAATGCAATACCTACACGATGATGTTTTTATTTTTCGAAAAAGTTAATGTTAAGTAGCTTCCTTTGCCGTTATACTGACCATTATACTTATTGGCACATACAGTATAATTACGAAATTTTCCATTTTCAGAGCATATTTCTGATAATTTGGAGCTTTTCTAATATTTTTTTATGACCTAAATTCTGAAAGTCTAGAGTCTAAGGATTAATATGATACTTTATTTTTAAATTAACATTATGTCTTGATGCTTCCCCACGCGTACAGGCGTACGTATGGAGCATCCGAGAACTCTGAGCCCCCCCCCCCCCCACCCCCCCATCCCCCCCACCCCCACCCACACCCACGGATACACCGCAGGCGTGCGGGGACATAAAATCATACTGACAAATGCCATAGCTCTGTCAAAAAATATAAAAATTGGCCCAGTAACAATACCAAGCAAACATGCACATATCGAGTTTGAAGTTGGAGTTTCAATAATCACTCGAGATATCGAATGGAAACAAAGTGTTCGCGAAAAGGCGGACAGAAAAACGTACACACATGGAGAGACGGATTCGGCTGGGAAAAACACTTAGCTATCCGTGGCAGGGTAAAGAATGAAAACCCAGTCAATGTAATGTTCGAGTAAAAATATCAGCAGTTTAAAGTTTCAAAAATATCGAAAACAGTAGAAGCTGCGCTATGAAGGTATTTGGCACTCTGCATAACTGCTGAAAAGGGTCACATCAGAATCCCTTATATAATATGCACATCTACACACCATAAAAAGACATTTTCCTAGTCTCAAAAGGATCAAATAAAAACTGCATGGTAGCTACGTGCGCAGTACCTGCGTTTTAGTATCATTATGATTATTTTTTTTTTACTTTTGCTGCATGGTAAACAACCTGTTATTATGATTTCACTAAAGGTGTGTCTAAGCCTTTCAAATCATAAAAGTCTTTTTTTTTTTCTCTCTCTCAATACTTTTCAACAACACTTCCGCATCTGCAACCAAGCCTAAAATAATTACCAACAACTTTATAATTGAGCCGTGACACGAGAAAACCAACAAAGTGGCATGTGCTCCCAGCGAAGACTCAGATCAGCCTGGGCATCCACCAATTCTGATAAGAGTCTTCGCTAGGCGCTTAAAGAGTAGCTAAGGGTATAAACTACCACCATGTCGACAGCCAAGAATCTGATCAGACTGGGCGGATGCCCAGGATGATCTGAGTCTTCGCTGGGTGCACATGCCACTTTGTTGCTTTTGTCGTGTCGCGGCTAAATTATTATAAAGTGCATATTACGCATGTGCAATATACAAAGATTGAACCTCCTAGTCAGAGTCTATAAATTCTCAGGCTGCGTAAATTAATGAGGAAGTGTTTTAGAAAAGTGCGCTGAAAAAACAATTAACGGGGTGTACCATCATGATCAAGTTGTTGTTGTTGTTGTTGTGGCGAAGTTTCTGAAAAGAAAAATTACTCTAGTAAATGCAGTAAATATTCAAAATAATGTCTTTACTTTTTGCTTCATGGATTCCACAGGATTCATAAATTGTTTATGCTAGCCAAAACGTGATATTGATCAGACCATGAGCATTCGCAGGCCCCGATCAGGGCATGTGTAATACAAGTACCTTTTTCACGTGAAGTGCCACGTAAAGCATTATGCCTACTTAAACATTGCCAGAATAATAGAACCAATTGAGCCGCGACACGAGAAAACCAACAAAATGGCATGTGCGCCCAGCGAAGACTCAGATCAATCTGGGCATCCGCCCAGTCTGATCAGAGTCTTCGCTGTCCGCGTGATGGGTAGCTAAGGGTCTAAACTAGGTCCATACGGACAGCGAAGACTCTGATCAAAGTAGCCGGATGCCCAGGCTGATCTGAGTTTTCGCTGGGCTCACACGCCACTTTGTTGGTTTTCTCCCGTCACGCATCATTTTCTTTTGTATGCATAAACGATGATCATAATTATGTCTAGACTTCTTTTACTGGCATGTCTATCCCGCCCGTCCAGGGCCAGAATATCTCAGCTGCTAAAGGTACATTATTTTGTTTCCATGGCGTGTTGTAGAAACGCTTAATTGCTGAATAAATGATTAAATTGTATTAAATTGTATATAATAATGATTAGAAACTGACAGAGAAAGTGCCTCTTTTCTTGACGCTGCATGGGCTAGTCTAAGACTGCTCGGGATGCACTGTACTAGCAGGATAAGGTATGCTGTGAAATTATAAGTATTGAGACAGATAGTTCTGAGCAAACCAGGCAGACCCAGATCAGTCTAATTAGGTTCTTCACTGTTTGCCACCTGCATATTTTGGACGCCGTGAGAGCAAATCGTCCCGTTTTAAGCACATAAACGGGACTTTGGTGTCATTAAATGTCATCGTTTGGGTGGTTAGAGCGCCTCGGTTTCGCTGCAGGTCGGTGCCGAAGGTTGTTGTTGTTGTTGTTTTTTTTTTGAGAGGGGGGGGGGGGGGACTGGGGGGGGGGGGGGTTAACGGCGCTTTGAGACAGAATTTCAGTCTATATCGGGCCGTCTCCCAGAGAACGGGAGAAAGAAATGATAGGTGAGAGAAAAAATGTTCAACAACCCCCACCCGCACCTACTGCAAGCACGGTAGGCCCTTGCCCTACTGACTTCAAGCCAAACAAGCAGGACGCCCCGGCACTGGAAGATACCCCTGACACCATCGCCCGTCGTTTATTAGAGCAGGGGCGTTTAACAGGATTAATACGGTAGGTTTTTCAACACCCTACTGCCAGGATTTGGGAGATATTTACATTTACCTTCTATTTGTTATCCATATATTGGCAAAAAGGGAGATATTGTCATAAAAGATAGTTTCATAGATGATCAGTTTGTAAAAGAGGAGCAATGAGTCTCTCACTAATCCATCAAAATATTGATGACGTTGCTAAAAAGATATTTCCCTTATGCTGTTATGAAGGAATATGTTTAGCAGAGGAAGCCTATCAGTTGATCAATATACGTCTCGCCTATCCACTTAAAACTTCCTCTTGTGCTTTTCGTAACTATGTTCTATTACAGTGTTGACCAAGATTTATTTGTAGAGATAATAGCTATTGTCATTTGTTTTTAATTTATTTATTCAGATTTTATTTCATAAATATGATAATTTGCCTCTTTTTTCCTCCTTCTGTTTTCTCTCAAGTAAATGTAAAAAATTACAAGTCATATAAGCATCTTTCACAGTACCCTCTTGTATCTGAATTTAACATGTATCTGATAAAGTGATAGCTAGCGCCAACCAGATTTTTACCAGCGGGCAAACAATTTCAGCTGTTACATTATATTTTCTTTCGTCCAATTCTCCCCCAAGAGGTTTATGGGAACGAAACCATAACTCGCACCTCTCCTCTCCAGTTCGAAGAAAAAAAATCAGCTATTACATTTAAACAGAAAAACGGTTCCATTTTTTGACATTTTTATGCATTAGTAGTGGTTGGAGAGGAGAAAGGGGGAGGGTAGGGGAGGGGGGTTGCGGTCAGTAATACTGACAAAATTCGCAAAAGTTCTAAGTACTGGGAGGATAGGCCTTTGCAAACAGTGCAGATCCAGGTCAGACTGCGGTCTGATCAGGGACTACTGTTTGCCATTTCATCGACAGTTTTTGGACACATAAGTGCACTGAAACCAAACTTCCATTTTTAGGATAATTACGTGAAAAAATCAGAGTGTCTCAATTATTAGAATTTTTATGGAAATTACTGTAGATTCACAGGAAAAAAATCAGACTTATTTGAGCAGATTCTCATCTTTTTCTGTTACCTGTGCATCAGATTTAATTTGCTGATTCGTTCTGGCAAATGTTGCTCTTAACCATGCAACTTCTACAGTTGAGCCAAGATTTATTCATTTATAGGGGTCACGGTCGTTGGCTGATATCTATGTTTAACAATAAAATAATTGCGATAATAGTCAGGTATTTTACACAGTAGCTAGCTGTGGTATATACAGATGTATATACGTCAACAATTGAATTATCTCTCGGTGCATTTTAAAGTGTTTTTTTTTTATCATAAACGCGTTAGTTAGTTTGCTTAAATTCAACAGTTTTGTGTAAGTGAAAATCTTCCGCCTTATTCGCGTGTGGTACTCTTATGTCAAGTGTACCTACAATATTCTGGGTGCGGAGTTTTAACAATATTTATTTGTGTGACAACAGAATAGATTTATTCTAAAATAGGTAGTATTACTGAAGTAAACCCAGTGTTAATTGTGGTTTAAGGAAAGTTCAGCTTGTTGAGTGATGACAATAGGTAGGCTTAGCGACATACCGAGCTAGAAACTGACAGATTTTTTTACTTAACAAAGTGGATTCATTTTTGTAAAATAATCATGTTAGAAGGCTGTGACAATGTCTTGTTTGAAATAAGAAACTGACAATGCAAAACAGCCAAATATGGGATTGATTTGGACGTGACTTAGGAAAATATGCCAATACCACACACTCAGACCAGCCTGTGCATTCGCGCTATCTGATCAGAATCTTTCTGTTCGCTATATTGATTCCTGAGGATGAAAACAACCATGATCAAACTACGCGAACGCATACGGATTGATCTGAGTCTTCACAACACGCGTTCACGTCAATACGTACTTTTTCTAAAGACGCAGCTCAAATATTGAAACAATGGGACTCCGTTAATAGCAAGCATAGTTCTGTCGGTATATCAGATACAACGAACATGCATAGCAAAGATAATTAGATAGTTGCTAATTGACTCAACAATATACGGTTGTGCATAAATATCAACAGATTTTCATGAGAATATTCAGTTATCAGAAGATTGAATCGCGTAATATTATGAATGATCATCTTTTGTATTATCATGACTAACAAGGAAGGAAGAAATATGAGAGCTAGTGACAAATGAGCCGCGACACGAGAAAACCATCAAAGTGGTTGTGCGCCTAGCGCAAACTCAGATCAGCCTGATCAGAGTCTTCGCTGTCCGCAAGGAGGTAGCTTAGACCCCTAGCTACCCTATAAGCGCTTAGGGAAGAGTCTAATCAGACTGGGCGGGTGCCCAGGCTGATCTGAGTCTGCGCTGGGCGCACTACCATTTGTTGGTTTTCTCGTGTCGCGGCTCATATACATTCGTGACATATACAGCGAATATTTGTTAAAACCGGCAGATTATAGGATCCATCCGTTTATATTGAGCCACAAATATCCTAGAAAGTAATATTTTGATATTAAGGTCCGGCGATTGTACCCGATGATTCCTTGGTTTCCGATCGACTGCCAATCAACGCTGCAGACCCTGATCAGGCTGCTCCTTTAGCAGTCTGATCTGGGTCTACAGTGTTTGCTCAGACACAAGTTCCAATATTCAGCGTTCTTGTGACAACTCATTTGCCCAATTTTTGATCAGTGATTATCAGTTTCCGGGAATAATATTTTAAGAAAATATGACAAAATACAAGAAACATGTTACAATGATAAACTGGAAAGATATATTGATGCACACAGATATTTTAAGTGCTGAAATTCCTTGATACAGTTAGACACAATTAGAAATATGAGGTGCGGACACTGTCAGGAGTACTTAACAGAGGCCACATCTAAAGCATACTGTTTACACTGTGGTACTCTACTGTGCACTTCATGTGCTAAAGATACTTCACACTCAGAAACGTCCACTGATGACTCGACTAGGAATATTAATGGACAAAGTGGACAATTATCTTCAACACTGTGTCGCGTAGGTGAAACAGAAATAACTGGAGATGTTAAATCATTTCAAAACATAGCCACCAAAGAAGAGCATACCGAAATTGATCGGCTTTGCTCAGCTGCTGGAGTCTGGGAAGTTAACAGTTCTGAAATTCTGGACAAATTGAATGTTTACACTGAACGTGTGAGTGAAAAGTTGTGCCACATACGCGATACAATTGAAAGACGTACGGAGGAATTAACTCATAAGAATCTTAGAGAAGGAAATAAAACTTTTGAGAAAAGTGCGTTAGTGGACTCGCTAAATTCAAATGATTCAGAGAAAAAGGATGAACACTTCATTCAGACGTCTAACAGTGATATAACATTAGACACAAAAGATCCAAGTATGTCCTCTGAAATACAGAGTTTTGACAGTCTGTTAAAAACTTCAACAAAACTTTCTGGCGATGAATTTACTAGCATTACTGTAGCACTTGAAATGCCATCAGAGAATTGGTCACAGAGTGCAGGAAGAAATACTGAGACACACTTGAAATTATCACAAGGCGTGTCGGAAAATCGCACAGAGAAAGAACTGGAGGTATTTAATGAACAGGAGAGTGGATATGGATCTCAAAGTTTAACTGGCAGCAATGAAAGGCTGCTAGACGATCTGAAGGATTCTAACTCAAGTCTTCCTTCATTCAGTGTTACAGCCAAGACAGCGGACAGTTGTTCGGTGGTTTCAAACATAGGAATAAGTACACAAACGGATATCACAAAGAGTATGCCAACGCAAAATAACCCAGTTACAACTGAGCTTCGCAACAAATATTCACCAGCTGGCGTATCTGAGAATACTGCACCAGTTGTTATGCGGAGAAGTAAAATAATAAATCCTGAAAGATTTGTTAAACGACACTCCCGGTCAAGTTCACTACCAGATCTGTTAAAGTCTTCAATAGAAAGGAGATCTGCTTTAATAACTTCAAACGAACAACTGTCAAAAAGTACGGTAGATCTGTTAGAAGATGGAGCTAAAGACAAGTCGTCGCTTCAGGTGCCTTTTGAAATGTGCGATAAAGACCACAAAGCTACACCAAAATACATGTGCTTTAAAGACAATGAGATTTACTGCAAAGTATGTGTACAAATTCATAATCTTCATTGCAAAGAGAAAGTCAAGTATATTCCGGAAATTCCCCCTGAAACTCGCAGCAAGGTGTGCGAAGATTCTCTGACAGACTTACTGAGCGCCAAGGAAAGGTTTCAAAATGTTAAAGAGGAGATCAGTGCCGATTTTCAACTATTGAAAGACAGTAGAAAAGAATACGTAAGGTCCGTATTGAGATTCAAACAGAAAATGATCAAATTGATAGATAAAATCGAGAAGGAAGCGCTAGCCGATATGGATTTGATATACAATATTGAACATGACAAATTTCAGAAAAGTCTGGATAAACTGGAATCCTGTATTACAGATATAGAAAAGCTGTTGGCAGCAGTGAAAATTCAAGAAAGTGATGAAGATAATTCCATTTTGTATAAAATACAAAAGGCATCGAAGTCGGTGACAGGATACGAGTTGGATTTACATGAAATTCATAGATCATGTTTCAAAACTGAATTCTTATTTCAACCATTAGATACAGTGTCGTCTGTGCTTAGCAGTACAGCGGAATTATGGACAATAAAACTTACAAAAGATGTGAAATGTCGGACACCTTATCCTTGTACATGTGATCGGTCTTTTAAGTACAGAAAAGCAGAATTTGAAAGACAGTTTTCAGCTAAACTCTCACGTTGGTCATTCGATAAAGACAAGTGCTATATCAGTGGATGTGAATTTCTTGATAATGGAAATCTTCTCCTGGCAGATAATCATAACAAAAAGATAAAACTGTTTGACAAGAAGTACAAGTGTATTTCTGCCCTGCATTTACCATCCTTACCCTGGGATTTGACAACTATGGACAATCATTTAGCTGTTGTTTCAATCCCAGACAAAAAGCAACTACAGTTCTTTGAGGCAAACTCGAAACTCAGTTTGAAACATTCTGTGATTCTTGAAAAGAATTGCTGGGGCGTGGCAAGGGCTAAAGATCTTCTGGTTGTGACATGTTGGTCACGCGACACGTCCGAGATTCTTGTGATGGATACCAACGGTGGCATTAGGCAAACCATCGCGGCAGTAGGCAGAACGCCATTTAACATGCCGTGGTATGTGTCTGCAACCGGTGACGTCATTTGCGTTTCTGACTGGGGTTCGAATAACGTCACATTCTTTACACAAACAGGAAAATTGTTAAATCAGTATTCTGGTCAGGATTTAACAGGGGCAATGGGTATATTTGCAGATCCCCAGGGAAACGTATATGTTTGCGGGCGAGATACAAATAATATTCATCAAGTGTCGTTAAGTGGCGGAAAAGTTAAGACAATATTGACTGAAAGAGATGGTGTGGAGAAGCCAGTCTGCGTGTGTCATTGCCCGCTGGATAACAGACTTGTAGTGACGTCATGGATGTCAGATACTGTACAAGTATTTAGACTTGTGTAGTGACGTAATCAGGGAATATCCGGGGGGAATATAACCACAGAAACTTATCTTATCTGACGTATCAGCTTATCTGACGTAACTACAGTCGATGGTCAAAAATAATTCCACATAATTGATTTTCCCATAGACTTCAGCGTGTTTTCATGTTTACTGGAGATTATAATTTTGCACTTTCGCTGAACGGATTTCAGTTTTGTTGGTACAGGTAGAAAGCTAAATGAACAATGCATGCAAAATATATTTGTTTAATTTTTAGTCGTTCAACATATGGACTTAAACAGCATGACTTTAACTTTTGGTTCATTTTTGGAACGTCGCCGTTACGTCAATTGAAACTTGCTGAATTTACATTAAGATTGACAACCTGTATCTTAAAACTGATGGGTAGGGGTGCGCAGAAGCTAGTTCTGGTAAAATTTCGCAATTTTTCTAACACTAAGACGGACTTGTCATGGCGACATGAATCTTAGCGGAGCGTGGCTTCCATTCTTTTGAGTTCTTTTAGCTTACTGCGGATTCTTCCTGCATCGGACATCTCTTTCCTGATGCCCTTGTCTGTCAGCTTTCTCGAGACACAGGGGTTGAGGTGGCTCGATGGGTGACACCTGCGCTCGCGAGTTAATACGTAGGCATCTCTTACCTGATGTCTGCAGCTAATGTGTCTAGCGGAATACGACATTACAGTAAGTGTGGCTCGGAGAGGAATGCACGTTGCCTGCCGAGACCTGCGCATCATCTCTTTTCTTTCCAAGTTTTGGGGCTTAGCGACACTGAAGAAAGTAAATACAGAAACGCGCGTTTGTCGCACTAAATTTGGTATGGGAATGTTTATATTAGCTTTTTAACCATAGCGTTTTTTTTATGGCTGACCAGGGAGAAATGCCAAATTAATATGGTAAAGTGTTGTATAAACATATAAATACACTTAAGTCCACGGGAATAAAAATTTGTGGAATTACTTTGACTAGTACAAGCTTCTGTGGTCTGACAATGTAAAAGTGTTAAAGAACGTGCAGTGACGCTATTGATGCCAGGCATTGTACAAGCATATGTAGTGACGGCATGGATGCCAGACGGGGATTTTGATTATAGATTCCTAGTCCGGGTATGAATGTCAGACAGAGTAGAAACTCACGTGACACTTTTTGCATTTAAATTGTTATTGAAAAACAGTATTAATTTGCATACCATTGCGCGTGCATGCAATTATGCGAGGGACTATTCATCACTCTGGCTGCATCCCGTTGGCAGATATGTTAGTTTCGGCATGTAATGCAAATTTATCTTTAAAAGTGGTCAAAAATGAAAATGAGCTTTTGGTGTAGAGCAACTTCAAAGTTTCCATTGAAATGTGTTGCTCCGAACTTTCTCTTAATTGCTACAAAAATTAATTTTCGATGATTAAGCACACACCTTTTTTATGTAAAAAGCAAAAAAAAAATTATAACTAACTGTATGGAAAGTAGGAAAACTTTTGTAAAGATCCCCCACCCCATCCCCACAAGAAGCCAACACTTATCATGAAGAGAAGGACAAAAAGTGGCTGCTTCAGACAGGTGCTTCCTTAATACAGGCTCATTTGCACTGAGTTTTGGTTTAAGGGACCCCGAAAAGGCGGCTGCTTACGACAAGTGACCTCTTAATAGAGGTGACCTAATAAGCAGGATTGAAATATCTTTGGAATAAGCCAAAGATGGAATTAATAACAATGACCCATTTTCAAGGTCACAGCATCTTACTCCGTTGTCCCTGAAATAAGTCTTGAACAAATGGGTGAATTTCACAAACCTAACATGATGTACCAAATAGCCTGTAGGTATTTGGTAACCATGATCATATATTTAAGGTCACAAAAAGACAGCTGTCTTTGTTCCCAGGATATCTCTTTTATGAATGGGTGCACGGATATTCATCAAACTTGCATGACAAGCCAAACAGCTGTCAGATTAGATTTCTCTGACTTTGATTCCGTTTTCAAGATCATAATAGGACTTAAGCCAGTAAATTTTCTCTAGTCCAAATGCCTCTTCAATTATGAAATGGGTTGATATTCACCAAACTTGCATAATTACATGTATATCACTGGGCCAAGCACAACAGCTAATAAAGTTTTGCTGACCTTAAACCCATTTTCAAGGTCACAGGACTCAAAACATTAAATTTTCCATTGTCCTTGAATTGCCTCTTGAATAGCTATCAACTGGGACCAACAAGTGAAACATCTGATTAAATTTTGGTGACTATTGCATATTTGTGCTGCACGTTGTGCTGTGGCATGATAAAACCAACAAAGTGGTTGTGCGCCCAGCACAGACTCAGATCAGCCTGGGCATCTGCCCAGTCTGATCAGACTCTTCCCTAAGCACTTAAAGGGTAGCTAAGGGTCTAAGCTACCTCTATGGGGACAGCGAAGACTCTGATCAGACTGGGCTGATGCCCAGGCTGATCAGAGTCTGCACTGAGCACACACTCACTTTGTTGGTTTTCACGTGTCGTGGCTCATTTAAGATCATAGGAGGACTTGTAATGTTAAATATTCCATTGTCGCAAGGATTTCTCTTTCAACCAATGGTTTGGCTTAAAATACTTTCATAATAAATATCATTGTGACATTTAATTTAACTGTTATGATTTCGATGACCTTGATTTTGATGACCTTGACCTATTTACAAAGTCCCATCAGGGTGGACAAAAATTTTAATGCTCCCTTTGCATTATCTTTCCATATAATGCCCCAATATATTTGTTTCATATCTATCTTATTTCAGTGTTAACAAAACATGGATGACATTTGAAAACTGCGAAAAACAGATAATTTATGATAATAGTTATGACCCTTATACTTTAAGGGTTGTTACTGTATCTGATAAAATACATTTTATACCATAAAAAAGACAAAACAAAGCTCTAATTAGAAAGCTGAGGTTACAGTTCAATTTGTATGTAAGTACTTGCCCTGAATTTTGTTCTGTTCTGTTCTCCTTAGTGTTACTTTTCCAAAAGTAAAACTAAGAAGAACAGAATAGAACGATTACATACAAATTGAAAGTAACACTAAGATGAAATTACAGAGCCCTAGATAAGAGGGAGTTTTTGATGATAATTGAGGATAATTCTTTTTATTTATCATTGAAATCATATGTTGTGACCCCTCATCTGAACCGTCTCGTTGAGACGGTTCAGATGAGAGGTCACAACATATGTTTTTATGCAGAATTATCAAAAATTATCCCTAATCATCTCCAAATACTCCATCTTATCTAGGGCCCTGGACTGTCACCATTCAATAAACTGAAGGTGTCAATATTTTCTTAAAGTTGCATCAGTAAAGCTGTATTTCAATTAAGTTCCATTTTTCAGTATTTATATTTATATATACAGTCAACCCTCTTTATAACAGCATTCATTACAACAGCAAAATTCTTTACGACGTCATTTTGGTTTGCACATTGGCTTTATTGTTAAAAATCTGTATTCTTTATAACAGCAAATTCAGTTTAATGTCAATTTTTTGGGGGACAAATGGTGTCGTTCTAAAGAGGGTCCACTGTATGTATATCAGTAGTATTTATAGTAGTCCTTGTAAATACTGCTCTTAATTTGATAAACTTTTAAACTGCTGTTGACTCTCTTTTAATGAATATTTTTGATGCATTTTCATTTTTACCCAATTCAACCGACTATTAGTTACAAATCAGCACCAAAATATATGTAGATCCTTTTGTGGCAGTCTGTTTCAACAAATTCACAGTATCCGAACGCACTGTACCATCTCTTCCGGTTTTCATAGCGTTGAATCGAGAGTACAGAATTCGTTTATAACCAGTAGCCGGAAATCATTATATTTTGAGTTTTTATCCGGAATCTACTGCGTCATTTATAGTTATTCAGCTTCGAAAATGTAAAGGGGTAAGTTTAATATAATTTTCTCTTCGGTCTTTTACTATATTGCCCTGTACAATGAAAAAGTCCTTGCCGTCGCAGATTTTTTTTTCAGAACAGCTTAATTTAACACGAGATTGTGTCCTGCAAAACTTAGCTATCATTCTTTTATCAAAACTAATAAACTGTAGATTGATAACGCCTTCCGTTTATTCTAAAGAATTTTTATAAAACATGTAAGAAAATGCTCAAAATGGTTTAAGAATCATGCCAAGGGCGATTTGAAAACTGTACCAATTACTACCCACCCATACACGACATTGTACAGGGTAATAAAGTAAAAGACCGAAGAGCAAATTATATTAAACTTACCTCTTTACATTTTCGAAGCTGAATAGCTATAAATGACACAGCAGATTCCGGAAAAATTCTCAAAACATAATGATTTCCGACTACTGGTTATAAGCGAACGTTTGTACTCTCGATTCAATGCTATGAAAACCGGAAGAGATTGTACATGTAGTTCGGATACTGTGAATTTACTCCATATCAAGTTGTCAACCAAATCTGTTGGATAAGCCTTAAGCAGGGATGGGTTCACCTCCATGTATTTCCATATTTACAAAGAGGAACAACTTTTTTGACTTCCTGCTTGTCTATCTGAAGGATGGAGTCCTTTCAAATTTGTGTCTAGTCTTAAAGGCAAGAATTTGATCATAAGTGAGCAAATTCTTTTTTCCAAGAGGTGGCCTCTACCGAGAAGGAAGGCAGAATGAAAATGACTGAGTTGCTGTATCAACTCACCTTAATCTAGTCATATCATATAGACACATATTAAAAGTATTTAAAATCTGATGAGTCAAAACTACTCAAGATATTGAATTAGTACACAGTCAAATAATTTCTTAAGGAGTGCAAAGACAGTGACTCATGACAGAAAAAAATATGACTGAGAAAGGAAAAAAAATATGAGAAAGACTTTTCAAATTTTATTATGAGAGTAACATTAAATGCAAATATCAGGGGTTTTTGCCTTAAAATTACCTCAGAATCTACAAATTATTATGGTGAATGGGTACACTTTGAAGGGAAGCAACTCTGCCATTTTAATTTTTTCTTCCCTTTTAAAATGGGACCAACCCTTAAAAGACAAAAAAATCTCTAAGAGCAGAACCCAGTTTGGATGCGCTTCTTTGTCTAAGGAAGCGAACAGGAAGTCACATAATTTGTTCCCCTCTGTAGAAATGGCAGGAAAATACAGAAATTTTACTCAAAGTACACTCCAAACTCGGAACCAGACTGTACAGCTGAGCGACACGAGTATTCCCAAAACATGGAATGTAACATACTGTAATCGGCCCATTTACCGCACCGTGCGCTTAACTTTTTCAAAATTGCAACAAAAAGATGTGGTTAAAATGTATTTAATAACCGCACACTCAGAACAATGAAATGCAGGGTGACTGGAACGAGGCAACATGGGTAGGACTGGAAATACTTTGTGTTTATACTTTTCATGAGTTCCCTGTTATTGGGTTTTGTGAGAGTTTCAAAGAAAAAGCAGTGTGCGCTTGTGCAGTTTGTCCGGAAATGGCCTTGGTGTGCGGTTATAGGGGCATGTGCGGTAAATGGGTCAATTACGGTAAGATATATTTTAAGATTAAAACTGAGATTTTCACAAAATTCTTCCTGGCTAAACTGGTTCAAATTTCATCGGGTGCTTTTATACAATTTGTATAACAGAAAGCAGATTTTGTCTATATACTTCTTCCTAGACTGTAAAATTTGATGAGTATATACAATCAGATGAGTATACAATACAAGGTCAGTATTAGCTCTGTGCAGTCACAGTAAAAAGTGAACAGGAAAAGCAGTTCTCAGAGTGTATGGAGTCCAACAGACCTGAAGAACTGCTGATAAAGTAATAACTAGAAAATTGTGTCTGTAAGACACTAATGATGCCCCCGTGCAGCGCCTGTCACAGGACATGTGTACATCCCTAAAGCACCTTTCAAGCACAAATGCTATTTACAAAGAATCCACTGAAAACATTTCACAAACTTTATACCCTATAGTGCAAAATGCAGCCAAAAATGACTAAGTTTAAAATGCCATAATATCTTCAGAATTATTATTTTTTTTCTATCATAACCAACATGCATATCTTCACTGCGTCCACAACAAGTCTCCAATGTCTGAAAAACAGCCAATGAAAATTGTGGGAGGAGTTGATTACACAAAGTACTTACCCTACAATGCAAACATATGCCTAAAATGACTAAGTTCAAAAGGCTATAATTCTGTCAAAATCAATTCTAGCTCCAACATAAACCCACAGGCACATCTCCAATATGTCCATAACATGTATGCAAAGTTTGGAAAAGATCTATTGAAAACTGAGGGAGTTGATTACACAAACTCCTCACCCTACAAATGTAAGAATTTGCATAAAATGACTAAGTTCAAAAGGCCGTAATTCTGTCAAAATCAATTCTAGTTCATACGAAAACCCACATGCACATCTTCAATATGTCCACAACATGTATGCAAGGTTTGAAAAAGATCTATTGAAAACTGTGGGAGGAGTTGATTACACAAACTACACACCCTACAATGCAAAAATTTGCCTAAAATGACTAAGTTCAAAAGGCCGTAATTCTGTCAAAATTAATTCTAGCTCCAACAAAAACCCACATGCACATCTTCAATATGTCCACAACACATATGCAAGGTTTGAAAAAGATCCATTGAAAACTGTGGGAGGAGTTGATTACACAAACAGCATACTCTACAATGCAAAAATTTGCCTAAAATGACTAAGTTCAAAAGGCCGTAATTCTGTCAAAATTAATTCTAGCTCCAACAAAAACCCACATGCACATCTTCAATATGTCCAAAACATGTATGTGAAGTTTGAAAAAGATCCACTGAAAACTGTGGGAGGAGTTGATTACACAAACTCTATACCATAAAGTGTGACGAATGGACTGACGGACAGACAGACGGACAGACAGGAGCAAATCTTAATGCCCCCTGACTATCGTCACGGGGGCATAAAAAGGGGGCATTTATGGTGAATGGGTATACTTTTAGTGGACACGTCTCTGCCATTTATACTGCTGCTCTTGATAAAGTGATTAAGGGGCATTTAAAGAGAATGAGTAAATTTCCAGGGGAAGCAAACTGTCATTTTCATTTTGCTTAAACGGAGGTTAGTTTTGAATACATGATGTTATCAATTCTACTTCACTTCACTCTAATGGGATTAACATAGCAGATCCCAGCTAAGAGTCAGTTTCCACAGGACGAAATGGAGGTCAACTCTTAAGTGATCCATCAATCATCTAAGATATGGATAATGTGAATGGAAACACTTTCAAAGGAAACAACTGCCAGTTTTCATTTTTACTTCCCTTTTCCGGGGATCAACTCTCAAAGAAAAGAAAGTGCTCCTCCAGGGGCAAATTCTTTCCTTTATGAGAAGCTCCCATTTTGGAAGGCTTTATTATCCAGGGCAAGCAGAAAGATAATTACAAAAATTGTTTCCCTTTGTTAAAAAGTGGGAAAAAAAACAACAACCCTGATGAGGTGTACCCACTCACCTTAAATGACTGAAAACACAGTACTATTTTGCAAATTTACAGAAAATTTTGTATGTAAAGGATTGAAAACAACCACACAAATTCCTATTTTCTGTTTTACAAATCTATTTTGGAATTCATTATATGAAGCAAAAAATAGATCAAATGATTGTAGCATGATTAAGACTCTTATTTAACTTGAAGCACACAAGGAAATGACTTCTTACCATTCAATTTAACTGCATCCAGAAATTAATTTTACCACTGATGTAAAAGTCTGACCACTCAGCTCAGTCTGTGCAGTATGCTAAATTTCTTTGCCATCTAGTACACAGGTTCTAAAGGGACTATTTTGACAAGCGCAAAGAATGAAGCATACGATCAGACTTCTTAAGTTTACCTGTACTCGCAAATGCTAATCTAAGTATTCACTACTGACAGAGATACTAAGACCTGTTTTTGCATGGTACTGCCTCCTTAATAAAATGCTCTTGACAAGCAGGAAAGAATGCTTAGTAAGACTGAAAATGCATTAATTACACTGAGCACTGAGACTGAAACTCCTGAGAAAACAGTGTAGAGCTGGATCAGACTGCTCCTAGGATTAGCCTAATTTGCTAAGTTGTATTAGTTGTTTTAATGTTTAACGTCCATGGTAAACAGCTATGGTTGTGTCAGGATGGTCTGTCAACCTAACCACACTATTCCTGGGCAGGCTTAGACCTCCTAAGCGGTTAACCAGTACTAAGTGCACTTACTTTGGCCAGTAACTGACAACAGCTCTTCTTGAATCAGTGGAAGGAGAAACGAAAGTATGTGGCCGGACCTGGTATTGAACCCGGGACCTCTGGCTCTTGAGTCAGACGCGCTACTGATTGCGCTAGCCGCCCGGCTAATCTGCAAGGCTAGACTGATCAGGGTCTGCACTGTTTGCCATTCCACTAAGAATATTTGGTCAAATTGCCAGGAATGAGTACCAAGATCAATGTTTTTCAAATTTAAGGTGAATGGGCATACCTCCGTATCTTTCTGCCATTTTTACAAAGGGAAACAACTTTTCTAACTTTCTGTTTGCTTCCCTGGAGGATAATACTCTTTGAAAAAGGCATCTACTCTTAAAGGAAAGAATTTGCTCCAAGAGGAGCAAATTCTTTCCTCTAAGAGCTGACCCAAATGATAAGAAAGGTCTAAATGAAAATGCCCCCCACCCCCATCACCTGAAAGTGTACCCATTTGCCTAAATAACATGTCCAAATATTTATGTTAATTATATAACTATAATTGCTGACTCGTACTATTGCACCTAAAACACTTGAAGCTCTTATGGCATATAAATAATCAACTGTATAATTATGGAAACCAAGCCCTAAGTAATTATTCTTACAACTCTGCCTCATTTGGACTATGAAGACACTAAACAGTAAACTCACTCCGTGCAAATCAAAAAGATGTCGTAAAGAATATGCTATTGCAATGAGTGCCGTTGTAATGAGGGTTGACTGGAGGAGACAGATTTTTCCCTTCTAAAACAATCCTAAAGTCTAGATTCATCTTGTATAAGACAGATCTAGATTTCTGGGATAGATTTGGAAAAAAGCCCAGTCCAATACATGAAGAAATACCAATGATGGAAAAATGAAAGTATCCTCATATAAATGCACATATTTTGTGGAGTTTCCTACACTGAAATTGAGAAAAAATATATGTTTAACAAAACTGTCGTTCTGGATACTAGAACTTCATCTTGCCACTCCACAATCAATTCCAGTCTGCTGATATGTACATGCAGGAATGCCCCTACAGAAGGGTAGATTTGGTATCTCAAATACCATAGCATTAACCCACTTTTACCTAGTGGACTCTTCTATCTATATAGACTGGATACTATCACTCATCATTTTGAAGCAGTCTATTTTATTTTTATCAGTTTGTAGAAAATATTGTATATTCTATGCAGTGTAGACCCTGATCAGCTACCATATTTTATGGCATCTGATCTGGGTCTGCACTGTTTGTCTAAGCCCTTGACACTGATGGGTTAATGACTTGATCCAAAAAACATCATTCATTGGAGTGGTTTTGTAGACTTTCTTCCTATGATATGACAATGCACATTAAGTTTTGGATTTCGGATTCTGTTATTTTTGATGGAGTTATGGCCCATGCTAACTTAGACCTTATCCCCCCAACTCCTTCCAAGGTCTGTGACTGGACAGACTTGAAATCATGCAAATGGAACTGAATAGTGACATGGTAACATAAAATTTCTATGTGCAAAAGTGATTTCTTCTGGAACAAATATTTTTTCTCACAAAATATTCCTAGGTCTAATATGGCACTCAACACTGGAGTATAAATGTGTAAATCAATTATGTCAAAAAGAAAGCACAACCACTGTACAAAAAACAAACAAAAAAACATAAACTAAATACAAAAATATATTGTACTTCAAACACAGAACTATAAGTATCACAGACCATTAGACACTACAGAATATCAGCACACTTGTAAGAAGGGGCAATTTTTGTTTCCCACCAAACAAAGAGACAATACAACTAAAGAACCACTGTTTCTTAATCAGACTGCTCCTTAGGAGTAGGCTGATATGCATCCACACTGTTTGCGGATACCTTAAAATTAACAAGTATTGGGTCCAAGCAAACAGTGCAGACCTAGATCAGACTGCTCCTGATCAGAATCTACAATGTTTGCTATTCTATCTGCAGCTTTTGGATGCATTACATCTACCCATTTATAAATCAAAAGTGTTCCATTTTTAGGACAATTAGTATAGCAATTATTTTTGGTATCCTGAGCCCGGGTGTTCTAAACTAAGGATGTCGTTAGTTAACATTTCATTAAAATTGCAAATGTTCATATCTCAAATACACCAATTTTTTGTTGAAAAAATGTGAGCAGCTTTTGCACTGCAAAAGCTTCTCACATTTTAAAAAAAATATTAGTGTATTTGATTATAAAGTCATAAAACACTTAATGACTTGACCTCTTAACGTGCTAGTTAGGCTAACAATGCTTTGAACATCTCGGCCCTGACTTTTAGAATTTTCACTGATCTAGGAAGGTAAATGGTTAAAACTTCCATGAACGATCATGTCTACAACAGCTACCACCCTATAACAATCACTGCCCTATAACAGCCAGCTTATAGAGCTCCCAAAAGTGTTTTCACAAGCCTTGTACTTAGGCACTGTAGTTAATTCTTGAAGCAGCAGAAATGAAAATAATTGAATTTGCAAACAGCCCACATCCAGTTGAGGCAGCTCATTGGATAAAACATTTTTTTTGAAAATTGGCAGACATGAATTTTGTCATCAGCTTTTGAGTACTCTAAGGGTTATTTTTTCTTACCCTGTTTACTGTCATGAAATAATGCCTTGAAAATCAATAAACAATTTATTTTTCAACCTGAAAAGCAAGCTTTATCTACAATGATACAATTTAAACAAGAGGACCATTGGTCCTGTAGCTCACCCGAGTCCATTCAGCCTCAGTACTCTAGGGTAAGTTACTCTAAGGCCATCGGTCAACTGGTTCTTGTGAAAAAGATTTTTAAAGGTTGTAACCATATATGGGCATGGAGGACATGTTGGTCATGTGACCTGGACATTTGAAAAAAATTTCTTTCCCTCAACCCCCTGGAGGCTCTATATGAAGTTTGGTTTCAAAACTGGCCCAGGGGCTTTTGAGGAGATGGTTTGATATTGTCAAAATGACAGAGTTCTGGGTCAAAAGTCAAAGAATGATCTTGATCTCTTGTACTCATAAATCTTCATGTACTCATTAAGATGACTGTAGATATCAATTTTTAGGCATAAATCTTCAAAACTTTCCATGAAATCTTATGTTCTAGCATTTTCCCACATTTGACCTTGCCGTAAAATAGTCAAGGTCAACCCAAGATCATCATTTTAAACAATCTTGATAGTACTGGAGACCCCAATGCTACATACCTTGCTTCAAGGCCATCGGTCAATTGGTTCTGGAGAAGGAGATTTTTAAAGGTTTTTACCATATATGGGCCTGGCGGCCATGTTGGTCATGTGACCTGGACCGTTTGAACTAATATTCATTCCCTCAAACCCCTGGAGGCTCTGTATGAAATTTGGTTACAATTGGCCCAGTTGTTTTTGAGGAGATTGTTTGATATTGTCAAAATATGAGAGTTCAGGATCAAAGGTCAAAGAATGACCTTGACCTCTTGTACTCATAAATCTTCATGTATTCATTAAAATAACTGTATATACCAATTTTTAGGCATAAATCTTCAAAACTTTCCATGAAATCTTATGTTCTAGCATTTTCCCACATTTGACCTTGCCGTATAAAAGATCAAGGTCAAACAAAGGTCATAATTTGAACAACCTTGATAGTACTCAAGTACCCAAAGCTACAAACCAAGTTTCAAGGCCATCTGTCAATTGGTTCTGATGAAGAAGATTTTCAAAGGTTTTTACCATATATGGGCGTGGCAGCCATATTGGTCATGTGACCTGGACCGTATGAATAAGTTTTTGTTCCCTCAACTCCTGGAGGCTCTATATGAAATTTGGTTTCAATTGGCCCAGGGGCTTTTGAGGAGATTGTTTGGAATTGTCAAAATATGAGAGTTCTGGGTCAAAGGTCAAAGAATGACCTTGACCTCTTGTACTCATAAATCTTCATGTACTAATTAAGATGACTGTAGATACCAATTTTTAGCCCAAAATTTTCAACAGTTTCTAAGATATCTTATGTTCTAGCATTTTGCAGGCTTACAAGTGGCTTTTCATGAAAAAGTAGGAAAAAAGTAGGAATCATTTCAAGAAAAAAGTAGGAAAAAAGTAGGAATTTTATGATAAAAAGTAGGAATTATTTATACAGACATACTAATAAATCTCGTATATATTAACTCACTTTAATGCTGCCTAACAGTTCTGAAAAACTCCAGTCACAAGATTTAAGGGCTGTTTAACTTCAGGAGGCTCTGAAATCTTACTGTACATACTGCTGTCAACCTGATTTTTTTTTTATTTATTAATTAAATTGAACATTTAAACAAACCATAAAACATAGTGAAAGATCTGTTCAATGTTGTTCCAGAACTGTTCAATGTTGTTCCAGAGAGAGAGAAAGAGAACCAGGTGGTAAGATGCTTGTATGAAATTGTTGCATTGAACAAGATATAATGGTAGTTTATACGAAATTGGAGGACCTGATGGTGATCTGTCAGGGAACAGGGAATGAGAGCAGTCAGAAATTCAATTTCAGAGTTGAATGGACAGTGTCCCAATGCCTTTCTCTGGAACATGCGTTAGAATGAGTATATGATTAAAAACACCTTACTTTGATTAACAAGGACAACTACTACAAGATGAGTAAAAGCAGTTATTTCCACCTCTATATAGTCAGACCCCCAAATGGTAGCATTTGCAAGTCTGAATGGCCACCAGAAGTCATTTTTGCTTAAAAAGAATGACTAAAATGATATCATTCATGTATAAATGGGGGGTCTGGGGGGGCACAGCCCCCCAGAAGCCAAAGACAATTTAGAAAATCACATTCTGACAGTGCTCCCCAGCTCCTCAAAATTAAGAGCTTGCTCCATAGCTCCCTGAAAATAATTGCTAGTGCTCCCCAGCTCCCTGAAAATATATGGCCATTCTCCCAAGCTACCCAAAACCCCTGGGAGGGCCTTATCCTTCATATTAAGCAACATGTATGTTCAAAAGGTTCAACACATTTCCCAGAAAGGCACCATGCAGCTTGCATAAGAGGTGAATGGTTGCATGTTCAAAGACTGTGAAAGAAACTCATCAATAGAATATGCAATCAGTCCTTATATCATGTAGCATGTTTCATTCTGCAACAGACTAGAATATTTTGAAATATACATTTTTTTATGTTCATTTTCATTCAAAAAGTAGGAATAGTAGGAATATTTTTGAAAAAAGTAGGAAAAAAGTAGGAACAGGGCAAAAAAGTAGGAAAAGTAGGAAAAAGTAGGAAATAGTAGGACTACTTGTAAGCCTGATTTTGCCATAGAAAAACACAAGGAAGAAAATTTGACCTTACCGTAAAAAAGGTCAAGGTCAACCTAAGGTCATAGTTTGAACAATCTTGGTAGTACTCGCGTACCTGATGCTACATACCAAGTTTCAAGGCCATCGGCTTACTGGTTCTGGAGAAGAAGATTTTTTTAGGTTTTTACCATATATGGGCATGGCGGCCATGTTGGTCATGTGACAAGGACCGTTTGAACAACTTTTCGTTCCTAAGGTCCCAGGAGGCTACATATGAAATTTGGTTACAATTGGCCCAGTGGTTTCAGAGGAGAAGTCGTTTGAAAATGTTGACGGACGACGGACGGACGGACGGACGACGACGGACGACGGAGCCTGACCATACTATAAGCTCCCCCAGAGCCTCTGGCTCAGGTGAGCTAATAAAAAAATCATGTAAATGCTGTAATTTATCACCGGTATTCCCTTTATTTAAATTGAGTCGCGACGTGACAAAACCAACAATGTGTTTGTGCGCCCAGCGCAGACTCAGATCAGCCTGGGCATCCGCCCAGTCTGATCAGAGTCTTCGCTGTCCGCATGGAGGTAGCTTAGACCCTTAGCTACCCTTTGGGCACTTAACGAAGAGTCTGGTCAATTTGTGCTGCTGCCCAGGCTGATCTGAGTCTGCGCTGTCCGCACAACCACATTGTTGGTTTTGTCGTGTCGCGTCTCAATTTGTTTTTATCAAATATAACAAGGAAATTGTTAAATTTTATCCTAAAAGATGACACAAGAAATGGTTCCTTAAGCTCAATGGATACAATTTCAGGGAAGCAACACTTGCCATTTTCTTTTCTTTTTATTGCCTCCCTTCTTAAATAGGGTCAACTCTTAAAGGAAAGAATTTGCTCCTTCAGGAGCAAATTCTTTCCTTAAAGAGAAGACCTCTTGTTGGAGGATTTGATGTTAACCATGAAAGCATACAGGAAGTCACAAAAGTTATCTCCTATTCAAAATATGGTTGAAAATCAGGGCTGTTTACCCATACATCATAAAGCATGTAAGAACCTGAAAACTAAAATCAGCCTGAAATGGCACCATCTGATCAGTTATATAAGCATTTTCATCTGCAGTCTGATCAGTGTACCCTATTCACAGGAGAAATAAAAGTGAGCCACAACACAAAAACCAACAAAGTGGCACAGGTGCCCAGCAAAAACTCATATCAACCTGGGCATCTGCTCAGTCTGATCCTAGTCTTGGCTGTGCATTTAAAGAGTAGCTAAGGGTCTAAGCTACCTCAATGCTGACAGGGAAAGGCTCTGATCAGAATGGGGGGATGCCCAGGCTGATCCGAGTCTTCACTGGCAAAAACATGCTGTTGTTTTTGTCATGGCCCGGCTCAAATAATGCAAGGCAATGATCCTATCAGTCTGCATGGGTGTGCAAAAGCTAAACCTATTTGTAATAAAACTTCCAGGGAAGGTTCACCTGTCAGCATATTGTCACAAACCTGCCCCCGAGGTTATGAAACTTTTTTCATGCTCAACTCAGCTGAGCAAGAAATTTTCTCTGCTGATAAATATGAAGATGCCAACTATTGCTGGCATTTTCATATTCATAAGCAAGAAAATTTCATACTCAGCTAAATTGAGCAAGAGAGCAACAGTACTTATCAGTAATTTGCTATTTATTAGAAGGTAAAATTTCATGCTCAGCAAAGTTGAGCATGAAAAAAGTTTTATAACCGCAGGGCCAGCTAAACCATAAAACTCAGCAAAAGTTTACCCCACCGCTGCTGTTGCCATGGGCGCTCTATGTCAAGCTTCTGCTAGTCACAGCACAAGCGCTTGAAGTTTTATGCTATTGAATATATTTCAATGATGCCGCTAAACATCCAGGGTATGAACCATTTTGAAGAAATGGCCAGGTGTGCAAGCGTGTTCGGACTCCATTACAGTCTCCAGTTTCCGGTGTATCAACATTGCACAGCAACGTCAACAGGTTCTATAACGGGAAAAATGAAGTGATTCTGCGGATAACGATCCTCTTAAATGTACAGCTTCCTACTCTGTCCAATCATCAAACAACAAAATCGCCGATCAGACTGTGCAGATGCGCAAGCTAATCTGCATCTTTGTTGTTCGGAAAGACAGTACATGTAGGCCTCAATCAACAAACGAAAAATTTACGCCAAAGTTACTGCGTAGTTTTGACGTTGTTGACACGAACGTCATGACGTCATTTTCATCAGGTTTGTTTCAAGTTTTCACTCGTAAGAAACGTTTTGAAGGAAATTAGGACAAACCAAATATTGTAAATACATGGAAACAGTGATTCAACGACATTGGTCATATCTAAAAGAGTAATTGAATGATTTCGCTGATGTGTGATTTTCAAAGCATACAAGCACATGCTAAACTTTGGCGCAGAACGGTAAACCGGAAACTGGACACCATAATGGCGACAAGATTTTGTGGCAAATTTTGAATTCAGGATTACAGCACCGCATAGGCCATAACTGAACAAATTTATCATGTTTATAGATACATTTTAATACGATGTTTACAGGTAAGAAGTTTGCTTTTGTTGGGGTGTTTCTAACTGGCAGTTTTAGCAGTCCAAAAATCGAGGCATTTTTGCTTGCATACCTGGCCATTTCTTTACGAAATGGCCTATAGACTTCGTCAAGTTTAAAGGGTTTCAGGTTTTTTGAGCATAGAACTTCAAGCGCCTGTAGTCACAGATAAGACAAAAATAGCCATCAGAAGAGATGGCAAATCCCCCGACCGAAGACCCCCATGGGCCTTGGTAAAAAGGGTGCACTTCAAAACACATATTAGTAATATATTGTCGTTCTTTTATGCTTCTGATTGACATTAACTTTTAACAGATGCATGATTATCCAACACTCAGACTAAAACAGTATGCTTGACTGCTAAAACGAGGTAATATCTCAAACAGCCACCATATACATAAATGTATAGTATACGATACATTAAACTTTCAAAATGTGTGAATAACTTCTTAAGTACAAGCCCTACAAACCTAATTTAGAGCTCTCTAGTAAGTGAATTTGGACAAAGAATCCTAATCTGGAAAAAAAAAAATTTTTTTTTTTGGTGGGGGGGGGGGGGGGGGGGGGGGGGTTGCGGGAGGGGGCACGGGAATGTGGAGGGGTCAGAGAGAGTTAGGAACACTGATAAGATATCACAGCATCATCATTAATATTCTAGAAGGTACACGGTTATTCAAATTCTGGAGCTGGCCAGGGTTATACAGATATGGAGCAGCGACTCAAACAGCAGCTCAAACTACCAAAGGGAAATAACTCACAAAGTATAAAAGCAAGAGTTATCATTCATATATGAGACAAATTGTCATGACCTGTTCTGCATATCTGTGAAGTATCATGAAAATATTTCAAAAGGTATTCAAGCTATGAAGCGGACACCTAAAATCATCAAAGGGAAATAACTCCAAAAGTAAGAAAGCAAGAGTTGTCATTCTTGTTCGCGACACATCATCATGACCTGTTCTATATATCTGTGAAGTATCATGAAAATATTCCAAAAGGTATTCAAGTTATAGAGCAGACAGGAAATCATACCTAAAACTATCAAGGGGAAATAACTCAAAGAGTAAGAAAGCAGGAGTTGTCATTCTTGTTCAAGACACATCATCATGACCTGCTCTACATATCTGTGAAGTATCATAAAAATATTCCAAAAGGTATTCAAGTTATAGAGCAGACAGGAAATCATACATAAAATGATCAAGGGGAAATCACTCCAAAAGTAAGAAAGCAAGAGTTGTCATTCTCTTTCGCGACACATCATCATGACCTGTTGTACATATCTGTGAAGTATCATGAGAATATTCCAAAAGGTATTCAAGTTATAGAGCGGACACGAATCTGCCAAAAAATCACACCTAAAACTATCAAGGGGAAATAACTCAAAAAGTAAGAAAGCAAGAGTTGTCATTCTTGTTCGCGACACATCGTCATGACCTGTTCTACATAACTGTGAAGTATCATGAAAATATTCCAAAGGGTATTCAAGATACAGAGCAGACACGAATCTGCCAAAAAATCACCAAAGGGGAGATAATTCAAAAAGTACAATAGCAGGAGTTACCATTCTTGTTCGCGACACATCGTCATGACCTGTTCTACATAACTGTGAAGTATCATGAAAATATTCCAAAGGGTATTCAAGATATAGAGCGGACAAGAAAGTGTTTACGGACGGACGGACGGACAGACGGACGGAAGGACGGACGCCAGGCTCATCGCTATATCCCCCGAACCTTTCGGTCGGGGGATAAAAATATATATTTTTTTTTGGGGGGGGGGGGGGAGGGGGGGGGGTGCGGGAGGGGGCACAGGAATGACTGATAAGGTATCACAGCATGATCATCAATATTCTAAAAGGTTCACGGTTATTCAAATTCTGGAGCTGGCCAGGGTTATACAGATATGGAGCAGAGACTCAAACAGCAGCTCAAACTACCAAAGGGAAATAATTCACTAGGTCTAAAAGCAAGAGTTATCATTCATGTATGAGACAAATTGTCATGACCTGTTCTGCATATCTGTGAAGTATCATGAAAATATTTCAAAAAAGGTATTCAAGCTATGGAGGGTACACTTAAATTCATCAAAGGGAAATAACTCCAACAGTAAGAAAGCAAGAGTTGTCATTCTTGTTCGCGACACATCATCATGAACTGTTCTACATATTTGTGAAGTATCATGAAAATATTCCAAAAGGTATTCAAGTTATAGAGCAGACAGGAAATCATACCTAAAACTATCAAGGGGAAATAACTCAAAGAGTAAGAAAGCAGGAGTTGTCTTTCTTGTTCACGACACATCCTCATGACCTGTTCTACATATCTGTGAAGTATCATGAAAATATTCCAAAAGGTATTCAAGTTATAGAGCGGGCACGAAATCATACCTAAAATGATCAAGGGGAAATAACTCAAAAAGTAAGAAAGCAAGAGTTGTCATTCTTGTTCGCGACACACCGTCATGACCTGTTCTACATATCTGTGAAGTATCATGATAATATTCCAAAAGGTATTCAAGTTATAGAGCGGACACGAATCTGCCAAAAAATCACACCTAAAACTATCAAGGGGAAATAACTCAAAAAGTAAGAAAGCAAGAGTTGTCATTCTTGTTCGCGACACATCATCATGACCTGTTCTACATTTCTGTGAAGTATCATGAAAATATTCCAAAGGGTATTCAAGTTACAGAGCGGACACGAATCTGCCAAAAAATCACCAAAGGGGAGATAATTCAAAAAGTGCAATAGCAAGAGTTACCATTCTTGTACGCGACACATCGTCATGACCTGTTCTACAAAACTGTGAAGTATCATGAAAATATTCCAAAGGGTATTCAAGATATAGAGCGGACAAGAAAGTGTTTACGGACGGACGGACGGACGGACGGACGGACGGACGGACGCCAGGCTCATCGCTATATCCCCCGAACCTTTCGGACTGACGGACGGACGGACGGACGGACGCCAGGCTCATCGCTATATCCCCCGAACCTTTCGGTCGGGGGATAAAAATGGTAGAAAAACAAGGAGGTGTACTTGTACACATGTGACAGGTTCTTCAAGCTTGATATCTGAAGAAGTCCATTTGCCTTATCAAGAAACGTCTCATTACACTACTGACAAACAGTTCAGTGCTCGAGATAAGAAGGGGTAACAGTGATAATTTAGGGATAATTTTCCTTATTTTTCCATAAAAACATACATTGTGACCCTTCACTAGAACCTTCTCGACGAGACGCTTCTAATGAGGGGTCACAGCAGATGTTTTTGAGAAATAAAAAAAATTATCGTTGAATTATCTCTGTTACCCCTTCTAATCTCGGGCTTTGAGTCAGTGCAGCCCCTCCATAGCAAGAGTCTAATATGAGTCTTCTCTGGTTGCTTTGACATTCAGGCTCAATATGTTTATCATACGAGCCACGACATGACAAAACCAACAAAGTGTCATGTCCAGCCAGCAAAGACTCCAACCAGCCAGTGCATCAGCCTAGTCTTATCAGAGTCTTTGCTGTCGGCATGGAGGTAGCTTAGACCCTTGTCTACCATATAACCACACAGCAAACTGATCAGACTTGGTGATTGCCCAGGCTGATCTGAGTCTTCGCTGGGCACACATGCCACTTTGTTGGTTTTGTTGTGTCGGGTCGCATATGTTTATCATGCAGTCAATTGTTCTAAGCTCCAGTAAATGTCCTGCTGTTTTCTTCATAATCCTTGGAAATCTCAAATAAATTATTTCCAACAATTTCTTAAGTACACTAGCAAAATTTGGTAGGTCTTAATCATAATGTAATTAAATTAAACATGAATTTATTATTTCACGACTTCCTCATTTTATCGCACGTATTTGTTCCAACAAAATACTTATTTTACAAGTTCATATTCTAGCACACATATTTGTTCCCACAAAATACTTATTTTACAACTTTCTCATTCAAGCAATCTACAACTTTCTCAATTCAGCAATACAAAATACATGATGGAATATTTATGATATTTCTCTGTCTATTCACAGAAATTTCTCATCACAGAATTTTCAATAGAATATTTTGGCTAGATTACTGATAAATTCTTTTTTGTTCCTTCCCAACTCTAAAGAGCTGTATAAGGGGGGCAACTCCCTCTCTTGTTTCTTAAGCCAATTGATTACTGGTGCATAGTAAAAACTGAGCACCACTTTTATATTTTTGTCCACCTCAAAACAAATGCCATCGTCTGTGCTGTGGTAACGTATCTCTCTTATCTCTCTCTCTGGATTTTCCAGTATCCATGGCAACTGAATGTCCTTGTACTCGACCTTGACAACACAAATCAATGTCAACAAGGTAGCAATCACCCTCTCAACACTGGTTTTCATTTTTGGACCTAGAGTCAAAATTAATGAAATGTTAGAACTTTATTTAATCAAACAGGCCCCGAGGTTATAAAACTTTTTTCATGCTTGACTCAGCTGAGCATGAAATTCTACCTGCTAATAAGTAGCAAATCACCGATAAACAGAGGCTTTTTCTTGCTAAATTTAGCTGAGTACGAAATTTTCTCTGCTTATCAACATAAAAATGCCATTTTCATATTTATTAGCAGAGAAAATTTCATGCTCAGCTGAGTTGAGCATGGAATTTTTTTTATAACCTCTGGGCCTGTCAATTAATATACAAGTATTAATTACTGTACAAATTCTGGATATTGGGACAGATGTGTCTGAGCAAACTGCAGACCCAGATCAGACTGAGTAAAATGTAGAACCAGATCAGGGTCTCCACTGTTTGCCATTCCAGCTGCATCTTTCAGACACATTATTGCATGGAAAAACCAACCTGATTGATTTTTAGGACAGTTGTGGTAATTATAATATTGTAGATGTCCCATTTTTTAAATTTTTTTATGGTACTTAAACAAATATTCAAAGAATAATCAGATGAGACTTCAGCATGTCCATAAACCGTATTAATCCTAATAAATGCCCCCGCTGTAATAAACACCCCCTGCCTCTTTTCAGAGATGTTTAAAATCACCTAAGCTGTATGTGTTAACTGTCACGATTTTCATCAGTTTTACAGAGGGGAACAACTTTCATGAATTCTTGTTTCTCTGAAGGACTTCCAAATAGGGTCAACTCTTAAAGAAAAGACATGAGTTATCTGAATGAGCAGTTTCTTGGTGAAATCAGACTTTGGGAGATGTAAATACTTGAATTTGCATACAGTGTAGATCCAGATGAGGCGGCCCATGATGAGCCCCCTTACTGGATCTACACTGTTTGCCCTCTGTCTTGAATTCTCAATATCATATAGCCTGGTCGAAACATTTCTTAGAATTTCGCAGACATAAATTTTTAGCAACTGTAAGCTTCAAGGTGTATGGGTGCTCTGTCATGTTTTTTTTCAAGGGAGACAGCCTGGTTGTTTTTCTAGACAATGTAGCCATTCTTAAATGGAGTCTACTCTTAAAGAAAAGAATCTGTTGCCATAGCAGCAAATTCTTTCCTTTATTAGTTGATCCTTTTCAGAAGGGAGGAAAAAAGAAACTGGCAGAGTCTCTTCCCCTGCAAGTGTACAAATTCACCTTGGACAACTTACCAAGGGAGTTCACTCCTTGTCTAACAAGAAGATCTGATATTCTGGCCCTAGACAAGCCAAGTATGGAGCATAACTCATCCGTCAGTTCCCAGTATTGAAAGTTTGCTGTACCTGGAGGTGCTGTGTCAATCTGAAAATACAAGTCCTATAATTACCCTATATACTGGTACACCTTAATTCAATGCCAAAATGATCCTAACAAGAGTTCCAGGCAATGTGGTATCTCGCCTTCTGTGCAAAATCACAAAACAGAGCTTCACCATAAAATGACAGTTTATGCCGCCACTGCCTCCTGAATTCATCTAGTTGACGGTGAGACAAAAATGTTAATTATTCTGATGTTTTGATATCTCTTGCAAGCTGATCCAATTTCTTTAGTTACATTCCAGCCATATGGCCTCAATGAGCAGGACTGACGGGCAAGAAACCTGACAAGAGCGTTCTGTTTATATGACAATGTACAGACTGAAGAAACAAGATGGTGCTTGATATGCATTTTTTTTTGAAAGGTTAACTCCAATCTTATAACCTAATAAATACAGTATACCGGGCAACCTTTGGTCAGGCATTTATGTCCCAATATTTAGCCCCTCTAGGGAAAACGTGAGCTGCGACATGAGAAAACCAACAAAGTGGCATGTGCCTCCAGCCAAGATTCAGATCAGCCTGGGCATCCGCCTTCACTGACTGCGCTGAGCCAGCTTGGACCTGTAGCTACTCTTTAAGCACATAGCAGAGACTGATCAGACTGGGTGGATGCCCAGGCTGATCTATGTCTTCGCTGGACACACAAACCATTTTGTTGTGTCATGGCTCATATGACTGTTTATCTTAAATTAAGTAAATTATATTTACATACCTTAATCAAATGCAGAAGCTGAGCTGTGTTCACAGATGTCACTGACCGCTCCAAAACTCGCCAAAGCTCTGATACACTGTAGTCTCTGCGAAAGAGCAAATCATTAATACAGTGCAATCCCAAACCAGGCTGTTTCACTATTGATGTATCATCAAGATTTGGCTTCATTGAGAAAAGTTGCTATACAACAGCACATAATATTACATGGTATAGGATCTTATGGTAAATTAATATGAATACTAGCGACATACATGACTGATGGCCACATCATCACGATTTGTATTGACACTGATATGATTATGTTCTAAAGTTGGGAAATATGCTATATCTGAGCCATTTCGAAACCTGGTCTGGCCACATACTTTCCTTTCCAAGAAGGGCAGCTGTCAGTTACCATGGACGTTAAGCAACAAATCAATCAATCAATCATGTACTTTCCAACAATGTGGCATTGGTGACAAGCAAAGGCTCTGATCAGACTGCACATCAGTGCAATCTGATCAGAGCCTTCGCTTTTCACATCAGCCATCTATGGAAATGGCCCAAGTCATAAAGCCAAGAGTGAGGTCTCTGATTACCTTGTATAAACAAGGCATCGCAGGCGATACAAATCCCCTCACACAAGACTACTTGCTCGAGATATTGTCATACCCTACATTTGTGTGAAGTTATGTCAAAATCCGCTGAGAAATGTAGGCCCTAGAGCGATGACAAAGTTTTTCTAAAAATAGCCACAGTGACCTTGACCTTCGGCACAGCACCTTGAAAGTCGAACTTGCTCGAGATATTGCCATGCCCTACATTTGTGTGAAGTTATTTCAAAATCCGTTGAGAAATTCAGGCACTAGAGCCCTGACAAAGTTTTTCTTAAAATAGCCACAGTGACCTTGACCTTGGGCGCAGCACCCTGAATGTCGAACTTGCTCGAGATATTGTCATGCCCTACACTTGTGTGAAGTAATTTCAAAATCCATTGAGAAATGTAGGCCCTAGAGGGCTGACAAAGTTTTTCTTAAAATAGCCACAGTGACGTTGACCTTGGGCGCAGCACCCTGAAAGTCGAACTTGCTCGAGATATTGTCATGCCCTACACTTGTGTGAAGTAATTTCAAAATCCGTTGAGAAATGTAGGCCCTAGAGGGCTGACAAAGTTTTTCTAAAAATAGCTACAGTGACATTGACCTTGGGCGCAGCACCCTGAAAGTCGAACTTGCTTGAGATATTGTCATGCCCTACACTTGTGTGAAGTTATTTCAAAATCCGTTCAGAAATGTAGGCGCTAGAGCGCTGACAAAGTTTTTCTAAAAATAGCCACAGTGACCTTGACCTTGGGCGCAGCACCCTGAAAGTCGAACTTCATCGAGATATTGTCATGCCCTACATTTGTGTGAAGTTATTTCAAAATCCATTGAGAAATATTGGCACTAGAGCGCTGACAAAGTTTTTCTAAAAATAGCCACAGTGACCTTGACCTTGGGCGCAGCACCCTGAAAGTCGAACTTGCTCAAAATATTGTCATGCCCTACACTTGTGTGAAGTTATTTCAAAATCCATTGAGAAATGAAGGCGCTAGAGCGCTGACAAAGTTTTTCTAAAAATAGCCACAGTGACCTTGACCTTGGGCGCAGCACCCTGAAAGTCGGACTTGCTCGAGATATTGTCATGCCCTACACTTGTGTGAAGTTATTTCAAAATCCATTGAGAAATGAAGGCGCTAGAGCGCTGACAAAGTTTTTCTAAAAATAGCCACAGTGACCTTGACCTTGGGCGCAGCACCCTGAAAGTCGAACTTGCTCGAGATATTGTCATGCCCTACACTTGTGTGAAGTTATTTCAAAATCCATTGAGAAATGAAGGCGCTAGAGCGCTGACAAAGTTTTTCTAAAAATAGCCACAGTGACCTTGACCTTGGGCACAGCACCCTGAATGTCGACACTTGCTCGAGATATTGTCATGCCCTACACTTGTGTGAAGTAATTTCAAAATCCATTGAGAAATGAAGGCGCTAGAGCGCTGACAAAGTTTTTCTAAAAATAGCTACAGTGACCTTGACCTTGGGCGCAGCACCCTGAAAGTTGAACTTGCTCGAGATATTGTCATGCCCTACACTTGTGTGAAGTTATTTCAAAATCCATTGAGAAATGAAGGCGCTAGAGCGCTGACAAAGTTTTTCTAAAAATAGCCACAGTGACCTTGACCTTGGGCGCAGCACCCTGAAAGTCGAACTTGCTCGAGATATTGTCATGCCCTACACTTGTGTGAAGTTATTTCAAAATCCTTTGAGAAATGAAGGTGCTAGAGCGCTGACAAAAGGTGAACATTCGTACGTACGTACGTACGTACGTACGTACGTACGTACTTACATACGGGACAAAACCTATATCCCCTCACCACTTCGTGGTGTGAGGGGATAATGAGAAGGATGAGCTGAATATCACATTACAAAATTGCCACACTGATGGAAGTCACATGATGTGGCTCATTTTAAGATGAATGGGCATACTTTCAGGGGAAACAACTCTGTCATTTTTTTTATTGCCTCCTTCTCAATGGGGGTCAACTCTTCAAGTAAAGAATTTGCTCCTACAAGCAGCAAATTCGTTCCTTTAACAGTAGATCCTTTTTTGCAAGGGTTACATCATCCACGGAAGCAAACAGTAAGTCACAAAAGTTGTTTCCCTTCGTATATATGGCAGAGAACATGGAGGTGTACCCATACACCTTAAAATGATTCAAATGCTGCACTTTTAGTCAGTTTAATTCAATGTGTGCTATAAAATCTAACAGAACATTGATCAACTGTACATAAATAAGCTACCACAGACTTTTATCAACCGTACATAAATAAGCTACCACAGACTTTTATTGACTGTACATAAATAAGCTACCACAGACTTTTATTGACTGTACATAAATAAGCTACCACAGACTTTTATCAACTGTACATAAATAAGCTACCACAGACTTTTATTGACTGTACATAAATAAGCTACTACAGACTTTTTATGCTAACCATTTTTAAACTTGAGCCAAAATCGATGAGAATTACATAAAGACCTTTTGTACTATGTTACTTTCTGGAGAATAAAAAATAGCTTTAGAAAAACGGTACACCTCCATATTTTCCACCATTTTTACAAAGAGGAACAACTTCTATGACTTGCTGTTTGCTTCCCTGGTGAACAAATTCCTTCTAAAAGGAAATCTACTCTTAGAGGAAAGAATCTACTCCATAAGGAGCAAGTTCTTTCCTTTAAGTGTTGACACTCGCTGAGAAGGAAAGCAAAATAAACAAGAGGCCCGCGGGCCACAAAGCTCACCAGATCTCTAGCTCAAAATTGCTATCAAATTTGTATAGGCTCAAAATTGCTATCACACTTGGACAGGCTTATACAAAGTATACAACTACAAAGTCTCAGTCTGACAGTCGGTTGAGTTGATAACAAAATATGTAACTATTTTCCATATTTTGATTGCAGTAAATGCATATACAAAGTAAACAGTAAACACATATTTTCAATTACCCAGCCAAAGGATACTAAAGAAATAAAAGGCCATCGGCCAAGTGTCACCCGACGTTTGAAATGTGTCACAAACTGCAGCCCTTTATTCCGTTTCAGAGTAACTGTATGGCCAAAACCAAAAAATATGTGTACAACAGAATCTGGTAAGGAAATAATAATTGAAGCATAA
Source organism: Ctena decussata (assembly GCA_963989385.1). Lineage (NCBI taxonomy): Eukaryota > Metazoa > Mollusca > Bivalvia > Lucinida > Lucinidae > Ctena > Ctena decussata. The sequence continues at coordinate 73,769,274 of OZ022511.1, read as the reverse complement.
GCAAAGACATAGACCCAATTACTGGGCCTCTATGAGGTTATAAAATACTTAAGTTCAGAACTGGGCGTATGTGTGTAAAATCAGGTTACTGAAACTTAAGGCCCTTACAGAATGCCTAAACATCAAGCACATAATACCCAATAACAAAATAACAAGGGCCATAATCCTCCTAATATGAATCTGATGAAAAATGAACAATGCATTTATGAAGATTCAGCCCATTAATATGAATAGTTCTTGAGTTATCCTTTTAAATTTAAGTGAATGTCTATTATCTATGAAAGGGGAATAACTCTGTCACTAATAAATTTAGCATATCCTAACAATAATCAGAATACTCAATTTACCAAATGCTAATAGCATACTACATTTCAGCTCTCTCGGTCAAACGGTTCAAAAGTTGGAAAATTGCCAAAAACGACAAAGGGCCATAACTTTGTAAAATATAGGGCAATTGAAATTCCAAAATCTCATGCACATCTTCAGATCATGATGAAACATTCTGCAAAATTTCAAGTCAATCTGATAAAAGATGTGGCAGGAGTTGCGGGGACAAGGTCTGAGTCAGCAAGGGCCGTAACTCCATCAAAAATGGCCGAAACAAAAATCCAAAACCATATGCACATCTTCATATCATACGAATACAATCTGTAAAATTTCAAATCAATCCGATGAAAGACGTAGGAGGAGTTGCGGGGACAAGATTTCGGACGGACGGACGGACGGATGGACGGAAGGACGGACGGACTGACACACGGACAGACGAGGGTCATTTCTATAGTCCCCCTCCGCCTACGTCGGGTGACAAAAATCTGACCCAATCGGCCTAGTGGCTTCTGAAGAGAATTAAAAAGTTTGTTGTTTTTTTTTTTTTTGCTCTATGGCTTCCATGACAGCCAATAAAAAGTGCAGTGGGCCAAAAAACATATAGATGAAAGAAGACTTCTCAAGGAACATTTCTATAACAGTTTTGTCAACATATCTGCAATGGCTTGCCAGTAAATGCCATCGGCCCAGTGGCTTCAGAGGAGATAATTTTTTAAAAATTTTTTTTTTTTCGTTTTTTCTGCATTTTGGTTTCCATGGCAACCAATAAAAGGAGCAGTGGGCAAAAAACATATAGCTGATAGAAGACTTCCCAAGGAACATTTCTATAGAAGTTTTTTCAACATATCTGCAATAGCTTGGCAGTAAATGCCATTTTTCAATTTTCCCCATTATAAGTCAGTGCAACTGCCATAGCAACCAAACTAAAAAAACGATTTTAAATAAAAAACATAAACTATCAATCCCCCAGCCTAAGGATACTACAAATGAAATCTGGGCCTTATCAGTCCAGTGGCTTCAGCAGAGATAATTTTTTTAAGTATTTTGTTCCCTTTTTTGTGCATTTTGGTTTCCATGGCAACCAATAAAGGGTGCAGTTGGACAAAAAACATATAGCTGATAGAAGACTTCTCAAGGAACATTTCTATAAAAGTTTTGTCAACATATCTGCAATGGCTTGCCAGTAAATGCCATTTTTCAATTTTCCCCATTATAAGTCTATGGGAACTCTAAGTTGCCATAGCAACCAAACTAAAGAGCCAATTTTCATAAAAAACACAAACTTTCTATCCCCCAGCCTAAGGATACTATAGATGAAATCTGGGCCTTATTGGCCCAGTGGCTTCAGAGGAGATAATTTTTAAGTATTTTGTTTTTCTATTTTTTGCATTTTGGTTTCCATGGCAACCAATAAAAGGAGCAGTGGGCCAAAAAACATATAGCTGATAGAAGACTTCTCAAGAAACATTTCTATAAAAGATTTGTCAACATACCTGCAATGGCTTGCCAGCAAATGCCATTTTTCAATTTTCCCCATTATAAGTCTATGGGAACTCTAAGTTGCCATAGCAACCAAACTAAAGAGCCCATTTCCATAAAAAACACAAACTTTCAATCCCCCAGCCCAAGAATGCTACAGATGAAATTTGGGCCCAATCGGCCCAGTGGCTGCAGAGGAGATGTCGTTTAAAAGTGTTGACGGACAGACGACATACGACAGACGACGACGACGACGACGGACAACTGCCTATACTATAAGCTCCCCCGGAGCCTTCGGCTCTGGTGAGCTAAAAAGGTAGAGTTGCTTCCCCTGAAAGAGTACCCATTCATGCTATGATGACACTATCAGAAACAACAGAAGCTTCTTGCAATATCAAATTAACGGTTAAAGCGACACGACAAAACCAACGAAGTGGCATGTGCATCCAGAGAGGACTCAAATCAGCCTGGACAGCTGCCAGTCTGAGCAGTCTTCATTTTGCACATAAATGGTAGCTAAGGGTCTAAGCTAGCTCCATGCAGACAGCAAAGACTATGATCAGACTGGGTGGATACCCAGGCTGATCTCGATCTTCGCTGAGCACTCATGCCACTTTGTTGGTTTCGTCGTGTCTCGGTTCATTTATGGTTTGAAATTGAGGATCCCTTACCTTGGACTAAAACTTTGTGCTTCAGAAGCTGGTTCCATTTCTGCTGGAGGGGGTCTGGGTCTGGGCCCCTGTTTCCAACCAGGCTGATCAACCTACAATTAAATCAAGAATTCTGAGGAACACTGTATCCTGCATGTAAAACAACCCTAACTACTTAAAGAGCTTATCTAGAATATTTAAAAGAAGTTTACACTGCTGGAAAAATTACTGTTCCCTTCTCCCAGGTGAGCCAATAAAACTAGTGTGACTGCCTGCAGATATACCAATATATTTACAGGTAATATTATGAAATCTAATTCACCAATGAAATGAACTCAAACATCTTCATGTGTGGACAAATTCTGGATAATAAGACCAAACTGACCATGACTAATTGATTTTTTTTCTTGATATGGGTTTACTAACCCTTTTTGGAATATCTCACTTATGCAGAAGTAATAATAATAATAATAATAATAATCGTCTTTATTTACAGAGGGTAAACACATTTAGCATACATAGCTAATCTTCCATGAGGCCCTCTATTATTTACAGGATATACAGAAACATGTTAAACAAAAATGTAAAAGAACGAAGTGGGCAAAACCTGGAGCTCCCAATTTGCAAGGAAAACCCACCTGACCTTCTGTTAGCAGAAATTGCCCTTCTCACATGTGGGCTGCTGAGATTTCAGCCCATGAACAATTGAGTTAAGTATCTTTAATAAGACATGATATTAATAGCAGAGCTGAAAGAACATACTAATTAATTTTCTATGTGTCCCAAATGGAAAATGAATTATTTTGAGTGTCCCAACATTTAGTATATTTCTGTTTATTCTTCATGACAATATATGCATGTTTTCATGAAACTTGTGCTGTGGCCTCTCATTAGGATTTTTCATATTTTTTTTTTTCTGTAAAGTAAGAAAGACCTAGCATGACCATACTTTACCTTTGACAGCATCATGAACCTAAAGACACCCTGGACTTCCTCATACCAGCTAGCTAACCATCGCACCTGAAATTTTATAAAATAATGCACACTCTCCATATCTCAAACAATGATATCTCAAAGTACCCTGTTAAATTTAAGAATATCGTATAGATAAATTTCTTATTATGCATAACAGCAAATGGCAGAATGTTTGTTTTGCTATATTATAAAAGTATATACGAATTTTATTATCTGCAAATGAGTAAAACATAGCCAGCAGATTGACATTTCAACAGCTAAAAATTCCATATTCTTCTAACCAGCAAAAACTGAAAGAGTAGTGGACCCCAAACTTATCTAGCATTCAATGAACATATGTGTATGGTTTAAATTCCATGATAAAAGCTTATCTCACAAAACTAGAAACATGGTAACTAATAGGGCCCCGCCTTTATGAAACTGTTGACGACATTTAAGTCATATGTGCCCAACCAGAAATAACAATACCAGCTTTCTATTATCATGTTGTTCCTTCATATTCAAAAAGTTGTTTGAAATTAAGCCTCTGGTAGTGTCATTAAGATATGGGCAAAATACACAATCTTGATTGATTAAAACATGGGCAACAACTCTGTGAAGTAGGAAACTGATGTTACCATTCTTGCATTCTGCACACCTTTAGATCATCTGATGATGCTTTATATTGTACCAAGTTTTATAAAAAATATCTTCAAAGGCTTTAAAGTTATACAGCGGACAAGATCTCCATACCTAAAATAACAAAGGGAAGGTGTAGTTATGGTTCCTTTTCTCTGCACATTGTCTGATGATGTTTATATTTGTACCACGTTTTGTGAAAATATCTTAAACACTTTTAAAGTTAGAGAGCAAACATGTTTTCTAGACTGTAAACTACCAAAGGGAAATGTAGATGAAGTTACAGTTCTTATTCTCTGCTCACTGTCTGATGATGCTTTATATTATGTACAAGTTTAATGAAAATATCTTTGATGGTTTTAAAGCTATAGACCTATAGAGCATGAATTCTTTATTTAAAATTACAAAGGGTCATAATTCAGTAAAAAATGTAGGCAGAGTTTGGATTCTAGTTCTCTGCACATCGCCTGATGATGCTTTACACTTGTACCAAGTCTGGTAAAATATCTCTAATGGTTTTAGAGTTAAAGAGCTGACACAATTTCTGTACTCAAAATTTCAAAGGGGCATAATCCAGTAAATAAAGTAGGCAGAGTTATCGTTCTTGTTCTCTGCATATTGACTGATGATGCTTTGACATTTTTACAAAGTCACATAAAAATATCTCTTACCGGTTTCAGAGTTATGAAGCGGACACGATTTCTGTACTCAAAATTACAAAGTGGTTTAATTCAGTAAATAATGTAGGCAGAGTTATGGTTCTAATTCTCTGCATATTGTCTGACGATGCTTTACATTTGTACCAAGTCTTGTGAAAATATCTTTATTGGTTTCAGAGTTATAGAGCAGACACAATTTCTGCACTCAAAATTACAAAATGGCATAATTCAGTGAATAATGTAGGCAGAGTTATGGTTCTTGTTCTCTGCACATCATCTGATGATGCTTTTCATTTGTACCAAGTCTCAAGAAAATAACTATCGGTTTCAGAGTTATGGATCGGACACAATTTCTGTACTCAAAATTACAAAGGGCATAATTCAGTAAATACTGTAGGCAGAGTTATGGTTCTTGTTCTCTGCACATCGTCTGATAATGCTTTACATTTGTACCAAGTCTCGAGAAAATAACTTTATTGGTTTCAGAGTTATGGAGCAGACACGATTTCTGTACTCAAAATAACAAAGGGGCATAATTCAGTTAATACTGTAAGCAGAGTTATTGTTCTTGCTCTCTGTACATTTGTCTGATGATGCTTTACATTTGGACCAAGTCTTGTGAAAATATCTCTAAAGGTTTCAGAGTTATGGAGCGGACACAATTTCTGTACTCAAAATTTCAAAGGGGCATAATTCAGTAAATAAAGTAGGCAGAGTTATGGTTCTTGTTCTCTGCACATCGTCTGATGATGCTTTACATTTATACCAAGTCTCGTGAAAATATCTCTAGCGGTTTCAGAGTTATGGAGCGGACACGATTTCTGTACTCAAAATTTCAAAGGGGCATAATTCAGTAAAAATTGTAGGCAGAGTTATGGTTCTTGTTCTCTACACATTGTCTGATGATGCTTTACATTTGTACCAAGTCTCGTGAAAATATCTCTTACGGTTTCAGAGTTATTGAGCGGACACGAAATGATGACGGATGGACGGACAGACGGACAGATGGACGGACAAGGTGATTACTATAGGGCTTGATGCTTTACATTTATACCAAGTCTCGTGAGAATATCTCTAGCGGCTTCAAAGTTATAGAGCGGACACAATTTCTGTACTCAAAATTTCAAAGGGGCATAATTCAGTAAAACTTGTAGGCAGAGTTATGGTTCTTGTTCTCTGCACATCGTCTGACGATGCTTTACATTTATACCAAGTCTCATGAAAATATCTCTTACAGTTTCAGAGTTATGGAGCGGACACGATTTCTGTACGCAAAATTTCAAAGGGGCATAATTCAGTAAAAATTGTAGGCAGAGTTATGGTTCTTGTTCTCTGCACATCGTCTGATGATGCTTTACATTTGTACCAAGTCTCGTGAAAATATCTCTTACGGTTTCAGAGTTATTGAGCGGACACGAAATGATGACGGACGGACAGAGGGACGGACAGACGGACGGACAAGGTGATTACTATAGGGCCTCCGCAGACTTCGTCTGGCAGGGCCCTAATCAGCTGAACTACAACTGACAATGCAAACTACAATACAATTAACTCTCAATATCTCGAACAGTGATATCATAAAGTACCCTCTTATATCAAAGAATATAGTTTGGACAAAATGTCTTATTTCTATTTAGATTTAAACTCTTATTATCTTAAACTACTGGTATCTAAAAGTAAATTTTCTGGGACCAGAAAATTTACTTTGAGATATCGGTAGTTTGGGATGACAGTTGACTTTGAGATATCGAGAGTCGACTGTATTTGTAACTTAAAACCAACCTCATAATCATGTCGAACTCTCTTCCACTTCTGACCCGGAGGTGGCTCGGGAATCTTTGAATCTCTGAATAGAAACAAATGTTTTATTTACTTTTTTGTCCGTTTGTCTTCAGCCTATTACAATTACAGAATACACCTCCATTTTTCCCATCATATTTTCACAGGGACACAACTTACATTGTTTAGTTCTAACTTCCCTGTATGAAAAACCCAACACAACAAGACCTGTCACAGGGACAGGATAGCTCGCCTGACAGCGCCTTGCCCATCACATAAAACTTTTTAACATAAAACTTTAACGTTTTGCTAACGCCGCCGCCGACGCCAGGAGTAGTGCAACAGCTCTTCCTGAATTCGTTCAGGCGAGCTAAAAATGAGTTTATTCTTACAATAAAGGCACTTGCTCCAGGAAAGAGGATCCAAACTTCTGTTAGTTCTGTAAATATTCTGTATAAGCCTTTTGGTAAACTGGAGCATTATGAGCATGCCCTAGATGGATGGATGAATGGATGACTTGTGATTTTATGTCCTTTTCAACAGTATTTCAGTCATATCAAGATAATGGGAGGGTGATAATGAAAGGCTGTGTGCAATGGAACCCCGTTTATGGTAGGAATGATTCTCACCTCAACAGGGCTCGAATCCACATCCCCTAGATCAGTAAGCCAGCGCTTAACCTACTGAGATACCAGGGCTCTGTGCAAGCCCTAGAACTCCTTGGGAGTACTTGAGAAATGCCTTACTCATGTTTTGTCTCCAGTTTACTCTGCTATCAGACAAATTAAGCCAAGTCAATCAGACCAATAAACATACATTTCCACCTTGATCACTCGGGTCGAGTAGGATAACTTCGGACAGCGGGTAAATTAGGACAAACCCTTGCAAATAGTGAAAACCCAGATGAGACGGCTAATGAGCCGTCTAATCTGGATTTCACTGTTTGCCCAGTTAATTTTGATTTAATTCCAAACAACTGACATATAAAGGAAATAATATCAATGTCCGAATTTACCTGACTTGACCCTACCCTTGCACAAATCCAGGCTGATTCCCTGATTTAAAAAACAAATAAGGAAGTTTCAAAATTTCTATTTGCTATGACATAATGAAGGCTGTACATATCCCCAAAATATCATATTCAGACAAAACAAGATAGAATATCTGAATGTCCCAATTCATACTCAAGCAGCGTTAGTCTGCTTTCAGTGTCAATGTACTTTATGAAAATAAACATCACTGGAAGCAATACAAAGGACCTGGGGCCGTATTCATAAAGCCACTTAAGTCGTTGCTATGCGGTTGCTAAGGCTAAATATCTATAAAGGAGATTCCCTACAACTATGAAATTTGGTCTGGAGGAACAGTCTGTGTAAGACTGTTCCTCCAGAGCAATTTCATAGTTGTAGGGAATCTCCTTCAAAGAAATTTAGCCTTAGCAACAGCATAGCGACAACTTAAGTCGTTTCATTAATACGGCCCCGATTTCCTGGACACCTTAAAGTGCCAAAACAGCAGACAACTAAATTTTTATCCATAAAATTTCAAAAAAATGTTTCAACCAAGCTACATAATAATGAGAACTAGAAACATTTTTCAGAGAAAAACAGATTTCCCATCTCCTCCCCACCAGCCCATTCCCATCCCCTCTAATCCCCCACCAGACATTCCCACCTATGTGTTTCATTATCCTTTAAATTTTGCTATGTTGGTATAAGCTTTCCAGTTTGGCCTTTGGTGGGGTAGACATAATTCTGAGAATAGCGGGCAAACACCCTAGATCCAGATGAGTTTGTCACTGTTTGCAAATTCAACTTTTTCTTTTGGCACTTAAAGTGTTTAACAACTTACTTGCTACAATTGATCACAACATCCTCCGCAGTAATTCTTTTCTTCCACATGCCTTGTTTAGGGTGCTCTCCCCTGCCCCTGAACAGTCCTGGGGGATCAATCTTGTAGCACATGACCCTCTCTCTCAGTCCATCTATCATACAGAAGCCATAATCTTCTTCAGCTGCCTTAGTCTCCTCTTCACTTGCCTATAAATACAAAGAGAGTCTATCACGAGCCTTTGGCAAGTTTCGTAAATGACACATGAAATGACCATGTGTGTAAGATTCTGCAGAGAGGGTATTTGATAATAACTGAAAGATAATTTTTCTTATTTCTCATTGAAACCATATGTTGTGACCCCTCATCTGAACCGTCTCGATGAGACGGTTCAGATGAGGGGTCACAATATATGTTTTTATGCAGAATAAACAAAAATTATCCCTAATTATCAACAAATACATGTACTCCATCTTATCTAGAGCTCTGTTCTGCATATCATGACTGTTTTAAAAGGGATTTTACTGCCATGAAAGCTTACATTATTTCAACAGAAATCATTGTGTTGTCGTGGATGGCATTATTATGATACATGACTATAACTAGGTGTTATTAAATGTGATCATACTATTTTCATGACATGAAGAAATGTATGTATTTAATCTAACTGTCATAAATATCTATGTACATTTTAATAAAAATCCAAGTACATTCAGATCTACATATTTGGGAATCACCATATTTAGGGATCACCATAGGACGTGCAAAAATAATCCAAGACATGTGACCCTGGTTTAGCTGCAGTCTATCTTACTGAAAGGGTCTGCTCAAGACAGGTTATCCTTTCACAGAGGTGACAACAAATACTGAGAAGCATCGCAAACGACTGCGTGATACCCCACCACTGCAAACCTTTTTCATACACCGATTTTTCCAGATTTGTTTTTTCTCTGTCTAGCCCCAGGGCAGGGGCAGCCTAACCCCACTGAACAATGATAAAAGTCTTTGTCATGACAGGACACTTCATTACTCTGGCTTCGGATAAATGACTAACCACTCTTATCAAATACAACTTCTGTGATTTTAAACATGTGGCCATGGAGCAGGGGCAGATAACCCCTAAAGGGTCAAATTTTAATCACCACAAGAAGCTTTTATTATGGTACTTCTATCATCAGATGTAAATTTCTGAAAATCTGTTTCACATGAATTTATATTGATTATGCATGTATATAGCCCAGGGGCACGGGGGAAATAACTCCCATGGGGGTAAATTTGAGCATCACTGGAGGCTTTCATTACTCTGATCATTTGCTGTAAGTTTCAGAAAAACTGCTTCAAACACTGTTTTTATATGGAATTTTTCATGATTTTATACATGTACATAGCCCCAGGGCAGGGGCAGATAACCCTTGATGATAAAATTTTTTTGCGAACACAAAAGCATTTATTACTTCGATCATGTTTGTGAAGTTTCATCATGATACTCCATGTTGTAAAGGAACTAGAGGCCAAAAAACATTTTTTGTACATTGTCAAGTGCCATAACTCTGTCAGAAATTAGTGAAATTTGCCCATTAACGATCCCAAGTGAGATATTCTCGATACAAATGCATATGCAAAATTTGAAGGTAATCCATTGATAAATGCTTAAGTTATCGAACGGAAACGAAGTGCGGATGGACAGACTGACGGACGTGCTACGGACAGACAGACACACAGACGGCCAACGTGAAAACATAATACCCTGCCACTAACGTGTGGCTGGGTATAAAAATACCACAGCAACAAAATAGACTCAAAGAATACGCTGTTTGCTAACATTTTCAAGAAAATCTTTCATACAACAAATGAACCACAACACAATAAAACCAACAAAGTGACATGTGCGCCATGCAAAGACTCAGATCAGCCTTGGCGTCTGCCCAGTCTGATCCGAGTCTTTGATGTCTGCAACTCTGCATGAGAAGGTAGGTTAGATCCTTAGCTATCATTTAAGCGCACAGCAAAGACTGCCAGACTGGGCAGAAGCACAGGCTGATCTAAGTCTTCACAGAGCTCTCCTGTCACTTTTTGGTTTTTGACATGTCACACATCAAATGAAGCTAAAGCAAAAGCTTGACAATTCATGGTAAATACAGTAAACTTTAGGTCTTTTCTCCTTGATTCCTCACTGCCACACTCACCTTCTTCTGTTCTCTTGTTCTGTTCTTCCTTTTCTCGGCCTCCGCCTTGTGGAAATGATATATTTCATTGAAGTCACATTTCTCGAGTTCTGTTATTGTTTCTCTCTCGTCATATGTCATTGCCTGGAAAATAATAAGAGGATAAGACATTCTTTTCCTGTGTTTTAACGTTTGCCAAGCCCGAGTGTATTAACGTGTTGCAGCCCTCACCGCGCAGCTGCAAGGGCTGCTACATATTAATATACGAGAGCTTGGGCAAACATTAAAACTTAGGCAAAGAATGTTTATCGTCGTTGTTATATACCTTCTTTGACTGAGACGACATGAAAGAGGGCTTTTAATGGTATTTAAACCCTGGCGCAACCGTGTTTAACAGTGATGAAACCCTGTGTCAGTGATTCTGTCGCATTGCGACAATTAAAAACAGAAGGAAACGAATAACGATGCTGTCCATTGTCAATTACAACACAATTGTTTTTATTTTAGTAAAGTCTCATTAGGTATATTACAATGTCAGTTAAAATACAGATCCATATTCTGGATAATGGCAGTTTTGGACAATCAATTTGAGTGTACATGTAATTCTAGAATGACCTTTCACATTTTTCATTTTAAACATACCCATATACTGTGACCCCTCATTTTATGGAGAATTAACAAAAACTACCCAGAACTCAAGATAAGAAGGGGTAACATGGATAATTCAGAGATAATTTTTCTTAGTTCTCAATGGAAACATGCATTGTGACCCCTCATTAGAACTGTCTCACTGTGACGGTTCTAATGAGGGGTCAAAACTAATTTTTCATATCTTTTATTGAAAAATAATGAAAATAACCCCTAAATTATCTCTGTTACCCCTTCTGATCTGGAATTCTGAACTATCTAAGAATCATTATCAAATAAGAAGTTTGTTTTTGACTTGCTCACCCTCACTCCCGCATGTGAACCCAACCCCATGCCCCACTCCCAGCCTGCTTCTTTCTCTAGCTGTACATGTCCCTTCACATAATATCTACTTCTGGTTTCCTCTTTTTGCAAAACAGATATTTCCCTTACCCTGTATTGGTTTTCAGGCCCATGGGTACATGGGCAGGGGAAGCAACTCTACATAATCTTAGATGCCTCAAATGTAAAAGGGACCAACTCAACAAGAGCTGTCGCCTGACAGCATAGCTCGCCTGAATTGGTGCTTGCCCATAACACAGCCTCTATGGTGGTGTGGACTGCCATGCATAAAACTTCAGGCAAGGATGTCAATAATGAAAACACATTTATAAACAAAAGCTATCTCAGAAATAAGTCTTAAAATAAAATTAAAATAAAAAAATGAAATGAAAGTTCAAAGTCCACGAGCTTGAGGTAAAAAAAAACTGACGGGTAGGGGGTGGGGGTGGGGTGGGGGGTGGGGGGGTGGGGTGGGGGGGGTGGGGAGGGGGGGGGGTGGGGGGCGGCTATGTGGACTGCTAGGCAAGCATGTCCATAATGAAAACACATTTACAAACAAAAGCTATCTCAGAAATAAGTCTTAAAATAAAATTAAAATAAAAAAATGAAATGAAAGTTCAAAGTCCACGAGCTTGAGGTAAAAAAAACCTGACAGGTAGGGGGTGGGGGGTGGGGGGGGGGGGGCTATGTGGACTGCTAAGCAAGCATGTCCATAATGAAAACACATTTATAAACAAAAGCTATCTCAGAAATAAGTCTGAAAAATAAAATTAAAATGAAAAAAATGAAATGATATTTCAAAGTCCATGAGCTTGAGGTAAAAAAAACTAACGGGTAGGGGGTGGTATTGGTGGTGTGTGTGTGTGCATGTGTGTGTGTGTGGGGGGGGGAGGGGGGGGGAAAGGGAGGGGGGGGGGGGCTATGTGGACTGCTATGCATAAAACTTCATGCAAGCATGTCCATAATGAAGACACATTTATAACAAAAGCTATCTCAGAAATAAGTCTTAAAAATAAAATTAAAATAAAAAAAAATGAAATGAAATTTCAAAGTCCATGAGCTTGAGGTAAGGAAACTGACGGGTAGGGGGGAGGGGGGAAGGGAGGGGGGGGGGGGGGGGGGGGGGGCTAGGATGTATCAAAACCCTGAACCATTATCTAACATCAGTCCAAGTATTAGTATCAACTGAGTCCATCATGGTGGCACTGTGAAATCATGTCTTCATAAATATAAAACTTTGACCAAAATCTTTATGACAAAACTCTAAGTTGATGACCTTGACTTCAAGGTCATCCAGTGGGGAAAGTATAAGGTGTTTTGTAAAAACTCAAAAAAGAGTCTAACATCAGTTCAAGAATAAACTAAATCTCTGCAAAGCATTATGAATCAGTATGCAATTACAAAACTTTAAAAAAGACAAAAAATTCCCAAATCCCTGACCTTGACATCAAGATCACTGAGTGGGGTTGGGGTAGTACTCTGTAGATCTAACTACAGTGCAAATATAAAAAGAATTCACCTATGAGTTTAGGAGATATGCGTCTTTAAAAAACTTTAACCAAAACATCCAATTAATAAAAAGACAATATTCTAAGTCCATGACCTTGACATCAAGGTCACAGAGGGGGGTGGGGGTAGTACCTTCAAAAACTTTAGACCAATATCTAACTTTAGTGCAAGTATCAAAGGAATCCATCCATGGGTTAAGGAGATATTGGGCTTTATAAAACTTTAACCAAAACATCCAGTCCAAAAAAAATACCAATTTTCTAAGTCCATGACCTTGACATCAAGGTCACAAAGTGGGGTGGGGATGGGTACCCTGTTAAACCTTAGACCAATATCTAACTACAGTGCAAGTATCAAAAGAATCCATCCATGGGTTAAAGAGATATAGGTCTTTAAAAAACTTTAACCAAAACATCCAGTTCGGACGCCGACGCCGACGCCAGGGTGACAACAATAGCTCTTCTTGAACTTTCGTTCAGGCGAGCTAAAAACTGACGGGTGGGGGTGGGGGTGGGGGTGGGGGTGTGGGGGGGGGGGGGGGGTATGTGGACTGCTATGCATAAAACTTCATGCAAGCATGTCCATAATGAAAACACAAAAGCTATCTCAGAAATAAGTCTTAAAATAAAATTAAAATAAAAAAAAATGAAATGAAATTTCAAAGTGCATGAGCTTGAGGTAAAAAAACTGACAGGTAGGGGGGAGGGGGGGGGGCTAGTATGTATCAAAACCCTGAACCATTATCTAACATCAGCCCAAGTATTAGTATCAACTGAGTCCATCATCGTGGCACTATGAAATTATGTCTTCATAAATATAAAACTTTAACCAAAATCTTTAAAACAAAATTCTAAGTCGATGACCTTGACTTCAAGGTCATAATGAAAACACAAAAGCTATCTCAGAAATAAGTCTTAAAATAAAATTAAAATAAAAAAAATGAAATGAAATTTCAAAGTGCATGAGCTTGAGGTAAAAAAAACTGACGGGTAGGGGGGAGGGGGGGGGGGGGGGGGCTAGTATGTATCAAAACCCTGAACCATTATCTAACATCAGCCCAAGTATTAGTATCAACTGAGTCCATCATCGTGGCACTATGAAATTATGTCTTCATAAATATAAAACTTTAACCAAAATCTTTAAAACAAAATTCTAAGTCGATGACCTTGACTTCAAGGTCACCCAGTGGGGTAAGTATAAGATGTTTTGTAAAAACTCAAAAAAGAGTCTAACATCAGTTCAAGTATAAACTAAATCTCTGCAAAGCATTATGAATCAGTATGCAATTACAAAACTTTAAAAAAGACAAAAATTTCCTAAGTCCCTGACCTTGACATCAAGATCACTGAGAGGGGTTGGGGTAGTACTCTGTAGATCTAACTACAGTGCAAATATAAAAAGAATTCATCTCTGGGTTCAGGAGATATGTGTCTTTAAAAGACTTTAACCAAAACATCCAATCAATAAAAAAAACAATATTCTAAGTCCATGACCTTGACATCAAGGTCACAGAGGGGGGTGGGGGTAGTACCTTCGAAAACTTTAGACCAATATCTAACTTTAGTGCAAGTATCAAAGGAATCCATCCATGGGTTCAGGAGATATTGGGCTTTATAAAACTTTAACCAAAACATCCAGTCCAAAAAAAACACCAATTTTCTAAGTCCATGACCTTGACTTCAAGGTCACAGAGTGGGGTGGGGGTGGTACCCTGTTAAACCTTAGACCAATATCTAGCTACAGTGCAAGTATCAAAAGAATCCATCCATGGGTTAAGGAGATATAGGTCTTTAAAAAACTTTAACCAAAACATCCAATTCGAACGCCGACGCGGACGCGGACGCGGACGCGGACGCAGACGCCGTGGTGACAACAATAGCTCTTCCTGAACTTTCGTTCAGGCGAGCTAAAAAGGAAAGAATTTGCTCCTCCATTAACAATTGTTAGTTTTGAACAACTGGCCCCAGTTATTTCCTTGCCCTAAACTTGTTTTGAGGGCAGAGAACCCAGTAGTGTCTCCCATATTAATACTCACTTTTTTCCAGTCCCTGAAGAAGTTTCTGTTGAAGACATCTTTCTTGGTATAGTCCAAGTCAAGTATTTTCCCATAAGCACTTGCTATTTCCTCAGCCTTGACTGATAATGACATTCGTCTGCCTGTAATTTATAAAGAGATTTATTTCTCCTTAATTTTTGTTGATATAATGCAATATAAAGCAATTCATCGTTCCGAGCCACACACAGTATGTCACTCAAAAATCACCTGATAGAGTATAACTGCCCATTGCGACAATAATTTAGTATGTTACATAGTCCCACAAACAAAAATGCATGAGTTGAATGCCCCACAATAAGTCAGTCATTTTAGCTAACAGTTAATGGATAGATACACTTTCAGGTAGAGAGACCCTGTCAAGCCTAGAAGAAAATTCTTTCCTTTACAAGTTGACCCTGTTTATCCCCTATATGACCTCATTATCCCCTCGCGTCGCATATATGCGGCGTGTAAACTCCGATAATCTCCCGAGCGCCGCATTAATGCGACAGGTAATTTCTTATCACTACACCGTGTGACGTGAAAATGCGGCTCGATAATAAATATTGCACTTCCCGAGCGTCGCTTATATGCGGGGTTCACCATTGGTCAACAAAACCCAAAACTATCCCATAGTACGATTTTGGACCAATCAAAAAGCAGTTTACAAACGCTGTTCGGATATTTTCAAACCAGGAAATAGAAATTCAAAACAGTTTACCGCGAAGGAAAAGAGAGAAAATTGAGGTTAAAAATCATGGAAAACGACGAAAATCGGCCACCACAGCTTGCGATCGGTAACGATGTAATGGCGTCTGACTCTAGTGATGGCGAATTCTCGGGTTTTGGGTCAGATGCGGCAGAAAGTGACATTGAAATTGACAGAAATTCGTCAGTTTCAAGTGTGCATACCGCAGACTTGTCCGATTTTCAAGAGGACCCGTCGGATCGCGAGAGCGATGGCTCGGATGAAGATGCTGACGCACAGCAAGCTCGCTGGCTAGTAAATGATAGGTGTGACACCAGGAAATCACCGTTTGGAGGACCCCAACCTGGCCCTACCATAATTCTTGGACCTGCTGACAATGAGTTGGATTTCTTTGACCTTTTCTTCCCAAGGTTTCTTCTAGAACTAATTGTTGCCCAGACCAATCTTTATGCCAGACAAAAGATTGCACAAAGACCGGACCCAAACTGGAGGGAGGTGAATGTGAGAGAAATGATGGCCTGGTTAGGAATGAGAGTATACATGAGCATTCTTCAACTTCCACAGACTGCCACGTACTGGTCTACAGATTCCTTGTTTGGCAATCTCAACATTCGCCGTGTAATGAAGAGAGACCAGTTTGACAAGATCAGTCAGTACTTTCATCTTGCTGACCGACGCCGAAATCCACAACGAGGACAGCCTGGGCATGATAAACTTCACTTGGTAAGACCGGTTCTTCAAGCTGTACAGGATGCCTGTCTACGGAATTACAATCCACACCAGAATGTGTCTGTTGATGAGGCACTGATAAAATTCAGAGGTCGACTATCCTTTCGACAGTATTTACCGGCCAAACCAACAAAATATGGCATAAAAGTATGGATGCGTGCTGATCCGACCAATGGCTATACCAACGATTTTCAGGTGTAAACAGGCAGAGAAGGTAATAACAGGGAAGTCGGTCTCGCGACAAGAGTTGTACTGGACCTTACACGTAGTATTTGGGGGAATTTCCACATTGTGAATACCGACAATTACTTCACCAGTCCAGAATTAGCTCATCAGCTTCTGCGCAATGACACTTACCTGAGAGGGACAGTACGGAATAACAGAAAAGGCTACCCTATTCAGCTTCTGCACAAAAAGGATGTAAAAAATCAGGGACAGTTCAAGACAGCAACTAAAGGTCATCTTACTGCCTGTGTGTGGATGGACAAGAAGCCTATTTACACTTTGTCCACTGCTGAGAACCCTGCAAATTTGGTAACAGCCGTCCAGCGCAAGTCCAGAACCGGTGAAGTCCTTCAGGTTCCAGCTCCAACCATAATCCCAGAATACAACAACAACATGAATGGGGTAGATGTGGCTGATCAGCTCAGAACGGAATACAGTACTTACCGAACATCCAAGAAATGGTGGCACTACCTATTTTGGTTTTTGTTTGACCTTGCTGCCACGAATGGTTTCATTCTGATGCGTGAATCAGCTAACCATCAACGAAGAACCAAGAACAACAGGGCAAAAGTGAGAACCATGGTGGACTTCCGGATGTGCCTTGCCAAACTCCTGATATCTGACTTCACAGACAACGAAACTGCTGCTCTTGCCACAGTCCAGGCTGGCCACTTCAGCTCGAAAGGAGACAAACGCGGAAGATGTCGACAATGCTCCAAGGATAAGCGCCGCCGTGATGTCATCTGGATTTGTCGACAGTGCAATGTTCATTTGTGTGTTGATTGTTTCCAGCCATACCACAGGGACTTGGCAAAGAATAAGTGAAGATCTGTGCGTATCTTGTATAAAGTGTATATAATCTTGAAGTGCTCACCTCAAGTGAGAAAAAAAAAATATAAAAATAAAAGCGCATGTATTCTGTAGTTTTATTATAGTGTAAGAAGAAAGCTTTTTCAGTGTTTTTGTGTTCTCAAGAAAGGTTTATAAATGTGTAAGAAAAGTGTAAATTTCAAGAAAAAAATGGAAAATAAAAAGATAATTATAGTGAAAAGTAAAATGTAGTCTTGTGACACTCACCTATAGTGGATGAGTGCCACTGGATTATATTTTTTTATTCTGTAATAATTATCTTTTTGTATTTTTACACAGTGGTTTAGTGTAAATATTTGTGCTAAAAGTGTTTTCTTCATCATGGAAATAATTTGTTTTCTTTCTGGAGTATATTCCTGGAGATTCTCATTGAAATTATGGATATTTTAGTGTATTTATTAGTGCTAAAAGTGTTTCTTTTATTCATTCATCATGGAAATATTATGTTCTCTTTTTGGAGTATATTCCTGGAGATTCTCGTTGGACTTATGGATATTTTAAAAGAAAAGGGATCAGTGATATTTTATGAGAATATGAAAAGTAATGAAATCCATGATAAATTTATTAATTTATTGTGGAATTCATGACTTTTCATTATTTTCATGTATTAAAATGCATTTTATTCCTGTCAAGTGGTAGAGTAAGTTTGTTTCCTCATCACCCAGCCGGCATGTAATTCAGAATTTTGCATGTGTTTGGTATGTTCTTGTAGATAATTTTTTCACCTATCTTTGTGTAAAATTTCAAAATCCAGAAATTTTTAATGTTTGATTTATACACAGAATAGTACAGCAACCCTCAGCTAGGAAAATCATTTCTTATCAAAGCTAGAAAAAGTCTAGGAAGACAGGCACTGATATACTGATAAGCCTCTCAGGTAACAGTTATATCAGTACTTGCCAGGGAATAAGTGAGGATAAGGTTCTAGGGGCCAATGAGTTACAAGTTGACCCTGTTTTAGAAGAGAAACTTGTCAAGGGAAAAAAACAGAAATTCACAAAAGTTGTTTCTACTAAATTACCAATGCTGATTACAGTTCTGTAAACGAACATGGACTACAGAAACTTGGAAATTCAATATATCATTCTATCCCAAACACATACACAAGAAGAACAAAAATGCCTCTTACCATCATAGATCAACTTCACATCATAGGGTAGGGGGCTGTATGGCGGAGGGAAGAGAGGTCCTTTGTGCTCCAGAAAATCCCACTCCATCCCATCATCCTGAGATACCTCACCCCACCTTCAAATAGAAACACAGACATATAATTATCTTAAAGTGTATGGCTAGACCTCCATGTTCTTGTCCACAAGATTTTACTAAGGAGAACAATTTTTGTGACTTCCTGTTTGCTTCCCTGGATACCACATCCCTTTCAACCAGAGGGCCAATGGCCCTATATCGCTCACCTGAGCACTGAGGTTATGTTGGAAAAACTAAGTTGCCACAGCAACAAAACAACATGCACAGCAGCAATAAAACACACCATTTATGTAGAGGATAATATCACAAACATTTATGCAAAAAATAAGCTTTATCCTCCCTTAATGGCTTCTGAGAAGAAGATCTTTGGCAAAAAAAAAAAATGAAAAAATTGAAAATTTGGCCCTTCAATTGCAACGGCAACCAATCAAAATCAGGTCTTTGGGCAAAATTCTTATAGCTGATAGAGGACTACTCTAGGAACATTTCTGTAAAGCTTTTGTCAAAATATCTGCCGTAACACAGAAATAAATACCAAATGTCCACTTTCCCCATTGTAAGTCTATGGAAACTTTAAGTTGCCATAGCAACCAGTTCACATGGGCAATGATAATATGAAATATACTTTAGGTAGAGGCTAATGTTATTAATATGTATGCAAAGTATCAGCTTCATCCTCCTCATGGCTTCACTTTCCCCATTATAAGTCAATGGAAACTATAAGTTGACATAGCAACCAAAGTTCTTATTGGGTTGGAAGAAAAGACAAAATTCATGTAGAGGCTTCTGTCATCAACATGTTTGCAGAATATCAGCTTCATCCCCCATATGGCTTCTGAGCAGAAGATTTTTTCAATTTTTTTTTTTTTTTTTTAAATTTACCCTATATTTTGCCATGGCAACCAATCAAATTCAGCGATTTGGAGAAAATTCATATGAAATATAGAGGACTATTCAAGAAACATTTCTGTAGAAAGAAAATCTAAATAAAAGCCGTGAGACAGCAAAAATTGCCAATTTCCATTTTCCCCATTATAAGTCAATGGAAACTCTTAGTTGCCATAGCAACCAAACTGCTGGAGTAATTGCCATGAAAAATAGTAATTCTATAGAGGCTAGTACTAAGATTCTATCTGTAAAGTTTGAGCTTTATTGGCCACACAGTTTATGCAAAGATGATTATTTAATATTTTTCCTTTTTTAACTATTCGGTTGCAATGGCAACCAGGAAAATTGCCCAATTTGCATAAATTTAACAAGGCTGGTTAAAGACTACTCCAGGTACATTTCTATAAAAGTTTTGTCAAAATATCTGAAGTGGCATAGCAATAAATGCAAATTTTCTATTTTGCCATTATAAGTCAATGGCAACTTTAAGTTCCCATAGCAACCAAACTGCTAGAGCAATTGCCAAGAAAAACAGTACTTTTATAGAGGGCAGTGCCAAGATCCTTTCTGTGAAGTTTGAGCTTTATTGGTTGCATAGTTTCTGAGGAGATGATTTTTGAATATTTTTTCTATTTTTAACCATTCGGTTGCCATGGCAACCAGCCAAATTGTGCAATTGACAAAAATTTCATGTGGTTGATGGAGGACTACTCAAGGAACATTTCTGTAAAAGTTTTGTCACAATATCTGCATTGACATAGCAATAAATGCAAATTTTCAATTTTGCCATTATAAGTCAATGGCAACTTTAAGTTCCCATAGCAACCAAACTGCTTGAGCAATTGCCAAGAAAAACAGTACTTTTATAGAGGGCAGTGCCAAGATCCTTTCTGTGAAGTTTGAGCTTTATTGGTTGCATAGTTTCTGAGGAGATGATTTTTGAATATTTTTTCTATTTTTAACCATTCGGTTGCCATGGCAACCAGCCAAATTGTGCAATTGACAAAAATTTCATGTGGTTGATGGAGGACTACTCAAGGAACATTTCTGTAAAAGTTTTGTCAAAATATCTGCAGTGACATAGCAATAAATGCAAATTTTCAATTTTTCCCATACAAGTCAATGGAAACTTTAAGTTGCCATAGCAACCAAAGTTCCAAAGCAATTTGGATAAAAAACAGTATTATTGGTTCCCCCTGCCTATAGATGCTATATATAAAATTTAGTTACAATGGGCCTTGTAGTTTCAGAGGAGATGTCGTTTGAAAATGTTGACGGACGACGGACGACGTACGACGGATGCCTGCCTATACTATAAGCTCACCTGTGAGCCTTCGGATCAGGTGAGCTAAAAAGGGGTTTACTCTTAAAGGGAAGAATTTGCTCCTACAGGAGCAAATTCTTTCCTTTGAGAGTTCACCCCTACTATGAAGGGAGGCAACAAGACCTGTCCACATAAAGGATAGCTTGCCTGAAAGTCTCTTGCCCGTCACATAAAAAAACTTTCTCACCAAAACAGCCATTCTGGGTCTACCACATTTCATCAAAACTCACAAACATTGGAAAGGATCCCATGCTCTGACCCTAACCCAAATGACTGTGGTTCCCAATCTTCTAAGTTGGTTGGTTGGTTGTTTTGGGTTTAACGGCCCTTTGAGACAGTATTTCAGTCTATATCAGGCCCTTTGAGACAGTATTTCAGTCTATATCAGGCCGTCTCCCAAAGAGAGGGAGAAAGAATAATGATAGACGAGAGAAAAAATGTCCAAACAACCCCCACCCGCACCCACTGCAAGCACAGTAAGCCCTTGCCCTACTACTATTCAAATAAGTAGAACACCCCGGCACTGGAAGTTACACACAGCACCTTCGCACCACCCGACCATCCCCAATCTTCTAAGGTATGGCATTTCAAAGAATAAATCAAAGAATTTAGCAGTCACTACTTTTCTAAGATGTTGTTTTGTTGCTTTTGTTGCTTTATGTCCACTGTAAACAGCTATGGTCATGTCGGTACAGTCAGTTAACCCAACCACACTATTCCTGGGCAGGCTTAGACCTCCTAAGGGGTTAATCAGTACAAAGTGCACATACAGGCCAACTTCGATATCTCGAATTCCAAGGGAATGGAGAACCCACTTCGAGTTTTCCGAAGTTCGAGATAGGCAAATTGTGACGTCACCAAAATTTTTGTTCTATACATGTACAATATCTTAACTTTCGTAGAGTCAGTATTTCTACAAAACATGTGCAGCACGAACGTAGTAAAACTGTTTCTAGTAGTAGTACTCGGGTAGTAGTATCGACGTTGCCCCCACACCTCAGCGGAACGAATCAATAGCCGCAGTAACGGGGCGCCGAGCGTCCGTCCATATAAAAGAAACTGTTTCTACTGAAAACGGGATTGTTACTAATAGCCCGCATCAAAGAGCGCCGCTCAATACTGTTCAATCAATTAAGTTTCAAAGGCGCCTAATTGACCGAACTTTGGTTCAAATCGAACGCACCTTACCTGTGACGTATAGCGGTTCAAGGTCAATTAACTTACACACAAAAACAGCTGATCAACAAAACAATGTCTGCATCGTTTCACGCAATCATTGGATAATTATTGTTTATTTGGGATAATTGATTGAACTGCGATCAATTAAAGACAATTGTTCGGTAAATCGTTCTTTTTCATTGTTATTGTTCGATGTTTGTACCAATTTGCTTTGAGACAAAAATATGCAGGTTTTTCATTACCGCAAAACGTCTACACAATCTTTCCATCGTTAATACACATTTTGACTTCGACACAAACAGTGGTAAAACACATGGAAAGTGTCGGAGGGGAATCAAAAATCACTTCGATATAGCAGTGTTTTCGTTATAAGCGAGTTCGACATAACAGAGGTCGAAATGCTATATTATATAGGGGGGAATGTTCGGGAATGGGAGATCACTTCGACACAAGCAGGGTTTTCGAGATAAGCAAGTTTGACATAACGAAGTTGGCCTGTACTTTCGCCAGTAACTGACAACTGCCTTTGCTGAATCAGTGGAAGGAGAAATGAAAGTATTTGGCCGGACTGGGTATCGAACCTGAGACCTCTGGCCTGGCATTCCAGATAGGCACTTGCCAGATACCTGACTTTCCATGTTTGTGGCTTTTGATGAGTTGTCGTGCACCCTTCCATTCTACAGAATTACAAAATTTAAATTTTATTTTCCATCAGACTGGTGTAATAATATATAACATAAACTATGAATAGCTACTTACCGACACATAAGAACATCTTCAATTATCAACCAATACTTGGACATCAATTTTTTTATCCACAGCCACCAAACAAACAAAATAATTGCTGTTTAAAACATAACAGCATCTTATATCACCCATACAGATCTAGTGCATATAGTGCCAATGCAGTACTTCTGAATGTGTAAACATGTTATTGGAATTGCCAATCAGCTGTTTAGTCCTCAGTACAAACAGCTAATCTTATACTGAGCTTGTGAGCCCACTGGGGAACGTCAATTTCTCCAGCCTGGTTGTATAGGTATGACTTTGTCAACAGAAAGCATGTGCTGAAACAATGTTTCAAAAATTCTTTTCTTGCACACCAGATAAGGATATCCAAGACTTTCGCCTGTTCCTACAAATCTTATCTCACCCATGTCATCTCACCCAGGATCGGATAAAAATCATGTGCATTCAACGCATTGGTTGTATAGCTCACATATACATATTGTCAAGTGACGATGTTTTTTCAGACAGTAATGTCATGAATATGGCAAAACGACATCACCCTGTGCTACTCCTGACTTAAACTTCATTGAAAGCCATGGCTTCTTTAAATATTCAACAGAACCTTCTAAAACTGAACATTTTAAGATGTTCTATATTTAAATTCAAATGTTGTAAATAAAAAGATATGCAAGATAAAGTATCTATCAAGAGTATGAGGTGTGGATAGAGAATCTGTCACTCGGGATCAATGTTCGGCATCACTCAGCAAGCCTCGTGATGCCGAGCAGTGACACTTGTGACAGATTTGATAGAGCCAGGATGACTGTCCGGCATCACTTGGAAAGCCTCGTGATGCAGAACAGTGATCCTCGTGACAGATTTTTCTATCCACACCTCATACTCATGAAGAACACTTATAATTTGAGTCCTCTTTACCTTTTTGGTCTATCATGATCATCATCGATAACAATAACATCATCATCGTCAGCCTCTCCAGCTATGATAACACCATCTGAAAGTATAAATAACACTCAATGAGAAATTCAGCATGAAAAAATGTCTCTATGAATGAAAATCTCACTGACTGTAATTGTAATTTCAGGGGAAGCAACTCTGCAATTTTTATTTTTCCTTCCATTCTCAACTGGGGGTCAACTCTTGAAAGAAATAATCTTTTTTAAGAGTAGATCCCATTTTGGAAGGGCTACGATATTCAGGGAAATAATAGGAAGTCACAAAAATTGTTCCCCTTGGCAAAAATGTTGGAAATAGATGAAGATGTTCTGAAATGCGTAAAGTTTGCCCTCTTGGGAACAATGCCTGTAAGATTTTCAAATCTTACTTATTTTTCAGTTCACTTTTCTTGTTAAGTGTTTCTTGAAATGTAAAACTGGATGAAGTGCTACACCCAATTTTGCAGTTTTGGATTTGTTTCTTGAAAAAAAAAAACCCCACAAATTACCATATTCATCTGGCTGTAAGACAGGGCTTTTTTCCTCCAAAAGTACCCAAAAATATGTAACACACAGTCTTGTTTAATTTGGCTTTCAGATAGGTTTTTCTCTTCCAAAACAAGCCTAAAAATCTAGATCCATCTTAGATGGATCTAGATTTTTGGGATTGTTTTATAAGATGGATCTAGATTTTTGGGATTGTTTTATAAGATGGATCTAGATTTTTGGGATTGTTTTATAAGATGGATCTAGATTTTTGGGATTGTTTTGCAAGATGGATCTAGATTTTTGAGATTGTTTTGTAAGATGGATCTAGATTTTGGGATTGTTTTGCAAGGTACAAACCTCCATCTTATAACTGAAGAAATACGGAAAAGCGTATCCAACCTGTTTAGATTAGCTAACAAGAAATCTTGTGAGAGTCTCACATAACTCTTTAAGCACCAAAAAGTAGACGACAAAATTTAAGTCTGCAAATTTTTTTTAACGAAATGCCTTGTCCAAGACATTTCATATTGAGAATTCAAAGACTAGAGGGAAACAGTGTAGATCTACATGAGGCGGCTCATTATGAGCCGCCTCATCAGGATCTAACCTATTTGCAAATTATGCTATTTTCGTCACTCGTGCTTAAAGTGTAAACAAGACTTATCTGCTATAGCTTGCCTAACAGCATCTTGCCCATCACATATAAATCTTGAACTAAATCTGTTGTACCGTAATGACCCTAAATATTCGGACAGACAGGTCTAAGCAAACATTGTAGACCCAGATCTAACTGCTCCTCAAGGAGCAGTTTGATCAGGGTCTACAACGTTTGCCATTCACTAAGCATCATTTGGATGCAATAACGTGTAAAATCCACTTTCTAAGAATTTTGGAACAATAATTGTCCAACTTCCGTGTGTCCAAAATTTTAGGATCAGTATGGTACACTGTGGGATGCCTATGACATCACCACAATGAGTACAAATTCTTACAGGCAAGCTAGAAGGCAAGTGTGCAAGTGAGTGATTTTTTTTAAATTTTTTTTTTGATATGGCTTTTACGGCCCTTTAAAGAATTTTTTACTGATGCTGAACTCTGGATTTAATGTCCCACCAATACATAGGTCATATGGAGACAGGGACTTTTGTTTAAAGTCTCAATGGAGAGACCAGAGGGGCTGGGGATCCAACCTGTTACTCCTGGATTGGTAGCTTAACACATTAATCACTAGACCACCACTGCTCCTTGTACAATGCAGTGTATTATGCAACGTATCATATACCTGATTGGGAATCATTTTTCCATGAAAAGGTACCTCACGGCAGAAACACAATCTAACCTTGAGGTTATAAAACTTGAGTACATTCTCAAAATCAAAATAAAGCATACTGATTGGCTGCTTCCGAGCACATCCTCAGAAGCAGCCAATCAGTGTGCTTTATTTTGAGTTTGAGATTATTTTCAAGTTTTATAACCTCACACCCTGATATGGGTATTTTCCATATACACAAGGTTTAAGGCAAATGGATACATTTTCAGGGGAAAACTCAACCATTTCCTATTTTTCCTCCTTTCTCAATGGGGTCAACTCTTAAAGTAAAGAATTTGCTCCCCTTGAAGCAAATTCTTTCCTTTAAGAGCTGCCCCCATTTAGAAAGGCTTGTTCATCAAGGGAAGCAAATTGGAAGTTACAAATATTGTTTCCCTTGGTAAAAATAGCAGACAAAACATGGACATGTATCCTTTCACTTTATGGTCCCTTTACATGTGAGGCAAATCATTTTGCTGTTTGCACGAGTCAAGACACTTTTAACCGTTTTTAGACCGGACACCCATTTCAGGGACATTTGCAAACAGTGAGACAGTCTGATCAGGGTCAAGACTGTTTGCCTACAGGAATTTCAGTGCAAAGTACAGCAAAACTGAAAATGTTCATCAAAAACCCCTAAAACTACAAATGGACTCATCCAAATGATAAAGATGGACAAGTCCACTGGTCAAAACAGGGTCAAGTGCACTGGTCAAAACAGGGTCATTTCATAATAGAAAGGAAGACAAAAACAACAGAGAAAGCTACAGATTGTAATTATTTTGAACTACAGTGTTATTTCTTTGTAACAAGGATTGAGGTCCGAAGACTGGCATACTTGCATTGTCTTTGCTAGCCAAGGGTACTAACTCCACTAATACTCCACTCCACTTTTTCCTTATATACCCTTGGCCGATGACCTATTCACAAATCCGATTTCCCACAGCATGGTCTTTTGGCTGCAGCTAGCTGCTCCCCGTGTTATTTTCAGACCAATCAGATGATCCGTTGCAAAACACAGCTGTCTCACAACTTCACATAATTGTTCAAGATCACTGATAAAACGGTTAAATCTTGATTGTCTATTCTTTTTTTTTTTTTTTTTTTTGGAATTGTTCACGGTAAACACAATATTTTTGTATCAGCAAGAGTTCCTGTCAATATACAGAAATGTTTTGTTACAGATAATTTGATTGGATGCAGTAGGAGTTGCTTGCATCTAATGAAATGGTGCAGTGGGAAATTCAATTTATGAATAGGCCGTCGGCCAAGGGTAAGTAAGGAACAAAGTGGACTTAGTACCATTAGTTAGTGAAGATGACTAGCATTCTGATTACTGTGATTACAGGAAATTAATCTGACATATGCACATATAAAGACAAAGTATAGCTAAGTTTGATTTGAAGCGATGCATAGCAACTCTGGCCTTCAGATTGATACTAATTCAACCCTATACTTTACTGAGGGCTTTTTGAGTCCTGTTTTTCTTCTAATAAATAATCCAGACTAAAACAAAAAGGCTACAGTTTTATCAAAATTGACTGTAGACAACAAAGTTTGTCATTTATTGCCCAAAGTTTGTTTTCAGAAATGCCATTTTTATGGCTTGTCGAAGAAATACAGTATGCTAAGGGATGCTTTGTTACTTTTCTAATACCTCACTTTACTATAGATGTGATGAAACGTTAAGAAATACAGTTACAATTGACTCTCAATTTCTCAAAGTCAAGGACCATCTCAAACTACTGATATCTCTAAGTAAATTTGCTGGTCCCAGAAAATTTACTTTCAGATACCTGTAGTTTGAGATAACAGATGAAATGTTAAGCTAAATAGAAATTGTGACCAAACAATATTCTTATCAGAGTTTGAGATAACAAGAATCAGCTGTACCTCTACATGGAAACAGTTGTCCAGTGGCTTAGCTTCTGAGACGAAGGTTGTGAGTTCATATCCAAATGGGCTATTAACTGAAAAACTCTACTGACCGAGCAATAAATTAAAAACTGATTTGAATTCGGGGAAAAAAAGGCAGCAAACAGAAAGGATCGGATCTGTATTGTAAATGCTGTGTCCATGAGACTTGGCACTGTAATATTATAACTCACAGCCTCTACCACTAAAAGCAAATGAAAACCGTTACCGTTATCTTTATTGCTTATGGATGATGTTGTGAAACTGATGTTAGGAAACCAACACAACACTTCTTTATTCACTCTGGTTAACTATGTTTTCAAGGATGTTACAAAATGAAAAAGAGCTGTTATGCAACAAAAAAAGAGTCATAGTTACCAAACAACCTGGTAATCATGTCATTTGGTAACTGTGACTCTCTTTTTTGTTTCGTATCAGCTCGTTTTTTTGTTTCGTATCAGCTCTTTTTCATTTCGTAACAGCCTTATTTATACATAATTAACCATGGGTTGTTATTGCACTAGATGAATTACTGTATAATCCTATCAAATGCCTCATGGGTGTTGCATTTTATGAAAGGGGGTGGGGGGAGCGTTATTTAGAGCCTAAGGGCAGTAAATCAGCCACTACCAAAAAACTTCAAATATACAATATTAAGTGAATGGATATGCTTTCAGATGAAGTAATTCTACTATATTTCCCTTTTGCCTCCTTCCCAACAGGCATCAGCTCTTTAAAGCTAGAATTTGCTCCTATAGGAGGGTCCACTCTAAAAGTGTGTACCCATGTGGGAGAGCTGCCTCCTCCACAGAAATTCAAGCTGATGGGAAAAACACAGAGGTTGGCAAGACATTGTAACATTATTTCTTGAAAAGATGCAGGGAAGGTTTATCAGAGCATGGGCATTTATTAGGATTAATACAGTATGATTACTAATGTACAGGCAAAGGTGAAAAGCTGCTGAACTGTTAGAGAGCAAGACACAGCAAGGAAGGTGTCACCAATACAACACCTAAAAATACCATAACCCATTCCATTCGGGATACCCCTTTAGGGTATCTGGGCAAACAGTTTGGATCCAGATCAGGCCCCACAAATGTGGGGCCTGATCTGAGATTCAAACTGTTTGCTGCCTAGACATCATTTCTACAAGAGTTAGTTAGACCAATATTGTCAAAATATTCTTGATTTTTGATGCAGACGACAATTTCAGCAAACGACAAAAAATACCCAGAATGCAACGGGATAATCACCTGTTTTATCTGGTTCTGTGACAACCTCTCTCTTCCATAAGCCTGTGACAGGATCTCTAACAACCTTTGTTTTAACTGGCTGATGTGGCTTGTCTTTATCCAGCATGTCTGCAGCTGACTTTGGTAAAACTCTTCTCTTTACCACCCCTGCCTCATCTGGACTCTCACTCTTTCTTTTTCCCGCATGTTGGACATCATCCTTTGACATTGTCCTTGGTGAACTACTCTTGATCCTAGGTTTTCTAGACTTTAGTCCCAAACCAATGTTTTCCTCAATGTCTGACTCACTCCTACTGTAAGATCTTTTATATCTTCTTGGAGGTGAGAGATCTCTACTCCTTCTTCTACATGGTGATCTTGAACTAATACTCCTTCTTCTACGGGGTGATCTTGGACTAATACTCCTTCTTCTACGGGGTGATCTTGGACTAATACTCCTTCTTCTACATGGTGATCTTGGACTTTTACTTCTTCTAGGAGTTCCTGGGCTTTCACTCCTTCTTCTATGAGGTGAGCCTGGACTTTTACCATGAAACCTTCTGGGGAATGTTCTCCTGGCGACTCTACCATAGACTTTTCTTCCTTGATAAGGGGATAAACTTCTACTATATGACCGTCTTCTTCTATATGAATGCCTCCTGTCAGATGGGGAGGGACTCCTACTATATGACCTTCTTCTGCGAGGGGAGTAACTTCTATCAACAGACCTTGAGTGACTTCTGTACGGATATCTTCTCTCAGACAGAGGTGTAGTTGGACTCCAACTTCTTGACCTTCTTCTACCTGAATATCTTCTCTCAGATGAGGATGGAGTTGAACTCCAGCTTCTTGAAAGTCTTCTACCTCTGTCTTTACTAAGTGACCTTTGAGCAGGGCTCCAACTCCTTGACCGTCTCCTGTCTCTACTTCGAGATCTTTGATCACTGCTTCTGCTCCTACTTCTGGACCGTCCCCTTTCCCTGTCTCTACTTCCAGATTGTCGATCTAAGCCTCTACTCCTACTCCTGGACCTTCTCCCATCCCTGTCCCTATCCCTACTTCGAGACCGGTGATCATGGCTTCTGCTCCTACTCCTTGACCCCCTCTTATCCCCATCTTTACTTTGAGACTGCTTATGATGACTGCCACTAGAAACCCAGCCTTGGGAGCTGTATCCACTAAAAGGGTCTAGTCTCTCCGGTGATGTAATGCCTTGAGGTTTCTTTCCCATAAAACTGGGAAGACTCACTCTGGAGTAGTATAGACAAGACTCCTTACCCCTTTTTTGCAAGTACTCTGCTCTTGACTTTTCCCGTATTTCTGCAACTGTATCTGTCTTGTCTTTGTCTTCCTTATCCTCTTTTTGAAATGGACAAATTTCATCTAACAGTTCAGCTTCATCCTCTTCTGTAAATAAGTAACAAAATACAATGAAAATTCTAGAAATCAGGACACCTAAAATAATATCTGCAATAATTATTGTCCTTAAGACAAGACCTGCCACCGGGACAGGACAGCTTGCCTGACAGCGCCTTGCCCATTACCTAAAAAACTTTAACGTAAAACTTTAACAATTTGCTAACGGCAACGTCAACATCGATGCCAACGTCGACGCCGGGGATAGTACAATAGCTCTTCCCGAACATCGTTCAGGCGAGCTAAAAATGGAACGGTTTGGTTTTGTAAATCAAAAATGCACCCATAAGATGCAAATGAAATGGCAAACAGCGCAGATCTTGATTAGACAGCTCCTGGGTCTGCACTGTTTGCTCAGACCTATCTCATTAGATGGGCATGGGGGTTATACCAATTTGGCTACCTGTGCTTTTGACCCAGTCAGTCAATTATCATACATGCAAAAATGACTGTCAACCGAGACAATCAACAGCAGTATCAGCTCAGTCAACAGCCATTAACAATAGTACCATTTACTGTTATTGGTAATGCTTATGATCATATTCTTGGTCAAAAGCCAGTTTGTATAGAACAGACTCGGTCGAAAGCACAGAAAGCCAAATTGGTATTACCCCCGTGATGGAGTTGGAAATCAGACACAACAAAATTCATTTTTGGACCATCAATTTGGTTGGTTGGTTGTTTTGGGTTTAAAGGCCCTTTGAGACAGTATTTCAGTTTATATCGGGCTGTCTCCCAATGAGAGGGAGAAAGAAGAGAGAAAAGATAGAAGAGAGAAACAAGAGGGCCATGATGGCCCTGGATGGCTGACCTGAGTATCCTGTGAACTTAACCTCAGAAACATCCATACGTCCAACAGACAGAGTTTCACAAAGATTCAATGGAAAATGAACCCTTTATTGTGTACCTTAGGTTTTTATAAGATTTAACCTAATGACCTTGTTTTTGACCCCACATGACCCAGTTTCAAACCTGGTCTAGATTTGTGGATATAAACATTCAGCAAAGTTTCATGAATATCGGATCAAAACTGTGCCCTCTAGAGTGTAAACAATGTTTTTCTAAGGTTTGACCTAGTTTTTGAACCGACATGACCAAGTTGCACCCTTGGTCCAGATTTGTAGGAGATAAACATTTTGACAAAGTCTCATGAAGATTAGAACAAAACTGTGTCCTCTAAAGCGTTCACATGGTTTTTCTAAGAACTGACCTAGTGACCTAGTTTTTGACCTGACATGGCCCAGTTTCAAATCAGGTCTAGATTTCATAAAAATAAACATTCTGACAAAGTTTCATGTAGATTATATCATAACTGTGCCCTCAAGAGTGTACACAACGTTTTTCTAAGATTTGATCTAGTGACCTAGTTTTTGACCCCACATGATCCAGTATCAAAGTTGGTCTAGATTTCATTAAGATAAACATTCTGACCAAGTTTCATGACGATTGAATCGTAACTGTGCCCTCTGAGTCATTCTAAGATTTATTTCTATTTTTAGCTCTGGCAGCCATTTTTGTACAGCGGAGTGGAACCGTTTCAGCAATTTTTGTTTAGAACCATGAGTCCAACACTTCTGTGAAATTATTTTGAAATCGAGCCATTGGCTTTAGAGTAGGTGTCGTTTAAAGGTTTTTCTATATTTAGCTCTGTT
This sequence comes from Ctena decussata, assembly GCA_963989385.1. Classification (NCBI taxonomy): domain Eukaryota; kingdom Metazoa; phylum Mollusca; class Bivalvia; order Lucinida; family Lucinidae; genus Ctena; species Ctena decussata. The sequence continues at coordinate 73,737,455 of OZ022511.1, read as the reverse complement.
GACCATTTTGTTCAGCAGAGCTGAACCCTTTCAGCAGTTTTGGTAAAGGGTCTCCTAAGGAAAATTTCTGTGACATTATTTCAAAATCTTCCCAGCAGTTTTGGAGGCGAAGTTGTTTAAAGGTTTTTCTATTTTTAGGTCTGGCGGCCATATTGTTCAGTGGAGTGGAACCGGTAGAGCAATTTTGGTAGCAGGACTCCTAGGGAACATTTCTGTGAAATTATTTCAAAATGTGCCCAGCAGTTTTGGAGGCTAAGTGGTTTCAAGTTTTTTTTCTATTTTTAGCTCTGGCGGCCATTTTGTTCAGCGGAGCAGAACCGTTTGAGCAATTTTGGTAAAGGGCCTCCTAAGGAACATTTCTGTGAAAATATTTCAAAATCTGCCCAGCAGTTTTGGAGAAGAAGTCATTTAAAGGTTTTTCTATTTTTAGCTCTGGCGGCCATATTGTTCAGCGGAGCGGAACCGTTTGAGCAATTTAGGTAAAGAGTACCCCAAGGAACATTTCTGTGAAATTATTTCAAAATCCGTCCAGCAGTTTTGGAGAAGAAGTGGTTTAAAGCAAAAGTTGACGATGGACGGACGACGGACAAAGACCGATCACAATACCTCACCTTGAGCACTTCGTGCTCAGGTGAGCTAAAAATGTACAAACAACCCCCACCCACACCTACTGCAAGCACAGAAGGCCCTTGACCTACTGTTAACCAAATCAGTAGGACGCCCCAGCACTGAAAGTTTTACCCAGCACCATCACACCACCCAATCACCCCTTTTGGACCATCAAGAAGATTTTTAATTTGCATTGGAGCTCCAGTCCACCTGTCAACCATGATAACCATAATGACCCTAAATATTTGGACAGATGGGTCTGAGCAAACATTGTAGACCCAGATCAACTGAAGGAGCAGTTTGATCAGAGTCTATAATGTTTGCCATTCACTGAGCATCTTGGATGCATTAATGTGTGTAAAATCCACTTTATAAGAGTTTTCAAGCGATAATTGTCAGACTTCCGAGTGTCTGAAATTTTAGAAACATTACGGTAATTCAGGGAGAGGAAAATTCACCATTGTGGTATTATTCATTGTATCTGACCTCCTATCACTATACCGAAATGACCCTAAAATTTCAAACGCTGAAAGTCAGACAATAACGCAGAAAGTCAGACAATAATTGTTCAAAAATTCTTAGACAGTGGGTTTTACACGTTAATGCATCCAAATGATGCTTAGTGAACGGCAACTGTTGTAGACCCTGATCAAACTGCTCCTTCAGGAGCAGTTTGATCTGGGTCTACAATGTTTAATTAGACCTGTCTGTTCAAATATTTAGGGTAAATAGGGTAATTCACAACAAAGAACAAGAATTCAGCGGAACAATATGTCACACCTGCTTTATGCCTTTACATTAAAACCTCAATGAAAGCATCAGTTTGACACATACTGGTCAAAAACCCATTTGATAGTTCATCAGATTTGTTTCTTTCATATTTTTCGCCAGTTTTAGTAAGGGTGGCTGGCGGCCATTTTGGGTGGTCAGTTGGCAAAAAATTGAAATAGCTTCATATGAGGATCATTCTGACACAAAATTGATCCAAATTCATTTTAAGGTTCTTGAGAGCTGTTATGTTCATGTTTTTGCTGTTTAAAGTAACCGCAGCTGGCCATCATCTTGGATTGCCCAGTCACATTGAGAACTCCATTTGCGGATCATTCTGATTCAGTTTGACTAAAATCTGTTCAGCATTTCTTGAGATATTGGCATGTTCGCGTAACTAAACAAGTAAACAGGAAATTGGTCACTGTGCCCTAAATTCCACTACATTTTTTTTTCATTTTGGTAATTCTGAAAACCAAGGTCCCACTATTGCTCTATGCAAAATTTCAGCCAAATATACCAAGTTTTCTGGAGGAAAGTTGATTTTATTTTGTCTGATGAGGCTTTATAAAGTTTGTCATTTTTCTTTCTTCTTAAATAGCAGATCCCCTCAAAATGTTTACAGGCTGTCCAAATTCAATGGAAAATCAGCAGGTTATGGGTTAACTCTTTAAGCCCCTGTGACGCAATTAGCAAAATTTGCAAACAGCATAGATCCTGATGAGGCGGCTCATAATGAGCCGCCTCATCTAGATCTACACTGTTTGCCCTCTAGTCTTTGAATTCTCAATATTAAAAGTCTTGGACAAGACATTTTTTTAATTTTTGCAGACGTATATTTTGTCGTCTGCTTTTTGGTACTGAAAGAGTTAAAGTAAACTACAATAAAAATTCTAAGAACCGGTACCCCTAAATAACTACAGCAGTTGCCCGAAAAATGGAACAGTTTGGCTTTACATTGCAGTAACCTTTCAAAAAGCTGCAGACTGAATGGCAAACAGTGTAAGTCCTGATCAGACTGCTCCTTTCAGAGCAGTCTGATTTTGGTCTGCACTGTTTGCTCCCATCTATCTCTCCCAACAGTTAGAATTTTTAGAGTAATATTGTGTCGACTAATTCTATGCTTACCCTCAGATTCATCACGAACAACCTTCCTATGACGCTTGGCACCCCCTTTTCCAAGCCCTTTTCCACCTTTACCTCGTCCAATTGTCCTGGTGACTGCAAGACAGACAAACTGATTCTTGCGTAGCCAACAAGAAGGCCTAAAGATTCTACTATAGCTGAAGTTATGTGGAGATCCCACCTGGTATAAACTAATTTTTGGTTGCTAATGACTGCTGAGTCTGAGCAGCAGCATCATGGAGTCATGTGCAAGCCATCAGGGATCACATGAACACTTCAAACACTTATTCCGCTGATCTATCCAATGAAAGACAGATTACTGACTTGTAATTTTCATCCTTTTCAAAAGTATATGTATATCAGTCATCTCATGTTGATGGGAGGGTGATAATGTAAGCCTTGTTCAATGGAAGCCCACTTATGGTTGAAAAGATTTCCGCCTCCACCAGAAATCGAGCCCAGACTGATAGATTAGTAGGCCAGTGCTTAACCCACTTAGTTACCAGGGCTCCTGTGTCCCATCAAGATCCCTGTCTCCATATGACATACATGTTGGATGGACAGTAAACCAAAATTAAGTCTCTTACAGTCACACATCGATCACCCTTGCTTGTGCAAATGCCTTCTAACATATCCAGTATTTTGTAAACAACCCTCCTCTGCAATATAGCCACTTCATCTAAGTTTGTTTTTTTCTGAAAATCGCTATTTGTTTCCTCTAAACCCACCCTCAGCCCCGCCTCATGAATGGAATTGTCCTAACAGGATGATCTCATTACCCTATTTACTTGGCTGTAAGTCCCTGTACTCTCCCACTGACAGAAATATCAAAATGAGCCGCGACATGACAAAACCAACAATGTGGTTGTGCGGCCAGGGCAGACTCAGATCAGCCTGGGCATCCACCCAGTCTGATCAGAGTCTTCGCTGTCCGCATGGAGGTAGCTTAGACCCTTAGCTACCCTTTAAGCGCTTAGCAAAGAGTCTGATCAGTCTGGTCAAATGCCCAGGCTGATCTGAGTCTGCACTGGGCGCACGACCACATTGTTGGTTTTGTCGTGTCGCGGCTCAAGTGAGCAACCTCATGTGACTTCAAACAATGTGGCAATTTTGTCCTGTGATATTCAGATTATACATCTCATTTAATTATACAAGGTAATCATTGACCTCACAGTTGGCTCTTTAGCTTGTGCCACTTCCGTATATGGCCGATGTGACAAGCTAAGGCTCTGATCAGACTGCACTTATGGCTCATATACTAAAGCATCCTCTGGCACCCTTAATATTTGGCTGTGAACCATAGATGAGTTACAGAATGGGTGGCATGCTGAGGGTTTTAGAACATTAAACCAGTAAGTCATTTTTGTTTGTGTAATAAACCCACTGGACAAAAGGACTTGTCTACATTAAATTAGTGGAATTCAAAAGGAAAAATTGTCAAACTTGTGAATCTGATGGCAGAAGAGCCAGTTCCTGGTCTGGAAACCCAGATCAGTACTAAAAAAATATCCATTTACAAAGCTATATTAAAAGTTTTAGAAGAATAAGTTTTGAGAGCCTATACCAATGCATGCAAATACAGAGAGACAGACAGCCAGACATTAAAACTTTGTGCCCTTCTGCCATTCTTGCAGGGACAAAACAAGATACATTGTGTAGTCAACATGACAGACCAAATACACCTCTGAAATTTCTTCTTACTCAAAACAGTCTGTTGCTGTTATTTCAAAATTAGCAAATTTGTGTGATGGCGTATTTTTGCAAATAGTTTGCAAAAATTCGCCTTCATAGAAATTTGCTTAGTACGGAAGAAGCACTAACCTTCTGGCTCAGGGCTCTTCCCGTACCGACGAATTTCTCGAAGAGCTATGGTACCTGGAGTATATCTGTGGGGTTTCTTTACACCACCGGTTACAACATCCTTCTTCTCAACATCCATTGTTAGTTCTTCTTTCTCTTTATCTGTGGATACCATAATACCATACCATAATATAATTTTGTATGAGCAATGAGCCATGTTAGGTAAACAAGACTGGTCCATATCAGGGTTTCCACAAATTAAGAGAGCTAAATTTCCCTGACTTTTCTCTGACCAAAATTCAATTTTCACTGACCCATTTTTATATGATGCCAAACTTCTTCAAACATGTTCACAAGACTTATTTGTGAATATTGACCTCCTTCCTCCCCTTCAGCCATCCTTCATCATCTTTAAATTTTAGTTTCCTGATTTTATAATGACATGTATTTATTTATTGTATCTATTTTATTTTTTCCATTAAAGGAAAACACTCACTAAAATGCTTGCTGGACTCAAATTAAAGATATTAGTAAAACATAAAATTTGCTGAAAATTTCATGAAAATCGGACTTAAATTATGAAAGATATGACAATTTAAAGATATTAAGATATTGAGCTGGGAACCAGAAAATCTGTGAGTTAATGATGTCATTAACTCATAGTCAAGAATAAGAATCCTAAATAACTTTAGTTTGAAACAAATTTCAGGTGAATGAAATGCATAAATCTATTTTTTACATCATGAAGAAACGATTAAAGCCAAATAACACTGTAAATGTAAGCAGTTTATGCACTTATTTAAGATTAGAATATTTATCACGTGACAGGAACTCCCAAAATGGCGGCTTCCGAGACCGCCATTTTGAATTTTTTTAAATCTTTATAACTTTCTTACTTCAAGTCCGATTTTCATGAACTTTTCACCAAATTTAATTGCTAATCGAGATCTACAATTTTAAGTCTGTTCATTTGTAAGTGAGTGTTTTCCTTTAAACATAAATACTATTAGATATGGCAATGGTTTTTAACTCATTGAATGCTGGTGGCAGAACAGCCTGTGTTCTTACGATTATTATAGTGTACACCCAGACTGGCCTGCACACCCAATGTCATGCAGTCTGATCTGGGTTTGCACTTTTTGCTCACATTAACATGTTGAAGATTTAGTTGGTTGGTTGGTTGGTTGATTTGATGCTTAACGTCCACGGTAAACAACTAAGGTCATGTCAGGACGGTCAGTTAACCTAACCACACTATTCCTGGGCAGGCTTAGATCTCCTAAGCGGTTAACCAGTACTAAGTGCACATACTTTCGCCAGTAACTGACAACTGCCCTTCTTGAATCAGCGGAAGGAAGATTTAGTAGTCCAGGAGATAAAAAGACTTAAGTGCAGCTATATTATATGTATGTAATGCATTCATGTGTAAGTCTTGCAGAATGCATGCAGAGGATTCTCATATAATAGCATCACAGAAAACACTAGAGCAAGTGAGCAGGGGCTCATGTTTACATATTTACCCCCCCCCCCCCCCCACCAGTGCCACTGCCTACAGTTGATACAGAAAGGTCTGAGCAAACAAGTCATACCTAGTACCTAGATCAGACTGCTCCCAATGGACCAGTCTGATCAGGGTCTACTACACTGTTGGCAATACCACCTGCATCTTTAGGATACATTACTGCATTTTTAGTATACCAAATTTTAGAATTCATATGCTAGACTGTGTGGAATGGTTTTACTTTGCTCACAGAAATGCTTTTGGTATATCTTTACCACTAACCTATCATCGTTTGGATACTCGAAAATGTCATATTTCTTCTCATAACCACCCCTCTCTCATATATCTCCCTAAAGTTTTTCTGTGCAAAAGTGATCAAAATTCCACAAAAATTGGCTTTAGGTGACAAAAGTTTGTCATTTACTGTCCAATTTTTATTTTTCCAAAATACCATTTTCAGGACTTGTGAACTGGAACGCTCCTTGGGTGTTTAAGAAATATGGTAATATTACCTGGGGGCGGTCGGTATCTGTGAGGTCTCTTCACACCTCCTACGTCCTTCTCAGATTCCTCTTTCTCTGCAAAAACCACAATAAAACTTTACAGAGGATCTTTACTTTTTTTTAGATGAATACCGAATATATTGAGCAGTGGCACAATAAAACCAACAAAGTGGCACATGCACCCAGTGAAGACTCAGATCAGCCCGAGAATCAGCCCAGTCTGATCAGTCCTCATTTGCCCTTAAATGGCAGCAAAGGGTCTAATCTAGCTCTATCCAGACAGCGAAGACTCTGATCAGACTGGGCGGATGCCCAGGCTGATCTGTGCCTTTGCTGGAGGCACATGCCACTTTGTTGGTTTTATCATGCTGCGGATCATTTCATCAAATGTGTTGCAAATACCAGCAGTTTCACGAAAGTGGAGCACAAGTGATACTGCTGATCTGCTGATATTTCCATCAAGAGATGAAATATTTACCAAAAAAAAAAAAGAGGGCAAATTTTCTGTTTAATTTTTCATTTTTCTGTTGAGGAGAATAACAGAAAACAGACCACTTCAAAAATAACTTTTCAAAGGTGGGAAAAAAAGAACAGTATTGAAGTGTCAGAAAAAAGTGGCTGGTAGTATATACACTTTAAGTGCCAAAATTGAAAATTTCTGAATTTGCACACAGTGGCGAGGCATATGAGATGGCTCATCATAAGCAGATCAACACTTCTTGCCTCTGTAGTCTTTGAATTCTCAGTATGATATAGCTTAGATGAAACATTGTTTGAAACTAGAAATGTTTTTGACAAAAACAGATGTCCCCCCACCTGCGCTTTCCCAGCAGTATCATTTCCCCTAAATGCTGCCAAATTATGACCTCCTGTGACCTTGAAATAGGGTCAAGGTCACCAAAATGTAATCACCTCTTTTCCATCTCCCAGTGATATACCAGGGACAGTTTAATTCAAATCTGTCCATCTGTTCAGGAGATATGGTGCAGGCAAGCCATTTTTCAACATTCTTTGATCTCCTGTGACCTTGAAAATGGGATCAAGGTTACCAAAATCTAATCACTTCTTTGCCATCTTCCAGTGCAGTGATATGCCTGCAAGTTTGGTTTAAATCCATCCATCCATTCAGGAGATATGGTGCAGACAAGGCATTTTTCAACACTCTTTGACCTCCTGTGACCTTAAAGATGAGGTCAAAGTTATCAAAATCTAATCACTTCTTTGCCATCTCTCAGTGATATATCTGTGCATGTTTGGTTCAAATCCATCAATCCATTCAGGAGATATGGTGCAGACAAGGCATTTTTCAACACTCTTTGACCTCCTGTGACCTTGAAAATGGGGTCAAGGTCACCAAAATCTAATCAAGTCTTTGCCATCTTCCAGTAATATATCTGTGCCAGTTTAGTAAAAATCCATCAATTCCTGCAGGAGATATGGTGCAGACAAGCTATTTTTTATCTTTGTTTGACCTCCTGTGACCTTGAAAGTTAGGCCAAGATCACCAAATCTAATCAGTTTTTTTTCCTCCATCCAGTGATGTATCTGTGCAAGTTTGGTCAAAATCCATCCATCCCTTCAGGAGATATAGTGCAGACAAGCTACCCTGACGCAGACGCTGACGCCGACGTGATCCACACCAAAAACAATATGTCCCCCCTCCCCATAGTGGGGGGAGACATAACTTTGCAGACATAACTTTTTCGTCTGCTTTTTTTAGCACTTTAAAGGGTTAAAACAATTATTTTGGTAAAGAAATATATATATTTTCTTTAAAAAAATATTTTTTTTTATTTGGTTGGGGGGGGGGGGGGGGGGGGGGGGGGGGAGGAGGGGGTGGCATAGAAAATTCCTTTTAACATTTGAAATAAGAAACACCAGACAATAAAAGCTGCTAGCTTAAAATTAATTACTCACACCATATAGGCTGCAATGGAAAACACTCTTAACAAACAATTCAAAAACCGTTAGAAACAGCGTTTTTGATTGCAAATTGGCAACAATTTGCTATCCAAAATGCTGTTTCTAATGGTTTTGAACTGCCTTTGTCAAATGCGTGAGCATTTTCAATTGCCGCCTATTTGGTGTGTTGCCTCATACATTTATCCTTACTTTACCACTATAGTTACAGTATTTGCCAAAGTTAGTGAGCCGGGCCGGGTAGCGCAATGGGTAGGGCACCTGACTCGTAAGTCAGAGGTCCTGGGTTCGAATCCCGGTCTGGCCACATACTTTCGTTTCTCCTTCCGCTGACTCAAGAAGGGCAGTTGTCAGTTACTGGCGAAAGTATGTGCACTTAGTACTGGTTAACCGCTTAGGAGGTCTAAGCCTGCCCAGGAATAGTGTGGTTAGGTTAACTGACCGTCCCGACATGACCTTAGTTGTTTACCATGGACGTTAAGCATCAAATCAACCAACCAACCAACCAAAGTTAGTGCACATGCTCTAATAAGCACACACCTTGTGTGTTTTGAAAAGCATTCTTTATGTCTTATTTACTGATTCTTTAGGCTTAAATGTTGCATTCCACCTGTTCAAAGACAACTTTATTTTCACCTAGTATTTGACCTGTACAAGCCAGCTAGTGTGAAGGGAATGCCCACAAGTTTCCTTCTGGACTTGACCGTGCACTTAATAGAATGATTCTATGATGTCGGTAACAAGACCTGTCTGTGTACAGGATAGCTCACCTGACAGTGCCTTGCCCATCACATAAAAATTTTAACATAAAACCTTATAATTTTGCTACCATCACTCCAATGCCAATGCTCATTCCAGGGGTAGTGCAATAGCTCTAGAAGCAAATTCTTTCCTTTTTGAGCCGACCACTATTAAGAAGGGAGGACAAAACGAAAATGGCAGAGTCGCAAGTGTACCCATTCACCTTACCATTGTAATCTGACACCTTTTCAATGTATTTACCTCCCTTATCTATACTAATTGTTCAAAATTCAGTAACTATATATATATAATAATCCTATTAAATGCTCTGAGAGCATCGCTTTATATGAAAAAGGGACATTACTTAGAGCCTAAATTTTAGTAAATCAGCCACTGCCAAAAAAACTTCTTGCAAACAGTATTAAGGTGAATAGAAATGCTTTCAGTTGAAGTAACTCTAGTATTTTTGCTTCCCTTCTCAGTAGGGGTGGGGTCAACTTTCAAAGGAAAAAACAACTCCTCCAGGAAAAATTTATTTCTTTTAAGAGTAGACCTCATACCAAAAAGCTACTTTATTAGCTACTTAGCTAATATTGTTTTCAGAAAGGAAGAAGGGGGAGTTTATTAGAACAGAGGCATTTATTAGGATTTATACGATATGTCCAAATTATTAGTACCTGTAACATCTTTCCTCTGCAGAACCAAGTTGGCATTAGATTTATAGTCATACTGTCCTGTCCCAACAGGTAATTTCTCGGCCACAAAGTCTGGTCTAGACTCTAATTCCTTACTCCATCTATCTCCTGCTTCTCTGGAAAATGAGTCAGCTGTAAGAGACACTGGACCTGCTGGAGTAGCATCCCATCTAGACTTAGGAGCTGTAGTGCTGTCCCAGGCTGGAGTGCTGTCCCACCTGGACTTCCCCTCCGTACTTTGGCCTGCTTGTTGCTGAGCTGTGCTTTTTCTGGCAGCAAAAATCTGACTTGCTAATGTTTTTCCAAGCTGAGGAGACCTTGGAGAAAAACTAGGACTAGTTGGGGCATAGCTAACACTCTGAAATAAAGACATTACCCCCTTTTGATGGCTGTCTGTTTGCTCAAGGGCATCTGATGGCTCTGTGAATGTCAACCCCTTTCCACGATAAGGACCACTAACATCCTCTGCACTCGAAGCAAACTTTTCTGTTCTTCCTCCCAAACGAGGTCCCAAGCCTCTGCCTCTCCCCCCTCTGCCCCTTGTGCCTCCACCTCTTGAAGGAACTTGTTTGAAATTTTTACTTCTTTTGGAATTTTCAATGGTAATGCTTTCTGCAACTGGTGCACTTTTACGCGCTGCCCAATGAGCAAGTTCTGGTTTAGCTTTAGTGGCTTCTGTTTTCGCTTTTTCTTCTTGTTCTGATTCTGACGAACTTGATGAAGAGCTCTCCACAGCTTTGACTGGCTCTGGTGCTGGTGCACTCTTACGTGCAAATTTGTATGCTAATTCTCTGCTTGGTGCTATATCACCAGTTGATTTCTTTGCTTTTGTTTTATCTCCAGTAGCAACAGACTCTCCAAAAACTTTTCTATGTACAATAGATGGCCCTTTTTCCTCTAATTTGTCTGACTCGGATGAAGAAGATGAAGAGCCAGAAGAGGAGTCTCCAGACTCCTCTTCTGCCTCTTCATCTTCATCATCTTCATAATCACTATCAAGGATTACACCACCAGTTGCTGGCCGAATCTTTCTTTCGGCTCCAGGCTGTTCCAATGAAGCAACTTTATCTCCTGCTGAAGGTCCCTCTTTGTCAGACTTCTCTGACTCATCAGATGAATTAGATGTAGATTCTGACTCTTCTTCATCATCACTAGGAGCCTTTACACCACCTGTGGCTGGAGCACTTTTTCTTGCAGCTTTCGTTGCTAGCTGTTTTCTTGGTGCAGCCTGACTTATTACTACAGCACTCTTCTGTAAAAATTGTGTTGTTTGTTGTGTGTCTGTAATATCAGGTGCAGATGCACTTGTAGCTCTAGATTTTGGATCAAAATAGGCAGTACTTGTATCTAAACCATTTAGATAATCAATCAAAGGCCCTGCTTCCTCAGTGCCGAAAAGAGAATCATCATCATCAGGTAGTGTGATAGAATGTGCTTCAGCCAATTCTTTTTCAAGTTCCTTGGCCCTTGCTTCATCAATAACAACTTCTGGTGGAGCAAGACAAGGCATCCAAGGAAAATCACCAGCACTGGCATCTGGCTGTGTATCTTTGAATGGATCCTGTGAAGAGACTGGCACTTCACCAAACTGAAAACCACCTCCTCCCTGAAAACTTGACTGAAAAGGAGCACTATCAACAGAGCTAGCCTGAAAGATATTTGTACCACCGGATCCTGTTCCAAACTGAAACCCTGGACCCGAACTTCCTGGTGCACCACCTCCAAACGAAAAACCTTGAGAAATAGCTTCATTGGTGCTAGATTGCTGACTCTGACCAGATGCTGTTCCAAACTGGAATCCTGACCCTGTTGTTTCAAACTGGAATCCTGACCCCATACTCTGGAATTCTGACCCGATACTCTGTGAACTACCAAATCCAAACCCAGCAGAGAACGTCTTTTGTTCAAAACTTGTGGAAGAACTTGGCTGGAACATAGACAAATCCATGGGCTGAGCACTCTGCTGTGTTTGACCAAAAAGACCTCCACTGCTACTTCCAAAAGTAGCACCCTGGAAACCAGCACTGAATGGTTGACTTGCTGCAAACTGGAAGCTGGCCCCAATACTTCCTGGCAAAGTACCTGTGGTACTACCAAAGGCAGTAACATTGCTGGTCTGTTGTGTGGTAGTTGTAGCAGAACCAAACTGCAAAGCAGCAGAACTGCCTGGTGGTTGGCTAATGTCTGTATCATGTAAAGCAGGAGCCTGAAAGAATATAAGAACATTTCAGCCGCGACACGAGAAAACCAACAAAGTGGTTATGCACCCAGTGCAGACTCAGATCAGCCTGGGCAGCTTCCCAGTCTGATCAGACCCTTTGCTAAGCCTTAAAGGGTAGATAAGGGTCAAAGCTACCTCCATGCAGACAACAAAGACTCTGATCAGACTGGGTGAATGCCCAGGCTGATCTGAGTCTGCGCGGGGCATACAACCACATTTTTGGTTTTGTCGTGTCGCGGCTCATTTTATGGATAGAAAATCCTTCCAAAGGGGGAACGTTTGGTGGGAATAAGGCTTGTCCCAATTAACATCTGAATAGTTCCTTGATGACACTGATTTTCTATCTGATATAAAATGGTATAATTTTTTTTTTCCTGAGAGGATTGAAAAGCACTGAAGGGCAAACAGTGTGCACCCTGATCAAGTTCTTGGTCTGCATTTACACCATTTGCATAGGGTCTGCATTCTGTGCCATCACAGTAATGACTTTATCCCAGCACATCAACATCTGCCATCCCCTCCCACACTGTTGCCCCCCTACCCCTAATCTTCTGACATCTAAGACCTAGAAAATCAGACTGACTCAATTTCTTCCTCCTGTTCACTCAGTTTTATCATGAGCCGCGGCACTAGAAAACCAACAAAGTGGTTGTGGGCCCAGCGCAGGCTCATATCAACCGGGGCATCCGCTTAGTCCAATCAGACTCTTTGCTAAGCGGTTAAAGGGTAGCCTAGGGTCTAAGCTACCTCTATGCGGACAGAGGAGACTCTGATCACCAGGCTGATCTGAGTCTGCACTGGGCGCACAACCACTTTGTTGGTTTTGTCGTGTCGCTGCTCATTTCATACTGGTTTACTTCTGATAGAAGGGGTGTCTAACTGGATTTTAATCACAATTCTAATGCACTTACTAATAAGACTGATTTGATAATGACAAAAGTTTGTGGCGGTATATTTTGTGATATACTGTCGGAAACCAGACATCATTATGAAACGTCACTCCTCACTGGCTGACGTCTGGTTTAACATTGCTGAAAAGTTCTGCAATGGATGCTTTCATTCTGAAAGGTGAACATGTGAAAAGTGCATTAGAATGGGGATAGCTGTATTGAAAATTGTCATTTGGGGAAGTAAATTGTTGGTTTTAAGGTCATGAATTGCATTTTACTGCTCAGCTGATGCGTCACCAACATAGGAAATTTCCAACCATAAAACTGACAATTCACCTTCCAAAATGTCAATTTTTGAATACAGTTTTCCCCCAATTTTATATTTCATAAATGCCTTTACTTCCCTGATCAAATACCCCAGAAAGCTCTGGGTCCACACTATTTGCAATGGTAAACAATTTATTGGATGCTGGGCATTACAATATGAGCTGCTACACGAGAAAACCAACAAAGTTGCAAAGACTCAGATCTACCCAGTTTGATCAGACTCTTCATCAAGTGCTCAAAGGGTAGCTAAGGGTCTGGGCTACCTCCATGCAGACAGCAAAGACTCTGGTCAGACTGGGCGGATGCCCAGGCTGATCTGAGTCTGCGCTGGGCGCACAACCACTCGTGTCGCGGCTCATTTGGCTATAAGACATGTCCTCCCCTCCAAAGTGACTTCAAATATCTAAACCAGTCTAGTGTGATTTTGCTATAATATGGGGTTTTTTCTCTTTCAAACAATCTCAAGAATCTAGATCAGTCTTATAAGACAGATCTAGATTTTAGGGATTGTTTGGAAGGCAAAAAATGTGTAATTTTGCTACAGTATGGGGTTTTTCCCTTTCAAAACAATCTCAAAAATCTAGATCTGTCTTATGACAGATCTAGACTTTTGGGATTGTTTGGAAGGGAAAAACTCAGTCTTACAAGCAAATACAGTAGAACTTCAATGACACGAACCTTGAAAGCTTGTTAACCCTGCCTGGCTAGAACTCATTCCTGGGTCCCTAGGGTTCAATTTATATAGAAATTAACCCTGGATGGCTAGAACTACCTTTCACTGAAACTTATTTTCATGGTCCCAAGCCTGTTCAAGCCAATGAAGTTTTACTGTAAATACTGTAATGTTATCTTGGGAATTTCAATAGAACTTACTGCCACAGGTGGCACAGGGGGCAACTGTTGTTGTTGTGCCGTTCCTCCTGTAGATTTCCCGGCTGTGTCTCTAGTCCATGTTGCACTTATAGCCTCTTCTTCTTCGGCTTCCATGTCATCCATCAAACAAGACAACTGCATTCTGGGAGCTCTTCCACCTGTGGACTTCCTGGCCGTCTGCCTAGTTCTAGTTCCTCCACGCTTTGGTACGGACACAGTACTGGCTGGAGCAGATTCAGCCATCTGAGATAGTTGCCTTGTATGTGGTTCACTTGCTAGCCCCATTTCAAGTGTCTTTGTGGCAGCTGGAGGTTCGTCAGAAACAGCAGACGGTGTTGAGATTCTTGCCGTCTGTCTTGTGTATGCTCCCCTCCTAGGGGGTGGATCTTTACTCACTATTTGAGACAGCTGTCTGTTTTGCCTCTCAATTTCCTCTCCCATGTCTGTCGCCATCTTCTTCAAATTTGTCAACATACTAGTGACTTCTGCCCGTGATTGGACAGTATCTCTGCAAAGAACATGAGATAAATAATATTATGACATTAAAATCTGAGCAAACAGTACAGACCCAGATCAGACTGCTCCTGAAGGAGCAGTCTGATCAGAGTCTACACTGTTTGCCATTTCATCTCCATCTTTTAGATTCATTATCGTACTGAAAATCCAAACTGTTCAAGTTTTATGATGGTAATGGCTATTTTTTTAGTTGTCTCGATTCTTAGATTTTTTTATCACATTAATAATCTTGTCTCACAACAACAAGGGACAGCCAAACAGTTCTGATATGCTGAAGATTACTTTACCATTTTTAAGCAACTGATCTGAAACTTTACTTGCACAAATTATTATACACCATAAAAATTAAACAAGACCTGTCCCCGTACAGGATAGCTCGCCTGCAGTGCCTTGCCCATCACATAAAAAACTTTGACGTAAAACTTGAAAGTGTGACGCCAACGCCCACGCAGATCTCCAAGTGACAACAATAGCTCTCTGTACTTTCGTACAGGCGAGCTAAAAAACTATATTGTAAAACTTTAAAATAAAATTGCTAAGTCCCTGACCTTGACCTGTAGGTCATGTCCAGGGGTGGGGATGTGGTTGATAAAATATCCAACTAATATCTGTCATCAAACCAAAGATAAAAAGATCAAATGGTTTAAAAACTATGACACCTTCAGAAAACTTTAACTTAAAATTGCAAAGTCTGTGACCTTGGCCTATAGGTCATATGCAGGGGTGGGGATGTGGTTGAACAAAATTTCCGATCAATACCTATCATCATAACAAGTACATTAAATTCAAAGCGATTAAAGTGTTTAGAAATTCTGAGATCTTAAAAACTTTAACGTAAAACTTTAACATGAAATGTCTAAGTTCATGACCTTGACCTACAGGTCATGTGCAGGGGTCAGGATGCTGTAGAATAAAATTGCAGACCAATATCTATCATCATACCAAATATAATTCAAATTGATCTAAGGGTTTAGAAAATATGACATCTTAAAGGCAGGAGTGGACTATAAAGGAAAAATTAGCTACCTATTCTCAGTTTTCCAATAGCCACCAAAGGGTAAACGTCTTCAGTAGCTCCTGTAGATTTATCTCTTATTTGATTGGCTGTTGATTTGCTGGGGTATTTACCTGTGAAAGTATTGGCAGCTCTTATTGGCTAAAACAGGACAGTGGTCTAATTTGCACAGTAGCTAAGCCACGCCCTCTATTCCTCATACAGGTAGCTAATCCTCTACCGGGGGGGTCAGAAATCCTGCCTTTAAAAACTTTGTGAAACTTTAACATGAAATTTCTAAGTCCTTAACCTTGACCTATAGGTCATGTCTGGGGGATGGGGATGGTGTTGAATAAAATTTTGGACCAATATCTATTACCATGCCAAATATAATTCAAATCCATTAAAGGGTTTAGAAACTATGAGATCATAAAAACTTTAACGTAAAAACTTTAACATTCTGCTAATGCTGCCGCCGCCAATGCCGATGCCAACGCTGACGCCGGGGGTAGTCCAATAGCTCTTCCTGAACGGGGAGCTAAAAATATTACAGAGACTGTCCTAAAAATTGAACAGCTTGTTTTTTTTAATACAGTAATACTTGTAACAGAGGCAGCTGGAATGGCAAACAGTGTAGACCCTGATCAGGAGCAATCTGATTTAGGCCTGCACTGTCTACTCAGACCTATTTGTCCTAATATAAAAACTTTGATAACTTTTGATCGAACAATTTAGAACATTGCATTGAAGTTTTTAATTTCCATGGCAACAAGAGGTGCCATGGGCTTTTAGTTTGAGATGTCAGCCATTTTAGATAACACAGGCTGAAAATTAAAGAATATTCTTTATCAACCTTATTAAACACCCCAGGAGAATTGCATTTACAAAACCAGGAATTACTTTAGCCTGGAATATAACAAATTAACTACTTGCCAAAATGCTTCCAAGAAAGGGTATCAAGTAATTTTAACCTTGTAAGGATAATAGCTGCACTTTGTTATCACTAAAATTGCTGACCATTGCATGAAATACCTTGTGAATTGTACTTAAGTGAACAACTGACTATATCTGAAAAGTTTATGCCTCGAATTTAACCAATTTTGGCAACAGAGAATGAAGGCATTTATTAAAGAGGGGGCATTTATTAGAATTATAATACAGTGTTCATATTCATAATTTTACTTTAACTTTGCTTTAAACATATTTATTTCAAACTTTTTTTCAATACACATAATCACTGATACAATTCAATTACATGTAACGGGATTGGAACGAAAGCACATGCACTTATAAAGTTCCTCTCCGGCTTTAACTTTGAGATATCATTGATTGAGATAATGAATCAACTGTTTTATTTTTCTTTTCTTTTTCTTTAATGAAAATTTGTTGCAGAGATGTATAAACAAGCAAATTCGACGAATTTATGTCCCCCGCCTTGGAAACTAGGTCTCCACTGTATATATACACTTAGTGTTTGAGCTGGAAAAGCGGCTAAGTTAAAAATGTGAAAAAATAAAAAAAAATTATGAGAGGATTATATCCAAACCACATGCATATCTTCAGACCATGATCGAAACACCTGTGAAGTTTCAAAGGAATGGGCATAAAACTGTAGCAGGAGTTGCACACACAAGGTACCCACTATCTATTCACTTCGATAGTAAAAATGTATGAAAAATGGCTAAGTTCAATTTGCGAAAAAAGTGATAAAAAATAATGTGAAGATTATATCCAAACCACATGCATATCTTCAGACCATGACCAAAATACCTTTGAAGTTTCAAAGGAATCCGCATAAAACTGTAGGAGAAGTTGCACACACAAGATACCCACTATCTGGTCACTATGATAGTAAAAATGCCTAAAAAATGACTAAGTTCAACTTGTGGAAAAAGTGACAAAAAATAAAGTGAGGATTATATCCAAACAACATGCATGTCTTCAGACCATGACCAAAACACCTGTGAAGTTTCAAAGGCATCGGCATAAAACTGCTGGAGGAGTTGTGCACACAAGGTACCCACTATCTAGTCACTTTGATAGTAAAAAAGCCTAAAAAATGACTAAGTTCAACTTATGGATAAAGTGACAAAAAATAATCTCAGGATTATATTTAAATCATATGCATATCTTCAGACCATGACAAAAACATCTGTAAAGTTTCGAAAGAATCAGCATAAAACTGCAGGAGGAGTTGCGCGCACAAGGTACCTACTACTTTAGGGGGACGGAAGGACGGACAGACGGAAGGATGGAATGCTGAAAACTATGTCCCTCCGCTTTTCTTCGAAATGGCGAGGGACAATTAAACATGTGACTGGTTAAAATTTTGCACTGAGAACAATTTAATCTTTAACCATTTATTCATCTCCCCAGTTTGGTATCATGATGACTACATATGTACCATCACAAATGAACAGCCTTATTTATAAATAAATAGTGTTATATAGATACTAGACTACACAAGAATATGGGAAGAACTAGAAAGCATGAGTATATCTCTTTGAGCGCCATAGAAGCAGATGATAAAGTTTAGGACTGCTAAACTTCTAAGTATGCTTTGTTTGAGAATATTAACAGTGTAGATCCAGATGAGATGGCTCATAATGAGCCACCTCATCTGGATCTACTCTGTTTGCAAATTCAACTATTTTCATTTTTGGCACTTTTTAAAGTGTTAACAGAATGCTGTGATTAACAGAAAGAGCTAAAGTATGACTGGTCCACTCAACCATGCTGTAGAGATGTATAACATGTGTTAACAGAATGCTACAATTAACAGAAAGAGCTAAAGTAAGACTGGTCCACTCAATCATCCCAAATCACACCAAAACATTCCAAATCACACCAAAACACAGCAAGCCTCTATCTACTATAATTTATTATCAATTAACAGCTACTTGTGATTTCAAATATTTTCATAACCATTTAAGTGCCAAAAGGCAGATGACAAAATTAACGTCTGCAAAATTTTAAAAATGTTTTGTCAAAGCTATACCAATTGAGACCTCAAAGAACAGAGGGCAAACAGTATTGATTCAGATGAGGCAGCTCATATCTGGGTCTACACTGCGTGAAAAAAATTCAATTATTTTCAGTTTTAGTGCATTAGTGAGTGAGTGAACTCGGGTTTAACGTCCCACCGACGAGGTCATATGGAGACGGGACCTCGATTTAAAGTCTCATCCCAAAGGCAGGAGAAGCGGGGGATCGATCTTGCGACCCCTGGCTCCTAGTGCAGTAAGTGTTAATAATGTTCTCTGAAGAGTTCCCTGTGATCAATGCTAAGAATCGTGGGCAGGTTTGCACACTACATTCTGACCATGAACAGACTCCATAAAACCAGGTCAGACATTTCTTTTCTTTGCTGTTCTTCTAAAACATCCATCCCATCTTTCAAAAATTCCATTTTCCACCATTTTACAAAAGGGGAAAAACTTTCCTCTTTGCTTTCCTGGACAACAATAACCTCCCAAGATGGGGTCAACTCTTAAAGGAAAGAGATTGCTCCTAGAGGAGCAAATTCTTTCCTTTAAAAGTTGATCCCGATGGGGTCAACTCTTAAAGGAAAGAAATTGCTCCTAGAGGAGCAAATTCTTTCCTTTAAAAGTTGATCCCCATTTGGAGGCATAACTGAAAATGGAACAGAAGAGTTGCCTCCCCTGAAAGTGAATCCACTCACATGGGGCGACTTGTACCATTAGCACTTTACCTGTCTTTCTTAGCTGCTGACAGAAGCTGTGGATCTCCACCCCCACAGAGACGTTTCAAGAGAAAAACCTGCATTTCTGGTATATTTTCCCCTACAAACCAGACAAATTTTCTAGATGTGTCACCATGCCAACACTCAATAGATGTATCACCATGACAACACTCAACAGATGTGCCACCATGATGACACTCAATGGATGTGTCATCAGGATTGCACTCAATGGATGTGCAACCATGACTACACTCAAAGGCTGTATCACCATGACTACAGTCTCAACAGATGTGTCACCATGACTACACTCAATAGATGTGTCATCATGACAACACTCAACAGATGTGTCACCATGACTACGCTCAATGGATGTGTGACCATGGTGATGCTCAATATCCATACAGAATTGCCTGAGTGAACAGTGCAGACCCAGCTTGATCTGACATCCCCGAAGAAAAAGCAGGAATTTCTGAATACCAAATTTGACCTAATCAGCCCAATGTGCACTAAACTTTATCAAAATGGCAATGGAAAAGTGAAGCATAAGTCACAGAAAGATGAAGAAGTTCTGCAAATGAAACTAAAAGATTATGTAGCTATTCAGCTTTTGTACACAAGCAAACAAAGCCATATAACAGAAAACACATGTGCGCTTGCTATCAAATATTGCAATCATATATCTAAGAAATGTCCATCGTGTGCGGTTATTAAGGCATGAGCAAAAATTAGACTGAGTATGGCAGTGATTATTTGAATCGTAATCAGACACAATCAAGGTAAATTGGAAGCAACCCTACCATATTCTGTTTTGTCTCCCTTTTCAATGTGGGTCAAGTGTCAAGGGAAAGAGTTTGCTCTTTTAGGAGCAAATTCTTTTCCTTACGGTAGACCTCTTTTTGGAAGGGTTTCATAGCCCAAAGAAGCCAATGGGAAGTCACAAAAATTGTCCCTTTGATAAAATGGCAAAATTACACTATGTTGTACCAATACGTCTCAAGCATACAATTACATGTAATAACTGCCATTTGTACAAGGGAAGAAATTGTAACAGAATAGCACTTGAATACAGGGTAGGTACATCCCCTGTTCAACTAGAGCAAGTGAGCAGGGGCTCACGTATACCCCCGGCCAGTGCCACCGCCTAATAAAAACACATTTAATACAAAGCTTTAAAGCAGATGTCAACAGACAGACAGACAGGTGGTTAATTTATAACAAACCCACTGAAAGGCCTATAGACAAAAGCCAAAAGGTTGCATTTAAAATTTGTGTAAGCAAAAAAAACATACAAATTTAACACATATTTACAAAAATTTCTATGTCTAAGGCCTTGACCTTAAGGCAGCAGCAGCATCTGGATGATGTCAACTAATCAGTATCAACCTAGAAGTAAACCTAGTAGCATAATAAAAAGTTCCATTGAAGTATATTCCAACTATAAGCAAAATGTATGAATTAACATAACACTTTAACACAAAGAGTACACAAATTTGAAAGTCTGTGACCTTGACATTAGATCAGCAGCAGCATCCAGATGATGTCAACTATCTGTTTCAGCATAGAAGTAAATCTAGTAGTAATGCAAAAGGTTATATTCAAGTATATTTAAAATATAAGCATAAAATATAACTTAACAAAAAACTTCAACACAAATGGTAAACAAAATTCTAAGTTGGTGACCTTGACCTTACATTAGCAGCAGCATCCAGATGATGCAAACTAACATGTGTCTATCCTGTACTAACACTAAGTACATATGAACAAGTTAGAATTAAGTCTTTCAGAAAAACAGAGCAAAAGCAGAAACTTAACGCAAAACTTTAACACACAATTGTACAAATTTCAAAGTCTGTGACCTTGACCTTAGGCCAGCAGCAGCATCTAGATGATGCAAATCAATAAGGTTCCATCATCTACTAAAATAATAAGCATCTCCGAACAAGTTCTGGTTAACAGAAGCAAAATAAAAAACTTAACGCAAAACTTTAACGCAAATGTTAACTAACGTACGGACGTACGGACGGACGGACGAACGGACGGAAAGACGAAAACTATATACCCCTCGACATACTTCGTATGCCGGGGGTATAATAAATGCTTCTCTGACAGCAAACTCTTCCTCCTTTTATAAAGGGACACAAAATTTAATACTTCCAGATTAGAGTGATCTCCCTTGGAGGTGTATGGATCTTGATGTATCCATGCACCTTAACCCTTAAATCCTCAAAAATAGAAAATAGTTGAATTTGCAAACAGTATAGATACCGATGACATGGCTCATTATGAGCCACGTCATCTGCATCTATATTGTTTGTCTCTTGGTTTTGAATTCTTAATATGATATAGCTTGGAGAAAACGTATTTTTATTAATTTTGCTGACATAAATTTTGTCGTCAGCTTTTTTTATTTGCACATACAGAGTTGATTCAGAACCCTTGATAAGAAAAATTATTTTGTTGTGCTTTATCGTTTCTCACACAAACTTAGGCTGGATCTGTTGGTTCACTGAGGCAATTCTCTGAGTATCCACAACAAGTATTTTGCAAGCTTGCTGGCTTTTGTATGAGTCAGTCATACAGTTATACTTTACCTGTCTTTCTCTTTGTGGTCAACTTTATGCAGAAACTGGGGATCTGCACCACCACGAAGTCGTTTGAAAAGACGCACCTCCAGCTCTGATATAATTTTGCCTTTGCCTGGAAACCAGACATGTGCTTTAGATATGTAAAATTAATACTCATACTATATACATGTATGAGAACAAGAAATGCCTGAGCGAACAGTGTAGACCCAGTCTGATCAGAGTTCTCCTTAAAGGGGGCTGACTTGTCTGAATATTTATCCTAAATATGGTAATCAGACTAAACCATGGCAGACTTCACTTGGAACTGTAGAATTTATGGTAGCTGTTGCATTAAGTGGCAATCCTCCCATAGTTGAAAAAATGACCAATAAGATTCAATGCTACTTCGTGCTTTGAGGAGTAGCTGAAAACCAGCTAGAGCTACAATTACTGTAGATACTTTTGGTAAAGTCATTTAGGTGATAACTGTACTCAAAATTGTCGGGGAGGTATATCATTGTTTTTATGGTCGGAAATTTCGTTTTAAGGCAATGCATCAGCAGAGCTGTAAAATGCAATTTGAGACCATAAAACTGACGATTTACCTCCCAAAATAGTAACTTTCATTACAGTTATCCCCATTCTAATGCACTTTTTTTCACACTTTCACCTTCCAAAGTGCACCTCTTTGCACCCAGCACAAGTGCTTTCAGACATGTAAAACCAAATGTCAGCTAATGAGAAGGGGCGTTCTATAATATATCACAGGATATACCGTCGCAAATTTTTTATCCAATCAGACGTCGTGTTACATACGTAAGTGCATTACAGTTGATATAATGTTAGTCTACTGCTGGTGTTCATATGCGAATATACCTACTATAGGAGGATCTATAGTCAGAAGTGAAGTCAGCCTAGATACATCTACAAGGGAGATCACTCTGAGGTAGGAACATTTGTTCATTTAAGAAACCCAAATAAGGTGAGTATGCAATGATAATTCTGAGACAATTTCTGTTAATTTTCAATAAAATGTACATTGTGACTCCTTGTTAGAACCATTTCCCTGTCAGAGATGGTTCTAATGAGAGATCACAACATACATTTTTATGGCCTAAAAACAACCATTTTGGCATCTCATTAGAAGTCTCGTCAAGAGGGCTCTGATGAGGGATCACAATGTATGTTTTATGGAGAAATAAGAAAACTTATCATGGAATTATCATCAAATACTCTCCTTATATGAGCCTCTATGTTAGATGAAAGTCTGCTCTGAGAGAGCAAACTCATTCCTTTAAGAGCACCTCACATTTGAAAAGGGATTCAGCAACAAGAGAACAAAATACTATGCTGTTAAAGTTGCCCCCCTTGTTAAAAATGGCGACCAAACTCTGTAGGTGTATTAAAATGTAAACCTTAATTTAGAACCCCAAAAAATTCCAAAACTTTTTTTACTGTTCCAAACACAAACACAGGTTGCTGGGTCTATTCCATTGCTAAGGCAATTCTTATGAGGACCCACAACATAGCTGAGCCACAACACATGAAAACCAACAAAGTGGCATGTGTGCCATGCGAAGGCTCAGATCAGCCTGGACAACCATCTAGGCTGATCCGAGTCTTTGCAGTGCACTTTTTGGGTAGCTAAGGGTCTAAGCTACCTCCATGCTGACACTGAAGACTATGCTCAGACTGGGTGGATGCCCAGGCTGATCCGAGTCTTCATTGGGTGCACATGCCACTTCGTTGTTTTTGTTGCGTCGCAGCTCTTATATTTTGTGATGAGACAAGGAAAGGTACACTTTCATTCCCCGAATCTGAACTTAGCATGAAAACCTAAAACAATCTCAAAGAACTGCTTGAAATGGTGTAGAACAAGACAAGACTGCTTGTACTAGTCTAATCAGAGTCTGCACTATTTCACTGTTTATCATTTGATCAACAATTTATTTTAAAATACCCCATGATAAAACAATGGAATTTTTTGTCCAAACTGGAAAATGAAAGAGATAAGTAGGGGCAATTCGAGTAAGTACAGACAGTTTTCACACAGAGGCACTTTGTAGCTGACTGCTTAAATTTGGAAAACAACTCTAACAGATATCATTGTTACTGTCAAAATCTCACTATACAGTGGTAAGGGTGAAAATGGTATAGTAGGGACAGGGTATGGAAGCCTAAGAGATTTGTTTTTAAATGAACAGATACACTGAAAATTAATTAGAAATCAAATATCAGCAATTTAATTTTATTTCAATTATACAGCTTTTGACTGATCAAAAATACATGTACTGGTTTATAGCCTATTTATAAGGCCAAGGAATCGACCACCCACATAAAAACGTATTTCATATTTTAAAGTATAGTGTCCTTACTCATCCCTTTGTCTGTCCTTATCTGGATAGCCCCGAAGGTTAATATATAGGTGTCTGAATACTTTACTGACTCTAAGTACTGGGAAAGAGGTGCCCACACACACACTGTGGACCCTGATCAAAGTGCTCAAAAAAGAGCCATCCCATCAGGGTATGCAGTATTAGTCATTTTCTCCCTCCCCTGAGAGCTTGAAATGGGATTTGAGGGTAATTCTAAGATAGTTTTTCTTATTTCTACATGAAAACATACATTTTGACCCTCTGTTAGGTCTCAATGAGGCAGTTCTAATGATGGGTCAAAGCATACATTTTTATGCAGAAATTTAAAAAAGTATACCAAATTATCCCTGAAACCCTTCTTATCTGGAGCATAGCTCCACCCACATTGCAATCTCCATTTAGAATAAGAAGAATATAGGTTAAAGTATCCCAATATTTAAGTAAATGCAGTTTAAGGGGTAAGTGCAAAGATGTCTAAAAAGATAGGGTTACCATACTGCAGCTCTTTTACCTGTCTCTAGCAGTCCCATTAATATTTTTCAGAGATATGAGTGATGGTGGACTGGGTCCACCACGAAGACGTAAAACAAGGTGGAATGTCATCTCTGACAATTTGCTTCCTGGAATCACAAAGTGCACTGGTTCAAAAAAATTTTTCCACGTCATTTATACAGTTAAATGCATTTTCTTATTTACAAGAAGTAAATTTGTATGTTTTATATGAAATTACAGATCTTTTATTACTGGAAAACTTAGTGGGGGATTGAATCTGCAACCCCTGAACTGGTAGTCTAGGGCATAAACCACTACACTACAACCACTCCTAGTGATGGCTTGGAAGAACTGCCACAAGTTATTTTCAAGCAATCATGAAAATATATTAACTTCTAAACAATATAAAATTTGTATACCATATAGCAGGATACTTCTGTAGGTGTTTAATTTCTGCATATTTCTGCATATCATAAGCTCAGAAAACAAAATCGCAGAATATATACTAAAGACTAATTGAGCAAAGATCTTTAGTGTGATCATTAGTCTTGCATCATCCCACTCCAATCTCGAAATATATATTAATAAATAATAACTTAGCAGCATCTAATTTCTTATTCTCCACCATTTCTTTGTCTCATTTGTTTTATTTATTTCAGAATGACTGGGTATTTGAAATCCACAGAAATAAAAACTGCAGAATATTTTTGTATACTTTTTAAGGTGAAAACTACAAAAATTTACACCTGTAGAAATAACCCACTCTACAGTATATAATTCTGACACTAGACTGTACTAGTGGCCTTTAAGACAAGCTTTGCCTAAACATGACACATGACCATTTGATACAGCCTATGGTTATATAACTTTTATCATCCTCAGCTGAGTATGAAATCTACACTTTAAAGGGAAATCACCCAATAAAAACTACAATTTAGTTTTTGTTGAAACCTCATACAGTGGTAAAATATTATATGCTGAGTGAAAAAATGAAATAAAAAATTGGGGTCACTGTACTACTTTTTGAGATAATGCAGCGCAATCTATATGCCTGTGTGAAGCATTTCTATGTCCATTATAAAGACTTTATCCGAGAAAATAGATGACCAATCGTTTTGAAATAAAGATTAATTAACTCATCTTTCTTGTCTCTTTGTTTGAACATCAAAAGTGTCATCGTCGTATGCCTGATTATACAGGTTATTTTCAGTTTTTAATTTCCCGCCATTTTCCATTATTGGTAAAGAGGTGGAATTTCTTCAATGTAAAAAGTTCCATAATTGAAATTTTTATGTACTTTTGATATAGTAAAGGGATGCTCTACCCCATGCAAATAAGCAAATAAAAAATATAGCTCACCGGCCAAATATTCGAGTTATGGAAGGAAAACCACTTTTATTTCGCTTGGCTTTCATATAAGTGCGTTGATGTCAATGTTTTTACGCACTGACGTCGCTTTCTATTTAGCACCATAAACAGCCATATTGATAATGCTTCTATATTAAACTGTCGCCTTCAAAGTCTCTCTTACGCAGACAACACATTAATGAGAGAAATTCCGAGGACTGAAACTAGGCAGCATGTTCATTGTTGTTTCTCATAGAATATTCGAACTTTTTTTCAGGGTCTAGATTATATCCCATTTATAGCTGATGAACAAGCTCATATGCGAACATTGTATATTGGACCCGGCCACTGCCCAACTTGTATTTTCACAGAAACATTGGCAAAGCTTGTTCCGTGGTGCATGATTTCAATTTATCATTAGTGCTAAGACCAATTTCCGAGGATGCGTAGCCTGATATTTTTTCCTGTTCGCATCGACAATCTATGAGCCCTGTGGAAAGTCTAGGGCAATTTAATATAGTAAAAAATCGCCTAGCTACGCTTCCCAGATGACCAATTTCCGAGGATGTGCAGCCTGATATTTTTTCCCGTTTGCATTGACAATCTATCAGCCCTGTGGAAAGTCTAGGGCAACTTGATTTAGAAAAAAAAATCAGACTTTCAAACTTAGCTATGCTTCCAAGAATCATTCTGAAACTTCGCAGGGTTTATCTTCATGGTCTGTAAATGTGCATGTGACTTTGGGGTTATGGTCGAATAATTTTATTATATTTTTGCATTTGAAACGTCGTAATTTATAGGCTGCATGAGGAAGGTCTAGCAGGCTTGAAGACTGAGTTACTTCCATTGGAAAGGCTCTCTCCGTCTGCAGAAAAAAATCTAACAGTAAATTCTTAGATCAGCCTGCGCATTGTGGGAACTTACCTTAATGACATGACCTAACAGTAAAAGCTATTAGCCTGCGCATTTGCTCAGTCTGATCTCCACTTTCCCTGTTTGCATAGGCATTAAGGGTACAGTTGTACTAAGTCCTTATTTGTATTTATGCTTGCATTCAGTAATTACGAGATTCAATATGCACTTGCAGTTTTCACATCCTCTCTTTACCTGACAGATAATTCATAAAAAATTACATACTAACACAAAACAATAGGCATTCTCTTTTCCGTATAAAATTCTTCAGCCCCATTTTCGTCATTTTTTTTTTGTCCAGGTTTATATATTTACCATTTTTCTGTTGCAAAAGAAAAAAAATCATATGTTTGTTTTAACAAAGCGTCCATTTAGGTGCCATGTTGTCTTCGAAAGTGACGTAGACATTTTAGCGTTACGGTTAACGACGTCATGATAACCATAGCAGGAAACAATGATGCTGCGTCAAAATGTATGCGCACGAATATTGAGGTGATTTCCCTTTAAATAAAACCAATTTCATGAGAAAAATTTTGTTATTTGAGCACAAAACCAAAGTACTGAATCCCTACAAATATATGTTTTTTTCCATGTTTTATTTATATTAATGTGAAAATTCTAAAAACTGGAACACCTAAATTAAATTCCTTAAGTGTCCTAAAAATTGAACAGTTCAGTTTTTCAGTGTAGTTAAGTGTCTAAAAGAGGCAGATTGAATAGCAACTACTGTAGACCCTGTTCAGACTCTCCTTCAGGAGCAGTCTGTCTGGGTCTATACTGTTTGCTCAGACCTATCTGTCCCAATCTTTGGAAATTTAAATTTGAAATTTTGTGCTCAGCTGAGACAAGCATGAAAGAAGTTTTATAGTTTCGGTGCCAGGTCTGGCTTTATTGTCTATTTCAATATATGTACATAATCCCAGATAAAAGTAGTAATTGAAGTTATTTTTCGGAAAATTTTTCTTATCATCCAATACATATGTTGGGACCGTACATTAGAACCCTCTGATCAAGGCAGTTCCAATGAGGGTGCACAACATGAGTTTTTATAAGAATTTAACTAAAAATTATCCCTAATTATCACCCATTACTACCTTTTATCTAGACCATTGTCTGTATCATTAAAATTCAACAAAAAGACTGTGTTTTTGTTAATCTAGAATGACCCCTAATATCTAAATCAGTCTTGTGTATGTAACTCTGCTACAAGATGTGTTTTTCCCTTTCAAAATGACCCCAAAAATCTAGATCCATCTTATAAGACAAATGAGCTGCGACATAACAAAACCAACGAAGTGGCTGTGCACCCAGTGAATCCTCAGATCAGCCTGAGCATCAGCCCTGTCTGATCAGTCTTTGCTGTGCACTTAAGGTTAGCCTAGAGCCTAAGCTACCTTCATGCCCACAGCGAAGATTTTGATCAGACTGGGCAGATGCCCAGGCTAATCGGAGTCTGCGCTGGGCGCACAAGCAACAATGATGTGTCGCGGCTCAAATCAAGATTTTTGGGATTATTTGTTTTCCCCCTTCAAAACAACCCCAAATATCTAGATCTGTCTTGTAATCTAAATCTAGATCCATCTTCTAAAACAAATCAAGCTTTTGGGGGCTGTTTGTTTTTCACCTTCCAAACTATCCCAGAATTCTAGATCCATCTTGCAAGACAAACCTAGATTTCTTGGCCTGGTTTGGGTTGGGTTGCCTTATAACCAAATAAATATGTAATGTTAATATATTTACCATAATCGCCAAGTGTGCGCTCATCTTCAGTCTGTTTGCCACCTATAATTAGTCTTTGCTGATCATGGGGGATGCCCTCCTTGTCGTACAGCATTGACTTTAACTCTAATATTGTTGAATCCTTGGAAAGGTTATGCAGTGTCACCGTCTTCCCTGTTAAAGTTTTCACATGCACATGTTCTTTTCCTGCAACAATACAACATACATAAGAAACATATAAGGTACAGAAAGTAAGCAGGGGCTTACATATACCCCCAAACCAGTGCATCACCTGATTAAACCATCGATGGATGGATGACTTGCAATTTTACATTTTACATCCTTTTCAACAGTATTTCAGTCATATCAAGATGATGGGAGGGTGATAGTGAAAGGCTGTGTGCAATGGAACACCATTTATAGTGAAGACTTCAACCTTCATCAGGGATCGAACTTACACTGATAGCTTAGCAGGACAGCACTTAACCCACTCATCTACTAGGGCTCCCTACTCAAATGAAACCAAAATTATTGTAAACTTAAATGCAATTCCTAACTAATGGACAGACTGACAGATGAATGGACAAAAAGGTAGAAACTATAATTGAGCCGCGACATGACAAAAGCAACAGAGTGGCAAGTGGGCCCAGCGAAGACTCAGATCAGCCTGGGCATCTGCCCAGTCTGATCAGAGTCTTTGCTGTCCACAAGGAGCTAACTTAGACCCTTAGCTACCATTTAAGCCCAACTGAAGACTCTGATCACACTGGGTGGATGCGCAGGCTGATTTGAGTGTTCACTGGGCGCACATGCCACTTTGTTGGTTTTGTCATGTTGCGGCTCATATAATCTCAACATACATGTATTTGTATGTCAGGTTATAATAAATGATATGACAACCAGCAGATGGGACATCAGAACCTGCATTGACAGCAGACTCAGATCAGCCTGCACAGGGCATCTAATCTGATCAGACCCTTCATTGTTTGAAAATAGAGCACAATACAGCCCCTTTGTTATGCTATACTTGCAGGCCATAGTGAGGCACAGAGCACTATATTGAGACTCAATGTTCAAAGAAATGTAAGGCAAATGAGCATTACTCAGTTCTGATTCAGTCCCCTGTGCAATCTTTTTTTGCCAATTTACATGAGGAAACAATCAGTAATCAAATTTTTAACAAATTAAATTTTTCTGACATTCAGAAAAGTATGAAAGACAGTGGCTCCCCTGCAAAGTAACTGATCCTTCTTCTGGATTTACTATTTGCATAGGACTCACTGTTTTTCATAGTTCCAGAATAATCATTAATTTGGTTCATAGTTGTCAAAAAGTAGACAATCACTAAAGGTGATGAATGGCCCCGCCATATGCCTCACTAGATGAGTAATGTGTTGAGACATATTTGTGTGAAGTAACATCAAAATCTGTCAATAAATAAAGGTGCTAGAGGGATGACTGAGTTTTTCTAAAAATAGCAACTGTGACCTTGACCTTGGAACTACAACCCTGAAAGGTTATCTTGTCCAAGATATTGTCCTACTTAATATTTGTCTGAAGTTCTATCAAAATCAGTTAATAAATAAAGGTGCTAGAACCATGACAAAGATTTACATGTACCTATTATAGCATCTGTGACCTTGATCTTGGACCTACAATGCTGAAACGTAAATTTGTCCCAGATATTGTCATGCTAAATATTTGTATCAAGTTATGCCAAAATCATTCCAGAGGGATGACAACATAATTTCTAAAAATAGCAAATGT
This sequence comes from Ctena decussata, assembly GCA_963989385.1. Classification (NCBI taxonomy): domain Eukaryota; kingdom Metazoa; phylum Mollusca; class Bivalvia; order Lucinida; family Lucinidae; genus Ctena; species Ctena decussata. The sequence continues at coordinate 73,707,093 of OZ022511.1, read as the reverse complement.
GACCTTGACCTTGACCCTAAAATTCTGGATCATGAACTTGTCCAAGATATTGTCACACTAAACATTTGGGTGAAGTTACATAAAAATTATCAATGAATAAAGGAGCTAGAGGGATGATAAAGTTTTTTTAATAAAAATAGCAACTGTGACCTTGACCTTGGACCTGCGGTGCTGAAACTGTAATTTATTCAAGATATTGTTATACTTAACATTTATGTGAAGTTACATCAAAATCGATCCATAAATAAAAGCACTGGAGCGATGCCCTAGTCTTTCTGAAAATAGCAACTGTGACCTTGATCTTGATCCTACCAACCTAAAATGCAAAGTTGTTTGAGGTATTGTCATACCCAATATAGCTGTGATGTAATACCAAAATCGGTTAATAAATGAGGCCCCTAGAGCGACGATAAAAGGTGAGCTTGTATATAAGCTATGGAAATATGGTCAAAATATGTATGTTATTCAAGGGGAGATAATTCTGCAATAAAGATTGACTCAAAGTTCTGTTTCCTTTATGCACATGTTCAATGCATGTCTGAACTGTGTTGCAAGTTTCAACTCCCTGCATCAAATGCTGTAGGAGGTGTTGCGGAGACAAGAACAGTACTAGAAAGTGTGACAGACGGACGTACATACGGATGTACAGATGGACAAGGGCAAAACTATATGCCCCGCCCCACTTCGTGGCGGGGGCATAAAAAATGTATTTATTTCTCACATACCATCAAATGGTACAGTGGGTAAGGCTGAACCAGGGGGGCCTTCTGCAAATCTCAACATTAGGTGGAAGGTCATTGGGAATGTATCACCTGAAATATAATATAGACCACATGAATAAGGATAAAATGAACAGATACACTTTTAGGAGGAGCAATTCTGCCATTTTCATATCTAGATCCCTTCTCAATGGAGGTCAACCCTTAAAGGAAAGAATCTGCTCCTCTAGGAGCAAATTCTTTTCTTTAAGAGCAGACCCCATTTTAGAAGGACTACTTCATCCATTAAGGAAACAGGAATTCACAAAAGTTGTCACCCTTTGTAAAAATCGTGAAAAAAAACATGGAGATGCACCAAAACACCTTGAAGAGTATAAATACTACTCCAAGGGAGCTAATACTGACCAGGAAGTATCTGTTACTGAGGAAAATCAGAGTAATCCAATAAGTCCTACAAATGCTGTGTCATAAACTTCATTGCAAACTGAATGAGGTCAATAAAACTATACCTTAATGGATCACATGTAGCATACACACGTGCATTTTCACTTGTGTGACATAGCTTTGTGGGGTAAGGCAGAGATGTAACTGCAAAGGTGTACGCCATGCTAGCAGTAAAATTTCACAAACTCAGTATCTTTTACATTTCTACTGTTTTACATTTCTATTGTTATTAAAGACATTACAAAATTACCTCTCTTACATTTAGAATTACCTCCCTCAATGGAAGGAAATATTTTGTAAAAGGATAATTGCTTCCCTTTGCACAATATCAACGTCCTTAACCTACACTGGTCCTGGAAGAAATCTCTACTGTCTCTCAGTATTAAAGCGAATGGGTACACTATCAAGGGAAGCAACTCTGCCATTTTCATTTTTGTATCCCTTCTCCATGGAGGTCTACACTAAACAGAAAGAATTTGCTCCTCTAGGAGCAAATTCTTTCCTTTAAGAGTAGACCCTAATCTGGAAGGGTTTGTCATCCAGAGAAGGAAACAGGAAGTCACAAAAGTTGTCTCCAATGTCAAATGGTGGAAAAAAAACAAAAAGGTCTACCCATTCTGGTGTACTGTATATTTACCATAGTATTCCAATGGACGGTCATTTTCAGCCTTCTTTCCATTAATACACAAGCACTGGTGGTCAGCTGGTATCCCTTCAATGTCTTGAAACATGGCTTTCACCTCAGCAATGGTGGACGATCTCTTCAGAGGTGGGAGGGGGATGGTTTTCCCATTTATGTGTTTCACTTGCACAGCAACAGGCCTGGTAACTGAGAACAATAAATGAGTGACCCTGAGTTTAACGACCCACCAACACATAGATCATATGGGGAAAACAGTTAGGGTAAAGTCAGGTAAATTTGGACAGCAGGTAAATTCAGACAGCGACATTGTTTCCTTTATATGTCAGTTGTTTGGAATTAAAACAAAATTATCTGGGTAAACTGTGAAAATCCTAATGACACGGCTCATTGTGAGCCGTCTCATCTGGATTTTCATTGTTTGCAATGGTATGTCCCAATTTACCGGCTGTCCGAATTTACCCGACTTTACCCTACTTTTTATACAATGTTGAAACAGTTACTCTTTAGCAGAACAAAACTGACATTAAACCAGAGGACCAATGGTCCTGTAGCTCACCTGACACTTGGTCCTGGTATATATTTTAATGCTTTTATACATGTATATAGCACCAGGGCAGGGGCAGATAACCCCCCTCCCGTGGTGATTAATGTTGAGTCCCAATTCTATATACCAACCCACAAGGTCACTGGGCCTTTGTTTCTGGACAAAGAATTCTGAAGGGTTTTCATCACATATGGGCGTGGTGGCCACCATGGTCATGTGACCATGAACATCTGAACAAACTTTGATTCCTTTGACCTAGTATAAAAGCTCCATATGAAATACAGTAATCATGGTGGGAGGGGGATAGTTTTCCCATTTATGTGTTTCACCTGTACTGCAACAGGCCTTGTAACTGAAAACATACAAACGTTTTTTACTCTTAAGAACTAGATTTCCATTGAAAACAGTGTCTTGAACGTCTGCCAATTGCCACTTACCATATCAATCCTAATAAACCACCCTGCTCTAATAAACGCCCCCTGCCTCTTTTCCGAAAATGATGTTATATTATGTTGCATGAATTCCTGTTTCCTTCATTGGATAAGGTAGCTCTTTAAAATGGGGTCTACTCTGAAAGGTTAGAATTTGCTCCTCAAGGAGCAAATTCTTTCCTTTAAGAGTTGACCCCGACTAAAAAGGGAGGCACAAATAGCAGAAGTGCTTCGTCTGAAGTGACCAATCACCTTTATTATGCATAAATTAGAGGTATTTTGGCAGTGACTACTTGACTACACTTTAGGCTCCAAATAACGCTCCATTTTGCAAAATGCAAGGCCCCAGGGGAGTTTAATAGGATTAATACAATATGCTGCTTAACAGAGCAAAACCAGAAACCTAGACAAAACTGTATGAAACCAATGCTAACGCTAACACTGTTGGAAAAGTAATACCTATGTCTCGCTTCTGAGTCTCCAATTGGAAGCAAGAAAATAAAATTGACCACAATACAGTCTCAGTCATGTTGGACAAGAGCAAGCAGCTATTTCCCCACAAATATATACAATGTACAGGTGATCCTCTTTACCATGACCTAATTCTTTCCTTAAGCATTTGCTGTTGTCAAGAATTTGCTATTATCAAATAAATGAGAATTATGATAATCAAAAACTTTGGTACCAGTCAAACTGATATAATAAAGTCTTATAATACTCACCTTCGATGACAGGTTCCAGCTGAGATATGACATCACCAATGGCTGCTGCCTGGTTCTGCTTGTAAAACTTTCCAAGATTCTCATAAACCTGGAACCAATGAAAATGATGTTTAAAATGAGCATACTGTTAAATGACCAGCTCAATTATGAACCAGCATGAGTAAATGCAGGGCTGTGGAAATAGCAAAATTTTCTTCTTGTCCATGGACAAGTAAATAGACAAAATTAACATATCCAAATATTTACTTGCCCAGAAAAAGGTTCAAGTGAAATAAGGAAAGAATAATAGATAATGAATAGAGGAAGAGTTGAACTTGATGACAGTTTTTGGCTAACTGTCATAAAGTCTTAAATTAAAATGTATGTTGTGGGCACCTGTTAGAACTGCCTCAGAATTAAAACATATGTTGTGGGCACCTGTTAGAATTGCCTCAAAGAGGCAATTCTAACAGGAACCCACAACATATGTTTTCATGCGAATTTCAGAAAACATGAAAAATATCTCAGAATTATCCTGAAATACTTCCACTGGTGACACTTTGAATAGTTGTCCCAAGGCAAGTAAACTGAAATTTCTCTTTGATCCAAGTTGTTGGAAAGCACTTATAAAAAGGGAATGAATAAGTTTCACTAAAAAGTGTAAATCAAATTTTTTTAGAAAAGTTGTTTTGAAAGGGATTTCCTAACTCTGCTTCGCACACCAGTTAGAACTGTTTTTAGTTCGCGCCAAAATTAGATAACACAGCTAACGTCATGCTGCATTGCATTTTGGGTTAGTTTTAACCCATTCGCCATGCCAGGTCCTCTAGGAGAGCTCACGCCAAGAGAAAATTGACCTTTGGAGAATGACATGAGAAAAAACACACTTATAGACATAATAAACATAGTTATTTTTAGAACTGGAATTCCAACGAAAGAAAGTAAACCAAAAGGGAAAATGACTATTTTCTTCAACCTCTGACGATTTTGTCAGTAGCAACAAATTCAGAAAAATAAAAGAATTCAACACTAATCAGAAAAAGACGAAATTATTTTGTGAACATAATTGTCATCGCTAGTACAGGAACCTACCTTTAAAGGTCTTCATTTTGCACCTTTGAACAATCTCTGGTTCTACAGACTGTTCAGCAAAATGCGCTGTCCATTATGGGTCTTCCATGTTTATGCTGCATTATATTTTCTGTCCCGTCTAAATCTAATGCCCATGTGTGCTTTTCTATGGGTGTTGGATATAGATGGAATGGGAGTTTTTTTGTTTGTTTTTTATGAAACAATGTCATAGTTAATCCAGTACTCCATCAATGAAAAGTGATTGTGAAGGAAGTTTGGCGCATCAAATACAATACCATAAGAATCTAGTACAATAAAAACCAGTCTTAAGATGGCACTAGATTGAGGGATCAGCTAACTTTAACAGCCAACTTTTTAAGGTTCCTTGAACCAAAATATTGTGCAAATGAATCTGTATTTAGGAGCCACCTGTCTTAAGCAGCCAGTTCCTATCAGCCTGGGGTAACCACCAAAGCTATGTTTGACTTTATCCCAATATCTGGGTTACTTTAAAAACTCTATGTATTGGGAACAGATAGGTCTGAGCAAACAGTGCAGACCCAGATCAAGGGGCCGTATTCATAAAACAACTTAAGTCGTTGCTATGCTGTTGCTAAGGGTAAATTTCTATGTTGGAGATTCCCTACAACTATGAAATTTGCTCTGGAGGAACAGTCTTACAAAGACTGTTCCTCCAGACCAAATTTTATAATTGTAGTGAATCTCCTTTACAGATATTTAGCCTTAGCAACAGCATAGCAACAACTTAAGTGGCTTAATGAATACGGACCAAGGTCTCCACTGTTTGCCATTTCTGTTGTGTCTTTTGGACGCTTTACTGCAATACAAAACCATACCCTTTCATTTTTAGGACAATTACAGTATTATTTCTGGTGTCCCAATTTTTTGAATTTCTAAGGTATTAACAGCAAAATTTTACTATATATACCTTGACGGCTAGATCTGGATTATTCTTCATAGTTTCAACATAGTCTACCAGCTTAGTGTATGTTTCCTCTGCCTGTATCATGGAGAAACTCTCAGCCAGCTCGCCCTCAAGTAATAGCTTTTCAATAACTGTCACTGGTTCCTATAAAACAGATAAACATACCGTATTAATCCTATTAAATGCCCTGGAGGCGTTGCATGTTATGAAAGGGGCCATTATTTAGAGCATAAAGTGTAGTAAACCAGCTAGTCAGCTACTGTCAAAATATCTCTAATAAACAGTATCAACTTGAATTGGTATATTCTAGATTTAGCATCTTTATTTTACCTCCCTTCTCAGAAGGGGTCAACTCTAAAAGGAAAAAATTTGCTCCTAGAGGAGCAAATTGTTTCCTTTAAGAGTAGATCTCATGTTGAAGAGCTACCTTACCCAGAGAAGCCAATAAGAATTCATGCAAGTTGATATAACACTATTTTCAGAAAAGAAGCAGGGGACGTTTATTAAAGCAGGGGCATTTATAAGGATTAATACCGTATCTATATTTACAGCTATGGTTGGCATAATCCTAGATGGATGGTTAGAGTGATGAACTGATGAAATACTGGACATCTATATCGCTAAAACCGGTACGACAAAAACAGAACAGTTTACTGTACCTATGAAAAAATTCAAAAGGACTCTTGATTGACAATATTTTCATTATTTGACACAACCAGAGCTCTAGATAAGAGGGGAATTTGATGATTAAATGAGGGATAATTTCCTTTATTTCTGATTGAAACCATATGTTGTGACCCCTCATCTGAACCGTCTCATCGAGACGGTTCAGATGAGGGGTCACAACATATGTTTTTATGCAGAATTAACAAAAATTATCCCTACTTATCACCAAATACTCCCTCTTATCTAGGGCCCTGACAACCAGCATAAAACATAAACCTTGTGCCTTAATTCAGTTTTTGAGATTCAACCAACAAATCAGATCAGAATTCTAATGAAACACACACAGCTGGTGCTAAAGAGACCTCTCATACTGAGGCATCTCCTCTGTCTCTACAATTTGTAAGACAGGTCTTAAGGTGAACAGGTATACTTTAAAAGGCAGCAACTCTGCCATTTACATTTTTGCCTATGTTCTCAGTAGGGGTCAACTCTAAAAGAAAAGGATTTGCTCTCCTTTGAGCAAATTCTTTCCTTTAAGAGTAGACTCCAATTTATAAAAGAGCTACCTTGTCCAGGAAAGCAAACAGGAAGTAACAAAGTTATTTCCCTATGTAAACATGGCTGATAAACATAGAGTACCCATTCATCAAAATTTCTACGTCAAATACCCTTTTCAAACAAATGGATCCATGCAATTCTATGATGGAAGAGTCCATTGATTGATTGATTTGATGCTTAACGTCCACGGTAAACAGCTATGGTCATGTTGGGGCAGTCAGTTAACCTAACAAACTATTCCTGGGCAGGCTTAGACCTCCTACGCGGTTAACCAGTACTAAGTGCACATACTTTTGCCAGTAACTGACAACTGCCCTTCGTGATATTTTGAGGAGGAAGAACAAAAAGTACCTCTGATTCTTCTCCTACTCTGTTCTCCCAGTCAATATATGGCAGAATATCCACACTTTCTTTCTCTACAAGTTCTAGTATTGATGGCCCTGAGGGTCGGAGGTCCTCTCCTTCTTTTCTTTCTTCAATAGCTACAAAACTGGTGTAGGGGGTCACTATGGAGTGAGTTTTACTCAGGTCAATAATGTACTGTTTTCTCTCAGTTTTTAGGACCTACAAACAGAAAATAAAGCTAATGAAAGAGGGGTTTTCAAAGGAGTGTCTTGCAACACAATATTAAATAATTTGAAGATAAATTATTGGTTAGAATACGTTTTTCTTTATGATTATGTGAATTTCACTTATGACTATATGGTCAGAAGTGACTGAAATTCAACCCAGAAATAAATTTCATTTTTCCGATGTTCATGGAAGTATGAACACAATGGGTCATGTGCAAAGTAAGTGACATCCGAAGGGCATTCACATTAACTTTGCACATGACCCTTTGTGTTCATTCTTCATGAACTTCAGTAAAATGAAATTTGTCTCTAATAATTACATTTAATTTTAAAAATCATTTTGAGCATCATTTTCAACCTTTAAGAACAACAATTGTAAAAGTAAAAAGTATGCAAAGACCAGGAACTGAAACAATCAAAATCCAAATCCAGCCCTCAAAGTATATGACGAAAAGTTGTCACTAACCATCAGGTAAGCCGCTTACGTTAAACAGCCGTCACCCTGATGGGACTCCAGTAGAACATTACAATCACTAATGGCACTGTTTACATGTGGCATTACGTACCAACAAAGTCTCGTGACTGACTGTTGTTCATGGAAATATGAACACTGTTTCTCCGAAATAGTTCATCTAAGAAAAATCAAAGGGAATGTAATTACATAATCATAAGGAAAAACTTCCTTTCAAAGGAGAAGCTGGGTATGGATTCATGTATGCACAATCAAGCATTACTCTTTAAAAGTGAAGCTAATGAGTTAATTTACAAAACGTTTTCAAACTCTAAACAACGAAATGATGTTTGATAAAAATAGTGCTTACCTGATGTTGTATTCTGTCATCATCCAAAACTCCGTTTTCATAGTCGGTGATTACAGCCCTCGCTGCCAGTTGATGTAACATCTGTACAAATAAAACGACTTCATAACTGACCCTACCATAATGTGCGTATATGTAGGGACACCTAAAAATAATGATTTTTTCATTTGGGACAAATGGAAAATTTATTATTTTAGGTGTCCCAATACTTAAGCACATGGTAAATATTGAAACAGAAGCTCCTGAAGAAAAAACTGTAGACCCAGTTGAGACTGAGCAGTCAGAACCCAGTTGTTCAAAGCACCGTTAGCATAATCAAGTTGTTAGTCAAAGATTCATTAAGTCTTCTAGCACTTACAAAATAAAGTGCACTAATATGTTTTGCTGAAAAAATGTGAGGAGCTTTTGTACTGCACAAAATGTGGCAAAAAGTAAGCGTTTTTGTGTACGATACTGAAGATGTAATGTCTTGTTAACTAACAATGTCATTAGTTTTAAACCAAGTGGCCCGATCATAGGCTGCAATTCACATATTAACTGAACAAGACAGCTCTTTCAACTGATGCTGGAGCTCCTAACTGATGACAAAATCAAGAGAGCAATAAAACTGCTTGTATGTAACATATGTGCCCACGTCATGTGATTTCCAACAATGTGGCAATTTTGTCATGTGATATTAAAAGCGTCCTTCTGTTCCACACAGGGTATTCAAAGATCTCATTGTTGGCTCTATGGAATGGGTCTTTTCCATAAAAGGCTGATGTGAAAAGTGAAGGCTCTGATCAGACTGCACTTATGCGCAGTCTGATCAAAGCCTATTAGTGGAGCAAACTTGATGGGCTATCTTTCAAGGGGGTGGTCTACGGAGTGTAACATTTGTTTTTATATATCAAAATAATCGTCTGGGTCTCTAGTTATCAAATTCAGCGTTTGCCACCTTGGCAAACCTTGCATAACTCTGTAGTGGCCAGTTATTTACGTTACCCCTTTAAATTTTGTATATCAAAAATATTTATTAAAGTCAATAAGAAAAGTGTTTAAACTATATAAATGTATCAAATCTAAATATTTTCAGTAAGAACAGTTAATATGCTATAAATTAGGCCACTCAGAAAACAGTTCAAAACCTTGGTGTTGTTACTTTCGTTACAATTTATCATGTACCCCTTGAAAATTTAAAATTGGAACTTAACTTGTTGCATTTTACGAAGACTCTATTACAAAAAGGCCCAAAAAGATCATTTTACTTACTATTCAATTGGCCCCTTTCCGTGCGTTTCTAGCAAAACAAAAATGAGACCTCTAGCTTTTATACTTTGTCAACCACGTTCTGTTGAACAGTTACACCTATTCCCTGTTTTTGGCTAAAAAGTCATTTTTCGTATAATTGTTCGTACAAAAATGGCTAATAACCAATTTAAACTTGACAAATTGGGGCCTTTTGCCAAAATATCATGTTACCCACGATATAACACAATAGCTTAAAAATTATTTTTGACCTTACAACACATTTTAGCCAGAGTAACGTACTTAACAGATAAAAATATTTGCGTAAAGCCTCTGTCATTCACATCAGGAAAACACTCTTTTCAAATTCTGACTTTGAAACATCGCAGTTGTGATAAATATGTTTATTGTTTATCGTAAAATGAAATTTTTGCATAGTAGTCGCCTACATAGAAGGACAACAGTGTTATTTACATGACATGCAATGCTCAGATTGCACCGATGTTCAAATGAAGCCTTCATGTGTTAATCTGTAAATGATTTTTTTTTTCATTAATATCCAAATAACTTTAAAACTTAAAAAACAAACCAAAAAAAACACACAAAATATCAAATAACTTGTAATAACGTACAGTTTTGTATTCATAAAGGTAACGTTTGTAAATTTGAATGAAAAAACTCCTCGAGATTAGATATTGCTACTGCCAAATATGCGTAAACTTTATTATTTTGAGTAAAAAACATTTTTAGAACGGCCGGTTTAAATCCACTCATGTAACTCATTACTGACAGCCCCAAGGTGGAGCATCAGTTCTGCTGTATCTATGTCATCATATGTGTTGTCCACCTATCTGTCGTCTTCGAAAACTTGATTTGTTTCATATGTATATTTGCCATCATTCTGGTGTGTAACTGGCATATATAGAAAAAGAAAGAAAATAGATGAAAATTTTGTACGCCTAATTTTGTTTGTTTAAGGGTAGCTTTGTACCCATGAACTTGTAAGGGGCTGCATTTTTATCTGGCTAGCTGCTAGTATCGTCTTACTACGTGTCTTATATCTTTATGCAGCTATATCCCGTTTGGTATCGTGGTAGGGTTGTTGCACAGATAACATTAATTCCTGCTCATTGCCCCGTTACTCTAATTTACCTTTTCTATAAAAACAATGTATAAACCCAAACTTGCCTTGTAGCATATATTTTCACCAAAGTAACGTACATAACAGGTTAAAAAGTATGTGTATTTTTTTTCCTACTGCAGCTACAGTAAAGTACCGTTGGGCTACTGTGGAAAGCTTCCTCGTACTTCATCATATTGAAAATTATGTTTGGAATCATCTGGGCTCAAGTTAAGCTGAAGCTGGTGCTAGGGACACCTTATTGCATTATATCAAACAGAAAATATCATTAAAAATCATAAATCTAATCTGACAAATCGTTTACATTTGAATGTTGTGTACGTTACCTTTTTAAATACCAAACCAAGAAGTCAAAGTAAGTGAATTACATTGACTCAATTAAAAAGGCATTTTGATAATGATTTTAAAGTAATAACAATATGTCATAATCATCTTATCTGTGCCTCTAGGCAATATCATCCGATTTTGAAAGGAATCAGTTAAACTGAGTCTGCTATGTTCTTTCTTGTGTGTGTTCCTCGCTTCAACATGATCTTCTGGCAAGTCTTTCCAATAATGCTGTATTAATATGAAAGGACACACCTCAGTATTTTACTGCAATTTGTTAGAAAGAAACAATATTTATTTTCGTAGATGTTTCCTATTCGCTTCATAGAAAGCTATAACCTTTCCAAAAATGGTCTGCTCTTAAAGGAAACATTTTTTTTTACAGCAGCATATTCTTTTTAAAAGTTTTCCCCATTAAGAAAGGAGGCCAAAGTAAAATTGGCAGAATAACTTACGTGAAATTGTATCCCTTCCCCTTAAATTCTAAGACCGATAAAAACTTAATTAAATTCTGAAGGATGAGTCTCTGGAAGCAAGGGATGAATCACAAAATTTGAAAAATAACAGCAGCCTCGGTTTAACTAAGGAATGTAATGTTGCGACACTGCCAATGCCACATAGCACCAGCTATTTCCTTTTTCAAACTGACTCAGAAAGAGCCAAGATGATTCCAAATGACCAGAACATGACCTACAAGGAAGCATTTCACCTTAGCCATATGCCACTTTACACTAGCAGCAGTGGGGTAAAATTGCTTTTTCTTTTTAAGTTAAACTGTTATATTCGTTACTTTGTTTTAAATATATTCTATACGGCAAAAAGTTATCAAATGATGGTTTCATATATTGCGTTTATAGGAAAAGGCCATTACAGGTAAAGAAGTCTAAAAGGGCAATGATCAGAAACTGATTCAACTAGTACCACAACCCTCCCACAACACCAAACTAAAAATAGTAATATAACGCATACAACAAGTACTCAAACGATACTAGGGGGTAGCAAAATATAAGTGCGCCCATTCAATGCAGATGTCCACAAAATAGCTTTCATCAAGCATGTATGTATATTTTCACCTTCTTTCGACTTTCTGTTTTACAAACATCAGAATGCAAATAAACAGACAAACAAATCCATTTTCCAAACACTATAGATAAGTGGCCAACACAAGCTATAACATCGTTACATAACAGCATATGCATCGCCGTGGAAATTTCACTGATAAATTACATAGGGTGGGTTTAAACCAGTCCAAAGTGCCACTTTAAAAATATTTTTAACAAAACTAATGAGGTTTAGACATATTTTTCTGTAACAACACATAATCTCAGTGATTGTTTTCCAATAATGGTTACAAACGTTACCTTTCTGAGTATAAAACAGTAAGTTCTGATTAGTAAATTTCTTATGGTGTGATATTTTTAATGTCATTTGGATATAAATGGGGTAAAAAATAAAAGTGTTTTATGTATAGATTAATTCACGAAGGTTTTTCTTTTCTAGTTTTAGGACAATCTCATCTTTGCATGTCATGTAAATAACACTGTTTGCTGCCCGAGTAGTTTATTAAACAATGCAAAAATTTCATTTTACAATAGATAATATACATATATATCACAACTACGTTGTTTAAAAGTCAGAATTTGAAAAGAGTTTTTTTTCTGGCGGGAATGATAGACGCTTTATGCAAACATTTTAATCTGTTAAGTACGTTACTCTGGCTAAACGTATTGAAAAGTCAAAACAATTTTTGAGCTATTGTGTTATATTATGGTTGACATGATCTATTTGCAAAAGGCCCCAATTTCTCAAGTTTAAATTGGTTATTAGCCATTTTTTGTACGAACAATTATACGAAAAATGACTTTTCAGGCAAAAACAGGGAAAAGGTGTAAGTGTTCAACAGGACGTGGTTGACAAAGTATAAAAGCTAGAGGTCTCATATTTGTTTTGCTAGAAACGCATTGAAAGGGGCCAATTGAATAGTATGTAAAAATGATCATTTTGGTCCTACACCAAAGCTCTGAACTGTTTTCTGAGCAGCCTAATTTATAGCATATAAATTGTTCTTACAGAAAATATTTGAATTTGATACATTTATATAGTTTAAACACATTTCTTATTGACGTCAAGTAATATTTTTGATATTCAAAATTTAAAGGGGTAACGTAAATAACTGGCCACTACAGAGTTATGCAAGGTTTGCCAAGGTGGCAAACGCTGAATTTGATAACTAGAGACCCAGACGATCATTTTGATATATAAAAACAAATGTTACACTCCGTAGACCACTATCTTACTTTTCTAGGCCACTTATGCAATCAAATTTGCTCCACTATATGCTTGTCACCAATGTCACATTGTCGGAAATCACATGATGTGGCTCATATAATTTCAGCTTAACTTAATGCTGAAATTTCAACTGATTTTTAATTTTCGCTTATGTAAGTATGTTTACTTGAATAGATGGTCACTCTTTACATATTTTCACTGCCTTTGATTTTTCGATGGAAATTCAAAATCCATCACAGTCAATATCTTGCTCTTACCTTGCCAGTGGTGATATTAAGTTCCACAGTGGAGACCATGGTAGCCACTTCCTGCCCATTAACTTTTGCCTTTAATGTTGCCTGCAACAAACAGATCAAAGGTTAATTTCTTCAAATACCATTGATGTAAATGCCGATGGAATCCACATCAGTACAATATGTTCCCACCCCCTGCCTGCCACCATGTGGTGGGGGACATATTCAGAGCTGCCAACAATGTAATCTTGAGACAATTATTCTTACTTCTATAAAAGCCTGTGGTGGGGCATCTCAAGCATTACAGCCTATGTTAAGACAAGTTTTGAGAAACAATTATCTTGTTAATATCACCAAATAATCTCCGCCCCTTACGGTATCTAAAATGAAATTTTCTCCTTCTCTCACATATACAAGATGGGCTTTCAGCTCATTCAAGAAACTTCTGCCTTCCATTAGCAACATCTTTCTTCCATTAGCAACAGCAACTATTCCATTTTTGACTAATATTTCCAGTTTTATTGAAGAAAATGGATAGGCAAGCAATTAGGACCAGGTTTGACATTAGATCAGAGATTTTTGTCGTCACAAAATTTAAATGATGTCACATAATGCTGTACTGCAGCACCGTTAGTGACTTGATGCACGGCTAAGCTGCATTCTTGTTTTGTCTTCTGAAAGTAATAACAGGCATCAGATCATCTTTTCCTGCTATTTTCAAGCAGTAAACTGTGTTTACACCCATTCTCAGATCAGATAAACACATTAAGCTGCTGAAAATTTACTGGTTAAACAGTTAAAATTTTCCTGTCTTGAAATTTCTACGTTTGCTAAAAAATAAAAATATATAATCCATCATGAGCAAGTCCATGCTGGATAGGTAAAACTTACCCTCAGGCTCAGAATTTTAATCAGGGGCATGGCAAGCCTTATCCCTAATTGGAATTCAGACCCCTCAAGTGAGATTTCCTTATCCTGTATAGACACTTATGATGGGTTCTTATGAATCTTACCTGCATACAACTCTCTGCAAATCCATACACCACCTGTCTGCTTCCTGAGAAGAGACATGGAATCTGATTGGGTGCTTGAACAGGACGTGGGACATTATCATCAGTTTGTAGCCAGTCAACATGCACATCTGTCAGCCCTGGTTGGGAAGCTTTCTCAATCTGTGATACCATCTTAAAAGACATCATTCAATAACTTTACAATCCAGTATATCTACATTATTAAAATTGTCAACTGACATGAAAAAAGGAAGGAATGGCCTATCATGCTTCAAATACATTCAGACCTGCCTTAAGGAGTCACTATATTAAGGGGTAACCTTAACAGCCAACTTTTATGGGTCCCATGGACCAAAATACAATGCATATGAATTTGTACTAAGGGGTCACCTGTCTCAAGCAGCCACTTTTTGTATGTCCACTGAAGCAATAACTTAAGCTAGGCTTTACCAAACTAGTGAAAAATGAACAATTAACTAAACTAGTGAAAAATGAACTTGTTGTAAATCTTTACCGTCCCTGTTGGAACAACCACTGATGACTCAGCGTCATAGATTTTCAGTGTATATTATGCACATCCGTAAAATCTTTGTAAATTAAAATTTATAAGGGGCATTATTATGTATAACAATCCATCACCATATTCGTGGGGCTTATATCCAGTATTTACACAAATATCTTCTCAGAGAATATTCACACAAGTGGTTTTAAAACATAAAACCATACAACGATAAAATCATCACTATGCTGCATATTTTACGATGGCCTACTGCTGCTCATTTCTTATTCAGGGCAATACTGTTTAATATGCGTTGCCGAGCTCCACGTAGCAGATAACAGAGTCTACAACTTTGGTACTCAATTTTTAAGATATGGTCAGTAGTGATATGACTGTATTGTTCCATATGTCCTTTACTTGCATCCAGGATGAACTGTAACTGCAGATTGACAGGGTGGTCATAAAATGATCTACCATAACGCTCAACACATAGATTGTCAATTTCACTTATGACACTTTGCCTAATAGGTTCTAAAATTCTACACTGTAGTGTAGTGAACAATTAAGTGAATGAATACACTTTTGTTTTGCCACTATGTTCTAAAGGCAGACAACTCTAGGGGGTAATTATTGGCTTCCTGTTAAGAAGAGACCCTTATCAAAAGGTATGTATTCATACAGGAAAGAATCTGCTCACACAGGAGAATTATTTTCTCTAAGAGCCGACCCCCACTGACAAGGGAGGCAAAAATAAACATCACAGAGTTGTTTCCATTTACCTTAACATTTTATAGGACTTGAATAACTCCCATCATAACAAGTTCACAGGTCCAACTAAAATTCTCCACGTGTTAGGCAAGTTTCATGAAAAATAAAACTTTTTGTGAATACAGTCAAACCTGTCTTAAGGGGTCACTGTATTAAGGGGTCACCTGTCTTTAGCAGCCACTTTTTGGGGGTCCATTTAACCAAAATACAGTGCAAATGAACCTGTATTAAGGGGTCACCTGTCTTAAGCAGCCAATTTTTGTGGGTCCCCTGGGGTGACCCCTTAAGACAGGTTTGACTGTATATTCAAATTAACAGTATAATAAAAAAGTCCTAACCTTTTTCTGCCACTGTGACTTAGTGTCTCTGTTATAGAACTGGAAAGTTCCTCCTCCCACAGCTGCAAGATTCCTCAAAAGATGGTGGTTTGCTGTGGATCTACAGATTACAGTAAAATAAAAAAAAATAAAAAAAATAAGACAGAAATACCACAGCAAGCATGGTAGATCCGGATCAGGGGCCAGTTGTTGAAAACTTACAATGTTAATAGTCAACGAGACGTTGAATTTTCAAACATATCATACGTAAAAACCAATGCTATTTTTTGCTGAAAAAAATGAGAGGAGCTCCTCACAATTTTTCAGCAAAAATTACCACAACTGATTTTGTGAGTACTACAAGCTTAATGATTCCTGGACAAATGACTTCATTCAGCCTATGAAACTTCAACAACTGGGCCCTGACTGCTCCTGCAGAGCTCCAGATAAGATTGCGTTTTGAGGATAATTCTGAGACAATTTTTCATATTTTTCTCAAAGAAAACATATGTCATTTGGGAGCAGTCTGATCTCCGTCTGCACTGTTTGCTCAAACCTATCTGTCCCAATACTTAGAATTTTTTATGGTAGTTTATGGTCGACATGAACAGCATTTTTGCTCTTTGACCACACAGTGTGACTATTTCATATGTCAGCATTTTTGGCTATTTCCTTTTCCCACACCTTTTAAAATATCTTGCTTAACTGGGTTTAAATTTATAATTTGATAGTACCTGTACTTAATTATTTGTAACTGTCCTATATTTGTTGATTTTATATACTGTGTTTTTCAACAGACGGTTTGAAAGCTCATAAGAGCTTATGTTACATGTTGTACAACTTGCTGACTAAAAATTAATCTTGTCTTGTCTGGTCTCGCCAACAACTGAAGTGCTGTTACTGAGAACTCTTTATACTTATGTCTTTAAATAGATTAATGAAATTAAATGAGAAAGTGTAAGTTACTGCCTTTTACAGCTGCTGTTCAGGGTAAAAACCAATTCTGCAAAGGCAGCCTTCTTAATTTAAAGTTTTGTCAAACAGTGAAGACCTAGATAAGACTGTTCCTTAAATAGGAGCAGCCTGATCTGAGTCTACTCTCTTTAGACAACACCTTGTAAAATCTCTCCGTAAAACAAGGAACTTGTCTAAATAAAAAATAAGAAGACAGAAGGTCCATTCCCAGTCAGACAAGATTTCTGAGGGTTGTGTAAATGCGGTACTACAACCAGGGCAGAGGCCAATAAAGCTAATATCTTAAGGATGGTGTATAAGCAAAACTAAGTATACCTACCCAACTCCCATAGTAAACACTCTGTTACTGACTGCAGCCAGTCTAGTTGCCTTGACAACAAGTGATTCCTGAGTCACATGACCATCAGAAATGAGAAAGAGGTTCTGCAGAGCTCCACCTTGTGGTGAGAGAATGTGAGCAGACCTTAATGGCTCCCAAAGATCAGTGGAACCCTGATGGGCAATAGATCTCTGAAACAGAAAGCAATAATCTAAGTCACACGATCATTTGAGATGATAGAAATCTATGAAGCTCCCCTGGTGGTAAGAGGTAGAAACCCTGACAATTCCAAGAGGTGAGTGGCATCCTGATGTGCAATACATCAGCAAGACAGTCAGTATACTGATATAAAATCATCAAAAATTCAAAATTCTGGTGAAATAAAATAACAGATAGATAAGACAAACAGTCAGCCAATGAGAAGCCATGTTTCATAATTACGTAGGATTTATTGTCGCAATGTTTGATGTTATCAAATGCAATGTTTGATGTTATCAAATGCAATGTTTGATGTTATCAAATCAGATATCATGTTAAATAAGTAAGTGTATTAGAATAAACTTTGACTGCTGTTTTCTTAAACATGAAGATGAATGATAACTTCTTCATTTTAAATGTTCACTCTGTTTTTCTGGAAGACTTTGGCCTTTCCTGGCCTTCTTCCACCTGGAATCAACAGATCTGCAAATTACATCTCACTGGATGGTGTATTGTGTTTCAACTTAAGGGAGATGTAATTTGCAAATCTGCTGATTCCTGGCTGCAGAAGCCTGAAATTTTCCAGAACAAAAGAGTGAACATTTAATAAGAGCAAAATCAAGTTGTTCAAATTTTAGGATAATCAGTGATTGTCCCAATACTTCAGGTAAATGGATATATACACTTTGAGGGGAAGCAACTCCTCTATTTTCATTCTTCCCTCCCTTCTCTAAGGGAGGCAACTTTTAAAGGAAAGGATTTGCTCCAAGAGGAGCAAATCCTTTCCTTTAAGAGAAGACCCCAATTTGGAAGGGCTTTGTTTTCAAGAGATTGTTGCTGTTGTTGTTTTATTGCTTTATATCCATGGTGAACAGCTATAGTCACGTCGGGACTGCCAGTTAACCCAACCACACTATTCCTGGGCAGGCTTAGACCTCCTAAGTTGATTGATTGATTGATTGATTGTTTTGAGTTTAACAGCCCTTTGAGACAGTATTTCAGTCTATATCGGGCCGTCTCCCAGAGAGGGAGAAAGAGGAGAAATGATAGACGAGAGAAAAAATGTCCAAACAACCCCCACCAGCATCTACTGCAAGCACAGAAGGCCCTTGTCCTACGTTTCAAATCAGTAGGACGCCCCGGCACTGGAAGTTACACACAGCGCCATCGCACCACCCGACCACCCCCAGACCTCCTAAGTGGTTAACCAGTACTAAGTGCACATACTTTCCCCAGTAACTCACAGCTGCCCTTCTTGAATCAGCAGAGTATGTGGCCGGACCGGGTATTGAACCCGGGACCTCTGGCTCTTGAGTCAGATGAGCTACTGACTGCCCTGCTTGCTGTCCAGAGAAGGAAACAGGAAGTCATGATAGTTGTTTCCCTTTGTAACAATGGTGGAAAACATAAAGGTGTACCCATTTACTTATGGTAACTGCAGTGACAATGAACTTTCTTAACTTGGCAAATTTATGGAAGAAAAACACCAGTCATACCTGTATAAAATCTTTGGCAATCTCGAGACTATATTTGGAGTTCTTCTGAGTTGAAGGAAACAGCTCTGTGAAGGTACTTCCAAATGAGATGATATTAAACTGACAGTTCTGAGGGAGGTGTTCCAGGGCCAATAAAGCACACTGAAAAAGGATTAATTTTTGTTTACATATTGCATGAAGTATAAAACATATGAAAGAGTTGTTGTCTATGGTATAAGTTTTCGGAGTATTTCAACAAATCCGAATTTTTCTAAAGCCTACATTTTGTTCTGGGCTGTTCAACCACTTAAGGTGTAAGATGGATCTAGGTTTTCAGGGTTGCTCTGGAAAGGAAGCACAATCTTATAGCAGGAGTTCATGTAACTGACTTAGATATTTCGGGTCCTCTTGTTTCATAGCCAAATTAAGTAACTGAGCCAGATCATGTAATTTCCAACAATGAGGCAATTTCGTCATGTAATATTCAGATCATCCTTCTCATTTATACAGGGTAATCAGAGACTCCGCTGTTGGCTCTATGGCTTCAGTGACTTCTGCAGATTGCTGATGTGACAAGCAGAGGCTCGAATCAGACTGCACTTATGTGCTGTCTGATCAGAGCTTAGTCTGTCACCAATGGCACATTCATGGAAACCACATGATGTGGCTCATTAATGTAGGATTTCAATTTGTATGCAAAAGCCAGTCAGAATGGACACCATCTTTTTTGGTACAAATTAAACAGGCTGCCCATGTTGAGTATCTGAATACCTTTTTAGCATCTTCTTCTGGTTTCCCTTTCATAGAATTTGACATATCTAGTAGTATAATAATTTCAGGGTTCGGGTCACTGATGGACTCAAACTCTGGGTAGAATGTCAGCATGCAGGCCTGTGTCTGTCTGTCTGTATGTCTCTCCACCCACATTCTTGGTACATGGATCTCTGCTAACAGGACATTAAGCTGGAAACCATCATCTATTTTACTTCTCTTTGGTAGTTCCACTACTGCTTTAGTTGCAGTTTTCTGTAAACATATAACTCAACATAGAGTCATCATGTCATCCACAATTTTCTGCAAAATTGCTTGGCATGTAATTAAAAAACATTAAAACCCCACCCACATTTGAGCCATGGCACGACAAAACCAACAAAGTGGCATGTGCACCCAGCAAGATTCAGATCAGCCTGGGCATCCGCCCAGTCTGGTATGAGGCTTTGCTGTGCACTGGACAGGTAGCTAAGGGTCTAAGCTAGCTCGATGCAGACAGCAAAGGCTCTAATCAGACTGGGCAGATGCCCAGGCTGATCTGAATCTTTGCTGGGCACACATGCCACTTTGTTGGATTTCTCGTGTCCCGGCTTATATATAATATAAATTATCATGACTATAATTGTGCAAATTTGCCTGGCATGTAATTGCAGACATTAAGACACCACACACATTTGTAGAACAGTTCTGTATTTACTCTTCATATTCAGCCACAAATGCTTCAGCAACCAGTAAAGTACACTGGAGCGCCGTTATAACGTGGTTGCTGGGAGACATAAAATCGAACCGCATTATAAGTGGTCTCGCCATATAACGATCTTCGCGGATACCCCACCCACTAATGAAAAACCCCATGTTTACATGTTCGTAATTCTTATTTAGCCTTAACCAGGTAGATAGACATGTTTACTGCTTACCTGGCACAAAGAAAGTCATCGCTGAAGTAGCCTTTCAGTCCCTATGTTCTTACTTATTGTGAAATAAAGCGCTGCAAAACGGTTGAAAACCATTTACAAAGCGAAAGTACAATCGTAACACTTTGGCCAATTCCGTATCCTGAATTAAACCTATATCGACGAGGATGTCCGATTGAGCGAAACATACTTGTTCGAGTTAATTCCCTTGTATATACACTGCGAAAAGATACCTTCGGACGAATAAAAAAATACTTATTAGCGCGAGTACTGACGTCGCCTTAAAAACTCTAACCAGCCTACAGATAATCAAATCGGGTTTAAGCTTTTTTGTTTTTGTTTTTTTCCATTTGTAAAATTCTTTTATAATATTTCTTTGGAAGAAATCAGTGACTACTTCGCACAGCCTTTTTCCCAAGCGTCGGCCTGTATATGAGGTGACCTTCGCCGCTTGCCAAATTGGTGACACGTGATATGCGCTAATTATCGAAGGCTTCTAAAAACATGACCACACTGTTCACACCTTGGCACAACTGACGCTTTTGACACGCTGTTGATTAAAATTATGTAAACAACCCAACTAACTTTTAATGGTTATTTTCTATTCCAATGTCGTGAACACTGACAAAAAACGCCGAAAAATCTGCCATCTGTTAAAAAAAAAATGGGCGCCACAGGACAACCGCGTTATACCGAATTCCGCGTAATATCGGTTCGCGGTATAACGGCACTCCAGTGTACCAGCTCAGACTGCCCTAAAGGAGAATTCAGGTCAAATGCCATTACTTGTCATCATTTATATAAAGCATAAAGGACTTGTCCAAAACTGTAGACAGAAGATTCCATTACATAAAAGGCTGAAGTGCGAAAATATTTACAGTAATAGATGGACGAATGGCAACCCATTACTGTAGCTATGAATCAAGATATAGATACAAGCATAAAGTAAATAGAATTTTCATCAAAAGCATTTAGTAATCTATAAACTTTCCAAGAAACACGTACCTTACAGTTGATGGTATGTGTTGGGGAGTACACATTTCTGATATCTGACGGCATCTCTATGGCAACTTGCAAGGAAAGATCACACTTCTTCTTGTCGTCAATCTTCACTGACTTCACTGTTGCCTGAAATAAGGACACAACTGTGACATTAAAAATTGAGACAGGTAAGTGTTAACCAAGATCAAACTGCTCCTTTAGAATTTGGGTCTGCAAAGCATGTTCAAGAATTTCTTCCTGACCATTTATTGTTATATGGTTAAGCAATTTACATTTATGTTACACGTTTAGAATCGGCTTCACTATAAGGACAGCCCTCACCACCCCTGGTTAACTATGTATATACAAAGGCTATCACAACTAGAGATGGCAGTAAGCATGGCTTACTAAATACCCCTCGCATTTAACAGTTAAGCATGGACCTTCGTCATCTAAGTTTTACAAAGTTATACAAAGCATACATGTTATGACAACTACAAACCAAGGTAACTGAACATGTCTACTTTTATACTAATATTGGCTCCAGAGAGCAAATCTGGAAAAACCTGTAGTAAAATCAAGAAAATCGGTCAAGCACTCTGCAGTCTAGAAGAAGTAGCGATAACAAACTTTTATTACAAAAATTACAAAGGGAAATAACTCAGCAGGGAAACACTTCTGCACGGGTCAACTTTTTTCAAACCAAATTTGAATACAATCAAAGCAAATATGACTAAAAAAAACCCCCAAAATTAGGATAAAAAATCAAAAAGGGGGATAACTCAAGCAAGAGGGGTCAGATTTCAAAGTGGAAACCTTAATGCACATCTTCATACCAATATGTGTTCACATATTTAATTTAAAGAAAATAGGTCAAGCGGTCTAGGAGGAGTTGCGATAACAAACTTTTTTACGAAAAATATAAAGGGGCATAACTCAGCAGGAAAACAGTTCCGGGAAAAACTGGAAAACACGTGTAAACTAGTTGCTTATGATGCATCAATGAGCCAAATTTGACTAAAATCAAAGCAAAAACAACTAAAAAACCCCAAAATTAGGGCCAAAAATATCAAAAGGGGCATAACTCAAGAAATAGGGGTCAGATTTCAAAATGGAAACATTAATGCACATCTTCATACCAATATGTGTTCACATACTTAATTTCAAGAAAATTGGTCAAGGGGTCTATGAGGAGTTGCGATAACAACTTTTTTTTTACGAAAAATATAAAGGGGCATAACTCAGCAGGAAAACATTTCCGGGAAAAACTGAAAAATACGTATCACCTCTTTTCACATGCTGCATCCATGGTCAAAATTTGAAACAAATCGGAGCAAATGTTGCGGACGTATGAACGGACGGACGGACGAAAGGACAACGTGAAAACAGTATACCCCCCTCAAACAAGTTTGCGGGGGTATAAACAAGAGGGCCATGAGGCCCTGAATCGCTCACCTGAACAATTGGCAAGGTGGCTTATACTTATCATGTCTGAAATTGTCAAAGTATGAGTTTTGGGTCAAAAGTCAAAGAATGACCATGACCACTTGTACTCATAAATCTTCATGTACTCATTAGACAACCATTTTTAGGCCAAAATCTCCAAAACTTTCAATGAAATCTTATGTTCTAGCATTTTCCCATATTTGACCATGCCGCAAAAAAGGTCAAGGTAAACCCAAGGTCACCATTTGAACAGTCTTGGTGGTACTCTAGTACTCCATGCTATTTACCAAGTTTCAGGGCCATAGGTGTATTGGTTCTGGGGAAGAAAAATATTAAAGATTTATCCCGTAAGCGATAATGGCGGCCAAGTTGGTCATGTGACCTGGACCGTTTGAACAAATTTTCATTCAATCAACCCCTGGAGGCTCTATATGAAATGTGTTCACAATTGGCCCTTTGGCTTTTGAGGAAATGGTTGAAAATGTCAAAATATGAGCAATCTGGACCAAAGGTAAAAAAATGACCTTGACCTCTAAGTCTTGTACTCATAATTCTTCATGAACTCATTAAGACACCTGTATATACCAATTTTTTAGGTCAAAATCTTCAAAACTTTCCATGAAATCTTGTGTTCTACCATTTTCAGATATTTGACCTTGCTGCAAAAGGTCAAGGTCAACACAAGGTCATAATTTGAACAATCTTGATAGTACTCAAGTACCCAATGCTACTTACAAAGTCTCAAGGCCATCGGTCAATTGGTTCTGGAGAAGAAGATTTTTAAAGGTATTTACCATATATGGGTGTGGCGGCCATGTTGGTCATGTGTCCAGGACCGTTAGAAAATATTTTCATTCCATCAACCCCCCGAGGCTCTATATGAAATCTGGTTTCAATTGGCGCAGTGGTTTTAGAGCAGATTGTTTGAAATTGTCAAAATTTGAGATTTCTGGGTCAAAGGTCAAAGAATGACCTTGACCTCTTGTACTCATAAATCTTCATGTACTCATTAAGATGATTCTATGTACCAATTTTTAGGCCAAAATCTTCAAAACTTTCCATGAAATCTCATGTTCTAGCATTTTCCCATAATTGACCTTGCCGTAAAAAAGGTCAAGGTCAACCCAGGGTCATAATTTGAACAATCTTGATAGTACTTGAGTACCCAATGCTACATACCAAGTTTCAAGGCCATCGGTCTACTAGTTCTGGAGAAGAAGATTTTTAAAGGTTTTTACCATATATGGGCGTGGTGGCCATGTTGGTCATGTGACCTGGACCGTATGCACAAATTTTCATTCCCTCAACCCCTGGAGGATCTATATGAAATTTGGTTACAATTGGCCTTGTGGTTTTTGAGGAGATTGTTTGATACTGTCAAAATATGAGAGTTCTGGGTCAAAGGTCAAAGAATGACCTTGACCTCTTGTACTCATAAATCTTCATGTAGTCATTAAGATAACTGTATGTACCAATTTTTACGCCAAAATCTTCAACAGTTTCCAAGATATCTTATGTTGCAGCATTTTGCCATATAAAAGAATGAGTAAGCAAATTTGACTTTACCGTAAAAAAAGGTCAAGGTCAACCCAAGGTCATAATTTGAACAATCTTGGTAGTACTCATGTACCTGATGCTACATACCAAGTTTCAAGACCATCGACCTATTGGTTCTGGAGAAGAAGATTTTTTCAGGTTTTTACCATATATGGGCATGGCGGCCATGTTGGTCATGTGACCAGGACCGTTTGAACAACTTTTCGTTCCTAAGGTCCCAGGAGGCTCTATATGAAATTTGGTTACAATCGGCCTAACGGTTTCAGAGGAGAAGTCGTTTGAAATTGTGGACGGACGGACGACGGACGGACAACGGACGCCGGAGCCTTACCATCCTATAAGCTCCCCGGAGCCTCTGGCTCAGGTGAGCTAACAAGAGTTGTCAGAAGACAACAAAGCGCGCCTAATGGGTGCCTGACTCTCAAGGTTACAAAGTATCCCGACTAAAAACATTGTTAACATAATTAACCAGGGGTGAATGTGGTAGCTAGTGCAATGTGGTAGCTGGTGCACAAATGAAGTTTGCATCAGAAGCTAGACTAAGTCAGTTGTTCCCTTTGGCATACAGGGCCGACTTGTATGCCACTATCTGGACACTGAGCGGACATTGAGGGTCGGGTCCTCGTGCACCAGACGGAGAGATACAAACTCAGTCTAACTTATAATGCCTTATGGTGACAAAGGGTGGTTCCTAGTATGGGTTTTCACACCACCTTTACCCAGTACTAAGTCGGTCTTATGACACCTCCTTACCCTTTGCAGACTTCTCATGTTTCCTTTGGTCCCATCCCATAACCTCAACCCTAGCCTGAACCAGTTGTCAAAGCCTGGTCTCGGGTAAGTATCATACTGCATTTAAACTTTGTAGCATAAAAGGTATCGAAGTTATGAGCTCGAAGAGAAATGCATAGTCATATTGCTTACTTATTAAATAGTGCTAAAGGTATTTAAGGCAAAAATCACTCAACCATGAATAAAGGTCAAGGACACAAAAGTCTGCATGGATGCTTTGCTGCTGCTGCAACCCAATGCTCCAGGGAAGGTCCTGACCAAATACGAAGCAGGTACCCAGAATGAGTTTGGAGGTACGAGCCTTAAACTTTAACATCAAGATCATCCTAGATATTGACCTCTTGCCCCACCCTAGACAAGGATTCTTACTCATACTTGTGGATATGATGATGGGTGGATGAAAGGGGAGGGGTAGGTGGGTGTCATAGTGATCTATAAATAGTATGAGGTCATTCGCAATGTCAGACTGATCCACTATGCCAGGTATAATGTTAATTCATCAAATAGTGCTAGAGATAAAAAGCAAAATCAGTAGACCGTGAATAAAGGTCAAGGACACAGGAGTCAGCATGGAAGCTTTGCTGCTGCTGCTGCGCTGCTGC
Source organism: Ctena decussata (assembly GCA_963989385.1). Taxonomy (NCBI): domain Eukaryota; kingdom Metazoa; phylum Mollusca; class Bivalvia; order Lucinida; family Lucinidae; genus Ctena; species Ctena decussata. The sequence goes on along the minus strand of OZ022511.1, from coordinate 73,681,139 downwards.
TGCAATTATAGGGACAGTGTTCATTCTAGGCCGCGCCCTTGCGCCATTGGCGCGCATTTTCCAGTGTGAGCGCAAAGAAAATTCCATACACGGGTCTGCGGGCGCATAGTTGTCGCCGTTCGAATTTTGAACGGCGTGCGCTGGGATTTTGAATGGCGTACGCCCGTTGTCATAAACAAGTGCACCGAATGTAAACCAAACAGCGATATAAAACAGCCGTTTTCATTGGTCAAATGCAGTGCCTAAACCAATCAGATTTCTTCTTAGAAATTAGTTTTCTCTGTCAAAATGTCGGACAAGAAAGTCAATTGCCGGCGTAAAACACAAAACAGAACAATTCTGAGCTTTTTTCCAAAGCATCGGAGGATCTCTACCGATGAAAAACAACAATAATAGCACAGCTCCTATTGAGATCTGTAATCAATCGGAGGCCAGTGCCTCGGAAAGTTGTCAATCGCAGGGGGGTGGGGACTCTGAAAAAGTTGAAAACAAACATGACAAACGATCTTTCCCATAGGGGCATATCAAGCCCCTGTGAGCAGGCCCAACAAGGGAAATGCAAAACATTGAGGTGAGTCGTAAATTTTGGGCCCACAATTTTTTGTAATGTCCCCACTTTTTGACCTGATAGGGGCCCTTGGGCCCCAGTTTTGAAATTTCTAGAATGAACACTGTAGGGAAATGATATTTGACCAAGTATCAAGTCTCTTGTGTCAAAGGTACCATGAAAACTAAAAAAAAATTCCTTAAAAACAGTGTTAAACAGCAAAGTCAGTCAACCGTGACATATAGGTCAAGGACACACAATTGTGTGATGCTGCTGCTGCAGTCATATGGATGTATATATGTACCAAGTATGATGACTGTAGCTACTGTAGTTTGTAAGATACAGAGCTAAACATCGAGTTAAACGCAAAAGTTAACATTGGGTTAACCTGTCACGGACGCCGACGAGGACGCTGACGCGAACGTGGATGCTAACGCTAAAGCTAACACTAACGCTAACGGATACTCGGACTACGACGCCGGGGGTATAGCATAAGCTCTCCTTTGCTTCGCAAAGGCGCGCTAAAAAAAGAGCCGTTACAAAACAAAAAATAGCCATCAGAGGAGATGGCAAATCCCCCGACCGAAGACCCCCATGGGCCTTGGTAAAAAGGGTGCACTTCAAAACACATATTAGTAATATATTGTCGTCCTTTTATGCTTCTGATTGACATTAACTGTTAACAGATGCATGATTATCTAACACTCAGACTAAAACAGTATGCTTGACTGCTAAAAAGAGGTAATATCTCAAACAGCCACCATATACACAAATGTATAGCATACGATACATTCAACTTTCAAAATGTGTGAATAACTTCTAAAGTACAAGCCCTACAAATATAATTTTGAGCTCTCTAGTAAGTGAATTTGGACAAAAAATCCAAATCTGGGAAAAAAAATTATTTTTTTTTGGGGGGGGGGGGGGGGGGGGGGCGGGGGCGGTCAGGGGAATGTGGAGGGGTAAGAGAGAGTTAGGAACACTGATAAGATATCACAGCATGATCATCAATATTCTAAAAGGTACAGGGTTATTCAAATTCTGGAGCTGGCCAGGGTTATACAGTTATGGAGCAGAGACTCAAACAGCAGCTCAAACTACCAAAGGGAAATAATTCACTGAGTCTAAAAGCAAGAGTTATCATTCATGTATGAGACAAATTGTCATGACCTGTTCTGCATATCTGTGAAGTATCATGAAAATATTTCAAAAGGTATTCAAGCTATAGAGCGAACACCTAAATTCATCAAAGGGAAATAACTCCAAAAGTAAGAAAGCAAGAGTTGTCATTCTTATTCGCGACACATCGTCATGACCTGTTTTACATATCTGTGAAGTATCATGAAAATATTTCAAAAGGTATTCAAGTTATAGAGCGGACACGAAGTCAGACCTAAAACCATCAAGGGGAAATAACTCAAAAAGTAAGAAAGCAGGAGTTGTCATTCTGGTTCGCGACACATCGTCATGACCTGTTCTACATATCTGTGAAGTATCATGAAAATATTCCAAAAGGTATTCCAGTTATAGAGCGGACACGAAATCAGACCTAAAACCATCAAGGGGAAATAACTCAAAAAGTAAGAAAGCAGGAGTTGTCATTCTTTTTCGCGACACACCGTCATGACCGGTTCTACATATCTGTGAAGTATCATGAGAATATTCCAAAGGGTATTCTAGTTATAGAGCGGACACGAATCTGCCAAAAAATCACACCTAAAACTATCAAGGGGAAATAACTCAAAAAGTAAGAAAGCAAGAGTTGTCATTCTTGTTCGCGACACATCGTCATGACCTGTTCTACATTTCTGTGAAGTATCATGAAAATATTCCAAAGGGTATTCAAGTTTCAGAGCGGACACGAATCTGCCAAAAAATCACCAAAGGGGAGATAATTCAAAAAGTACAATAGCAAGAGTTACCATTCTTGTACGCGACACATCGTCATGACCTGTTCTACATAACTGTGAAGTATCATGAAAATATTCCAAAGGGTATTCAAGATATAGAGCGGACAAGAAAGTGTTTACGGACGGACGGACGGACGGACAGACGGACGGACGGACGGACGGACGGACGGACGGACGCCAGGCTCATCGCTATATCCCCCGAACCTTTCGGTCGGGGGATAAAAAGAGTTATAGTTACCAAACGACACAAAAAAGAGTCAAAGTTACCAAAGGACATGACCAGGTCGTTTGGTAACTATAACTCCTTTTCGTTTCATAACATCCTTGAAAACATAGCTAACCAGGTGTGGTCACTCTACCCTTAGGCTCAGGAGCAAATTCTTTCCTTAAAAAGTTGACAACCATTAAGAAGGGAGGTAACAATACCTATCAGCTGTACAAGATAGCTAGCCTGCCAGTGCCTTGCCCATAACATAAAAAACTTTAATGTAAAACTCTAACATTTTGCTAACAACACCGCTGCCGCCGGTAGAGCACCAGCTCTTCCTGAACTTCGTCCAGGCAAGAGCAGTGTTACTTCCCTGAAAGTATTATATTTTGCCTTATAGACAAACTATGCATCCTAAAGCTGTATTTCTTTTCCAAATAAAAGCATCGTAAACGACTGCGTAATACCCCGCCACTGCAAACTTTTCATAGCTTTTTTTCATGATTTCATACTTGTATATAGCTCCAGGACTGGGGCAGATAATTAACCTCCTTCTTATAAAATTTTAACCATCACTAGAAGCTATTATTGCTTTGACCGTTTGTTACATGTTTCATAAAAATTCCTTTCAGTTCTGATTTTATGATTATATACATGTATATATCCCCTATGGTAGGGGCAGATAACCTTGCTGGACTAAATTCTGGTTGTAAAATAAAGCTAATGTTACTTTTATTATTTCTGTGAAATTTTCATAAAGATATACCAAAACTCTGATTTTATATGGATTTTTTCATGATTTTATACATGTATATAGCCCTGGGGCAGGAGCAGATAACCCTGGTGGACAAATTCTGCTAAAAACAGAAAAAAATATTTTATTTCAATCATTTCTGTGAAATTTCATTATGGTATTTCAAAGTGTAAAGAAATAACAGACCAAAAACCACTTTTGTGACACTGACAAGGGCAATAACTCTGTCACAAGATATTGAAATTTGCCCATTAACAATCCCAACCAAGATATTCCCAAAACCAATTCATATGCCAAGTTTGAAGAAAATCCGTTAATAAATACTCAAGTTATCGAACGGAAACAAAGTGCTCACGGACGGATGGATAGACGGACGGACGTACGTACGACGGACGGACAGACACACAGACAGCCAGCGGGAAAACATAATACGGCGGGGTATAAAAATACATGTATGCTTGAAAGCATAAGATTACTTTTAGTTCTCACTATGTCATTTTACAATTCAAGAACTTTCTTATGTAAAAATACCTTTTACAGTTTAAAATCACAATACTGCTTTATCTCAAGTTCTGATCCGATGCTTAGATACAAATATTTACATTATCAGTGCAGAGCTCTCTGTTAACCCAATTAAGTGATGCGGGAGTCAATGTTGTTTACAAGTCAATAATTACATTGTGCCATGTGCTTCAGAGTGACAGCTCATCTCACTAACTAGCATGTGAAATCTACAACATGTCATGTACTTAAATGGCTAGTAAACATTGAGTGACAGCTGGCTATGCCTACTTGCATGTGAAATCTACAGCAGAAGGTGGAATTTACTGGTAGGCAGTGACAATGCGGCTGTTCCAAACTATTGCAAAATATGACCGGTAATGTATTTAAAACGATTCTTATATATGTATTTCTTCTTTTTGTTAATCTTTTTATTGATCAAAAGCATCTTTTAATGATATAAATATAAGGAATAAATGTTTACTGAAGTATAAACTACATCGGTTGCTACTTTGCTCATGACCCGATGTAGTTTATACTTCAGTAAACGTTAAAAAAAACAACATTTATTCCTTAAATAATGATTACCAAAATCAACCATTTGCTGTGTTGGACAGACACACGGCACCAAGTGTGTGCAACTATGGTTATGTACCGCTGAGCCACTTTGGGAACGTCGTTACTAGAATTGAACTAAACCGAGCCATTTGCTGTAACAGACTCTTTCTGCTACAAATTTGGACCCATCTACTTGTCCTACTAGATGTTGGCAATCAGTTTAGAACCTGAGCAGCAGGGCTCGGGAAATATTGAAAATTGAATCGGTCCGGCCGATGACGTCATCAGTCATCACCTAACTTCACTATGCGGGTGCAACGATCTTCGCTGAATACCCCCACCCACTAATGAAAAACCCCATGTTCACATGTTCGTAGCGCTTGTTTAGCCCTAGATAGACATGTTTGCTGCTTACCTGACACAATGAAAATCAGCGCTGTAGTAGCAATCTAACTTATTGTGAAACATGTGCTTTAAAATACAGAAAAAGAAAGCGAAAGTAGCCATGCCGGAACCACATGATTCGTCTTGCCGCCGGTTCGTATGGGTCAAAAACTATTGAGCTGGTAACCAATATTTTTATTCGAGTTTTCATTCGAGTTAATTCCCTTGCCCGTGAAATATGTTTTTTCTTTCAAAAAGGTACCTTCGAACGAATAAAAAAAATACTTATTTGCGCGAGTACTGACGTCGCCTAAAAACAATAACAAGCCTACAGATAATCAAATCAGGTTTAAGCTTTGTTGTTGTTGTTTTTTTCGCATGTAAAAGTCTTTTATAATGCTTTCTTTGGAAGTAATCACTGACTACTTTACACAGCCTTTTTTCCCCGAGCGTCGGCCTGTGTATTGTGTATATGAGGTGACCTCAGATTGGTGACACGTGACATGCGCTAATTATCGAAGTCTTCTAAAAACATGTTCACACCTTGGCAAGACAATCGGAGCTGTGATTATCTGTGATAACTTTTGACACGTTGTTGAATAAATTGATGTAAACAACCCAATTAACTTTTAATGCAGTGCCGTAAACATCGACGAAAATAGCCGAAACATCCGCGACAAAGAAATATCTGACAGAATCAAAGAAAATATCCTAAGTATTGGGCCAATATGGGACCGATTTTTTGGGGCTTTGGGCTGTTTCCAATCGGTCCGAATTTCTGAATTTCGGTCTGGGACCGAAAAAATCCGGTTTTCCCGAGCCCTGCTGAGCAGACTGTCCTAACAGTAATTGCAGGCTGACTGATCTGAATCTACATATTTTGCTCAGGTAATGTAGTCTGAATATTAAGACAAATGTGGTTTTCTACCTGTGTTTTCTGTGCTAACGCAGAGTCCTTGAGCCAGGGAGCCACTGAAGCAGGTAGATTAAAACAAATGGCGTCCTCCTCAACACGCAACTCAGCAATGTATGTGATCTTGATCAGTACCTCACACTGAGGTGGGAGATTACCCACACTCACAGTAAATACATCCTGGAGATAAAAAGATTATAAAAGGTCAATTTAATGAATTTAAAAAAGAAAGCAGTGTGATGTAGAAGGCAATTCTGACTTAAGTCAGAATATCCATTTAGCTGAATCAAGAACAACTTTTTTTTATCTATCTGACATACTGAATCTATTTTCCTTATCAAAGAAATAGATTCTTGCTAACAGTGATTTGTTGCCCAATATATCACTGGTTGGAGGTATGTCGTGAAGTGTATATATACTGAACAAAAAAAGAAACGTTACATGTACTTTCATTACATGTTTTCTTTGAACTGAATAATGACTTAGCCAATTTTATTTTATGTCATGCTGATAAAAAGTATTCGGAGTTCATGATATGGATATCACAACAAAAACTGCCCGATTAATGTGTCCAGATCAATTTGAGTAAATGGAGGGTCAAATTTGGAAAGTGCAATTTTGAGATGCTTTTTGAAGACCCGTATTTCACTCAAGTTGTCAGCCAGTGTGAACAAGTCATTTCTGAGACGTTTATCAGGCACTAGTTGTTACAACAAGAAATGTTACAGTGTGTAACAAATGCCCCCGAAGGCCCCTTAAACTGACGTTTGAGCCCTAGATGTGACCTTGACCTTGGGCATAGAACCTGAGTCTTGCACATGATATACATTCTCATTTCGGTTTACTTTTCTGTAATGTTTAAATGCACTTTGGAAGTTTAAGAGGATTCAAGGGGACTTAATTCAACCACTAACCAAACTGTGTTGTGTTCTAGACATTGGGTGTGGGAACCTAAATGCCACACCTTACATAACTTATACTTTACTTTTCTTTACGTTACCATTTTATCATGATCCTGACTTCGGGCAACAGAACCATAATTTGTTTGTGGCATATCCGCTGTTTTATACCTTTTCATGAAGTTTAATGAAGTTTACTTCAAAAGTTTTTAGGTAATTGAGGATGAATGACTTGACCTTTGACCTCTGGCTATGACCTTGACCTTGGGTATGGGAGCCTATGTCTTGTGCATGGTAAATTATCTCATTAGGCTTTATCTTTCTTTGAAGTTTGCTTTGGTACTTTTCTGAGTAATTGCTGAGACATTATTTGACCTCTGACCCCAGATTGTGACCTTGACCTTGGATTTTGGGATCATAAATATTGTGTGTAACATACCTTCTCATTATGGTTTACCTTTCTGTGAAGTTTGATGACATTAGCTTCAGCAGGTTTTGCGCTATCATAGAGGCAAGATTTGACCTTTGACCCCCAATTGTGACCTTGACCTTGAACCTGGCTACCCAAATTGATGTGAAACACAACATCTCATTATGTTTCATCTTTCTGTGGAGTTTCATTAAATTTGCTTCAGTAGTTTATAAGTAATCTCTGAGAGCCAATTTTGAGACTTTTGACCCAACTGTGGCCTTGACCTTGGGCGTAGGGACTTAAGCCTTGTGCGTGACACACCTTCTGATTATGCTCTATCTTTCTGTGAAGTTTCATTAAATTTGCTTCAGTAGTTTTAAAATTATTGCTGAGACACGATTTTGAGACACAATTTGACCTTTGACCCAATTGTGGCCTTGACCTTGGGCGTAGGGACCTAAGTATTTCGCGCGACACACCTTCTCATAGTGCTTTATCTTTCTGTGAAGTTTTGTCAAATTTGCTTCGGTAGTTTTAAAATTATCGCTGAGACACGATTTTGAGACACAATTTGACCTTTGACCCAATTGTGGCCTTGACCTTGGGCGTAGGGACCTAAGTCTTGCGCGCGACACACCATCTCATTATGCTTTATCTTTCTGTGAAGTTTCATCAAATTTGCTTCAGTAGTTTTTAAGTTATCACTGAGACACGATTTGTAACGGACGGACGGACTGACGGACGGACAGACGGTGCGATTTTAATATGCCACCCGAAGTTCCTTCGGGGGCATAAAAACGGTCCATTCGCCGCTTCTAAAAGATTGATCAATGAAGCACAGGGCCTGGAATATCCGGCTTTTCTGGACACTTGACTATGAGATTTAATGATGTGCACTGAAACTCCCATAGACAATGCAAGGTGATATACCACGGTTAATTAACCAGTTTGGTCAAACTTTTTCATCATGAACCATTGTCTAGAGAAGGCTGAATAAGGTCCACAAATGAAACTTGAAAAATTATTGATACGTACTGGTTAATGAGAGTAAATGATTTGCTATATTTTTAATTGCAAGGGAGACAATTTCCAAGACATAAAATCTTTAACAACTTATTTCTTTGAGCCGTTAGTTAAATGTCAGAAGGTTCATAGGGTTTCTTATTGGCAGTTACAAGGCAAATCCGAAAGTGTAAAAATTGAAGCGCTTGCGCATGCGCATTCAGTGTTTCACATTGTCTGTAGAGTTTTCAGTCAAAGTGGAATAATTTTGTAACAACTGATGCAAATCAAAGAAAGGATTAGGTAACAAGGTTGTCTGTCGTCTGGTATGTTTGAGAATAACGTAGCAATATTTGGAAATATTGTTCTGTAGCTTGAAATTCATGAATAATTTATGTAACATTTCTTTTTTTGTTCAGTATATCATGAGCGCGAAGGGCGAGTGATATATTCACTGACAACTGACCGACAACCAGTGATATATTGGGCAACAAATCACTATAATGAGTGCGAAGCGCGAGTGATATTTTCACTGACGACTGATCGACAACCAGTGATATATTGGGCAACAAATCACTGTAAGCAAGAATCTTATTTCCATTCTAACAAGCAAGAAACAACGAAAACATACGTGTTTCCTTCAAATTTTTCCAGTTTTCCGCCATGATTACATGAAGAAATCCCACCAACAACTTCGACTGTAACAGAAGCGTTTACATGTATTTCGTAAGTTTTTGATGCGAGAAAACGACGTTACACCGTCTATCCTCATGGAAATGAAATTGACGTCACCAAAAGAATCAAAATGATGTTCGAAAGGTGCTAAATAATGTCACGCTAGTCCGCCCAGTGATATGTCATGCAATATATCACTAGATTTTACTATTGGCTATATAGGCGACCAGTGTTAGAATTATAAATAAACACATTCCTTCTGCATCACCATCTTTAGCACCAAATTCCTACACTTACATAGTAGTGATCAAACTTTTAGGAACACTGACAGAAATATAAGTATAAGACGTACCGGTGTTTCTTCTTCCATAAGATAAGCTCCGTGACCTTTGGCAACTGCTTCTTTGTATTCTTTCCTTGCTTTGGCTTTCTCTTTAACCTCACCTGAAAAACAGTCACATTATGACCTGTCTGCCACACCATGATATAGTATGTCCTAAGGCATGCACACACTACATATATATATCCAGATCAGTCTGTCCATATGTGAAGTGTGCTGCTGTGATAAGCTAATGGCAATATACCACACCTATGCCTTAGGGCTTATCCAGAAAATGCCAACTTTACTACCTGTGCACCCAGAACTTTGAAATTTCACACATTTTGTGATCTTTGTGTAACTAAGAAATGCTGAAAATTTGAACTAGATATCTTGAACAGTTCTGGAGCTATAGCCACTTGAAAATATATAAAACATATAACGAAATTCTAAGAATGTACTGAGGTGGGTACAAATAAGCAATTTCCTCACACTTTGTCCTACTGGGTTACCATATTCAATAATGCATATTTTTTTTTTAATTCAAATACTTTAATATTTGACAGACTTGTACTTTCACAGCTTACCTATATGACTATGCTGTCTTAATTACAATTTTGAATTTATGTAAATATTAAGTTTTCTCTCAAATGACCATATTTGGAATTGTCAAAATTTTAACAGCCATGTCTGCCAAACCCACTCTGACAGATATTTTATTTAAATTTTCAGATTTTACAATTCTTATCAAATACTTTAAAATGATAGAAGACTGGAAACCAAAACTGTAAATCTTTCAAAATATGGGTTTTCCGCATTAGGCCTATTCTCACTATCATGAGTTTTTGACGTCATACCTATGATGCATTTATTGCTAATGAATACCCCACATCCTAACTGTAATGTTTGAATCACAATATTATCATACCTATGATGTGCTTATTAACAAGTGAATTCCTCAGATCTGCACTGAAATGTGTTAATATCAAAATACGTATTTATGATGTGTTTTCCTGTTAATAAATGCCTCAAATCCATATCATGAGGCATAACAGAGAACATACTGTATCTAAGATATTACAGTTTATAGTTAATGAATGCCTAAGACCCTCAGTGTGATGTGTGACCATGTATTAATGATAATATAAGGCCATCAGCCAAGTGTCACCCTACGTTTGAAATGTGTCACAAACTGCAGCCCTTTGTTCCGTTGCAGAGTAACTGAATGGCCAAAAACAGAAAATATGTGTATTACAGAACCTGTTAAGCAAATAATAACTGAAGCACAAGCAAAGACATATGCCCAGTTACTGGGCCTTTATGAGGTTATAAAATACTTAAGTTCAGAAAGGGGCATATATGTGTAAAATCAGGTTACTGAAACTTTAGGCCCTTACAGAATGCCCAAAAATCAAGACTGCATACCCAATAACAAAATACATGTAACAAGGTATGAATGTCTATTATCTATGAAAGGGGAATAACTCTGTCACTAATCAATTTAGCACATCCTAACAATAATCAGAATAATCAATTTACCAAATGCTAATAGCATACCAAATTTCAGCTCTCTCGGTCAAACGGTTCAAAAGTTGGAAAAATGCCAAACAACTACAAAGGGCCATAACTTTGTCAAAAATAGGACAATTGAAATTTCAAAATTACATGCACATCTTCAGATCATGATAAAACATTTTGCACAATTTCAAGTCAATCTGATACAAGATGTGGCAGGAGCTGTGGGGACAAGGTCTGAGTCAGCAAGGGCCATAACTCTATCAAAAATGGCCGAAACAAAAATAAACAAGAGGACCATGAGGCCCTGAATCGCTCACCTGGGCAATTGGCAAGGTGGCTTTTTCTTATCATGTCTGAATTTGTCAAAATATGAGTCTTGGGTCAAAAGTCAAAGAATGACCATGACGGCTTGTACTCATAAATCTTCATGTACTCATTAAGACAACCGTATATACCATTTTCAGGCCAAAATCTTCAAAACTTTCCACGAAATCTTATGTTCTAGCATTTTCCCATATTTGACCATGCCGTAAAAAAGGTCAAGGTAAACCCACAGTCATCATTTGTACAGTCTTGGTGGTACTCTAGTACTCCATGCTACTTACCAAGTCTCAAGGCCATAGGTGTATTGGTTCTGGAGAAGAAAAATATTAAAGAATTATACCATAAGTGGCAATGGCGGCCATGTGTCATGTGACCTGGACCGTTTGAACAAATTTTTATTCAATCAACCCCTGGAGGCTCTATATGAAATGTGTTAACAACTGGCCCTTTGGCTTTTGAGGAAATGGTTAAAAATGTCAAAGTATGAGCTATCTGGATCAAAGGTCACGAAATGACCTTGACCTCTTGTACTCATAATTCTTCATGACCTCATTAAAACAACTGTATATATCAATTTTAGGCCAAAATCTTCAAAACTTTCCATGAAATCTTATGTTCTAGCATTTTCCCATATTTAACCTTGCTGTAAAAAAGTCAAGGTCAACACACGGTCATAATTTGAACAATCTTGATAGTACTCAAGTACCCAATTCTACATACCAAGTTTCAAGGCCATCGGTCAATTGGTTCTGGAGAAGAAGATTTTTAAAGGTTTTTACCATATATGGGCATAGTGGCCATGTTGGTCATGTGACCAGGACCGTTAGAAAAATTTTTCATTCCCTCAACCCCTGGAGGCTCTAAATAAAATTTGGTCACAATTGGCACGGTGGTTTTTGAGGAGATTGTTTGAAATTGTCAAAATATGAGCTATCTGGATCAAAGGTCACGAAATGACCTTGACCTCTTGTACTCATAATTCTTCATGACCTCATTAAAACAACTGTATATATCAATTTTAGGCCAAAATCTTCAAAACTTTCCATGAAATCTTATGTTCTAGCATTTTCCCATATTTAACCTTGCTGTAAAAAAGTCAAGGTCAACACAGGGTCATAATTTGAACAATCTTGATAGTACTCAAGTACCCAATGCTACATACCAAGTCTCAAGGCTATCGGTCAACTGGTTCTGGAGAAGAAGATTTTTAAAGGTTTTTACCATATATGGGCGTGGTGGTCATGTTGGTCATGTGACCTAGACCGTGTAAATAAATTTTTGTTCCCTCAACCCCTGAAGGCTCTGTATGAAATTTGGTTTCAATGGGCCAAGTGGCTTTTGAGGAGATTGTTAGAACTTATCAAAATATGAGAGTTCAGGGTCAAAGGTCAAAGAATGACCTTGACCTCTTGTACTCGTAAATCTACATGTAGCCATTAAGATGACTGTAGGTACCAATTTTTAGCCCAAAATCTTCCACAGTTTCCAAGATATCTTATGTTGTAGCATCTTGCCATATAAAAGCATAAGGAAGCAAATTTGACCTTACCGTAAAAAAGGTCAAGGTCAACCCAAGGTCATAATTTGAACAATCTTGGTAGTACTCGTGTACCCGATGCTACATATCAAGTTTCAAGGCCATCGGCCACTTGGTTCTGGAGAAGAAGATTTTTTCAGGTTTTTACCATATATGGGCATGGCGGCCATGTTGGTCATGTGACCAGGACTGTTTGACCAACTTTTCGTTCCTAAGGTCCCAAGAGGCTCTATATGAAATTTGGTTACAATCGGCCCAGCTGTTTCAGAGGAGAAGTCATTTGAAATTGTGGACGGACGGACGGACGACGACGGAGCCTTACCATCCTATAAGCTCCCCCGGAGCCGCTGGCTCAGGTGAGCTAAAAACCACATGCACATCTTCATATCATAAGAATATAATCAGTAAAATTTCAAAACAATCCGATGAAAGACGTAGGAGGAGTTGCGGGGACAAGATTTCGGACGGACGGACGGACACACGGACGGACACACGGACGGACACACGGACGGACGAGGGTCATTTCTATAGTCCCTCTCCGCCTACGTCGGGTGACAAAAATAACATACCTATGATGTGTTTATTGTTAATGAATGCCTCAAATCCACAAACTGCCGCAGTATCATCCAGAGGAAACACATATTTGGCCTCTATAGCTTTCTTGCTGTCATTCTTGTAGGCTTGCATAACTACCACCTGTAATAAGGAATAATATCATAGAGGTCCACATAAGTGAGAGTCTAATATTTCTCAGAAAGGGGTTTCTAACAAGGGGTAATAATACATGCATATGATTTTCTGTGGTGTATTCTTTGCTTCAACAGGATGTAGCCTGAATTGAAATTAACTCTTACTAATCAAACTATCTCACCAAAGACACTTTTATCGGGAACTTTTCTAACATACAAAAAACTATATATGAGTGTGTCTGTACATGTGTGGGAGAAGGGCAGCTACTCTTTGCTTGAGGCAGGTATACAGGACAATTTACAGCAAAAGCATGACTTAGGTATACAAATGATCTGGGTCCATCCTGGTCTCACATATCATATGGTACCTTCCACAATGGCATAAATCAATAACACCCTATCGTGCTTTAGTATTGGGACACCTAAGACTAAGATGGAAGGACCAGTTTCAGATGTTCTGGGTGGAGAGTTTGTGGTCTTTTACAATATACAGTGGACTCGACAGTATCGGATCATCGACAGTATCGGACCACTCATAAGTTATCGCCCATTTTTCTTACAAATGAAGCAAACATTTTTTACCATTATATTACAGTCATCAAGTTAGACCAATGACAAAGTGCAGGGAGAAAAATTCGATCAAAATGTGCGGCTGTGAAACAAATCAGAGTAGTTGAAAAGCTTGGCCCCTCTTCAGCGGCGCTTGCATTTCGTCTGTTGCTCGTTACCCCAAGAACAGATTTCGGTTATTTTAACTATACTTTTATCATTGGGCGATTGAAACCAATTCTGCTTTCTAATGTGTCCTGGCATCCCTAAAATTGCAGGCAGTCATTATTTTTTGTTACATCCCAGTATTTGATGAAGCTAAAGACTTGAAAAGTGGGGCACCAATGTGCGACAGTAGCGGATCATTATATAATTTGAACTGAAATACAGGTATCAGCTGGAAAACTTTATGTTGGATGCATGGTCTGATGCTAACAGCAAGTCATAAATCAACTACCTGAGTGGCTGCTGTGTTTACTTTCAAAGAAGATCAGCATCAAAATAAGACAAAGTCCTTTTCGTTAAATATCCCCCATCCCACGCCCCACACACTAGCGTATGACAATAAAGAATATGCATAGCACAACTAAGTTTCTGCTAAACATTCTGAAGAAACATGTGAGACCGGCTCTAGTGTGTGTGAACCCATCAATGACTGGTTTTCATCAGATGGACATTTGTATACTGTGTAGACTCAGATTTATGCCTAAGAAATCGTTGAATTACCATGTAGTGTTTATAGACTAATTGCATTGAAATATCAATGTCAAGGCGGAAAATCACCGTAAATTTGTTGATCCTGATCAGCCACTACGGTCTTATAAGGGTCTACACTTTGCAAAGGCAGATTCTAGTCTTTACTGTTTGATTAGTTCCGTGCTATGGGGCACAGGGGATTACTGAGTTAAGAATTTTTGGCATGCTTGTACATTTGTATACATTCAAACTGTTATTTAACAGACATAACCTTTGCTGGCGAAGGACCACATGAAAAATGTCGTTGAAAGACCGTAAAAGTTTTCTTTGGGAGTGTAATAGGTCCAACTGTTTATGTAGCCAAATTATTGAAGCTAAAAAGATTGGCAGAGTGCCTCTGAGGAACTCTGCTATAAAATAATATCATATGATCCGATACTGTCGCACCTGATTCGTTACTGTCGTAAGACCCTCCTGTAAGTCAGGATGGGTTATCTGCCCTTTAAGGAATAAATTTCGTCAATATTTTGACATGGGCAGACAGAAGGGATATTTTGCAATTGTTATGTGTCATTACATACATAATTTTAGCATTTATATACAACCAGTCAGGAGTTTTATTGAACTTGATCCGATACTGTCGAGTCCACTGTATCTGACTAGACAGACTCAAAGAGTTACCTGAGCTACCATGTCTAACATCTTCCCTCTAATATGTACACTCTTCAGAGGCACTGGTTCTTTATTACTGCCCTGTAGTCCTGCCTTCACTGAGGCTAGGGGATCTGGCTTATTCTGTACATCAGAAATATCTGCAAGAAAACATTTCCCATTATCACACCAGACTCAAAGCAATATGCCTGCTCAAAATGACCCATTACATTTATTGTTTAAAATGACTGCTAACTAGTTTGTTTGCCTTTTAGAAAACTTAAAAACTCTTAGGCAGATAGAAACCTGCTAATTTAGTGTGTAAACTAAGTTGTGTAGCATAGAGAATATACATGCTCCTGTGTGTATTGATTTTTTGTGGGGTCCACCAAAAATAAAATGGACTAATAGTAAAGTAAAAAGTATCTTTCCTGCTTGTGAACGAGTCATGAAGTGGATGGATATCAGAGTTTTAATGGGTTTACTTGCATATAAAACTTTATACAAATGTTTTTAGAAAATATGACATTTGGGCAGAAATACTGCTTTAAGACATAATTGAGCTGAGACATGAAAACAACTGACAAAAGGGCATGTGTGCCCAGCCAAGACACAGATCAGCCTGGGCATCTGCCCAGTCTGATCAGAGTCTTCGTTGTGCACCTAAAAGTCTAAGCTACCTCAATGCAGACATCAAAGACTCTGATCAGACTGGGTGGATGACTACGCTGATCTGAGTCTTTGCTGGGAACATATGCCACTTTCTTGGTTTTGTTCTGTTGTGGCTCATTGTTAACCCTAAGTCCATGTATTCTTGATGAGTTATTTCCTGATATTGTCTGTATATTCCCAGAAAAACTGCCTACTCACAGATAATCTGATTTCCCACAAACTGTCTTAGAGCATATTAAGTAACATTAATCATGCAACTTTATGCTTTAATATAAAGGATGTTGGGTGCTAAAAGCATTACCCTCAGAAAATAAAGGCTATTATCATAATGATCTTTTTATCATGTTGTCAAAACATTAACTACCAGAAATCCTGACATAACCAGATATCTAAACCTTACCTATTTTTGCCACCTGTTCAGGAAGTTTATGAGCTGTACTGTCATCCTGTATGATATCTGACATCACAACATCGTCCATCTTGGTATCTCCTGACATGCTGTATTCCACTAGGTATCTGATACACTGCTGGTTGGGATTGTAGATAGCAAACTCATCATTCTGTAGAACATAAGAAATATTTACTTCACATGAACTACCATGATTAACACATGAGGTCGAAGAGCAACTACATATGAGCTGCGACACAGCAAAACTAACAAAGTGGCATATGCGCCAACACGAACTACAATGATAAACACATGAGGCTGAAGGGCAAATGCATATGAGCCGCGACATGACAAAACCAACAAAGTGGCATATGCGCCCAGCAAAGTCTCAGATCAGCCTGGGCATCCACCCAGCCTGATCAGAGTCTTTGCTGTCTGCACAGACCCAGCTTAGACCCTTAGCTACCCTACCCCTTAAGTGCACAACAAAGACTCTGATCAGCCTGGGCGGCTTCCAGGCTGACCCGAGTCTCACTGGGCAAACATGCCAATCTGTTAGTTTTGTCATGTTGTGGCTCATATTCAGAACTTGTTTAAAGGATCATCACAGCACAGAAGAAATGCACTGACAATATGTTTACCACACTATTACTATAAAAGACCTATTGTTTATCGGGCAGAACTGACCAAACAAAGCAGATCCAAATTAAAATGCCAGTGCAGTTTCAAAGGAAAGCAACTCTATCAACTCATTTTCATTTTTGCATGGGTTAACTGCTCAACAATCAATTTGATCCCTCAGAAGCAAATTCTTTCCTCGGCGAGTACACCCTATTTTGAAAGGTCCTTGCTATTAACTAATCAGGATGGCAGTCTGACTGCAGTGTTGCTGACTCTGCCTTAACAAAACAGCAAAACTGTACATGTGCATGCAAAACACACTATACACCAAGGTAACATGCGTGTTATGGTATGGTACTACAAGACTGTGACTTCCCTGAACAAGCATGACCAGACAAGACAAAACAGAAGTTAGACTAAAGTGGGTATGGTACTACAAGACTGTGACTTCCCTGAACAAGCATGATCAGAGAAGACAAAACAGAAGTTAGACTAAAGTGGTTGTTGCAAAGAGACTTCAAATTACCTGAAAGAAGCTTGTTTTCTCATCTGTTGCCTTGACACCATGCATGCTATCATAGCCATCAGGGGGCGCTGTGATCTGTGGGTCAGACTGGTCTGTGTCAAACATTTCTCCAAGTGCAACATCACATAGTAACATGATTCTGGAACCAGTCAACTTACTAGGGAATGTGTACCTGTTGCTAGTACTGAAAATAGAAAAGACAGTTAAATTTAGGTGTCAGAATAAGTTTGCTTTTTTTTTCCCAAAAAACTTGCCAGCCAGCTGGCAAATTCTTTAGAATGCTTATTTTTGATAATTAATTTTAAAGAAAATGTTCATGAATGTTTGGTACAACACTTTTAAAATGGTGATTTGGATTGAAAAAGCCCTCTAATAAGCATTTTGCATGAATGGGTTTGTTTTATATTAACGGTTTTGTTTCCTATAACCTTGCGAAAGGGAATGTTTTGATGAAAATACGACTTTTTGTTAATTTTCTCATTTTACAACAATACCCAATCCCAAATGTAGACAGTGTAAGGTAAACTTTAGGGGGAAGATACCCATAATTGTAAAGTTTGTTATTTAATGTTATATGAGCTCTGGTAGCTCAGTAGATTAAGCACTGGCCTGCTGATCTAGGGTTGGCAAGTTCGATTCCCACAGGAGGTGGAAATCTTTTGAACCATAAATTTTGTACCATTTCACACAGCCTTTGATTAATACCCTCTCATTGTCCTGGTTTGACTGAAATACTACTTAAAGGAACATCTGATCCCATTGAATGTCTTGTGTGTTACTATGATTTGTACTGACCGAAAAAATATTTTTAAACCAAATGCAGATGGTGTTTCATATCAGCTTTAGCACCATCAGAATTCGGTGTAGTCCAAGAGTGTTAGACATCAGAAATGTTTTTCAGACTTGTCACTGTGTCTGCGTGTATTTCTAAACATCCAACAATTTTTGACTGTGGTAGCAGAAACAAGTAATAGTGAGACAAATAACCACCCACCTGACTGTATTTGAGAAATAGATTCCAACACCAAGATTGCCAGCATCTGTTCTAGACACTCCATATTTATCTTTTACATTATGGGGAAGCATCAACCCTCTGTAAAGAAAATCAAATTAATAGAAACTCTTTAATTAAAGAGTGTAATATATGGTTCTGTTTCACATGATGGTCATGATCTGATTAAGACATATTGGAAGTTTCTCAATTCAATGCAATTCAACAGCAATTGATTTAAAAATGTCCTATTGATAATGACAAGCAACTAAACTACCACTTATTAAAGTCTAATTTACTAAGGCATAGGCATTTGCCATTTTATTTCAATTTTTTGTTGTTGAAACCATTTTTTCTGAATATATACATGTTAAAGTTCACAGACATATTAGTTAAGTTCAGACACATGCATTTAGGCTGAAAGGACATAGACAACAAATCAGGAAGTTTTACCTTGACAATATTCCGAGGTAGTTGTGGGGTCCTGAGGCATGCATCAGCAACTGTACATTTCCAAATTCTAACTGAAAACCCACCTCCTCTATAGTACGTCTTACACTGTAGATGTTGTGGATGTCAACGCTGAAATTTAAGCATACCGTATTAATCCTTTTAAATGTCCCTGCTCTAATAAAGGCCCCCTGCTTCTTTTCGAAAATAATGTTATAGTATGTTGCATGAATTCCTGTTACTTTGCTGGATAAGGTAGCTCTTTGAAATGGGGTCTTCTCTTAAAAGGATAGAATTTGCTCCACTAGGATAGAATTTGCTCCTAGAGGAGCAACGGCTATCCTTTTAACGTTAAGAGTAGACCCTTACTTAAAAGGGAGGGGAAAATAGTAGAATTGCTTCCTTTGAAGTGACCCATCACCTTTATATCGCTTATTAGAAGCATTTTAGCAGTGGCTGATTTACTACACTTTAAGCTCTAAATAACGCCCCCACCCCCTTTCGCAAAATGCAACGCCTGGGGCGTTTAGTGGGATTAATATGGTAATTTTACAGGTGCTGATAAACTTTTAAGCAGTATGTTTAAAAACACCTTGGAAACACGTCTGTGAGCAAGTTAACTGCATTTAGCAACTCTTGTTGCAAGTCAAAGTATTGTAACAATTCTTTGTATCTAATATTAGAATTATTAATTGCATTTATTCCCACTCCAAAAAAAGTTGTTGGAAGGACTGTCACTTGATTCTTATCATGTGCAATTACCCTTACCTCATCGATACCTATTCAGCCACAGCGGACACTCTTTACAACGGCAGCATTTGTTCCCAAACATTTTGCTGTTTAACAGAATTTGCTGTTGTAAAGTGTACATATTTAGAGCAATATAGCCGTTCCGTGCATATCAAAATGACGTTGTAAAGAATTTTGCTGTTGTAATGAGTGCTGTTTTAAAGACGGCTGACTGCGTTAGTTGAAGGGTTTCCCTTCTAAATCTACCCTTAATAGGTAGATGTAATATGTGATACTCAGCTATAAGATAGCATTTTCCCTTCCAAAACATCAAAAAAATCTAGATCCATCTTGTAAGATGGATCTAGATTTTTGGGATTGTTTTGGAGGGGAAAACCCATCATATAACCAAATAAATACAGTAGGTAGACTAAAAGCAAAGGTACTCTATTCAGGTATAGACACCACCAGGGCACCACTGAAGTATTGTATGTACCTGTCCTGTGTACCAGTCATCATGTTGACAAGCTTTTGATACTCTGTAGTAGACTGATCCACCATATTTATATGACAACCAAGGGCTCTGTACTTGGCAACAGTTGTAGCTGAGGTAGACCAGTCTGTAGCCTCACTCACAGTCACTATGTCATGGAGTAGCTGGAAAATACAAGAAAAATATGTAGACTGGTCCACTGCATCTACACTCTACAGCTGACAATAGCCATAGCTGTATGAAGCAGACCAGTCTGTGACCTACTTCATTCTCATTATGTCACAGAGCAACTGAAAACTACAATAAAGTATGTAAATCATATTGATTCTGCAGGGTATACTGCCATTCAAATAATTCTGGTAGGATCACTTTTTTTACAACTCCAACAAGCTGAAAATCCCTTATTTTTTTTCTTCTCAGCAACTAAACTATTAAAAGAGAAGCTAGCACATTTTACTACATACCTGACAAAAATCTTTCTTCACAATAACATCCCTCACAGTCCAGGAATCTTTAACAAACTCAGCCTTGTGTGGCAATGCCTCGTAGAATTGGTTATAAAGTGTTGATAGTTCATTACTGTCAGCATTTCCAGCAATAAGTTTTTCTGCTAACTGACACAGCACCACCTCTGCATCCTCTATCTGGAAAGCATAATAAACTAGAAATGTTTTTCAGAGAAAAACTGATGTCCCCCCACCAGCCCATTTCCCATCCCCTCTAATGAATAAAAAGATTGTACAAATAAAATATCTATGCAAGTTTGGACAAAATCCATCCGCTGGTTCTAAAGATATCCTACATAGAAGACTATGTCCCTCAAAAATGGGTCAAGGTCATCAACTACTAAACATGTCTTAAACCTGTCACAATGATACATTCATGCAAGTCTGATGAATATCCATCCACTGGTTCAAGATATCTCATTTTTAAGAGAGAAAAATACACATTTGTAAGATAGCTTTTGACCTTGAAAATGGGGTCAAGGTCATCAAAACACACTACACTCTTGAGACTGTCCCATAGGTATATCTATGAAAGTAAAGTGGAAATCAAGCCAAAGCTTAAAGAGATACATCAGTTTAGTGAAATTTTCACATATCTAAATCCTCCTGTGACCTTGAAAATGAGGTCAAGGTCACCAAAATTTTGTTCAGCTCTTAAACTTGTCCAAATCATGTATCCACAGAAGTTTGGCAAAATTCCATCTACTGGTTCAGGAGATATTGTGGGTACAAGAAATTGCCATGTTAGTCCTCCAGTGACCTTGAAAATAAGGTCATGGTCACCAAAATCTAAACAGCTCATAAACTTGTCCCAATCATATATCCAGGAAAGTTTGGTGAAATTCCATCCATTGGTTCAGGAGATATAGTGGGTACAAGAAACTGTCATCCAAGTCCTCCAGTGACCTTGAAAATGAGGTCAAGGTCACCAAAATCTAATCAGCTCAAAAACTTGTCCCAATAATGTATCCATGCAAGTTTTGTGAAATTCCATCAATTGGTTCAGGAGATGTAGTGGGTACAAAAAAATTGTCATCTAAGTCCTCCTGTGACCTTGTAAATGAGGTCAAGGTCACCAAAATCTGATCAACTCTTACATTTGTCCCAATGATATATCCATGGAAGTTTGGTGAAATTCCATCCATTGGTTCAAGAGATATCGCACATACAAGAAATTGGGTACAAGAAATTGTCATCTAAGTCATCCTGTGACCTTGAAAATAAGGTCAAGGTCACCAAAATCTAATCAGCTCTTACACTTGTCCCAATGATGTATCCATGCAAGTTTGGTGAAATTCCATCCATTGGTTCAAGAGATATCGCGCATACAAGAAATTGTCATCTAAGTCCTCCTGTGACCTTGAAAATGAGGTCAAGGTCATCAAAATCTAATCAGCTCATAAGCTTGTCCCAATAATATATCCATGCAAGTTTGGTGAAATTCCATCCATTGGTTCAAGAGATATCGCGCATACAAGAATCTGTCACGCCGACGCAGACGCCGACGCCGACGGGATCCGCACTGAAAACAATATGTCCCCCCTCACCTTTGGTGGGGGGACATAATCAATATCATAACAGACAATTATGAATTAACATAATTCATTTTACATACAGCACCACTGCTCCCATATATATTATAATCTCTCTGAAAAGCATTATAAGTTAGCATAATAATGATGCATTTTAAAATATTATTGCATAAATATTGGTGCCACAAACTATTAACAGCCACGTTTTAAAGAACACAAAACCATGTATTAACAAGGTAATTCACATGCTATAATGACTGCCTTTGTGACTTTTTGTATGCAAATTGCAGTGCAATACTCTGTCAGTACAGAAACAGAAGACTTGCATGCAAGAGTTATACAGATTTGGATATCACAAAAATGGCAGAGCTGGCGACACTGGGTGAAAAATTAAGTGAAAATGATTTTGACTTGTGAGCTGCTGCTAAAGACTGGACCTAAATTCATTATAGCTTACCATGGCCTGAAACAAGGACTTTGACAGAAATGCATAGCGTGTGTTAGAATTAGCAAGATTATGGCGATGAGGCCGAAAAAATAGTGCTCAAATATATTCTTTACTTTTATAGCACTGTGGTGGAATTTATGCAATAATAACAATCAAACATGGTTTTTCATTGCATTAACATATGCCAGGTCCCGAGGGAGCCGTTGAAAACCAGCTACCTCGGGACTCCTGTCTCAATTTTCAACAGCTCCCTGTTATGTTAATGCATGAAAAACCTTATATTGTAATAATTTATCTGCTTACACAGCACAACATCCAGATCCACTCTGTGTTTATCAGAATGTTTGAATACTATTACAGTATTAGTTGGGATATAAAAATTTTCCTTCAAAACTACCATAAAATCTAGATCTGTCTTGTAAGATAGATCTATACTTAGCAAAAATAAAAACTTGACAGTCGCTATTTTTCATCCTGCGGTAGTCAGGAAAAAGTGAGACATAAATTCTTTTTAATTTAAGAAAAAGTTATAATTTGGTAATATCATAGTCACATAAAATTCAAGATTCTATAGATACAGCAATCCTGAGGCTTTCGTAAACGTCACAGGGGTACTTTCCTGTTTTCTACGCTCAAAACCAAACATCTGCCGAATTTAAAATTGTTAAAGTCTGCTTAAATGATAAAAATTCTGTTGGCAATGTGTTTCATTATTAAATCCAATCTGTATGCACTCATTAGCTAAAATTATGCTGATGCACGGTCAGCTAGGAGGCCGTGAGGACAAGACGAAACAAGGGCTTCGCAAGCGGCGCATAATACGCACGTTTCAGTGTCATGAAGGAGTTACAGAATGAACAAGATTGTTTATAGAAGGATGGACAGGCAGACAAAACAGGGGAAACAACTCTGTAACTAATGACTGCAATTTTATCAAAACAACACATCAAATACAATTAGTACACCAAAATTCAGGTTCCAGGGTGAAGCAGGTCAGAAGTTGTGAACGCCAAAGTCAAACAAGGGAGATAATTCATAAACTCTTTGTCCCAATACTTTCCCTTGACAATATACACATCACCATAAAGTTTTGTTAAAACATTTCCTGCGATTAAAGAGATACAGAGTTAAACGGAAATTGGTGCAAGGGCAGATAATTCAGGAAGTAAGCCAGAGTTGTGGTTCATGCGCATGATACATTACCCCATTATTATACACATTCCTACAAAGTTTCATTGAAATATTTCAAAGGGTTAAGGAGTTATGGGGGAATGGGTTAGCCTAAAAAACTAATCAAAGGGAGGTTACTCCAAAATTAAGTAAGGGGGAACAACCATTCTTGTATGTGACACACCATCTTGTGATCATGCACATTGCTATAAAGTTTCATCAAGATATACCAAATGGTTACTTAGTTATTGAATGCACAAGACTAGTATACACAAAAATACCATTAAAATCTAATCAAAGGGATGCAACTCCAAAATGAAGAAGGGGAGAGCAACCATTGTTATACGCCACACATCATCACACCCTCATACACATTGCTATGAAGTTTCATCATCGAGATATCCCAAGTGGTTATCTAGTTATGGCGCGCACAAGACTAGTAGGGTAAAAAATAATCAAAGTGGCATAACTTTGAAATTAAGAAAGGGGGAGCAACCGTTACTATACGTGACACTTTGCCCCATCCTAATATATATATGCCTACAAAATTTCATGAAGATATCTCAAACGGTTTCTGAGATATGGTGCGCACAAGAATGTTGACGGACGGACAGACAGACAGACGGACGGACAGCGCCATGCCATAATACGTCCGTTTTTTCAAAACGGGCGTATAAAAATTCCGTCCATGCCATTATGAAGTCCTAAATTCAATTTCAATGGAATTTCCATTACATTTTAAAGTCTTTACGGCAGTTTAATAAATGGCTTTCAAATAAATTTAGTAATAAAGACATTGCGTTTGCAAGACAAGCAAACAAATCTCAAAGCAAATAATAAAAAAGAGACACTAGTATAGAAAATATGGCATTTCAAAAATCACTATATGTTTAATTCAAAGGGAGATAATCTGAAAGTTTGAATCTTTAAACGTTATTTTTAGGTTGCGATTACAATTAAATTAAGCATTTAAAGTGTCTTCTATGCGTACTGGAACTATCATTTATTGCGTACAAGAAAACTTTCTTCTGCGCATGCGCACATTAAAGTTCTGCTCTGAAATATTAAAATAGGAAAAAGTTGGATAACTCCGGACAGGGCGATAATTTAAAAAATAATTTTTCATGATTTAAGTAATCACATGTCTGTCTAACATGAAAAAATCTTTATACACATTACAAATTTGCTAGGTTGGCCGGAATTAAGAGAAAAAAAACGTCAAGTTTTTATTTTTGTTCAGTATAGATTTTTCTTAGTTGTTTCCAAAAGGAAACTCCATCTTATAGCAGAATTACACAATTTAGCTATTTGGGGCCATTTAATTATGGTATGCCAGCAAACAATATAGACTAACATTATGGTATATAATCAGAATGTGCTTGACATTCAGTCTTGACTTCACAAAAAAAACAAGGGCTTCGCAAGCGGCACATAATACGCCCGTTTAAATGTCATAAAGGAGTTACAGAATGAACAAGACTGTTTACAAAAGGATAGACAGGCAGACAAACAGAGGCAACCACTCTATAATTAATGAATGCAACATTATTTTAATAAACTATAAGTATATCAAGTCAAGGGAGATAAACTAAATATACTAGATATACCATTCTTGGTTGTACTACTCTCCCCTGGCATCACCATTAACATGTTTTACAATATTTTAAACAGTTGAAATGTTAAACAGGATATTTATGCAAGGGCAGGTAATTCAGTAAGAAAGCCAGAGTTGTGGTTCCTGCTCAGGATACATTGCCTCATTATTATACACATTCCTACATAGTTTCATTCTAATATTTCAAAAGGTTAAGGAGATGTGGAGTGAATGAGAAACACCTAAAATATACTAATCAAAGGGAGGTTACTCCAAAATTAAGAAAGGGGGAGCAACTATTCTTATATGTGACACACTGCCTTGTGATTATGCACATTGTTATAAAGTTTCATAATGATATTCCAAACGGTTACCAAGTTAAGGTATGCACAAGGTTAGTATACACAAAAATAGCTATTATGAACTAATGAAAGGGAGGTAACTCGAAAACGCAGAAAGGGAGAGCAGCCATTGTTGTACGTGACAAGCCGTTGGAACTTCATAAACCTTGCTATAAAGTTTCATGAAGATATCCCAAACGGTTATCTAGTTATGGCGCGCACAAGACTTGCAGGATAAAAATTAATCAAAGGGGCATAACTTGGAAACTAAGGAAGGGGGAGCAACCATTGTTGTACGCGACACGTTCCCCCAACCTAATACATATTCCTACCAAATATCATAAATATATCCCAAACGGTTACTGAGTTATGCCGCGCACAAGAATGTTTACGGACGGACGGACAGCGCCACGACATAATACGTCCGTTTTTTCAAAACGGGCGTATAAAAATCGTTTCCAGACCTTTTCCCAGACCATAGCAATCCTGGTCTTTATCCAACAAACAGACTTACACAAGTCCAAATTTGACGCTTTTCCCAAAATTCAATCTGAAAAGCCTTACCTGCTTTGCTTTTATAAGGTTTATTGGCACTTCCAAAATAGCATCAACTTCTCCCAGGGCTTCCCTCCAGATAACTTCAGTAAGTGCTGCCACCTGGGGTGTCACATTCTCGGCTAGGAGAGATAACTTACTCTGTACCTGCAATACAGTGAAAATGTGAGTCAGAAAATATGGACTCTGCGCCTTCCTTCATAAGACAATGTGCACACAAACTTAAAATGTTTTTAAGTCCTGCAATGATCTTGAGTACGAAATACATGAACAGACCATAAAAATCCAATCAATTCATTATTTCTTTGCATTAGCTTCATACTAACTTTGGAGTGTTTGGTTCTTAAGATATGGTGCTGTCAGAACCGCTTTCTTAGTTCCAATGGCTATGGCAAACTACCTCATTTCTAACGATGTTTTTTTTTTCCTTCCAAAATAATCCCAAAGACCTAGATCCACCTTCAAAAATGGATTTACACTGTGGGGATTGTTCTGGAAGAGAAAAATCCATTTTATAGTTGAATAACACATGACATATCCACACTAATTTTGGATGGGTAAACACCCATCTTGTATACAAATAAATACTCTGAGCCTTATCCATTCAGTTTCCCCATACGAATTTGGTTTCATACGATACATACTAGACCAATCAGCCTAAAATCATGCGCTAAGTCTTGTAGTACATGTATATGTTCTCTGAAAATTTGAACAAGGTCACCAAAATCTGTCAGAGTTCTTTGTATAGACTCATCAGGCCACCATAAATATCAGAAAGGCTAAAGAGACCAACTGCATAACACAAACTGCTCTTTCACCATGATGTTTATGCTAATGTTGCAGCCCAAAAGGTATCGTCCTCCCTCCCTGCAATGCTCCAGATAAGAAGGGGTAACACGGATAATTCTGAGATAATTCTCCATATTTTTCTACAGAAACATATGTTGTGACCCCTCAGTAAAACCGTCTCACTGAGACAGCTCTACTGAGGGGTCACAACATATGTTTTCATAGAAAATAAGAAAAATTATCTTTGAATTATCCGCAATACTCCCTTTTATCTGGAGCTCTATCCCCATTACCAAAAGTATGTCTGCCACAAACTGTTCTACATAATAACTCACCATTCTAAACTGTACTGTTCCTAGCCCAGCTATGTCTATATCTCCAGGAGCACAGACCTCCATGGAAAGAGGGGGTGTCGTGTACCGTCGATACAGTTGTTCATACCCACTGACAACTTCTGCTGAACTCTCAAAATACCAAACTATGGCCTCTTCTGTCTTTAGAACCTGTAAAACGCATAAAATGTCTTTGAATCTTAAGGATTTCAGAGTTTAGCCTCAGCTACCCTAATATGCTTAAATATTGGGACACACATAATAATTTATTTTCCATTTGGGACAAATGGAAAATTAATGGTTTTAGGTGTCCCAATACTTAAGAACAATAAGGTATATGGGCAGCACCATCCCAAATTTATTGTAGAATGCTGGCGCCAGACTATGACTATGACTACACATATTTTTTTAAAGTTTGCAGACGTAAATTTTGTCCTCTGCTTTTTTAGCACCTTATGGTCTAAAACACGAGGAGCAGTTCATGGTGGTAGTTCTAGTGTAGTTTCTTCTCTATGGTTGTTTAGTCAGTCAGTGGTCCAGATAAGAAGGGTTAACAAGGATAATTCTAAGATAATTTTCCTTATTTTTCAATGATAATATATGTTGTGACCCCTCATTAAAACCGGCTTGACTAGACGGTTCTAATGAAGGGTCACAACATATATTTCTATGGAAAAATATCCCTAAATTATCCCTGTTACCCCTTCTTATCTGGAGCACAGGTCAGTACTGCATACTTTACCATTTTCACATTTCTCTCAACAACTCTAACTCTGACATCCTGGGAGGAATATGTTTTGGGAGTATAGCCTTCATTCCAACTTCTTATCTCCCCCTCACCGGGAGATGGCCTGATATATGCTGAAATACTGTCTCGAAGGGACGTTTAACCCAAAACAACTAACTAAGAACAACTAACTCCAACTTCTTATGTCAGAACACCTACCTATTGGTTTCAGCAGCTCAAATGTTTATAGCCACTGACTACTTTTGCTGAACCCTCAAAATATCAAACTATGGCTTCTTCTGTTTTTACAATAAGCCTACTTAGTTACTGTATTAATCATTATAAATGTCCCTGCCCTAATAAATGCCCCCTGCCTCTTTTCCAGAAATAATGTTATATATTGACTTGCTAACCTCCATGTTTTCCATCAGTTTTACGAAGGTGAAAAACATGAATTCATGTTTCCTTCTCTGGAGGATGCAGCTCTTGGAATGGGGTCCACTCTTCAAGGAAAGAATTTGCTCCTAGAGGAGCAAATTCTTTCCGGGAAGAGGTGACCTTTTTGAGAAAGGAGGCAAAGAAAGCTAAAATAGTAGAACTGCTTCATCTGAAAGTATATCCATTCACCTGAATAGTAAAAGGTAAAGGTAAAGGTTTCCCATAGCCTATAGCCGTAGGGGCAGTGGGGGTTAGAGACCCACTGTATCTTGGGCACAGCTGATGAAAGGCGGAGCCCATCCCTCTCCTTTCGCTGCCTTATCCTTCCCTGATTCGAAAAAGGTACCCATTTACTGCTGGGTTGACAGAGAGAGTTTTCTAGTCATCGTATGGCGACAGTGAGCCGCGAACTCACGACCTTACGGTGACTTTCTGCACAATAGCCGAGCCGCTCTAACCACTCGACTACGGCACCTGAATAGTGTTTATTAGAAATAAGTTGGCTGTGGCTGATTTACTACTTTTTAGGCCCTAAATTATGCCCATGCTTCGTAAAATGCTACACCTGACGTAGTTTAATAGGATTAATATGGTAAGTACGCTGCTGGGTAAAGCTGCCTAAAAAATCATTTGTACCTTGTTATTCTGGGTTTCTCCTGTCTGTGCATACAGTCTGTACTTGGTCTTCACATGCTGACTGGTGCCTACATCTACATGGACTTCTAACACCTGTACTTTAGAACCAGTCTGGAAAATAGGACCACATGTTTAGACCAGTTTGGACAATGCAAAATCACATGCTCAGAACTAGTCTAGAAAATACACAGCCTGGTTGATATTGGATTTCAACACGCGGTTACAGATGCTACGCTTTCGATTGTTACATTTGAGACAAAAAAACATGTTTCATGCGGATTTTTCCCACAAGTTTTAGTCTTCTGTCCGGAAAAAAATATAATGCAATTGGGGGAAAAAAGGTGATTTGGCGTTGGGATTGGGGCCGAAATTCGGCCCCATGGCCACGGCAGAATGTGCCCTGATTCACCATCAATCCATTTTGGACTTAAACAACATGGATGCTCCATGAGCTTCATGGGTTGAACATGGATGTCATTATTGCAATGAGTGGTGCAATGAAAAACACAAAAGTAACCCAAATTGGTTTCTTGATCCAGATACTAGCATTCTGGGTCAGGCTGAACCAGCCAAGAAAATAAACAGCTGCATAGTTAGAGCCAGTCTGGTAAACATGTTCAGAACCAGTCTGGAAAATACAATTATGTTTAGAACCATGGTCAGTTACATGAGTAATTTCAGATATTAGGGGTGAATGCATGAAAGGTAACTTCATGCTTCCCATGACTGACTGCAGTACTCTACTCATTCAGATTAGTATTTTTTTTAATTTTAACAATAAAATCATTTTCTCATTTCTTTTTGGGTTGTGTGGATGCTTTCTTTAACACAATCATGAAAATTTCAAAGCAAATTTTCATGGCCTGGATCTCACTTACTGCATCATCTGAAAACATTGGCATGCCCTTTGCAAAACCTTATTTGCTTCCTCACTCCTAAACTACACTAGCAGCTGTTGGTAACTCAACAAACCTTGTCTTTCAGTAATGCCCATTTTGGCAGTTCAAACTTGTCTTGGTCAAATTCTGGAGAATCTGTATCCCCATACAGCCAACTCTGGTGGGTGGAGAGGTTCACAACCACTCGTCTTCTCTTTGTCGGCTTGGTAGCACCTTGGCCGGCTGGCTCTATAAAAATCAGTTATTATATATAAAGGTGTATCAATACAGCTGTATGGTTTGGTGGCAATTTTTACAAGGGAGACAACTTTAGTAACAATATTTGCTTCTTTAGAAAATAAATCTGTTTTCAAAAGAAAGCTAGTCTTAAAGGAAAGAGTTTGCTCTTGAAGAGTTCAAATTCTTTCCTTTAAAACTAGCTTCTATAGGAAATCATCTATTAGAGATGGAAATAAAATTCTTTCCTTCAAGAAAAGGGAGACAAGTTCTTGCAGATCAGAGCAATCTCCCTTGGAGGTACACCTATTCTATTTAAGCTTCATTATGAAAAAGTATGTCTGAAAGAATAAGCTAATTGTGCATGCACACACAGATCATCCCATAGCTCCAGATTAGATGGGGTACTGAGGACAATTCAAAGACTATTTTTCTTTTTCTTATTTCTCAAACAAAACGTATGTTGTGACCCCTCATTAGAACTGGCTTGCCGAGACGGTTCAAATGAGAGGTCACAACATATGTTTTAATGGTAAAATATGGAAAATTGTCCCTAAATTTCCCGTTACCCCTTCTTATCTGGAGCACTGTCAAGGTAAACACTGCAGCCAGCTCAGACCATGCTAGTTTATTCAGAGGAGCACTAAATCTTGTAGAATCCAAAGAGTGAATCGTCCATGCCTAGACCAGACTGTACATATGCATATGCTTTTAGTTTCTGTTCAAAAGTTTCTTTCTGTTCCTATACAATAGCTCTTACTTTCTTCAAGTACAAGAGCAGTTTGGCCAAGTGGAAACTTTCAACTTACTTTGGATTTTCCCTTGTTTGAAGCTTGATTCATCCTGGACGTCTGCAACTTTGTATGAGTCAGTCTCTAGGAGCCGCTTCTTGGTGAGACACTGGTCAACAAATTTTGGGTTCACAGCAGGGATATTGTATTTTCTACATTGTTTCAGTTTGTACACACAGCTTGTACTTTTCTTACTGAACACCACAAAAAATGTTGCCTATGGAAGAGAATACTTTGTACAGTAATAACCCTACCTCATTCACACTTAAAAAAGCCAAAAATGAAATAAGTTGACTTTGCAAACAGTGTAGATCCAGTTGAGGTGGCTCATAATGAGCCACCTCATCTAAGTCCACACTGTTTGCACTCTTGTCTTTGAATTCTCATTATGATATAGCCTGGAATAACTTTTTTTTTCGGAAGGCTTGCAGACGTTAATTTTGTTGCCTGCTTTTTTTGCGCAATAACAATAATAATACAGTCAACTCTTGATATCTCAAAGTTGAAGTTCATCCCAAACTACTGATATCTCAAAGAAAAATTTTCTGGTCCCAGAAAATTTAATTTGAGATATTAGTTTGACACAAACAGTGGGAACGCAGACTCATCACATTTGAGTAATTCATTTTCTAAATGGTCGTCTACGCACAAAAAAGTAATCCCTTTTTTCGCCGGAGAAAAATGGCGGGAAATTTTTGTCAGAAACAGCCCCAAAATAATGCTCATTTGAAAAGATATGCAGTCGTGGTTTTCTGACGGACCAGATCACAATGAAATTTTATGTTTTATTATTGAAATCAGATGCATATCGGTACCTCAATGCAGTTTGCACACCCAAAACAACGATCACAATTTGACAACCATTTTTCAGAAAATTAAAACCCTAAGACAGTACCCCAAAGTTATTTTGCAAAGAAAATTGTCCCAAAAACCAAATTAGATGCCATTATAACTGAACCGTAGTTCATACATTCGACCGTCTTTCAGCGAGGTATATCTATGGGAGAAAGTCTATTTACGTTGAAAATCGATAATGAAGTTGATCATTTTTACAGCATGTGCGTTTCTCAACACACGGACATTTTTCTGCTGGATCGACTTGAACCAGTTGAGGAGACCAACTGTTTCTTCATTTATGGTACAGTAAAGTTTGTAATCATTTAGCATACTGTGCATTTATTAAGATTTTGCGTAAGTCTGCCTGCCTGTGATTTTTTGGGCTTCTGAATTTAGGCTACACGCCGAGAACGAACGAGAGAAAGCAAAACAAACACACTGGTACTCGAGTAAACCACAAAGTTTGACAAACGAAAAACATTGAGTGATTGACCGGCTGTTTTTTTAATAGTGGAACAAGAAAGAGCAAGCGGAATGATAATAAATATTTCAAGTGAAACCTACATGCTTTAGTCGAATACGGACAACTAGCCCCAAGACAACTCGCCCCACAAAAATCTCGCCCCAAGACAAGTCGCCCCTCCTTCAGGTGACAACTCGCCCCACATTCTGAGACAACTCCCCCAGACAACTTCCCCCAAGACAATGCGCCCCACATTCTGAGACCACTCGCCCTTCTAAAGAATTCTGTCCCGGACGACACCCCCCGCCCCTCCCCCCCCCCTCCCCCAACACACACGTACCCTTTCAGAAGGCATCCCACAAAAAATACAAGAGACAGCTTGCTCTTACTCATAAATCTGTCAAAACCCTGTCCCGTTAGGCGCTAAGGGACCGACCATTTGATATTCTGGGGGGGGGGGGGGGGGGGGGGGGGCTTTGGATATGCAAGAAAAAAAAAAACAAATTAGCTCATGAGGGGATTTAAAAAAAATCAGACATCGAAAAACAATGAAAAAAAAAACCTAACTCCACCCAAAATTTCTTAAAAACAGTCTGCAGATATAAATTCCATTTGAATTGAGTTTTTAAAATGTCACTGGCTTCTGGGGGCGCAGACTCCCCATATTTATAGTAATGTTTTAATATCTACAATTTATTTTTTACACCAGCAGCACCCCCTCCCCCCCCCCACCCCCACCCCCATACACATATCATATGTTCATACATTTTACCAAAAGAAATCCTATACAACATTCACATACATGTATTATTGATCAGCCGCATTACGAAGTAAATGTTTCTACTAAATAAAACTGAATTGCAAAAGAGTCACTAGCATGTGGGACACAAAGCCATTATGGCAAAATAAACACTCTAAAAGGAGGCAAAATTCCTAAAAAAAACCAACCCTTTATTTCTTTTATCATCATTCCTAGTTTTGCTCTATTTTTTTCCAATCTTAAAATTGCCATTAAAATTGGGAAATTGCTTTGGCTTCTGGGGGATGTTGCCCCCTAGACCTCCTTTGTTAACTTCTTAGCAAAGAACTTTTAGCCATTTATTAACTTGCATTCATTTATAATGTGACTCTATCAATAAGTATTTACAAGTAGCACATCACACTTGTGTGATAGGCTCTTGGTATTTATCAAACTTTCAAAAGTGCGAATAAAAGCATACAAGGATGTTTGCATCTGTACCATAGATGAACAGGGTAACATGTTCCAGGCACTGTTTTGCAAATGCAAGCTAACCCATGCCCTTATTCTTATGACCGGTCTCTAAAGGGGACAACAAATAAATAAGCATTAATGCATGATTTTAGCATGCCTCCCAGCCACAGTTCGATAATTACTCTGCAGCTGCAGAACCCTCAAAACCTCGCTGCTCAGCCCCTGGGTGTACCAGGTTATCGTTGAAGTGCTTTGGGTATTTAATGTATTTACCAAGGTCCACCCATTCACAACCAGGGTCACGGCGAAGCTCTTCCTTTTTTTTTTGTGGGGGGGGGGGGGGGGGGGGGGGCACAGGGGTGGGGGGAGGGGGCGAGTTGTGTTCTGCATCGGGGACAAGGACGTAGATAGTCTAGTAAGGTGAGTGTCTGAGAATATGGGGCGAGTTGTCTTCTGAAAGTGGGACAAGTTGTCTTCTAAAAGATGCAGTTGTAATGACAAACAGCGTAGATCCTGCTTCGGGATCTATCGCACTTTCATCGCACTTTAATCACTTTTTTCATCAAATTCGGTAATTTTCCTTGAAGGAATATGGAGGCTTCATTTCAATTTATTTCAATTCAATGTATGATTTAACATTGATTCAACACTGACTCTCAACATTTTGCTATAACAGGTCTACCCAAGGGAAGTCAGTTTCTGTGCACAAGGCAGTAAGTATCTGCCATATTTTTGAATAAGTGGGTCAAATTTTACCAAACTTCCATGGATATTGGTTGATTTGATGCTTAACGTCCACGGTAAACAACTAAGGTCATGTCGGGACGGTCAGTTAACCTAACCACACTATTCCTGGGCAGGCTTAGACCTCCTAAGCGGTTAACCAGTACTAAGTGCACATACTTTCGCCAGTAACTGACAACTGCCCTTCTTGAATCAGCGGAAGGAGAAACGAAAGTATGTGGCCAGACCGGGATTCGAACCCAGGACCTCTGACTTACGAGTCAGGTGCCCTACCGATTGCGCTACCCGGCCCGGCAGATATATCGTTTGGACAAGCCAAATAGCATCTTTGCAAGTCAAGGGTACTAAGGCCACTTTGTTTCTTATGTATGTAAGGAACAAAGTGGTCTTAGTACCCTTGGATTGCATAGTGGTCTTAGTGCCCTTGGTTTGTAAAGATGTCTAAAAAGTTGATTAGGTTTTGGTGACTTTGACCCCATTTTCAAGGTCACAAGAGGCCTTAGACTTGACCTTCTGTGGTCTGCGTCAGCATGACAATTTCTTGTACCCACAATATTTCTTGAACCAATTTCACCAAACTTGCATGGATATATCATTAGGACAAACATAAGAGCATAATAGATTTTGATCACGTTGACTTTATTTTCAAGGTCTTCGGAGGATTTAGTCTACATATGTGAAAATTTCACTTATACAGTATGCTGTATATCTCTTCAGCCCCCACTTTCAATTTCTTCAGTATGGGAAAAAAAGGAGACCGTGTTTGGCAACACATGGGAAGAAACTCGTGCAGAAAGAATTGTAATAGTGATTTAAGAAGTAACTTCCCTTATATTGAACTGGCTGACGTACCATAAAGTCTCTAAAGATTGGAGTGAGTGAACTCGGGTTGAACGTCCCACCAACAATGAGGTCATATGGAGATGGGACCTCGGTTTAAAGTATACGAAAGACCGGAGAAGCGGGGGATCGATCTTGCGACCCCTGGATGGGTAGTCCGAAGTCTAAAGATTGGAATTAAGCATAACTGTCTTAAAACTGATGTTTGGTTTTTCACTGCAGTAATGCGTCTAAAGATGCAGATGGAATGACAAACAGCGTAGATCCTGCTTCGGGATCAGTCCGACCAAGATCTGAAGTGTTTGTCTCTATATTATATTACTTTGTATCGAACGGCCCAAATGTACTCACGAAAACGCTAGAAATAGGCTAAAACTTTTGCGAATTTGTTAATGGAGTATTGAGGCTTCAGTTCAATTCAATGAATAATTCAACATTGATTCAACACTGACTCCCAACATTGATTCAGCATTGAATGTCTGCTGGGCCTTTAATACTTCTGTATTCCATGTCAGTCCATTGGCTATCACCCCATGAATGCCATAGGGCCTAACCTATTTTGAGTCGACATTTATTAAAGAGAAAGTCGACTGATCAAGTAAATTTTACCAGCGAGACTCCACTTGGCAGCTGCGCTACCGAGACTCTTTGGACTGTGGGAGTCGGTATGAGCCGAACAAGAGTTGCAAACAATGTTTGGTTTGTAGATTCAGACTCTAGAATAAGGAAATTACAAATCTGTAGATCTTTGTAATCGTGTCTGTTCCGCGTGTTGTCGCTGATGACATCACACCAAAATCACACATACACATACTTTTCGATATTTGTTTAATATTTGAGAAAAGGTGCAGACTTGTCAAAGCTGCCAGTCAAAGCTGCCAGGCGACAGAGTTGATTCCCCCTACCCCCCCCCCCCCCACCCACTCCGCCTCCCCGTTCCTCTCACCAACCAGCACACCGGGCCTGTACGACGGAGAGCGGAGGGTGCACCTCCCATAACCGAGCAAATTACATAAAAAACATGCAGTTTTCTGCCAGAAAGCGAGTTTACACCCCTAAACTAAAGCTCTAAAAGTGTCCTTAAAATCTGGATTATCTTAACTTTCTTACCCCCTTTAACCCACCCCAACCCCCACCACCCTAGGGCACCCCTCCCCTCCCGCCACCTCCCCACTCACACTGAAATTCGTTCCAGCCACACCTTCTTACCCTCCGCCCCTAATCCCTTGGCAAAAGTATGTGTACGGGCCTGCACAACCATTCCATTTGATCCTTCAGATGTAGGACCCATTAAGTTTTCTCTCCCAAAGTGAAATTTCACGTGCTGTCTTAATTGAATAGTTGTTTAGTGGTGTAGCGATATTTGTCTTGCTTTAATTTTTCAAACAGGGTCGCGCGATATAGCATTTGAAATATTGGCACACTGGCTGTCAGCCGACTCACAAGTTAATATCAGTAATACAATCAATTTACTGTTCACGTCACAATTTCATGACGTAACCAGCACTACTGAGCTAGCTTCCTTGTTTACAAACTCTGCGGGTGGGTATGGAATTGTGGTTATTTCAACTTATTTGTGAATAAAATATAAAGATATACTTCTGTCATGCATTGTATTTTTAATAAACATATTTAATTTAATCGCGCTTGGTATTCTAGCAATACATGGAATAATGATTCTCTCGATTTTGTCGCAAACGTTGAAATGCATAGCCGGGCCAGTGATGTAAACACTGTTGTCCGCCATTTTGTTGAAAACAACAACAACAAAATGCGTAGAGTACCCGAAGATTATTTTGCAAAGAAAATTGTCCCAAACACCGAATTACTTGATTTTTGTCACAGGGAAAGGGCGAATACCATGGTTTTTCATGGCATATGTCCGCCGGCGGGAGAAAGTCGAATTGTTTTGAAAATTGCTTTTGAAGTTGACTTAAAAAGTCGTCTTTCGACGATCGTGTCAACTGGTCGAATGCCGAGTATCTCGTGTTCAGTTCGGATCTCAGAGAACTAGGAAATTAAACTAAGATTTAAGGAATAAAACCGTGTATTATTTTCGGCTGTGTGTAAGTTGATTCGCCGACAAAGCAGCACTGAAATTGCAACCCGTTCGTCGATTGAGTCTGAATCCGAGGAATTTCGAACGTTTTTTCGTTGCTATCTGTATAAAAATATCACTCCGCCATGGATACGCGTTCCCACTGAAAAGGAGTTGAAATTTAAAAAAAAATAGGAAATGTTCCCTATCCATGTTCTTTTATATTACATAGAACGATGAGATATCAGTGTTCGAGATATCAAGAGTTGACTGTAATATCTATTAGGCTCTTACCTAACACCTCAGATAAGTCCAGTTCCTATATAAGGAGTGTCTGATTTTATGTTTATCCCAGAAATATCTATATTAAAGGAGTAGCATACATTGCCATGTTTTTCCCCATTCTTTAAAAAGGGGAACAACTTCCATGACTTCCTGTTTGCTTCTCTGAAGGATAAAGCATTGCCAAAAGAGCATCTAGTGGAACGTAAGTCTTTCTTTAAAGACAGGACTTCTCTGCCGGGGGGTCTGGTTCCCAGCACATAACAATGTTACCGGTATAGGTAAAGGTGTGAAAATTTAGTCAACCAATCAGTGGACTAGAATTAACAGTTATGATGATTTTATTGGCTGACTGGAGGTGTTGACACTATGAGATCAAGAGACAGAATGACACTTTGGAAATTAATCCTCCTTATATAGTCCCATTCCTGTCTTTAAAGAGTTAACTCCCATTAATAAGGGAGGCAGAAATGAAAATGACAGTTGCTTCCCCTGAAAATGTATCCATTTCCCTTAATGACTTATAAAGGATACCAGATGTTGCACAATATCCAAATTTCATCACAGCTGATTTTTTATAAATACATTTTTGTGAAATAAACTTTTTTTGAAATGGTTAACTTCTTAACATTTTGTCCTATATGGAAGACAGAAACTAGAACTGTCAGAAAATCTGACTATAGCCCCGCTTTAGTGCTTCCAATGCATATAGTCTGTATAAAGAAAGCAAAACATCCCACAAAACAACAAGTCATTGTCAACTCATATTCCAAATATGAACTTTCTACCTTGAACAGTTGCTGAGAAATCTGTATTGGGAGAGAAAAAACAGTGACCAAAAATGGGGAAGAACAAAGAGAAGACCAGTTCTCTATCCCACAATACAATTTGTCCTTGTCAACCTGTATACAATACATTATACAAACTTTCTATCTTAAACATTTGTGGAGTTACCGTTGACAAAATAGGGAGGAGAGAAAGAAAAGGGAAGAATACGAGTGGGCCCGTTCTCAATCCCACAATACAAGTCACTGTCAACTCATTAATCAAATATACTCAGCATCAATAAAAACGCACCCGTTTGGAATGTATGGCACATTATGTTCGTTTTATGTTTGTTTTGATGTTAGAGACATTTCAATATTTCTTTATTTTCTGGTGTTGAGATAGGGTGTTTAAAAGTTAAATTTCGGTCAGTAGTTGGCGCTTCAGATCAAAACTTCAGATCAAAGGTAATGCTAAAGAGATACCATGAATCAAATATGAAAAGAAGCTGATCTGTGGTTAAAGAGACATGAGCAATCCAAAAAAATTTAACACAAAACTTTGACGTAAAGTTGACTGATGGACGGACGGAAGGATAGACAGATTAACCTTGGAATGGATGAACGCACAGAATGACAAAAACTATATACCCTCTGACATACTTCAAATGTCTGGGGTATAACAAGGAAGAACAAACAGGAGAAAGCCAGTTCTCTATCCCACGATATAACTTGTCATTGTCAGCCTGCATACCTAATATGAGCTTTCTATCTTATATGGTTGTGGAGATATCTTTGACGGAAAATCCAGAGAGAAAGAAAATGGAACAAATAATAAAGGGAAGAAGAAATAGGAGACACCCGTTTCTCAATCCCACAATACAACTTGACATCGCCAACCTTTATACCAAATATGAACTTTCTATATTAAACAGTTGTGGAGATATCTTTGACAAAAGTGTTACGGTGAAGGTGGATTTACAGAAGGACAGACAGATGCAAACCAGTATACCCACCCCCCTCCCATTTTACAAAGCGGGGGGTATAAAAATAGACAGAGAATCCCTGTTAGCCAATAGGGCATGACATTTTATCTATAACAGCTTACAGCCAGTTTCCTTTTATCATGCTGGACAAAACATCAAATGCCGCTATTGTAATTCATACCCTTTTTGTAAGAACATATGACACAATGCCACCATTATCCGTCACTTTCTTTCTCCATAGTGTTTTCTCTTTGAAGGATGTTAGGGTGTCAAACTCTAGAACCACTGTGCAGTTCTGAAACACCTTCATCATTCCTGAAATATAACAAAAGTTCCATGAAACACTGTCTCACCTGTCTATATAGAAGTGATAATCACTACTATAGCCTCCTTTGGTTGGCGTGCCGATCGAAGGAGGCTTTGGTAGTAATTATCATTTCTACTGTCTGTACAATGTCACAGAAACAGAGCTAGGCCACTTGAACAAAGATTTGGGTCATTTCTGCTGACAGAAAAAGGAGAGGCTGTAGGTGTAGAGGATAAGGTGCAAGACTACCAATCCAGTAGTCACGGATTTGAATTTTGACACCTAACTTCTACGGCCTTTCAGATGAGTATTTAAACCAAGGCCCTGTCTCGGTACGACCTATGTGTTAGTAGAATGCAACAACCATGTTCACTCACTGACAGAAAAGCACCACGTCTCACTTTTAGTTAGACAATGGGGAAAAGAAAAAAGAGCTCCAGCAAAGGTTTAAGACTTGATTTGATATCTGTCCCCAAATGGCATAGTGCAGAGCTTCTACAGGGGCTCTACAGAAAGAACAGTCAAAGTCCCTTCTATTCTACTGCCCTGAGATACCCAGAGTTGCAAATGACTGGTGTCTGACTGAACCAATCTTTAAGCTAAGCACGGGATGTCTCTCCCTGTATGGGGCCTCCAGTGAAGGTCCCACTAAAAAAAGAAAGCAATACTTTTTAAGATAAGATAAGATTTATTTAAAGTCGGCAAGTTT
This sequence comes from Ctena decussata, assembly GCA_963989385.1. Taxonomy (NCBI): domain Eukaryota; kingdom Metazoa; phylum Mollusca; class Bivalvia; order Lucinida; family Lucinidae; genus Ctena; species Ctena decussata. Next base: position 73,641,066 of record OZ022511.1, on the reverse strand, counting down.
ACAACAAATCAACATAAGCTCTTACGAGCTTTTGAACCGACTGCTATAACCAAGGTATAAAATTCAACAAGAGTAAAACAGCTGTAAGACAGACTAAGCTAATTAGTATGAAAAAAAAAAACATGTACAATGTTGATACCTACCTGGACAGAGCAAGGTTTGTAACTTAGGTCTATCAGAACATTGTACTGGAGGGTAGTGCTTCACAAGTGGCAGCTCAATTGCTAAATATCAGGCTCCACACCACCCCCCAGTCAATGTGAGGGAAACCTATACCCGTCCTGGTTACTCAATACAGCTAATAGCTACAATTTAGTGTAATACATAAAAGCTTAGCACAGGTTAAATGAACACATGTATATAATATGGGAATAAACTAAACTAGCATATGCCAGGATAAAGCAGAGTTCACAATTTAGAGCTATCAAACACTGACTAGGTGGTAGTGCTTCACAAGTGGCAGCTCAATTGCTAAACATCAAGCTCCACACCGCCCCCAGTCGGTGTGAAAAAGAACTCCACACCATCCTGGTCAATACTGTGTTACCCTGAAAAAGCAATGCAACAATGAAAGCACAATAAAAGTTTAGCACATGGACAAATACAACGCAGCTAATAAGCGGAGAAATAAGTAAATGCACACAGAACAGAAGCAAATAAGCCAGGCTACATAAAGCAAACAACAAAAGCATAAAAACATAGAAACTGATTAAGAAATAAGACTATGCTGACCCGACCGTGACTTCCAGGAGTTTAGTTAAAATTTGGGTAGAGATATTGCTGCAAATAACATTAATGTACAGTGTTCAGGCACTGAAAGTCTAATGTTGCTAGTGAGAATCGACCCCAGGGCCTTTAGCAACAGAGGAAATACACTTGAGTGTAGATGTAGAGTACGCGTACTAGTAAAGTTTACACACTGGTCAGGACTAAAATTTGTACGAAAATTAGTAACGTTCGAATTAAAATTTTATGACCAGTATTTGTACAGCCTACAGCTACAAAGGGAAAAAAGCATGCGTTATACTATTAAAGCATGCATTCTGCGCCAAAAATTATACAATCTTTTACACACAGCAAACGACATCAAACGTTTTTTCTGCTGTCTATTGCAGTTTTTTGCTGTAGGATCATAGCTAATTTTAGAGCTCAAGAGACTATTCGTACGCCAAGCGTGTAGTGGTTTGGGTGTAGTGGTTTGGGGTGGTTTGTGGTGTTTTAAAGATCACATTATCCCCTCGCGGAAGACGGACTAGAAGAACATCCACACTGTGAAAGGGAGGAGGGATTTTGGGCGGGGGACCCCACGTGGCAGGACCGTTGATGAAAGGTGGCTCTAAGATTGGTGTACTTACTACTTAGCCACTGAAGAAGAGGATCTGCATCATCTACATCTATGTTGTACTCGCCGTCCACCAGACTTGACTATTATAGTGCAGGGGTTGCAACTTTTTCTTTCTTTCTATCTATACTGTCTCGGTCAATCATGACCATGATGACAGGTTTCGGTGTGGCGCATAAGTTGTCACAAAAAAAAAAAAAAAAAAAAAAAAATAAATAAAAACAAGAGGGCCATGAGGCCCTGAACCGCTCACCTGAGACATTATCACAAAACATCTCTTCTGAGCTATGATGTGAGCATGCTATCACCTTGGATCATGGATCAAAGGTTTTACCATATATTGGTGACAAGGCCAACTTAATCCTGTGACACAGTTAATATCTGACTATGAATGGATATTAAATACAGGCTGGGTATCTAATACACGATGGATGATGATGTGATTTTACACCAAATGCAAGCCAGCACAACGATTGATTCCTGGTTTACTATCTTTACTTCCAAAAGCATTCATATAGACAGAATGCATACTGGCGAGTCTTCGAAGTTAAATGACATATTAACCCTTTTGAGACCAGAAATCCGTCTTGGTTGACATATGCCTACAGCACTCCTCAGTTAAGATGTGGCAGAATGTGGAATCTGTTCAGGGTCAATACTGTTTGCTTACAGGAATTTCTATGGAAAATACAATAAAAGTGAAAACCTCTACTAGAAACCCCTAGAATTAGAAATGGACTCATCCACATTATAAGGATGGGCAAGTCCACTGGTCAAAAAAGGGTTAAGGGTAATTTTGGAATGGGAACCCTTCATCTTATAGGTGGATAAGTATGATAAATGTGCACTTGGTAAACAGAAGGAAAATAAAAGATTATGTAAGTTCTTTATTATTTTTTTATTTTATTTTTTGTTTCCAGAAATGGTAACAAAATCTTTTATACTAGAGCTAAATTTTGAAAAGCTGCCACTTTAAAGCATCTCCAAACACTGGAGCCCAGACTAGCTTGTCCATATGTGCAGTTTTCCCAAATAATGGACCTTATAAATTTTCCAATTATAGTGTCCTTGCATGAGCACAAGCTAATCTGAGCATCTATAAGGGCGCGTTTACACGACCGAAGTTTCTATGACAAAGTAGGTTTGTCACAGAAAAATTTGCTCGTGTAAATGCCAAAATATGACAATGTTTCTTTGACAAATATATATGGTAAAGTTACTTCAATAAATTAAATTTGTCCGTGTAAACGGAGAACTTTGCTAAAGATTATGTAACAAAGAACATTGCTACAAGCGTGGAAAATGTGACGAAGATTTTGTTTCATCGCTGCAGGTAACTTTGACGAATAATATTTGGTCGTGTGAACACTGCAGCAAATATTTCATTGCCAAAGTTTATGTGACAAAGATTCTATGGCACATTTTCTTTAACAAATAATTTGCTCCGTGTAAACGCAAAATGTTTGTCATACTTTCTTTGTTAAAGTTTCTGTGACATCATAGAAACTTTGCTCGTGTAAACGCGCCCTAAGCCAGTATATCTGTGCAGGTTTTCCTACGTATTAATTTACAAAATGGAAATCACGTGAATGGGAAACAAAACTGTTATTTCCTAAATGATTTTTCATGAAGAAAAGTGCAGATACCTTGTCTTAAGTTGAAACAAACAACTATTTAAATGATTTTATGCTCTGAGTGTAGTTTTCAAAATAGCTCAAGCAAAGGTTATCTGAATTTGCTTGAGGTTGTTTTGAAAAATACAGCATGCATGGAAACATCTTTCAGGTAATGGTTTGCTGTAAAAGTGACAAGGTATCTGCACTTTGCTGTATGAAAATTTATTGAGTATTACAGAATAATGATAAATCTGTCCAACTATAGGTACAAAATGTCATGTGATTCCCCACAATATATGGGGGAGGGGGTGGAGGGGGGGGGGGGGCTCTGTTGGCATGGTGGTGCTGTGTATAACTTCTAGTACTGGGGCATCCTACTGATTTGGATAATAGTAGGCCTACTGTGTTTGCAGAAGGTGCGGGTGAGGGTGGTCTGGACATCTTTCCTCTCATCTATCATTTCTCTTCTTTCTCCCTCTTTCTGGGAGACGGCCAGATATAGACTGAAATATTGTCTCAAAGGGCAGTTAAACTCAAAACATCCAACCAACCAATCTACCATATGATTTCATTAATTAAAATTTACAAATAAACAAATTAAGATATCCACTGTGTATTCTGCCTCCTGTTAAGCTGATATATCAAATTCATGATTTAAAACTAAGAACATCAAACCCCACTTGCGAAAAAATACTGAATAAACATTGAATCAACACTGATTCAATGTCATACCATTGAATCAATCTTTATTCAATGTTTTGTGCCTGCTTTGAAGACATTTAAACCATTTAGCTTATACAGACATATTCATAGCTCAAATAAGAGATTGGTAGTATACTGTCTCAGAAAAGAAATGGTGCATAATAACAACAGTCAACAGGTTTATGATAATTTAGTTCAGTCCATGTCTCTAGGCTATCTTAATCCAACCACTGACAGGCTTACAAGTGGCTTTTCATGAAAAAGTAGGAAAAAAGTAGGAATTATTTCATGAAAAAAGTAGGAAAAAAGTAGGAATCTTATGATAAAAAGTAGGAATTATTTATACAAACTTACCAATAAATCTCGTATATATTAACTCACTTAAACGCTGCAGAACAGTTCAGAAAAACTCCAGTCACAAGATATAAGGGCTGTTTAACTTCAGGAGGCTGTGAAATCTTACTGTTCATGCTGCTGTCAACCTGATTTTTTTATATTTATTAATCAAATAATTGAACATTCAAACAAACCATAAAACATAGTGAAAGAAGTGTTCAATGTGTTCCAGAGAGAAAGAGAACCAGGTGGCAAGATGCTTGTATGAAAATGTTGCTTTGAACAAGATATAATGGTAGTTTAAATGAAATAGAAGGACCTGAGTGTGATCTGTCAGGGCACAAGGAATGAGAGCTGTTAGAAATTCAATTTCAGAGTAGAAAGGACAGCATCCCAATGGCTTTCTGTGGAACATGCATTAGAATGAGTATACAATTAAAAACACCTTACTTTGTAAATAAATTAACAAGCACAACTACTGCAAGATGAGTAAAAGCAGTCATTTCTACCTCTAGTCAGCCCCAAAAAGCTAGCATTTGCAAGTCTGAATGCCCATCCGAAGTTGTTTTGGCTTAAAAAGAATGACTAAAATGATATCTATTCATGTATAAATGGGGGGTCTGGGGGGCACAGCCCCCCAGAAGCCCAAAACAATTTAGAAAATCACATTCTGACAGTGCTCCCCAGCGCCTCAAAATTAAGAGCTTGCTTCCTAGCTCCCTGAAAATAATTGCTAGTGCTCCCCAGCTCCCTGAAAATAAATGGCCATTCTCCCCAGCTACCCAAAACCCTTAGGAGGGCCTCATCCTTCACATTAAGCAACATGCATGTTCAAAATGTTCAACACATTTCCAGAAAGGCACCACTGCATACGCGATCAACAGTAGCATATTCAAAGACTGTAAGAAACTCATCAATAGAATATGCCATCAGTCCTTATATCATGTAGCATGTTTCATTCTGCAACAGACTAAAATATTTTGAAATATACATTTTTTATTTTCATTTTCATTCAAAAAGTAGGAATAGTAGGAATATTTTTGAAAAAAGTAGGAAAAAAGTAGGAACAGGGCAAAAAAGTAGGAAAAGTAGGAAAAAGTAGGAAAAAGTAGGACTACTTGTAAGCCTGCACTGAGATACTCTTTTTCTTCAGAGTTAATTTCAAAAAGGCTGATGAGATAACTAGAGTCAAAATGAAATTAATATACACCAGCTGTGTGCTTCATTTGCATTGCCATAGTGGTAATGCATCAAGAAATTACAAATGTCTCCCTTTGGTATGGCATTTCAGAACTAAACCAGGAACTGCTCTGAGGTAATGTCTTTGGCTATAGATATCTATCACAATGACACAAGGTATTCCACATGGAAGAACATTAACATCATGCTGGTAGGAAGAGCCTCTGCTGACAAACGCCATATCATAACATGCATTGTTGGAACAGCAGTCACTTGTCTGGCCACAAGTATGTAGTTTGTTGTGTCTGGCCACCAGTATGTAGTTTGTTGTGTCTGGCCACCAGTATGTAGTTTGTTGTGACAACTGATGTGTTAAATTCGATGAAATTTTGTCTTAAACAGTTATGAAAATGTGGCAGTAATACCATGAGATCTTCATAACATGCCATATCCTGTAGTGTACATAATTATAACATCTGAGAAGCATTCAGTGTGTTTCCTGCATTTTTCTCATGACAACTTTCAAAAGCAGAATGCTGATTCAGCATTAAACAGCACAGCTTTTCCAATGATTCTGGGTTGTTTGAATGTGTGGCTGTGCCTACTGAACCCAGTCATATAAAATATAATGTTTATGTAACAGTTTTGAGCATGACCTTCTTACTGGCAATGGTTATCAACTGTTCCATGAATTAAGTATCATCTTGGTAGAAATTGAATACCACACTGTATCGTATGTTAGATTCCAACATTTCAAGAAGTGTCTGATTATTGTGATCTGATCAAGTTAGGGTTCTTAATCTTTTTTAAATATTTGTTTATTTAATGTAATCCACATTCTGTACTTCACACTGGTTGTCCTACAAGTTGATTATCAGATACTTTCCTTCTTTGTTACAGACAGATGGCTGGCCAAAGATCAAACTTCAGGCCCACTGATCAATAAATTAGAAAAATGTGCTTGAAAGCTGGTATATCAACTATTTAACCTTGATATTTTTAAAGTGTCATTCCACTGTAACTTTGTATCATTTCTTTCTTTGAGTCAGTTTACTACACTCTCCACTCTCATAAGGAGCAAATTCCAAGACTGACATACCACTGGTCCAAGATAGAAATTATATATATATAAATTGTTTCATTAATTTGACTTATATCACTGGATTAGATAGCAAACACATTTTATAGAAAATGGCATTCTCAGAAAATCAATATGATGCTTCAACAGCTGGATGTACTGTGCCTAAATTTTGGGACACCTTAAAATATTTAATTTTCCATTTGGGACAAATGGAAAAATAACTATTTCAAGGTGTCCCAATACTTAAGCGTATTACTTAATACTTAATACAAATACAGCTGGATGAAATGTGCCTAAATTTTGGGACACCTAAATATATTTAAATTTCCATTTGGGACAAATGGAAAAATAATTATGTTAAGGTGTCCCAATACTTAAGCACATTACTTAATACTTAACAAATGATTCTGAAAGATACATACCTACAAGAAATGAGAAAGTAATACAGTACAAGAAATGAAAAAGTTTACAGCAGATATTAAAAAATTTGGTCTTGGTTTCAAAGAAAACATAATGCATCGCTACTCTTCCTTAATGAAAATTCAGCAGGAACGTATGTGTTTCACATATGAGCTCACACTGTCATGAAAGCTAAAACAGATAGCTGCAATAAAGTTCAAGATGCCACTGTCACCACTTGAAAAGTATTACCTGTATCTCACTTTCTAGTATTTGCAGGCATGACACAGAAGAATGTCTTATTGTATTACAGTACAAGAACAACTGCACAACACAGAAGGAAACTAACATGCACAGCAATTCTGGTATGAAGTGTGCATACTAATATGCGCTGAAATGCCCTACAACACTATGTAACTAAATATTTTTACTTAAATTATTAAGACTTCTTTAGCATAAGCTATTTATGACAATATTAATTAAAATTATTTCCAATTTTTCGGCTTCCTGGCCTAAATGCTGAAATCAAACTACATGTTTTACAGCTGCACCTCCATTACACTTTGAAAACAATTTTACAATGTTGTGCTATTGACAATGTGATGTCACTTTCTGCAAAAAAGCCACATTTCTTCTAATACACTAAGCAAAGTTATGCCATTTCTTACAAAAAACACCATGAGGCAAAATCCAACATTCCAAATTTCATTCAATATGCTCCCATATTCCAATAACCCTCATTTAGAGACAAGGCCATGAAAAATTATTTAATGTAACCTAACCAGAATTTAAACAGCAGAAGGTCTTTCATTCATGCTCATTATTTATATTTTAATTACAGAGCAACCAGTGCAGAGCAAGATTACACTGGTCCCTGCTGTATCTGCAATCCTTGCCAAGTTCCATAATCTATCTCAAAGGAGGACAAATGCATCGTCAAATTCAAACATTACAGTTATATAAGAGAGGTGGGTACACCTCAATGTGTGCCGTATCCACGCAAAGGGAAATTACTTTTGTGACTTCTTGTTTGCCTCCGATATTGAACTCATACAAAATTTGGGGTTACATCCAAATGAAAGACTCTGCCCAAAGTGGAGAAAATTCTTCCCTAAGATCCCTTTTGAGAAGGAAGACAGAGTTGCTTCCCTTGAAATGTATCCATAAACTTGTTCCTGGTTCAACAGAAAACAGTGCATCTACTCTTACTTCATGAAAATTCAGCAGGGTGCTGTGTAGATCTCACCTATCTGCTCATTGTCACTAGACAGAGCTAAACCAGAAAACCTAAACTAAAGTTTATGCTGCAACTATCAGCACTTGAAAAGTAATACCCAAATCTCAATTTCTAATACTTGCAGGTGTGACAAAACACCCCCTGCCTCTTTTATGGAAATACTGTTGTATTAATTTGCATGAATTCCTGTTTGCATCTTTGGATGCAGTAGCTTTTGAAATTGCATCTACTCGTAAAGGGAAGAATTTCCTCCTTTAAGAGTTGTTCCCTACTGAAAATGGAATCAAAAATAGCAGAGATGCTTCCTCTGTAAGTATATCCATTGCCCTTAATACTGTTTATAAGAGGTAATTGTAAGTGATTGACTGACTACACTTTAGGCTCTAATTAATGCCCTTCCCCGTTCATGAAATGCAAAGCCCCTGGGGCATTTCGTAGGACTAATATGGTAACAAAAACAGTGGAGAAATTTTATGCTTATCCTAATATTGGATTGGATATACCCAGATATTACTGCAGTGTTAAAGAAGATAAAAATCCTAGTCATACTTCCTATTTACTTGTGCAGTATCTTGAAAAATTGTATTATCTTATTCTGTGTTTAAATACAACAACAAATGCACAACACAGAAGGAAATTAGTATGCACATCAATTCTGGTATGAAGTATAAATGGGCTAAAATGCCCTTCAACAATGTAACTAAATCTTAAAATAATAGGTAACATACATGTATTTATTTGGCTATAAAATGTTTATTTTCCCTACTGTAAAATGACCCCAAATATGTGAATCAGTCATATAAAACTCTGTTATTAGATGGGTTTTCCCATCAAAAACAATCTAAAAAAATCTAGCCCATTCTTCTAAGCTGGATCTAGAGTTTTGGGACTGTTTTGGAAGGGAAAACTCTCTCTTATAACCGTAGAACAACCTAACAAATTAGGAATAAGTCCAGAAATGTAAAATGTAAATTGAATGATGAAAAGATCAGCTGATTAATTTACATTCTATTCATACATACTTATAATAGTAAAGGTTTCCAGTAACCTCCTGCCCATATGTGCAGTAGCGGTTAGAGGCACATTGTATCTTGGATACTTAAATAATGGATGACTTGCAATTTTGATGTCTGTTTTCAGTCATATCAGGACAATGCAAGGGTGCTTATGAAAAGCTGCATACAATGTAACCTCATTTACGGTTGGAAAGAATTCTGCCTCCAGCCAGGTTCATAATCCTAATCTGCTGGACCAGCAGGCCAGCTTTTAACCCATTGAGCTAAGGAGCTTCTGTATCTTGGATATAGCATATGAAAGGCAAAGTCCACCTGCTTTATCCTTCACCCACCTTCTCAAAGATTTTTTTAAAAAAAGTACCCACTTACTGCTGGACTGACACAGACAGTTTTCCAGTGACAAGCTGGCCAAATCTGGATTCTAACCTATAACCTTATGTACCTTAACTGACCATCTCTAACCACTTCACCATGGCACCTCTCTTAATAGGTTTCTCTCCTAAACAATGCCAAAAGTTACATCCATCTTGTGGGATGGATCTACGATTTTGAGACTGTTTTGGAATGGAAAACCTCTATTTCCCAACCTGGATTATAACCTATAACCTTCTGTATTTTAGATGACCATATCTAACCACATAACCATGACACCTCAAATACGTTTTCTCTCCTAAAACAATCTCAAAAATCTAGATTCAATTGTAAGAATCTAGGGTTTTGGGATTGATTGGAAAGGAAAAACCTCTGCCTTATAAACAAACAAATATGGTAAGGACAAAAGCAGTGAACATGTCTTGTATACTGCATATGATGGCAAATAACAGAATTTAGTTTGGTGGCCACCCATCCTTGCTATAACCACCAGCAATACCAACCTCTGACTGCAGGCTGGTATTGCTTATTACTTTGTGGGTGAATTCTATGTGTTCTCTGACATGGATAATTCTATCAATCTAGTGCACAATAAACAAGTTTGTGGTCACTCCAGTAAGCCTCAATAACATCACTGGATGCTGGACAGTTTGTAAAAACCAGATCTATCACTGAACCAGAATCAGTAGTTGACTGATTAATATGTTGCTCACATTTAAATTGTTTCATCATAAAATCTACAAAATTTGAAGTGTTGTCATTTGCTTGTATATTAAAATCACCAATTATCACTAATTTGGTATTCATATCTACCAACGGGATGAGATGACGCTGAATATCATTTTTTAAATCCCTTTGCACACTTTTAGGGAATTTGTAGAGGTATACAACTTGAAAACATTTCTTTACATTGCTGTACAAGGTAGCAAACATAAATTCACATATGTCAGAACAGAATTTTTCTGTTCTCTGAATTTCAAAACAGTCCTTAACGTACAAAGCAAGCCCATGGTATGGCCTGTTTCCAGAATTATGTCCTGTTTCATCCAATCTCAACAGTTTGAAATGCTTCAGAGCAAAGTGATTACTATCATCTCTTGAACACAGCCTTGATTCTGCAAACCCAATTACATCTGCAGACAAAACATTTGGCTCATATTCAATGTCCTTAAAGTGCTTATGTAAGGACCTTGCATTATTAAATGCAATTTTGATCTTGGATGAATCAACTTTATATATAGGAACATAACAGAGTTCAAGAAGTGCTTCTGTTTTTAACCGCTGCATCTCAATATTTACTTGTTCATCTACAGCCATGGCAGATTCATTTAAATTCAAAATATGTAAATTCTTTAGTTTTCTTACTCTACTAAGAGCAACATAGTGAATATGTGGTTGTTTCCTGACTCGTGTCTGAGACAAGTCTACGACAATTTCATCAACTGTAGACCCCTGAGCCTTATGGACAGTCTTACCTGCTGATGGTTTTAAAGGAAATTGAATTCTCTGGTATGTTTTGAAGTTGTATATAAATGTTCGTTCTATATCAAATATTGGAGTCCAGGCTTTATCTATGTTTGTACTGTACAGACCACTGTTAGAAAATTTCTCACGAGTTGACTGGCCAATTTGAGAATCTTGAAACAAAACCCATATAATACTGGGACGATCTGTGCCTTCCATCTTGTACTCAATAAATTTGACAACACACGTCGACCCATTTGTCAAACCATCCTCTACATTGACATTGACTGTAATATCATAAATCATCCCAACAGCTATTTTCAACAGCTTTTGTAAGTTAGCAGTTTTGTTTGAATCATCTGGAAGTGCTTCAATGAGTTTCCTGCATTTTCTCATGGAAATATTAGCAGAAACAACCGTATCATGACATGGGATAACAACTTTTTCTTCTGACAAACTATTCAAATAATTCTCATTGTGTCTATCTACAAACTTGTTTTCAGTGAATAAATGAGGAGCCTCTTTTGGATAATTTGTCATATGGGGACTGATACTATGTTTCTTTAACTCATTTTTGTCATCTTCTGTCAGCTCATTCTGTCGAAGCCGATTTAGCATCTGAGCAAAGTCAACATCATCTTTCTGTCTCATGATATCAACCAGTTCATACAATTTAAAATAATCCTTCCATAAATTATATGCTAGAGCTGAAGCACCCTTTGATGGGTCACTGAATATCCACTTGTCACACACTGGCATAAGCTGGTACAAGTCTCCCACAGCAATAATGCTTAAACCACCAAAACTTGCTTTTGTTCCAGTGAGCTGTTGCAAACGGGTATCTAGAAAGGTCATTGTATTTGTTCCTACCATGGAGATTTCATCTATAATAATCACTTTTAAGTGTCTGTATTTCACTCTAAACGTGTTCAGTTCATCAGCTGACAAAAGGTCATTACCTTGTTTGAACTTCTTTAGGAAAGCTGAGGCAATAGTGACACCATTGATATTATATGCAGCTTTCCCTGTGTAGGCACAAAGAAGAACTCTTATATCATCAGGGTTTTCTCCTTCTCTCAAATTAAGAAATCTATACAGACTTTGATACAGTGCCTTAATTAGCACCGATTTGCCCACACCGGCTCCACCTGACAAAAATGCATAGAGTGGTTCTTCTTTGCATTTCATCCAATACAGAACATGATTGAAAAATTCTCTTTGTCTCAAATTTAAACTCCTAAGCAAATTTAAGTACTGTTCATCGGGTAACATGACTCCATTTATTTCTACAGATGGCACTGAACAAGCGGACTGTATCTCTATACCAATATCATATTGTCGATGTTCTACTGCTCTATCTGGATTGAAATATACAAAATTTTCAGCTTCTCTTTCACCTTCTTCTTCGGCTTCTCTGTTTTCCTGTTCTGCATTTGGTGCTATCTCATCATAAGCATCTTCTTCTTCTGCCATTTGCCTTGCAAGCTCAAGTTCTTCAATATGATGTTCATACTGACTGCGTTTAGATTCAAGAGTGTTTTTCAAGGCACTGTAATGAGCTTCATATGTTTCAAATGAACCTAACAAATCTTTTGCTTCATTTCTCCAGGGCATAAACAGCATAAGTCGTTCTCTGTAGTAATTTTCTGAGTCTTTCTTTACATCATACCTCACATAACGTATTATTCTAGGATTTCTTCTCTGTTTATACTTTGTCCCATTCTTTGCCACATATAATAAGTCTGATCCATGATATTCAGATTCAGTACTCTCATCATTATCATCTTCATCATTTTCATCACTAGAATCACATGAATTGGCATCATCTTCATTTACATCATCAGTCCTCTCAGGTAACCTATTCCCTTTAGGATAAACAACATCAACTGTAGAGACATAATCTGCCAAACAGAATTTCTGAAGCTGTCTAGGTCGTTTTGCATATCTCTGAATTATATTGTCAGCTTCTATGGCAGTAGATTCAGCAGGAAGTTCATCAAGCACAGATTTAGATTTCAGTAAAAACACTCTTTCTTCTGGGATGGAGGTATTGACGAAGACAATGTCCCTTGTAGCTTTTGTTAAAGGAATCTGCAATGCAAGATATACTGCTTCTTGTGCACTTACTTCAACACAGTTTGAAAACACATTTCCAATATGTCTTACTTGTTTCTTTATATCAAAATTTCCTTTGCGAGCTTCTCTTGCAGCTGCATCAAGCTGTGCACTCATGCCTCTTTGTGATTTGCTTATATAACCAACAACGTATGCTGCACAACCATATGGTTCAAGAACCATCTGAATATCAAGATTTGCCTTCCAGCCAAGAAGAACTGTTTTGTTAAACAAATTAATTCTCATTTCATTTGGATTCCGCTTTAGGAAAATTTTTGGAGCACTAAGTGAACTTCTTATACACTTGATGTAATTTTCAAAGTCCATCTTGGCAACATTCTCCAAAAACTCATTAAATGCAATTTCAGAGACATCTTTGTATTCATTCATTGATTTTTGAAGTTCTGAGTGTTTCTTTTTGTATTTCTCTATGTCTTTATCCAGAGGATGCAATAACATTGTTCTTGGAAGGGGAGGCAAAGGAAATCCAAATCTACAGATTGCCTTTCCTTTCTTTCTGCAAGACTTTGAATGCTTATGTGACTGAAGTTCAACAAGCTCCCCTATTTCTTCATCATCAGTACGGCATGTTAGGTAATTATCGACAAACTGAATTATTTCTTCCTCCGTGTTTTTTCCAAACTTAGGAGCATTTTCAATCCAAATAAGCATGTGGATATGAGGAGACCCACGTTGCTGAAATTCCACTCTATAGAAGAAATCTATCACTTTCCCAATGGGTTCAATCTGACTTTTCAGGACAGTGTTCAAGAATTCTTGTACTCTGTGATCAAAATATCTTGAACAAGTTACTGGGTCTTTCTGAACAAGTCTTGTTTTCTCTTGCCAAGTTAAAGCCTCAACATTCTTGTCTGAATATTCAATTCCATCATTCAACTTTGCTAACATCTTCAGAAGATCATTCCATCTGGTATCAGCTGCTGACAAAGATACAAACCAAGTAGGTAAAGACAGTTGCCTGATCATTGCAAATATGTCTTTCTTCCTTTTTTCTAAATAAGCTGGAGAATTTCTAAGTTGACGAAATATACAATAACCTTCGTCAAGCTTCACAAGTCTCTCCAAATATGCTGGATCTCTTGCCTCAGCTGCAGTTATTTTCTTGCCTTTACTTTTACATCTTCTTACAGCTAAGTTAACTTTGTCACTTATTTGTTTCATTTGCAGCTTTTTATGCTTAAAGAAAATGTTTGGAACAGACTGAGCAGCTCTTCTATCAACACTTCGTAGCTCCCATTTAACAATGTCACTGTAATGAACTAAAGTTACTCTCTCTGTCTTATCAGGACGCCTCTGACCACAAAATATAGTAGGAAAACATAAATACTCTGCATCTTTATCTTGATACAAGCTAAGGGGATGTCGTCCTTCTCCAGGAGCAAAGGTCAACACTTGATCAAACTTATTTTCAATATTAGCATCATCCACTAAGGTATCAACATTTCCAACATGCTCATTATTATCTACCTCACTGAACCCATCTGATTCATATCCATCACCTTTTTCCCTATCTTTAGGTACTGAAGGGACTGTTGTATCTTCGTCCAGCACTGGATTATTTATGTCAGTTTCAGGAATTGTGTTTTGTACGGACACATCTAGAAACTCTCTAACAGCATCATCAGGACTTTCAGTTACTGCTTGAAACCAGCTGTTGTCAACTGTAATGCCTGAATTTTTGTACATATCACTATTAGTTAGAAGCCAGTGTAATGCTGTCAGAACTCTCATTGGTCTTACATTTTCTTTGAAATCTATTTTCTTATATGATAGTTTTTTCTTCAACTGGATGGCAATTGTAAAATTTTCATCCATGGGTCTTGGAAGAGAGTTCACAGTTGGCTGAATATCAACAGGTACATTGATTACATTTCCTTTAAGTGAATACTGACCACCTCGTGGCAGTTCCCTAATTTGCATGAATGGAATACGCAGTGCTATTAATCTTTCTTCAAGCTGGTGCAATTCTAACTCTGAAGGCTTGTTTGGCCATTTCATGCCATTGGCGACTGACAGTTTTGGAACTTTACCATCTTTTAATGCTGACAAACAAGTGTGACATATCCACTCTTCATTATTAACTGATTTTAATTTTGTGCAGTAATTCAAACTGCAAGTCATAATGTTAGTGTTTTTCAGCACTGATACACTTTTTCGAAACCATGTTTGGTGACAACAAGTACATACAAACAGAGGTCCTACTGCAATATTTTCATGAAACTGTTTAAGACACTCTTCTACACTTTCATGTCTTTTTCTCTCAAGAACTTCACATGGCTCAATTTTATGCACTTTCTGATCAGCAATTTTATGCCTTTTGTTTTCCCTGTTCAACTCAAGAGTATCTTCTAATTTTCTTTTCTCTTGCCTACGCTGCTGCTGAGCAATCCTTTCACATTCCATAACAAAAGGTTTTTGCCTCTGCTTCCTTTTACTAGCAAGTTGATATATCTTCTCCTTTTCTTTAAAATCTGGGTCCTGTCTGTCTGCCTGTTTCTGTGCGAATTCTTTTGCTAATGCACCTGGTACCTTTCTTGCCCACTGCTTTTTAGCACGTTCTTTAGCTAACACATCCACCTTTTTTCTAGCAGCCTGTTTTGATGCACGCTGATTTATCCTTTCTTTTTCCGTAAATACTGGATTCTTTCTAGCAGACTGTTTTTTAGCACATTCTTTTGCTAACACATCCACGTTTTTTCTAGCAGACTGTTTTTTAGCACGTTCTTTTGCTAACACATCCACATTTTTTCTAGCAGCCTGTTTTGATGCACGCTGATTTATCCTTTCTTTTTCCGTAAATACTGGATTCTTTCTAGCAGACTGTTTTTTAGCACATTCTTTTGCTAACACATCCACATTTTTTCTAGCAGACTGCTTTTTAGCACGTTCTTTTGCTAACACATCCTCATTTTTTCTAGCAGCCTCTTTTGATGCACGCTGATTTATCCTTTCTTTTTCTGTAAATACTGGATTCTTTCTAGCAGACTGTTTTTTAGCACATTCTTTTGCTAACACATCCACATTTTTTCTAGCAGCCTGTTTGGATGCAAGCTGACTTGCCCTTTCTTTTTCTTTAAAAGCTGGCTTCTTTCTAGCAGACTGTTTTGATGCAAGCTGATTTACTCTTTCTTTTTCTTTAAAAGTTGATTTCATTCTAGCAGACTGTTTTGATGCAAGCTGATCTATTTTTTCTTTTTCTTTAAAAGCTAATTTACCTCTTTGTTTACTTTTGAATGCAGCATAGTACTCAGTGCGTTTTTTCTTTATTTTCTTACCACAGGTTTTCTTCTGCATGCTCATTTCAACAGCAATATCTTGTACTTTTTTCTGTTGTCTAATATTTTGATCCTCAAAATAATTTTCAAGAAGACTTTCTGAATGATCAGTAACCCTGTATTCAAGCTCATCTCCACTTTTTGTTTCAGGTGAAAAAATCTGACCCATGCCAACACGAAAATTTTCAGTACATGTCAGAGCAATTGGCAGCAAATCATACTGTGTTGTCATGTTTATTTGCATGCTTTCATATAATGCATACATGTAAGTGATCAAATCATCTAAGGAACCGAATCTTATCAAAACTGAATATCCATTGCATGATGAAAGACCATTTTGACCATGAGAATGTGAATCAAAAAAATTGTACAAGCCATCTTTTTTGTATACTGCAGAACATATTGCACCAATCATAACCAGAACATATGAAGAAGATTGAAATGCTGTGTGCATTGACTGGTGAAGAGTTGGAGAAGATGTTGTGCTAAACTGCTGTACTGCAATGCCAGAAACAACATCTGACTTTATGATACATATATCTCTTTTGAAGACATTTACATTTTCTGGAATTTCATCAAAAGTTAACAATCTACTGGTGTATTTCCCTGTAGTTTTCAATGAGAATAAGATTTTTTTATAGAGAATATCTCCTTCAGTAAGTATTTGGTCCACCTCAGTACTTGAACAAGTATTTAAAAACTGAGCATGAATAAGGGCACAAAGAGCATTTGACACACACTGGCTTCCCCGAGATTCCACACTGAATCTGTCACTTCCTTGATGAAATGAGCCACAGATCAAAGAGTGTGAATGAAATGGTTTTAAGCTCTCAAAACAATGACTGCAAGGGCCAGGTAGAATACTATCAGTCACCCCTGTGGCAATGTCTTTGGTCAACTGACATTGTTCATTTCTTTGATTATGATCTGTACTTTGTGAGTCTATTTTATAATCTTTGGTCAAAAGACATTGTTTATTCCTTTGATGTGCCTGCACGCTGACAGGTCTTGCCTCTATGAGGCCCTTGGTCATGACAGACTCGGAAGTCTGCACGAATTTAGGAGTCGACTCAGGAGTCAACCCGAATTTAGGAGTCGACTCAGGAGTCAACCCGAATTTAGGAGTCGACTCAGGAGTCAACCCAGTCTGGTAGTTGCAGCTTCTATCCAAAACTGTCCTTCGTGCTGCTGACCGTCTCCAGTTCTTTGTTCTAGGCATCCTGCACTATCACTGTCTTCTTTCTCAGTAACAGAAAACAACAGTTCACTATTGTAAAGCCAATCTATATCCAGAAAGATAACTTATACACCATCCAATCACAGAATATAAAACAATCCAATAATATCTCACACTTTTATAGTATTTTGTTCAAAACAATAGTTCATATAAAGCTTGATGTGATACCTATAAAAGAAACAGATATTATCAAACAGAACAACATATTCATGTCATGGTCTTGAAGGTCAGAATCTATCATACTTGTTTTATTTCATTTTGTTGAAAAGAACAGCTCATATTAAGCTTGAATTTACTCAAAAAAAAAAATATGAAACTGTATGAAATTATTCATGCTGTGTTATTCAAAATTGATAACATATATGTATTTGACCATTTGTTTGTTGTAATGTAATGACAAATTTAGAGCACAAGAGCCATTTTACAGAAAAATTAAGTATAATAAATTTTTCATGGAAAAATATAAACTGCAACAACAGCAGTGTCAAGAGCATTATGACAGTTATTGTATCTATAATTAGTATTATTATCATGTATACTGTAAGCTCTTACAGTTTAAACAAAGTAAATAGCAAAAGTATTCTGCATGATCAACAAGGCGATTACATTCCAGGAGGAGACCCATAGACTGCACTGGTGGAAGTATCATCTCTATTATTCAGCAACACTAATTTACAACTGTTTAAAACATTAAAATCAGTTGCTGCTGATGTAATAAAGAGAAATTGTTTGAAATAATGTCAGAATCATGTATAATTTTTACACCAGTGGCACTTTGTTACCTGGTACATGTTTGCAATATAACAGTATCCTTGTACAAATTATATTGAGGCAGATGCAATAAATTTTCAAATATTTTGAATTTTGGATGTCAAAAAAAAAGAAAAAAGAAAAAAATCTGCAATAATGACTGCTGGCAAAGGCATCCCTAAAATGATACTGTTATATGGATAACTCCATGGGCACGCTTTCAAATCAGCCATTGCAAGACATTTATGACTTCCAAAGGCTTGGACAAGAAGTATTCTTGAAATCATTTTCTGCCAACAATGTTTCAAGTTGATTTGGGTTTTGCAGTCCAGTGATTAGCACTCCTGACATCAGACGATTGGATCTCTGAAAGCATAAAAGGGAATGAATAAAATTTCACATATTAATAGAGAGCATTTAGAGAAAGAGCAGTAACCTAGAACCATAATACTATTACAATTAGTTTGGAGCTATAAGGACTCCCTGATAATTCTAATAAAAATAAATAAATAAATAAAATAAAGAACATATGAAAATAAAGCATTGTATAGTGTAAGAAAGTTCTGTTAACTGGAAAAATTCAGCGAAAGTTATTTGAGTATAATTTGCAAATGCCAGTTTCATAGATATATCAAGAACCAGCTGAATGCTCTTTCTCTGTCAGTGCATTGTCACAAAACAGGGCTAAACCAGAACATTCAACAGAAGTTTACAATCCCAACATTAATTCTGGAAAAGCTATACCAATATCCCACTTTCAACTAGTTGCTGGTTGCCTTATATGAGCATAGCAGCCATTTTAATCTTCTGCCTTGGACTGTTTGAACAAACTTTTAATCATGTGGTTGAAACTGGTCCAGAAGCTTTGAAGCAACATTTGAAACTGTCAAAATATGACACACCTTAATCAAAGGTCAGAGAATGTCCTTGACCTCTTGTACTCAGAAATCTTCATGTACTCATTTTGATGACTGTATATACCAATTTTTATCCTCTTTAATTTCCATGAACTCATATGTTCTAGTGTTCTTGCATATTAAAGTAACAGAAAGCATATTTGACATAACAAAATAAAGGTCAAGGTCAACCATAAAAATTATCTAGGTCAACCCAAGGCCACCATCTGAACTATCTTGGGCCAAAACTTTCCATGAAATCTAGTGTTCTAACATTTTCTCATATTTGACCATGCCATAAAAAGGTCTTGTGGTCAACCCAATGTCTTTGAATTATCTTGGTATAATTGGAGTACCCAATGCTACATACCAAGTTTCAAGACCATAAGTCAATTGATTCTGCAAAAGATTTTAAAAGCTTTTTACCATAATTGGGCATAGAGCCATGTTGGTCATGTGACTTGGACCAGTTGAAAACAGAACTTGTTCCCTCAACCCCTCGAGGCTTTATATGAAATCTGCTTACAATTGGCCCTGTCGCTTTTGAAAAGAAGTTTGAAATTGTCAATATATGAGAGTTCTGGGTCAAAGGTCAAAGAATGACCTTGACTTCTTGTACTTATAAATCTCCATAAACTCATTAAGATGAATTTATATACTGATATCTTCAAATCTTTCCATGAAATCTTATGATCTAGCCTTTTCCCATATTTGACCTTGCCGTAAAATGGTCAAGGTCAACCAAAGGTCATCATTTGAATAATCTTGATAGAACTCAAGTACCCAATGCTTCATACCAAGTTTCAAGGCCATCGGCCTATCGGTTCTGGAGAAGAAGATTTTTAAAGCTTTTAACCATGTATGGGCAAGGCAGCCATGTTGGTTATGTAACCAAGACCGTTTGAACAAATTTTCATTCCCTCAACCCTTGGAGGCTCTATATGAAATTTGGTTTCATCTAGCCCAGAGGCGTTTGAGGAGATTGTTAGAAATTGTCAAAATATGAGAGTTCAGGGTCAAAGGTCAAAGAATGACCTTGACCTCTTGTACTCATAAATATAACTTCATGTATTCATTAAGATGAATGTATATACCGGGTCCAAATCCTCAAAACTTTCCATGAAATCTTATGTTCTAGCATTTTCCCATATTTGACCTTGCCATAAAAAAGGTCAGCCCAAGGTAAAAATTTGAAAACTCTTGATAGTACTCAAGTACCCAGTGTTACAAACCAAGTTCCAAGGCCATCAGTCAATTGGTTCTGGAGAAGATTTTTTAAAGCTTTTTACCAAATACATGTATGGGCGTGGCGGCCATGTTGGTAATGTGACCGGGACCGTTTAAACAAATTTTTGTTCCCTCAACCTCTAGAGGTGCTATATGAAATTTGGTTTCAATTGGCCCTGTGGCTTTTCAGGAGATTATTTGATATGGTCAAAATGTGACAGTATGAAGATTTATGAGTACAGGAGGTCAAAGAATGACCATGACCTCTTGTACTCATAAATCTTCATGTACTCATTAAAATGAATGTATATACCAATTTTTAGGCCTTAATCTTCAAACCTTTCCATGAAATCTTATGTTCTAGCATTTTCCCATATCTGACCTTGGAGTAAAAAATGTCATGGTCAACCCAAGGTCATAATTTGAACAATCTTGATAGTACTCACACACCTATTGCTACATACCAAGTTTTAAGGCCATCGGTCAATTGGTTCTGGAATTGAAGGTTTTTAAAGTTTTATACCATATATGGGCATGGGAGGCATGTTGGTCATGTGACCTGGACTGTTTGAACAAATTTTCATTCCCTCAACCCTTGAAGACTGTATATGAAATTAGGTTAGAATCGGCCTAGTGGTTTTTGAGGAGATTGTTTGAAATTGTCAAAATATGAGAGTTAGGTCAATGCTCAAAGAATGACCTTGACCTCTTGTACTCACAAATCTTCATGTAGGCATTTAGATATATGTATATACAATTTTAGGCCTAAATCTTCAAAACTTTCCATGATATCTTATGTTCTAGCATTTTCCCATATTTGACCTTGCCGTAAAAAAGGTCAAGGTCAACCCAAGTTCATAATTTGAACAATCTTAATAGAACTCTAGTATCCCATGCTACATACCAAGTTTCAAGGCCACTGGTCAATAGATTTTGGGGAAGAAGATTTTTAATGCTGTTTACCACATATGGGCGTGGTGGCCATGTTGGTCATGTAACCTGGACCATTTGAACAAATTTTCGTTCCCTCAACCTCTGGAGGCTCTTTATGAAATTTGGTTTCAATTGGCCCAGTGGCTTTTGAGCAGATTGTTTGAAATTGCCAAAATATGAGAATTCTAGGTCAAAGGTCAAAGAATGACCTTGACCTCTTATACTCACAAATATTCATGTACTCATTAAGATGACTGTAGATACCAATTTTTAGCCCAAAATCTTCAACAGTTTCCAAGATATTTTATGTTGTAGCATTTTGCCATATAAAAGCACAAGGAAGCAAATTTGACCTTGCCGTAAAAAAGGCCAAGGTCAACCCAAGTTCATAATTTGAACAATCTTAGTAGTACTCGCGTACCCGATGCTACATACCAGGTTTCAAGGCCATCGGCCTACTGGTTCTGGAGAAGAAGATTTTTTTAGGTTTTTACCATATATGGGCATGGCGGCCATGTTGGTCATGTGACCAGGACCGTTTGAACAACTTTTCGTTCCCCCTTCCTCTGGAGGTCACATATGAAGTTTGGTCACAATTGGCCCAGTGGTTTCAGAGGAGAAGTCGTTTGAAATTGTGGACGGACGGACGGACGACGACGGACGACGACGGACGACGACGGACGACGGAGCCTTACCATCCTATAAGCTCCCCCGGAGCCGCTGGCTCAGGTGAGCTAAAAAAATGAATTTGTGACAAAGCCACCAGCAGGTTAAAACTATTTACAAGAAGTCCTCAGGGGCAGGCATTCCATGCCTAACCCCTGCCCTACCCTAGGATATTAAATTTTGCCCTTAAACCCATCAACTGTCTCCGAAGAGACAGCTTCGGTTGTAAGGCCATTCCAAGTTGCAATTGTCCTGGGGAAAAAGGAATTCTTAAAACCGTCCGTGTAAGCGTTTGGACGGTGGTACTGGAATGGGTGGGACCTAGTTCTCTTGCTCCCTTCACCAACCTCAGATAGGTACTTATTCTTATCTACAATGGCAAGATTATTATGGATTTTGTAGAATAGAGACAGAGAAGCCTGCTGTCGTCTTTCCTGCAGGTCCGGCCATTGGAGTTCTTCTAACATTTCTCCCACATGGCTTTGATTGCGCCAGCGACTACAGGTCCAACGGGCAGCAGTCCTCTGTACTTTTTCTATTCTGTTAATATCAACTTGGTGATGGGGCATCCAAACTGGCGCTGCATATTCTAATTTGGGCCGGACCAGAGTTTTATATGCAGCAGCCTTGATTTCCTTCGATGCAAAAGTCAAGTTTCTACGAAGGAAACCCAAAGTCTTAGTAGCCTTACTGGTAATTTCATTGATGTGCTGACCCCACTCGAGGTCATCCGTAATTTCAACTCCTAAATATTTGGCTGACGATACATTCTCTAGGACTTGGTTATGCAATGTATAACCATGGATTATCTGCTTTGGAGGGGGGTGCCTAGTCACCCTCATAGAGTGACATTTGGCAACATTAAATTTCATGAGCCATGCCTCTTCCCAAAGTGCCAATTTATCTAAATCATCTTGGAGTATCTGTTGGTCTTCGGACCGTCTAATATTTCTATAGAGTACACAGTCATCAGCAAAAAGGCGGACTGTGGAGCTTATGTTGTCTGGCAGGTCATTAATAAAAATTAAGAACAGGATGGGCCCTAAAACAGAACCCTGGGGGACACCAGACAACACGGGGAGAGGGTCTGAACAGACACCATCCAGAACAACTTTTTGTGTCCTTCCAGATAGCCAGGCAGAGATCCACCGGAGGATATCATTTCGGATACCATAATACTCCAGTTTGTAAATCAATCGTCTATACTTTAAGGAATAGAGGAAAATTAATAGGACAGACAGAAGTGAAAAAATGAAGACTTGGTAGGAAAGCCGCTATCCGCTATCCATGGCCTCGATGGCACGTTGGTCTCTTCTGTAGCTTCTCTCTATCGTGTATGTATTACTAGAATTACCGGAATCTACCTTATTACCGGAATATACCGGAATACACCGGAATATACCAAAATATACATTTATATTATCAAAATAAACGGGTTACTAGAATTACCGGAATACACCTTATTACCGGAATATACCGGAATCTACCGGAATACACCAAAATAAACATTTATATTATCAAAATGAACTTAGATGTTGAAAGAATATATGAATAAGAACTATTTCCAGCTCAGAGATTGCTGGTTTTGCATCTGTAGTGAGAATAAATGGACCAGAGTATGGGACTTAGATAGGTATTACTATGCAGATTGCAAGCTGGTTAGGGTCTTTGTATGGGTCATTCACTTGCCGGTTTTTACATGCAACTGTTATTAAACGACATATTTTGGATAACATTACATTTATCTGGTAATATTTAAGTGTATTTCGGTAAATAAAAATATGTATTTTGGTATATTCCGGTATATTTTGGTATATTCCGGTAATTAAGTATATTCCGGTATTTCTAGTAACCGAAATAAACTTAAATATTGCCAGAATAAATGAAATAAGTACCATTTCCATATAAGTATTAGCTTCTTTTATTGGTAGTGAGAATAAATGGACCAACATATGGGTATTAGATAGGTATCACTGTGCAGATTGCAAGCTGGTTTTGGTCTTTCTTGCCAGTAATTGCATTCAGCAAATATTAAATGACATGTGTTTAGATAAAATTATTTATATTCCGGTCAAAAATAAAGTGTATTTCGGTAAACAAAAATGTGTATTTGGGTATATTCCGGTAGATTCCGGTATATTCCGGTGTATTTTGGTATATTCCGGTAATTAAGTGTATTCCGGTATTTCTAGTAACCGCCTCTTCTGTACCTTTACTCAATTGTACTTGAACAAAATGGTAGAATAGCGGATCGCGGATTTTGGGGAGTCTGGGTGCCTGTCTTGAATCTACTCGTGGCCTTGATGTACTGAGCCAACTCCCATTGTATACCCTCTCTGAAGTTAGGAATATTGTTGTCACTTTCGCTCTCAAGTAGTAATTGTAGATCTATGTGGTAGAGACCTATTTCCCTGCTGAGCCTCTGTTCCATAATATTTCGGGGGAGCTCATGGTGGGCACTGCAGTAGGTATAGTGCTCTGTAGTCTCGGTCTGTCCACAGCTACATAGGTCTGAAGGTACTTGCCCAGCTTATTCCTGTAATAATTGAGCTGGGTATAGCCTATTTGAAGTTGAAGTATCCAGCTGAAGGTTTGCTTGTCTGGGTTATCGAAGTGTCTCTTGAATTCCATACTGGGGAATAAACTGTTGTAGGCTCTTCCTGTATCTGACAGTTCCCGAACCTTCTGCCACTGGGTCATGGTAACTTTTGGCAAGCTAGCTTGACCTCAGACTGGAAAATAGTCCTTTTGTCTTCTTTGAACTGACTTGCCTCCAATGCAGCTTCCTTGGCTAACCTGTCAGCAACCTCATTACTGGCAATAGCACTGTGTCCAGTTGTCCAGTCGATCTCTACTACAGTTCCTTTCTGTTGCAGGGAATTGATGTTTTTACGGACATCCTTGGTCACCTGTCTATAGCTGATATCCTTCCAGTTCAAGGTGAGTATGCCGACGGTTGACTGGCTGTCGCTGAAAACCTTTAATAGCTGACACGGAGGCTGTGGAAGGATTGGCCAGATGCGTCTCAGCCCTTCAGTCCCTGTCCAATCTGGCTTCCATTGGAGGTGCCAGGGCCCACGAAGACCCCGCCAGCACAGCACAAGGAAATCACTAAAACCTATTTACATTGTCCCGCCCTATTCAGTATACCAGGCTAGAGGGTATCGGGACGTTTCGCGCCAGGGACGTTTCGCTAGAGAGCTTCCGTTTGAAGTGCACCAAATAGGGAGCGTCGGCCACTGGTGGCCTGAAGGGTATTCCAAAGACGGATTGTCTTGGGAGAAAGCTGTTTTTATAGTAGTCAGCTGAAGCAGGGATGTGCCTGACCTTGTGCTAGAGAGCTCCCGTTTGGAGGGCACCAAGGCCGGAAGGGTATTCCAAAGACGGATAGTCTTGAGAAAGCTGTTTTTGTCGTAGACATATCAGAGCATGCATGACCTGCATCCGGGTTTTTATTGTATGGGAGATAATAAACACAATCTACCATTTGTGAAAAGAAACAGTTTTAAAATGACGTTTTATGAATATAAACTTTATTTTGGTTTCGTTTCCTTTTTAATTTAATCGCCGTTATTTGCAGATAGACATGTTTTATTCAATAATAACGAATGACGAAATGTGTATTTGCAAATTTCATGACCTGTTTGAGCAGCCGTAGATCAGGCGCACTCGAGATTTCCAATCGTGTATTTAAAGGTCTAGTATGAAAGCCATAACCGCACCGCGCTTTCGATCTGCCGCACCTTCGACAATTATCTTTTTTAAAGATGATTCTTGTATAGTAGTCAGCTGAAGCCGGGATGTGCCTGACCTTGCACATACAAACTTCCTTGGGTAATTTAGATCCGCCATTTTGTTGCGCTATCAGCTCGTGTTGCCTCCCTTGACATTTTGCGGGTAGTGTATGCGCATTGCATCCTAAAAATCTTAGACATTATCTACATGTGCGCATTAGCTAAATACCTTTCGCGTACGTAATAAATTACATTTTAAACAAAGAAAAGATACATTTTCAGTAAACGTTTACCTTAAAATGCAACTTTATATCTGTCTGCTTCGTTATCCACAAAACAACATCTACTTGGTTTAATGAAAAAATAAGACTTTTCCGAAATTTCCCTGGTTCACAAATATTTTTCCCTATTTCTCCGATGAATATACAATATAAAAATATATAGTTGCTATGGTAAACATCCTTGTTTTAAAGGTAAACATTAGCTCTGAAGTCACAGCAGGGGTGCCACGCGCTTCCGCTGTGATGTTTAAATTTCAGCCTGTCAGCTTTGTGATAAAAGATATTTAAATTGTCTTATTTATTCTGACGTGAGAAAAGCATGCCATAAATAAATAGATGGTGTTTAGCTGCTTTATCTGTCCTAGTTTTGATATTCATGAATCTATATAAAAGTACAAATGCACAAATGCCCGTAGGGTACTAGTTATCAATATGACGAATTAAACTTTCTGGATGTCAAAACCAATCATGGATTTACCATCTCAAAGTTTGTTGATCATGCTGATAACATTTAAGTTAACGGCGGCAGGTTTTGTCATTTAAATCGCTGTATCCTTTGGTTTACAGAAAACTTTACATACATATAAATAACAAAGCGGAGTAATAAAGATCTGACAGTAAGCATGACGCTTATAATATGGTTGGAGGTTGTAAAATCGTGGGAGTTGTAAATTCGTGGGTGTTAGTAATTTGCATAATATTCATGCGCAAAAGAAGTTTCACTAAGTGTTTATTCTCCCAACATTTAACCATGCATAAAGGTTTTATTTAATAAAAAAAGCAAATGCCTACAGCCTAAATAGGGAATAAAACTTTTTAAAAAGTTTGACCAATTGCTTTTATGCCTTATTTTGTTATTACTTTTTTGCATACCTGAATAGCGGCCATTTTCTAATCTCGGATATCAGCCATAGAAAAAATTGCAATGATTACTGATTTTGTACCTTCCGGTGAACAGTTGGTCCTAGTATGGGTGTAAAATCTTATTGCAAAATTGTTCTCTTGTTTGATTATTATTCCGGGGGTCCTTATCTGCTTTTTCTTGAAAAAGAAAGTTTTGTGTTTTGAGAGTAGGGCTGAATCCAGGCTCGTATTTTTTTTCAAAGAAAACAGTCTGTGCATACTGTTATTTAGTATTCAAGCGAATATAACCATGCAGTAATACAGTGAATTTCAAGTCGTTCTGCTCAAGGGCCATGCCTCTACAGTTAAAGTGTTTTAATTGTAGGAAAGTCAAGGTGGAGCTTTAAGAATCCTGTTTAATTGGATGGGTATCTTCCTTTAATCATTACTTTAATCATATTAATTCTGATATAGATTGGGTTATTTAAAATCCGTTTAAAACTAAAAAGTTTCCAAAAGCATCTATG
Organism: Ctena decussata; assembly: GCA_963989385.1. Lineage (NCBI taxonomy): Eukaryota > Metazoa > Mollusca > Bivalvia > Lucinida > Lucinidae > Ctena > Ctena decussata. The sequence goes on along the minus strand of OZ022511.1, from coordinate 73,613,817 downwards.
AAACAGAAAATAATGAATAAGTGACCTGACATGGGTACGTCGATTTTTTATCATGCGGCAGAACACATCCACGAATTTACAACCCATTGACATTTGCTATAAATAGAGCACCCAATCACATGCGGATGAATTTTCTAACATCAAAACGATATTGTTTTGCATCGAAACTGTATCATGTTATTCATCTGGTGGTGTGGTCTAATTATGTAAGAAGAATATATCAAGAAATTATTTGACATGTGACTGTCACGTGATTTAGTTCTTATATCCACGATTATACCACCTTCAAGGCTATGTCGTTTCGCTGTACTTTTTCGTTGTTCATACCCCATTAAACTATGGTAACAAAGGTGAAACTGGATTAATGTCATATCTGACTAGGAAATGGGTTTGGTTATCCTAGGCCAATTAACAAACACTCAATTGCACAGAGATTGACATTAAAGTCAATAATCTCGGCCGAAATCGTTTTGGGCGAATGTAGCCTATATACGCTTCCTTAGCAACTCACGTGGCGAGATCGCTTACTGCGCATAATCGGCAACTGGTTACCGTCCTAGTTTGGTTGGTTTCTGACATATTGACTTTTTACCAAGGGTAATAGGGCAAGTTTGTATGTGCCTTGTGCGAGTGCTGTGATCTTGTCCTAGAAGATGCAGCTTTAAGGTATTAATCTAACGGGATGTCAAGTAGGTCATGGATGATCTTGAACATCATAGCCAGTAGTGTCCGCGGAAACATCCCAAACACCCCCAAACCATCCCAAAACAGCCTCCCCTCTGTCCCCTCCACACATACACACCAACACCACCCATCCCATCCCACGTTTACGTACGTGTGTGCGTGCGTGCGTACGTATATATGTGTGCACAAGCATGCTTTGTGATTTTGCTCAAAACTACTGAGTATCATTTCATGCTTAGTACATTTGAGCAAGATCACAAAGCATGCTTGAGTATCATTTCATGCTTTTGTTTCGCTTCGCCCTGTCACGTTAACCTGAGATAAAATTTTGGTATAAGAGAATAAGATGTTGGTGTCTTGGTAGGGGCTAGTTTGTGTCCGAGGAGGCTGGTTGGGGTGGTATGAAGGCGGTTTTGGATATTTGCACGGACCGTAGTCAAATGACACCTCTAGTCTCCAAGGTTTCCCACACAAGATTCTCCAGCATAGCTGTAAAGCTACCCGTGTCCCGGTACCTCGCATCCCGTCTCTGTACCATCTCAAGCTTACTGTAGGTCTTCTGTAGTTCTAAATTATTTAGTTCAGTAAAGATAGCTGAGTTGCCACCTATTTGGGAAAGAGCTGCTGACTCGGCTTATCACTTGTAATGTATTGTTTGTTGGGATATCTTTGTCAATCTTTCCCTTTGATGTTGGGGATAGGGTTTGGGTTTGAATTCAGTCAGTTCCTGAAGTGTAGTTTCTCTTTAAATTTACTGTTGTTATTTTGGCTGTAAGGACCCCAGACTGTACAGCAGTACTCTAGTGCAGGTCTTACAAGGGAGAAGTATGCAGCAGTTTTAGTTTCTTCGTTACTGACTTTTAAGGTTCTCCGCAAGAAGCCAAGCATACTGTTTCCTTTCTTGATGGCCTGGTCGATGTGCTTGTCCCATGGCATATTTGCCTGCATCTGCACACCAAGTTAACGTATTGAGTCCTCATAAGGCTTGTATGACTTACTACGTCAAAAGCTGACTTTGCATCTAAGAATGCTATGAAGGTGGGTTGATTGCTATCTTTATTATCCCGAATACAGTCTTCTAATTCAAGAAACAGCTCATTGGAGACGACACTTCTGTGAAGCTACGTTTCATCTTATTCTGCGTTTCTTAAGTCCGTGGTTTTATTCTTTCTCTCAATACAGTCTCAAGGTCTCAAGATTTTTTGACAATATAGGAGTAACTGTAATTCCACGTAAATCGTTAGAATTTAGGGACAAGTCATTTATTATCAGGTGTGTGTGTGTGTGTGGGGGGGGGGGGGACAAGTCATTTATTATCAGGTGTATGTGTGTGTGTGTGGGGGGGGTGTTACATTGTCATATGATTCACCAAAGTTTCCGACCCCCCCCCCCCCCAGTCTCACCAGAATTTTTCCCGACCCCCCCCCCAGATAGGTGACAAAAAGTTTATGATCCCACCCCCACCCCCACCCCCCTACACACACACACACCATCCCCCATCCCAACTTCCCTTCACACACCCACACCCCATATTACCTATTTTATGTCAGACTGACCTCAATCGAAAACCTGTATGAAACACAAAGAACATTTTCTTACTCTGACATGTTAATTAATCAGGCAGATTAATGGTCTGTTCAAATTTTGTCTGCGTTTCCTGCACTTTCTTCTGCTTATGGCCATCCAGAAATCTGTTCGTGGAATGTTCAATAAAATTGTTAATAATACTAAACGAGAGGACATGAGGCGAGGGTCTGGGGCGCAGCCTCAGAAAAGTAAAAAGTATGCAAAGACCAGGAACTGTAGTTTGGATGATGACAAGGCATCTGGAGAGCTGATATCACAATCGCAGGCATTAAATTCAGAACAAAACCATCTACACGACATGATTTTATAGAGAATTTACACTGTTCTACTAGCAAATTAATGAATCAAAGTTTTGTGTGTCATCTCCATAAATGTCTTTAAATTTTGATTTTGAAAGAATAGAGTCTGAAATTTAAGGAGTTATGGGGGTCTGGGGGACGACGAACCCCTCCCCCCAGAGGCTGAGACATTTTAAAAAAATGAAGACTGATGGAAGAATTCTGACCCCCCCTCCCCCCCCCCCCCCCCCCCACACACACACACACAACAATATGCCTAATAAAATATATGAACACCTGCTCTATGGCTTATTGATTTCCGACCCTTCCGCCCCCCATCCCCACCCCAGTACATCACAAAAAATATTCCGCCCCCCCTCCACTAAATGCACTCAGCCCCCCCCCCCCCATCCACACCTGATAATAAATGACTCGTCCCTTAAGTTTGATCCTTTCTTCTTAAACACCGGGGCTAGTACTCCTAACTTTAACGAATCAAGTACAACTCCAAAATCTAAAATTTTGTTGAGTAACAATGTCACAAATGTCACAATAGTATCAGCTCCAATGTTCAGCACTTACATTGTAGATATCTGCCGACTTTTCTCTATTCAGAACCTTTATTGCTGATTGTATCTTTTCTCAGTGAAAGGATTTTCCTGGACATACGGACATCGAGGCCATGGATAGCGGACAGCGGAGGTGTCGGTGTCACTCAACACTCACTCACTTTATCGAGTCCACTAAGAAAATAATTGTCAGAAGCCTCTTAAAATACACAGCATTTCCACAACATATCCGTGAATTAACTATTATTTCATTAAGATGCATTATTACACATCTGGGTATGAACCTGTGGGAGCAGTATTGTATAGACTGGTTATTTGTTCTTAAGACACTGGTTTGTGTTGAGTCTGTTGTAAAGACAGTGCCAGAGTTAGAAAGATGTACAAGATAATATAAAACAACTATCAAGAAATTCATATATGCAAGTTACAGTTAGAAATCCCCAGGGGGGGTAATGGCTGCCTGCTCCCATCCGACGTGTACATAGACTTTCTATAGAAGTTTTTAGGTGTCGGCCAGTTAGACTTTTATTAGTTGTGATTTTTTAAGTTACAAACTTGTATTCTGAATCTTAGGGAACGGTCATTATTTATCAGCTGTATGTGTGTGTGTGGGGGGGGGGGGGGGGGGTGAATTTAGGGGGGGGGGTGCAATTTGAAACCCTGTCTTGCTGGTGTGGGGGTCAACATTTTTTGTGGACTAATCCTGGGAGGGGCATGAAATGAAATATTATCTTGTACTTTTGATTTTCCAGTATCGTTTGGCTTCTGGGGGCAAAGCTCCCCAGATCCCCCTTTCTACACAATTACTTCAAGTACCCTATACAGTATTGGTTTCAAAACACACACACATACACACACACACACACACACACACACACTGACGCATACACGCACGTACGCACACACGCACGCACACACGCACGCACGCACGCACACACACACACACACACACACACTGTGAGATATGCTAAAGGTCAATAGGCTGAGGGATCTGGCGGGATCCAAACTTTGGATCAAATGATCATGAATCTGGTGCACTAGCACTTCGTCACTATGCTTCATCACAGAGAACTGTCTTAGGAAGCTCTTTGGGATGCATACACAGCTACCTTGGGAAGGAATAGAAACCGGGACTCGGGACCAAAATCCGCGACCAATTTTTGTTGGCATTAAAATTGTACTAAAGATGCTAATAACGAGCTGAAAATTGGACCATAAATAGATTATAGTCTCTTCTGAAAAATGCATATAAAGATTTTATAAAACTTTGGATATTTATTGAAATTTTAACAAAAATACAGGACCACGTCGAACTTTTTCGACCCGGGACCAGTTTTTGCGGGATTGACGATGTCAAGCAAATCTCAATTTTTTTCCTACAGAAACATTCTAAACCCCATTTTTTTTTACATTTCGTCATCTGTAAACATACCAAAGTTTATAAAAATTAAAACAAGTGTGATTATTTTCTGTAATTTTTGCGAAAATTTTGACCCGGGACCAACCCGGGACCAAAATCGTCATTTGTTTATTGTGCGATGTTGACGATGTCAATGAGTTTTCAATTTTTTTCTACATTGTCGTTTAAAATCTCATTGTTTTACTTTGTGTAATATCTAAAGATGCCACAAAAGACGAAAATGCAAAAATTTGATAAATCTATCCCTTATTTTGAGAGAAAACCTACCTGTGACCAAATGGTCATTTTCCGCGGTTTTATACATTGTCTTGGTACGTTGCCATAGAATTTGAACATTCCACAAAAGCAGAAATTGATCAGCTTCTAAAATAAATGAGGAATGCTCTTGGTTGTGTGAAAAGTGTATGAAAGAACATTTCTTCAATGTCAAATTAATATAGATTCTGTTGGGATGACGATACTAAAATAAATATACTATTAAGGCAGCATATAACCTTTAAACCATATTTCATAATTTTGTCCCGAGCTGACCCCTGGTTAAACATACCTATCAGCAGACCTTATCCAGACAAAATTAGACAATTGTTATAGTTTTGGCATGTTTAGAACCTTGCACAAGGTAAATAAGGATTATCAAAAAGTTATTCCTTATCAAGATTTAAGAAATACATGACACCGTCAGCTTTTTAATGACGATTTTGGTTCCGGGCAGAGTTATTCGTAGCATTTTGGTTAAATATCTCGATTTCTTTTTTTCATTTCTATTTCTTTTGCATCTCTACATACGAGTAAATGTAAAATTGATGGGATTTTAAACGTTAATAGAGACAAAAACTGAAATTCCCTTCACATCGTCCACGAAAGAAATGATGATTTTGGTCCCGGGCTGGTCCCGGGTCATTTTTTTTTGCGAAAATTATAGATAAATTTTGCATTTTTAAAAAATCTAATCTTCCTTATTATGTTTCCATATGACGAGATGTAAAATAATTTGGGGTTAAAATGTTTCTGTAGGAAAAAAAAATGATATTTGCTTGACATCGTCAATCCCGCAAAAACTGGTCCCGGGTCGAAATTGCTTGACCTGGTCCTGTCTTTTTGTTAAAATTTCAACAAATATCGAAAGTTTTATAAAATCTTTATATGTATTTTACAGAAGAGCCTATAAACTACTTATGGTCCAATTTTCAGCTTGTTATTGGCATGTTTAGTACAATTTTGGGGCCAACAAAAATTGGTCCCGGTTACTATTCCTTCCCAGCTAGGTGCATGTTCACACTGATGGACTAAGCAATTGTAAAATGGGTAACTGGACATCTCGGCCCATAGCAAACTCGCCCATTGCAAATTCGGCCCATAACAAAAAAGTCGGCCCACACAAACTCGGCCCATAACAAATTCTGCCCATATAGTATTGCTCCTTGCTTTAATGGTGACTCCAACAACTTAAACCTGCATTCTCTGAGTCCAAGACGTTTTCCAAATTGATATGGTGTAACAAAGCCGGCTAATGTATACAAACTCGTCCCATCATATATCATATTTGCCAAATCGAACTCGGTTTTGCAAATATATAATTACATACCATTGATAGAAAATCATAGAAAATGTGTGCATAGATATTCACAGGGATTCTTGGAGGTTGATAGTGTGGTAGTTACCTCCCCTAAACCTACGCAATGGCTGCGATTATCTTGTAGGTCATATATGATAAGACTAGGAGGTTGACACATCTGGTAAATTCCAAGGTTGCTTTGAGATGGAGAGGGTTGGAGGGGATGGGGGTGGGAGTCAAGTCCATTTTCCATGCTAAATCCGCCATCCCTATGGGGAAAGAAAGCATTGACATATGCACGATTTCAAGTGTAAGAGAGGACATTTTGATAACCTTCGCAGAAACTTTTTTTTTGCCTGAATTCAAAGAACAATTATTTGTTCCTATAGAATCGTTTAACATACATGTCTCTGGTATTAGACCTTGGATAAAGGATGAGGAAATCTAAATGCAGTCAACATTGAATAAATGAAAACATATGAATCTTGTTTTAATTTTATCTGATATCTAGAAATTATAATTATTGTTTAGCAAGTCTATTGAATATAATCCCCCTGTGTGAGTATGTATACGTTGTACATATGGTCCGAGTTTGTTATGGACCGAACTTCTAATGTTCCCACTCAATTTGGATTTCTATATCTTGTCCAACACTGTTTTCTATATGTAGTAACTATCATACGTGTCATTTGTATCTACTTATTGTCTGACATGCCTTTTCAAATGAAACAGTTCTTTGTGAAAGCTGCAGAACGATACCTTTCTATACCCATGGGCCGAATTTGCTATGGACCGTGTTTGTAATGGGCCGAGATTGTTATGGGCCGAGTATGTTATGGGCCGAGATGTCCCGGAATCGTAAAATGTATTTCTCTGTGTTTCTGGTAAAGGTTCTTGTGTGTGTGTGTGTGTGTGTGTGTGTGTGTGTGTGTGTGAGGGCTTTAGAGGTTGAAATATATGTTCCTATGTTTCTGGTAACCCTCGTTTTGTTGTGGGTGGTGGTGGGGAGAGGGAGCATGTGCGTGTGTGTGTGTGGAGGGGGGGGGGGGGTAGAATTTTATTTTCCATGATGGTGGGGGGTCGGACAAAGAAAACATAAGCCAGTGGGTGGGTCACGAAATAGTATGTGGATCTCCTGAAAATTCCCCCCCCCCCCCCCCATAAATAATGACCATGCTGCTCCTACTCAGAGGAGGATAATACTTCAACAAAGACAAAGACACGATCATTAAGCGGCTAGCCAAATTTGTGTACCGAGTTACCTACCTTTGAGGAAAATGAGAAACAAAAATATTTCCAATAATATTTAGAATTTTAACGTGATTTCATCACTTTCGAGCCAGATCAACAATGCATCTAGCATTATAAACAGTATTGCATAGATAAAAATATTCACCTGGTAATTTTGGTGCAAATTATCACTTGCACAATGCATTTTGTATATTCAGTAAACATTTTTCTTTCTTTCTTTCTTCATATACTGCTACACCCTCTCTCGAGGATTATGAGCAGGTGTACGATGTACACTCCAGTTTTGCAGGATGAACCTCCTTGTAGCCATGTAACTACAGAAGGGATCTTTAACCTGCACAGGGGATGTCTCTCCCTGCACAGGGGGCCTCCAGTTAACGTCCCGATCCGAAGGACGGCACACTTTTTTTAATGTCATCCCTGCAAATGACATTAAGGAAGCGTGTTCGGACACCGATATTCAAACGCCGTTACCCGGGTTCGAACTCGGGACCTTTAGCATCAGAGGCAAGTGCGCTAACCACTGAGCTACCACGCTTCTTAAACATTAACCGATTTCGACAGTAATCCATTTTCGTCAAAATAGTTTGGTACCGCTGCAGGACGCCACACATGGCTACATTAGTGCGGGCGAGGAGTTTAGGTGTGGGGATAGGACTGTGAAATAGAAATAGAAAAAGAAATAAATTTTTCCCTAAAGAAATAAAAAAAATGATAGATCAAAGGACAAGTAGAAATGAAAACATAAGATATAACAGAAAAGCTAGATGGGAAATGAAAGTTTGGCCAGTAGCTTTTCAACCCTTCATTCCTCATCCTTTGAAGGGTAGCAGACTGTGGTTACTAGAACTACCATTATACACTAATGCCGGGCGGGGTAGCGCAATCGGTAGGGCACCTGCCTCGTAAGTCAGAGGTCCTGGGTTCGAATCCCGGTCTGGCCACGTACTTTCGTTTCTCCTTCCGCTGATTCAAGAAGGGCAGTTGTCAGTTACTGGCGAAAGTATGTGCACTTAGTACTGGTTAACCGCTTAGGAGGTCTAAGCCTGCCCAGGAATAGTGTGGTTAGGTTAACTGACCGTCCGGACATGACCTTAGTTGTTTACCGTGGATGTTAAGCATTAAATCAACCAACTTATACACTAATGGGAAAAGTTGAAAGGTTACCCGTCCATCAGCAACCAGTGTGTTTGGGGCCAAGCTTGTTCCTGTACTCTTTAGGAGCTGGTCTTCCTGACCAACTAATATTTGTGTTTATTGCTAAAAGGTTAAACTTAAAAGTGATTATTAAAACCAGAGAAAACACAGAGAGGACCAGTTAAACCACACATACCTTGTTCTGTGGACCAGTTGTAACAGAATCTTGGAATAAAAGAGAATATATTGAAGTATACACAGAAAACAATATTTGGTTTTCTGATGATCTGACAAAAGAATAGGTCGTAGGCTTTTTCAGATGGTTTCTTATCCTTCAAACGAGAGCTGTCACAAATATTTTAACATTGTAAATTTAGGTAGAGCAAGACTGGTGAAATGTAGCTAGACTCTAATGATTTCCTTGTGCTATACTGGTTGGTAGAACTCTTAGGGGCCACTAGGGTAGCCAAATTGGAACATTAGGCAGTATCAAACTTGGTAAATAAAATAGCTCCTAATCTGCTTTACCATGACTTTTATGACCCAATATGTAACTTAAATTATCTATCTCTATGTTGTCTCTCAGACAAATTTGTTTATTGATAAAAGCATAAGTCAGTCAGTCTGCTGTTCTTGGCATTTATACAGTTTGTGATTACATTATGGTTGTGTATATGACCGTATCATTAAACAAAGTAAAGATTTCCTGTAGCCTGGTGACCATAGAAACAGTGGAAATTAGAGGCCCTCTGTACCGTAATGACCCTAAAATTTTGGACACCCAAAAGTCAGACAATTATTGTTCAAAAATTCTTAGAAAGTGGATTGTATCCAAATGATGCTCAGTGAATGGCAAACTTTGTAGACTCTGATCAATCTGCTCCTTCAGGAGCAGTTTGATCTGGGTCTACAATGTTTGCTCAGGCCTGTCTGTCTGTATATTTAGGGTCATTACGGTATCGTTGGCACAGCATATAAAAGATGGAGCTCATCCCTCTCCTTTTGCTGCCTTATCCTTCTCCGATTTGAAAAGGCAGCGAAAGGAGAGGGATGGGCTCTGCCTTTCATCTGCTGTGCCCAAGATACAGTGGTCTCTAACCCCCACTGCCCCTACAGCTATTATGCTACAGGAAACCTTTTTACTCAGTTTCTGTTTGGTTGACAGGGAGAGATCTTCAGTTGCCAGCTGAACTATACAAATCGAATCTACAACCTTCTGCACGGTAACCACCAAACTATGGCACCACTGTAGTTGCACTGGACTGTGGCACCTTTGTAGTTACCACCCGACCATGGCACTACTGTAGTTTGTCTCTGACTTTATCATTGGGTTCTCTTTAATGAAGAAAATTGTTTCTCTTTGGTAGATACATGAAAGTATGGCTAACGAGAGATGCAGTTTGAAGGTGGAGAATTACCAGAGTTGCTTGCTGACAGAACTTCACAATCTCCAGAAAGAAGGATGTTTATGTGACGTAACAATTCTTGCTGAAGATGGCTGCATTAGAGCACATGGGGCAGTGCTCATGGCTGCCAGCCCATACTTTAAACAAAGGTATCAGGGCTTCATTGCTAATGCTGAAATAAGCTGAGCCACGACAAGACAAAACAAACAAAGTGGCATGTGTGCCCAGCAAAGACTCAGATCAGCCTGGGCATCCACCCAGTCTAATCAGAGTCTTTACTGTGTGTTAAAAGGATAGCTAAGGGTCTAAGCTAGCACTATGTGGACAGTGAAGACTCTGATCAGACTGAACAGATGCCCAGGCTGATATGAGTCTTTGCTGGGCACACCTGCCACTTTGCTGGTTTTGTGGTGTCCCTGCTCAAATTAAAGTGACTGGATACACATTCAAGGGAAGAAACTCTGCCCGTTTTTGTCTTGCCTTGATTCTGCAAAGAGACTATTTATCCATAGTCTCCCTTCTAGCTTGGTCCGTGTTATCTTAGAATATTTTATGTCAGCTTGGTTGAAGTGCTTACCTGCCAAAACGGTCCCAAAATTCTGGCTCCATCTTATAAGATGGATCTAAATTTTTTTGATTGTTTTGGGAGAGAAAACCGCATCTTATAGCAGAAGTTTATGAAACTGATTCAGATATTAAGATAAATCCTAGAGAGGGAAAACCCCTGGGTAAGTATGGTATATCTTCAACCATATATAGCTATTAACCACACATTATTGATGAGTGAATTCTTCGTACTGGCTCTTTTTCCAATTTTAAGGGTGTCAGGTTTATTTTATTCTTGCTAATTTATCTTTTAGAGAAATCCAAGATTTAAGGCAAACAGATGAAGCTAACATTTAGGCAACTACTCTGATGATACTGCACAGAAATGCCGGCTGATTGGACTCTTTTTATTCCTAATGCAACAGGACCATTTTCTTGTGACTTGGATCAAACAAAATTTCAAAACCGTACATTAGACACACTCATCTTCACACCGGGTAGGAGGCAATTTATAACACTTAACAATCGATTAAGGCGGATCAAAAATCGTTAGAAACAGCGTTTTTGATTGCAAATTGTCGCTGTTTCTAACGGTTTTTGAGCCGCGTTTGTCGATTGCACTAGCATTTTCGATGGCCGCCTACCTGGTGTGATCTTATAACCAAAGAAATATAGTATACAATAATTTGTTTTCTGAATTCCCAATTTCAGGTTGAACGTAGACATGTCTTCAAAACATCCAGACATCATGAACTTCAGACATGTGACTTTGTCAGTTCTCCATTGTGTTACAGAGTATATTTACACTGGTGTTTTAACTATGGCTCTAACCAATGTTTCCGAAGTTTTGAAACTCTGTATAGAATTAGAGCTGGTGGAGGCTGTGAAAGTGTGTCAGGGTATTGTTACAGTAAAATGTGAACTGAACGAAAAACAAATTGAGACAGAAATTAAATCAACAGATAAAGGGTCAGATTTGGAACTGTCGGATCATTATGCTGACAGTACCGATGTTGAAACTGTTGTTGAGGTTGAACCCAAAGATAAACATAAAAAATATAGGAAAAGATCTGTGGGTGATAAAAATGAAAATAAAGACAATAGAAAAAAGACAAACAGCTCAAAAGCAAAGGATGTTAAGCCATTAAAAGTGCCAAAGCTAGCTGTATCTTTCAAACGAAGAAGAAAAAATGAAGATGGGGTAGTGCAGCCGAAACTAAAGAAACCTAAGCAGTTGAACTCAGAGCTGAAGAGAAAAGAAAAGAAAACTGTAAAAGTTACAGGTTAGTTTATCAGTTTTTCTTATCCTATTCCATTCGGTATACCCCTTTAGGGGTATCTGGGCAAACAGTTTGGATCCAGATCAGGCCCCACAAACGTGGAGCCTGATCTGAGATCCAAACTGTTTGCTGCCTAGACATCATTTCTACAAGAGTTAGTTAGACCAATATTGTCAAAATATTCTTGATTTTTGATGCAGACAACAATGTCAGCAGACCACAGAAATACCCACAATGCAATGGGTTAAAAAGAGTTGACCTACGCCAAGATGGGATGCAAAAGAGAAAAGGGTAGAATATGAAAGTATATCCATTCACTTTAGACACCAGTCAGTGTCAGTGATCAGTAGAGTCAAATGTATTTAAAAATTACACGCCTTGTTAACTATGTTTCCAAGGCTTTTACGAAACGAAAAAGAGCCGTTTTGAAATGAAAAAGAGTCATAGTTCCAAAACTACTTGGTCATTGTGGCTAAACAAATTTGTTTAGCCACGATGACCAGGTTGTTAGGGAACTAGAACTATTTTTCGTTTGGTAACAGCCTTTGTATATCATAGTTAAATCATTGTTAACCTGAGGTGATTAGTTGAGGAAAGAAAGTTATTATTTCTTAAATTACAGACAAGAAGATGAAGAAAGATAAAGAGTCAGAGACAGAATTGAAAGCTGCCAAGCTGGATTCTGTAGTAAAACAGGAGTTGAATGGTGAGGTCAAGGAGGATACAAATAAGTCATGTGATTCTAGTGAGGAACAAACTTCAGACATTCTTAATGATGCTGTGATAAAATCTGATGGAGCTAACTTGACAGACTCTGGAATTGAAGAGACAACCTTTCCTAAACAGTGCCATGTCTGTAAAGAAATGTTCGAAAATATGAAAACATTTTCTAAACATATCAAAACTCATAATGTAAAACCTAAAGGTCGTCGAAGAAGTAAACAGGATGTCTGGCCCTGTTGTGTGTGTGGGCGGGAGTTGACAACGGCAGTACGCCAGGCATGTCATCATTACAGTAAACATGGTATTCCGTATGATGAGAGCTTGAGACTGCATCCCTGTGATGTGGAGGTATGTTATTAATAAGTAGCTGATGTAACTTTATACTTATCATATATTTGGACAACTGAATCTTTACCATACTGATTTCTGTGACTGCGGGTAAATAAGCAATCCAGATACATGTAAGAAGGGGTAACATGGATAATTTTTCATATTTCTGAACAAAAACATAAGTTGTTACCTATCATTATAACAATCATACTGAGATGGTTCTAATGAGGGTCAAAATATGTTTCTTTTGAGAAATAACAATTCCAAAAATCTAGAACCATCTTGTCCCTCGAAAACAATCCAAAAAATCTAGATCAGTGTTACAAGATAGACCTAGATTTTTGTAATTGAAGGTAATTAGTGGACTCAACCTTTTTAGACTGGAAATCTGTTTTGGGGACATAAACCAGCAGTGCAGACCCAGGTCAGACTACGCAGAATGCAGCATCTGATCAGGGTCTACATTGTTAGCTCACAGGAATTGCTGTGCAAAATACAATAAAAATGAAATCATCCAGTAGAAACCTCTAAAACTAGATACAGACCCAACCCAATGATACAGATGGACAGGTTTACTGGTCAGAAAAGACTTGATATCACTGTTTTTTGGGATATTTGGAGAGAGAAATGCCTCTGTCATGTAGCCAAATAAATACCTTACCCAGAGCTCTAGATAAGAGGGAGTATTTGGTGATAATTAGGGATAATTTTTGTCAATTCTGCATAAAAACATATGTTGTGACCCCTCATCTGAACCGTCTCCATGAGACGGTTCAGATGAGGGGTCACAACATATTGTTTCAATGAGAAATAGGAAAATTATCTCTCAATTATCAACAAATACCCCTCTTATCTACAGCTCTGCTTACCATTAAACAATCTCAATATATGGACTGTGAAAGATGATGAAATGTATTTTTTGTTTACAGGGATGTAAATATATCACAGCTAGTCGCCACTACCTACAGATTCACAAGAAAGGTCGCCATGGTAACGAACGTCCTCATGTGTGTGAGTTCTGTGGAAAAGGGTTTAAACTGCCATCTGCTCTTGTCACTCATTTGAATATTCATACAAATAGTAAGATCTTTAAGTGTGAAGACTGTGATCTGACCTTCAACCAGAAAGGAGGCCTTGATGTAAGTACAGTAATATGGAATTGAAGTGTATGTATAATAAAATGGATTTGAAGTGTACACAGCCTTGATTTGGCCACCATTTTTAAGAGGAAGACAATATAAGATGAATGGGTATAGTTAAAGGGGAGACAATGCTAGCAATTCAATAGTTTGTTTTCTTTCTCAGTGGGATCAACTTTTAAAGGAAAGAATTTGCTCCTGTAGAAACAAATTCTTTTCTTTAAAAGTAGACGCATTGTGGAAGGGTTTTGTTATCCAGGGAAGCAAACAAGAAATCACAAAAGTTGCCTGCCTTTGTAAAAATGGCAGAAAAACATAGAGGTGTGCCGATTCACATAGAACGTGTTTACTTTTCTCAAGTGGGATCTGCTATTAAAGAAAAGAATTTGGTCCCTGTGAGAGCACTTTCTTCACTTTAAGACTAAAACCGGCAACCCCTTGACCTGATGTCAGGAGTGCTGACCACTCAGGCACATTTTCACATCTTTTTGTGAAGATAGTTCATACAAGGTTGCATCATTACATTGTTTCTGCAACACTAGTGTGGTTTGCCGACTTTGACCTACTTTTCAGTCTTTGTTGAACATTGCCAAATTTATGTCTGTCCACTGCATTCAGCTCCGTTTCTCAGAGACTGAACGACCTTTTGTGATTGAACTTCTCCCAAGCTTGCATTTTGTCTCTTCAAACCAGTGTAGTTGGGTGTTTATGGCACATTAAAATTAAACAGCAGTACAGGCAAGTTGAGTAATCCAGGGAAAAGGAACTTCTGCAGTCACGTCATAGCCTTTGCAGAATTCATATAGAATAGTATGTTTTATGTGTCTTAATTATTAGAAGTTTGAGGGTCTGTTGTATATTTTTACCAGATTCATGTGAAGAAGCACCACAAAGGCCAGGCTTCCTGGACAGAGTTATGTCACCTTTGTTCAGAGAAATTCCTACAGAAGGCTGAACTCTCATGGCACATGTATATAGTTCATCAGATACCATTACCAGACAGATATAAAGTGTAAGTTGTTAATGACCTTTAATGTTTTTTTTATAGGAAGCAAATAATGAAATGAGCCACATCATGTGATTTCCAACTAGGTGTCATTGGTGACAAGGAAAGGCTCTGATCACACTGCACATAAGTGCAGTCAGATTAGACCCTTTCCTTGTCACTTCAACCTTCTGTGGAAGTGGCCTAAGCCATAGAGCCAACAATGAGGTCTCTGATTACCCTGTGTGGAACAGAAGAATGATCTTAAAATGGCCACATTGTTTGAAGTCACTTGATGTGGCTCATTACTGTTTTTGTATCAATGCCATTCAGCTGAACTTCACTAAGAATGAGGTTTGAAATATGAAAATAACCTTTGGTGCCTAAAATTTTGCATTACAATATTGCTTATGAGTTTGAAATAGCAAACAAGTCATTTTCTGTATAACAAATAATAATTTAAACAGGATCATGCATCGATTTATACCAAGACCTAGTGAAGGTGGAACTTTGATGGTAAAACTTTTTGAAGATTTATTTCTTCATAAAAAGTTATGCTGCCTCATAAGAACATTCGTGGTGAGATGACAACATATGCTTTGGTGGAATACGAACAGAAATTATCCCTGAGTTATCTTCAAAACCCTCTGTTTTCAGATGTTATGGTGAAAGAGAAAGATAAAAGAAAACTGCTGTACTATATAATTGTCCCATATTGAAAGTTATATAAGTGGTCAGTTTATATGAAATTTATGAAACGAGTCTGTGGCGAGTTTCATAAATTGCATATGACATGACCCTTTAAAACGAGATTTTATCACCTTTAAACTGAACAGTATTTCAAAGAGAAAACACTGTTGACACTGACATTGTCAATGACATTACATGTACGCGCCAAAGTGTTATTACACATGTGGTCATACGATTTTTATGACACAACGTTATCCACTAAATAACAGTGACGTCATATGATAATGGTATATGTTTTATATATTTCAGATATTCTTGCGAGCTGTGTGAC
Source organism: Ctena decussata (assembly GCA_963989385.1). NCBI lineage: Eukaryota > Metazoa > Mollusca > Bivalvia > Lucinida > Lucinidae > Ctena > Ctena decussata. The sequence goes on along the minus strand of OZ022511.1, from coordinate 73,597,906 downwards.
TACCAGACCATCAGAAAGAACAAATTAGACAGACACCAAGATGCCCATAATGGTAAAACACAGCTATATCTTTGATGATAGTGTTGCATATATGCAGACTCTACTGAGTCAAAACTTTTGTCTCCTCTGATTTTTCTGTCAATATTTTGACACAATTATCATTCCTATACTGTCGCTTCCATTAAATTTCAGGTAAAGGATATATACTCAGGGTTAGTAGGTCTGCCATTTTCATATTTGCCTCCTACCTAAATGGGCTTAACTCTTACACAGAAGAATTTGCACCCCTAAGAACAGATTGTTTCCTTTAAGAGTAGACCCTGTACTTGTAGCGCTACATTGTCCAGGGATGCAAGCAGGAAGTCACAGAAGTTGTTTCTCATTGTAAAAATGACAGAAAAATATAGAGGTATACCCATATAGCCTATAATATAGCGTATATGGGTATACCTCCATATTTTTCTGTCATTTTTTTCTGGCATGGATATAGGCTAAGCAATTCATGTTTTATCTTAGAGTATTGTTTGAAGCACATAAGGCCATGCCAAAAAATCTGCAGTTTTAGGAGCTGTCTTGTTTCAACAGCATTAAGAACTTTCTTGGCTACATTTTCTGTGGTCACACTGACTGAACACCCTCATGTCCAGTGTGATATTGTTCCAGACAATCATTGTCTACCATAATAGAACTTCTGTTAGTGTAAAGCCTGCTATCATTTCAGACAATCGTAGCTGGACTTGTGATGTTTGTGGTAAAAAGTTTGTCACAAAGAGCTATCTCAACAGACATCTGAGGTATCATGGAGGTGAGTATTTAGTGCTTATTGTTGCAATATTCAGTCTCTGTAGTTGAATTGCAAATATTTACATTCTTGGTGTATTTACTGAAAAGCCCTATAGTAAACCATTGGAACGTAATGTAGTTTACATTCCAATAATTACATTGAGACACGCGACGTCAATGACGTAAAAATAAGCAATGGATTTCTACAACCTGATTGGACGTCAGCAACGTCATGACGTCATGCATGCCGTTCTGTTGTTAGCAGAAGAAACTGCGTGTACATGTTTTAATGCTTCAATTTTAGCGCTTATACAAGATTTTTCCTGAAAGACTTGATTAAAACGAATGTAAATATAAGCAATGAACTTAATTTTTCTGATGTTTATTGAAGTGTAAACTACATTGGGTCACTAGCAAAGTTTACATGAACCCCTGCGGGGTTCATTCACTTTGCACGTGACCCGATGTAGTTTACACTTCGATAAACCTCAGAAAAATGAAATTCATTCCTTAAATAAATGGGATATTATTTTGAAAGAATGGATATGCAAGAAAGAGAATCTATCATTTTTGTATTAGTGTGGAGAGAAAAGTTGATCTTTTGTGATCACTCAGCAAGTCTATAAGGATTTAGATTTAAGTAGAATTTAGAGTAGAAAATTAGGCAATATTATAGCAGGAAATGCTATTACTGAAATAAATATGAGAAGGTCTGCCTAAATCGTTAACATCATGCCTCAGTGGGGGCAGAGCAGGGCTTACCTGGGCATGCAATGTGCTCCAGATAAGAAGGGCTAACAGGGATAATTTTGGGATAATTTTCCTTATTTTTCCAGAAAAACATGGTAACCCCACATTGAACTGTCTTGCCCAGACGGTTCTAGTGAGGGGTCATAACAGGTTTTCATAGACGAATAAGAAAATAATCTTCCAAGTCCCACCTTGTCTGAAGTCCTTGTCCACATGCATCTGGTCATGGCTTACATTTTGCAGTCAAGTCTGTCCCATGGTAACTTTATGGGTTACTAAGCATTCAGATGCTTTTCCAGATGCAAGGCTCAGTCCTACTCTTGTTACTGAGTGTACTATTGTATCTGGAGAAGAGATTCTGAATACCACCTTCAATTATTAACCTAGAATTATCGAATTATTTTTCATGTTTCATTTCCTAGGCTCACTTTTAGCAGTTTTGCAGGTAAGCATAGAATTTATATGAGGACTTTACGTATTGATAACCACATGTACTGTCGGATGTACTTTATCTTCTGAAAATAGTATTAATCTGCTTAAGAGTAAAATGAGGGGGAAAATCAATCTCTGCATTAAAGAAATACCATCGTTTCCTATTTCAGAGAAAAGTTTCAAGTGTACATTTGATGGATGTAACTATGCTTGTGTTGACAATATTGGTCTAAAGAAACATATTCGTCTCATGCATACCCATAAGGTAAGAGAGAGAGAGAGAGAGAGAGGCAGGTTAAAAGTTAAGGCAGTTTTTTTTTCTTCTCCAGAATTACAGACTATTCACATATTTTCCATTTTAGTAAAAGGCTGGTTTTCAAAACAACTTAGATAAACAAATTATTTGTTCTTCCAGAATTCCAAACAGTTTTTGTGTTTGCTATTTTTGTATCAAATGGTCTCAAATTTAAATTAGGTGAATATGTAATTTGTTGTTCCAGAATTTCAAAGTTTGAACCAGTTCATGTGGTAGCTATATCAGTATAGACTGGCCTCCAGGGTATTTTAGATAAAAAACATATTTTATTCTTCCAGAATTACAAACCATTTGTGTGTTCACTGTGTCACTATAAAACTGGTCTCCGTGGCAACCTAGATAAACATATCAGGACTGTGCATAACCTTGATGTTGTTACCAAACATACTGTCCACCTGAAGATGAAATTCCGAGACAGGCAGTCTGGGGATATTCTTACTAAGGACGGTCAGTTGATTAACACAGTGGAGGATCATAGAGGAGAGGGTCCCAGACTTCAGGTAATTTTACTGTTTCTTTTTCTATTCTTTTGATAGCATGAGCTGCTTTAGTCGTTCTGGCAAGGTTGATAACAGTAAAATTTTCATTATATGGAACAGAGCTTCTGAGATATTTTTTCATATTCCTGCTTTAAAACACATGTTGTGACCTCTCTTTAGTACAGACTCACGAGACTGTTATAATGAGGGGTCACACTGTCTGTTTTTAAACAAATGGAATGGCAGACAATTTATCACTAGGCCCTGATAGGACTGCTTCTTTAGGAGCAGTCAGAGCTGGGTATGCACTGTTTACTCCTAGCCATTTATCTGTATCAATATTAGAATTTTTTTGGGTATATTGTAGGCAATAATAGACAGTGCTGAGGAAGAAGAAGACATAGACAGTAAGCCTGTTGATATGATACTGAAGGATGGTGTGGTTTACACTGCTCTTAATTCTGCCAGAAAATCAGGGGAGGAAGAGCCCTCACAGGTACTGTCAGTTGTAATGGTAACTCTAGTTTAATGTTCATATTTCTTGAAAATAATATGTTGTTGCCCTCATTACTGTAAACAACTTAATATCTGTTGTAAAAGATTGTGGTGGTTGAAAACTGAATATTGGCAATGTTTATTTTTGTGATTTTCATCTTTACAGCCAATAGCCACAAAATAAGTTTGCTGCTGAATATAAGTATTTTACAGTAGATAAAACACTATAGTCCTGCAACTTGGCTGAGTGCAGACATGGACTTTTATACAGCTGCATAATCACTTAGGAAGGCAACATTTTATCAAAAAATAACACAATGAGTATAGATGGATTACTTGGGATTTTACGTCCTTTCTAACAGTATTTCAGTCATATCAGGATGATGGTTGGGTGATAATGAAAGGCTGTTTGCAATGGAACTCTGTTTACGATTGAAAAGACCCATGCCTACAGCGGGGCTCGAATCGCTAGATCAGTAGGCCAGCGCATAACCTACTGAGCTACTGGGGCTCCTATCTCAATGGGTGGAAAACAGCTTTAGAAAGCAAAATGATAAAGAATTATGATCTTTTAGGAGTATTATGAGGACCATGTTTAATTACGGATGTTTTAGTCTAAGATTTTTAATTACTTTGCCAGGTATCATCAGATTCTGACCAACTTGTTGCCATATCAACAGCTTCAACTTCACAGACATCCAGTTTTCCATATGTGTACAACGGCATGCAGTATCTTACCCCAGTGACACAGATACCTTACACCATGGTGCCCCTACCCACCCAGTTACCGCAGGGGGAGATGTATACAGCAATAGACCCAATGACTCTCACTGGCTCATCAAAATACACAGAGTTCTATTGAAGCTATGTAAAAAAAATTGAGACGCCTAAAAAATTGAACAGTTTGCATTTTCAATGCATAGTGCATCTAAAAGTTGCAGACCGAATGGCAAACAGTGTAGACCCTGATCAGACTGCTCTTCAAGGAGCAGTCTGATCTGGGTCTGCACTGTTTGCTTAACTTGTCCATCCCAATATGTAGCTTTTTTACAGTATAACAGATCAGGTAGATGGATAATTTGAGGTTTAACAGCGTTTTAGGTGTACGGACACACCTGCAAGGGATATCACTCTGACATGGAAATAGTTGCCGCTCTTCTTTGATTTTATAGGGCTAGATCTTACGTAATTGAAGGCCCCCTGGTAGCTCAGTGAATGGGTTAAGTACTGGCCTTCTAACCTGGCAGGCTGGGTTTGAATCATGCTGAAGACAGAATTCTTTTCAACTGTAAATAATGCTTTATTTGCACAAAGCCTTTCTTAGTCACCTTTTTATCAGCTCAATATGACTGAAGTACCAGTATTCTTGAAATGGCCATAAATCTTGTTACCCACCATTTATTCTTTTCATAATAATGGGACACCTTAGCAAATAAGTTAAGGTTAATTGAAAAACAGTGTCATTTAAGTTTGCACTTAGAAACTTAGGTTTCAATAGTTTCAGTATTCTAGGATTGTTACAATAGTTTCAATGGTATTAGCTTCTCTGATCAAACACTTGTGAGTGTCATATATTTTAAATGTCAGTATGTAATAATGCGGTAGCAAAATAAGTTTTATTTATGTCAAGAAGCTTGCAATGTAAATTACATCACTGTCTGACGGAGCTCTCATGGATAACGTTTGATATGCCTTAAAGTTTAATTTCTGGGACAAAAGTGTTGGACCAAGCAGTGTAGACCCATAGTATACGCTTTTGGTTCTGGGACAAAACTGTTGGACCAGCAGTGTAGACCCATAGTATACACTTTTGGTTCTCAGCCAGTTGTGTCTATTAAACATTCCACATTATACAACAATGGTTTCATGTAACAGTTTAAACAGAATGTAGCAGGGCCAAGTTGTTCAAAGCATTGTTACCCTAACGAGCTCATCAAGAGGTCAACTCGTCAAGTGTTAAATGATTTTAAAACCAAACACACTGATATTTTTTGTTGAAAAAATGTGAGAAGCTTAGCTGCTCACATTTTTTTCAACAAAAAATATTGGCCTATGTTAGATATTAATGTAAGAAATTTGAACATCTTGTTAACTAACGACAATGTTAGTTTTGAACAACCAAGCCCAGGATTACAACAAGTTCTGATTTAGTTTGATCCTTTGAAAGCAAGAAATACATGAAAGAAATGAAAATAGCAGACACAGTCTTACTGAGTCTGTTCATGACCAGTAACAAAATGTGCAACACGGCCATGTCCCCTAGCACGGGCTTAAACAGAACTCTATTTTCAAAATGTCTCTAAATGAACTCAATGATCCCAAATGACCAGCATACATGATAGGCAGTATGATGATGCACAGGGAGAATTATTTTAATGGCTGCCACATGGCACAACACCAGCTGCAGTGAAGATAAATTCTGATTAGTTAGATCCTTTGAAAGCAAGAAATAATGAAAGAAATAAAAACAGCAGATACAGTTTGAGTCTGTTCATGACCAGTGACAAGCTGAAGTGTCTGAGTACATAGTGTTATTTAGGTGGTAGATGGAGTGTACTTCTTTGGATTATAAGACAAGTGTTTTCCCCTCCTAAACAACCCTAAAAGTCTAGATCCATCTTATAAGATGGATCTAGATTTTTGAGATTGTTTTATAAAACAGATCTAGATTTTTGAGATTGTTTGGGAAGAGAAAATCCTATCTAATGGCTGGATTGGATATGACTGATTTACATAGTTTCAGTAATTTTAGAAGGGAACCCATTTGTCTTTTAGCCAAAGAAATATAGTATATTGTGATATATCTAATGTTTTTTTCTATTACAGTTATACCTTGCATGTGTTATATATACAACTGTTTATGAAATTGTTAGACTTTTTGATTTTTGAAGCATCTAGAATGTTGTATGTAAACTGAATTCAGAGCCTTTGTTAAGGGTAGTTTTGGAAAATATCTGGATATTTAGGGCAGATATGGAGGTCAGGGTATTCTAACATATATAGTTTACTTATTGTATAGCAGATTTGTAAGCAACTAAATTTTCTGTAAAATGAAAAATACAGACATTGCATAGAACCATTGATTTAAAGACTAGATTGTGGAGGTTTTTCAAAGTAATTTTGAGATGAATTCTGTTCATTATAAGAAAAAAAGAAAAGAAAACTTGCGTATTTTAAACCGGCATTTATTACAAGTCTGATGGAGGGGCCACCTTCTGTTTAATGGCATTCCAAGTCATTCTTATTTTCAGTACCATGATATTGAGAATACCACAGTTGCCTTCAGAATTTGCTGGTCTCAGAAGCATATAAAGACCATTTTACAAATTCCTTTGAAACTTAGTATAAAGAGTGAAAGGACTTTTGATTACCACATCCTGTAGCAAGATTGTAGCTGATTTCTCATGTTATTTGACAGTTACTTGTTGAAAATGAATTTATCTGATGAAAGACTGCTGGTTATTACCCAATTATTTGTTAAACTTACTTTGTTTCAACCTTGTGTTGTTTAAACTTTATCAAATGTGAACTAGTTGAAAATGACCATTTGAATCTGTCTGTTAAAATCTCTTAAGTTATGTAGTGAAGTTCACGTTTAAATCGATGAGATTTTAAAACTCAGATTGTATATGTGTATGTAGCCAAGCTGCTAAAAGTGTTTTATACAACTTTAACAGATACAGTCAAACCTGCTCATGGGGTCACCTCTATTAAGGGGTCACCTGTCTTAAGCAGCCACATTTTCTGGGTCCCTTGAACCAAAATACAGTGCAAATGAACCTGTATTAAGGGGTCACCTGTCTTAAGCAGCCAATTTTTGTCCTTCCCTTGGGTGACCCCTTAAGACAGGTTTGACTGTAGATATACAGCTTCAAAGACAGCAAATTTTTTTCTTATACACATATATTGTTCTACAATTCTCTTTCTTGCTTCAAAGACAGTAGAATTTTATATTATTATACACGTATATTGTTCTACAACTCTCTTTCTTACTAGGATTTTTAGCTTACCTGTATGAAAGTACCATATTTCTTTGGTTATCAGATGGGTTTTTTTCCCTTCCAAAACCACAATCCCAAATATCAAAGTCAGTCCAAAATTCCACTATGAAATGGGCTTTTCCCTTATAAAGCAATCCTATAACAGGGCTCTAGATAAGACAAAGTATTTGATGATAATTGGGGATAATTTTTCTTATTTCTCAGTAAAACCATATTGTTGTGACCCCTCTTCTGAACTGTTTCGACGAGATGGTTCAAATGAGGGGTCACAACATATGTTTTTAAGCAGAATTAATGAAAAATATCCTTAATTATCATCTAATACTCCCTCTTATCTTGAGCTCTGTATTATCTAGATCCATCTTAAAAGATATATCTCCAGATATTTGGGATAGTATTGGAAGAGAAAACATCCATTTTATAACTATTGAAGAAATATGGTACAGCAAGAGAAATTTACTATATCAGCCTTGCATCTATATTGATGTTGGGAATGAATGTTTTGGTTAAAGTTTTGTGATGGGAAAGCATTAGTTAGGCTAGCTGTACTTTATGCGGACACGTTTGCTTTTATATAACACTGGTAGAGTGGGAATGAAGGTTAGTTTAGGATTAAATATAAGTGAGGATAAGGTTTAGGATCAGTTTGGGTATGGTTTGGGAGCAAAATTTGGTTTAGTTTAGGTGAGGTATCTGTCTAGGAATATGGGTGTGTTTAAAGGCAAAAAGATTGTAAAATTATACAGCACTTCAGAGTTAAAGGTAAAGCTTGGTGTTTTCTTTGTTTCTCAGAACAATAGTTGCCTTAGCAAGGGGATTCTGAGGAGATTGCTTAGTGCTTTCTTTTTGAGTTATTAGAAAAGAGATAGCTCTTCATTTCACTGCTTCAGCTAGTAAGAACCCAGGTAGCTCAGTAGGTTAAGTGCTGGCCTGCTGATCTAGTGGTTCAGGGTTATGTTCACCGGGTTAAGTTTATAGTGAAGTTCATAAATTTAAATTTATTAGGTTTTAAAACTCAGTTCTTAACTCAGTAGGTTAAGTGCTGGCCTGCTGATCTAGCAAGTTCCAGATCACCTGGAGGGTGTAAATCTTTTCAACAGGGTTCCATTGCACACAGCCTTTCGTTATCACTCTCTTATCATCCTATGACTGAAATACTGTTAAAAAGAACATAACATAGCAAGCTCCAGATTGTTCTTTATCAGTGCTCCAGGTCAGGTGGGGTATTAGTTTATTCTTAGATAAAATTATTTTTCAGCAGTATCATATGTTGTGACCCCTCTGCAGGACGGTTCTAATATGGGTTCACAACATGTATTTTTGTTGAGAAATGTGGAAAACTATCCCTAAATTATCCCTTTTACTCTTTCTTGTTTGGAACACTATAAAACGATTTTTTTTGTTATGTGGAACCCTGATATGCTTCAGTAATGCAGCTTATTGTAGTATTTTTTGCACAACCATTGTTACAGAACTTTTTGAATGATGCTATATACTGTAGACAAGTGATGTTAAATAGAATGAATGAATGTTGAAGTTATTTATAGACGCTCAACCCTGGTAAGGGCATATAGCGTCTAAACGTCAGCAATTTAAAACGTTTCTATAAGACAAAAAACGATCAAATGTTTAAAGTTTTATGTTACGTCCAAATGATAAAACTGTTATGTACAATAAAAGACTAAATCTTGTTTAAAAGTCCAGCTTCCTTTAAAAAATTAATAATTTGGATAGAAGAAACTTTGTTAAAAAGCTCGGTTATGGTTTTAATGTTGTAATGTTTTGAACGAATATGGTTAAAGTCAATGCATGACACAAGAAGATGTTTGATAGTAATGACTTCATTGCATGGTATGCACAATGGTGCAACCTCATTATTTAATAAAAACGAATGTGATGTTAAATAGAATATTTTGATCTTTTGTAGTTTTGTCATTTTATTTGCCACTTTTCTGCTGATGTTCATTTCTTCTTCTTGTTCATGGTGTGTCTGGGTACACCACCCTGATTTTCTGCCATTTTCACAAGAAAAGAACTTTTGTAACAGCCTGTTTTCTTCCCAGGACAATGAAACTCTTTATAAAGAGGCCTGGGGCCGTATTCATAAAACGACTTGTCGTTGCTATGCTGTTGCTAAGGCGACATTTCTATGAAGGAGATCCCCTACAACTATGAAATTTGCTCTGGAGGAACAGTCTTTTTAGACTGTTCCTCCAGAGCAAATTTCGTAGTTGTAGGGAATCTCCTTCCTAGAAATTCAGCCCTAGCAACAGCATAGCAACGACTTGTCGTTTTATAAATACGGCCCCTGCTCTTCAAAGAAAGAATTTGCTCCAAATTCTCTTCTTTTAGAGTTGACCCCTATGGAGAAGGAAGGCACAATGAAAATGGCAGAGTTGTTTAGTGTGAAAGTGTTTCTATTCATCTTGCTGTTTTTTCCAAGTACAAAATATCTTTGCCCAGATTCAGGATATTGGAGAACAAAAGCCAGACTGCCTTCTTTAAAACATACTGCTCGCACATCATTAATTTGTTACCAAGACAACAAGCAGAGTCAAGCCTCATCACAGAGGGCAGAAGCCCCAGCCTGTGGAAACTCATTGTTAAATGTAGAGCAATACATACTCGTATATGAGCCGCGACACGACAAAACAAACAATGTGGTAATGCGCCCAGCGAAGACTAAGATCAGCCTGGGCAGCCACCTAGTTTGATCAGGCTCTTTGTTAAGTGCTCAAAGGGTAGCTAAGGATCTAAGCTACCTCCAAGTGGACAGTGAAGACTCTGATCAGTCTGGGCGGATGCCCAGGCTGATCGGAGTCTGCACTGGGCGCACAACCACATTGTTCGTTTTGTCATGTCGCGGCTCATATATTTATTTGGCAACAAGACAGATATTTTCCCTCAAATACAACCCTATAAGACAGATGTAGATGGAAGAGAAAAATTCTTCTGGTAGCAGAATTACTTGACTGATTTAGATATCTGATTGATTGATTTGTTTCTTAACATCCACGGTAAACAGCTATGGTCATGCCGGGACGGTGGGTTAACCTAACCACACTATTCCTGGGCAGGCTTAGACCTCCTAAGTGGTTAACCCGTACTAAGTGCACATACTTTTGCCAGTAACTGACAACTGTCCTTCTTGAATCAGCGGAAGGAGAAACGAAAGTATGTGGCCAGACCGGGTATCGAACCCAGGACCTCTGACTTATGACTCAGGTGCCCTACCAATTGCGCTACGCGGCTCAGCCCTTAGATATCTGAGGTCACTAGAGGAGAGAACCTGAGGTCACTAGAGGACAGAAAACATATCTTACAGCCGAATTATCACCATACAGATTCTATGAGTGTAATGTGTAAAGCATAAGTACTGGGAGAGATGATTAGGCTGTCCCAGTGAAGATCTGATCAGATTTTGTACAGTTTGCCTTTCCATAGAGAGCATTCTTTCCTTTAAGAGAAGCCACCCAGTGAAAAGGTTCCTCTACCAGCCAAGCAAATACTGGTTAGCTTTAGTTCTCTCCGTAGTAAAATGGTGCTCAAATGATAGCAGCATATCAGTACATTTTAAGAATAAACCTACAGTCGAATCTCGGTAATTCGAACGCCGATTTTTTGAAAATACCGGATTTTTCGAAATTGAAACACGGTCCCGATCGTAAGCCCATTAATTCTATGCAAAAACACTTCTGCAAATTCGAATTTCGATTATTCGAAAAATCGGATTTTTTCGAAAGGAAAATTAGGTCCCGATGGAGTAAAATCACTATAAAAATCCCTCTTTCATTCGAAATCAAAATGCATGCTCCAATTTCATGTCGAAAAATAACACCTATTGTCCACGATGAGATAAATATTTACAGCCTCAGGTCATCACTGCCACCTGTACCGGTAATTATCGCTTCACGACCACTAACGTTTTGATTGCTTAAGTCATTAATTTCTGTTGAGCAAAAGGTGTCTGTCTAATTGCATAATTGACGGGGATTATCTTGTTTGAAGTTTGAAATTTAAAGGCTAAATGTGATGGCTTTTGTAACCAGCAAAGGCTCGGACTAGCATGGGCATCCGAACTTTTGTTTGGTTTGTGCACAGATCATACGGTTTGTACACGGCACTAAACAGAGTCTCCAGCTACACTGCGCAGACTGACAGTCTGGTTTGACTATTCGTTGTTCCCAAATACATGGACTCCGAAATGACTGAGGAACGTTTTCCATGACACGGCTCAGATGACCGGTTTGTGTCATTTTTTACTGAAAACGAAAGTAGCCGAGTTCTTGAAAATATAAACAGAAAGTGAAAGTCCGAGATAGAAACAAGCTAGCCAGTTTGCGTTCAGTGATGCTTGGATCTTCGCCGGCGCTGCATTGTCATATACAGTTGATTTGCAGAGCTGGGAAAAAGTTCGGCAGCTGTGCTGCTTTTGGACAATTCACATTGTGCCAAACACGAGGGGTTGGCACGCAATATAAATGCTCGTGGATGTTTTGGATGTTCCCGGTATGCAATGTTAATTATTCTACGTTCTGATTTTGTTTCGATAGATTTGTAAATCCATGAACATCAGTAAGCATAGAGAAATAAAATATCGGACTGTCTGAAAACTGCCGTGATTACGAATTCCGGAAATGTATGGAAATGAACAGGAAAGGCCGAATTCGAAAATTCGAACTACGGATAATTCGAAAGAAATAGTGAGGTCCCTGTCAGTTCGAATTATCGAAGTTTGACTGTACCTGTATTTAGTTCTGTAAGGAATAAACTACCTACACTTACTGGTACATTTTACTGTTCAGAGAAAGTAGTACCCTAGCCTAGTATGGCCATTTCCTTTCCCCCAAATTATGGCTAAGAGCAAATGAGTGAACTTTGGTTTAACGTCCCACCATCACATAGATCATATGGAGATCGAATCTGTGTAGATGTCTAATTCAACACACCAGAGGGGGAGGGCGGGATCAAATTGGTAGTCTAGTGAGTTGTCCACTACACTATTGCCGCTCCAGTATGATTAAGAAGTGTATGACTGTTGTATGCATTGCATGCAAATCTGCCTTTCAGCCTAGGGTTCACTCTGACAGATCCATGACTAGAAAACAGCATTTTTTTCTGTCCATTAAAAGTCCATAGCACTTAGTAATTCAAAGTTAAGATGAATGAATTTACTCATTGGAAGCAACTCTTATCATTTTCAATTTTGCCTTCCTTTTTCATATAAGTCAACTCATAAAGGAAAGAGTTTGCTCCTTTAGGGGCAAATTTCTTCCATAAAGAGTGAACCTTGTATTTTGTCATACAGGGAAGCAAACAGGAAGACAGCAATAGCTCCCTTTTGTAGATATGACAGGAAAACACTTTACAGAGGGAAGTTAATATATGAAACCGTAACAATACAGTGTTGTTTATTTAATAACAAAACTTGCAATACTTGTACATCAGACAGTTCAACAAACAATATTTACAACATTATGATTATACACTGAGATCATGATCAATTGACGTCAACTCATGGTTCAATAATGATGATAATGATGACTATAAATTGTATATGCCGTCATCAGACATATACAATTGAGCCGGGACATGAAAACAATGACAAAGTGGCATGTGCACCAAGGGAAGACTCAAATCAGCCTCGGCATCCAACCAGTCTGATCAAAGTCTTCCCTTGCACTTAGAGGGTAGCTAAGGGCCTAAGCTAGCTCCATGCGGACAGTGAAGGCTCTGATCAGAGTGGGCGGATGCCCAGGCTGATCTGAGTCTTTGCTGAGCGCACATGCCACTTTGTTGGTTTTCTCATGTTGTGGCTCAATTACTTTTTTGGGTAAATCATTGATAATGTATGACAAACAATAAATACACCAAATTACTGTCAAGCAAAAGTAGCACTTATAGTAAAGACTGAAACCAGTCTGCATATGCATAAAGTCGTCAGAGACTGCTGTTTGCACACCCTGCACAGACTCGGAGGAATCTACATGCATAAAATGAAGGCTTAACTTGACCGCATCAATTCACACATACCAGCTTGTCGCTGTTTCCAGATACTCTAAGCAAATTTTAATATGATGTGGATTATTTGATGAATGTGGTGATGATATGAAAAGTCTTAATCACATTTAGTAACAGGTTATAGTACATGTATCTATATTTACTGAACTAAATGCAGAGTGCTGATGTTTCAGTTACAGCCACCAGAACATAAAAATACGAGTAAAGATCTGAGTTTAAGTCTTCGCTGTTTGCAGAAATGGTAAGCAGTGCTGTGGCTCTTCCACCAGTCTTGAGGTCTTTGCAGTGTGAAGCTATTTTACAGTCCATTTGAGATTACTAAACGTCACAAGCACTGTACATTTTAAAATCAACATATTCCTACAAATATTGCACACAAAATCATATTTGGTACCATATTTACATTAACTATTCAGAAACAAATGCCCACACAACCAGTACTGACCAAAGTCAGATAGAGCATTCTGATAAAGGTCTGTACTGTTTCCCAAACATTCAGAGCTGGCAATAAGGAGATTAACTGCATCAGAACTGCATTAGAACCATCTCAGTGAGATGGTTCTAATGAGGGGTCTGAACTTTTTTTTTTTTTTGAGAAACAAGAAAAATTATCTCAGAAGTTTCATCTCAGTGAGATGGTTCTAATGAGGGGTCTGAACTTTTTTTTTTTTTTGAGAAACAAGAAAAATTATCTCAGAAGTTTCATCAAATAAGCAACTTATCTCCAGCTCTGAATTTCAGGAAGTTTCTGTTACAGAGATGGCAAAAGTGTCTGAACATTTATGGTAAATATGGTAAAATATTTTTGGCTTCATACATATTCTATATATATCCCACCCTACCCCAAATATCACAGAAATAGCCATTTTGACATAATTTACACACAGATAATCTGTACATTTGGTATGACACTTCAGTGCCTGTTTTAACAGGCAAATTGCCCATCATACATACAATAGGTCTTTTAAAACTTGTAGCTATCTAAGTACAAACTCTTGCAGTACTGTCTTTTCACAAGCTTACAAATCAGACAAATCAGATCATGAAATATTATACCCAGTGTTCACCGGTCTGAATTTTCAAGCAAGCCAACATATACAGACTTCCACTCTATACTCTATCTACTATCAACAAAGATCCCTGTACCACAGTTTTAATGTTTTTATCATCGTTCAAACTGACAATTCTAGATAATGAACACTGCTTTATTTTCAGAACCCTCCCCCCACGAAAAAATAAATGCATGCTAGCTGTAATAAAATAATATCAGTGAAATCAGCTGTAGTCTCTTGAACTCAATTTTAAGCCCTTTTATTTTTCCTTTAAAGTCGTAAACTTGTAATGGCATATGAAGGCAAAATGGTTACTATCAGCAAACATCAATAATCATGACAGGCCTTGTAAACTGCTACTGCTCACTACCTTTTTACACCATGGCCCAGCTGTTCAAAACTAGAGACGTTGTTAGTTAACAAGCCGTTAAAACTTCAAATTTACTGTATGCAAAAACTCTGCTTTTTTGCCAAAGAATGCGAGGAACTTTTGCACAGCTAAAGCTACTCATATTATGATTTCAAAACACTTGATTTTATGGATACTAGGAGACTTAACGAATCCTTAATGAATGACTTCTATAAGCTAACGACGCTCTGAACAATTGACCCACTCACCAGTGTCAGACCAAGCTGGCCACAGCAGGATACCATATTTGTCTGTGTCTGACAGCAATTACCCATTCCTCTATACAGTCAAACCTGCTTATGTGGTCACCTCTGTTCTGGGCCACCTATCTTTATCACCTTTTTTGTGGGGTCCCTTGGCTCAAAATATAGTGTAAATGAACCTGCATTAAGGGGTCACCTGTCGTAAGCAGCCAATTTTTATGTTTCCCATGAGTGACCCCTTAAGACAGGTTTGTATCTGCATACATTGTGATGACCTGTGCCGACTATCTATCTTCATCTGGGCATACTCCAGTAATGCTTGTTAACTCCAATCTAGCACATTCATTGTACCATAAAATTCTAAAAGTTGGGACACTCAAAATAACTACCACAACAGTTGTAAAAATTGAACAGTTTGGTTTCCCAATGCAGAAAAGCACCTTAGTTATGCAGATGGATTTGCAAACAGTGTAGACCCTGATCAGACTGCTCCTCCAGGAGCAGTTTGATCTGGAACTACACTCTTTGCTCAGACCTATCTGTCGCAATATTTAGGATTTTTACAGTAGCTATGATCCTGTACAAGCAATGCAGTCTAGGACAACTCAAATCCTGTATTGGAATGTATGGCATACTTGATTTTCTCCCGCAGAGTTGATTTCTTCTGGTAGTTTGGAAGTTTAAGCAGATTAAAACAAGTGGATGATGTTGGGAGGCGCCCCACAGGGTCACGCTTACGAATGTTGAAAAATCCTTTTAAAACACTCCCTACTGTGTCCCCTGTGTCCTGAAACATAATCAGAACATGATTATGATATTAAAGCATGTCAAAATGATCATATCCAAGCAATGCATTCTGGTGAAACTTTTCATTTGATTTGATATTGTGATGGCTAAAACTGTTGGGTGCTTAAAATAGATACGGCTGGAGAATATTGGTTGCTTGTAGGGTAAGAGGGGATCATTCTATTCAGACTAAATATATGGCAAATCATGGTGGTAGGTACATAAAGTTAGAGAGTGAACTCAGATTTGATGTTCCACCACCCGATAGGTCATGCAAAGACAGGACCTCTGTTTAAAGTCTCATCCTAATTTCCTGAATTTCACAGGAAACTGAACCAGTGAACCCTAGTCTGATATTCTAGCACATGTACTACACTATAGGTTGTTCCTCAGGTACATAAAGGCTATATATGAGAAAGCAAAACTAAATGCATTTGCAGGCTAAAGCAATACTTAAATCCAGATTTATTTGTAATAACAGTAAAGACAAACCTGGTCATCACTAACTTCTACACATCTGATGGCTAAAGCGATACTTAAATCCAGATTTATTTGTAATAACAGTAAAGACAAACCTGGTCATCCCTAACTTCTACACATCTGATAGCTAAAGCGATACTTAAATCCAGATTTATTTGTAATAACAGTAAAGACAAACCTGGTCATCACTAACTTCTACACATCTGATGGAGAACGGTGGCTCTAGGTGGGCAAATCCAAGTAATGGTGGCTTCGAACAGCTTGTCACAAACTGGAAAATAAAAAAAATCCATCAAAGTACATCAACTGAAAACAATGTTATTTGAAACCAGATTATCCAAAATAGATAATATGACACGGTTGCTTTACCTTCAAGTAGGTATCACTTAGCAACTATATCCGATCTAGCCACAAAAAATCCACTTATCTTTAACTTTTTCAAGAATATAGAGTTTATATTGACTGTGATGGATGTACATGATAACTTGTCACAAGACAGTGGAGTGCAACATACATGTATGTGCAACTGCAAACAGCCAAAACTCGGACTAGTCTGTACAGCCTCAACTCAGTCTGGTTGAAGTGGGTCTGGTGGTGGTGAAGGTGCATCTAGGGGGACACTATTTCTGATAGCTGCTAAGAAAGGACTGGAACAATTATACAGTAGTTACACAATTGTACAGTATTTACCTTGAGAAACGCTGCTCTATCTCCAGGGCTGAAGTCTTTCTCTATTATATCCCAGAGCCAGTTGATCACCTTGTGGTTGTTATGGTAACCACCGTAATACTGGGTATGCCGCCTGAAATATGACAATAATACATCAATTAGGAATTAAGTTTGAGCACTCGAGAATTAAGGAACCTAGTCTTGAAAGCTAAAATATCTGCGAAATATATAACAGTTCTGTGACCTTGAACTCAAAGAAAATCCACAGAGTCATTATGATAACAATAATAAATTATTTTTTTTAAACTTTCACAACAAAGCTTACATATAAAATCAAGTTCTTTTTTGACCATAAGGTCAAGGAAATAGAATCTGCTTTACTTAACCAACTTGGCCCCAAGGTTATAAAACTTTTTTCGTGCTCAACTCACCTGAGCATGGAATTTTCTCTGCTGATAAATATGAAAATGGCAACTAATGTTGGCGTTTTCATATTCATAAGCAGGAAAAATTTCATACTCAGCTAATCTGAGCAAGAAAACAACTATACTTATCAGTAATTTGCTATTTATGAGCAGGTAAAATTTCATGCTCAGCTGAGGTGAGCATGGGAAGTTTTATAACCTCGGGGCTTGATCATGGGTCTAAAAAATTTTTTGGCATACCTCATATCCATCACATCAACATCAGCTGTGTCCCCTGAGATAAGCTTCTGAAGTTCTGGTGATGAAAACATGTCTAACCAATCAGGATTCACCACAGACTTGAACCCTCGGATAAATGCTATTGTCTGATCTTTTATCTGTCGGTACATCCTAAAGTGGGCCATCAGGTGGACATATCGTATCCTGTAAGTGAAAAAGAATAATATTAAGGGTTGTATCCAAAGGCTGAAAAAGAAAATGCTATGACAGAAATGATTCGAAGAGTCTGAAAATGGAGTATTACCTGTTTGTTTGGAACTTTTTGAGTTTAGCAACACTACAGAAGTCAAATACAGAAATCTCAAACACTGATATCTCTAGTACCTGCTTATATCAAAGAGTATAATTTTAATATATTATTTCCTATTTTTCTTTACATTTCAATTCCTGTTACCTCAAACTACTGTTATCTCAAAGTAAATTTTCTGGTACCAGAAAATTTACTTTGAGATATCAGTAGTTTGGGATGAACTTCAACTTTGAGATATCTTGAGTTCATGGTATATGACGTCTTGTGACATGGCTCTAAAGTGAACTTTTTTGGTCCACAACATATGTTCCATGTAGAATATGTATACACATCTCAAAACCCCATCTTATAGTGCTGAAACTCTTGCTTGTTCATATTTTACCTATTTTCAGCTGTAACAGATATGGCTTTGCCTCCAGGAACCAGTTCATGAGTTTCTAACCTCCCCATACAGTCCTCATCACAACAGAAAGATAACTCTAGGTCGCCAACATCTCCATCATAATGCTAAATTAAAATCAAAAATTCTAAAAATGGGAAACCTGACTGGCCTCACAAGGAACAGTGAGTTTACAATGCCCATAATGTGTTCAAAGATGCAGATGGAATGGAGAACAGTGTAGATCCAGATCAGACTGCTGCTCCTTGAACTGCTCCTTAAAGTCTGATTAGGGTCTGCACTGTTCACTAAGACTTATCTGTCCCAATATTTGGTATTTTAATGGTTATCACATATAGTAAATGCTATATGAGCCATTAATGTAAGTGCCCAGAACTAAACACAAGCTCTATAGAACTGTACATTTTATGAGAAATTATCACATATCATTGGGCTCCAAAACATGAATACACATACTCTACAGAACTGTACATTTTTGAGAAACTTACCACGTATCAAAGAACTCGAAAATATTCTGTAAAACAGGTTATTTTGAGGGTGACTTGATTTAGTGAATATCTGCTGCAATGCTTATAAATTAAAATCTATCATAAAGTTAGGATGGCCATTATCAATACATTTATAAAGCAGCGGTGTGTGTCTCAATTTATATCTTAATTTTGCTCTGAATCAAGAAAATAGGCTTTTACTTCCTGTTTTTCTGTATAATGACATGCAAACATAATATAAAACCTTTGACGGATACTTAATCAACAAAAATAACCGAAAAACTCAACCTTACATTAATGGTTAATGGGTACACTTTCAGGGAAAGCAACATCTCCATTTTAATTTTTGCCTCCCTTCTCAATCAGGGTCAACTCTTGAAATAAATTCTGACCCGCTATGAGCAAATTCTTTCCTTTGTAGACCCACTTGAAGAAGGGCATCACCCACCAGTGAAGTAAAGAGAAAGTCATGGATTGTTCCCCTTTGTGAAGATTGTGGAAAAACATATTGTACCCACACACCATAACATCAGGAATTTTCATACAGGCTTGTACATAAGCCACATCACAACAAAACCAACGAAGTGGCATGTGCATCCAGCCAAGGCTCAGATCAGCCTGGGCATCCGCCCAGTCTGACCAAAGCCTTTGCTGTCCGCATGGAGCTGGCTTAAACCCTTAGCTACCTTTTAAGCGCAAAGTGAAGATTCTGATCGGACTTGGTTGCTGCCCAGGCTGATCTGAGTCTTCCCTGGTGCACATGCCACTTTGTTGGTTTTGTCATGTCACCACTTATATATACTTACCTTAATATATGAGAGATTTTTAGCCAGATCAGGATCTAGTGATGGTAGCTCATCCAGAGAGCTGTAGGTTGAACTCTGACCATGACCTAACATCTGAGTCAGGAAGAATGGAGCAAATGGCACTTCCACAACAATACCCTGGAGTAAAATAGTTTGAATTAAGTTACATGTATATGCTAATAATGAAAGCTATTGTTTAAGCAATATGCTGCAATTTAATTTAGAGCAAATTATTGAGATTTAGTGGCAAGTGTTTGGTGATGGGTGTGATTTCTACAGTATATTGAACATTTGGTTGGGTTCAGTGTGATGTTGTCCTTTTCTGGAACATTGAACCAGTAATAGGACCTTTTGGATAGTTTAGCGGAGTTACTTCCCTTGCAAGTTTTTACATGCGCTCAAGAAATTGAATTAAAATTCTCAGAAAAAAATCTGTCATAATCCTTTACAAAAAGAATCTTTTTGAAGTCAGATTAAGTTTAAAAGATCAAAGATGACCTCCAGGGGTAAGCCAAAGGCTGATGGCAAGAAAAGGAAGGGGGATGGTAATGAAAAGTCTTCAGCCCAGAAGCGCAGAAGAATCCCAACAGGACACACATCTGAGGATACCGAAGAAAGGATCCAGTTATCTGTTACTGATGTGCCAGAAACAAGCACCCAAGGGGCTGCAGTTGGACAAGGTAATGTGTCGTGGCCACCTTTAGTGGAAAATATCTTTGATATTTCAACAATTTTAAAAGATCCCCCCCAAACATGTCAGCCTTCGTCTGCAAGTGATACCATGTCATTCAGCATGAATTTTGGTGATGAGATGCCACCTGACATTATGAAATGTGCAGACGATGATTTATCTGCACATGTCCCTCATCAACTGAAGGAAAAAATTTGGACACATAAGTATATAAATCTTGCTTATTTATTAAAAGGTACAGCTGAACTGAATGAAATATTTTCTGGTGGCGTATTGCATGTCTCACCAGAAGGCCAAATTGAAGCTAAACCTAAGCAATCCAAAGAAACTGTCCCAAATATTGAACGCTGGACAGATGCCTTTTTGATATTTGCAAGTATATATTCAGTAAGGTACCCTGACAAAGTCCAAGAACTGTTTAAGTACATGTCAGTTATTCGTGATGCATCATCAAAGTTTCCTTTTACTGCTTGTCGATCATATGATGAACAGTTCCGAATGCGGCAGGCTATCAAGGTCGTGAATTGGGGTCAGATTAACCCTGACCTTTGGCTTCGCATAATGCCTTCTTCCGTAAACAGAAGTCTACTAAGTCAATCTAGTCAATCAAATATGGCAACAAACACATGCAGATTTTTCAACAAGGGTTCTTGTACATATTACCAGTGCAATTTCCGGCATGCCTGTGATTTATGTGGTAGTACATCACATGGGATGATAAACTGTTATGTAGGCAAATCTCTTGATAGTAATAATGCTAGGCCTAACTCAAATTTTCGCACTTTTCGAGCCAGATACCGAGGTTACCAAAGAGGGCTCCCAGGGCGTGGCAGAGGCTTCCAAGCCAATAACAAACAGTTTATTCAGCCTTGGAAAAACCCCAATTAATGTAGACCAGTTAAAAATTGAGTTAAAAAGTTATCCTAACAAGGAAGTTGCGGAGGAGTTAGCTCATGGTTTTGAATTTGGATTTTCACTCCATTACACTGGTTCCAGAATGCCAAAGGAATCAAAAAATTTGAAAACAGCTAATGATCATCCTGAAGTTGTTCAACAGAAATTGCTTAATGAAATAAATTTAGGTAGAATAGCAGGCCCTTTCCAAGATAAACCTATTTCTACTTTGCGTATTTCACCCATTGGCCTGGTTGAAAAGAAGAATCCAGGTGAATTTTGTCTTATTCACCATTTATCATTCCCAGAAGGAGACTCTGTGAATGACTTCATCGACCCAGAACTTTGCACAGTGCAATACACAGGCTTCGATGAGGCTATTCATATGATCCAAGACATGGGTAAGGGATGTTTAATGGCAAAGAGTGACGTCAAAAGTGCATTTCGCCTCTTACCAATTGCACCATCTGATTTTGACCAGCTGGGGTTTAAATTTGATGAAAAATATTATTTTGACAAGTGCATGCCTTTTGGCTGCTCAATAAGTTGTTCTTCGTGGGAAAAAATGGCTACCTTTTTGGAATTTTTGGTTAAACAGGAGTCTCCAGTTGGTGATTTAAAGCATTATGTAGATGATTATTTGTTTGCTGGAGAGGCTGATAAGTCTGACTGCGCTTCGATTATGCAATGTTTCTTTGAATGTTCGGCCAAATTGGGAATCCCAATAGCTGTTGAAAAAAATGAAGGGCCAAAAACCAAAATCATTTTTCTAGGTCTGGAGATTGATTCCATTGAGATGATAGTTAGAATGCCTATTGAAAAAGTGGAACAAATAGTATCTAAAATTCAGTTAGTGAAAGCTGCAAAGAAAGTTACTTTGCATTGTATGCAACAGCTTATTGGTGTTCTTAATTTTGCCACCCGTGTCATTGTGCCTGGGCGACCTTTTCTTCGCAGGCTTATTAACTCAATTTGCGGTCTAACGAAACCGTTTCATCACATACGAGTTACAAAATCAGTCCGACAGGACTTGGAAATGTGGTTGTTGTTTTTTGAAAGTTTTAATGGCATATCGGTCTTTCATGACCGTTTTTGGGTTAGCAATGAAGATGTGCAACTGTTCACGGACAGTGCTGCTGGAAAAGGTCTAGGTTTTGGGGCTGTATTTGGAAACAAGTGGGCTCATGGTTTGTGGCCTGAAACATGGCATGTGTCGGGCATTACCAGTGATATTACAGTTTTGGAAATGTTCCCTATTTTAGTTAGCCTAGTTGTATGGGGTTCATGTTTACAGAACAAGAAAATACTTTTCAGATGTGATAATGAGGCTGTTGTGCATATCTTAAATACAATGACATCTAAGTCTGAAAAGGTTATGGTTTTAGTCCGGGCTATCACATTAGAATGTATGAAACATAATATGGTAATAAAATCTACCCATATTTCTGGAAAAACCAATGTTTTGTGTGATCTGATCTCCCGTTGTCATCTTCAGAAATTTCAAGAATTAGCCCCAGAGGTGGACAGAGAGCCAGTGGTTATTCCAGGCCAACTTTGGAAGATATTCGACTAGGGTGTAATGTGCTGTTGGATGCCAGTATGTCTGAGAATACAAAAGCAGTGTATCAGAATGCTCTAAAATGTTTCAACAATTTTCGACAGAATTATTTTCTGCCAAATTTATGGCCAGTGCCTACTCCACATTTAGCTTCTTTCGTTTCTTTTTGTTTCAATCAGAATTATTCTCCAGCTACTGTAAATACATACATGTCATCCATTAGCTGCATTCATAAACTCCAAAACATGGATGATCCGACCTGCTCATTTATACTAAGAAAGATGCTGGAAGGCTTTAGGCGTTTGAGATCTATTCGGGATGTCAGATTACCTATAACCAAAGAGTTGTTAGTAAAGATTTGTTCTGCCTTACAATCTGTGTGTTTTAGTGCCTATGAGTCCATTCTTTTCAAGGCTGCATTTTGTTTGGCATATTTTGGTTTGTTCAGAGTTGGAGAATTAGTTCATACTGACCAGCGGCAAGCTGGCTATGCTGTTCAACTAACTGATATTAATGTCACTGCTGATATTTTATCAGTTTGTATAAGGAGAAGTAAGACTAATCAGAGTGGCAAACCTATCTTCCTGCATTTGAGTTCTATTCAAGATGATTCTGTTTGTCCAGTTAATGCAATATATCAGTTCCTTAAAATGCGACCATCATCATCCGGAAATTTGTTTATTCATGCCAATGGTCTGCCTTTAACAAGATACCAGTTTGGAGCAGTTTTAAACAAGGCTCTCACTCAATCTGGTATTTCAAATAAAAATTACAAGAGTCATTCTTTTAGAATCGGTAGAGCTACAACTTTAGCAATGTCTGGAGTCCCAGATGACCAAATTAAAATAATGGGCCGCTGGAAATCAAGTACCTACAACAAATATATTCGACTCTGTCATTTTAGAATTACATAATAGGCACATATCTTTTGGTCAGTGCCAATGTCATTTCAGATATTTGGATAATAGGAGACTCTATTGTTCATTGGGCCAAGGAAGGAGCCAACAGGTTAAATAGAGCTAATCTACATCTAGATCATCGCAACCTAAATGTGAATTGGTACGGCAAAAGCGGAATGCGTTGGCATGAGTTACCAAACACAATCCAATGGATAGGTTTGCATCCTACACCAAAGGTTATTATTGTTCACTTAGGGGGCAATAATGTAGTCCCTACCCTGATGCAGCATATGAAAAGAATGATGCAACGAGATTTCAGTCGCTTGTTTAGGATGTTCCCAAATACTCTTGTTGTCTGGTCTGAGATTTTGCCAAGACTTTCTTGGAAATATGCTAGGCCAGGCACTACACTTCAAGCATTGGATAAGAAAAGAAAAAGGTTTAATTATTTAGGCAGACAGATGGTATGTAATCATATTAATGGCCGTATTTTGAAACATGACGTTACAGTGGACTTCCCTGGATTATTTAGGCGGGATGGCTGTCATCTATCAGACGTTGGCATTGCTTTGTTTTGTAACTCGCTTCAGGGAGCTATTGAGACATTTACAACCACACAAATAACAACTTTTGGTCCATAGTTTCCTTGACCGCAGTGAATTGGTGGGTCGAAACCTGTGCCTAGTGGAAGGCTCATGTTTCTCAGTGGCGGAATTCAGCGGTCAAGATATCTGCTTACGTTTAAAAGCAGTAAGGTCAAATGTTTGGATGCTCTAGGATTTCTCTTGCAGATTGTTCTTTCCTGGATTCAAGAGGAATTTAATAGCTGGATCATCCACACATTTCATTGAAATCCATCTACAGATATTGGTGGTGGTTTTAGTTTTTTCTCTAGTGGGAATTCCAGGTGCCTCTTTGCGTTTATACAAGTCAGTATATTCGGTTTCAATGAGGTAGTCTGGTATTTCTCCTATTGATCACTTCAATGGCTGCTAAGTCAAGACCTATTGCCCAATGGTATGCGGTCATGATTAATCTGTATATGGATGCAGGAAAATTCGGTGCCATGAAAATACTGGTTATAAGTATAGTTAAAAAATTTGGCCTTGGTTTGCCTAAAGTAAGGCCTTGGTTTGCCTTAAAGTAAAATTCAGGCCTTTGTTTGCCTGTTAAAAAAGTAGGTCATTGGTTTGCTTTAAATGATATGGCCTTCGTTTGCCCTTGTAAATCGGGGCCTTGGTTTGCCTCAAGACTTCACATCAGGTCTTGGTTTGCCTGATAAAAATGAGGCCTTGGTTTGCCTCATCATGTTATGACAGTATTATTACATGAACGTCTATAAATAAAACTTCTTGACTGCTGGATTCCGTCAACACTTTACAAGGAAACAGTGACAGTGGCCATATGCTCCAAATATAGATGTAAATATTAAAGAGTATAAATGGTCAAAGATTTTGTGTTTTATTATCAGATTTGTTTCTTAAATTAATGAAAGCTATTGTTTAAGCAATATGCTGCAATTTAATTTAGAGCAAATTATTGAGATTTAGTGGCAAGTGTTTGGTGATGGGTGTGATTTCTACAGTATATTGAACATTTGGTTGGGTTCAGTGTGATGTTGTCCTTTTCTGGAACATTGAACCAGTAATAGGACCTTTTGGATAGTATAGCGGAGTTACTTCCCTTGCAAGTTTTTACATGCGCTCAAGAAATTGAATTAAAATTCTCAGAAAAAACCCACCCACCACACCCACTTTAAAGAGACATAGACCATATTGATAGGATACCTGAGCCGATTACATGTATATAAATTAGTTATTTGTCACACTTTATTTCTTTTTTATCTGATGACCAAGATGTGAATAATGTAACAAAGATACTGCCAGAATTTTTACTGTTGCAGGTGTTATTTTATTTGTGGAGGAGACTGATGTTGGCTGTTAACAGTTTTTGTGGACTGTCATCACAATGATTGCTGGATTCCAAGGTTACAAGAGAGATATGAGAGACATACATTTAAAGATTGCGGACAAGATGAAAAAGCTGATGGACAGTGCCTTACAACTGAAATTTAACAGTTCTAGTTTTTAGCATTTTTCAAAGATATGATAGTTATCATAAGCAATTCAGGGATTATTTTCTGCCATGTGTGAAGGGTTCAGTAACTCTTCTTAATTGAAAAACTTTTGCATATCTTGACTGGCAAAGGATTACCAAGAATCAAGAGATAATGATATGCTTACAAAAATAATCAGTATTGATTGACTATGATTTTCTAGATTGACATGAAGGAGAAACGAAACCAAATATGTTACAAGATTGTAATAAACATTGTTTCAACTAAACAGGATTTTCACATTTTAAAACCATAACTTATCTTTTATTACAGGCTCTTGCTTCTGTTTGTCACGTCACATGACATGTTTGCTTGTTTAGGGTTGCGGAATTCAGCGGTCAAGATATCTGCTTACGTTTAAAAGCAGTAAGGTCAAATGTTTGGATGCTCTAGGATTTCTCTTGCAGATTGTTCTTTCCTCGATTCAAGAGGAATTTAATAGCTGGATCATCCACACATTTCATTGAAATCCATCTACAGATATTGGTGGTGGTTTTAGTTTTTTCTCTAGTGGGAATTCCAGGTGCCTCTTTGCGTTTATACAAGTCAGTATATTCGGTTTCAATGAGGTAGTCTGGTATTTCTCCTATTGATCACTTCAATGGCTGCTAAGTCAAGACCTATTGCCCAATGGTATGCGGTCATGATTAATCTGTATATGGATGCAGGAAAATTCGGTGCCATGAAAATACTGGTTATAAGTATAGTTAAAAAATTTGGCCTTGGTTTGCCTAAAGTAAGGCCTTGGTTTGCCTTAAAGTAAAATTCAGGCCTTTGTTTGCCTGTTAAAAAATAGCCATCAGAGGAGATGGCAAATCCCCCGACCGAAGACCCCCATGGGCCTTGGTAAAAGGGGTGCACTTCAAAAAACATAAAAGTAATATATTGTCATTCTTTTATGCTTCTGATGGACATAATCTGTTTAACAGATGCATGATTATCTAACACTCTAAAATAGTATGCTTGACTGCTAAAAAGAAGTAATATCTCAAATAGCCGCCATATACATAAATATATAGCATATGATACATTAAACTTTCAAAATGTGTGAATAACTTCTAAACTACAAGCCCTACAAACCTAATTTTGAGCTCTCTAGTAAGTGAATTTGGACAAAGAATCCAAATCTGGAGAAAAAAAAAATTTTTTTTTGGTGAGGTGGGGTGGGGTGGGGGAATGAAGAGGGGTCAGAGAGAGTTAGGAACACTGATGAGATATCACAGCATGTTCATCAATATTCTAATAGGTATAAGGTTATTAAAATTGTGGAGCAGGCCAGGGTTATACAGATATGGAGCAGAGACTCAAACAGCAGCTCAAAATACCAAAGGGAAATAACTCACAAAGTACGAATGCAAGAGTTGTCATTCGTGTATGAGACAAATCGTCATGACCTGTTCCTCATATCTGTGAAGTATTATAAAAATATTTCAAAAGGTATTCAAGCTATGGAGCGGACTCCTAAAATCATCAAAGGGAAATAACTCAAAAAGTAAGAAAGCAAGAGTTGTCATTCTTGTTCGCGACACATCGTCATGACCTGTTCTACATATTTGTGAAGTATCATGAAAATATTTCCAAAGGTATATGAGTTATAGAGCGGACACAAAATCACACCTAAAATGATCAAGGGGAAATAACTAAAAAAGTAAGAAAGCAAAAGTTGTCCCTCTTGTTCGCGACACATCGTCATGGCCTGTTCTACATATCTGTGAAGTATCATGAAAATATTCTAAAAGGTATTCAAGTTATAGAGCGGACACGAATCTGCCAAAATATCACACCTAAAACCATCAAGGGGAAATAACTCAAAAAGTAAGAAAGCAAGAGTTGTCATTCTTGTTCGCGACACATCGTCATGACCTGTTCTACATATCTGTGAAGTATCATGAAAATATTCCAAAGGGTATTCAAGTTACAGAGCGGACACGAATCTGCCAAAAAACTCACCAAAGGGGAAATAACTCAAAAAGTACAATAGCAAGAGTTACCATTCTTGTACCCGACACATCGTCATGACCTGTTCTACATAACTGTGAAGTATCATGAAAATATTCCAAAGGGTATTCAAGATATAGAGCGGACAAGAAAATGTTTACGGACGGACGGACGGACGGCGGACGGACGGACGGACGGACAGACGGACGGACGCCAGGCTCATCGCTATATCCCCCGAACCTTTCGGTCGGGGGATAAAAAGTAGGTCATTGGTTTGCTTTAAATGATATGGCCTTCGTTTGCCCTTGTAAATCGGGGCCTTGGTTTGCCTCAAGACTTCACATCAGGTCTTGGTTTGCCTGATAAAAATGAGGCCTTGGTTTGCCTCATCATGTTATGACAGTATTATTACATGAACGTCTATAAATAAAACTTCTTGACTGCTGGATTCCGTCAACACTTTACAAGGAAACAGTGACAGTGGCCATATGCTCCAAATATAGATGTAAATATTAAAGAGTATAAATGGTCAAAGATTTTGTGTTTTATTATCAGATTTGTTTCTTAAATTAAATGTATATCAGGACAATTAACTTCTCCTATCAAATTTGTCAACTCTACAGAGAGTAGACAGGCTACATCCACACATCAGGTTAGTGTTCTGATGTAACTGGCTTTGCACATACACCTATAAAAGAAACACATCTATTGAAGAAAAATAACTATGGTCTTCCTATTTTGACCTATGACCAATGACCATTTTATCTGATTCTTCTTCAAAGTATTGCTTGTTGCCCAGTTTGTGAAATGCACTAAAATTGTTAAAATCATTCAAGATATAGATTTTAAACTGCTTTTTCAAGTATGTCAACAACATAGGGGAAAGTGAATCAAGAATGTCTGACCAGTTCTGACAAGTCACAAAATATGATTAATGGTGAAAAAAAAAGAAGAGAGAAAAGAAAAACACATATTTCCAATATACATCACTGGATACTCATCATATCTAAAGCCCTGTCCGTCTAAGAAAACACCCTATGATAGTGGAACTACTTGACAGTTTTATTTTTAATCAATGTCTATATCATACCTCATAAATGGCCTTAGCTAACATCTTCCCCACAAACTCAAACAACAACAGGTGATTCTCTTGTATATATGAGGTAGATGAAGGATACAACTTTTGTTCACTGGTAACCTAGCAACAGAAAATTATATACTTGCATATGCTAGCAACCTGGCAACTACAAATAATTTGTACCATAAAATCAACAAATTCATTCAAAAAGGAAAACAATTCATTCTATGACAGCTGCATGAAAGCTTGTTCTTTTTTTCATTACAAATCTGACAGAAGATATGATGAATTTAGGAACTGCTATTGGCTTTACTGATTTTCTTAATACAATGACACCTAACAAGAGATGAACACTGAAACAAATACTCATTCTAAACTGTTAAAAATTAAAGTACCTGCAATTTTCTTACCTTAAAGAGGTTCAGTGAAGGATCAAACACTTTGGTAATAGTTTCCTCTAGGAATTCTTTAAACACACCATCTTGATCTATCCCAGCTTCATCTAGGCCTTGCTCATTGATAAACCTGACTCTTATCAGACCTTTCATTGACTTGGCCTGTAGTTGTGACAGCTGACGATAACCATCCTGAAATATTGAGAAAAGCTTTTCTAACATCCAGGGGCCGTATTCATAAAGCCACTTAAGTCATTGCTATGCGGTTGCTAAGGTTAAATATCTATAAAGGAGATTCCCTACAACTATGAAATTTGGTCTGGAGGAACAGTCTTTGTAAGACTGTTCCTCCAGAGAAATTTCATAGTTGTAGGGAATCTCCTTCAAAGAAATTTAGCCTTAGCAACAGCATAGCAACCACTTAAGTTGTTTTATGAATACGGCCCCAGGCCCCAGCTGTTCCAAGCAATGTTAGCTTAACTAATTCTTTAGTCGTGGATTCATTCAGTCTTCTAGTATGCATAAAATCAAGAGAGCTCATACTTTTTGCTGAGAAAATGTAAGGAACTTTTGCACTGCAAAAGTTCCTGATAATTTTTATCGGCAAACAATAGTAGTATTTCTGCATATATGTTTGAAATTTCAACGCTTGTTAACTACAACTGGGTCCAGTTCGCAAAGAGGTTATAGAGTTGTGTCTATGTTATTGGGCGGGGAACCTGTGGACAGATTCAGAAGGTAAGCTCACCGAATGTATAAAGCAAATTTTTGCTAAATCCATTTCAAGACCTGCAAATCTCTGTACAACACCCTCATCAGCCTGTGCATATTTTGAATTTGGTCTGTCGCCACAAATTGCTAATAATTAAACTGTACCTAGTCTTAATAGCAGAGTTTGAAAAGTGCATTTTGCAGGCCTGGACAAAACTGAATTTCTTCAAGCTGGATTGGGCCAATGTGTTCTTAATTTGCCTCAAGTGTTCTTATACAGCAATTCTTATGACAAGGTAAACTATCATTTCAATATGGGCTTTCCAGCCCTTCAACACTACTTGAGTTCTTTCAGGCAGATGTGGGGCCTGTAAGAGCTACTGATATGGCTGACATAATCTGATGAACAGTGAAGAAATACCCTGTCAGAGTCAAATCTGATCACATAATCTTTCGCTCATGCATGAGAAAAGTCTATTTCTTGAACAACAAGACTAGAGGCTACAATGTACTTTAAAATATAAAGATTTAATAAAAAGAACAAACCTCCACAATTCTACTCCTATGTACTGTAATCAGTGTGGACTGTGGTGATGTTGACATTGACTCTAATAAACCCAAAACCTCTTTCTCTTTTAATACATTCTTCCTGAATATCTTCACTCGCTGAAACACGATTTTTAACTGCCATAAGAGTTTCTTCAATAGATGTAACCTCATGAGAAAAATGTTTTAAGGCATATGCAAAATGAAAACTCTTCAAAATGTCTAAAAAAATTTTGTCTATAAATTTTTGTGACCAATGCAGACCCTGATTATACTTGTTCTATATCCAAATATTTAAGGTGGATACAGTGTACCAGAATTCACCTCCATTTTATAGTCCTGAATGGATAAGACTAGGTGTAAAATTTCTGCAACACAATGAAGTGTGAGTGAGTGAACTCGAGTTTAACATCCCAACAACAACTAGGTCATACGGAGAAGGGACCTCGATTTAAAGTCCTATCGGAAGGACTGGAGAAGCTGGGGATCTATTTTGCAATCCCTGGATTGGTAGTCCAGTGCATTATCCACTAAGCTACCACCGCTCCTAGCTACACAATGAAACCTCACAGATCACATTGTTATACAAGGGTTGATCCAGAAGTAATGTCACTGTGTCCATTGCGCGCTTGCTCATCTTAGCATTATTACAAAAATTATATCAAGACACACTATAATTCAGTTCTGATTAACAGAATAAATATCAAGTTGGAATCTGTTCCCGTTCCAATTATATAGGCGTTCAAAGTATGCCACCGTCGCCATCGCGCCGCACGTTAGAATAACGTTAATTACATGAACGTGATTTTCAAAGGCAAACCTATATCAAAATCAAACTAACGCGCCAAATCAGATGAAACTTTGATACGATGACGAAATATATTCCTGCCACCCGCTGTTGAAACTTTAATATCGTCATTGCAGTTTGAAGTTTGCCAGGAAGTGCTAATGCTTGTAACTGCTAGGTGAAAAAATGCTGACTTCTGACAAACGCGTCTGGAGATACATATGTAGTTTTGCCACAAATTAGGAATATGGCCATTAGAAAATCTAGGCTGTTTAATTACACCTGGGGTTATATAATCATGATTATGAGGCTTGTGTAAATGTGCAATCAGCGCTGTAAGGGTGC
This sequence comes from Ctena decussata, assembly GCA_963989385.1. NCBI lineage: Eukaryota > Metazoa > Mollusca > Bivalvia > Lucinida > Lucinidae > Ctena > Ctena decussata. Next base: position 73,566,424 of record OZ022511.1, on the reverse strand, counting down.
AGATAAGTCGCTAGAGGATCGTCCAATACCGGTAGAGCTTTATGTGCAATGTCAGACAATAACGTCATTCTTGTTTGGACCCAGTATATCAAGATCGATGTTCTGCAATTCGAAGATTGTGTATATTCTTGAACATGAGCTGCGGGTCTGTTCAAATAATATTTAAAGATGAGATAAACATGGGTGAACAGACATTAGTGCTATGCTAGAACAATGAATATGGTACTTAAGACATGACACAATAGCCAAACTTTGTCTGGAACGTCAACAACGTCATTGACGTGCGGCGCGTGCCGTTACCATGCCTTCTGTCTATCTCGATAGCTCGATAACTATGCACTATAGTTTAATGACATTTTCAGACCATACTGCAAATAGAATAAGGTACATGGATAAGAAATTTTGTTGCTCTCTCTTTATTCTACACGATTTTATAGCTGCAGTGACATTACTTCTGGATCAACCCTCGTACATATCCTTCTACTTAACAACTGCAGTCCTATCATATAATATTAACTGTCACTAAAAAGAAATAACATTTGCCATTAGTAGACAATTTACTTTTATCTTTTTTTTTTAAGTGTTTTCTCAATGTGCTCTGATATAGGCAATACTCAGACATCTAATAGACCTACATACCTCTGAGAAGGGTATAATATGTGGTAACTTCTGCATCATAAACTGTGCAAGTTTCTTTCCTTTTTCAAGCTCACTGATAAACTGACTAGACTTGATATCTCTGTAACAAACACAACACTATACAGTTGGACTGTTAATTTTACTGCTTTTAATATCCATAATTAAACACATCAAAAAGCTACAGTGGTTTAATTTTAAGCAACTACCATCAAATTTTGAAAATGCACCCTATAGTGGATAATGGACTGTCAGATCCTAATTATAGACAGATCATCCAGATATAAAACAGGTAGTAGTGAATTAATATATTCAATGTAACTGTAACAGATAAACAATGGTTTCTGCCTGTACAAAGAGATTATCCACGAGATTTAGCGAGTGGATTATCTGCTGTAAAGGCTGACAAACCATGATAGAACTACTAGTATTTTATACCACCATTATAATTGCAGACCTTGCACAGTACAAATATTTTATGGAGAAGTTTGCATTTTCTGACAGAGGTGGTTTAAATCTAATTTAGTTTTTAAATCTGTAGAATCTAATTTGCACATTCTTAGTTTAAACAGTATTTTATAGACTATATAATCATATACAATCAGGTCTTTACAGCATGGGTTTTACTATAATATATAATTACTATAATAACACATAATATGAGTATCTTTCATGGGTATGACGTGTGGATAGAAAAATCTGTCACGAGGGTCACTGTTCGGCATCACGAGGCTTGCCTCGTGATGCCGAACAGTGATCTTGAGTGACGTATACGATTAAATAAAATTCTGACAGATTTTTCTATCCACATCTCACACCCATGACAGATACTTTTTCTTGCACATCACTTTTTGTTTTAACTTTAGAACTTGTTAAAATGCGTAATTTAAGAGCTTGAGATGTTTCTTTTTGATTTTGAAACAAGGCCCCGCTTTCAACGACCACCATTCTGTTCTTTACGTCAATGTCTGGCGTGCATAAACTGGCGTCATTTTTGCCATCTTCATAACGTTATCATCTTAAATGCCAACGGCACTTGACGACGCAGATACTTGACCTCCAATACAACCAATGCTCGTGATTTTTATCCGGTCCTGGGTAAGAACACCTGGTGGGTAAGATAATATTTTCTATCCCAGGTAAAAAGAATGGCATTTTCTATCCGGTATGCAAGAATGTTTCATATACTTAACATCACAGCATTTGAATAATTTAAACAATGCTGACCTAATGAGCCAGTGGTCCGGAGATGTATAGCTTCTCCGACTGTCTCTCTCGTATAGTATCATTAGTAAACCTCTTGTAGCTATAAACACTTCATTAGAACTCGCTGTTGCCACATCTGAAATGATATGTAATAGTTATACCATGGTTTGTGGCCGGTACGAGGAGATAATCCACGAGCTTTAGCGAGTGGATTATCTCCCGTACAGGCGGGCAAACCATAGTATAACTATTATATACCACCCTTACCAGTGTAGACCTTGCTCACTGCAAAATATTCCATGCTAAAGTTGGCGTTTTCTGGTAAGGGTGGTATAAAATTTACTATGCATAGCACACCACAAATACCAACTCAACATCAAATTCAAAATCTTATTCTGAGGGTTCTAAGTCAGAGCCCTTCCACAAAATTTAATGGCAGAGCCCTTCCACAAAATTTAATGGCACTGAGCAAATATAGAGGATAAATTAAAGATTTTGAAACCCTACTTATTATTCAAAATGTGTAATAAAACAAGACTTGTCCATGTACAGGAAAACTTGCCTGACAGCACCTTGCCTATCATTTAAAATATTTGAATCAACTTTAACGCAAAGTGGGATGCCAAAACAGATGGCAAAACCTGAGTGAGTGCAATAACTCTTCCTGTACCAAAGATTATTTTTCTTTTTCTTTTTTTTTTTTTGGGTGCGTGTGTATTTTTTCAGGAATATTTCACTTACTTCAAGCCAATTGTTAAACAAAGGTGGGTGAAAATCTGAACCCCAGGGAAAAAACCACCTGACCTTCCAAAGCAGAACTTGCTTTCTCACTTGTGCATCCACAAAGGCTCAAGCCCACAACAGTGAGACACCTCATATTTTACAGAGAACTAAAAAAGCATATTTGGGGATGTTAAGACTTTGAAAAAGCATACCCAGCAGTGCAGCTGTGAAGTCTGATTAGGTTTAACTGCTCATATCAACTATCTGCAGAGTTTGAGGAACAGGCCTGGGGTGTATTAATGGTGAATGGGTACACTTTCAGGGGCAGCAACTCTGCCGTTTACATTTTTGCCACCTTCTGATTGGGGGGTCAACTCTTACGGAAAAGAATTTGCTCCTCTGGGAGCAAATTTCCTCCTTTAATAGTAGACCCCTTAAAAAGGGCTTCATTCTCAAGGGAAACAAAGAGGTAGACATAAAAGTTGTTTCCCTTTGTAAAAGTGGTGGAAAAACATGGAGGTGTACCAATACACCTTAAACAAAGCTATATTCACAGTCATACAAAACAACACATACCCATATAGCCATTCCAGAGAATTCTGAAGACAAAAATGTTGAGAAATTCACTCATTTTGACGTAGTCCTCTATCTTAAATACTCTCTGCTGCTCGTACATCTCCAGGTGGTCCAGAGTTCTGTAGAAAATTATAATACAGGTGGTTTAACACTAAAGCTTCAAAAACGAAAGTTGTTGAACATGCAAACAACATAGATCTAGACACAGCACCTTATTCTAAATATAAAATTGCTTAGACAAAATATTTTTCAAAATTTTGCAGGCAAAAATTGTTTCATCTGCTTTCATGAAACATTTTCAAAGTCGTTTGATGACATTCACTCATGATAACATAGTAATGGCAAAGACATTTCATATTATATATGTTTTAGGAAGTTATGAATAAATGAAAGTTTTGCTTTTCTAAAGTCTCTGAGAATATTTCCCCATAAAATGTGTTTTGTGACCCCTCACTAGAACTGTTTTGCCAATACAATTCTAATGAGGGGTCACAAACTATGTTTCTGTTGAGAAATAGGGAGAATAATCTCCAACACATCCTCAAATACTTACCTTATCCAGAGGTCTGGAGTAAATTTGACAAAAAAAACTTGTGAATACCAATAAATTTGAAGAAAGCAATAAGAACTTACGTGATTAGATTTGATGCAGCATTACAGAATAAGGTCAAAAGACTAAACACTGGATGGATGGTGCTGTTAGGGGTCGTCGAGAGGAGATCTAGAAATATCTTAAGGCCACAAGTTGATCCCATATCACACAGGAATTTCCAGAGTATTGGTAGTAAAACATCATTATAACTTAAACCTGCAAAATATAGAGATATCAAAAACATAAGAAATCAAATATGCTGGATAAATTTTCAGCTTCTGTCTGTGTCTATTTTTTTCTATTAAAACAATTATACATGAAACCATGTTAGAATTACCTTGTTGTACTTGTGGAAGAAAACAAAATTATATGTGTGCCTATCATCATCACTAAGATGAAACCATGTTAGAATTACCTTGTTGTACTTGTGGAAGAAAACAAAATTATATGTGTGCCTATCATCATCACTAAGAGGCAGTCTTATCTAGAGTGTTTTCATTGTGAAATGGGTATACTTTCAGGATAAAGAACTCTGCCATTTTCATTTATGTTTTTTGTTTCCCATCTAAATGAGATCAATTCTAAAAGGAAAGAATTTTTGTTTTCTATGAGCAAATAAATTCTTTTAAAGTTAGACCCCTTGAAAGTTGTTTCTCTTCGTTAAAATGGAATTCATAGAGGAGTATTTATACCCTCCAAATATTCAATACATCTCTCCAAGGAAGAAAACAAATGGGCTCTGACAGGACAAAACCAACAAAGTGGCATGTGTGCCATGTGAAGACTTAGATCAGCCTGGGCATCCATCCAGTGTGGTCCGAGTCTTTGCTGCCAGCATGGAGCTAGCTTAGACCCTCAGCTACACTTTAAGCACACAGGAAGACTCTGATCAGATTGGGTGGTTGCCTAGGCTAATCTGATGATCTGAGTCTTCTCTGGGCGCACAATCCATTTTGTTGTGTTAGTTTTGTTGTGTCGCTGCTCTAATGCCATATTAGGTAATTTTCCAACCTTATGCCTTAAGGAGGGTGACGGAATGAAAACACTTACCCCCAAGTATATCAAGCCTGAGCTGGGCTAAGGTGTTAATAGCAGTTTGGTACAAGGCACATGGCAGACATGTAGACTGGGCTACAGAACTCTCAAGTTTGATTTTACTGTTGGAATTCTTTGATGAAGCTTTCTCCAGTGCTTTCTTCAGAATATCTGTAATATATAAGACATAACAATACCACAAGTCCATCCAATATTGCAACATTTCATAGCTGGAGCAGGTTCAGAAATGAAATAATAAAAAGACAAACAATCAAAGTCACTTCTTCACAGGTGCAAACTCAGCTGATCCTTGCATCAGAATTTACGTCAGCTGATTATTAACGACTTTAAAGGTGGTCACTTTCTTAGCATGAGGTTCACAAAATACAGCAAGAACCTGACATAGAATGATGTCACAAATGTAGTTGTAGCAACTTTGACTAAATGTTTTTAACAAGAGCTGTCGCCTGACAGCATAGCTCGCCTGAATTGGTGCTTGCCCATCACACAGCCGCTATGGTGGTGTGGACTGCTATGTATAAAACTTCAGGCAAGCATGTCCATAATGAAAACACATTTATAAACAAAAGGTATCTCAGAAATAAGTCTTAAAATAAAATTAAAAAAAAAAAAAAAAAATGAAATGAAATTTCAAAGTCCACGAGCTTGAGGTAAAAACACTGACCAGGGGGGTGGGGGGGCTATGTGGACTTCTATGCATAATGAAAACACATTTATAAACACAAAAGCTATCTCAGAAATAAGTCTTAAAATAAAATTAAAAAAAAAAAAAAAAAAATGAAATTTCAAAGTCCATGAGCTTGAGGTAAAAAAAACTGACGGGTAGGGGGGAGGGGGGGTGGCTATGTTGACTGCTATGCATAAAACTTCATGCAAGCATGTCCATAATGAAGGGGGGGGCTATGTGGACTGCTATGCATAAAACTTCATGCAAGCATGTCCATAATGAAAACAAATTTATAAACAAAAGCTATCTCAGAAATACGTCTTAAAAATAAAATTTAAAAAAAAAAAAAAAAATGAAACGAAATTTCAAAGTCCATGAGCCTGAGGTAAAAAACAGACGGGGAGGGGGGAAGAGGGAGGGGGGAGAGGGGCTACGAAGTATCAAAACCCTGAACCATTATCTAACATCAGTCCAAGTATTAGTATCAACTGAGTCCATCATCGTGGCACTGTGAAATTATGTCTTCATAGATGTGAAACTTTAACCAAAATCTTTAAGACAAAATTCTAAGTCGATGACCTTGACTTCAAGGTCATTCAGTGGGGTAAGTATATAGTGTTTTGTAAAAACTCAGAAAAGAGTCTAACATCAGTTTAAGTATAAACTAAATCTCTGCAAAGCATTATGAATCAGTATGCAATTACAAAACTTGAAAAAAGACAAAAATTTCCCAAGTCCCTGACCTTGACATCACTGAGCGGGGTTGGGGTAGTACTCTGTAGATCTAACTACAGTGCAAATATAAAAAGAATTCATCTATGGGTTCAGGAGATATGTGTCTTTAAAAAACTTTAACCAAAACATCCAATCAATAAAAAGACAATATTCTAAGTCCATGACCTTGACATCAAGGTCACAGAGGGGGATGGGGGTAGTACCTTCGAAAACTTTAGACCAATATCTAACTTTATTGCAAGTATCAAAGGAATCCATCCATGGGTTAAGGAGATATTGGGCTTTATAAAACTTTAACCAAAACATCCAGTCCAAAAAAATACCAATTTTCTAAGTCCATCAAGGTCATGGAGTGGGGTGGGGGTTGTACCCTGTTAAACCTTAGACCAATATCTAACTACAGTGCAAGTATCAAAAGAATCCATCCATGGGTTAAGGAGATATAGGTCTTTAAAAAACTTTAACCAAAACATCCAATCCGGACGCCGACGCGGACGCTGACGCTGACACTGACGCGGACGCCGACGCCGTGGTGACAACAATAGCTCTTCCTGAACTTTCGTTCAGGCGAGCTAAAAACTGATCAAAATCAATCAGTTTTTCTCAGGAATATTTGATCTGACAAATTTTTATCCCCTTTAGAAGGATGTTCATTGCATTAGATAGTAGATATATTAATATATGTGAAACTGACTCTCCATTCTTATATGCAAGCAAATAACTGCTGATTTAAAGGAACCTTTACTTGTGAACATGTCTAGCTTAGCTTTCTTGTCAAGATAGAATATAAGATAAATAGTGGTTGTCAGATATTCTTGTGGTAATGAAATCATCAAATGTGTTTTGACAGATTTAGAGGTTCATTGATGAAGAGACATCAGTCTAATTTTGAGATGAAATTCCTCTGAATTAATTCTATTTCTTTTTTAGTTCAGACGTGTTTCTATTTACATTTATTGTACTTATTAGCATATATGAGTCGCGACATGACAAAACCAACAAAGTGGCATGTATGCCCAGTGAAGACTCAGATCGGCCAGGGCATCCACCCAGTCTGATCAGAGTGGTTGCTGTCAACAAGAAGCTAGTTTAAATCCTTAGCTACCTTTTAAGCCCACAGCAAGACACTGATCTGACTAGGGGTCTGCCCAGGGGTTGATCTGAATCTTTGCTGGGCGCTCATGCCCATTTGTTGGTTTTGTGGTGTCACAGCCCAATCAGAGAATAAATTTTTTTCTACAGGTATTCTGTTCTAAAATAATTGTACCCACTTTTATTAGGTGATGTATTTTTCTGTACTTCAAGATCTTTGGCTAAATCAACATAGTCTATCAGCTCTAGAAACAGCAATCGTACCATCTTCTCACACCACAGAATCTGCAGCTGACGAACAACAAATGGCATGGACTCATGCAATCTGGAATTAAACCAATAAACGATTCTGTAAACTGGGAATTGTATAAGTGCTTAGTTTCAAAAAAGTAGCATGTGTGCCCAGCGAAGACTCAGATCAACCTGGGCATCCGCCCAGTTTGATCAGAGTCTTGGCTGTCCGCATGGAACTAGCTTAGACTCTTAGTTACCCTTTAAGCACACAGCAAAGACTCTGATCAAACTGGGCAGCTGACCAGGCTGATCTGAGTCTCTGTGCGGGGAACATGCCACTTTGTTGGTTTTGTCATAATGCGGCTCAAATAAGATTTATAGGATATATTTGTAGAACAGGAGTGATCCCTAATGACCCATTACAAATGAATTATTGAATTATCCCATGCCCAAAAGACCACCTCACAAAACCTGTTTACACATGAGGCTTCTAAAACAGGACTGGATAACTGTCTGTACATCATGTGACTCCAAATTAACCAACCTCTTGTTGAGACACATATATGGACACAATAAGTCTGTTGTAATCCAGATCTGTGTAACCAAACTGAATGGCAAAGCTGTTTTACTGCACAAATAAGAATCACGTGTTTTGATGTAGGTAAAATTTTGATCATGTACATAAGCACTATCACTCTTTGCAAATGTGCAAGGCCAATATAAATATTGTCCTAAAGTTTTGTCATTTCTGGCACTCTCATATTCTAGAATGTAAATCAACATCTATCCTAAGCATTGGTGAACATAAATTATAGGAGCATGCTATGAGAAAAGGAACCTGTGCTAACAGTGATGCGCCTGCATATCCTCAGAGTTCAATTTTTTTTTTCAGACATACTCGTTCTGAAGGGCAAGTGCTCCAAAAATTCACTCGTCCTCACAAAATTTAACTCATCCTGCTTTTCTGGAGTGGGAATCTTTCCTACTTTCATTTTCTGTTTCGCTTGGTTAAGACCATATCTATTACCCAATTTGGTATTTACTGTACATATAATACAGATGCACAGTTAAATCGATATGGACGGCAAAATATTTGTGAAGTGGTCAAGGTATACTTTGAGCAGACGCAATGTTTATTTACCCTCTCCATTTCTGTTTTCAAGCCACAAAGTGCGAAAGAAATTTAGTTGATGCTTTATTTTCTGTTTGATTTATTTCTGAGGAAATGATAGTGCACCTGTAGCACTGCATGTTCAACCAATATCACACCAAAAGAGTTACTTGTCCTGCAGGACACACCTTCTGAAATTTCTTCTCATCCTTACCAACAAAGCACTGGCATATATAAGCAGACGAGTGTAGATTTCGAGCCCTGATCTTCTCAGCCTAATCTATACAGAACAATCACTATTTGTTAAAGATTCCTTGAGAAATACACATTTTATTGATGCAGACAGGGAACACTATATAAGACTGTGCATAAGTGTAAACAGCAAGACTAACATAAGATTGCATATTTGTGCAATATCATATAACTCTTTGCTGTGTGGATATGGTGTAATGCACCATTTCTGATGGCATGACTAAAGTTTTTTTGGTTCTTACCCCATATCTGTCTTCTGTGAGAACCAGCCCAGAACTGGGTGCCAGTGAGTTAGATTGGATCTCTTATTTTGCACATACATCTTACAGTTCTCTAGCAGTCTTATGGTTACAGTCTAAAAATACCAAAAGTAACTATTCATGGAAAACAGTTTTGAAACAGTATTTCCAAGAGCTTAATTAAGGAATGAATTTCATTTTTCTGAGGTTTATCGACTACATTGGGTCACGTGCAAAGTGAATGAACCCCGAAGGGGTTCATGTAAACTTTGCTAGTAACCCAATGTAGTTAACACTTTGATCAACATAAAAAAAAATTAAGTTCGTTGCTTATATTTACTTTCGTTTCAATCAAATCTTTCATGAAAAATCTTATACGTGGGGTGATCATTAAATAATGGAAACACCTTTGTAGATTAGTTGATTATATACAGACATAAGTATCCTTCATGTATCACCAAAGAGTGTCTTTTGAGCTTTCAAATTCATGTTTGAAATTGAAATTTTAACATGTTACCATAGCAGCATATGACGTCAAGTGCATGCTGGGTACCAAGTGTGAATTTTTTCGATGTCATTAGGGTAAGAATGTGCTTGTATTATGCTTATATTGTGTGATATGTAAAGAGAAATTGAAATTCCAGGAACAACGTCCGTTTAAGTTACATTTTGGCTGTAGAAACACAAGCATAATGATTCTTTATGAAAACATTCTAAAATCTTGCCTGAATTAAAACTGAAGCAGGGATTAAAATAATTGATTTTTAGGGAGTTTGACATTTTATTCCATCATTCCAGGTGTTATGCTAAAGTTTATTGATCGGTTATCAAGGAAAGGATGATTTTGGTTCTTTCTGCTATACAATTCTCCCAAGACTCTGTTTGTTAAATTGCAATGACGTCACAATTCTGGTTCCTACAGCTTAAAATCAGCAAAAAACGTCAAATTTTGCTCTATCAAATGATTTCACGGTCTGTATTTCTGCCAGGTTGGAGAGCAAGTCATGAATAACTATATATTTCTTTTAGTATCTGAACCTTGCAGGAAGCAATTACACTATCACAAACTTTTATCCATTCTTTGTTATTTATCAGCAGCAAATATACACAAAAATATGCAAAAATTTAGAGACTAAACCATTATAAGTTTAAGGCATTGTTGCCATGGCAACGATATTCTTAAACAGTATTCTAGGACTTAATTATATGTCATATGCTTGCTTCTTAGGTATTATATATCTGGAATACTGTTTCGACACAAAGCTTATAAAATATCTTACGACATTGCTGCCGCAACAAACAGACCAAAGCATAGCTGAAAAAATTCCAGTCTTTTGCTGGGATTCGAACCGGGAACTCCCGGATGACAGTCCAGTGCTCTAACCACTGAGCCAAAGAGTTAACTTCCTGACGCAGTTGTCAGAGATTGAATATATACGAAGCTATGTGCAAATCTACTATTGTAGATAATGGAAGGTAGGAGAGTTGCCCCGTAACAAATAAATGCTGGTTTCCATTATTTAATGATCACCCCTCATATAAGCGCTACAACTGAAGCAGTAAAACATGTACACGCAGTTTTTTTCTGGTAACAGCGGAACGGCATGCATGACGTCATGACGTTGCTGATGTCCAATCAGGTTGAAGAGAGCCATTGTTTATTTTTACGTCATTGATGTTGAGTGTCTCAATGTAATTATTGGAACGTAAACTACATTACGTTTTAATAGTTTACGATACGGCTTTTCAGTAAATACACCAATAATGTAAATATTTTCTGAAATCAAGCAGCAAAACCTAAGAGTATCTGCAAACTGCAATTACTTATCTGTAAACTGACACACTTATTGAAAACTTGGTTATTAACACTCTCAAAAATAATGCAGCATTAGTTATCAGTATTCTATGCAAGCTAAGATTAGCTTTCCATCACATGCAGTCTACCCAGGACAAGCACAAATCACCTTTACAATAAGTAGGCTTTGCAAATTTCAAACAGTGAAATTGAATGTCCAGAATATTTTTAATGAATCCTGTAAAAAGTTTTTAAAAGAGATGTAAAAACCAGACTCGTCAAACTGTTTTGCAGGTAGCTTTGCTGAGAAAAGACAATAATCATGTTATACAAATGCAACATAGTTCCAAAAGTAACTGTTATACATGTACTCACCATAAAACTGAGGGTATTTTCTACCAGGCCCTACAACAAACAAAATACTATTCTTGATCATTTTATCACACTGTATAACCCAGGTAGGATATAAAGTGGCTGCCACAGGCTTAGCCATGACATTTTTCAAGAAAAACAAAATACAAATTCTTTCAAAAATAGTTAAACACTGCTATCACAACAAGACCTGTCACAGGGACAGGATAGCTCGCCTGACAGCGCCCTGCCCATCACATAAAAAACTTTAACGTAAAACTTTAACATTTTGCTAACGCCGCTGCTGACACTGACGCCGGGGGTAGTGCAATAGCTCTTCCTGAACTTTGTTCAAGCGAGCTAAAAATTTCAATAAGACCAACTGACTCACAAATGACTTACAAAAAAGTTCCCACTTTATCATTGTCTCTATAGCTTTTAGTATGATCTTGACTCAGAAGTATACAACAGCATGATAATCAGAATGCTTTTCACACTAGATGATATTAAGACTGACACGAAGGACAGACTGAGAAACAATGATCTTACCTCAAGTTCTGAATATCCTAAATGAACTAGATTGGCTGCAAGAAACGAAAAAGAAAATGCATTATCAGCTGAAGCTAAGCCATGTGAAAAAGATGCATTATGACGTATATAAGAAGCAAAGACTTAGACCAATCTTTGCAACTGCAGTTTGACCAGAATCTTACCTGTCTGTACCAACTGTATATGAGCCACATCATGTGACTTCCAACAATGTGGCATTTTTGCTATGTGATATTCAGATCATCCTTGTCTTTTACACTGGGACTGTAGAGGCCTCACTGTTGGCTGTATGGTTTTCACCAATTCCACAGTTGGCTGATGTGACAAGCAAAGCTCTGATCAGACTGCACTTAAGTGCAGTCTGATCAGAGCCAGAGCCTTGATCAGACTGCACTTAAGTGCAGTCTGATCAGAGCCTTTGTTTGTTACCAATGCCACATTGTTTGAAATCACATGATGTGGCTCAGTTATGTATATTGAGGAATCTGCATAGCAGTACATATGCTGTTCATAGTGCATGAATGCACAGGCTGAAGTTTTTGCTGCCTGCACATGCTGTGTGTTATTTATTGTCATGACCTAGACATGTATGAAACTTTAACACATATTAATTCAATATCATGTACATAATTCTTTACTTCTTTATACTTCATATACCTATCTCTGAGATAGAGCACAGGTTAGGTTGAGAATATTCACGCCTACCAATCGCTCTCATGCGAAACCACGGTTCAGAACGCCAATCCATGAGAGGAGCTTCCGGTTTTGCATGAGGGGAGCCGAAATCGTTAACAAATTTGACATCGGCACACGGTTTGAGGTATTTATTTTCTCTGAAAACTATTTATGCAAAATATAAGAATGCTATTTTGTCACATATAGATTGTTTCTTCCGCACATGAAAGGATTAGGCACATGGTCTTGCATTTTTCCAGATATGCATTTAGTATGGCAGAGCATATGTTCAAGGTCAATCTCGGCGATATATACATGTAGGGAAAAGTCGTATTCTCTTGCTTGATTTTGAGTCTCTGACCTTGGCAGTTGCAAAGAAGTGAACAGAGCTACTGTATGCGTGAATCCAAACTTTGGAAGTAAGCTTTCCGTGATAGACAGTTTAGAATTTAGAAAATATAAGCCAAAACTAGGCATCGTCAGCCCGGTTCCGCATGAGATATTAGAAAATATAAGAAATTTTTATCAAACACAAAAACAGCTTCTGAACAATAACTGGATCAAAACTAACATGAACTCTGTGATAAATCATTATTTTACACATTGCAGATGACTTTCAAGCTGTTTTTATTCCCCGTTTGTCTGTTTAGGCCTTTTGCAAACCCTCTTTCAAACCCTCTTGCATGCCTCAAAAACAGACAAACGGGGATTAAAACAGCTTGAAAGCCATCTGCAATGTATAAAATAATGATTTATCACAGAGTTCATGTTAGTTTTGATCCAATTATTGTTCAGAAGCTGTTTTTGTGTTTGATAAAAATTCCTTGTACTTTCTATTATCTCATGCGGAACCGGGCTGACGATGCCAAGTTTTTGCTTATATTTTCTAAATTCTAAATTGTCCATCATGGAAAGCGCACTTCCAACATTTTGATTCACGCATACAGTAGGTCTGTTCACTTCTTTGTGACTGACAAGGTCAGAGACTCAAAATCAAGCAAGAGAATACGACTTTTCCCTACATGTATATATCGCCGAGATTGACCTTGAACATATGCTCCGCCGTACTAAATGCATATCTGGAAAAATGCAAGACCATGTGCCTAATCCTTTCATGTGCGGAAGAAACAATCTATATGTGACAAAATAGCATTCTTATATTTTGCATAAATAGTTTTCAGAGAAAATAAATACCTCAAACCGTGTGCCGATGTCAAATTTGTTAACGATTTCGGCTCCCCTCATGCAAAACCGGAAGCTCCTCTCATGGATTGGCATTCTGAACCGTGGTTTCGCATGAGAGCGATTGGTAGGCGTGATATTGCAACTTAATCTATTTTACATTTTACAGTAAATTTCATATCTCACAGAAAACAGGTTCAAACATGTGAATCACTCTTCTATATTGTATGTACTATTTCTTTTTTTTACAGAAATGGTGTTCGAAACATAATTATGTCAAAAGTACTGACTCTGCAATAGGCAGTGCTCCTGTATAAATCAGTTTGTATATCTATCATGACTATACCTCCTGATATAAGTACAGCCAAACCCTTGTTGGTGGTTACCCTCTGCAACAGACCACCTGTCTTAAAAGTAAAATAATATTCTGGTGTCTTTAGCTGAAGTATAAAAGAACGGAACCTGAATTTCATGTCACCTGATTGAAGTAGACAGTATTTTTGTCTTTCCTATGGAACGATGGTCCTACGACACTGGTGTAAAGATTTAAGGTGTGTGTATATACATTTATGGTTATGTCACCACTTTAACAAAGGAGGCAACTTCATGAGAACAGTTTCTTGATTATTGAATCACTTCAACAAGGGGAGATACTCCTGAAGACAAGAATCTGCTCTCTAATAGAACAGATTCTTGCCTTTAAAAGTATCCCCCCCCCCCCTCGCCTTAATTTTTTTTATAACAAAAAAAAAACTCTTTTAGAAATGTATCCATACACCTAACAGCAAGGCTCAAAACCTACCTAACAGACAGAGAGCATAGTTTCCCTCTAGTGAGTTGAATATAATTCTTGTGCTTTGTTCATTGGTCAGCAAGTCCAGAGACTTCTTGAATATTCTGTTGGTTATCAACATTGTTAAACACTGAAAAATAAAAGTAGAATAATCTAATGATGTTGTTTTATGCTTTTATGAAACAAATCAACTGTTTACAATTTTAGAATGTACAAGTACATGTGATGTAAGTTTTTGCTTTTACATGTATAATAATTTAAGATGGTGTTCCAGTTTTCACAACTGACACTATCAGTTGACATAACTTGTTTTCAAGATTGACACTATCACTTGATATAACTTAACTCAGTTAATAACCAGCAGGTCTGTCAATATGAACCATTCTGGTAGAGTTCTAGAACTGAATCAAATGTATTCTCAATGTAAACAAGCAGATATTAATGATTCTAAAACATGAGAAACTGATGTACTAACATCTGGAGCCAGGACTGCTATATGGTGAACAACAGCAGGAACAGAGAGAATATGTAACACAAACACTGTCAGTAGGTTGTCTGAGAAGTTAGCAGCCAATAGGGGTCTGAAAAAAAAAGAAAGAAAACAAGTCACATTTTTCACAACTTTGAGAATTGTGACCGAGATTGGTTTTCATACTATTTGTTATATTATCATAGAACACAACATCTCTCAGAACTCCAGATAAAGTGGGGTTACACTGCTGATTTGGAGATGATTTGTTTTATTTCTACTCATCCTTCATTATTACAACCACCTCACAACTGCGTCTAAAAGGTGGTTCTCATGAGGGACTGGAAATATGCTGGTCAAAGACTAAGACAGAATCTTCATTTATAAACAATACTCTTGTTAATTGATTTATGACTGACCATTATGTCTTATGGTGGTATACCTATGACCCTCATTTAGTACAATCTCAATATGTTAAGCTGTAACTGCTTATGTTTTTACTTCTATCAAAGGGTTACTTGTACATTTAGAACCAGGGCCCAGTTGTTCAAAACTAATGATGTCAATAGCAAACAAGACATTAAAATTTCTAACCCAAATATCTCATGTACACCAATATTTTTTGTTGAACAAATGTGAGTGCTTTTGCATTGCAAAAGCTTCTCACATATTTTCAGCAAAAATATCAGTGTATTTGGCTATAAAGTTGTTTAACACTTAAAAAATTTACCTCTTAACAAGCTCGCTATGCTATTGATGCTTTACAAAATGGGCCAAGGCCATTCATAGAAAAGTTGGTTTCCTGTGCTCCTACCTATCCAACAATTTTTGTCCCATTCTTTCTATTTTTTTTTGCCAACCCAAGGAAAAGACTTTAATTCTTGTCAAATTTATTTCCAAAGTTAATTATTTCAACTCTGGTTAGTACATTTATCTCTGAAAGAAAAATGGCAATGGTATTGAACCTGATCAGAGCAGTCCAATTTGGACTACCTACCTACCTACCACATGAAAAAGTGTGCCTAGGAGTGCACCAACCGTTAGAAATTTAAAGAACTGCCCACTTGTCAGTGTACTTTAAGCCAAAATACAGAGCAAACAAACTTGCATTCAGCTATAGTATGCAGCCAATATTTGTGTTCTTTTAGACTAACTCCTTACAAAAGGTTTAACTGTATACATGGCTCCATAGCCACTTACCTAACAGACAATGTGACAATAGCTGACAGTGATGTCTTGGTGAAGGCAGGTTTGGTCCTGGCCAGGCCTTTTGTCAACAGTATCTGTATGGCTGGGTAGAGACCCTTATTGTTGAGATGACCCATAATGTTGTTACATAACTGGTTCATACCAGGGGTCAGAGCTTCTCCTGATAAAAAAATAGCCATCAGAGGAGATGGCAAATCCCCCGACCGAAGGCCCCTTGCGCTTTGGTAAACACAGTGCCCTTCAAAACACATATAAATAGTATACTGTCATTCTTTTATGCTCCTTATTGACAATATCTGTTTAACAGATGCATGATTATCTAACACTCAGACCAAAACAGTATGCCAGATTGCTAAAAAGAGGTAAAATCTCAAATAGCAACAATGTAGACAATGTATTGCATATGATACATTCAACATTTCAAAATGTGTGAATAACTTCTAAAGTACATGTACAAGCCCTACAAAGCTAATTTTGAGCTCTCTAGTAAGTGAATTTGGACAAAGAATCCAAATCTGAAAAAAAAAAAAAAAATTTTTTTTTTGGGGGGGGGGGGGGGGACTCGGAAAAGTATGAAAGCAAGAGTTGTCATTCTTGTATGAGACAAACTGTCATGATCTAATCTCCATATCTGTGAAGTATCATAAAAATATTTCAAAGGGTATTCAAGTTATTGAGCGGACATGAAATTACACCTTAAACCATCAAGGGGAAATAACTCAAAAAGTAAGAAAGCAGGAGTTGTCATTCTTGTTCGCGACACATCGTCATGACCTGTTCTACATATCTGCGAAGTATCATGAAAATATTTCAAAAGGCATTCAAGTTATAGAGCGGACACGAATTTACACCTAAAACCATCAAGGGGAAATAACTCAACAAGAATTCCGCGGAATGCGGTGTCTCGCCTGCTGGCGCTTTGTCACAAAACAGAGCTAAATCAGCAAAGATGTATGAATGAACCAAGTTTCATGGCTCTAGCCCTTATAGTTTCTGAGAAACAGACTAAACGCGTAAACTTGCCAAAAAATTGCAAAGTCAGCCAACCGTAAAATGTTGATAAAGACTCAATATCGATGATGACTTTGAGTTCTTCTCTTCCAGATGAATGCATGGCCCAAGTTTCATGGCTCTAGCCCTTATAGTTTCTGAGTAACAGACCTTAACGCAAGAACTTGACAAAAAATTGCGAAGTCAGTCAACCGTAAAATGTATGTCAAGACTTAATACAGATGATGGCTTTGAAAGTTACTCTTTCAGATGTATGCATGGCCCAAGTTTCATGGCTCTAGCCCTTATAGTTTCTGAGAAAATGACCTAAACGCAAAAACTCGACAAAAAAGTGCGAAGTCAGTCAACCGTAAAATCTAGGTCAAGACACAACACTGATGATGGCTTTCAGCTGTACTCTTCCAGATGTATGCATGACCCAAGTTTCACGGTTCTAACCCATATAGTTTCTGAGAAAATGACCTAAACGCAAAAACTCGACAAAAAATTGCGAGGTCAGTCAACCGTAAAATCTAGGTCAAGACTAAACACTGATGATGGCTTTCAGATGTACTCTTCCAGATGTATGCATGACCCAAGTTTCATGGCTCTAGCACTTGTAGTTTCTGAGAAAATGACCTAAACGCAAAAACTCGACAAAAAATTGCGAAGTCAGTCAACCGTAAAATCTAGGTCAAGACTCAACACTGATGATGGCTTTCAGATGTACTCTTCCAGATGTATGCATGACCCAAGTTTCATGGCTCTAGCCCTTATTGTTTCTGAGAAAATGACCTAAACGCAAAAACTCGACAAAAGTTTACGCCGCCGACGACGACGACGACGACGCCGACGACGACACCGGAAAAGCAATACATATGTCTCGCCTCTGCTTCGCAGGCGAGACAAAAAGTAAGAAAGCAAGAGTTGTCTTTCTTGTTCGCGACAAATCGTCATGACCTGTTCTACATATCTGTGAAGTATCATGAAAATATTTCAAAAGGTATTCAAGTTATAGAGCGGACACGAATTTACACCTAAAACCATCAAGGGGAAATAACTCAAATAGTAAGAAAGCAAGAGTTGTCATTCTTGTTCGCGACACATCGTCATGACCTGCTCTACATATCTGTGAAGTATCATGAAAATATTCCAAAGGGTATTCAAGTTACAGAGCGGACACGAATCTGCCAAAAAATCACCAAAGGGGAGATAACTCAAAAAGTACAATCGCAAGAGTTACCATTCTTGTACGCGACACATCGTCATGACCTGTTCTACATAACTGTGAAGTATTATGAAAATATTCCAAACAGTATTCAAGATATGGAGCGGACAAGAAAATGTTTACGGACGGACAGACGGACGGACGGACGGACGCCAGGCTCATCGCTATATCCCCCGAACCTTTCGGTCGGGGGATAAAAACATACAATAACATTTCTAAGCATTGGGAAGCACCACTAAGCAAATAGTGCAGACCCTGATCATACTGCTCCTATAGGAGCAGTATGATCAAGGGTCTACATTGTTTGTCATTATGTCACTGATTTTTGGATGAATGCCTGGAAAGTAAATTAAAGTAAACTGGTTTAATTTCAGATAACTACAACAATTTAGCCACAACAATGTAATTATGGTTCATCTTAGCAGTAAGAAACATGATAAAAACACAACAGCAATCATGTGCTTAGTTCCAAATTTAACATGCATCGTATTTGGACGAGTCATTTTTTTGTTTTAGGGGTGCATGTGTTCAGTTTTGTTGTATTCTGCATAGAAATTTCTGCAAGCAAACAGTGAAGATCCTGTTCATCCACATTCTGCATTATCCAAACAGGGTTTGCATTGTTTGTCTGTGTCGCCAGACTGGGTTCCCAGTCTTAAAAGGGTTAAACTAAGCCACACTTTGTCTATATATATATAAGGCCAGCTGGAGAAAATATAGTCATGCATGAACAATTCTCCTTTCATGGAAACTAAACAACCAACAGATTTACATCAAAGCACTATTTACCTCCCTTGCCCTTCAGTATTTTCCATGTTGCTGTCCGGGTGAAGGTCACCAACATCCTCAGATAAATCATCATTGATTTTGTATCAATGTGGTTTTCAGGCTGTAATAGTATATCAAAGTCTAGCTTTAATATTTATAGAGTGACTTTCCAGACAAAGGTGCCATGACAAAATTTAGTTTATTTGCAGCTTTCGACTTACAGTATCAAGTAATGCTTTTAAATCCCATCCGACACAAGGTGAAAAACCTTAGGGTCTCCAAACACACTGACAATCAGAAGGCATCGCTGAATACTACTCTTTTGTACTGTCTTAAATTACAGGAAAAACCTGTCTTAAGAGGTCACCCAAGGGAAGGTCAAAAAGTGGCTGCTTAACAGAGGTGACCCCATTATACAGGTTCATTTGCACTGTATTATGGTTCAAGGGACCCATAAAAGGTGACTGCTTAAGACAGGTGATCCCTTACCTTACAGTAGGTTTATACATGTCGTTTACAAATTCTTTATTCTTAATTCTGTAATTTTTGTCAAGCAGGATTTTAAAAATCACCCACAAAGCATGACTTAAGCTAAACACATTAGTGTGCAGGGCCCAGCTGTTCAAAACTAACAACATTGTTAACTAATGAAACATCAAAAATTTCAAATGCATTACACGCAAAAACACTACCATTTTTTGCCGAAAAAATGTGAGGAGTTTTCGCAGTGCAACCGCTCCTCTCATTTTTTCAGCAGAAACTATAAACACATTTGATTTTATGTGTACTAGAAGACTTAATGAATCCTTGACTACATACTTCATCAAGCTAACCATGCACTGAACAACCGGGCCCTGGTATTCACTCTACTCTGCCAGAACAATTACTACTCAACAACTGACTGCACTTGCAATAACATAACAGATGTATTTAAATGAAAAGAAACAAAGCATACCCTGATTTGTTTCAAATAGAGGACACATTGCCAGAGAATAGTCTTGACTTGTTGTATCCATAGTAACACAAAATCTTTTAACAAAGATACGGAGACATATGAGACCTGAAATATATCAACCAAAAAATAAAAAGATATTGAGACCTACAAAATCTGGAATGAATTGAAATCACTCTCAAAATTTGACTGTATTTTCATTCCTTACCCATACATTTATGTGATATCTATTTTTTTTTTTCAAAATGGCTGTCAAATTAATGGTACAAAAGTATGTTATAAACTAGAAATGTTTTTCAGAGAAAAACTGATGTCCCCCCACCAGCCCATTTCCCATCCCCATCCCCTCTAATGTACAATTAAAATATTTATGCAGGTTTGGAGAAAATCCTATATGGAAAACTATGTCCCTGACAAATGGGTGAAGGTCACCAACTACTAAACATGTTCTAAACCTGTCACAATGATATATTCATGCAAGTCTGATGAATATCCATCAACTGGTTTAAGACATAAATCATTTTTAAGAGAGATAAAAAAGGATTTGTAGTTAGCTTTTGACCCTGAAAATAGGGTCAAAGTCATCAAAACAAAGTAAACTCTTGAGATTGTCCCAAAGGTTTATATATAAAAGCAAAGTGGACACCAAGCCAAAGGCTAGTGAGATATTATCAAGTTTAGTGAAATTTTTACTTCTCTAAGTCCTCTTGTGACCCTGAAAATGAGGTCAAGGTCACCAAACTCTGATCAGCTCTTTAGCTAGTTCAAGTGATGTATCCATGCAAGTTTGGTGAAATTCCATCCGCTGGTTCAGGAGATATTGTAGGAACAAGAAATTGTAATCTAAGTCCTCCAGTGACCTTGAAAATAAGGTCAAGGTCACCAAACACTGATCAGCTCTTAAACTTGTCCCAATGATGTATCCATGCAAGTTTGGTGAAATTCCATCGACTGGTTCAGGAGATATCATGCATACAAGAAATTGTCATCTAAGTCCTCCAGTGACCTTGAAAATGAGGTCAAGGTCACCAAAATCTAATCAGCTCTAAAACTTGTCCCAATGATGTATCCATGCAAGTTTGATAACATTCCATCCATTGGTTCAGGAGATATAGTGCATACAAGAAATTGTCATCTAAGTCCTCCAGTGACCTTGAAAAAGAGGTCAAGGTCACCAAAATCTAATCAGCCCTTAAGCTTGTCCCAATGATGTATCCATGCAAGTTTGGTGAAATTCCATCCACTGGTTCAAGAGATATCGTGCATACAAGAATCTGTCACGCCGACGCCGACGCCGACGCACCGGGATCCGCACTGAAAACAATATGTCCCCCCTCACCTTTGGTGGGGGGACATAAATAAGTATTGAAAAAAAGGATAGAGGAAATATAAGATAGGGTTTACAAGATTAAAGTTTATGCCTGTGTTTTATGCATCAAAATCCAAAAACATTCAAGACACCGTGCTTTACATTTGAGCCGCAACATGACAAAACCAACACAGTGGCATGTGGCCCCAGCAAAGACTCAGATCAGTATGGGCATCTGCCCAGTCTGATCATGGTCTTTGTTGTGTGCTTAAAGGGTAGCTAAGGGTCTAAGCTACCGCCATGCTAACAGCAAAGACCCTTCACTGGACGCATATGCCACTTTGTTGTTTTTGTCGTGTCACGGCTCAATTTTAATCTGACCTACTCACCTTTAAGTTATCAGAGTCCATGGTGGCCAGTAAATACCTGCATAAAGCTTCAAATTCCTGCAAACATTAAAAATACATAATTCATTAGTAACAATATCTGCCCAACATATAATGTAAGCAGGATAAGGTAGCAATTCTAATTTTCATGATTCAGCAAAATATGTTAAGTTTTTTAAGTTTCAAGTAAACAAAACAATACATATAAATTTCTGTTTCTCTTGTTTTGCAGACAAACCACAAATAACACAATTCAACAATCTTTCAAATGATCAAAAAGACCTTTAAAAAAAAAGAAAGAAAAAAAAAAAGGCTTATCAAAATCAAATCTCTTAAAATAAAGTCAAACATAACACACATGAAAATTAAAATCAAAGCAGCAACGCTTGCTGAGAGAGATAGTTATGATAGTAATATATATATTTCAAGAAAAAATTCTTACTTGGCATATTTATACTGAGTTACAGAACAGGACTTTTTTGATGATAGTTATTGAGTTAAATCTGCGTTCCTCTTCCAAAACATCATGTCAGATCTACCTCAGTAAGGCCGTTTCTATGAGGACCACAAAATAGGTAAGAAAATTATTACAATGATAAAGAGTTCCATATCTGGAGATCAGTTTATCTGAAACATGAAGTAATCTATTGAATGTTATGCCTACCTTTTTATCTTTCTTTTCTGAGTAGACAAACAAGAAACCTCGGACCAATTTGAATACCTCCAATGCTAAAGAAATATAC
Organism: Ctena decussata; assembly: GCA_963989385.1. Classification (NCBI taxonomy): domain Eukaryota; kingdom Metazoa; phylum Mollusca; class Bivalvia; order Lucinida; family Lucinidae; genus Ctena; species Ctena decussata. Next base: position 73,543,906 of record OZ022511.1, on the reverse strand, counting down.
AAAAATAACCTTTGAAATTTTTTTTTTCAAAATTTGAAAATTAACAATTATTGACTTCTAGCTGAACTTAAATGATTCAATGGCACAATTTGGCTAACTGCCTCTGACAGATATTTGTTGAAGTTCTGATATAAATCATTACTGTTGACATACATGTATAATAGGGCAGTTTGCAGCTGCATATACAATTATTATCAAGGTATTTACTGTACCCAAATATGGAGGTATATCAGCAATTATAGTTTTATGAACATACTGCTCTATAGTTATTTTTAATACATGTATTACTACCTCAACCCTGGTAAACAAGAGCTGTCGCCTGACAGCATAGCTCACCTGAATTGGTGCTTGCCCATCGCACTGTTGCTATGGTGGTGTGACTTGCTATGCATAAAACTTTAGGCAAGCATGTCTATAATGACAACACATAAAAGCTATCTCAGATATAGGTCTTAAAATAAAATCAAAATGAAAAAAAAAAAACATGAAATTTCCAAGTCCATGAGCTTGTCAAAGAACTGAGGGGTAGGGGGAGGCAGGATGTATCAAAATGCTGAACCATTATCTAACGTCAGTCCAAGTATTAGTATCAAGTGACTCCATTGTGGCATTGTGAAATTATGTCTTCATAAATATAAAACTTAAACCAAAATCTTGAGACAAAATTCTACTTCAAGGTCATCCAGTGGGGTAAGTATATAGTGTTTTGTAAAAACTCAAACAATTGACTAACATCAGGTCAAGTGGAAACTAACTCTATGCCAAGCATTATGAATCAGTATGCAATTAGAAAACTTTAATAAATACCAAATTTTCCAAAGTCCATGACCTTGACATCAAGATCACCGAGAGGGGTTGGGGTTGTACTCTGTAAAACGTTGGACTAATATCTAACTGCAGGGCAAATATCAAAAGAATTCATCCATGGGTTCAGGAGATATGAGTCTTTAATAAACTTTAACCAAAACATACAATCGATAAAAAGACAATTTTCTTAGTCCATGACCTTGACATCAAGGTCACTCAGTAGGGTGGAAGTGGTACTTGGGAAAACTTTGGACCAATATCTAACTACAGTGTAAGTATAAAAAGAATCCATCCATAGATTAAGGAGATATTGAGCTTTAAAAAAACTTTAACCAAAACATCCAGTCCAAAAAAACCTCCAATTTTCTAAGTCCATGACCTTGAAATCAAGGTCACTGAGTGGGATGGGATGGTACCCTGTTAAACTTTGGACCAATATCTAACTACAGTGCAAGTATCAAAAGAATTCAACAATGGGTTAAGGAGATATAGTTCTTTAAAAACGTTAACCAAAACATCTAATCCGGATGCCGACGTGGACGCCAGGGTGACAACAATAGCTCTTCCTGAACTTTCGTTCAGGTGAGCTAAAAAGCCAGTTGAAAAGTAACATCATAGTTCTGAATCAAATACATTTTATGCAAAGATATTACTAGAGTATGAAACATACTATAAAAATGTTTCATCTGCTACAGGTGTTATTTAAAGCAATCAGTCAACTAACAATGACCTTAAGATTTTTACCTGGCTTAAAATTTGGAATGTAGTCCCCATCTTCTGCTTCAGGCTTCGTCAATAAAAGATTTATCTCCTCACTGAAATATATATACACCATATTTATTTGGCTATAAAACTGTGTTTCCATCTCTATAATCATTTTGGGCTGGTTTTGGAAGGGAAAAACTTCTGTTTTTTTTTTACCCCTGCACCCCCCCCCCTGCACCCCCCCCCTCCCCCCCACTAAAAAGAAAAAGAAAGAAAGAAAGAAACAGAAAAAAGGGCAGAACCATGAATAGTAATTAGAAACCCTCAATGGCAAGTATGTCAAAGTCACTGTCACAGTGCTTTAAAGACGGAGCTCCAGGTATCCAAATATTGGTGGATAAAAAACGGAACAAAACTAATGCTGTTATGCAATTTATAAAGGCAGATGGGTACAGTTGAATGGAAAGTAACTTTGTCAGTGAAGAGTCTCCTTTTTTTTCCTCTCTTCTATATGTGGTCAACTCTGAAAAAATTCGCTTCCCTTGGAGAATTTTTTCCTTTAACCCATTGCATTCTGGGTATTTTTTGTCATCTGCAGAAATTGTTGTCTGCATCAAAAATCAAGAATATTTTGACAAAATTGGTCTAACTAACTCTTGTAGAAATGATGTCTAGGCTGCAAACAGTTTGGATCTCAGATCAGGCCGGATCTGGATCCAAACTGTCTGCCCAGATACCCCTAAAGGGGTATCCCAAATGGAATGGGTTAAGAGTAGACCCCATTTAGTCATTCAGGAACGCAAGCAGGAAATCACATAAGATGTTCCCCTTTACATAAATGGTGGAAAAACATGGAGGTGTTCAAACACACCTTAAGAGTCATTCTCTGTAAAGCCCCTATCTCACTGAGATGCGACAGTTTGCGACTGATTGCGAATTGCATTCGCGGATGAGTCTCAAAACTGTCTTGAAACGTTCGCGGGGATTCGCAATATCCTCGCGTGAGTCGCAAACTGGCGCAAACCGTTCGCATTGTCGCACAAAAAAGTTTTACATGTAAAACTTTTTGATGCGACAAAATTTCTCGCAATATAGTCGCAACATAGTCGCAAAGTCATCGCGGGTGTCGCGAACAAGTCGCGGACCCGTCGCAATTTAGTTTCCGGCGAGTCGCAATGACCGTGAACACGAAAAAATTGCGAAATAAATAAGACTATATTACGAACAAATTGCGACATAAATAAGACACTTCCGCGACTAAATTGCGAGCAAATAAAACTGAGTAACTTTCGCGCGAACGTCGTCAGACTTTCGTACGAATATCTTACGACTATCGTGCGAGTGTCTTAAATTACTCGCAATGTCGCAAAAGTGTCGTGAATGGTTCGTATTTTCGTCCCACGTGACTCGGAAAATTATGTTTCTCGCAAACAGTTTGCACTCATTCAGTTCCAACATGGGCATCATGCCAGCAAAGGTCAGAAAAGGGCAAGGTAGGGGTAGGGCTGCCACTGCACCCGGCCATCAAACCACAACACAGGAAGCCGAAACAGTTCCAGCTTCTGTTCCCTCCGACGACGAGAGCTCGGGAGCTCCCACGGTTTCTCTGACGGGTGAAACAAGGAAGAAAAAGAAACTGGGCATTGAGAAACAGTACCCATGGAAGGATGCCCACCAGAATGTACTGGCTGAGTTCTGGCTGAACCAACCCATATTTTACGATAAAACACAATATCCATCTTTCTGACGTCTGATGATTAAAAAATTGATGGAATGTCAATAGGTTCTCATTTTCTCGCAAAATCATCGTACGACTGTTGCACGACCTTCGCACGACAGTCGTGCGACGTTCGCGAGAGTATCGTGACACAGTCGCACGAGAGAAATAATCGCAATTTTATTGTGCGAACGTCGCACGAGTGTTTCACGAACGTCGCACGACTGTCGCGCGACATGTGTGCGAACTCCAGGCGAATTTGAGCAAGATTCGTGAGATAATCGTACGACATTCGTGCGACATTCGCGCGACACTCGCAAATATGTCGTAATCACCATTTCAGTGAGACCCAAATATGAAAAATGTCGCAATGTCGCGGATTTTATCGCAAATCTTTGTCTCAAACTAGTCGCCAGTTGTCGCATCCCAGTGAGATACTAGCTTAAGCACCAAAATCAAGTGAAAATGACATGTCTCAGATTTTCACAAAACTCAGTGTCTTTTTTGCTTATGTCAAGTGATGAACAAAAATAAAAAGTTTTTCTTCGATCAAACTATCCGTTGCCATGGCAACCAGGATTTTCTGTTTTTCAGCCTAATCTGGTGATTTTTCAAATGAAAAATGCAAGATTTGACTCCAATTTTTCTGGTAATAATTCACAACAAATGGTATTGATACTTTCATTTTATAAGAGAACCATGTAAGTGCTGCTAACAAATACAGAAAAGTTTCTTCATATTGCTATGGTCAAGCAGTCAGTGACCTTGACTTCCACCTTGTAAGGCGTCTATTTCAAAACATCAAAAATCAGCAAATTTTTAAGACGTTTTACTAAAAAATGCGGCTATAGATTTTTTTCTTTCTCTTGGTGCAGAGAGTACAAAGCCTAGTTGTTGATATATCAAAAAATTGGAGATGGTATATTTTTTAAATTGAAAATATTTTTCTTTGAATTTAGTCACCGTCAGAGAAATCAGAAGGAACTTTCATAATTGAAATTCTGCGATAAATTACAATATCTAGAACATTTTCAAGAAATATGAACCAAAATACAAGTTGATGCATGATTAACAACTGAAGAAAACTACATAGAGAGTTATCACCCTCAAAAATACGTCAGTACCTTACAATTTGGGGTTAAATTACCCCACCCACTTTCTTTCAATGCAAAACCAAATTAAAAGTTGCATGCTACAATGAATATATTTCAGTCTTTACTGATTTGGAATGGTCTAGGAGGCTTCTACAAGCTCATTATTTCTTTCGTCTTTATTTTTTTCATAATGTTCCCACAGTGGTTGGTGGGTGGGGGGCTGGATGGGGGACATATTTCTTTTTGTGCGGATCCCATCAGCGTCTGCGTAGCCCTTGCCTGCACTATATGTCCTGTAGGAATAAATGGATTATGACCATACTTGCATGCATACATAATTGGGTAGGGGTAAAGAACTGATTAGATTTTGTTGACCTTGACCCTATTTTCAAGGTCACAGAAGGTCAAAGAATGATGAAAAATGGCTTTTCTGCACCGTATCTCCTAAATGGATAAATTAATTTTTACCAGACTCGCACAAATATATCATTGTGAAATGGAAAAGAACTGGCTACATTTTGCTGACCTTGTCCTTATTTTCAAGGTCACGAGAGGTCACTGAGTGCTGGAGAAAATGGCTTGTCAGCACGATATCTTCTGAATGGATGGATGGATTTAAAGCAAACCTGCACATATATATCACTCTGAAATAAAAAAGAACTGATTAGATTTTGGTGACCTTGACCCTACTTTCAAGGTCACAGGAGGTCAGAAATGTTGAAAAATAGCTTGTCTGAACCATATCTCCTGAATGGATGGATGGATTTTAACCAAACTTGCATAAACATATCACAGGGAGATGGAAACAAGAGGGCCATGAGGCCCTGATCCGCTCACCTGAGCAATTGGCAAAGTCGCTTTTTCTTATGTCTGAAATTGTCAAAATATGAGTCTAGGGTCAAAAGTCAAAGACTGACCATGACCTCTTGTACTCATAAATCTTCATGTGCTAATACGCATTAAGACAACCATATATACCATTTTTTAGACCAAAATCTTCAAAACTTTCCATGAAATCTTATGTTCTAGCATTTTCCCATATTTGACCATGCTGCAAAAAAAGGTCAAGGTGAACCCAAGGTTATCATTTGAACAGTCTTGGAAGTACTCTAGTACTCCATGCTACTTACCAAGTTTCAAGGCCATAGGCATATTGGTTCTGGAGAAGAAAAATATTAAATGTTTATACCATAAATGGGTATGGCGGCCATGTTGGTCATGTGACCTGGACCATTTGAACACATTTTTGTTCCCTCAACCCCTGAAGGCTCTATATGAAATGTGACTACAATTGGCCCTTTGGCTTTTGAGGAAATGTTTGAAAATGTCAAAATATGAGAGATCTGGGTCAAGGGTCAAAGAATGACCTTGACCTCTTGTACTCATAATTCTTCATGACCTCATTAAGATGACTGTATATACCAATTTTTAGGCCAAAATCTTCAAAAATTCCCATGAAAGCTTATGTTGTAGCATTTTGCCATATTTGACCTTGTCATAAAAAGGTCAAGGTCAAGCAAAGGTCATAATTTGAACAATCTTGATAATACTGGAGTACCCAATGCCACATACCAAGTTTCAAGGCCATCGGTCAACTGGTTCTGGAGAAGAAGATTTTCAAAGGTTTTTACCATATATGGTCATGGCCGCCATGCTGGTCATGTGACCCAGACCATTTGAAGAAATTTTCGTTTCCTCAACCCCTGAAGGCTCTATATGATATTTGGTTACAATTGGCTTTTAAAAAGAAGTTTGAAATTGTCAAACTATGAGAATTCAGGGTCAAAGGTCAAAGAATGACCTTGACCTCTTGTACTTATGAATCTTGATGTACTCATTAAGATGACTGCATTTTCCAATTTTTAGGGCTACATCTTCAAAACTTTCCATGAAATCTTATGTTCTAGCATTTTCCCTTATTTGACCTTCCCGTAAAATGGTCAAGGTCAACCCAAGGTTATCATTTTGAACACTCTTGATAGAACTGGAATACCCAATGCTTCATACCAAGTTTCAAGGCCATCGGTCAACTGGTTTTGGAGAAAAATGTTTTTAAAAGTTTTTACCATATATGGGCGTGGCGGCCATGTTGGTCATGTGACCTGAACCTTTTGAACAAAATTTCATTCCCTCAACCCCTGGAGGCTCTATATGAAATTTGGTTACAATTGGCCCAGTGGCTTTGGAGAAGATTGTTTGAAAATGTCAAAATATGAGAGTTCTGGGTCAAAGGTCAAAGAATGACCTTGACCTCTTATACTCATAAATCTTCATGTACTCAACTGCATTAACCAATTTTAGGCCTTACTCTTCAAAACTTTCCATGAAATCATATGTTATAGCATTTTCCCATATTTGACCTTGCAGTAAAATGGTCAAGGTCAACCCAAGGTCATAGTTTGAACAATCTTGATAGTACTCGAGTACCCAATGCTACATACCAAGTTTCAAGGCCATCGTTCAATTGGTTCTGGAGAAGAAGATTTTTAAAGGTTTTTACCATATATGGGCGTGGCGGCCATGTTGGTCATGTGACCAGGACAGTATGAATAAATTTTTGTTCCCTCAACCCCTGGAGGCTCTATATGAAATTTGGTTTCAATTGGCTCAGTGGCTGTTGAGGAGATTGTTCGAAATTGTCAAAATATGAGAGTTCTGGGTCAAAGGTCAAAGAATGACCTTGACCTCTTAAAGTCATAAATCTTCACGTACTCATTAAGATGATCGTAGATACTGGTTTTTAGCCCAAAATCTGCAACAGTTTCCAAGATATCTTATGTTCTGGCATTTTGCCATATAAAAGCACAAGGAAGCAAATTTGATCTTGCCGTAAAAAAGGTCAAGGTCAACCCAAGGTCATAATTTGAACAATCTTGGTAGTACTCGCGTACCCGATGCTACATACCAAGTTTCAAGGCCATCAGCCTATTGGTTCTGGAGAAGAAGATTTTTTTAGGTTTTTACCATATATGGGCGTGGCGGCCATGTTGGTCATGTGACCAGGACCGTTTGAACAACTTTTCGTTCCTAAGGTCCCAGGAGGCTCTATATGAAATTTGATTATAATTGGCCTAGCGGTTTCAGAGGAGAAGTCGTTTGAAATTGTGGACGGACGACGGACGGACGGACGGACGGACGGACGGACGGACGGACGGACGACGACGGACGACGGAGCCTTACCATCCTATAAGCTCCCCCGGAGCCGCTGGCTCAGGTGAGCTAAAAAAACTGCTAAGATTTTGGTAACCTTGACCTCATTTTCGAGGTTACAGGAGGTTGTAGCGTGTTGAAATATGGCTTGTCTGCATGATAACTCCTAACGGGATTGATGGATTATGACGAAACATAGATAAGATTATAATCGGGAGGTGGAAAGGTACTGATTAGATGGTGGTGACCTGGACCCAAATTTCAAGATTTACAAGAGATCCTTACTTTGTAATATTTAGGGAAAATGATACAGCTGAGAAAGGATAGGAGGGGGTTCATCTGTTTTTGTAAAAGAAACATTTCTAGTTTATTTTATTTATCACATAGTAACCATGGCAACCAATGCCCTATCACTAGTCTGTTTTTGTTGGAAACGAATATTTAAAATGGATGGATGGGTGACTTGCAATTTTGCGTCCTTTTCAACAGTATTTCAGTCATATCAGAACAATGGGACGGTGTTTATGAAAGGCTGTGTGCAATAGAACCCCGTTTACGGTAGGAAAAATTCTTGCCTCAAGCGAGTTTCGAACCCGGTCCGCTACTTCAGTTGGCCAGCGCTTAACCCACTGAGCTACCGGGGCTCCTGGATATTTAAAAACATTCAAATTTAGTTGGAAAGTGTTGATTGTGATTGTCTATCTATGTATACACTTTCTATTGGCCAAATTAGTCTCATCTTGGACAATAATTCGGTATATTTTAGTTGTTCCATCAAAACAGCGATTGTCAATCTGAGTGCATCTGGTAGCAAGCAAATAAAGGACATAAAATGAGCAGAAATACATTTAAATATTTCATAATGGAGAAGAAAATTTGCTTATGATTGATTGATTGATTTGATGCTTAACGTCCATGGTAAACAGCTATGGTCATGTCGGGATGGTCAGTTAACCCAACCACACTATTCCTGGGCAGGCTTAGACCTCCTAAGCGGTTAACCAGTACTAAGTGCACATACTTTCGCCAGTAACTGACAACTGCCCTTCTTGAATCAGCGGAAGGAGAAACGAAAGTATGTGGCCAGACCGGGTTTCGAACCCAGGACCTCTGACTTATGAGTCAGGTGCCCTACCGATTGCGCTACGCCGCCGGGCTAAAAAATTTGCTTATATATTTATCATAGTGATAAATATATTTATGCCCCCCCCCCACCATTTGGGGGGGGGGGAGGAGGGGGGGAGGAGGGAGGGAAGGCGGGTATGTTGTTTTGGTGCAGATCCCGTCTGCATTGGTGTCGGTGTCTGTGTGTCAGTATAACTTCATGTCTGCACTCTATCTCCTGAAGGGTTAAATGTATTTTCACCAAACTTGCAAAGATATATCTTTAGGTGGGGAAAAAGAGCTGATTAGATTTTGGTGATGTTGACCCCATTTCAAGGTCATAGGAGGTATCTGAATGGCTTGTTGGCGCCCTATGTATTAAAGGGGTGGATAGATTTAGATTAAACTTGCACAAATATATCACAGGGAAGTGGAAAAGAACTGAAAAAAGTTGGTGACCTTGACCATATTTTCAGGTCACAGGAGGTCAAAAACAGTGAAAATGGTTTGTATGCCCCATGAATTTTGATCAAACTTGCACAGGTATATTATAAGGAGGTGGGGAAACACTGTTAGACTTTGGTGACATTGACCTTATATTAAAGGTCACATGAGGACTTACAGTGTTAAAAATAGCTTGCTTGCACCATATCTCCGGAATGAACGGATTGAGTGTGACAAAACTTGCACAGACACACCATTGGAACATAGGAAAGAATTAATTAGATGGTTGCCCAGGGACAACTTGTCAAGCCCACTGTTTGCTTTAGTGACCTATTAGTTTGTCAAGACTAACTGCTTCATTAACTTATCAGAAAGAAGCCAAACAATATATATCATGATATAGCATATTTTTTTTCTTATGAAGGAAAACAAGTGGAACTATGGCCATGACAAGCACACATTATGACCCTTTTATTATTTGACCTTGAAGTATGACCTTGACCTTGGACCAACCTGAACAAACATTTCTACTCGTCAAGGAGAACAATTGTGCCAAATTATTTTGAAATTCATGCATAACTGTATAAATTATATGGCCCGAAAAGCTCAGTTTATGACATTTTTTTATTGTTTGACCTTCAAGTTGTGACCTTGCCCTTGGACCTACCTTAATAAATTCCACATGCCACTTCTACTCATCAAGGAGAACAATTATGCCAAACTTTCTTGAAATTCATCCATAAATGTAGAAGTTATGGCCAGGACAAGCCCTATTTATGACTATTTTTATCATTTGACTTTCAAGTGTAACCTTGACCTTCGATATACCTGCAGATGTTTCAAATGGTACTTGAACTCATCAAGGAGAACAACTGTGCCGGGTTTTTTTAATCCATGCATAAATGTAGCTGTTATGGCCCGGACAAGCTCAATTTATGACAATTTTTATCATTTGACCTTGGAATGTGACCTTGACCTTGGCCCTACCTAACCAAATGTTCCAAATGGCACTTCTACTCATAAAGGAGAACAACTATGCCAAATTATTTTGAAATCCATCTATAAATGTAGAAGTAATGGCTCGGACAAGCTCAATATATAACCATTTTACCATTTGACTTTTAAGTGTGACCTTGGACCTACCTGAACGACAGTTTCAAATGGCACGTCTGCTCATCAAGGAGAACAACTGTGCACAATTATTTTGAAATCTATCTATAAATGTAGAAGTTTTAAAAGTCCCAGGAAGTCATAGAAAGCTAATAAATGGATTGTTTGACCTTTATTCTGTTTTGGAGGTCAGAGGTGGTCTTATAATGTTTAACAAGAGGCCCACGGGCCACAAAGCTCACCAGATATCTAGTTCAAAATTGCTATCACGTTTGTATAGGCTTGAAATTGTACAGGAAAATACAAAGTATACAACTACAAAGTCTCAGTCTGACAGTCTGTTGAGTTGACAACAAAATACATAGCTAGTTTCCACATTTGATTGCCGTGGAAACCAAAAAGGATAATTTTCAAAGGATTTTGGTTAATTTTTTCCTTTTGGTTGCCATGGCAACTGATCAAAATGAGCCGTGTAAAAAGAATATAGAGCTGATAGAAGACCACTCAAGGAATATTTCTGAAAATGTAAGCTCAGAATATCTGCAATGGCTTAGCAATAAAGCTCATTTTTTTTCCATTATAAAAATTCCATACCAAACATGTCCTTTGATAAATGACAATCGAGAACATAAAATCTGTAAAGGCTAATATGATCAGTATGTCTATGAAGTCTATGCCTCATAGAGCATATGGTTTCTGAGAATATGATTTAATTTTTCTTCTTTTTTTCCATGTTGGTTTCCATGGCAACAAATAAAAAGAGCATGATTAGTATGTCTATGAAGTCTATGCCTCATAGAGCATATGGTTTCTGAGAATATGATTTAATTTTTCTTCTTCTTTTTTTTTCCATGTTGGTTTCCATGACAACAAATAAAAAGAGCAGTGGGCCAAAAAACATATAGCTGATAGGAGACTTGTCAAGGAACATTTCTATAAAAGTTTTGTCAAAATATGTGACAGTGTCTGGCATTTTGAGCCTTATGGAGCGAAAATCGGAAATTTTGTTTTTAACATTTTCATGTTTATTAGTACTTCCAGAATAGATTTCGAGAAGCACGAAACAATAGCGCTAACGTTTACTTCAAAAGTAATCGAAATTCATACCAACCCGAATTTTAGTTTTTCGTTTCACTGATTGGATACAATCTACATACTAGCTGGATAAACTTTTATAACTCCGGTTCATGACGTCGCATTTCAAAGATCTATTATGGGAACATTCTTAAAAGAGTATAGATGAAGAAAATTAAAGACTCCTATAGAAAAGTTGAATCACTCTTTTCAGGTGACGCTTTGAAATTTGTTAGTCAATGCGCGGAAATCCAATTAACTTAACGTGCAAATTTGATGACGTCACTTTCATTTCACGTTTCGTGACGTCAACGTCGAACCTCCACAAGGCTCAAAATCCCAGGCACTGTCACATATCTGCAATGGCTTGGCAGTAAATGCCATTTTTCAATTTTCCCCATTATAAGTCTATGGGAACTCTAAGTTGCCATAGCAACCAAACTAAAGAACCCATTTTCATAAAAAACACAAACTTTCAATCCCCCAGCCCAAGAATGCTACAGATGAAATATGGGCCCAGTCGGCCAAGTGGCTTCAGGGGAGATAATTTTTAAGTATTTTTTTGTTAATTTTTTTACATTTTAGTTTCCATGGCAACCAATAAACAGAGCAATGGGCCAAAAAACATATAGCTGATAGAGGACATCTCAAGGAACATTTCTATAAAAGTCTTATCAACATATCTGCAATGGCTTGGCAGAAAATGCCATTTTTCAATTTTCCCCATTATAAGTCAATGGGAACTCTAAGTTGCCATAGCAACCAAACTAAAAGGCCAATTTTCATAAAAAACACAAACTTTCAATCCCCCATCCCAATGATGCCACAGGTGAAATTTGGGCCCAATCAGCCTAGTGGCTTCAGAGGAGATGTCGTTTAAAAATGTTGACGGACGACAGACGACGACGACAGACGACGACGACAGACCACTGCCTATCCTATAACCTCCCCCGGAGCCTTCGGCTCTGGTGAGCTAAAAATGGCTTATCTATATTACGAAGCAGTTGTTGGAATTATGCTAAACTAGCCCTAAATCATCATTTGGAGAAGATTCATAAATGATTATTAGGGCCCTGCCAGACGAAGTAATTTGTAATTTTGTAATTTTTTGGTACGGTAATCGTGTTCGCTCCATAACTCTGAAACTCTTTGTGATATTTTCATGAAACTTGGTACAAATGTAAAACAGCATCAGACAATACATGTATGCGGAGAGAAAGAACCACAACTCCACCTACATTGTTTACTGAAATATGCCCCTTTGTAATTTTTTTGGTACGGAAATTGTGTCCGCTCCATAACTTTGAAACTGTTTGAGATATTTTCACGAAACTTGGTACAAATGTAAAACATTATCAGACGATGTGCAGAGAACAAAAAGTGTAACTCTTTCTACATTTTTCACTGAATTATGCCCCTTTGTAAATGAGGTGGGTGGGGTAACTCACCCACTAGATATACAGATTAAACATATTAATGAATGAAATAATATAAACATTTTATGTGTGGTTTATTTCTTCTCCAATGCATGTATCTATCTCTATTTATGCTCAGTTGCTGTTCTTTCTCTACATCGTACTACATACACTCAAATTGCCTAATTTCTTAGTGGAAGGAATGAGTGGTTTTTGTCATAGCAACTATAAAAATACTGATTTATCGTATATTATTTAACAAAATCAACACTAAGAATGCGTATGTATATGTAAAAAGTAAATAACAAAACATATGTTTCATCAGCATTGAAACGATTTCCCTGTAAATATCAGTGTAAATGAACACTGACCCATAATAGAATAACAGTTACCATGGTTACCAAATGATAAACAATGTAAAAACAATGACAGCAAACATGTGGTGATCTTTTAAAAATGTTTCAGTTTACTCACAATTATGGAAACTTGAGATATATTATCCATTGCATGTAACTTTTGCATTCATTTCATATTCAGTGGATGTGGGTGGGGTAATTGCACCCCAAACTGTAAATTTTAAACATACTCAATGAGAAAAGTATTTATGTAACTTCCCTCCACTGTATTCAATGTATTTATTTGTATTTCTGCTCATATTTGCTTAACATTCTCCAGATATTATCTCTTATAACAGATTTTCTGCAATAACAGTTTCTTCTGATTTTCCCTGACGGTGACTAAATTCAAAGAAAATTGTTTTCAATTTAAAAAATATACCATCTCCAATTTTTTGATATATTAAGAGCTAATTGTTATACTCTCTGTACCAAGAGAATGAAAAAAATCTATAGCCGCATTTTCTAACAAAATGCTTTCAAAATTGGCCAAGTTTTGATATTTTTAAAGAGATGCTTTACTAGATAGAAGTCAAGGTCACCAACTCCTTGACCATAGCAATATAAAGAAAAAAATTTCTATCCGTACACAGCATCTTCATGGGTCTCTTAAAAGACATGAGTGTCAATAACATATGTTGAGAAATACTGCCAATACAACTGGTGTCAAATCTGGCATTTTTTATATGAAAAATCACCAAATTAGGCCAAAAAACAGAAAATCCTCGTTGCCATGGAAACGGACAATTTGATTGGAGAAAAAATTGTATTTTTGTTCATCACTTGACATCAGCAAAAAAGACACTAAGTTTCATCAAAATCTGAGATATGTCATTTTCACCCCCTATTGCAATTTTTTGGTGCTTACAGAGAATGACTCTTAAAATCTCCTGAGCAAAGCAATTTTAATGATGAGGTCCACTAAATTTTTTGTGCAGAAATAAGAAACAACAAGACCTGTCCGCGAACAGAATAGCTCGCCTGCAGTGCCTTGCCCATTCACATTAAAAAACTTTAACGTAAAACTTTAAAGTGTGACGCCCACGCCCACGTTCAAGTGACAACAGTAGCTCTCTGTACTTTAGTACAGGGGAGCTAAAAATCTTAGTTTTGGTAAAACAAATTTGCAGACAAAATGTTTTTAGTACCTCAGTTTCTTCCTGATTTTACATCTGCTGCGGTAGCCCCTATACACAGACTGAAAGAGATACATAGCATAAAATATGTAATTGTACAATGCTCAGTTATAGCTCAGTTTATACAGGTTCTGAGAGTTTGTTTGGTTGTGGGTTCAAATCCTGGAAAAGTAAAACCAAAAATTAAACTAATGGTAATAGCTTTCTATTTTTTTCTGTTCTTTTGATACTCTGGTATCAATATACTGTGTTCTGGTGATATTGTTTACTGGTGGTCTTCTACAGGCAATTCAGTCATAAAATGTCACAAAATAGCAACACATTATTATTCCAAATTTTAAGTGCTATCATGTTCATCTTCACTTAATTTCAAATAAAAAAAGGAGAACAATTTTCCTTTCTCATTTACAAATCTGATGTCAAAATGGAAATAATTATCATAACCATGAGCATATGATCTATCAGTGAAAACAGAAATATGTTTACCTTGTCACATTGCCTTTACAGAAATAATGTGACTGCTTTCTTAGAAAACCATATGCCTACAATGCCATTAACAGTTGAACCAATGACACAGTTTTCTGATATAGTTTTCAGATACTAGGAGATTACTTTATATATCTTATAACTGATTTTTTTTTCTAGCAGAAGTGCATCATAAATATAATTGTTATAGTAACTGTAGTAAAACTTGCCATTCGCATATTTTTCTGTTTTGACAGAAAGAAAGAAATTTTGTGTTAGCGAGTCTGAACATATTGGAGGTGAGCAAATGCTTTTCAAAGAGTTGAACTAAAGAGTTGAACCCCATTAATATTGGGGTTAAGCTCTATAGAAACAAATTTGCTATCCTCCAATCTTTTCGAAAGATTTGGGTTCAACTCTTTAAAAAAAAAGAATTTGCTCCCCTGTGATTAAAAAAGGCTGAAAAATGAAAAGGACAGAGTTACTCCCCCTGAAAGTGTATCTGTTCATCTTAACTGAAATTATCTCAGGCTGATCATCATCCCTCCCTACACCCTTCCATCTTATGATATTCCCTAATGTGCTTAAATATTGGGACTCATAAAACTATTAATTTTCCATTTGGGACAAATGGAAAATTAATGGTTTTAGGTGTTCCAATACTTAAGCACATTAGGTACCTGTATTTTCAGTGATGCTATCTCTTTCTGCCTTTCATGTGCTCTCTCCTCTCTCTGTGCCTTGGTCTGTTCAAGAAATGTATTTTTCTGCTGAGCATTAACCTTGCTGAACATTGCACACCAACAGTGGATACTTTTACCTGAAAATGCAACTGTACAAATTGAAATCATTATTGTTTTAAACAAAATCATTATGTACATACATGTATGTATCACCCAGTTCTGTAAAAACTGTCATGTAAAGAGATAGTTGGTAACAAGACCAGGGCTCTCGATCACCGAAATTTGGGGCCGAAATTCGGCCCCATTCCAAATGCCAAAAAGTATGTTTTTTTTCCCAATTCCAGATGAAAAATTCCCAATCTGACTAAGCCTGTTTGGTCCAAGAATACTGCAGTTGCATCAATGCAAAATGTATTAAAAATCACCTAAAACTAAAAATGTAAACATAATTTATAACTTTAAAAATCGGGAAGCGATTGCATTTTCAATCACGATCGTCATGTTTTGTTACTGGAAACCGGTACCGGGTTTTATCTTGTACTGTTAGAGTTACTTCCCTTCCATTAGAGGGCAAATAGCCTAGCGATTTTCGCTGCAATATGTTAATATTTTCTTTGCTTCAAGGGCCAATATTGTTGTGGTGAACAATATTTTGACTTATTCTTTAATTTAAAGCCTTCCCATGCTAAAATTTGATCGGAGTTTTCACCTATATTGATTGATTCAGCTGTTTTTGCTTTTCGTACCTGAATCGATTTTCACAGACATTTTCGGCCATAACAGGATTACCGGGACATCTAAGAGTTAGTATAGTGATAGTAAAATTTGCCCCCTGACACAAACCATGGGTGTTTTGTACTTGCAGGATTGAAAGTTTTGTCATGTTCTGCATTGTGACAGTCCACTTTCTCTCAATTTCACATTATGCTTAGTTCACAGATGCTTCAAACCTAGAGTGTTATACTGTTGTTATATTGAAACACTTTTTTTCTAGGTCCCAGTCTTGTCTCCAATTTGAGAGTGGCAAGATAGGGAAGTTGCCAGTTCAAAGGAAAGAAAGAAAAACTCAACACACACAAATAGTTTTGTTATTATCTAATATCCCCACTATTTGATAAAGTTTATTATGATTCACTATCTGCTAGATCTATGTCTGCCTATTGACTGGATTCCTCTGAAAATATAACAATACCATATCATATGTAAGTTGTGTTGGTCTGACAATGAAAGCTTCACACATAAAACAATGAAAGTTTTCCCAATTTTAGACAAAACGACGCTATTTTTCCCAATTCTAAAGGCCCCGGCCCCATTCCCAAAAAGGGGTGTGAGAGCCCTGCAAGACTATCAGCAGACAGGTTGGTTGGTTGATTTGATGCTTAACGTCCACGGTAAACAACTAAGGTCATGTCGGGATGGTCAGTTAACCCAACCACACTATTCCTGGGCAGGCTTAGACCTTCTAAGCGGTTAACCAGTACTAAGTGCACATACTTTCGCCAGTAACTGACAACTGCCCTTTTTGAATCAGCGGAAGGAGAAACGAAAGTATGAGGCCAGTCCGGGATTCGAACCCAGGACCTCTGACTTATGAGTCAGGTGTCCTACCGATTGCGCTACCCGGCCCGGCTCAGCAGACAGGACAGTTCACCAGATGTGGTGCTTTGCCTTTTATATGTAAATTTTAGGTCCATGACCTTGACCTGCATGTCACCTCTAGTGGTGGTAGTGATATCAGTGAGTGAGTGAGTGAACTTGGGTTTAGTGTCTCACCAACACATAGATTATATGGACTGAAGTCGGAACCAACAAATACATACATACACTGAATGAATAGATTTAATGTACAATCTCTAGATGTGGCTGTGGAAAGACAAGTGAATTATCGGCCAGCTCCTTCACTTTTAATATACTTGTTTTGATATTATGTTTTATGAAAACCAAGATATGTTAGCACTGAAAGTAATCCTGTCTATTTGGGAGCCCCAGTACATGTTGTTGCAGATGTCAAACCTCAAATACCTGGCACTGGTGACAGTTTCAAGGATCTGGTATTAACAGGTTTCCAGCACACTGTCACTTGCACCACTTGACACTTTGAAGGGGTTGAACTCCATATCAGTCATCCTACCACACTGAAAAACTATCAATGTCATGTTGGCATGTTGAACCATCTTCCGCACCCCCACCCCCAAATGGTGAGAGACAATGCTGTATCATCAGTAAAGAAAGGACCATGTGACAATACTATATCAAGCAAGTTGTTAATGTCGTTTAGAAACAGAACTGGGCCCCAAACAGAACCCTGAAGCACACCTGAAGCTGCATGTACCATTTCTAATTCCTCGCCCCCAAAAACAACCATCTGAAAACTGTCACCATGGGGAGGCACTGATCAAGCTAAGCATTCAGAGTGAATTCCATCCTAATCCGAGCCTTCTCTGACCTTTTTACATTTACGTTTTGTGAACAGTCAGAGATGGATGGATGACTTGCGATTTTACGTCTTTTTCAACAATATTTCAGTCATATCAGGACGATGAGAGAATGATAATGAAAGGCTTGTGCAATGGAATCCTGTTTACGGTTGGAAAGATTCTTGCCTCAAGTGGGGCTCGAACCCTGTCCGCTAGATAAGTAGGCCAGCGCTTAACCCACTGAGCTATCGGAGCTCCTAACAGTCAGAGTACATTAGCAGTCGAAAATCCCAAATTTGCTGCTACTGCATGGTTGCCGCACATGTATCACTATAAAAACAGCAGTTTTCTTATCTGATGCATGTTATAACATATTTATTTACCTGTACGAACCAAAATTACAATAAAAATATATTCTAAACATGTTTTTGATGGGTCCCTATCAGTCCTGTTGCCAAAATATATTGCTGTTAGAATTCCTGCCTACTGTTAGAAAAGTTCTGCAGTTGAAGTTTATTTCATGAATTTGAGATGCCATCAGGTAAAACTATTTTTCTATTATTCAATTAAGTTATTTGTCAGAAGCTTCGTAATACCTTAATTCCATCCTTGCAGTTTTTTTTCTTTTTTTTTCTTCATATACTGCTACACCCTCTCTCGAGGATTATGAGCAGGTGTACGATGTACACTCCAGTTTTGCAGGATGAACCTCCTTGTAGCCATGTAACTACAGAAGGGATCTTTAACCTGTACAGGGGATGTCTGTCCCTGCACAGGGGGCCTCCGGTTAACGTCCCGATCCGAAGGACGGCACACTTTTTTAATGTCATCCCTGCAAATGACATTAAGGAAGCGTGTTCGGACACCGAAATTCGAACGCCGTTACCCGGGTTCGAACTCGGGACCTTTAGCATCAGAGGCAAGTGCGCTAACCACTGAGCTACCACGTTTCCAATGGTACTCCAACCACATCAGAATCATGAACGAAAGTATAACATGAAATTCATTTTCAGTTAAACTAAGACCTGTATTCTACACTTTATTAATTTACAGCTTTCAGAAAGCGCCAATATTTACTTATTTTAATAGTCCGAAGACTGATAGCTGCCGAAATATGAATATTTTGACCCCTTAGTTCTGTGTTTATTTTTGGGACATACCTACGTGTTTATAACAGATGCTTAATGTGTAGTCTTTAAGAAGAACCAAAACAGCACACTTCTCAAATGAATCAATTACATCATTTAAGCTGATAAATGAAAAATAAAGCTTTTTGTAAGACTTTCAGTTTTTCTTCGGGAAAATGGACAGACTTGTTTTCAAAATATAGCTGCAAGCAAGCGGCGTACGCCGTTTTGACTTCGTCTTGTTTCTATACCGCTACCTCCGTAAGTATGAGAACCAGGCATAGTATATAAAAGAATAGAACAGAATACCTACCTACCTACATACCAACCTACCTACCTACCTACCTACCTAGGATTGCTGCTTCACCCTCTACTGAGTGTTTTGCGAAGCGTTAGTAAGAATAAAAGTATGGCAGTGAGATTAGAAAAAAAAGATGAGAGTGTTAGTATTGTTAGCTAAGTAATGAGATTAAAGCAGGGTAGAAACAGAGCTTATTTTCTATGGCCTTTGACGGTTTATCTTGCTCACTTCCAATTTGAAGGAGTCAAGATCTTTTAAAAGAACTGCACTTGAAGGAAGGCGGCTCCACAAAACAACAGTCATTGGAAAAAAGGAATACCGAAAATAATCTGTATTAGCATGTACCTGGCGGAAACTTAGTGGATACATATGACATGATAATCTGATGGGACGCTCAAAATATGAATATGACGGCAACAAGACCATACGTGATCTTTTAGAACATCGCGAGGCGAGCATCATATCGGCGATTTTCAAGGGAGCGCCAACCAGTGTTACTCAGCATCTGTTACACTATCATATGAGGAATATCTACTTGTCACCCGTCTGGCAGCCATAATTTGCAACATTTCCTCTTTCTGAATATTCTGTTTTGTGAAGGGCTCCAGACGGTGGAGGCATACTCAACCTGGGGTCGGACTGAAGTTTTATAGGCTAATTCCTCTACAGACTGATTTTTAGTTATAACAATGTTTTAACAAAACCTAAAGTTCTATTAGCCTTATTTGTAATTTCATTTTGTGGGTGTTCCAGCTAAGATCTTAAGATATACTTACCCAAAGATACTTTGCACAGTCAACAGCCTCCCCATGGAGGGTATACTGGGAAATGATGGGTTGTCTGGATTTGTTTATATGTAGCACCTGACATTTGCTTGGTTTAATTCCATATCTCAACTTCATTCCCATCGTTGTAAGGTGTTGAGATCATTCTGGAGAGTGTTGCTGTCATTTGGGTTAGCTACTGTGAGGTAAACTGCAGTATAATCTGCAAATAGTCTTACCTGGGACTGAATATTGTCTGGTAGGTCATTTATGTAGAGCAAGAATAGGAGTGGGCCAAGAACTGAGCCTGGGGTGCTCCAGATGCCACGGGTACTTCTGCTGATGACTCCCCAGACCCCTTCAAGCACTACAGCCTGGGTTCGACCCCCCCCCTCCCCAAGAAAGGATTTTATCCAAAACAGAATTTTACCCATTCACTCCATGAGACAAAAGTGTAAAAAGGAGTTTCAGGTGGCTGACTTTATCAAATGCCTTGCTAAAGTCGAGCAAGACTAAATCTATTTGGAATAGACTAGAATAGAATATATTTTATTTCCAAATCAAGGACCCTTTCGAGTAGTCCGTATACTTAACGACCTTGACTAAAACTCAACACTTAGTTTTCTATATGTACATGTATATACTTATAAAAATGCGTTTTAAGAAGATAACCCGGGGAAGATAAATAAACACACATAAGAATGGAAATCTATAGTCTTCCTTCCAGTTACTTTTGCAAAGCCTTCTGGGATCTCTACAATAATATTTTGGAACTGCTGCTGATAACAGTTATGACTGTATGATATAAGAACGTGTATCCAATGATTTATTCTAAGACTTCAATCTATTTTACACTATACTTTATTCAAAGATTATTCAACAACCGCACGGTATGTTTGCTTATCCCTGGTAATTTTTTATTTTCTTTCTATACAAATCCCACCTAAAGGAACGGTCATTATTCATCAGCTTGGGAGATGGGGTGTGGAGGAGAAGGGGAGGGATGGGTGTGTATGGGGGGGGGGGGGGAGGGGAAGGGGGTTGATGAATTTAGGGAGGGGTTGCATTTTGAGATCCTTCTCTCTGCTGGGGGCGGGTGAGGACAGTATTTTGGAGGATTGATTCCGGTGTGAGTGTGTGTGTGTGTATGGGGTGTGTGTGTGTGTGTGTGTGTGTGTGTGTGGGGGGGGGTCATGAAATGATATGCTTTCTTGTAATTTTGATTTTCCGGCAAGGATGAATGATTGGCTGTTCCCGTGAAGGTTCCTGTAGTTTCACAGGGTATTTCACAACCCCTATTTATACAGCTGAGAACTACTTCTGTATTTCTTTCACCGCAAAACAGTCCTTTGATAAATAATCAGATATAATCGAACCAGATTATTAAGGGAGAAAACCCACATGCACAAATTAAGTATAGACACCACTACCCAACTCATCGTACAATTCCGGAAGCTTCCGTAAACCCCAATATGCATGACGTCATGTAGCAACATGTGTGATGACGTCAAATAATCTATGTGAGAAGTTGTCGCTGTTGTAAAATTAATGAAAGGAAAAATAGGTCGCATTGGAGAAATGAAATGGTTAAAGAGAAAAAGTCCATACTTAATAAAGCAAAAAAAGTGTTTAAAAGAAGAGGAACTCCATCAAATTTTGAGAAACTGAAGGCAGCAGATGCTGCTTACCAGCTTGCATGTGATCTTGCAAAACAGGAGTGGGTGGAGGAAACATGTAAAAAGATTGAAACAAACAACAATCCTAGAGAACGCTGGCAGGAATTTAAAAAGCTAACTAGTTATCAGGATGAGGATGTAGGTGGAGTACTACCATTGGTGGATAATGATGGCTCGGCCATATTTGAAGCAAACAAAAAGTGTAAGATGTTAGAGGAAACATTCTTCGGGGGAAAACATATGGTGGGACAGTCATTTGACGAAAATTTCAAAAATACAGTTAATGAAAGAGTAGAGCAAATAAAGACAGATAGTACTCATGAGTTGGGGGTGGATTTTTTGAACAGAAATATAACGTGGGAAGAGACTGAGGCATCAATACAGAGGCTACAGAAGGGTAAAGCGCCAGGACCAGACAACATAAATAGTGATTTGCTTAAAGAAGCTGACCCACAACTAGTAGAGGCAGTAACAACATTATTTCAGAAATCATGGATGGAAAGTTGTTTACCAAGTGAGTGGAAATTTGCAAAAGTAAAGTTCTTAAAGAAAGCAGGAAAGAAAAGTTATCATAACACTAGTGCATACAGACCTATAAGTCTGACCAGCACCTTGGGAAAGTGCATGGAAAGAGTTGTTTTTTCCAGATTATATTCATATGTGGAACATCACAGCATTATAGACCCAGAACAAGAAGGATTTAGGAAGTTCCATGGAACATCAATGGCATTGTTACGGCTGGTGCAGGATATTGTTAATGGGTTTAATACAGGCTCACCATCAGTGGCAGTGTTTATTGATATGGAAAAGGCGTACGATTCAGTATGGAGAAATGGATTGTTAGTGAAGTTGTTTGATATGGGTATTCAAGGTATAATGTGGAACTGGATCGAGAATTTCCTTTCTTCCAGAACTGCTTATTGTCACCTCAAGGGGGCGGATAAGTCTGTTTTCACTACTGAATTGGGTTTTCCCCAAGGATCTGTCCTTTCCCCTCTCCTTTTCAATTTGTTTATTAAAGATATTTACCAGGAGGTTCAAAGTAAGAAAGTTAAATTTGCGGATGACGGCACAATCTGGAGGACAGGAGAAAATGTGGATGAACTAGTTGTGAGTTTAGAGACAGACCTTATGAAGATAATGGAGTGGACTTACAAGTGGAGAATGAAGTTAAATATTGATAAAACAGAATTCTGTGTGTTCAGTAGGAAAAGTGAACAGGAGTTTACAAATGTTACAGTAAAAATGAATGATGTAGATGTAAAGAGAACATATTTCCCAAAGCTTTTGGGGGTGACTTTAGACCCTAAATTAAACTTCCAGAAACATATTGATAACATTGAAAGGAAAGCTTTAACAGCAGCAGCAGCTTTAGTAATGGTGGGTAAGACAGATCAGATAAGTGTTACAAATATGTTAAAATTATACAAAAGTGTGGTACTTCCCAGTATAGAATATTCATCATGTGTGTGGCAAATAGGAAATTGCGAACAACTAGATAAGGTACAGAGGAAGTGTTTAGCAGTGTGTTTAGGGTTGCCGAGTTCTAGTGGTCTAGACGCAATGGAAGTGGAGGCAGGGGTGTTGCCACTGGATTTGCGAAGAGAAGATTTGGCAGTTCGGGAAGTAACGAAAATCATAGCCAAGGATAAACGTCAGAAGGTAGCAGAATGTTTTGACATATGGAAGAATGAGGTAGAAGTTAAGCCAGAGAAAATTCTCTCACCTTTTGGAAAGGCATACATGCAGCTCATGGATACGGTGTCCAATACTGGAATAGACATTACAAAAGTTGAACCAGAGTTCTCTTACATGGAACATCTCCAGCCAACCAAGCATACTCCCGAATACTGGAATAACCTGGGATCCTCAAAGTCCAGAAGTACAGTACAACAGGAGGAAGCTAAACAGTTAATAGAGGGGATCATTACAGAAAATGGAATCAATGTTGTGTATGCCTTTACTGATGGATCGTGTAGAGGAAACCCTGGGCCATGTGGGGCAGGAGCTTGTATTTTTCTACCTAGTCAGGAGCAGATTGAGCTGAAACAACCAGTCTCAAAAAGAGCTTCAATTCTTCTTGGTGAGTTGATTGCTATCAAGATGACGCTGGAGTTCATAAATGGGGAAGCAAAGAAAAGGTCACTGGAACGAATGATTCTGTTTTCAGATTCTCAATCAGCAGTAGGCATTTTGTCCCTTGGATGGGAGAATAAAAGTCACCTTGCAGTTATAGCTGAAATTAAGGAGACCATGTCAAACTTACAGAGCCAGAAAATACAGGTTGATCTTAAGTGGACGCCGGGTCATGCAAACATCAAGGGAAATGAAGTAGCTGATCGTCTTGCCAAAGAAGCGGCACAAGAGGCAGAAGGCATGCCAGATGTAAGTAGAGTTATCACTCTGGGGGATATAAAGAAGGCAGTTAAAGAGTCCTGTAGTTTCAAATGGCAGGAACGATGGGAAGCAGGAACAACGGGTCGACATCTTTTTGAATTTAAACCATTGGTAAGTCAAAGCAGTCATCATGCAAAAAACATAGCTACTCAAAGAATAATTTCCCAACTACGGACTGGTTATGGGTATCTGAATGAATATCAGTACAAACTAGGACTTAAAGATTCACCATGTTGTGATTGTGGAGAAGTTGAAACAGTAAAGCATTATCTTGAAGAGTGTGACCAATACCAAGAATTAAGAGAAAGACTAAGAGTAAGGATGGTTAAAGAAATTGGAATCTGTGAGTTTTCAGCAAAGATGTTTTTGGGGTTTCAAAAGGATAAGGAAGAAGTATACCAGAATGACCAGATAGTTACAATACTTGAAGAGTTTATCCAAGATTCTAAGAGATTCAAAAAGGCATCCCAAAATTAAAATTAATATTAATATACAACGCCGAACCAAAGCACGCTCACAAAGTTTTTTTTTTTAAAAAATACCTGGGAGATTTTACTTCAGAAGAACTACCTACCAGAGAAGTCATTTACCAGAGAGTTACTGCGGCCAGAAGGCTAAGAAACAAACCAAACCAAACCCTGAAAATAAACATTGGATTTCACCTATCTAAAGCTGCATATCGCAAAAACTTTGTATCTTGTTAGTATGCTAATAATGGTACATTAGTCCGAGTCCCATGACGACACATTATGAAGGATTATTATGATTTTGTCATAATGTATCCGAAAATAAGAGTGGCAGTTTACCCGGATTCGTCACGCACCTGATTCGTAACACTTTGAAATATTGGTCTAAATGGGAGTACCCCACCCAGCCCCACTTTTGTTCCCCGGTTTATGTTGAATTCTACATTATATAAAGTGGCCGCCGTCGAGATCGTAATTGGAAAGACTGGAAGCAATCGTTGTAAATCGTTGTAAATAGGCCCTATGGCCGCAATGACTCTCGGGTAATTTCTTCTTCGTAAATATCAATATCGTCGACTATTCCAAATTCGTGAATATTCTAATTTCGTGACGTCATTATTCCCGCGTTTTTCTTATGTGATTTTGCCACCACAGATTTAAAATTGATGTCAAAAGCCTCGTCATTGTCTAAAGAAAAGAATTTAAACTATCATCTTCAAAATGCATTTCAAAAAGGTCAGATATACACATTCACAAAAAAAGTTCATAAAAATCCATATTTTCACTATTCCCAGTCAAGAGGATAACAAAAGCAGTGTTAAACTTAATATTATCTACACTGGCATTTACTGCAAAGACATCGTCTGTTTGTTTACAATATGGCTGCTAATGTCACATGATTTTGTATGAGAATATAGGACAGCACAAAATTATTTTGTGATTTAAGTCAGTGGGGGTCCTTATTTTCAAGTAATGAAATCTTTTACATTTTGTTAAAAGAAATTAGGATTTTTCGTGCAGACGGGAAAAGAAAATTTTGAGAAAACCCTTTGTATACCTGCCTAAATATACGCTGTGGATCGTGTTTGCTAAGTCTTTGCTTCCCTGGCGTTTTCAGTACAATACATTTTGTTTTTGCTGTGCTTTTTTTTGAAAATTTATATTCTGCCTTCTTTATTAAAGTCAATCATTTTGCACTCTTTTAAAAGTTTTAAAACAATCAAACTAAGTTTTTTTTATAAGTTTCCCAAATGTAGGTATTTGCAAACATCACAGAAACTAGAAAATTAACTGGTGTGGCCTCGTAATCAACCGGGAAACAGCTGCCAGGATGACGTCACGAATTTAGAATACTGATGATGGCGGCATTCATCGGAACATATGCATGTGAATACCCAGTTATTTTCAATTCAAAAAAATTGTTTACAAAGTTTTTGAATAGTGGAAAGAACGAAATAACAATCAGTCTTTTTGGTAAGTGACACATTTATTTGCTTTTTATTGGGTTCTTTTCAAGAATGTTGATAGGGAGCTTAGCCTCACGAACTTAGAATACTCTAGGATACTACAGTAACTGCTCGCTCGCAATGCTTTCTAAATGGCCAGTTTTTTACTTTGCAGAAATATGGCCCCGAGGTTATAAAACCTTTTTCGTGCTCAACGCAGCTGAGCATGAAATGTTCTCTGTTAATAAATGAAAATGCCAACTACTGTTGGCATTTTCATATTCATAAGCAGAGAAAATTTCATACTCAGCTAAACTGAGCGAGAAAACAACTGTACTTATCAGCAATTTGCTATTTATTAGCAGGTAAAATTTCATGCTCAGCTGAGTTGAGCATGAAAAAAGTTTTATAACCTCGGGGCCTGGTTTCTAAACAATAGAAATGAATATTATTATCAACAAAGTTTTTGGCTTTTATCTACTACAGGTAATTGAAACGGAATGTTGTAATCAAAACTTAATTATAAACCTAGAGTTATGACCCCTTTCTTTGTTTTGAAAACGCACAAAAACTGCGTAGGTTCAGCTAAAAAGCCTCACACCACTGACCAACATAAATAATCACCAATCACTACCCCAGCCCTCTTGAGACTATAGGCCTAGAAAGTGTTTTTTCTTTTTCATTTTTTTTTTTTTTTTTTTTTTTTTTAATTCCTAATTATCGGAGAAAAACGACTTGAATTTCCAAATTCACAACATTCCAAAATAGTGAAAATTCACTGACACGGTAATAAAAATTTCAGGCTAAGGTGGGAATGTTGTGGGAGGGGGTGGGGTGGCGGGGGGAAGGGAACAGAAGAGAATAGATTTGTATTTGCATGGCCTTTTTGGATGATGGTTCGAATTTATGTCATATAGGTAGAATACCTGGCATCCAGCTGCTAGTCTATTTCCCGTTATGTTTACGGGCGACCGTAAACACAGACAGGCACCATCAAACAGAGCAGAGTAGAATAAGACAGGTATAGTTTTGGTCATATAGCCCTTCAACACTATAAAGGTATTTTCGAGTGCTGTCAGTTAAGATAAGTCTATCATATCGTGATTTCAAAAATGCTCTACATGCAAATGTGTGCACGTAAAAATAACGGGAAATGGACTGGCAGCTGTTAAAAATCTACTGAAAATTTTTGCAGTGTATACCCACTCATAGTCCACCAGGTATTTCAAGAAAGCATGAGTTTAAAATGATTTTTGAAAGCGGCATTTTAGCGAGTGGCTGATTTGGTACTTTTCAGGCTCGAAGTAAAACCTCATCCCCACTCAGGCGGCACTTTCGTGAAATGCAACGCCCTGAGGCGTCTACCACAATTATTACGTCAATTTATAATTCGCATTGCAATACCATGAAAATTTCTAAAATGTCGACAGCGCGGCTAATTGTGGCCTTGAACCAAACCAAACCGTCGACACCTAAAATAATAACAAAAAATTGGCCGAAAACGAGACCTGTTTCGTTTTACAGTGTAGTAAAGAGTCCAAAATAGATTGAATGGCGAACAGTGCTTTAGGGCAGTCTGATCTGGGTCTGCACTGTTTTCTTAGACGTATTTGTCAAAATATTAAGATTTTTTCCAGTAAAATGTTCTGCTGTTTTATTTTCAGTATAGCGTGGCACAGGATGTCACCCAAACTAGTGTTTATGCTGTTGATTTGTGTTGCTGCAAGACAGACCTATGCTTTCTGGGTTTACGGTAATGGTAAGTGAGAGACCCACTTTATAACATGGTTTTCGTCCTGATGAACAGTCTGCTATTGGTCTTCAGGGCAGTGCTGAAATGTCCACTCCTAAAATGTCGTCTCCCGAAATACCTTTTATACCAAAATGTCCACTCCCAAAATGTCTATGCAAAACTGATAACTCCCAAAATGTTTCTAGTCTAGTCTATCCCAGAACCTTTTACTCTCGTTTGGGCAACACAGATCTCTCAGATGTCTGTTCACGTCGCCCTGTTTTCAGCTGCCTAGTAGCTGGCGAAGTCCATACCTGTCCTATATTATATAATATTGCTGTTTTTTTCTCTCCAAAAGTGCAATGACTGTTGATACATTCATATATGCCTTCTAATTAGTAAGAGTTATACCTGTATTATACCGACAGCAAGCGGTAGAACGAGTTAACTTTACATGAAATTATAGTAGACATTTTGAGAGTGGACAGTCTGACACAGTATACAGTAGGGATGAGAAGACATTTTGGAAGTAGACATTTTAGCAACTATTCGGTTTTTCATTGTTATCTTTTATACTTTTCACTTCGAAAAGGTATAAATTACATGTTAGCATGCACATTCTTTTCTGCTTTTTTTCTAGTACAACAATTTCATACTTCTGTTTTACTCCCAGATTCGATTCCCGCTGGAGTAAGGAATCTTGCCTAATTTAAACGGGTTTCATTGGATAAAGCCTTTCTTTATCACCCTGGAGCCCCGGTGGAGCAGTAGGCGAAGCGCTGGCCTGCTGAGCTAGCGGTCCCGGGTTCGAGGCCCGCTCGAGGCGGGAATATTTTTCATCGTGATATGAACGAAACACTGTTAAAAATGACGTAAAATCGCAAGTCAGCCATCCGTCTATTTCTTTATCACCTCCCATCATCCTGATAGACTGAAATATTGTTGAAAATCCGTTAACTTTACCATACTCACCGATGATTCAGGGTACATGTGTTCGGCTCTCAGATTTAAGTGTAATGATGCATGCATAAAATTAATCCTCCCCCCCGTCCCCCTTCCCCAGTAGCTTTACTGCAGATCGTTCTAAGACAGTTCTTCTTGTTCGATTCCTCTCACACGGTTAGACCGAGGGTGTCGTGACGGTCTGTTCACGAAAATATGAGTCTACTAATATGCACTCCGGACTACCAATCCAGGGTTCGCAAGATCAATCCCCCGCTTCTCTGGTCTTTCGGATGAGACTAACTTTAAACCGAGGTCCCGTCTCCATATGACCTCGTTGTTGGTGGGACGTTAAACTCTAGTTCACTCACTCACTCACGAAAATACATGTATGCTGTTCTATTTTGCCTTTCCTGTTTCTGACATACGGGAGAACTGTACTAAAATTGGCATTTGAGGAGCATATCATCGGTTCATGGTCGCAAATCGTCGGTTTTATGGTCGAAAATCTTTGGCTTTATGCTCGCAAATCGCGTTTTATGGAGACGCGTCAGCGGGAGCCGTAAAACGCAGTTTGCGACCATAAAACCGATGATTCACCAGCACAAATGACAGTTGTTTGAATACAGATAATCCCATTCTATTACACTCATTACTTTTCAGTCTTTCAAAGTCTACTACATTGCATTCAAAGCAAGCACTTTCAGCAACGAGTCAATGAAAAGCGAAATTTCATAACGCTGGGTTTGCGACAGTATATAGCAAATTTTTGACGTTCTCCAGTCACACGTGCATTAGAATTTTCTTTCGGTGTCTTGAGGGGCTATGCCTAATCTATATTTGAATTTTAAATACTATGATTTGTGAACGATCAAGATTCTTAATTCAAAGATAGAAAATAAAGTAAAAGGAAACTTCTATGATAAATATGACATTTGAGCCGCGACACGAGAAAACCAACATTGTGGTCGTGCGCCCAGCGCAGACTCAGATCAGCCTGGGCATCCGCCCAGTCTGATCAGAGTCTTCGCTGTCCGCATGAAGATAGCTTAGACCCTTAGCTATCCTTTAAGCGCTTAGGGAAGACTCTGATCAGACTGGACGGACATCCAGCTTGATCTGAGTCTGCGCTGGGCGAACAACCACATTGTTGGTTTTCTCGTGTCGCGGCTCATTTATTCTTTTCGGTATTACAGGGCCAAATGGTCTGGAGACTGATGTTGGAGTGGAAGACCGTGCTTACGTAAACGACAGAGATGTTGAATCCACAGATGGTCCATCTGACAAAGTATATTAAATTTGAGGCTGTGTTTTAAGTGTTTTAAAGTAGCGATCCAAATAAGAAGGAATAGCAAGATAATTTAAGGACAATTTTCCATATTTCTCCATATTTCTACATAAAACATACGTTGTGGCCGTCGAAGCAGCTCTAATGAGGAGTCACTACATGTCTTTTTTGATTTTGAGAAATAAGAAAAATTATCTCTGAATTATACATAAAGCCTAAGCTTATCTGGAATTGTTTTTTGAGGAAAAATCATACAGCATGTACAGCATGTATGATTTTAATCAAGAATTTTTTTAAATAATGTAGCCCTAACTTTCATGTAATTGACTCATCATCTTACAATATCTATTTAATATCAGACATTTTCTTTTTTGACAAAGAACATCTAGACAGGCACGGCAGATACTTAGACACATAAACATAACACACACAGAGTTTACATATTTTCCACAATATCAGTAGACTGAATATATACTAAGAGGCAAAAGAAAGTATACAGGTAACGCAGTCTCAAATTTTCTACAGATGTCTGCATATCTGCATAATAACTTGGCACTGTAGATAAAAACAATCATTTTCGCACAATTTGCGACAATTTTCAGTACAATCGGACAAAGGATAAGGAAATGACATGGTTTTAAACAAGCCAGGGGTCTGAGTCAACATTGTCGCTGGAGTAGCTTCCCTTTAAACATAAACTTTAGACAATAGCGATTGATTTAATGTATTTTTATGCATTACATTATCGACGGGATGAAAGGTTAGTAAGGACATGTCGCACACTCATATAAAAATGGGGATAAAGTATCAAATTTTTGTACGAAGAAATAATGTTTTTTGCTTCTTCTGGTAACATGCATTGAATAGGCATTGAGTTCTCATGGGAAGTTTATTTGCAAATTTCTTTCAAATAAACGAGTCTATGAAGTTCCAATCAAGTGTGCACAAAGGCAAGAAGCCAAACAACAATTTTTCGAAACTTTCAAGTGAAAACTTCTTATTCCAGGTAAAATAGGGAAAAATTTGAGTCCCTGTAATTTTAATTCAAAGGGAGATAATTTGAGACATGTAGCATTTCTTTCTATAGTTGAAGACGTTTGATGGGAGTTTCAGTTTAAATGACGATGTGGTTTTACTCGCAGACATTAGGGCTAGATATTCATGGCATGCAAAATGCCATCTGCCACGTGCAAAGCGAGTTTTGATCGGAACTATTGATTTTGAATTAAGGACCATAACTCCATTATTAATGATTGTAAAACAATTTGTGTTTGTGTTTTAATTAGCTAGATGTTTGCCAAAATGGCATTATTAATATCTCCAAGCAGTCATATACACGAGGGCCAGTATTCAAAATCAAAAACTGTATACTTATTATTGCCTCTGAGTATATATTCTTGTGCAGATGATATGCTTGTCATAAACTTTTTTTGTTTCAAAAATCTTATTGTCATGTCGGATGACTGGTCAAAAATAGTTATGCATCCCTTTGGATATTGTAGAATGCAGCAGTTGTCGACACACAGCTGAGTTCAGGGGCAAACAACTGGGCCACTCATGAAGAGAATAGTTTATCAGGTGACTCTTTTGAGAGTGAGGAGGGCATGAGCAAAAAGAAAAGAAATGATGACATGACAGATGATAGAGAGTATAAGGCCATGGAAAGAATGAATAATGAAAACCTGGATAACACTGAAGGGGATAATACACCATTGTATGAAGACCTAATACGCAGGAGGAGGTCGTTTATATCCAATGATGATGATGATGATACTGGTGCAGACTTACAGAATGAATCTGATAATTCTAATTTTGAAGACGGTATCAAGGTTTCTGTGGTCAGGCGTGATGCTGAAAGAGGTCAATATAAAAATAAAAGGAATACACTCAACGTTGATGGCTTGACTGCTAAACGAAGTGCAACCAGTGAAATCAATAAGAATGGTAATAAAACCAAAAACGCAACAAGGGAACCAAGGCAGCTGAATTCTCCACTGCCTGTGCATTCTGCTTCACCTCCGAGTGATTCACAAATTCAGCATGATCTTGATGCTGCAAATACATTAATAAATAAAATGAAATATTCCATCAATGATGATGATGATGATGATAATGATGATGATGAAAATAACAGCGATGAAGACACTGCTGAAGATGATTCCGTGAATGGAGAATCTAAAAGAGCTGTTGATGCCAACAAGGGCCAACAACTAAGCGGGCATCACAAAGAAAACATGAATAAACGGACTGGTGATATTGATGTTGCAAGCCGTAAGATACTTTCTAATGATAATGATGACTATGATGACGAGGAATCAGGTCTTTTTAGGAAAAGAGACTCAAACATTGACTATGATGACGATTATGATACTGACGACAATAACATAGAATCGCCTATTCGCCACAAAAGAGAATCGGGCATTGATGATGGACCATATGATGATGACGACGAAGATGCTGACGACGATGACGTTTTGTGGAAAAGAGACACTAGCAGTGACACCGGATTATATGACGACGACGACGCTGATTATGACGACGTAAATGGAGCATTTTCTTTTCGGCGTAAAAGAGAAACGATTCTTGATGAGGGTCCAGAGGATGATGACGACGAAGATAATGATGAAGATGACGACGAATATACTGATGACAATGACGACAACAGACGAAGAAAAAGCTTGAATGACGGTCTTGATTATGGTGAAGAGTTCAATCATGACGATAATGGCGATGTCGATAAAGGGTCGACTGCTAGGCAGAAAAAAGACACCAACATTGATTCTGAATCCGATGAAGATGATGATGCCAACGAATACGACGAGAATGATCAGGTGGCAATTCGCCGGAAGAGAAACACAGGTATTCTGTATGATCTAAGTAGGCACTTATGTCTTCTCCTGGCAACAGTGCAACTGCATGTAGATAAAGCTGATGATGGGCTGACATATGCAGTGTGTTTTAATCTGTATTCGTTTTAAACCAGGAAATGCTAAGTTACTTATATGTATTTTGTTGAATATTCTAGTTCTAGCTCCATTAATTTGATGACACAGTCTGTTTTTTTTAATTACCAGAGAGTAAATATTTTTCACCAGAATTGTTTTTGTATTACGTCAATTATATATTAAAGTCTTCAAAAGTTCCTTCAAGAGCAGAGAATACATACAGAAGTAGGAACATGGGCCAGACTACGTAGTTTCGGCTAATAAAGCCTCGTCAGTGACCCTGACAATATCTGAATACGAAACCAGAAAAAGCATACTGTAATTTCTTAATTTTAATTGGGGAGTCGATTCAAAGACTGATTAATTTCCATAACCACACATTTTTTTACTTATAAGAATTCCCCTTTATCAGTTATTTCTGCTGCTAACTTCAGAAATAACTGATAAACTTTTGGCGAGGAGTAAGACGATGATTTAGAATAACAGTCTAAATCGATCTCAAAATTTAGATTTTTCCGAATCCATCCTCCGATCTCAAAGGATGTAAATAAAATATAATCTGCACTATGGATGATGTACGGGGAGACGTTTTACGGCCGCCACACGGCCCTGTCGAAACTGATGTTATTGGAATAGCAGCATAATTAAGAAGTGGAAACTAGAAGAGCAAGATCTCTGGTCAGCGTTTTTGTCTAGTTCTTTTTCTATGTCTGCCACTAGTCGTTTTTTCCTTTTCAAATCAAGCTTACGGTCAAAGTGATACTGCTGAACGTGCCTTTGTTAGAGAGAAAAAGTCGAAGGACCATGGAATTAATACAGATGAAAGAGTCCTACCTGATAAAGAAAATGCCATTGTGGTGAGTGTACAATTTAAAACTTTAAGATAATAGAATTATTGACGGAAATGGAGAAAATTTAGAATAATTCAAAAAGTGAGTCTGTTCTTTTTTGTTCAGCTTTAAGGTGATTAGATACGCCCTGTTTTCATTTTTAAAGCAAGTAAACTTTTGGGTTCATAGTGACTTCCCTGTACGCAGAATGCCCAATTAAAGGGGATCTAGTTTTAAACAACGCACAACAGGAACAACGTGGACTTAGTGCCCTTGGCTTGCGAAGAAGAATTTTAAAAGGAAATGCTTTGCTTTTAGGAAAGTTTTAGAAATTTTTAGCATCTCCCAACATGCAATACTTAGGCTCGGTAGATAGGCAGTAACTTTGCTTTTATTTATTCCTGTAGGTTTAATATGATTTAAAATATAAAATTCGTTTTTCTCAGTTTACACCATCTCACTTAGTATATTCTGCATGAGATAGGCATTCGGTTGCTCATTAAAAGGAAAGGAATCTAACGCAAATACAATTTCCTGATGGAGTTGAAAAATTAAAATTAAAAACACACACAAAAAATAAAGAAAATAAAGTCGTCGGGAAAATCACTGAAAGTTTCTGCGTAGGCCGATTCTTATGCTCCTAGGGGGAATGTTCTTTCCTTTAAGACCTGAGCCCCAACTGAGAAGTTGAGAAGTGAAGAAAAATGGAAATGACTGATTTGCTACTCCGGAAAGTGTATTCGTCTGCCTAAAAGCAGAATTGCCCGACCACTGAAGAAGACTAGATAAAACTGATGATGGCGATGTTAAGAGTTGGCAAATAATGTATAAACATTTCAAGACTCACGTACTATGAACCTTGATTATGTTGACTCGTCTCTTTTTTTGTGTCACAGTCATATCTTTGAATTTTAAGTGATGAAATTCTTTCCTTATAATTTCAAAATACACATGACTGTCGCCATAATGGCTTCAATATATGCATGTTCCGTTGTTTTAATCTATCACGGTTAACAACTTTGCAGACTTCTTTAACTGCACGCCGGTAGGCCGGGCCTTATACTTAATGGTTGTTCCGGCTCAAAGCTTCTAGCTAAGTTGGCGAGGGCCTGGTGATCTTTTTTGGTAGGGTCCACCGGAGGTCAGCTTTCGGACTTCTGCTGCTCTAGCATTTCAGAGGACTTGTTGTTGAGTCATTGTCTTGTTTCATCTCAGCAATGAATCTTGATATACATCTATGTTCGCTGTTTTAATTTTTTGATGAGTAGAGGTTCTCCACACGGACCGAACAATTTTTATATGTATATGAACACAGGGTATAATCGATTCCGCCAATTTTCGCTTCCTGCAGATACTGTACGTCATATTTGGCTTCCGCCGAGATTGTCCGCGAACTTTTGCTTCCTGCAGAGACTACTGTCCTCGAAAAATGGCTTCCTGCCGAGACTGTCCGCGTGACTCTGCTTCCTGCCGAGAGCCTCGGCAGGAAGCAGACTCACGCGGACAGTCTCTGCAGGAAGCCATTTATCATGTACAGAAGTCTCAGCAGGAAGCAAGAAATCGCGGACAGTCTCGGCGGAAGCCAAATATGATGTACAGTCTCTGCAGGAAGCGAAAATTAGCGGAATCGATTATACCCTGTGATGAACCACTACAGAAACTAGGATGAGGTTGCTCAAGCGTAAAACTGGTTTAAATTACTGTTATTTGTTACTGAACGTTCCAAGGCGTTGCTTCTGTTGTGGTTCATTCTAATTGTAATAGTTCGTCCGCTTTCTGTTTGCTTTGATTTAATTGTTTTATTTATTAGGATAGCCTTGTGACTATCTTTTGGGAAAGAGCTGTCTGCTTGGTTTTTCTCGGAAAGCCGTCTTAGCTGTAAATGTCGCTTTTTCCAGTTTGGTGTTCGGAATTCGATTGAATCGGCTCCTGATCACTTCCTATTTCTCTGCTTTACTGTTAGCCCTGCTAACCATAGCAGATTATGAAACTTTTGTCTTTGGTTTTACTGTTAAGTGATATCGAAAAAAACGATCATTGCAAAATTATACTGGATGATCAAGAAACAAGCCAATGACCCATAATGCATTAGAGCAAATTGGATGCAAATAATACAATACCGTGTATTCCAAGATGACGGACATACTATTGTGCCAGGCTGTGCATGTTATGGATTCGTTAAGAAAATGGGACAAAAATCCAACACTGAATTGCAATTTGCCATATATCAATATATTGCAACAGCTCTTTCAAAGATGCATATTTACTATTGTATTTTTGTTCATAAACACATATAGACTAAATTTTAGGATTTCACACGTGTAATAGTTTGTTTGTTATCATGCACAGGTATCCGATTCTGACGTCAAGAATAGAAAAGCAAGGGCAGTCTATGCGTACACAGAGCTAGATCAAACACCAGATGCAGGTACCATTGAGGCCCTTCATCGGAAACTGAAGAGATTGATTGAGGTACTCGGAGAAGGACCTCCACTAATGTAGTCCTTTATGGAATTTCTTGTAAACTGTTGTCTTCGTAGCTTACAATAAAAGACAGTCACAAATGCAGTAGTAGACTGTCTACTACTCCATTTGCTGCTGTCTAATGTTCGCTGCTGTCTACTGAATTGCGACTGTCTACTACTAGTAAACGCGCAGTGCCTTTTCCGCCCAAGCTTCTACAAATAGTTTTCCAAAATTTAAGACTTTCCGACGTTCAACTAGTCACGGATTAAGTTAGTGAGAGGAGCTATGAACTTTTAAGCGCAAAGAAGTTTTGCAACAACCACTACCATCATCACCTACAATGAATGTCGAAAAGTCAAATAACAACTTGATTTCAGCCATATATGCATTAAACGAAATCGAAAAATACGCAACATTAGGGGTACAGAAAATTTTAACTACCGCATTTTGCTTTGACGCCACATAGCTTGAGGCCATTTTTACTCCATGAAGTCCAATAAAGACGACATCAGGACAAGTGGTTCAGGAAAGGTAAAAGGTAAAGGTAAAGGTTTCCCATAGCCTAATAGCCGTAGGGGCAGTGGGGGTTAGAGACCCACTGTATCTTGGGCACAGCTGGTGAAAGGCGGAGCCCATCCCTCTCCTTTCGCTGCCTTATCCTTCCCTGATTCGTAAAAGGTACCCATTTACTGCTGGTTTTTTTTTTTGACAGAGAGAGTTTTCCAGTCATCGTATGGCGACAGTGAGCCGCGAACTCACGACTTTACGATGACTTTCTGCACAATAGCCGAGCCACTCTAACCACTCGACTACCGCGCCTCTCAGGAAAGTAAGTCATGTAAATATGTACAGTCAATGACCAAAAGTATTTCCACAAAATCAATTTTCCCATAGACTTTAGTGTATTTTCATGTTCACCAGAAATTATTTCATGGCATTCTTGTTCGGTTGCAATAATTTTGGTGCTGGTAGAAAGCTAGATGAATAATGTAAGCTATGAATTTGTTTCATATCGGTTATTCATCTGATACCTGAAAAGGTAAAAAAGCATGCCTTTAAATTTTACGTTCGAGTTTTCGGTCACTTTTTTCACGACGTCGCCATTAATGTCAATGAAAACTTGTTACTTTCCAATTTTATACTAAGTTTGACAAGCTGTATCTTAATACTGAAGGGACAGAAATTAGTTCCGTAAACAGTATTTTTTGCATTATTTATTTAGCTTTTCAATGATAGTAATTATTTTATGCTTGGCTTACGAGAAATATCAAATTTGATTTTCTTGTAAACGTGTAAATGCACTAAAGTCTATGAGAAAATATTTTTGTGGAATTGTGGTCCTTGACTGTAGCTATAGTTTCTTCATGGGCTGTGTATGTACGGATAGTGTCATGAGTGTGAGTTTGGCATTTGCTGTTCGCTTGTCACTTAGTAGTTGGGCGTATTCGACTAGGCGCTTCACCACAGGGTTTAATCGATTCCACTAATTTTCCCTTCCTGCAGAGATTGAACATCATATTTGGCTTCCGCCGAGACTGTCGGCGAACTCTTGCTTTCTGCAGGGACTACTGTCCTCGAAAAATGGCTTCCTGCCGAGACTGCCCGCGTGATTCTGCTTCCTGCCGAGGTTCTCGGCAGGAAGCAGAATCACGCGGACAGTCTCTGCAGGAAGCCATTTATCATGTACACAAGTCTCGGCAGGAAGCAAGAGATCGCGGACAGTCTCGGCGGAAGCCAAATATAATGTACAGTCTCAGCAGGAAGCGAAAATTAGCCGAATCGATTATACCCTGTGTTCACGATTCTTAACGTGACGCACTTTATAGAGAAAGTGCTTTGGCTATAGAGAAAGTGATTCACGTTAAGAATCGTGAAGCACGAAACGCATAGAAAAGTTGCTTCAGTTTTTTCTGAAAATAATTGGAAGATTTAAGCCTCATTTGTACTTCAGGTTATGGGGTCTGGAGCGAGTGGTCGGAATGCAGTGAAACCTGTGGAATAGGCAGACGGTTCCGTAAACGACTCTGTTATGACACCAATCACTGTAGAGACGGAGATTTAGAGGAAAATATTTGTGAAGGGACGAACTGTTCAGGAAAGGGAAACTGACATTACTTTGACATTACATGCTTTTATCTTGAATTCTGTTCGAATTCCGATTGAAAAGAAAAATCTTGAAATGTTTTACCCCTTTGGTGGTTGACACTTAAGCGTAAAGGAAATATGTTGCCATTTACATAATTGAGCCGCGACCCGACGAAACCAACAAAGTCGCTGTGCACCCAGCGCACACTAAGATCAGCCTGGGCATCCGCCCAGTCTGATCAGAGTCTTCGCTCTCCGCATGGACGTAACTTAGACCCTTAGCTACCCTTACAGCGCTGAGCGAAGATTCTGATCAGCTTTGATGGATGCCCAGACTGGTCTGAGTCTGCTCTTTGCGCACAACCACTTTGTCGGTTTTTTTGTTTTCTCGTGTCGCGGCTCATAATTTATTGCTCTGTGATAGCAAAACTGTGATAATTTTTCAAAAAAAATATTCTTGAGCTGAATTTATATAAACTTAGATACTGATAGTCTTTGTTTTCCCATTTCATTTGTGATTTTTCTTTCTCTTTATACATTGAACTATGAAATGTTTCGTAACAAATTCCT
This sequence comes from Ctena decussata, assembly GCA_963989385.1. Taxonomy (NCBI): domain Eukaryota; kingdom Metazoa; phylum Mollusca; class Bivalvia; order Lucinida; family Lucinidae; genus Ctena; species Ctena decussata. The sequence goes on along the minus strand of OZ022511.1, from coordinate 73,505,155 downwards.
CAGAAATAGTTCCATTCGGTTGAATTTTCCCTGTATTTGGAAATTTCGCTTCTAAATGTTAGTCGTTTATTAACTGTCTACTCCTGTTTGTGTATGTTTCTCAGTCTCCCACTCTTCTCACTCTCCTGTGTTGACTATTGAAATTTTCTGTCATAGCTTGCCTAACTTACAAAAGTTTTCAAGCCCTAGTGGTCAGCTTTTGCAATGACGTTTATTAACATCGTTTTACAAGCTGTTCAGAAGCAGTGTCTATTCTAGGATTGAAAAAATAAGGGGGATTTACGACAGAGGAAAGCTATCACTCACACTTGTAACTCTAAAATTAGGCTTAAACTAGAATAGTTTTTCTACGAAAAAACAGATGTCTCCCCCCCTTTCTGATGTCAAAAGGATCAGTCATTAAATACAATTTCAAACGGAAACTTTAAATACAATTTCTAATGCAAATACTGGTCATTTTTCATGCAAACAATGAGCTCGTATCCAGTAAAGATATTTTGTGATAGACTAATAGACAGACGCCGAGGGAAAAACAATATGTTTCCCTACCCTGAAGCAGGGATTCATAATAAGTAAAAAGTATAAATGCAAGAGTTATAGTTGTTATGCTCTGCATGTCATGTAATGTTGACTGATATTCATATTTAGTTTTTGTCAACAAATATAAATGCAAGAGTTACAGTGCTCTGCACGTCGTCTATTTATATGTTGACTGATATTTGTATGAAGTTTCATGAATATAGCTTAAACGGTTTTCAAGTTATAGAGCTTAGACGATTGAGACACGATTTTGTGAATGACAAAGTTCCAAGGGAAATAATTCAAATAGTATAAATGCTGTGCTCTGCAGGTTGTCTAGTGTTGACTGACATTTGTATGAAGTTTCGTGAATATAGCTTGTCCGGTTTTCAAGTAATAAAGCGATCGAGACACGATTTTGTGACTGACAAAGGTCCAAGGAAAATAACTCAAGAAGTATAAATGCAAGAGTTATGGTTCTTGCACTATGCTATTTTTCTAATGTTGATTGATATTTGTATGAAGTTTCGTGAATATAGCTTGAAGGGTTTTCAAGTTATAGAGCAGACACGACTGAGACACAATTTTGTGACTGACAAAGTTCTAAGGGAAATAACTTAAATAGTATAAATGCTAAAGTTATGGTTCTTGCATTCTGCACGTCGTCTGATGTTGATTGATATTTGTATGAACTTTCATGAATATAGCTTGAATGGTTTTAAAGTTATAGACGGACTCGACTGAGACGCAATTTTGTGATGGACAAAGTTCCAAGGGAAATAACTCAAAAAGTATAAATGCCAGGCAGCCAGAGTTACCATTTGTGCACTCTGCACATCGCCTCATGTTGATTGATATTTGTATGAAGTTTCGTGAATAAAGCTTGAGCAGTTTTCAAGTTATAGAGCGGACACAATTGAAACACCATATATTATGTTAACGAATTCTATCAGCATCATGTATCTCCAGCCTCCCCTATCTCTCCTGTCTCCCCATATTTTCTCCTCTCTGCGAGTCAGTTTTTTTTGTTTTGTTTTGTTTTTGTTTTTTGTTGTTTTTTTGTTGTTTTTTTTTGTTGTTTTTTCTCGAGTTTCCATACTATAAAATGTAAGTTGCTATTCGTTTGTTACAGTCGCCATGATATCATGTTTAATTGTGATTGTTTTCTTTGCTCATATGTAACATATTGTTACCTGAGATTTAATAATAAAAGTCTTTTGTTTTGTTTTGTTTGTTATAGTTATCTTATGTTTGAGGTTAAATTCATGCTTGTCACCCAGGCCCAGTGCCTTGAATACCGCATCCCAAACGACTATATCCAACTTTACAGTCTGCCAACACTACAGTGGATTGGTTGATTGATTTAGCTATTAGATCACAGTCTCACTTTAAGAAGTTCTAACGCTTTGACCATGCACGCATATTACGCACTCGAATTTTCAAACACAAATAAAAAACGAATTAATAAATAAATATTTATACTGAAAAGTAATATAAGATGTATACCATTGAAATTCTTTAACTGTGAAACTGAAAATAATTACCGTAAATGTCATAAAATGGACCTATTGTAAAAATTCTATAATTCATCCAAGAGATGATAGAATGGGAAACAATACAGTCTCTGATCAGACTGCTCGTAAGGGTCTGCACCGTTTGTTCCGATCTATCTGCCCTAATACATGTGACACGGCCCGAAATGAGCTGTGAAAACAAGCGGCTATAAAGAATGTGTTTTCAAACTGTTATTTGCAAATCCATTGCATGGATTCAAGTCGAAGAAAATTGCATCTTTGGCGGTTACTCAAAATGCTTGGGAATACAAAGTATGCAACGGATGCTGCATTTTTTTCCGGTAACAAAAAATAATTAAGGCTACTGGGACACCAGAATCAGGGGGTGAAAATCTTTTCCTGGAGAGAGCGAACTCCCGTTGAACGGGATTCGCTCTCTCAGGGAGAAAATTCTTCCCTTTAAGAGTAGCCTCTGTTTTGGAAGAGATTCGTGTGGTAAAGGATGACAAAATTATTTCCCGTTGTGGAAAATGCCGAAAAACTTAGTGATGTGTCCATTTGCCTTAATCAGGTCTTTTCAATACACTGTTTTCCCTCAAGTCTTTCAGTTCTCAATATGACATACCTTGGACGAAATATGTTTTTTTTGAAATTTTGCGGACGTAAATTTCTCATCTGCTTTTTTGCGCTTAAAGAGTTAAACACATATCTCCTGAACTTTATAAAACATAATTAATCAGTACTGTAGCATGTTCCATTGTGCGCTTGATCTCAAAAAATAAATTCAATAAAGTCAGGTTCTGTTTTCGTCTTCCATCTCAGAGCATTCTTTGGCGATTAAATGATTATATCTGTAAATGAGTTGGACGGTAAAGCATTGGAGATGTACGGGTGGTATCTAAGAAAAACTGTCGTTAAACAAGTGGCAGTATGTAGGTTCGAGATTCAATATCTGTGGGCAGCTTGTGAACATTTGACGCGTTTCTGGAACACAGATCCCAAATCAAAGTCCTACATAGTCTTTTTAACGGCCAGACTTCTTTGATTCTGGCCTCTAGTTCAGGAACAGCAACCTTAATGTACTTCTTGACTTGTGGATTGGTCGCCTTCGACCATGTTTCTAATAATATCACCAGTGTTTCTTTGACGCATTCGCGGTTCATGTACAAAGACAATGCCAGAATTCTTCGCACTTCCTCTGTATAGTCCGGGGCTTTGATATGAATATTTATTTCCTTCAGTGATGGGAATAGAGTGTCAAAGAAAGTATTTATGACATATCTACCATCCCACTTCGTATTAGGGTCCGCCCCTTGACGTAACAGAAACTTGAACACGTCATTGTCAACGCCAAGCTTTACACTACTTTTTGCAAACTGATGAAGGACTGTACCGTACATTTTGCTGTTTTTATCCCCTATTCTTCCAATCGAGTTAATTTTTCCGTGGTTTTGAAGTAAGACGTCTGCCATTTGAGTAATGAAACGAACTCCCAATGCTTTGGATTCCAGATATTCTGCGAAGAATTCTACAGTTTCTAGCAGACAATGCATTGCAGATGAATACGCTTGGCGTCCGTGCATTGTCTTGATACCCTTCGAATTCTGTTTAACTTCGTGCACTACTTCATCGAAATTTGGGTCTGCCCCTTCCTCTAACAAAATCCTCATACACATGATATAGTGACGCGTATTCACATAATCATGGATACACAAGGCATTTTTAATCAAGCTGTACAGTGGATATGTGTTTGGCGGATTTTTGGCGTTTACGTCGTGCTTGTGCTTTACTAGAACTTGTGTCACATCAGGTAAACGCTTGTAACCTCCATGCTGAGTGAACGCTGACGCACCACTGTAGGTATACAGCATGTGAAAGAAATTCATTTTGTCAAACATGCTGTCTGTCTTGACTTTCTCTTTTAGAAGTATATCCAAACACTGAGCATTTGCACTTCTAAGAGATAATTCAATTGCTTTCTTTATGTCAGTTTCCTTTGGTTTGTCCTTCTTCATGATCAGATGTAGTGAAGCCACAGAGCCAGGAACACAGGCCAGAGCTACATACGGGTATTTGGCATAGTCTGGATTTTCTTTGATAATGATCTGGTCCAATATTTGTTTGACACAAGGCAGGTGACCTGCTTCTGCAGCGACATCTATTGGCCAGATCTGAAAATGGACATTGTGATAGATAAATTAAAGCGTATTGAAAGGACATTAAGAGTTTTATCAGCAAAGAAGTGTACAAAACATGATGAACAGACAAAATTTGAATCAAACAATTGTTCAAACCATCTTGAAATGAAAGCGTGGTTGGTTGGTTGTTTTGGGTTTAACTGCTGATTGAGACAGTATTTTAGTATATATCGAGCAGTCTCCCAAAGAGAGGGAGAAAGAATGACAAAATGTCCAAACGACCCCTACCCGCACCTATTGCAAACACAGTAGGCCCTTGTCCCACTATTATCCAAATTAATATGAGGCCTCGGCACTGAAAGTTACCCAGCACCATCGCCCGACCACGACCACTCCCGTGAAATGATAAAGCAGGGAGACATAGCGTATAGTTTACCCTATTCTGCAAAGTCTTGACAAGACAATACATAGACCTCTTAGTTCATTGTACAAAACTAGTCGGAAAGACCGACAACCCAGCAGGCGCATGATGTCGTAATGAGGTCGTACTGACGTCGCATCGTTTTCAGGACGACGTCATTTCGACAGCATGTGCCTGCTGGGAACGTCTTGAAAAGGCTGAGCATGCCTTAATCAGTTACCCAAAACGTCTTATAAATGGATAAATGGCAGACATAGCTTTATGACTGGTATATACCGCTTTGAACAGCTAAATGGTGGGAACAAATACAGCGTATTTTACTGACTTAACAAAGCCTTGCAAAGGTAAAACAGTGTATTGGATTGTAATGGCATAACATAGCTATATGAGTTGCGCATAACTTCTTGAAAAGAAAGAGCAAAGTTTAATGAATTGTAAAAAGCTTTTTTTATAGAAGCATATAATAGCTTAAAGAATTATAAATACCATATTGAAAACACTAAGTAAGCATGGTTTAAAAAAGAATACGAAATGACTTGAAAGAGAAAACGAGCACAGTTCATTGAATTGTTCAAACGTCTTGAAAAGACAGAGCATATTTTAATCAGTTGTATAAAATATCTTGCAAAGACAGCGCATATTTTAATCAATGATGCAACCCGTCTTGAAATGGTAGAGCGACTCTTCTAAATACGCCTTAAAAAGGCAGGTCAAATTTCAGTCAGTTGTTCAAAATGCCTTGAAACAAGGGTGATTGGCTGACACGTACATGAAAGACACGTCTAATATGAAATCTCTAAAAGATAAGGCATAGGTTAATAATTTTTACGAAACGTCTTGAAAAGACAGAGGATAAATTACTGATTTATACCAAACGTCTTAAAAGGACATTTAGTATGTCTTAATGAATTGTCCGAAGATCTTGAAAAGGCAGAGCATAGCTTATGAATTAAAACTGAACGTCTTGAAAAGCAGAGTATTGCTAATGAACTGTACAATGTGTCTTGAAAAGGCAGAGCTCTGCTGACGGATTGTACATTACCATTTGTAAAGGCAGAGCATATTTTGACGAATTGTATAAGACACCTTGAAAAGACAAAACATAGCTTTATGAATAGTACAAAAACGTCCAGGTTTAGGGGAGAATCGGGTAACTTCGGACATGTGGGTAAATTTGGACATACCATTGCAAACAGTGAAAATCCAGATGAGGCGCCTCTTAATGAGCCGTCTCAGCAGGATTTTCACTGTTTTGCCAATTGTTTTTTATTTTAGTTCCAAACAACTGACATATAAAGGAAACAATGTCACTCTCCGAATTTACCCGCTGTCCGAAGTTACCCGACTCTCCCCTAGTACAAAACGTCCACGGTTTAGTCAATCCTATGTTCCATGAGGGTTTCGTCCTCCCGGGGCGAAAAGGAAGTCACGAAAGTTGTTTTCCTTAAAACAGATGTGTACCCATATACCTTTAACATCGCAAAACGTCTTGGCTGGGCCGCAATTAAAGATGCATGTGCACCATTTATAGGATAAAATGCAAACCACTCACCTCTCTTCGTCTTTCTGTTGCGTCATTTCCGTTTGGACAATAACTCAGTTTCTTTGTTCCTCGGTTGTCATCCTTACGGTACTGCAGAATGATGTTTAAAACTGTGCGATGACCAAGAAAGCAAGCCAAATGTGCATACTGGTTGGTTCTGGGTTCAAATGGAGCCTGTTAAAAAAAGAAATAAACCAGTTTAGCAAACTTACAACTATTGCCCACTTCGACTCGAACTGTAGTAGCTACTATATTAACTAAAGTTCCACTCAAAGTGCGATGGTAGCTACTATATAAAATGACGTCATGAACTTACTAAAGATCAACCGAGGCCTGGACCGCCGTTACTTTAGTTGCAAGATGGCGGCCGCTGAAGACTCTCGCGTTTTGTGGGTGTACAACAAGTATTTGTTTTACTGAGTTGTTTCTTTTCCATTATTTTAGGGCACATTTTATCATTTAATCTATAAAATCATCGTTTTTCAGGACGACATGCACGAAAAGGCAATGAAATGCACAGTATTTATTTCCGTTTCCATGACAATCTACTATTGTAGCAACTTTGGCGTTCGACTGGTAATGCGAGTGCGCATGCCCAAAAATACTACTATGGTAGGAACTTTAGTTCGAGTCGAAGTGGGCCTATTTCGACAATATATAGTGGGATTGGGTAAAATTCGACTAGATCTAATACGTGTCTAAAGCATGTAGTAAAGTAAAAGAACTGATGGAGTTCTGATAAAACTTTCGAAAGTAGCCAAAACCGTTTGCTCACTTTCAGAAATTATGTAACAACTCGACCATTTTGTTTTCTTTTTTGTTCTACAAAGCTGATTTTTTTAGTATTTAATATGCTGTGCATTGTTGTACTATGGACACTTGATTTTGTTTTTTAATTTTTAAGGTGGGATTGGAACTGTGCTTTGACCATATGTAATTGCCGTAGTATTTGTCTGATAATGCAAAATACCTGAAAATATCCAGTTTTTAAGAGATACTGTACGGCCTCTGGATTGTTCAATATAATAGCATGATGTAGAAGATCTAGTTCCTTATCATCAACCCATCTCATTATATCTTCCTTGGTTGTGTTGCCTAGGTGACGTGCCGCCTTGTCTGGTGCCTCTTTTTTCTTTAGACTGTCTATAAATAGCTTGGCCGCTTTGGCAGCTATGTCTGTTGCAGGCTTTACTATACTGGCTTCACTGCTGGAGAATTAAAAGAAAACACACAAAACGTTGAATATGCACTGTAAAACTAGCAGTCCAGTAGTCTACAATGTTTGCAGCTTAGCAGCCTTAAACATTTTATTTAGGTGAATATATACCATACCGGGTAGGCGGCAATCGAAAACACTCTTAACAATCCATTAACGCAGATCAAAAACCTTTAGAAACAGCGTTTTTGATTGCAAATTGCCGCCAATTTGCAATCGAAAACGCTGTTTCTAACGGTTTTTGGTCCGCGTCTGTCGCCATGATTGCACTAGCGTTTTCGATTGCCGCCTACCCGGTGTGTATACTTTGACAATATAAGCAACTATGCTTAATTCGTTACTGCCTCCCTTTTTGATAGGGGTCAGCTATTAAAGGAAAGAAGTTTCTCTCGATTGAGCAAATATTTTCCTTCAAGAGTAGCTATTGGAAGAATCTTTTTGAAGGGGTTACATCGTCTCCGTAAGCAAACAGGGAGTCGAAAAAATATTCCCTATTTTAAAAATGGCGGGAAAACAGGGGGTTGTTCTCATGCACGGTAAGGACGAAATCGGAGATTAATTACTGCCTTGTAATCATACGTTTTTAGCTCGCCTGAACGAAAGTTCAGGAAGAGCTATTGTTGTCACCACGGCGTCCGCGTCCGCGTCAGCGTCCGCGTTGGCGTCGGCGTTCGGATTGGATGTTTTGGTTAAAGTTTTTTAAAGACCTATATCTCCTTAACCCATGGATGGATTCTTTTGATACTTGCACTGTAGTTAGATATTGGTCTAAGGTTTAACAGGGTACCACCCCGACCCCACTCCGTGACCTTGATGTCAAGGTCATGGACTTAGAAAATTTGGAGTTTTTTTGGACTGGATGTTTTGGTTAAAGTTTTATAAAGCCCAATATCTCCTTAACCCATGGATGGATTCCTTTGATACTTACACTAAAGTTAGATATTGGTCTAAAGTTTTCAAAGGTACTACCCCCACCCCCCATCTGTGACCTTGATGTCAAGGTCATGGACTTAGAATATTGTCTTTTTATTGATTGGATGTTTTGGTTAAAGTTTTTTAAAGACACATATCTCCTGAACCCATAGATGAATTCTTTTTATATTTGCACTGTAGTTAGATCTACAGAGTACTCCCCCAACCCCGCTCAGTGATCTTGAGTCAAGGTCAGGGACTTAGGAAAGTTTTGTCTTTTTTAAAGTTTTGTAATTGCAAACTGATTCATAATGCTTTGCAGATATTTAGTTTATACTTGAACCGATGTTAGACTCTTTTTTGAGTTTTCACAAAACATCTTATACTTACCCCACTGGATGACCTTGAAGTCAAGGTCATCGACTTAGAATTTTGTCTTAAAGATTTTGGTTAAAGTTTTATATTTATGAAGACATAATTTCACAGTGCCACGATGATGAACTCAGTTGATACTAATACTTGGACTGATGTTAGATAATGGTTCAGGGTTTTGATACATCCTAGCCCCCTCCCCTCCCCCTACCCGTCAGTTTTTTTACCTCAAGCTCATGGACTTTGAAATTTCATTTCATTTTTTAGCTCACCTGGCCCGAAGGGCCATAGTGAGCTATTGTCATACCAATGCGTCCGGCGTGCGTCGTGCGTCGTCACGGAATGTGTCCGTCAACACCTAAAAACAAATATTCAAACATCTTCTTCTGTAAAACTACTGGTCCCATGGTTCTCAAATTTCACATGGAGCATGACCTGACTCCAGGGTCTCAGAATTGTAAAATTGGGTCAGGTTAAAAATCCAAGATGGCCGCCGTTACTAAAAATAGCAAAAACATTAAAATAAACTTCTTCTCCAGAACCACTAAGTATATTTGTCTGAATTTTGGCACGGAACATCAATGAAATCTTGGTATTCAAAATTGTAAAAATGACAAAAATCTGTAGCGGAGTTTTGTCACAGTGACCTACTTTCTGTTTACGAGTGTAATTTTGCTCAAATGCCAATGTCAAAAAAACATCATATTCTAACGACTTCAAACAACTTCTTCTCTAAAACCACTGCACCCATGGGTTTCAAATTTCACATGGAGCATGACCAGACTGCAGGGTTTCAAAATTGTAAAATTGGGTCAGGTCAAGAATCCAAGATGGCCGCCGTTACTAAAAATAGCGAAAACAACAAAATCAACTTCTTCTCCAGAACCATTTGGTATATTTGGCCGAAAGTTTGCGTGGGACATTAATGGGACCTTGGAATTAAAAATTATAAAAATGAAAAAAATCTATATCGGAATTAGGTCACAGTGACCTACTTAGCGTTTACAAGACCGATTTTGCTCAAATGTCAGTATCTAAAGAAAACGCAATCGATTGTGGTCAGATTTGGTCAGCAATGGTCCTTAAAAGGAATTATTTCAATTTTGTGCCAGTTGACTATCCAAGATGGCCACCATGGGGGCCGTTACTAAAAATAGCACAAACATAAAAATGACAATTACTCAAGAACCCTTGAATGGAATTCGACCAATTTTGTGTCAGAATGTTCCTTGCATGAAGCCATTTTGATTAATTACAATTTGGCTTTCCAAGATGGCCGACATCTGCCGTTACTAAAAATAGCACAATCGTAAAAATGACAATTACTCAAGAACCCTTGAATGGAATTCAACCAATTTTGTGTCAGAATGTTCCTTGCATGAAGCCGTTTCGATTAATTGCAATTTGGCTTCCAAGATGGCCGACATCGGCCGTTACTAAAAATAGCACAAACATAAAATGACAATTACTCAAGAACCCTTGAATGGAATTGGACCAATTTTGTGTCAGAATGTTCCTTACATGAAGCCATTTCGATTAATTGCAATTTGGCACTCCAAGATGGCCACCACCTGCCGTTACTAAAAATAGCACAAAACATGAAAATGACAATATCTCAGTAACCGCTGAATAGATTTTGACAAAATTTGTGGCAAAATGATTTTTGCATTGAGATGTTTCAAAAGTAACTAAATATAGACAAGTCATAATGGCCTTTGTTACTAAAAATAGAAAAATGTGAAAATAAGAAAATCTCAGTGGAATTGGACTAATTTTCTGTCAGAATGATCATTTCAATAAGCTTTTTCGATTTTCTGCATTTTGGCATTCCAAGATGGCCGCCATCTGCCGTTACTAAAAATAGCACAAAACATGAAAATGACAACATCTCATTAACCGCTGAAGCGATTGAGACGAAATTTGTGGCAAAATGATTCTTGCTTTGATGTGTTTCACAAATTAACAAATATTGACCCGTCAAGTTGGCCTCTGTTACTTAAAATAGCAAAATTTGAAAATTAGAAAATTACAATGGAACGGGACCAATTTTGTGTCAAAATGGTCCTTGCATGAAAGCTTTTCAATTTTTTGCATTTTGGCATTCTAAGATGGCCGCCATCTGCCGTTACTAAAAATAGCACAAAACATGAAACTGACAATATCTCAGTAGCCCCTGAATGGATTTTGATGAAATTAGTGGCAAAATGATTCTTGCCTTGAGGTGTTTCAAAAGTAAATATATAAAGACCAGACAAGTTGGCCTCTGTTACTAAAAGTAGCAAAATGTGAAATTGAGAAAATCTCTGGAATTGGACCAATTTTGTATCAGAATGGGGACTATTCGGATACAAAAGCCAGGTGAGCGATATCAGGCCCATTTGGGCCTCTTGTCTTATTTTAATTTTATTTTAAGACTTACATGTATTTCTGAGATAGCTTTTGTTCATAAATGTGTTTTCATTATGGACATGCTTGCATGAAGTTTTATGCATAGCATTCCCAATTACCCCCCTCCCCCCCCCACCCACCCCCTACCCCCCACCCCCTCCCCCCTACCCGTCTGTTTTTTTACCTCAAGCTCATGGACTTTGAAATTTCATTTCATTTTTTTTATTTTAATTTTATTTTAAGACATATTTCTGAGATAGCTTTTGTTTATAAATGTGTTTTCATTATAGACATGCTTGCATGAAGTTTTATGCATAGCAGTCCACACCACCATAGCGGCTGTGTGATGAGCAAGCACCAATTCAGGCGAGCTATGCTGTCAGGCGACAGCTCTTGTTACTATATATACTAACGTCATATATCTGCAAAAATATTTTCATCAGAACGCTCTGGCAGATTTTATTTTTCCAGATGGCTTTAGCGGACATTTTCACACATCTCACAGACCGGTACACAGATCAGGTAGCACACTTTTACGTTAAACACACATTTTAAACATTGGCAAATATTGCACGTAATGCTGCTTTAATTAAAACAGAAATATGACCAACTGCAAAACACTTCAAGTTATCATAAAATCAATCAGTTATCACTAAAATGCCTCGGTATCCAGTAATGACATGCATTTGGACCGCGTCACAAAATGTCTTTGGGTGTATAGTACAGAGAAAACAGAAACGCAGACTGATCAGACTCTTTGCTTTATCACAAACGCAGTATATGTGAAACAGGAAAGACTAAACTCAGACTGCGCTCCATAATCAGGCCTGATGTGAGTCTTTGATATCTGTTCGCCTGCGCCTCCAAGTCACCTTTACCAGGGCGAGGAGCAGTTATTTCTATTTTTTTTATCCTAAGTCAACATCATTTTGGATTGAAAGTAAAAAAAGGTGCATTGTCATGTTAATTTGCCATGAATGATAAATGGGTTCGAGTTTTGTGAATTTACGGTCTCTCCTACCAGGCAGAAATGACCAGCCTGTGCATGTGCGTAGTCTTATCAGGCCTCTCATCACGCTGAAACAAGACCAGTTACCAGAGATCATTTCTGAGTCCCTGGTTAACAATGCTTAAGACTGCGTGAGCTCAGGAGCGCTGTTTGCATTTGCGATAAAACACATTTTTGCCTGACGCAGCCCGGGTGAAGAACAACGATAACAATTTGCTGGAATTAGTAGTTAATGGCTATTGATTAAAACAATATTTTGTCACAGTTACTTTAGCACTGAGTCACGCCAAGAGCAAAAGTGCCTTATTGTATGCCAATAACAAATGGCACCAAAGACCCGTGGTAACTTCACACTTTATAGTTCATACTTTGCTACATTTTGTTTCAAGTATTGAGAAGTTCAACATTTATACTTCGTAGTTCACAGTTGGTATTTTTCACTTGGCAATTCACACTTATGAACTTTGAACTATTCGAAGTATGGACTATGAAGTTTTAAGTATGAAATTTGAGTTATGAACAATGAATTGTTTGAAGTGTGAAATATGAACTGTGAATTATAAAGTACAGAATACGACCTATCGAGTGAAGTGTGAAACAGGAAGTGTCAAGTGTAAATTACAGTCTATGGGTCAATATTCACAGTTCATACTTCACACTTTACCGTTCATATTTCCCTCTTTGCAGTTCATGGTTCGTACCTCACAATTAACAGTTAACAGTTCATGATTTCCATTTCACAGTTCAGAATGAGATACGAACTGTGAAGTTTGAGGTATGAGCTGTGAAGTCACTGCCTGGCTTTCAAACTTGCTAGCATCAACTTATGGTTTCTGTGCATCTTTTAAGCAAATCTTCAAGACTCGGGACAGACTGGTCGGATGCGCAAGAGGACCTGAGTCTTCTCAGATCTAGCATTTCTACTGAATATAACGAGTTTGCCAAAGCGCATTTTTTCTGGTGAAAGCTAAAGCTGAACATTTTTAGATAAAGCCAGTACAAGTCATATCTCCTTTCGTTCACATGACAGTTTTACCACTTTATTTTTCCTGATTAAAGGCATACTAATCAAACTAAATAAATATTATAGGAAACCTTTTTCTCAGCCGTACCTCATTTTCGCGTTTTGCTCCACCGCAAATCAGACTGAGGTGAAAAACATTTTCACTTTTCCATTTTCTGATTATCCGAAGTGTTAAAAGCACAAACTTTTCAGCTATACAATGATTTCAAAACAAATCATATTCAGACTTAGTTTCGATCGTGTCCTATAAAAGATTATTTTCTAAGGTTACTGGGCACACTTTCAGGGGCAGCAACTCTGCCATTTTCATTTTTGCCTCTTTTCAGCGGGGATTAACTATTTTTGGAAAGGTATTGCTCTTAAAAGAGTAATTTTTTCCATTAAAAGCGTACCTATTGTTTTAAGGATTTTGTCTTCCAGGGTAGCAAACAGAAAGTCATAAGCTTCGTCGCCCTTTTTAAAAATATGGCAGAGAAAACATTGAGGTGTATACATACACCTTAATAGTTGTTGTGGAATACAGCAAAAAGTCTAAGAGAATCGTGAGAAAACTCACCTTTATCTTATACACACTGCACATGCCCAGAAAATCCTACACATACTCACAGTCTGGTTAGGATACATAATTTAGGAGAATATAATTTATCTCAATTGTAGATCTTCAAATGCCCCAACCAGGCCTTGCCTGAGCCCTGATTAGACTGGGCATGCCCAGTATTGAAAATCGGTTTTCTTTTGATCTTACCAAGCAAAAATTGCAATCAGACTAGGTAAGAAATCCAGATTACTGGATTAACATGGGATTAATGAGAAATAACTTACCCAGGAGTTATACTGGCCCGTTTATATCTGGTGTACATGTTGATATGGACACACTGACCTCTTCACAACCAGAAACAATCAGCTTCGTCACAGCTGTAGTCGGGTATCTGAAAAATTAAAACACGGCGAAAAGAATTAACAAGCTTTGTTATTCATTTACATTTAGATTTATTGTCGTTGCTATTGCTTTACTTAAACCATTCAGATTTGATCTGTTTTATTTTATTCTATCCCGTAACCTTGCGAGGGAGCTCTTTAACGTACCATAGCAACGACCCCTTCCCTCCCAGTCCTGTTTCCAGTTGCCCTAGTTTGCCGCAAGTTGCAAAGTCCATCCTTGTCCACTCTTTCATATTGTCTTCCCACCTCTCCATTTTACTTTCACTGTGCCAGGTATTATAGTCTTTGCTTAGCCAGACGACCATATTTCCTCTGGCTTGAGGTGTGGCCAAGTAGTTTCTGCTTCTTGACCATGGTCAGGATCATATTTGTATCTTTTTGCGACCGTTCTCTTTGTTTACTTGGCCCACCACGTCATTCTCTCGATATCTGTCAGTCAGACATATGGTGCGGACAGAAAAAAAAACTGGACATTCTAAATTCTGGGCCAAAGTCTCATATATATGAAAATTCCACATGCTGTCTCTTTGGGTCATGCAGTAACCTAAAACACACTTAAATTAAAAAGATAAATAAAATAAAATTTTGAGCCGCGACACGACAAAACCAACAATGTAGTTGTGCGCCCAGCGCAGACTCAGATCAGCCTGGGCAGCCGCCAGGTTTTACCAGACTCTTCGTTAAGTGCTCAAAGGGTAGCTAAGAGTCTAAGCTACCTCCATGCGGACAGCGAAGACTCTGATCAGACTGGGCGGATGCCCAGGCGGATCTGAGTCTGCGCTGGGCGCACAACCACATTGTTGGTTTTCTCGTGTCGCGGCTCAAATAGATTTTTTGCGCTCACAGTAGTTTTCTTAACACGTTGTTATTCAAATTTAGTTACATAATAAATCTTTTATTTATCTTTAAGGCTGTTCAGTCTTTCATTGTAAACAAACCAAATATACACTTGTCTCAACTTTTGCCCTATAATGAAGTTGCGCTCTTTGAAGTTATAGAGATTTACGTTGAAATATACCATAATGTTATAATCATCTATAATACTCGTGCGTGTAAACTAACAACCGGGAGAAAGAGAAAACTGTTTACATACATTTTATTTTTCAAAGACGGCCTTGCAATCTTAGGCTCAGGTAGTAGGTGCTTCGTTACAGAATAGTGTCTTAAATATGAGCTGCCAAGGCTCATCAGTACAGTCTGATCTGGATCTTGCTTTCTGCTTTAAAGCATCATAGAAAACCAGCTGGTCGTGTTGTTCGGGCATAATACACTTGAATCATGATGCAGAGGCCGCCGGTTTTATCCTAAACATTATCTTTTATCCCGGCGCTCCCTCTTCTCCCCCACCTCACCCCGCTGGCTACTACCGATCCCCTCTTGGTCCAAAATTACTAAATATCATTCAGCAAAGAGTCAACAAAATTATTAAAATCACAATTCACCCATCCATGTTTGATGTTGACAGAAATTATAGAAACCATTTAAAGTCTATGGGGACACCCTGATGGTATTTTACAAAGGAGACAATTTTATCACAGTAGTATTAGCTTCCCTGATCAGCTGTGACTCCCGACTTTAAAGGGCAATTGTTACAGGAAAAATGCCCTTTTATATATAAACAGTTGCTCTCCAAAGGGGCTACTCCTAAAGAAAGGAATTTGCTCTCCTGAGGCATACTTTTTAAAGATAATGAATTTGCTCTCTAGAGGGATTACTCATAAAGGAAAGAATTTGCTCTCTAGAGAGAGCAAATTCTTTTCTTCAAGAGTAGTCCCCAATTCATGACAGAGAAGTAAATATTTCTGAGGCTAAATGATCTTTTGAAGTGAATCCTTGCATGTGAAGTTAAGCTCGTTGTTCGAAATAGCTCGTTTTGTAGTATGTCCATTTTTGTATGCCTACATTTTGATCTAGGATTGGTGGATGAAGACAATTGCACGTCCTTTTCATCAGTGTTTCAGTTATATCAGGACGATGGAAGGGTGATAATGGAAGGTTGTGTGCAATGGGGCCCCGTGTACGTTTGAAAAGTTTTCTGCCTCCAGTTGGGCCAACAGGCCAGCGTTTAGATATACTGCACAATCGAGGCTCCCACGCCCATTTGTATGCGTAGATTTTGATCTTGGTCTGGTATTTTACGAATGACAATTTATAGAAATGGAACATGACCGTGACCAAAAATGGATACAAAGTATCAATATTTTGAAATTCTTACCAGCATAATGCGTCGTGAGAAGAGTGTTAATCTTAACCTTCGGTCAACAGGGTTCTCTGTCCTCTTTAATAACTGGTCAAGAGTTTACTTCGTATAAAATCGAATTGCATTATTTCAATACAATTTAAATGCAAATGGCAACATTTCCTTGTCTGAAACCTTTAAAGCGCTCAAAAGCAGACGACAAAATTTATGCCTGCGAAATGTCAAAAAAATGTTTTGTTCGAGCTATACTATACTGAAAATTCAAAGACTGGAGTGCAAACAGTGTATATCCAGATGGGGCACCTCATTATGAGCCGCCTCATCTAGGTCTACGCTGTTTGCAAGTTTAGCTATTTTCTTTCTTTTCATTTTTTTTTTCGTATTTTAGGGGTAAACATAAAAAAGAGTGAAGCAAAGCTCGACAAGGCTGTGTAGAATAACAAGAAATTTAACTAGACCGGTGTGGCGGGAAAGAATGGGGAGGGTGGCCAGTGCCGGTAAATTTCTGTCGGTCTAACACTTTACGGCAAGGTAGAACCCTGTCGGACTCTTTTGCAGAAATTGTCCAAACCACCGCGGACTCTTTTGCAGAAATTGTCCAAACCACCGACCACGGGACTAAAATCAAACGCTCAGTTAAAAATACATGTGACTTTAGGATTTTTTTGGATTTATTTGCATACCGGATCATGAGAATATCTGCCTCAATGCATTGTGAACAGTACATGCAAAGAAAAACATATTATACCCATTCTGGTCAAGGAATACGCAGTTCATGTAACTCTACAAGATTATACTTATTATCTAACCGAAATTCACTTGTCCTCACCAGACAACGCTGAGTACGTGCAGTATGCGCATGTACGACCTGCAAGTTTTCCCACTGTTTCGAGCGCGATATTTGCATAAAATGTAAATAATCTCAAGCACAGGTTAGGAAAACATTAGAAGAGTTTAATAACTTCTGGAGAAACTTGACTAACATATATTTTGAAAAGACGAGTATTTTCAGTCATATCACACAAAACTGTTCAAGATTGTTCACTCGCTTATTCTGTTTAACTGAGGTATTATATTTTCATTTAGAATTAAGAATTGAATTTACCGTTTATATGCCCTAATTTAAAAGAAACTTTAATCCGCGAAAGATATTACCTATGAAATAATACAGTCCTAGCAGCATCGTTTAGATATCGGTTTTTAACAAAATATATTATGAGCAAGCAGAACGAGTGATACGTATATTATGTGCACTTCACCACTGTATAATTATAAACTAATCACTGCTAGATATAAAATAAAATTTCCTTTTAAAAGGAAGGCTTGCACAGCTAAAACAGTGAAATTTTCATGAGTTGTTATCGAAGTGAACCCGATTGTTAGTGCACTTTCTGTTGCTTACTTTTATTTAGAAAAGTATTTAATTTCTAACACGGGTGTAAGGTAAAAACAAGTGTAGAATTTATTTGAAAAACAAATTGAGGAAACACACACACACACACACACACACACACACACACACACACACACAAAAAAAAGAACAACAGTTTTCCAAGGTTATGGCCGGCCGTTTTAGGCATGCCTCAAGTTAAATAACTATATGAACCTATTTCAAGTCTTTTCTTTACGGCTGTTGAGTCACATTTAGTCTGAATCAAAATTTTAGGAATGACTGTTTCAAACCCATGTCTATGGAATCTTGGCACATCTGAACTTGGCATCAAAAGAAGTAATAAATTAATATTTACTGAAGTTTATTTTTGGTTTAAGTGGCATCAGTGGCAGTGACTGGAACAAAACTTTGACACCCTGAGAAGAAAATGCATGCTGTTATTGTTTTGACAATAACTTGCTTTACACCATTTGGGATAAGCACGGAACCTATTTCGTTCGTATTTCCATGAACTCCCGACGAATGAAATTATGCTATGTTTTTACATCGATTTTGTTTACTCATTCGTGAAGTTCTAACTAATTAAACGCCAAGCAAAGGACGAATAATAGTTACATGTTTGGTAATGAAGTACAGCAGTCGTCACTATGACATGACGTATATCAATCGTTACGTCGGCCAATCAACTATTTGAACTATCCGTGACGTTGCTTACGCGTAAGATTGCATGAATGTGTGTTGTTCGTGGATGTATGAACATCGTCAGCCCAGTATAGGTTCATCTAAGGAAATCGTCGTTGAGTGTAAATATTTCTCTGTACATTTGTATAGCTGAACTAAATAGGCAACATTAGAGAGTGTTATAAAAGTAAGAAAAATGTCCACACACCCCAACCCGCACCTACCGCAAGCACAGTAGGCCCTTGTTCTACTATAATCCAAATAAGTAGGACGCCCCGGCACTGGACGTTATATCCAGCATCATCGCACCAACCAACCGACCCCCCCCCCCCCCCCCCTTGTCATAAAGCTGTCAATGAATCCCTAACAGTTTCAAATGTTAACAATTCTGAGTTTCAAATGTTAACAATTCTGAATTGTTCTCTTTTTCTGTATCATTGTTCAGCCTATTCATGAACATGTTGATGGCCAAAAGGAAATTTATCAGATGCTAAAAATGTGTACATGATATATTGCTTTGCGCCATGAAAAGGCCTGTTGCAATGCGTAAGCGTTAAGTACTCACCGATATTACCGACTTTACATACATAACACGGTCAGTTCTACATACAAGCAATTAAGCCACACATTTATTGTAATGCGTATCTTGGATGCACACGGCGGAAATTCTGTTTACTTCCAGCATATTTATTCGTTTAACTGTCTGATTTTTTTCCCACATAGTAGACTTTTTTTCCAAAGTGTTTCCCCTTTTCATCCTCACGGAGCATGTATTACGGTGCACAAAGTCGGTGCAGGGGGGCATTCTGTTTGGACATTGGTTTCCGCCACATGTTTCTCTGTACCTCACTGTGCCGCTTTTGGTAAATTCATGCGCCGTGTGGCTGAGGAGGGGGAGTTTGTAGTTTTTAGGAAGTGACTGTACTCTGGCACCATGGATGCAGTGCCACGTAAGTGGAAAAAATATTCAAAGTTCGCTGTATTTTTTTTATTATTCTATATGTAATGCATGATGAACATAGTCTCTTATAATTCTGTACAGAATGATTTGGTGTATTTTTATATGTCTGTATATAAACATGTATGTACTGTGATGTTGTACACCAAAATGAAACTTTAGTAAACTATAAACTCTATATAGACGGAATACATTTTTTCAGTTAATGTGATAAGAGAAGAAAATCGTCAAAAGCGCTTGTTTCTAAATCTAAACAATAAATTTGAACTCTGCTCTTTCAGTTTTTACAGATACACATATCAGCCCACTCCGGCATAAGCGCAGTCTTATCAGTCTTATCAGTCTATCCTCAGCATGAAAGATGTCTGCATCATGGATCATCATGAAGAATATTTATGCCGAAAAAGACTGATCAGATCCCATGAAGACACCGGCGCTGGACAGTGTGCCGGCTGCTCTGACCAGTCAGATTATGCGATGCCCTAAGGCCTATTTTTCGCGACGCCGCTGCACGATTTTTAGAAAAGCTAATGCTTTGCGCTATTGCTATATATAAACACTGCAGTACACACTCTCCAGGTATTTTCCGACTAAGTGTGACGTATCGTTTCTTCCGAAAATAACTCGGTATCACTAAACCACTTGAATATTGGCTTGCCGCCGAGACGGCAAGCCAAAAAAAGAGCAGTGAGTTCATGGCAATATTTATTATTATCTGAAGTCGCATTTTTTCCTTCTTTCTTTCGTCTTCTTCTTTTTTTTGTAGGCTGATACATAAGTTAAATTTTCTACTGACTGCATACTAGGTGATATGTGTTAGAATTACCCTTGATTGCCTACGTCGACGAAGTAACAAAAATAACAACTTATAATGCAGCAAAAAATAAATAAATAATAGCATTCCAACATAAATCGATTTTTTTTTTTTTTTGCTGTGATTGTTTGAAAAAAGAAAACCCAATAAATCTCATGTCTCCAATTCTAAATGCGTTAGAAGCCCTGGTAGATCAGTAGTCTAAGCGCTGCCCACTGATCTAGCGGTCCCGGTTTCGAGTTCCGCTGGAGGCGGAGATATTTCCAACCGTAAACGGGGTTTCGTTGCCCACAACCTTTCATTATCACCCTCCCATCGTCCTGATATGACTGAAATACTGTTGAAAAGGACATTAAATGCGTTTCTTTGAATTTCAATATAGTTTCTAAGTTTAGTTGTTGAGTTGTGGTTTAACGTCCCAGTAATTCTGTCAAGTCGAGACGTTGCCTCAAAAATTGTAGGACTTTTACCCGAAGGTCCTGCTACAGCTACTAGCAGCTCTGCCGCAGAGACACCAGGCAGCCCATCTATTTCCTGGGCCCTTATAGTCGGGGCCTATAGGTGCTGTGAGTTGAACAAAGAAGATGGACTTGGAGATACATGTATGATACTGTCTGTAAAAGGGGCGAAGTAGCATGATGGCTTTATCGTTCTACGGTAACACCTGCATATTACTTCACCACTCTAAGTTATTGGGATAGCTAGGTCTGAGCAAACAGTGCAGACTCAGATCTTTTAGGAGCAATCTGATCGGGGTTTTCACAGTTTGCAATTCCATCTGTATTCATATTACTGCATTAAAAATCTGTTCCATTTTCAGTAATAATTTGAGGTATACCTATGTTTAGAATTTTATTGTACTCGTCGAAATGATGGCTGGATAACTTGTGATTTTACGTCCTTTTCAAAAGTTTTCAATTATATCGGGGCGATGAGAGGGTGATAATGAAAGGCTGTGTGCTATGGAACCCCGTTTACAATTGTAAAAATTCCCGCCTCCAGCGCCAGTCCGAATTAGCTATGATTTCGCAAAAGACACTCCTGTTTGTGACTAATTTTAGGGAAACGAAAAACTTTTGAAAACTATCCGAAAATACCGGGACATGCAGTTACTTGTAATGTTTTGAAAGATGTTTATAATTTACTATTTCCATAAGTGTAATATTTCATTTATTGTTAAACCAGGTACACTAAATGAACTATAACAGGTTGCCGTCATGTTCAAATGTACCTTTTTGCATGTGCCAACTTGGCAAGCTCACATATGCATGTACCTTGGCGTAGTCTGACGCCCGTGCCGCAACTCATTGAAGCATTCACCCTTTAAGCGTTAAATAAGCAGACGACAAAATTTACGTCTGCAAAATTGAGGAAAAAAATGTTTCGTCGAAGCTATACCATATGCAGAACTAAAAGACTGGAAGGAAAACAGTGTAGATACAGAAGAGACGGCTCATAATGAGCCGCCTCATCTGGATCTACGCTGTTGGCGAATTCGGATAATTTCGTTTTTAGCGATTTAAAGGGTGTAACAAGTGAAGTTTGCTTCGGAATATGTAAATACTGGGCCTAAGTTCACTTTGCGCGTGACACCGCCAATTCCATTATTGTTAAACTATGTATACTAAATGGACTTTAATTATTCCGTATTGAATGTAAATGACAGAAACACAATTGTGGGACTCCCTTCTAACTCACAGTAATATATTTGGGTATCGTATGACTGGATAATTTAATAATGCCCTTAATTACTTTTACTTTTTCTCTTAAATTGGTTTGTTTTCATGTAGCCAGCAATTACCATATCTATACTGAAACCGCTTGCCGAGAAAAGGTAAGTAAGGTCGGTACGAATAGCATTGACACAGATCAGCTTGAGCAGTTGGGTCGTCTGATCAAAGAGTCGTCCCTGCTCTGTCAATAACCTGTAAACCTTGGCTTATCTATATAAAGATGTGGATAGCCTTGGCTGTCTGTGTAGAAGCGTCTCTCATATTCTTTTATATCTTTTTAATATATTATTTTCACGAGCGTCAATACCTAAAGCTATACATTTAAATTCGAATGATCCCTTATTGCTACGAAACATGCAAATCAATCGCACTTTATCGATCAACAAACGACAAGGAAGTTCTAAAATCCTGCAATCCAGTCAGAAAAAAATATTCCTTTTTTTGACTTGTAGACTTTTCAATCCCTGTCACCTGGATGAGTCCTTTCCTCCTCTGATGGATGTTTTCATTTTTATTGTATTTAACATAGAAATTCCTATAAACAAACACTGAAAACCTTGGTCAGATGCCTGAACTGACCCTGCGCCGTCTGCATTATGACCCCAAAACGGGGTTGCACTCTTGAAAGGGTCGATACACTGTCATATCAGCGTCGAGACCATCGACCCTGATATGACATTGTTTTTACGTTGCCTCGACGTTCAAACCTCGATGTACCTACTGAGCAGACATCTCGTACTAGCGATGGTCTGAGATCAGTATATCTGTCCAGGAAGTCCGACCGGATGTGGAACAAATTTTTGGACTGACGGGCTATCCTAGATAATGTTGTACATTATTTGGTTTAAAAAGTATATTACCTCCGTAAATTTAAGAGTGTATGGTACCTCATTCTGTCCATTAGGTTTGGAATGGTGTGGAACTCCATTAGGTTTGGGATGGTTTTGTATTCTATTAGATTTGAGATGGTGTGGTAACTCATTAGGCTTTGAATGATGTCACACCACAGCTGGTTTGGGATGGTGTGGTACCTTATCAGATATTTGGACTGGCGTGGTACTCATTAAGTTTAGGATGATGTGGTACATTATTTGATTTGGTTGTGGTACCTCTTATATTTGAAATGATATACCTCGTTATGTTTCAGATGTGTTACGGCTTCATGTGGTGCCTCATTAGGATACTAATTAAGCTTAGAAGGGTTGGAACCACGGCATGTACTATTCTCTGCCCCGGCCTGGCCTGGCCCGATTATATAAAATGACATAAGAGCTTATTTGATGATATAACACTTTGGACCAGATCAGGCCAGGCAAACAAATATAAACATCTACCCTTTTCAACACTCAGAACTTAAAATCTAATTTTTTTCAACAGACTGCATTATCTTCTCCCAAGGGAGTTATGTCAAGCTGTCATGGTAATTATCATGGCCATTATGCTTGATTATTTTGTTTGTTTATCAACACTTGGAACCGTGGCTCCTCTAATTAAATAATCCATAAGTATAATTCTTCAAATGATATGTTGGCCTGGCTTGGCCTTGTCTTATGTGTTATGTCATCAGATAAGCTCTTATGTCATTTTGCGTAATCGGGCCAGGCCAGGCCGGGCTAGAAATTAGAACATGCCTGGAACCACAATAGAACTGTGATGGTGAAGCATTTCACTGAATGTGGAATGGAGTGATACCTCATTAGATTTTGGATGTTTCGGAACATCATTAGGATTAAGAGGATGTTAAACTCCTTTAGATTTTGGTGATATCTCATTAGAATTGGCACCATGTTTATGCTTTCAGTCTGTGTCTAAGAAGACTATCTAAATCTGTAATCAGTTGTGTCAGATCCCACTGTTTGAATTCAATAAAATATGTCGAATCTAATCTTGAACTGGGATGGAGTGGCACCTATGTTGGTTTTAGGGAGATGCTGAGCGTGCTGTGCGACCCTAATACTCTGTTTAGACGATACCTGTTTCGATTCGGAACAGATTGCTCCGCAATAAGGTAATCCGAAGCGAACCCACTTGTCTGTTTAGACTATACCGTTTTCGATTCGGTGCACGTTACTTCGCGGGAAAGTAAATGCAGCATGCTCAAATGTTAACATGACCTAAACATGCCCGAGGTCAGTACAAAAATAAATTTTAATGCGGATTCGCTTCGGTTTGCTGTTTAGACACGACTTTTAATTCGAAGTAAAAGTTAATTCGGTTTCGATCCAAGGTACTCTGTAGGATTAGTTTACTCCGAATTAGTTTTTAAATTCGAATTAGATTTGCTAGTGTATACAGTTAATTCGAAGCGAATTCGGATTCGATTCGGATTAAAACACTAGTCTAAACAGGGTATAAGACCCAAGTAAGCGGTGTGTTTTGCCACTAGCAGTGTGACAGACGCGCGTATTAACCCCAAAAGCATTCTTTCTGCGTTAAAATATCTCAGATTTAAATAAATACAAAGCGAACTAGGATAGAAATCTTTTCAGCCTAATGCCCGTAATTAATGATCATACATGTATACTGTATAATATTGACGTTTTGATAAAATTTTTGTAAGCATAAATAGTTCAATGCAGATGATATATATACTTCCTAATGTTTTACTCAGTGTATGAATAATACTACATGTATATGCAAATCTTACCTTTGTTTTTCCTCAATTTGTTAAGCTATTCCCTGTAAGTTTCTCTACAATTTATTTCACTAAAACAGTTTCTTTAATTCATCAAAGGGTGTATTCACAAACCAAACTATGTTTTATAAAGATATTTCTGACAACCATAATCATTTAAATGTTGGAACATATCAACAATTATTTTAATTATCCTAAAATTTAAGAAGTTAAGTTCATTATACAGTACAGTGATGTGTTAAATTATTTATGATAGACTGGCAAACAGTGTAGACCCTGATCAGACTGCTCCCAAGGAGCAGTCTGATCAGGGTCTACAATGTTTGCCCAAACACTTCTGCCCCAATATCTAATTTCATTATGGTGTTCAAAATTGATAAATTGAAAAAACCGAATTACCAAAAATGCACCAATAGCTGTGAGATAATTGAGTAGCTTATTATTTCTGAGGATCATTATTTCCAATAATTTTATTCTGGTGGAATTTTCGCTATCATTTGAGGGTCATTCTAAAACTGTTTTCATATGTTGGAAAACCTGAATAGTTTGCAGAAATTAATACATTCATACCTTGAAGTTTTATTCAATATCTAAGGGCCGATTGCTCAAAGCAAGTTTAAGCTAACCTCGAGTTTAATCCATACAAAATGTATGGCTAACCTTGAGGTTAACTTTAAACCAGCGTTGTGCAATCGGCCCTAAATGTCTGTTCGTCCTTTAGTCTTTACACTTTTATGTGAGAATTACGTAACAGAATTTTCCTTCATAACCATATTGCCTATCTAGCTCATGTATATATATAATCTATTGGAAAGAAAATAACAGTAACAACAAGACCAAAAAAAAAAAAAAAAAAAAAACTTTTCGCGATGCTTACTTGGATTCGAAAACTAACAGATCCCCGTGGCCAAAAAAACGTGAAAGGAAGGATTTCTTCTGCGAAATAAAACTGGAAGGACAAATGAGCTCATCAACGGTTGCGTCTGATAGTCAACCATTTATTAGAGAAAAAATCTTCAAAGGTTGTGAAACGAATTCACTGTTTCGTAGCCGCGCCTACTTTACACAGGTATGCATCCCTTCATTAACTATTCTGTTCTGTTCAATTCTTCATTAACTATGATTTTCAAGGCTGTTACGAAACGAAAAAGAGACATAGTTACTAAACGACCTGGTCATCAGGTCGTTTGGTAACTATGTCTCTTGTTCGCTTCGTAACAACTCTATTTCGTTTCGTAACAGCCTTTGTATATTCAGGGGTGAAAGTCATGAAAATATTTTCAGACGTTCACCATGTGCGATTTTATTTTTGGTACTATGTCACATGCTACGTTGTCGTTGCATTGGCTATTTATTCAGAATCAGGTGACCTTCTGCGTGTTGTCCGGAACTATCAACTAGGACTATTTTAATAGCATCAATGTCCTTCATGGCCATATATATAGGGTAAGACGTTTCAGTGCGTTCCCTGCTGGCCCATGTTTTATTCGTTGAGGAACTGTAGGTCTTTTTCTCTTCCTAATAAGTCCTTTGGAGGTTTTTCTTGTTCATGAATCAGTCCAAGACAGCAGCGTACGATTTAAGGTCTTTTTTGTTTCCTCCCACCAATTTTACAAAAGGTAACAACTTTCTGCCTACCTGAGCGACAGAGCTCTTCCAAAATTAGTTTTACTCTTAAAGAAAGGATTTTGCTCCCCTTGCAGCAAATTCTTTCAAGAGTAGACCCCCAATGATATGGGAGGCAAAAATCAAAATGGTAGAGTTGCTTCCCTGAAAGCATTTTCATGTAATAGTTATACCATGGTTTGTCCGCCTGTACGAGGAGATAATCCACGATCTAAAAAGCTCGTGGATTATCTCCTCGTACAGGCGGACAAACCATGGTTTAACTATTTTATACCACCCTTATCAATGTAGACCTTGCTCATAGCGTAATATTTCGTGGTAAAGTTAGCGTTTTCTGGTAAGGGTGGTATGAATCCATATAACTTATCTGTTAAAATGTCCCTTTTATATGAAGGCCGGTCAAGGAAAGTTCATTTAAACAGGATGAGCATTTATTCTGATGTTATCGTTAGTCTTTACTTATAATATTTTCGCAACATAATAAAAGAGGAATTTTATACCGTTTTTGTTATAATAGAGACCATTAAGGCGTTCAAATAGCAGCACACAATAAACATTTAATGCTTTATGAAGATCGCTTTATGTTTGATTTGCGTCAACTTTAAGAGAGTTTAAAGCCTTTATTAC
Organism: Ctena decussata; assembly: GCA_963989385.1. Lineage (NCBI taxonomy): Eukaryota > Metazoa > Mollusca > Bivalvia > Lucinida > Lucinidae > Ctena > Ctena decussata. The sequence continues at coordinate 73,478,490 of OZ022511.1, read as the reverse complement.
TGCTCACATTTTTCTGTAAAGTTTATTTTCCCGTTATAAACACATTTTTGTTGACCGTTCCCAGCCAAATAAATACTAATAAAGTATAAAAAGGAGAGATCTTATAAATAATGACAGTTGAGCCGCGACACGAGAGAACCAACAAAGTGGTTGTGCGCCCAGCGCAGACTCAGATCAGCCTGGGCATCCGCCCAGTCTGATCAGAATCTTCGCTGTCCGCATAGAGGTAGCTTAAACCTTTAGCTACCCTTTTAGCACTTATCGAAGAGCCTGGTCAATCTGGGCGGATGCACAGGCTGATCTGAGTCTGCGCTGGTCGCACACCCACTTTGTTGGTTTTCTCGTGTCACGGCTCATGTTTTTTCAACATGGAAGTGTACTTGGAAAAGACAACATCGTAAAAATTCTAAATATTGGGACAGATAGGTCATAGCAATAGGGAGAAGTCTGTTCAGGGTCCACACTATTTGTCATTCCATCAGCATCATTTGGCTGCATAACTGCATTGTAGAACTAAACTGATTTATATTAGGACAATTGCGGTTTTTATTTTAGGTGTCTAAATTTTAGAACTTTTAACCCATTGCATTTTTGGTATTTTTTGTCGTCTGCTGAAATTGTCGTCTGCATCAAATATCAAGAATATTTTGACAATATTGGTCTAACCAACTCTTTTAGAAATGATGTCTAGGCAGCAAACAGTTTGGAACTCAGATCAGGCCCCACGGGCCTGATCTGGATCCAAACTGTTTGCCCAGATACCCCTAAAGGGGTATTCCGAATGGAATGGGTTAAGGCACACCGGAGACAGCTGATCTGTTGACAGCCGAAAATTTACCATAGCTGTTTGCAAGAGCCAGACAATAGAAACTATGATCTGCAGCACGTGCGAACAGCTGATACTCACACCAGTCTCAGTAACGGCGCAGTCTGGTCAGAGTGTTCCCTGTGTTGCAAACGCAACGTATTTGATTCCGCAGAATCTATGTATCGATCAGCAAAGCCAAGAAATCCATGAGTTTTGGTATTCGAGGTCCCTTCTTGGATTACAAGTTTAGGAGCCCCGGTAGCTCAGTGTGTTAAGTGTTGGCCTGCTGATCTATAGCGGTCCCGTGATCAAGTTCCTGGGGGCGGAAATCTTTTCAATGATAAACGGGGTTCCACTGAACACAACTTTTCATTATCACCCTCCCATATGACTGAAATAATGTTGAGAATGATGTAAAAAGTCATTCATCCATTCAGCTTACAAGTTTCTTTGGACCGTTTTATGTCGACTGATTTCAGTAGAAAATGTTAGAAATTCTCTTAGTCACTTTTTTCATATTTATTCTTTTTAAACACTCTCTAAAATCTTTGATACATCAGACTCAAACATCTTCGAGTCAGATATAAAAGTATCAGAGAGGCTAAGCAAGTATTATATAAACGTTTGAATTTCTAACATCTTCGGCTGACACAAGTCTACGTTTCATGTTGTATGAAGATTTTTTTTGTGTGAAATTTCTTTCTTTTGTGTCTCATGACGTTCCATGGGCTCCATGTAGCACATAATAAATTTGAGCCGCGACACGACAAAACAAACAAGGTAGCTGTTCGCCCAGCGCAGACTCAGATCAGTCTGATCAGTCTTCGCTGTCCGCATCGAGGTAGCTAAATAGACCCCTTTAAGCGCTTAGCGAAGTGCCTGATCAGAATGGATGGATACCCAGGCTGATCCGAGTCTGCGCTGGGCGCACAACCACATTGTTGGTTTTCTCGCGTCGTGGCTCCATGATGCTTAAGGCGAATGGATATACCTCCATGTTTTCCCGCCATTTTTAGAAAGGAGAAAAACGTCTTGGTGGCTTCCTTGGACAACGAATCCCTTCCAAAATGTAATATGCCTTTACAGGAAAAAAAACTCTGAGTGGAGCAAATTCTTTTCTTTAAGAGTTGCCTCCATCGAGGAGACAGGCAAAATGAAAATGGTGGAATTGCTTCCCCAGAATGAGTACCTACTCACCTTTATCTTTTATGGCAACTGCCGCTTTGGCTAGGTGAACGACGAACAGCATCCATATGCCCCACGCACATATAGTCGATATGCGAGGGTATAAAAAATGAACTATTCTTTAAATAGAGGAATCAACCCCCTCCTGCTGGGCCGCGTAGCGCAATCGGTAGGGCTCCTGACTCATAAGTCAGAGGTCTTGGGTTCGATACCCGGTCTGGCCACATACTTCCATTTCTCCATCCGCTGATTCAAGAAGAGCAGTTGTCAGTTACTGGCGAAAGTGTGTGCACTTAGTACTGGTTAACCGCGTAGGAGGTCTACGCCTGCCCAGGAATAGTGTGGTAAGGTTAACTCCAGTTCAAATTGGAGTGGACACGGACAGGCTTGGTGTCAGGAGGTGACTGCTTTCGATTCATTCCCTTGAGTCTCCTGGAGATCATCGTTTGAGACTCGGAAAAGCATAATTCAGGAACAAGATAAGAAATTGTATGGATGACAAGGAAGTTTATTTAATATGCTTATAATTTATGATTTTATTGATCATGTTATCATCAAAGGCAATTCAACTGATCAAAGTATATAAGTTGAGCCCATGTAAATTTTTAATTTCAAAATTCATCAGGCCAGCGATTTTTATTAGCTGGTTCTTAGGAGATTTCTAACCAAACCTAGGACAGGAGGAGGGAATGACAATAAAATGGCCAAAACATGTGTATCAGGAAAATAAAAGTCAAATGGCCAATATATTTTATTTATTTTTTCGCAGCCTGTGCATTTCTATGTACCAGTAATTACATATTTACTTTGCAACATTTAAGAAAAGAAGGAGCATTTTATAATGGAATGAAAGTATACACTTTTTTCTGCTTAGCCATACAGACCTGGTTTTACACATTTAAATTGACTAGTATAGTATATCACATTAATTCAGTTTGACTTGTTACTTCAGTGGCCTTCTTGTATCCACAATGTCATTTAATGGTATTGTGGAGTAAAAAAATGAACATGTGGCAGGCATGCATACTAACATAATTTCATGTGTGATTTATAGATTTGTCCTTAAGAGCAGTGGAGCTGGGTAATTCAAAAACTGACATCGGGCATGCTAAAAAGGCACCTATGCCTACACCTTTGCTGTCTGTATAAGGAGGTGTATGACAGCCAAACAAGAAATAAACCATGACTGTTTTGTTTTCTTTGTTTTTATTGTTAAAAAAAACTTTGTTTTCTTTCTTTCAAACACTACATGTATATTACATGTATTATACATTGCACAATATAACATTTTGTAAGTGGTGTTAAAGATTCTTAGTTTCCTAGGGTGAATCAGTACACTTCCATGTTTTGTCCTCCATTTTTACAATGGGAAACAACTTTTGTGACTTCCTGTTTGGTTGCTAGACAAGAGAACTCTCTTCCTTAAATGGTCAACTTGTTTTTAGAAAACTGCTCCTTAAGGAGTGAACTGACCCCAACTGCAAAAGAGAGGAAATCCAGAAAATGGTGGAGTGGCTTATTCACCATAAACTATGATTTTGTGTAAGTTGTATTAAAACAAGTGTTTAAACAATTTAAAATACTTAGACAAAACATTTACATGTTGCCTAAATCTTACAACTACTTTATTCTAAATCCGATGTGAGATTCTCAAACAAATCTTGAGACATTCTGCAGTATCAGTAGAAATTCTGAGTACCTACATGTATTTGACAATAGTTTGTACTGGACAGCTCGGACAGCTTTCATTGTAATTTGTTGTCCCCTGTTGGTGGTCAGTTGTAAAGTAGATTATATGAGATGTGAACCCAAAAAGGGATTTAATGCATATGCAAACAGCAAAGGCTCGGATCCTTGCAGCCCGATTAATTTCTTTGCTATTCATACATACACGTACCATGTATGATCCCTGAGGAATCTACGGGAACAAAATGAAGGCTCTAACTCATAGCCTACCGTATTAATCCTATTAAACACCCCCAGGAAGTTGCATTTTGTGAAAGGGGTGGGGGTGCTATTTAGAGCCTAAAGTGTAGTATACTAGCCACTGATAAGAAACCCCTAATAAGCAATATGAAAGTGACGGGTATACTTCCAGCGGAAGCAACTCTACCTTTTTGCCTCTCTTCTTAATAGGGGTCAGTCTTAAAAGAACAAATTTGCTCCTCTAGCAAATTCTTTCCTTTAAGAGTAGATCCCCTTTCAAAGTGTTACCTTATCCAGAGAAGCAAATAGGAATTCATGCAAATTAATATCACATTACTTTCAGAAAAAAATAGGCAGGGAGCATTTATTAGAGCTGGGGCATTTATTAGGATTAAACTGGTAGTTTGAGTATTTGCTGTTCACAGATAGTTAAAGTCATCTTTATGCTTGACACATCTCATATTATGAGTGTAGTTTTGTCACAACATACCAACTGCCTCAAAAACTGTGTGTTTTGTGGTTCAAAGGAGAGTAGCTACACCTCTGAGTTTTCCTGTCATTTTTTCAAAGGGAGGCAATTTTATGGTACTGGCTTCCCAGCAAGTACAACCCCTTCTCTAAAGAGGTGTTCTCTTAAAGGAAAAACATGTATCTTTCTCCAAGGGAAGAAAATTTTCACCTTTATGAGCTGACCCCCCCCCCCCCCACCCCCCATGAAAAAAAACTAAGAAGTGAGATAAAATGAAATGGCATAGTTACTGCCCCTGAAAGTCATACCTGCCAAGTTTTCAATAAACAAAAGAGTGAGACTGCGCGCGAAGCCTCGATTTAGCCCCCTTTTCCGCGTTAGTTCATTCGCGGAGAAACCCATTGACAATGGAAAAGAGTGAGATTTTTTGTGTCATTTTTTTTCCTCTTTATGTGAAACAAGAGATTGGGGATGGCAGTGCAGAGGAGTAGGATCAGTAGGTAGTTCTTAAATGAAGATAAACTCCAAGTATTCTTATTTACTAAAATTTTATACATTGAGTTTGTTAAAGTGATCTGCTATCAAAATGGCAAGCTATGTTCTGCAATGAAGTTGCTACAGAGAGTTTTAGCTCTGATACAATCTTGGTCTGTCTTGGTGACAACAAAATCAGATACCGATTGCAAAAGTTTTGACGTTTTCAATGACTGACAGTGAAAATCTGTGTTACCGTGTTTTTTTACATCGTTTTTTCCGGCGTGGGAAACACTGAAATGCCTTTGGCAAAGTTTACAAAACGCAAAGCTGTTGCCCTTCTCAATCTTCGTAACCCAGTTAAACTCGATCTCCCATCCATTTTGGTACTTTGAGTTAAAACCGGCGTTTTCATGTTGTCAATATTTCATGTACATAAAAACGGAAGTACACATTTGGTTGTTTTCGGCTCTAATCGCTATCGAATACTCGAGTTATTTTTACCCACGCTATTTTAAGACTATCGGAAACCTTTACTTTTACCTATTTTTAGACCAGGTTACGAATTTTCCCGGAGATAAGTATAGATTCGGTGACCGAGTTTATCCGAATGTAGCGGAAGTTGAGAGAAAACACGTTTTTGACTATCGAGAGCGCACAAAAAAAAGACATTTTTTTCAGTATTCTCCGGTTTAAAGTGAAATCGTGAGCAAGCGAAGGAAGCGTGAGTTATGGCTATTTTTCAAAATACGATCGTGAGGTCGTGGGAGGCGTCCAAATTCGTGAGGGTCACGCATAAATCGTGAAACTTGGCAGGTATGCTGAAAGTGCATCTATTCACCTTAGGACCCTTCCAAAATGTTTCTCTTGCTGGAAAAAGTTCAGTTACCATGCTGAAAAACTTAAGTTACAAATAGGTGTAAGAGGTCATTCTTTACAAATAGGTGTAAGAGGTCATTCTTTACCAACATACATATATTTATTGTAATCCAATGCACACAAGTTACAATGTACAATTATTTGGCAGGATGGAAGAAAATAGAACAAGGGCTTCGCAAGCGGCACATAATACGCCCGTTTAAATGTCATAAAGGAGTTACAGAACGAACAAGACTGTTTACAAAAGGATAGACAGACAGACAAACAGGGCAACCACTCTATATAATGAATGAATGCAACATTATTTATATATTCACCATATCAAATTCTATTAGTATACCAAAAATGTCAGTCATACATGGGAGATAAACTAAATATACTAGATATACCATTCTTGGTTCTACTACATTCCCCTGAATCACCATTAAGTTGTGTTAAATATTTTACACTGTTGAGGTGTTACAGAGTAAACAGGATACTTATGCAAGGGCAGGTAATTCAGTAAGTATGCCAGAGTTATGGTTCTTGCTCAGGATACATTGCCTTATTATCATACACAGTCCTACAAAGTTTCTTTCTAATATTTTCAAAGGTTAAGGAGATATGAAGTGAATAAGCAATGCCTGAAAATTTTTACTAATCAAAGGGAGGTTACTCCAAAGTTAAGAAAGGGGGAGCAACCATTCTTAAATGTGACACACTGTCTTGTGATCATGCACATTGTTTTAAAGTTTCATCATGATATTCCAAACAGTTACCAAGTTAAGGTATGCACAAGGTAAGTATACACAAAAATAGTCTACAAGAACTAATGAAAGGGATGCAACTCTAAAACAAAGAAAGGGAGAGCAGCCACTGTTGTACGCGACACATCGTTAGGACTTCATACACATTGCTATGAAGTTTCATGAAGATATCCTATACGGTTATCTAGATATGGCGCGCACAAGACTTGCAGGGAAAAAATTAGACAAAGGGGCATAACTTGGAAATTAAGGAAGGGGGAGCAACCATTTTAGTATGTGACACGTTCCCGAAACCTAATACATATTCCTACAAAATATCATGAAGATATCCCAACTGGTTACTGAGTTATGGCGCGCACAAGAATGTTTATGGACAGACGGATGGACAGACAGACAGCGCCACGACATAATACGTCCGTTTTTTCAAAACAAGTGTATAATAAGTAAATGAAAATGATGAAAAAAAAAGGGTGTTAATAAAGCAACTTAGCTTGATTGTGTTTGTGACTGATCATGGCATCCATCAAATGGGCAAAAAAACAAATCCATCAGATGGGCTAGAATGAATAAAAGATGCTTCGTACACTTTGAATGCAAAATTTAACACTGAGTATACTTTGCTTATGTCATCAGCAACACTGGCAGAGTAGTAACTGCAATAGCATTTTGGAAGTAAACACATAACATCTTACTAAAAGAACTTATACAAGTGAGCCTGCAGTGTGTAATTGCGATAGCCCTTTGTGAACTAAATTCGTAACATCTTACTAAAAGAACTCATACAAGTAAGCCTGCAAAATTAACAAAATGAAATCTAAATAAGACATATATGAGCCGCGACACGAGAAAACCAACAATGTGGTTGTGCGCCCAGCGCAGACTCAGATCAGCCTGGGCATCCGCCCAGTCTGATCAGAGTCTTCGCTGTCCGCATGGAGGTAGCTTAGATCCTTAGCTATTCTTTAAGCGCTTAACACAGTCTGATCAGACTTAGCGGATGCCCAGGCTGATCAGAGTCTGCACTGGGCGCACCACATTGTTGGTTTTCTCGCGTCGCGGCTCATATCTTTAATATGGCACATCAAGAATATACATGTATATTTTTTCTGTCTTTAACACAAGAGGCCCAAATGGGCCTGATATCGCTCACCTGGCTATTGTGCAACGGGACCATTCTGATACAAAATTGGTCCAATTCCACTGAGAATTTCTCATTTTCACATTTTGCTACTTTTAGTAACAGAGGCAAACTTGCCTGGTCTTTATATATTTACTTTTGAAACACCTCAATGCAAGAATCATTTTGCCACAAATTTCATCAAAATCCATTCAGGGGTTACTGAGATATTGCCAGTTTCATGTTTTGTGCTATTTTTAGTAACGGCAGATGGCGGCCATCTTGGATTGCTAAAATGCAAAAAATCGAAAAGCCTTCATGCAAGGACCATTTTGACACAAATTTGGTCCAGTTCCATTGAGATTTTCTGATTTTCACATTTTTCTATTTTAAGTAACAGAGGCCAATTTGACTGGTCTACAGTTAGATATTATGCAAGAATCATTTTGACACAAATTTCGTCAAAATCAATTCAGCGGTTACTGAGATATTGTCATTTTCATGTTTTGTGCTATTTTTAGTAACGGCAAATGGCGGCCATCTTGGAATGCCAAAACGCAAAAAATCAAAAAAGCTTAATTAAAGGACCATTCTGACACAAAATTAATCCAACTCCATTGAGATTTACTAATTTTCACATTTTTCTATTTTTAGTAATAGAGGCAAATATGAATGGTCTACAGTTAGATATTTTTGAAACATCTCAATGCAAGAATCATTTTGACACAAATTTCGTCAAAATCCATTCAGCGGTTACTGAGATATTGTCATTTTCATGTTTTGTGCTATTTTTAGTAACGGCAGATGGCGGCCATCTTGGAATGCCACATTGCAATTAATCAAAACGACTTCATGCAAGGAACATTCTGACACAAAATTGGTCCAATTCCATTAAAGGGTTCTTGAGTAATTGTCATTTTTATGTTTGTGCTATTTTTAGTAACACCAGATGGCGGCCATCTTGGAATGCCGAATTGCAATTAATCGAAACGGCTTCATGCAAGGAACATTCTGACACAAAATTGGTCCAATTCCATTCAAGGGTTCTTGAGTAATCTTCATTTTTATGTTTGTGCTATTTTTAGTAACGGCCCCCATGGTGGCCATCTTGGATAGTCAACTGGCACAAAATTGAAATAATTCCATTCAAGAACCATTTCTGACCAAAATTGTCAGAATTGGTGCATTTTCTTTAGATATTGACATTTGAGCAAAATCGGCCTTGTAAACGCTAAGTAGGTCACTGTGACCTAATTCCGCTATAGATTTTTTTTATTTTTACAATTTTTAATATCAAGGTCCCACTTATGTTCCATGCAAACTTTCAACCAAATATACCAAATGGTTCTGGAGAAGAAGTTGATTTTGTTGTTTTTGCTATTTTTAGTAATGGCGGCCATCTTGGATTTTCAATCTGACCCAATTTTACAATTCTGAGACCCTGGAGTCAGGTCATGCTCCATGTGAAATTTGAGAACCATGGGACCAGTAGTTTTAGAGAAGAAGTTGTTTGAAGTTGTTTAAATAGATCATTTTTTGACATTGGCATTTGAGCAAAATTACACACGTAAACAGAAAGTAGGTCACTGTGACAAAACTCCGCTACAGATTTTTTTCATTTTTACAATTTTGAATACCAAGGTTTCACTGATGTTCCATGCCAAAATTCAGACAAATATACCCAGTGGTTCTGGAGAAGAAGTTTATTTTGTTGTTTTTGCTATTTTTAGTAACGGCGGCCATCTTGGATTTTCAACCTGACCCAATTTTACAATTCTAAGACCCTGGAGTCAGGTCATGCTCCATGTGAAATTTGAGACCCATGGGACCAGTAGTTTTACAGAAGAAGATGTTTGAATATTTGTTTTTAGGTGTTGACGGACACATTCCGTGACGACGCACGACGCACGACGCACGACGCACGCCGGACGCATTGGTATGACAATAGCTCACTATGGCCCTTCGGGCCAGGTGAGCTAATAAATTAAAGGTGCTAGTAAATGATCAAAAATAATGATAAAGGTACCTAAGAGTTAAAATTATCAGTTATTAATGCTTTTAAATACCTCTAAGCAAACTGAAAGTTTTTTTTAGTTAAATTTTCTGTCTGCCATCTAGCATAATGATCCTAAAATCTCGGACACCCGAAAGTTGGACAATTATTATTAGAAAATTCTTAGAACGTGGATTTTACACGTTAATGCACCCAAATGATGCTTAGTGAATGGCAAACATTGTAAACCATGATCAAACTGCTCCTGAAGGAGCAGTTTGATCTGGGTCTACAATGTTTGTTCAGACCTGTCAGTCCGAATATTTAGGGTCATTATGGTAGTCTTTCAAAATCACAATATGATAGAGCTTAGATGAATATTTATGGAAATTTTACTGATGCAGATTTTGTTGCTTGCTTCTTCTCCAAAAGGTGAATAAAACAAATCTCTTAATAATGCAGACCCAGAGCAGACTCCTCCTCTGGAGAAGTCCAATCATAGTCTACACATTCAAATTTATTTTTTTTTCCACAAAAAATATGACTGCTCAAGAATCAAAAGCAGAATAAAAAAACAAGTCGCCCAAGGGCAACGATCGCTCACCTGTCAGTATTTGCTCAATTTATATAAAATTGGTAGTACTACAGTCCCAGATGCTACATACCAAGTTTCAAGGCAACTGGCCCAGTGGTTCTGGAGGAGAAGATTTTTCAAGGTTTTTGCCATATATGGCAACGGTGGCCACCTTGGTCATGTGACCTGGACCAAATATATAAACTTTGTTTCCCACTTTGCCTGAAGGCTGCATATGAAATTTAATTGAAATTGGCCCAGTAGCTTCAGAGGAGAAGTCCTTTAAAACTGTTGACACATAACAGACAAATGACCTTTAGTCAAGGTCATTGACCCCTAGAATTCCTAGGGGTTCAAGCTGTCTGCATTTCAATATCACAGAGCACTATAGCAACAAAATAATGCACTTTTTTAAGCTTTTCCCATTCAAAAGCATTAGAGACCAAATTTGACCTTGTGGCAAAACAGGTCAAGGTCAACCCAAGGTCATCATTTATATAAACTTGGTAGTACTACAGTCCCAGATGCTACATACCATGCTTCAAGGCATTTGGCCCATTGTTTCTGGAGAAGAAGATCTTTTAAGGTTTTTATACGCCCGTTTTGAAAAAACGGACGTATTATGTCATGGCGCTGTCCGTCCGTCCGTCCGTCCGTCTGTCCGTCCGTCCGTAAACATTCTTGTGCGCGCCATAACTCATTAACCGTTTGGGATATATTCATGATATTTGGTAGGAATATATATTAGGTTGGGGGAACGTGTCACGTACAGAAGTGGTTGCTCCCCTTTCCTTAGTTTCCAAGTTATGCCCCTTAGATTAATTTTTTCCCTGCAAGTCTTGTGCGCGCCATAACTAGATAACCGTTTGGGATAACTTTATGAAACTTCATAGCAATGTGTATGAAGACCCAATGATGTGTCGCGTACAACAATGGCTGCTCTCCCCTTCTTCATTTTAGAGTTACACCCCTTTCATTAGTTCTTGTTGACTATTTTTGTGTATACTAACCTTTTGCATACCTTAACTTGGAAACCATTTGGAATATCATGATGAAACTTTATAACAATGTGCATGATCACAAGACAGTGTGTCACATATAAGAATGGTTGCTCCCCCTTTCTTAATTTTGGAGTAACCTCCCTTTGATTAGTATATTTTAGGCGTTTCTCATTCACTCCATATCTCCTTAAACTTTTGAAATATTAGAATGAAACTTTATAGGAATGTGTATAATAATGAGGCAATGTATCCTGAGCAAGAACCACAACTCTGGCTTACTTACTGAATTACCTGCCCTTGCATAAATATCCTATTTCCTCTGTAACATTTCAACTGTTTAAAATAGTGTAGTGATGCCAAGGGAGTGTAATACAACCAAGAATGCTATTTCTAGTATATTTAGTTTATCTCCCTTGACTCGCTATACTAATGTTGAATAGTTGAATTCATTTATTATAGTTTGTCTGTCTGTCTATCCTTTTGTAAACAGTCTTGTTCATTCTGTAACTCCTTTATGACATTTAAACGGGCGTATTATGCGCCGCTTGCGAAGCCCTTGTTGCCATATATGGGCATGGTGGCCATCTTGGTCATGTGACCTGGACCAAATACATAAAGTTTCTTTCTCTCTTTGCCTGAAGGCTGCAGATGAAATTTAATTAAAATTGGCCCAGTAGTTTCAGAGGAGAAGTCCTTAAAAAACGTTGACACACAACAAACAAGAGGACCATGAGGCCCTGAATCACTCACCTGAACAATTGGCAAAGTGGCTTTTACTTATCATGTCTGAAATTGTCAAAATATGAGTTTTGGGTCAAAAGTCAAAGAATGACCATGACCACTTGTACTCATAAATCTTCATGTACTCATTAAGACAACCATATATACCATTTTTGAGCCAAAATCTTCAAAACTTTCCATGAAATCTTATGTTCTAGCATTTTCCCATATTTGACAATGCCGCAAAAAAGGTCAAGGTAAACCCAAGGTCACCATTTGAACAGTCTTGGTGGTACTCTAGTACTCCATGCTATTTACCAAGTTTCAAGGCCATAGGTGTATTGGTTCTGGAGAAGAAAAATATTACAGATTTATACCATAAGTGGTAATGGCGGCCAAGTTGGTCATGTGACTTAGACTGTTTGAACAAATTTTCATTCAATCAACCCCTGGAGGCTCTATATGAAATGTGTTCACAATTGGCCCTTTGGCTTTTGAGGAAATGGTTGAAAATGTCAAAATATGAGCGATCTGGATCAAAGGTAAAAAAAAAAATGACCTTGACCTCTTGTACTCATAATTCTTCTTGAACTCATTAAGACAACTGTATATACCAATTTTTTAGGCCAAAATCTTCCAAAACTTTCCATGAAATCTTATGTTCTACCATTTTCCCATATTTGACCTTGCTGTAAAAGGTCAAGGTCAACACAAGGTCATAATTTGAACAATCTTGATAGTACTCAAGTTCCCAATGCTACATACAAAGTCTCAAGGCCATCGGTCAATTGGTTCTGGAGAAGAAGATTTTTAAAGGTATTTACCATATATGGGCATGGCGGCCATGTTGGTCATGTGTCCAGGACCGTTAGAAATTTTTTTCATTCCCTCAACCCCTCGAGGCTCTATTATATGAAATTTGGTTTCAATTGGCCCAGTGGTTTTAGAGCAGATTCTTTGAAATTGTAAAAATTTGAGATTTCTGGGTCAAAGGTCAAAGAATGACCTTGACCTCTTGTACTCACAAATCTTCATGTACTCATTAAGATGATTGTATATACCAATTTTTAGACCAAAATCTTCAAAACTTACCATGAAATCTCATGTTCTAGCATTTTCCAATATTTGACCTTGCCGTAAAAAAGGGCAAGGTCAACCCAGGGTCATAATTTGAACAATCTTGATAGTACTTGAGTACCCAATGCTACATACCAAGTTTCAAGGCCATCGGTCTACTGGTTCTGGAGAAGAAGATTTTTAAAGGTTTTTACCATATATGGGCGTGGTGGCCATGTTGGTCATGTGACCTGGACCGTATGAACAAATTTTCATTCCCTCAACCCCTGGAGGATCTATATGCAATTTAATTACAATTGGCCTGGTTGTTTTTGAGGAGATTGTTTGATATTGTCAAAATATGAGAGTTCTGGGTCAAAGGTCAAACAATGACCTTGACCTCTTGTACTCATAAATCTTCATGTAGTCATTAAGATGACTTTATGTACCAATTTTTAGGCCAAAATATTCATCAGTTTCCAAGATATCTTATGTTGCAGCAGTTTGCCATATAAAAGCATAAGGAAGCAAATTTGACCTTACCGTAAAAAAGGTCAAGGTCAACCCAAGGTCATAATTTGAACAATCTTGGTAGTACTCGTGTACCAGATGCTACATACCAAGTTTCAAGGCCATCAACCTATTGGTTCTGGAGAAGAAGATTTTTTCAGGTTTTTACCATATATGGGCATGGCGGCCATGTTGGTCATGTGACCAGGACCGTTTGAACAACTTTTCGTTCCTAAAGTCCCAGGAGGCTCTATATGAAATTTGGTTACAATCGGCCCAGCGGTTTCAGAGGAGAAGTCGTTTGAAAGTGTGGACGGACGGACGGACGGACGACGGATAACGGAGCCTTACCATCCTATAAGCTCCCCCGGAGCCGCTGGCTCAGGTGAGCTAAAAATGACCTTTGGCCAAAGTCACTAAATGACGACCTCTAGTATTCATAGGGGTTGATGATGACTGCATTTCCATTTCACAGAGCACAACAGAAGCAGAAAAATGCACTTTTTCAGCTTTTCCCATTCAAAAGCCTAAGGGACCAAATTTGACCTTGCGGTAAAAGAGGTCAAGGTCAACCTAAGGTCATCATTTATATGAACTTTGTAGTACTGGAGTCCAAGATGCTACATACCAAGCTTCAAGGCAATCCGCCAAGTGGTTCTGGAGAAGAAGATATTTTAAGGTTTTTACCATATATGGGCATGGCAGCCATGTTGGTCATGTGACCTCAGCCAAATATATAAACTTTCGTTCTCCCATTCTGTTAAGTCTCGATATGAAATTTGGCTTCAATTGGCCCAATGGCTTCTGAGGAGAAGATATTTGAAAATGTTGACATGCAATGGACAAATGACTTGACCTCTAATATTCATAGGTGTTGAAATTGACTGCATTTCCATATCACAGGAGCACAACAGCAACAGGAAAATGCACTTTTTCAGATTTTCCCATTCAAAAGCCTAATGGACCAAATTTGACCTTGCCATAAAATAGGTCAAGATCAACCCAAGGTCATTATTTATATAAACTTTGTAGTACTGGAGTCCAAGATGCTACATACCAAGTTTCAAGGCAATCGGCCCTGTGGTTCTGGAGAAGAAGATTTTTTAAGGTTTTTACCATATATAGGCATGGCGGCCATCTTGGTCATGTGACCTGGGCCAAATATATAAACTTTTGTTCCCCCATCCTGTTAAGGCTCCATATGAAATTTGGCTTCAATAGGCCAAGTGGTTCCTGAGAAGAAGATGTTTAAAACTGTGGACGCCGACGCCGCCGCCGCCGACGATGGACCAAGGCTATACTATAAGCTCACCTTGACAGGCGAGCTAAAAATGGAAATCTCTGCAGGTTGAGAACTAAACACATATTGCACATGAAACAAGAGCTGTCGCCTGACAGCATAGCTCGCCTGAATTGGTGCTTGCCCTTCACACAGCCGCTATGGTGGTGTGCACTCTATGCATAAAACTTCAGGCAAGCATGTCCATAATGAAAACACATTTATAAACACAAAAGCTATCTCAGAAATAAGTCATAAAAATAAAATTAAAATAAAAAGAAAATGAAATAAAATTTCAAAGTCCATGAGCTTGAGGTAAAAAAACTGACGGGTAGGGGGAAGGGGGGAGGGGGGGGGGGGGTTGGGGGGGGCCATTAGGATGTATCAAAACCCTGAACCATTATCTAACATCAGTCCAAGTATTAGTATCAACTGAGTCCATCATCGTGGCACTGTGAAATTATGTCTTCATAAATATAAAACTTTAACCAAAATCTTTAAGACAAAATTCTAAGTTGATGACCTTGACTTCAAGGTCATCCAGTGGGGTAAGTATAAGGTGTTTTGTAAAAACTCAAAAAAGAGTCTAACATCAGTTCAAGTATAAACTAAATCTCTGCAAAGCATTATGAATCAGTATAAAAAATTCCCAAGTCCCTGACTTTGACATCAAGATCACTGAGCGGGGTTGGGGTAGTACTCTGTAGATCTAACTACAGTGCAAATATAAAAAGAATTCATCTAAGGGTTCAGGAGATATGTGTCTTTAAAAAACTTTAACCAAAACATCCAATCAATAAAAAGACAATATTCTAAGTCCATGACCTTGACATCAAGGTCACAGAGGGGGGTGGGGGTAGTACCTTCGAAAACTTTAGACCAATATCTAACTTTAGTGCAAGTATCAAAGGAATCCATCCATGGGTTAAGGAGATATTGGGCTTTATAAAACTTTAACCAAAACATCCAGTCAAAAAAAACTCCCAATTTTCTAAGTCCATGACCTTGACATCAAGGTCACGGAGTGGGGTGGGGGTGGTACCCTGTTAAACCTTAGACCAATATCTAACTACAGTGCAAGTATCAAAAGAATCCATCCATGGGTTAAGGAGATATAGGTCTTTAAAAAACTTTAACCAAAACATCCAGTCCGAACGCCGACGCGGACGCTGACGCGGACGCGGACGCTGACGCCGACGCCGTGGTGACAACAATAGCTCTTCCTGAACTTTCGTTCAGGCGAGCTAAAAAGCCACTAATACTTATCAAAGTACATGTATACACTAATATTTCAAAATGGTTGACTGAGCAAATATTGCATAAAAATCATGAAAATATGATTAAAGGTGATTAAAGCTTATGGACTTGACCGTGTTTAAATAGTTGTCAGAAAATACCATATTAATCCTATAAAACACCCAGAGGGCACTGCATTTTGCAACAGGGGTGGGCGTTATTTAAAGACTAAAGTGTAGTAAATCAGCCACTGTCAAAATACCTCTAATAAGCAATATAAAGGTGATGGGTATACTTTCAGAGGAAGCAACTCCAGTATTTTTGCCTCCCTTCTCATTTGGGGTCAACTCTAAAAGAAAAGAATTTGCTCCTCCAGGTGCAAAGTCTTTCCTTTAAGAGTAGATCCAATTTCAAAGAGCTACCTTATCCAGGGAAGCAAACAGGAATTCATCCAAGTTAATATGACATTTTTTTTGGAAAAGAGGCAGATGGCGTTTATTAGAGTAGGGGCGTTTATTAGGATTAATACGGTAATACATATTAAAACCATATACAGCCAGGCACAGCACAGTCCCATCATAAATACCACTACATATGAATAAATATCAGGCACGTGGTTAACCCTTTTTTGAGCAGTGGACTTGACCATTCTTGATAGGATAAGTCTATTACAAGTTTTAGGGGTTTCTGGTGAATGGTTTTACTTTTAAAAAAAATTTGTATAGAAATTCCTGTAAGCAAACAGTGTTGACCCAGATCAGACGCCACATTGTGTGGTGTCTGATCTGCGTCTGCACTGTTTGCTTATGTTCTCAAAACAGGTTTCTGGTCTAAAAAGGGTTAATGCTTCCCAAAGTCTCTGCCTTGTATTCCCTTGTAGACTGTTATTTCCCTCCAACACAAAGTCTCTGTGTGGCCCTGGCCCCAGATCCAGGGGTTGGGCTTTGGGCTTTAGCCTTGCCACATGGGGCTCTGTGTCCAATATGATACAGGAATGTAGAAATTTGGAGCACTTGACGATAATTCAGTTTATATTCCGAAAGGTTAGATTGAAATAGTTGTGATAACTCATTGGAATCATCTCGCCGAGGCGATTCCAATGTCATATGTTTATATGGAACACTGATTTTGACCTCTTTCTTTGGGCCCTTAGCCCTACCAGTTGTCCACAGAGAGCCCCATCAACTAGTTGTGGTCTAGATCCGGGCCTGGGCCCCCAGACCTTAGCCCTATAAAGGGCACTGGATTTAAAGTAAGGTGTGTTATAACATCATTTTAGAAATTTCAAGCACCAGAATGGTCATATCTTCCAACACATTTGTTACTAACACCACCTTTATTGCTTTATTTTACATGAAAACTGTTAAGAGCTAAACTGTAGAGTTGTGAAAAGATTTGTGTGCATTTGAGTGCTGCTGTTTTCCCTTGGTCAAAAGCCATCAGATGGGTGAGATCGCAGAGTACCAAAAGTATTAGCCACAGCAATCCTTCAGCTTGGTCTGTCATTTGTTGAGACTATGAGTTTTCTGGCTGGCTGTCCTGTCATGCAGAAGTTCAGGTCCATTAAGCTAACATTTAAATTGTAGACAGTATTTAGGACACTCAAGCAAGTTACTAACAATAATACAAGTGCACAGATAAAACAAATGGATGAGTCCTAAAGATGCAGCTTAAATGATTATCTAATGGTAAATTAAACAAATCTGGAAGAATTGCAGACCACACTTGAAATTGTGTGGTTGGAACAAATAAATTAGACTGATGTAAGAATCAGGTGCTGGAAAATACCCAGGTACCATCATGTGATCTCCAGAACTACAGGTAATACTGATTTTCTTACTGGCTCATGATTTTACTAATTTGCATACACATTCTGAACTTATCTTTTTACTTCATAATAATCTTACACCAAACCATTTTATTCTAACTTTCACTTGCATTTTGATACGATGATATAATGTCTACTAAAATTTAGTAAAAATATTTCATTTGAGAATGGTGAAATGACAAGGGAGTATATCTTTAACATTTACAAAATGATACAATTAACAAAATGCATGATCAGTATATATCTTGGAGTTGGTTGAGACACTAATTTTTAAATAACATAAATTTCTTGTAGACCATAATTTAGAAAACTCACTCTAAAGTATATAAAATTCACTTTGGGTTTTGATCTAGGTGATAAATTGGTGTAAATACAACGTCTTCAACATGTAAGGATTTTGCAAATACTGAAATATTCTATCAACTGGGACAGATAGATCAAAGCAAACATTGCAGACCCAGATCAGTCTGATATATCATGGTCTACAGTGTTTGCAATTCCATCTTCATCTTTAAGATGCATTTTTGCACTGAAAACTAAACTCTTCAATTTTAGGACAGTCACAGTAATAATTTTAGGTGTCCCAATTTTTAGAATCTTACCGTCTTTAACAGTGAGGATTTTGATAGTAAGTTTCCAACCAATCATTGTGACACATATCCTAATATGACAAATGGACATACAACTAATTCTAAGACTGCAGCATATTAAATAGACAGATGGATGGCTCGCAATTTTACGTCCTTTTAACAGTATTTATTTTATACCAGGACAATGGGCAGCTGATATTGAAACCTTGTGTGCATTGGAATGCTTTAATGGTTGGAAAAATTTAATCTCCTGCAGGATTTGACCCAGGGACTTTCTCTCTATAAAAATGGAAGAAAAACATGTAGGTGTATCCATACACCTTAAACAGTCACTGGAGACAGCCAAAATCCATAGTGTATCAAGCTTTATCTCCCTTGGTTTGGAACTTGGTTTATTGTAGTTTGTTAGGCATCTAAAATTCAACAACTTACTACACATTATCATTAAACGACTCACTCAGTAACTCTAAAGCAAAATGCACTGCATGATATACAAAACTTGCAATGTATTAATTGCAAAAATATACAGATTTATCTGTACTTACAAAGCATGTATTTATACAATGGCATATTACTGAGTTAAAGACTATAAATTACAATATGTGACTTTAAACAAGAATTCCACTGAATGCGGTGTCTCGCCTGTTTGCACATTGTCACAAAGCAGAGCTAAACGTGAAAACTTGAAGCAAAGTTTACAGAGCCGACGCCAGAAAATTAAGTATTACCTATATCTATACTTCTGCTAGTCACATGTGAGACAGTTACAGTTATATGAAAAATTAACATAATGTATATAGAGGATCTTACATGAGTGCTCATGTATTATTGAATTTATTAAACGAGTTGGGGAAAAAGATAAGATGCGAGGCTTTGCCGAGCATCTTATCGGTTTTCCCCAACGAGTTTAATAAATTCAGTAATACAGGAGCACGAATGCAAGATTCTATTTATCATATGACACTAAAATCACATTTTATTAGCAAATTTTGCACTTAAACGTCAAGATTTCGCCATTAGAAAACGCGACGTTTTAATGGACGTCAGCGTATAACGTTTCGACGTAATTTGCATATTTAATCCACTAGTGGATTATCGTTTTTAATGCATGGCTTTATTACACTCTCAGATGAGTCGTCATATGATAAATGACTGTACGTTCCAGACAGAATAAAATTAATCACACTTGACAGCTTTAATAACAGAGACCAAATTTTATACTCTAAAAAAATTTTTTTGGCTTCAACAGGATTATTTGATAAGTATTTTATTTGCAAGACAAGTCTTTTGTAAGTATTATTCCTTTTCATTTTAAATGAGTTTTAAACTTGTAACCAAAGCACATTCAGGAACATAAACTGTTGTGAAAATATTTCTTATTTCAACATGACTTATTTCAACATGAATTTTTTTATTTCAACATGAAAATTACCATATGGACTTGCAATTAAGAACAAGACTCTTGTTATACATTCTGATTAAGCCATTGTATTTCTGCAGTACAATGCCCTAATAAAAAGCATGGTATAGTATAATTAACAAGCAAGCTTAAAGGATATATGTTAACCTGAGCATTTCCAAGCATTAGCAACTAATAGAGTTATTCCTGGATGGTTTTTCCTTTTTCCACAAACATATATAAAACAAAGAAACATTATTTAAATACTCTCCTTATCTCTGCTTAATATAAAGCATTATTACCAATGTGGCATGAAGCGAAAATGATTCTTATAGCTAAAGCAACAAGGAATGACCAAAGTTAGCCTTCAAATTGATAGGCAGAATTTTGCACATGAAACACCATGACAGAGATGTGTAATGATGTGTAACAAGATCTGGGCCCGGTTGTTCAAAACTAACAACCACGTTACAAACCAGTCTAAATGCAAAAATGCTACCATTTTTTGCCAAAAAAATTTGAGGAACTTTTGCACTGCAAAAGTTCCTCACATTTTTCAGCAAAAAAAAACTGAGCCCTCTCGATTTTATTATACATACTTGAAGACTTCAGGAATCACTGACTAATGACTTCAGTGGAGGATCCAGAGGGGCTTCAGGGGATTCTAACAAACCCCTTCTTCAGCCTTTATTATTTCATTTTCATGAGGAATTGCAGAAAAAATTGGTCAAACTGCACAAATCGAACGCCCCTCAGCCAGTTTGATCCCCCTTTCCAATATTCTTCGATTTGTCCTTGCCACTAACAATGCTTTGAACAACTGGGCCCAGGAGATTTGCCATCCCATGAACTCAGTCACTGATTATTACACTCCCCAAAAAGAGCCTAAAATGGACAACCTACACCTCTGCAAGAACTCCAGAACCATCAGCCTCTTCAGTCATCTGGGCAAAGCCATTCTAAGAGTCATCTTGAATGGTTTAAACCCAGGTCACAAAAACTCTTACGAGATACTTTCCTTATCTTTCCAGAGAAAAAACAATCATTGTGATCCCTTATTAGAACTGTCTCATGGAGATGGCTCTAATGAGGGGTCACAATGTATGTTTCCATTTAGAAATAAGAAAATTATCTCTGAATCATTCCTGTTACCCTTTCTTATCAGGAGCTCTGAACTGCAACTGGTATCTCAAAGTAGTACTTTGATATCTCAAACAACTGTTATCTCGAACAACTGGTATCTCAATACTTTGAGATATTAGTAGCTTGAGATGAACTTCATCTTTGAGATATCAAGAGTTGACTGTATAAACTCTCTAAAAGCTCTTTAGATGCAAGCAAGTTAAGTGGTTAGTAGCCCTCACCTATGCATGTAAGCTCTGTCTACATAATTACTGACCAGCCCACACTTACTTTCATGGAGTTACATCATGATGCACACCATACGTATGTTCAAGAGCATCCAGTATAGGTGCATGAAACTCTGCAATATGCAAAGAAAATATAAACATGGAACCAGCAAGAACCATATTTATCTGGCTATAAAACAAGGGTTTCCCCTCTTTAGAATCACCATAAATACCCAAATATTTAAATTAGTCTTATGAAAGTCTGCTTGAATATGTGTTATCATCTTCCAAACAACCCTAAATCTATATCTGTCTTATAAGACAGATCTAGATTTAGGGTTTTTTTGGAAGGGAAAAACCTCTATCTTATAGCCAAAGCAAATGATGTAGACTCTAACCAGACAGTCTGCACCTCCAGCAGTTTACAGCCAAAGAGCTACCAACAAAAAAAAATAGCATATGCATGTGTTGAGAACCTCTGCTGGGGCACGCTTGGGCTCCAATGTAGAAGTACTAACAAAACAGAACCTCAACATTTTGCATATTTAAGTGTCCTGGATTCGTTTCATGTTAAATGATTAAATGATATGCCCAATTTTAGCTGTATATATGTGTGCAAAGCTGAAATATATTTATGAATGATTATTCGCCCATGAGTGATTTCTTCACTCACAAATTTAGACTATTTTATAGTCTAACAGACAATTCAAGTGATATTTTCTTTTTTTACAATCAGAACACAATTTGACATATAAGACATCACTAACATATATTACCTGATGATGCAAAGCACAGCTTTGTTTTAATAGCATAAAATACCACATATATATTCTAATAAATGCCCCTGGAAAGTTTCAATTCAAAAGTCCTGTAAGTGACACTTTTTGAAAAAAAAAAAATAATGAGAGAAATGACAAACATATTTTGGTGGTCTAATGCTGATTCTTTCACAGAAAAAAAAAGTGAGAGGGCTTTATTAGGTTTGTTTATAAAAACCAGGGCATTTATCAGCGTAAATGTTTATTTTACCAGCATAAATGTATCTACCAGTGCTATTACACTGCTAAACACTGCATTACTAAAACATTCACATTTTGCACAGACATATTCTTCTAGAAATTACTCGGCACTGCAAACATTCTATACTTACAAGAGCTCGCTAAACATTCAGAACATTGTGAAAAGTCAATAAACCTACTTAATATCACTGTGCAAATGTATCATGATTAATTAAATTTTCACAAAAAGTATGGTTAATTTGGAGCCCAATACATAGCATTTCTCAACATAATATGCATTCATTTTATATCATAATATCATTAAGAGTACTGAGAAGGACTGAGCAAGCAGTGTAGGCTCAGATCAGACTGCTCCAAGACGAGAAGTCTGGACAGAGCCTACACTGTTCGCCTTTCAGATAATATTTCATATAACATTTTTTGACAGCCTAACGCAATCTTATCTCAAACCAAAATAATAGAATTTAATGACAGAAAACAAAAAGTTAGTAATAGTTTAGTCTAGTCAAGTTACTAGAGATATGGAAATTAAAATTAACGTCAAGTTATAAATTATGACTTTTAAGTTTTATAAATTCATTTTTTGAACTTCTTGACCATAATAAACTGTCTAAAACAGCATTTAAATGCTGTGGCTATTTGTCAAAGGCATTCATCAAAAGAAGACCCCAAACCAAACATGTGGCCCTTTTTAGGTTTGCAGACTGGTTCTGTTCCATGTGGGGGTCCGTGAGGGGAAGTATCATCCTGGGACGAGCCCATTCTGGCTAAGCTACCTTTCTTTTCTCCCTTAAGGAACCTCTCTAGTTTGTCCACACAGGCATCTTGGTAGTCATGAATCCATCTAAATTAAAAAACATAAATACATGTAATGTGATTCTCTCAATGTAATTACATACCTCTTCAGGGGAAGCAACTCAATTATTTTCTCATTTTGAATACCTTTGCTAAGGGGGCCAACTTTTTTTTCCATTAAGAGCAGACCTCATTTTGGAAGGGCTTCAACACCCACGGAAACAAACAGGACTTTTCACTGATAAAATTTAGATCCTTAGAGGTACAAATACATGTACTGGTGTATTTTAAAAAAACTTTTTGTGCTTTTATACTTTGAAATGTCAGGGTCGCAAAATAATGAACTGTTCAAATGTACCTGTAAGGTGAATATGTTGATTAACATTGATCAACATAATGCAACTGTGCATTTTATTTCTTCAGGTACATACATTAATCAATATACTAGCAAACAAAGAGGGCAATTGGCCCTTGCATCTGCTACACTGAGACAGTTCTTCATAGGGATGAGAGTCCTTTATTCTGAATAATTTCAACTTCCTACCACATATATGTATCTAAATAGCATTTTCTGACAGACCGCCAGGTGAGGACCATTCAAAAAGTTGTGAAATAATCTCTTTACATTATTCATATACACACCCATCTAATAGCATATTGTCTAGTAAAGTATCAGATGAGGGACATTCATTAAGTTTTTTTCATACTTACTTGATACCATTGAAGACACATATCTGTTTAATATCATCTGGTAGAGTTTCTGGTGAGGGCCATTCAAAATTGTCTGTGAGTGGAATAATGTTACACTTGCTCTCCAAAGCTGCTACAATCTCCTGAAATCACAAATATCCTAATGTGCTTAAGTATTGGTACACCTAAAATAATTAATTTTCCATTTGTCCCAAATGGAAAATTCATTATTTTTAGGTATCCCAATATACACGTACATTACAGGTAGTTACTGTCATTACCCTGAAAACAAAATACTGTAATACACTTAAAGTATGGTTCTACCACCTGGCAAGGGATGAAACAAAAATTTCACTGAAAGTGGTGTCTCGCCTGTCTGCAAATTGTTTACAAAACAGCTAAACCAGAAAACTTGAAGACGTGGAAGTTTATGCTGCCTACTCCCCTAGCACTGTTGCAGAAAAAGTGTTACCTATGTCTCCCTTCTGCCAGCTACAAGTGAGGCAAAAGCTGCTTGTTGGCATGGCAAACAATGCACACCAAGATGAGACTTCTCTATATCAGTCCCAATACCTAATGTCATTATGGTATACCAACTGAAAGTATACAACTTATGACATGGGTCTATAATGTCTGTTTACTTTAAAGCGCCAAAAATGCAGACAGCAAAATTTACATCTGTAAAATTTCATTAAATGTTTCCTTACAATTATATCATACTGAGAATTTAAAGACAGGAAGGCAAACCGTGCAGATTCCAGATGAAGTAGCTCATAACGAGCCACCTCATCTAGACCAATGCTCTAATGCAAATAATGTGAAATTCAACTACTTTTGATTTTGGTGCTTTAAGATTAAAGCGCACTGCTGTCCCAACATTTTGGGTTCATTAAGGTAAACCAAATAACAGTTTCATGACAGAAGCTGCTATTTAGCCTATACAGTTAACTTAGTTCAGCCAAAACAGAATTCCGCAACTTCAAAAGCATATCTAACTTGAATAGAATTCCTCTTGCAGATGCACTCATTCTTGGAAAGAAAGATAGCAAAGAAAAGTAACATAACACCACAGCCTGCAACCACAGGTTTGGCACACTATGTATCCCATGTGTTTAAATGCCTATTACAAAACATTTGCAAGAACCCTTAAAGCTAAAAATTTTAAATATTGGGACTTATCAGTCTGAGCAACCAGTACAGATCAGATCAGACTGCTCCTGAAAGAGCAATCTATTCGAGGTCTACACGGTTTGCCATTCCATCTCCATCTTTTTGAAGCATTACTCCATTTAAAAAGAAACTGTTCAATTTTCAGTACAGTTGCTGTAAGTATTTTAGCTCTCCCAATTCATATGGTAAGCTGAATTTATCAAAAAGAAGCATAAACATGGAATACACAAGTGAGTTACTTCCCCAAACCAATATATAACAAGAGCTTCGCAAACAGCGCATATACGCCCGTTTCAGTGTCATGAAGGAGTTGGTTTAAACAATATTTTATTCGTAGATTTTATACATACATATGAATAATACAATGAAGCAATACAGGATCTGACAGTAAGCGTAACGCTCATATGTAAGTCATCTCCTGAAGGAGTTATTCAGTGTCATGAAGAAGTTACAGAATGAACAAGATTGTTTATAGAAGGATGGACATCCAGACAAAATTGGGAAACAACTCTGTAATTAATGACTGCAATGTTATTAACATCTAACACATGAAATACTATAAGTATACCAAAAATCAGCTTCCAGGGTGAAGCAGCTCAGAAGTTGAGAAATGCCAAAGTCAAATAACAAGGGAGATAATGCATAAAATAAGTAAACCATTCTTGGTCACAATATATTCCCTTGACAATATACACATCACCATAAAACTCTATTAACCCTTAGACTGTTAAGCGCGACTATAGTCGTTCTCGAGGGGTGGGTCACTTTGAGAGCATGTCAGGCACACAAGACATCAAGTACTCCCAATCATTTGCGGTTGTCCTATGCAGGAGGGAATCTGCTTTCTACTAGAGCAAGGTTTTACCCACCTAATTGATTGTTGACCTTTAAAACTCGAAGAAAACGTCAAATATTTATGATATTTTCAACATCAGCTTTTCAGGTGGCTACCCCTACTTACTTGATCCCGATTTTCTGACAGCTAGACTTCATCCTTCCAAACTTTCTCTCTTGATAAATATTCAGCAATAACTCCGGCCCTCAGACAAGCAATTACTTTTGTCATACAAAGCATATCACTGGCGCTAATATCTTGTACTATTTTTTTTTTTTTTTAAGTGTCTACATCGGTTCCCGCTGGTATCATGTGACACCCAAATATGGCAGGTCACGTGACCTTGGTGACTTCCGGAAAATGGCAGCTCACACATCGGCCATATTGAGCGAAAATTTCGACCAGAGTGTGTGTAAGTTATGGCCTCTGAGATACCCCTACCCCCATTTTAGGGTCAGGTGAATTATTTTTTCAGCAGTCTAAGGGTTAAAATATTTCCAATGGTTAAGGAGTTGCAGAGTAAAACTGAAACTGATGCAAGGGCAGATAATTCAGGAAGTAAATAAGAGTAGTGGTTCATGCTCATGAAACATTGCCCTATTATTTTACATATTCCTACAAAGTTTCATTCAAATATTTCAAAAGGTTAAGGAGTTATGGAGTGAATGAGGGTTTAGGGCTAGCCTAAAAAAATAATCAAAGAGAGGTTACTCCAAAATTAAGTAAGGGGGAACAACCATTCTTATATGAGACACACCGTCTTGTAATCATGCACATTCCTATGAAGTTTCATCAAGACATTCCAAATGGTTGCTAAGTTATTGAATGCACAAGATAAGTATACACAAAATAGCCTATAAAATCTAATCAAAGGGATGCAACTCCAAAATAAAGGGAGAGCAACCATTCTTATATGTGACACATTGTCAGACCCTCATACACATTGCTATGAAGTTTCATTAAGATATCCTAAATGGTTATCTTGTTATGGCGTGCACAAGACTAGTAGGGTAAAAAATAATCAAAGGGGCATAACTTGAAAACTAAGAAAGGGAGAGCAACCATTACTGTACACAACACTTTGCCCAATCCTACTATATATATGCCCACAAAATTTCATGAAGATATCTCAAACAGTTAATGAGATATGTTGTGCACAAGAATGTTGACGGACGGATGGACAGACGGACGGACGGACAGATGGACGGACAGCGCCATGCCATACTACGTCCGTTTTTTCAAAACGGGCGTATAAAAAGGAATGTAATGATTCTGCAAAGGGAGGCAAGTACTATAGAGCCTTCCTCTGCAAAATGTTTACTTCCCCTGCTAAGACTGGTTTTCTCCCTAGGCTGATTAAGGGAGATAATTTGGCATTCTAATGGACATAAGAATATTACGTGACGTCTGATTGGTTAGCTTCAAAAATTTGCAATAGTATATCCTGTGTCTGAAACCTGACATCATTATGAAATGTTGCTTCTCATTGGCTGACATCCGCTTTTATGTTGCTGAAAGCGCTTATGATGGATGCAAAGTAGTTAACTTTGAAAGATGAAAATGCAGAAAAGTACATTAGAATGGGGATAACTGTATTGGAAATTGTCATTTGGGTATGTAAATTGTCAGTTTTATGGTCGCAAATTTTGTTTTATAGCTCCCATTTCAGAGGAAATGTAAAAGATAGAAGCAACAACTTCAAGCTGAATGGTTCTTTTTTCATTTGAAAAATTTGTAAACACTTAATGCTGAATGCCTTTTTTTTCATTTGAAATATTTATATTATTTAAGTATTCTAAAACTCACCTCCTTTGAACAAGAGAATTAACCCATTTAAGCCCAATGGATTATTCTATCCTTAGATATAAGATGAGTCCATTCATCATTTTAAGGGTGCCTGGTGTATTTATTTTTCATCATTTTTATGGAATTGCTTGAAATTTTATGGAAATAGTGTAGTCCCAGATTCGACTCCACAGTCGCTGGTTTCTGATCAAGGTCTGCAATGCTTGCTTATGTCCCTTTTATGGGACCCTAGGCATCAAAACTTACCTTATGAACCCAGTCTTTCTTCTGATTATCCCCCTTGCACCTCTCCAGGGCATCCGGTGTTAGAACAAGAATAAAGTTTTTGGACTGTGCTATACTGGTTAACAGACCTTCATCAAACTTGCCGGCATTAAGTCTCTCAATGTCTAAGAACACTGAAAATCCTCGGAGCTGAAGATGGACCTTCAAAAGACTGAAAGGTATAAAATAAAATTTAATTCCAAAATTTGGCCCTCATCAACTCACCCACTAAACATGTATTCAAAACCAAACATCCATACATAAAACAGGATAAACATAATTTCAGAAATTAGACAATAATATCCCAGATGGGTATAAGGTGTGGATAGAAAATCCATCGAAAGGATCACTATTTGGCAACATGAAGCTCTCTGAGTGATGCGAAAAATCCCAAGATAGATTTTCTGTTCACACCTCATACCTATGATAGACACTTTTTTTTCCCATATTTTGGTGTACAGAAAATGCATACTTTTTTTTTGGGGGGGGGGGGGGAGGGAAGAGTTTTCTATTCAGTTTTGAAACATGTAAATGCATTAAGTTAATAGAACAGACATTTGGTGTTGCATAAACTGTAAATGCATTAAGTTAATAGAACAGACATTTGGTGTTGCATAAACTATGTCATTTTTGTCTTCTTTCTGACATCATCAGTTGCACAACCATGTATTGAGCATGCTGATATACAACTTCGTCAACAACCAGTACAATGACTACATACATTTGAGCCGCGACACGAGAAAACCAACAATGTGGTTGTGCGCCCAGCGCAGACTCGGATCAGCCTTGGCATCCACCCAGTCTGATTAGACTCTTCGCTAAGAGCTTAAAGGGTAGCCAAGGGACTAAGCTACCTTCATGCGGACAGCGAAGACTCTGATCAGACTGGGCGGATGCCCAGGGTGATCTGAGTCTGGGCTGGACGCACGACCACATTGTTGGTTTTCTCGCGTCGCGGCTCATTTTTTCTTATCCAGTCATTGGTGCTGGAACAGGATGCAAGCTAAGATTTTCCATCATCAAATAAAACCCTGTAAACTCATCTGGTACGCAAGAAACTTCTTTCTGCACTCACCTAGCTAACTGTGCCCCATTTATTCTTCTATAACTAATAAAAGCATCAATTTTCTTTTCATCAGTGTAGGTATCAGGAGCATCAGTAAGATCCTGACTGGTCATTGACCTGGCTCGGTGAATGGACTGCTCTGCAAAGACAATATAATGAAAGAATGAAATTCAATTATTATCAAACACATAGTATATACGTGGTAATTTTTGCAGTGTTTCAGTTTGTGCAGCATTTTGTGGTCACTATGAAATGGGGAAAAAATCGCAATATAACCTTTTTCCGATAAAGTAGCTTCAGTAGATGAAAAGAAAGCATGCCAGGAGCATTCCAAACAACTCAAATGGCGCACGCCAGTGGAATATATACGCTTTCATACTGGTTGTACATGACAGTATGCCATAATTAATTGCTCATAATCTTTATCTGTTACTTTCCAGTTCTTTTCTGTTTTTTTTTTTTAATTTAACTAATATTTAGTGTCTAACAAGTCTAATTTTCAGGCATGCTGCTGAAAGCGAAAGTTAATGCTAATGTTCTGGACCCCATGCCATGAAAATCTGAACCTGAGAAAATAACTAAACATTTGTATATATAGTATATAAACCAGAGGAAATGGGAGGGATGAGAACTGTTTAAGGTGGATGGGTACAATTTCAAGCTGTTCTGACACATGATCATATTTTATTTCTGTAACATGATTTTAGATAACAACTTGCCAAAATTCTGTAAATAAACTGGTCAAAATAAGTTTAGCCCCAAGTCAGTTTTTTTCCATAGGCATAATGTTAAATTTCCAATGTTTAGTTGTTTATTTAAAAAATGTCTTAAACAATTGACAACTCCAATTCAACTCAAATAAAGCAACAGTATCTTAGGTGTAATTACACAAAGCTTCAATTGAAAATACCGATTGCCTTTCGATATGTGCTAAATGTTCCAAGAGTACCCATATTTTTGCCAATTTTACTATAGGAATGATAGGGGACGAAACAGGGCATTTACTGAAATGTGTCAAGCTCTATGGAAGATTTATCAATATAAATGAAACCTATCACATCTTGAGACGACACATTGCTGCTACTTCGCTGAAAATTTTATGCAAAAATCTTCATTCAGTAAAAAGTTATGATAAAACAAACATGGAAGTTTTTGCATTAAGTCTATGGGAAATTTTCAGCTGGGGCTTAACTTATTTTGACCAGTTTATATGTTGGTTGAAGCCAATGATACTTCTATGGACAAAATATCCATAAATCTTAAATCCAGAAACCTGCAAGAGACTGATGCCTACCAGAATTATCGAATCTCTGAATGGCTGATATGGAAAGTTTTAGATGAGGCCTGAATTTTTTTCTTTTGTCTCCATACAAGTAATGACTCATTAGAACCATTTAAAGACTGTCCTGATGAGGATCAGTTTGCGAAATTAGAGAAAATCCCAGTGATTAAAGATTGGGACATCTACAACCATTCATTTTTCCATTTGGGACAAATGGAAAATTCATGGTTATGGTGTCTCAATACTTAAGCACTTTAGAGTATCATTAAAAGCTCTACTGATCTGCAGTGATATACTACCTCTTATTTTCTGCAATATCTTTGACCTATGAACTCCATTTAGAACCCCACAATCATCCTTAAGATTTTCTTCTGAGATCTGGGGCAGGAAGTGAGCGTCAACTCCACTTAGCAACAGTTGATAGGTGTACTGGCCCATGTCATTGGACATTTCTTTTAACCAATGATCCACCTTGGTGGGATCACATGACGAGTAGTCTGATCTTGCTTTTAACTCTTTCAATTCTCTCATGAATCTGAAAATAAATTCTATTTTGATCTGCAGTGACATTTTTATTTCTTTTTCACTTCTCAGCTCTGCAGCTAATAAGAGCCAAACCAGATAAAAAGGTGCTTGTTCCAAGTCGGTCTAAAAAAAGAGTTCCTCTGAAGCCAGTACTAGGGAGTGTATGTGGTGTTGCAACATATGAAAATCACTGCCATTTTTTGCCAACCAAAAATGTGAGGAGCTTGCTCCTCTTTTTTGGGGGAAAAATATTACGGGACTTGATTTTATATGTCTAGAAGACTTAACAAGCCTTTAATCAACCAATTCATTAAGCTATCTATACTTTGAACAACTGGGTCCAAGTTGTTAAATTAATAGACTTTTAATCAGATTCAATTTAGTTCCAGTGGTACTTTTTAGAAGTAAAAATTACCGTAATGTGTGTATATATTGGGACACCTGAAAATAATGAATTTTCCATTTGGGACAAATGGAAAATTTATATTTTAGGTGTCACAATACTTAAGCACATTAGGGTATACATGAAATTACCCTGTCAGAACAATACGTCTCATCTGGATTTTTATAACAAATGATTTTGTACACTAACCTTTTTCTTCCCAGTGAAGGTTCTATCTTGATACTATCTACAAGATCTTCATCTGTTATTCTAAGTAACAGGTCACCATCAACTTGGCATTGCCGGAATTTCTCAACATAGCTACCAAAACCAATCTGGAAAAGAATTTATTTTCAGACAAAGCTTTGGGTTGCTGAGTGGCCACCTTTTGGGAACAAGCTGCTCACTCGGTTGGCCATATGTTCTCTGTATCTTGATTATTTGTAATCTTAGTTGTTTCCAACTATGGTTTGAGGGCTGGATTTGGATTTTGATTGTTTCAGTTCCTGGTCTTTGCATACTTTTTACTTTTGTTAAGATAGTTTTTTGATGATGGTAAACCATTTATTTATTTTTTTTGGTATTTTGCAATAACATATGTTGTGGCCACTCAGTAAAATTGTTGTGGTGAGGCAGTTCAAATGAAGTGTCACAAAATATGTTTTTATGGTGAAACAATACAGTTTACCTCAAAATTATAAAGCAATTATTTATGAATCAGGCCAAAAATGGCAGTTTTTACGTAACATACAGTTAGAAATTTACTGTCGTATTAACAAACAACGTCATTAGTTCTGAACATCTGGGCCCAGAAGCTGGAATTTTCTTGACAGTTCTTGAAGAAATTGCTTCTAGTCACAATTTTAAGAGACAGCTACATGTATATACTAGCACAGAAGTGCAAAATAATTTTTGAGTTCCTAATCAAGTAAAAGCACAAGTCAAACTCTGAAGCTAGTTTAGAACTGAATCGATCAATTAAAAAGTTTCAGTGTCCCCATACTAGAGCTGGGTACCTCCCAAAATAAAATGCCACAGTATACCATGGTTTTTAGGTGAGAACTGCGGTTTTTACCACAGTATACCATGACACTACCTGGCCTGATGAACATCCTTGATTTTTTTTTCACTTGTTAGAAGGCTAGTTGTCACTAGAACTGCAAAAATGGCAGTTGTAATCTGCAGAACACAACCTTAATTTTACCAAGAATTTTAGCATAATTCTATATTATTCAAACAGAAAATAGTAAGAGTACAGTAACTGAGTTGAATTTGGGAACTGCGCCTCAATGTATTTCTTCCTTTTTTTAATATCAACTGCCTTGTCAGATATAGATGTTTTTAGCATAGGTTCTTAATTATACTTTCTGACAGAAATATAAAATCTATTAAACTAAAAGAAATGAAAACCCCTATTTATCAAACATTTACTTTACAACATGTTGTCCATGGCTGTATATGCACTCACATGTTCCAAGGACTTAAAATTTTCTTTCAGGCCCAAGTATGTTTTTGATTGTGTTATGGCTATTGCCTTTCAAGGGAGGGTAGTCCAAGATCTGTAGCTTTATAATGAAACAATTGGCAGTGATTGGTATAAAACCAGGACAGGAAATCATTCCTGTAAGGATTTTAACTCACTGCCATCATTTAATGTTACTAAAAATAGAGTACCACAGAAAACAGGTACAGGAAAGAATACCATGGTACGGTATACCACAGAGAAAAAACACAGAAAACCAGTATACCAGTTTTATCGCAAACCTCTACCCGGTACCATAACTATATTAACTAGTTTGCAGTTTTTCTTTCATATCTCTTCAGTTTGTAACATTTTCTCAATAAATTGTCAATTTTGTTGCCCAATCAGCTTCTTTATTATGATTTTGGTCTCGGCTTTCACTGCCCATAATATACCAGATTATAGATTTTCCAAAGTTGAACCTATAAAACTATTGATCAACATCAAACATACTCCTACACAAACATATTTAGACTGCAAAAGCAACATTTTGGCATGACTGGCAGACATCACTTAATTAATCTGAAGATTGGTATTAGTTGAGACTTACCATATTAATCCTATTACACACCCAAAAGGGGTGCTGCACTGTATGAAAGGGGGTTGTTATACACAGCCTAAAGATAAGTTAATCTGCCACTGCCAAAATACTTTTAATAAACAGTATTTAGGTAAATGTATATACTTTCAGAGGAAGCAGTTCTACTATTATCTTTTCTTTGCCTCCCTTTTCTATAGTGGTCAGCTCTTAAAGGAAAGAATTTGCTCCTAGAGGAGAAAATTCTTTCCTTGAAGAGTGGACCCCATTTTGGAAGAGCTACTTTCTCCAGGGAAGCAAACAGGAATTTATGTAGTTCCCCATTAACAGAGGATGGCAAGTCAAAAACATTTTATTTTTGGAAAAGAGGCAGGAGGTGTTTATTGGAGAAGAGGCATTTATTGGAATCAATATGGTTAACTCTTCCATGAAGAGCAAGAAAACATTTTATGGAAACTGAATATTAGCAAAATCATTCTTCCTTATCCTCCAAATATGTTTATATGTATGAATGAAAAGACACATAAAATGTGGTTACACCACCAGAAGGTCACTTGAATTTAAAGAAAACAGGACTTACAGCAGACACCCAGAAAACGACATCCTCCACAGACCAGAGTGGCACCCTCTGAGACAACTTGTGTGGCACCTCCTCTCCAATAGTGTGTAGAGCCTGAGCCGCTAGTTTAGAGGCTGTGGCACTGGCACTCTGACTGGCTACAGCCTTCAGTGGCTCAACTGCTCCAATCTCTTGAAATACCTGTATTTGAAGAATGAAATAGTTGTGTATAATGCAATTTCTTCTGTTTCAAAATCAATATTCTAAGACAGAAACAATCAATTGTATTTATTTTATCAAAGCTATCACAGTGTCACACTTTATCCAAAGCAGCTTACATGTTTACTTCTGTCATTTGAGATCTGAGGATATATTCTGAGAAAACAGAAAATTTGATTGATTTAGATACTTACTCTGGACCATCGCTTTTTATTCATTTGGACCCCTTAATGGCTCTTATCAGTCTTTGACTCGACTGACAAATTAAAATCAAGAAATTACAGTATGATTTTCTCTGGCTTTTGTAGATATTGTCAGAGTCAATGATGAGGCTTGAATAGCTGAAACTTCGAAGTATGACCCCATGTACCATCTTTTGAATGTGTGTTCTGCTCTCGAAATCTTTAAGATTTTAATTCCAATAGTTTTACATTACATATTTAGTTTCAGTTTTATGTATACTTTTAGGTCTCATGGGGCAAATAAAAATAGATTTTTTGGCTTTAAGAAATTCCGAACTGCATCTTTTACAATTCATTTACCAATACATTGTACATGTATAAGCTTTAGGTACAGTGTTCCAAAACTTAAGTATTTATACCTCTTTCCTGCCCTGTTCTGACTTGATCCCAGCTTCCATAGCAAAGTGAAAGGCTGCCAGTGCCTGTGGTTCCTCTCTTTTACTAGACAAAACAGGTACCAGCCTCCTCAACCAGTCACGTGACCTACCATGGCGATGCCACAGGTCCATCCTAGCAAACTCCATTGGACTGTGACTTGAGACAAATGGAAGAACAAGTTCCAGGGTACCAGAATCTAAAACTGCCGACTCAATACATTTGTCATGCCTATCGGCAACAAGCACTGAAATAGCTAAACAGGCATAATATCGTACAACATCATCTTTGTTGAAAGCTAGCGGAAACAACCACTCTGGAACCTTATGTTTAATCATTAAAGCATGACAATCTGGGCCACCATACAATGCTAAGTTTGCCAGAGCTATGGCACAATGCCGCAGAGTCAGTCGTTCTTGACCCTTACACCAGTGTAAAATCACATCCAGCCCACCTAATTTAATCAATTTCATACAGGCCTCTTCTGATGTCTTGAACAAACTTTCTAAAATTCCTGTTATCATCTCTGATAGTTCTTTATCACCTTTGTAATTTTGACACAGGACAAATATTGGCTCAAGACCATTGTCAGCAACATACTCTCGATTTTGAGTTGTTAACACTTGTTCAAGAACTCTTGCAGATGCTAAGACCAGCTTTCTAGATTTTGACACACAATTATGTAATACCATATCAAGAGCTTTCTCCTGGTGAACTATTGCACTGAGTCCATAAGCAAGGTCTCTTCCAATAGCAGGCATTGCCCATGCTTGTTCAATCAGAACATTGATATCATCTAAAGCTTCAATCTGATCATTTTCGTTCTCTTCTGATGACAAGCATTTGATTTTCTTCTTCAAGTTACCTGAAAACTGTTCTAGACTGGCTTGTAAATTCATCCCTTCTCCACTCTGTTGTTCTGAATCACCTTTAAGAATCTTTCCATCGGCACTATCAATACTTGATGTGCTTCCCACTGATATAGATCTTTGACCTCTGTAGTTCAAGGTCAAGTCATTCACTCTCAACTCCTCATTTTGGCGTATCGTCTCCAAGAATCTTCCCGATGTAGACTTAGAATATGCAAATATTGTGTTTGAACCTGAATGTTCTTCAAATGTCTCACCTTTAGACAGATCAAAGTAAACTTTTGAACACTCGGATATATTATGAGCTTCTTTTTCTGTTTTTCCTTCTTCTTTCTCTTTTATAGGCTTCTTTTGTAACAGAGTTGCCTCTGACTGAGATCGCTCTAAGAATTTATAAACATCGTTTCCTTCTAGGTCTTTAGTAACCTCTTCTTTGTTGTCATGGCGATCCAGGCCATCTTCAATGAGGAGATCTGGAAGATTGGAATGCTTTGATGGAGCAGCTTCAGCCATGTTGTCCAATATATACTCAAGCTCTGATTCAAACTGCCCTCATAATATACACCAATGCCTGAAATTACAGAACAGAATCTGTTTATAAATGTTAAATTTTACACAAAAGTATCACATGGCTAGCTTAGGTCATGCCCTTGTATTGGGAACATGAAGTCCATGCAAACCTGCCTCAACGTATCACTCTATTAGCCCTTTAACACTCAGGACAGCCAAAACTCTATTGAATTTTGGCAATTCTGAGTGCAATACGGTCAAGGGGTCACTTGTCTTTAGCAGCCACCTTTTGTGTATCCCCTTAGGGGAACCCTTAAGACAGGTTTGACTGTATAAATATAACTAAGGGCCATCTCAGTTATAGCTTATTTATGTCAAACAAGGGCTAATAACTTTTTTCTAAGTTTCTTTTGAAGAAATTATGAGCTCAAATTAGTACTATACTATGCAAAATATATTTAGCAAATTTTTATATTTTGCAATGTTTTTCATTACTGAAGTGCAACATTGAGCGAAATTAAATTGAATTGAAAGGAACCGTATTTGGGGCTTAAGATACCATGGGATTACAGAAGCCATCTTTAAAAACGATATTGGGGAAAAGCGATAAGCGCGGAAGGGGTCATTAGCGGAAATTCGCACCCATTGAAAAGCAACATAAAAATGGTAAGCATGTGAGTTTTTGTACGGTATTCCTCAACATTTTCATGCTCAGTTTTCTTGTCAAAGCTATTGATTGTGTAAAAGATATGGTTAAGCTCAACAATTGACGAATCTTAGCATGCGCCATTGACGTTAAAACGTGTTAATTCGGTCCAGTGTGCAATGATTCACGGGTGCTTCAGTTCAATGCAGAATCAAAAGCCGAGAAAAACAATAGGCTAAAATTAAAGGTCACACCATGATTAATCTAACTGTGGAGTTTCTTTATTGAAGTGTAACGTAACTGTGAGAAAATGATGACGTTAGTCTGAGACTTTTGACTCATTCTCAGTAGCCAGGAAGAATTTTCTTTCTGAATTGTTTACATTATCATATTGGTAGCTACCAAACAATTACACCCTCAAAACGCATTCAAGAAATACCGATTACAAACAAGTTTTTAAGACGATAACGTAAAAACAAGGGAAAACGTCAAATTTTCGAACTTTGTAAACCTCATACTCGTAGCATATTCAAATGTTTTAGAGCGTTTTCCTTTATTTTAACAGCAAACCAGCCGCCTCATTATGGTTGTGGCTTTTGTACATGATCATAAATGTCGTTCAGATACAAGGGTCATAAAAACTGACGTCACGATAGTTCAAACGCTACAAGTGAGCAATCTTGATTCTTTTACCTGCCAGTCCATCTCGAATGATCGGCCTTTATATCTTTATGCAGTAAAGTGACAATAAAATCCTAATATGGTGGATCTGACACATACAAAACAAGAGCTGTCGCCTGACAGCATAGCTCGCCTGAATAGGTGCTTGCCCATCACACAGCCGCTATGGTGGTGTGGACTGCCATGCATAAAACTTCATGCAAGCATGTCCATAATGAAAACACATTTATAAACAAAAGCTATCTCAGAAATAAATCTTAAAATAAAATTAAAATAAAAAAAAAAGAAATGAAAGTCCATGAGCTTGAGGTAAAAAAAACTGACGGGTAGGGGGGAGGGTGTGTGTGTGTGTGTGTGTGTGTGTTGGGGGGGGGGGGGGGGTATGTGGACTGCTCTGCATAAAACTTCATGCGAACACGTCCATCATGAAAACACATTTATAAACAGAAATAAGTCTCAAAAAAAAAAAAAAATTAAAATAAAAGAAATGAAATGAAATTTCAAAGTCCATGAGCTCCTGACGCGGGGGGAGGGGGGGGGGGGAACACATTTATAAACAAAAGCTATCTCAGAGATAAGTCTCAAAAAGAAAAATTAAAATAAAAGAAATGAAATGAAATTTCAAAGTCCATGAGCTCCTGATGCGGGGGGGGGGGGGAGGGGGGGGGGGGGGGGGGGGGGGGAGGGAGGCTAGGGCTAGGATGTATCAAAACCCTGAACCATCATCTAAGATCAGTCCAGGTATTAGTATCAACTGAGTCCATCATCGTGGCACTGTGAAATTATGTCTTCATGAATATAAACTTTAACCAAAAGCTTTAAGACAACATTCTAAGTCGATGACCTTGACTTCAAGGTCATCCAGTGGGGTAAGTATAAGGTGTTTTGTAAAAACTCAAAAAAGAAAAGAGTCTAACATCAGTTCAAGTATAAACAAAATCTCTGCAAAGCATTAATTTATGAATCAGTATGCAATTACAAAACTTTAAAAAAGACAAAAATTTCCTAAGTCCCTGACCTTGATATCAAGATCACTGAGCGGGGCTGGGGTAGTACTCTGTAGATCTAACTGCAGTACAAATATAAAAAAAATTCATCTATGGGTTCATGAGATATGTGTCTTTAAAAAACTTTAACCAAAACATCCAATCAATAAAAAGACAATATTCTAAGTCCATGACCTTGACATCAAGGTCACAGAGGGGGGTGTGGGTAGTACCTTTGAAAACTTTAGACCAATATCTAACTTTAGTGCAAGTATCAAAGGAATCCATCCATGGGTTAAGGAGATATTAGGCTTTATCAAACTTTAACCAAAACATCCAGTCCAAAAAAACTACCAATTTTCTAAGTCCATGACCTTGACATCAAGGTCACGGAGTGGGGTGGGGTGGTACCCTGTTAAACCTTAGACCATTATCTAACTACAGTGCAAGTATCAAAAGATTCCATCCATGGGTTAAGGAGATATAGGTCTTTAAAAAACTTTAACCAAAACATCCAATCCGAACGCCGACGCTGACGCTGACGCGGACGCGGACGCCGGGGTGACAAAAATAGCTCTTCCTGAACTTTCGTTCAGGCGAGCTAAAAATTGCTATATTTATTGTGCATAGTATATATTCTAATACAGAGTAGGATTACAGATGTTAAGTTTGCTGCTCCATTCTACTATATGAGCTGGGACATGACAAAACCAACAAAATGGCATGTGTGCCACGCGGAGACTCAGATCAGCCTAGGCATCTGCTCAGTCTAATCAGAGTCTTGATGTGTGCTTAAAGGGCAGCTAATGGTCTAAGCTACCTCCATGCAGACAGCAATGAGTTTGGTCAGACTTGGGGAATGCCCAGGCTGATCTGAGTCTTGGCTCGGCGCACAAGCCACTTTGTTGGTTTTATAGTGTTGAAGCTCATATAAAGATGTTAGAATGACCCTCAAACAGTTTGCAAGGGCGTAGCTACCTATAAGGCAAATATGCAGGTGCGTATTGAAATTTTGTCAAAATTGACAAAATTTCAAAAAGCACCTGCATATCTGCATGCTGAAAATTTATAAATTCGACAAGAATCCAATACCAATTACCAAAGTGGCTGAAACACTACCTTTCCCTTCAAGAAGTAGAGAATAAAACATGGTTGTTCGTATTATGAAATTGCCCCTAGTTACGCCCCTGCAGTTTGTATCAATTTATATCCCAACAAATACAGA
Source organism: Ctena decussata (assembly GCA_963989385.1). Classification (NCBI taxonomy): domain Eukaryota; kingdom Metazoa; phylum Mollusca; class Bivalvia; order Lucinida; family Lucinidae; genus Ctena; species Ctena decussata. Next base: position 73,439,145 of record OZ022511.1, on the reverse strand, counting down.
GTTGATGCAAACCATAAAGAGATAGTAGCCAATGGCCAAAAAATTTTAAGATCTTATTTGTCCCAGGAATATAAATAAGCCATGGAAGAAGAGAATAATTATGTCTTCTGCACATTTGAATAACAAACTCAGAACTCAGAATTGTGATGCCTGATCAGTCTTCACTCTTCAACATTATTGTAGATTACAGGATTCCTGAGCCTCCACAAAGTGATGCATTAAGGTGCATCACTACAACACTTTGTTTTTCCACCAGTTTTTCAAAGGAGACAACTTTTTGGGCTTCCTGTTTGCCTCCCTGAACAAATGAACCCTTCCTGAAAAGGGGTCTACACTTGAGTGAATTTGCTTTAGAAATCTGATTCCTCTCCTTTCACTGCCTTATCCTTCCCTGACTTGAAAAAGGTATATCCATTTACTGCTGCCAGCTGGCTAACTTGCAATTGTGAACTTGCCACTTTCTGCATCATAACCAAGTGCCCATCTCTAACCATCCCACTTCACTAAGTCTTGGTACTTTGTCACAACTTCTAGAATATCCTGATAATTTAACACCCCCCAAAATAAACCAGTATACAGGACAAAATGCCCTACTATTCCTTGGTTCTGTATCTATTTCAGTTTAGTCTGTAAATAACCTTAACAGCTGATGAATTACCACCATTTGCACAATTAATTACTCTAAACAAAACAATCCATCAAGAAAGATATCATTAAACCCATTTAATGAACGTTATTAACACTTACAGAACTTTGAAGTATGGTAATCCTTCACACGCTGATTTTCCATAATGAAATCTTCTGCTCTTGCATTTGGACTAGTCCATTTATCATTTGAGGGTTTTGTCACAGGAATATAAAATTGCAAACAATGTAGACTCTGATCAGGCTGCTCCTAGAGCAGCCTAATATGAGTCTACATTGTTTGCAAATAAACACATTTTACCCTCACCATGTTAAATTCAAATCAAAGCTGTATTACATATTAAGCCTGATATATTGGTATCCTATGACGAGAGTCTGAGAGATCTCTGATCCCCTGCAGGATGCCAATGCTACCAGGTACAGTATAGCTCTAAGAATCAATCTTGCTCCTTGTTACCCAAAGTTTGGGGACATGAATGTGAGATTTTCTTCTCACACCAGTATTAATGTATATTTGGCAAGGACTGTGGTGATGCAATCCTTGTGAAATCCAACTGCTTATTTTCATTTTTTTTTTTTTGGTAACAAAATTACCAAATCATCCAGCAATTTTGACTTAGATGCAGCCATTGCAAGACTAGACTTCAGATCAATATGTAAGCCATGGCATGTGAAATGGGGCTTAACCCTTATGGTGCCAAAGTAGATGATGACATTATTACATACCGGTATTCAAAAATTCAAAAAATATTTCATCTAAGCTTCATTACATTGAGGATTCAAAGACTATAGGGCAAACAGTGTATATCCAGATGAGGCAGCTCATAACGAGCTGCCTCATTATGAGCTGCCTCATCTGGATCTACACTGTTTGCGGATTCAGCTATTTTCATTATTGCAACTTTGAGTTTAAAATAATCATCATGCATACAGAGAGTACTAAAACCAGTACATGAAGCCTTTTGGTTCATCTAGGGACCTTCATTTTGTGCATGTATAGTCCTTAGGGTCCATACATGATGTGAGTGAACAGCAAAAGCTCTGAGTAGGCTACATGGATGTGCAGGCTGGTATGAGCTTTAGCTGTTTGCATATCCATTAAGTATTGTTTTTACATGTTGCAACTCATTATATTGATAGGTTTTGCTGATACTGGATGACAGCTTCTGATACTCAAGTTAAGTATACTGAGGTTAAGAACGCTGCTGTGCTGTTTATATTTTAGAAAACAATCAATGCAGATTCCTACAGCTTTTCCTGTGACATTTAATAAAAGCTTGTTTTAAATCTACTTGTGAGTTTCTACAGGACACTCAACCCGCTTTGACACCAGAACAGTTAGCCCCAACTTTGTTTCATTCATGTAGTTGTTTCTACAGACATAATGTTTGTTTCGCTAAATTCCAGAATTCAAATCTTCACAGGGATCCAGCAGTTGAGTATGTGTAGTGCCCCAGAATTTTTGGCAGGCAAAATAACAGTCACAGACCATCACTTGGGTGATTCCCATGATCTTCTGCCATCAAAATAAAACAAAAACAAAAATAAAACAAGACCTGTCTGCATACAGGATAGCTCGCCTGACAGCGCCTTGCCCATCACATAAAATCTTTAACAAAAAACTTTACAATTTTGCAAATGCCGACACCGCTACCAATGCCTTTGCCAACGCTGACAGTAGTGCAATAGCTCTTCCTGAGCTTCATTCAGGCTGGCTAATAAATAAAGAAATGAATAAAACTAAAACAGTGGTTAGGAGCACAGCAACCATAGATTTTTTAAGGGCGGACTGGACTTGTCTATTTATCCCTCATCTGGACAGTGTCAGCAGCACTGTTTACAAAATACATGTACCCACCCATTATAAAGCAAAATGCAGCTAAGTTACTGATACATGTGGAAATGGGAAGAAAATTCAGAAAACTGGCAAACGTTGCAAATTTCAGCATCCAAGAATGTTTCAGATTGTCTCCAATGGTATGCAGTATATAGCTGACTCTTGTTGTCTAAAACACTGATATATCAAAGTACCCTCTCATATCACAAATATCGAAGTATAGAATTCGGATACATTTCCTATTTTTCTTTACATTTCAACTCAAGATATCTCAAACTACTGGTAAATCAAAGTACATTTTTTGGACCAGAAAATTTACTTTGAGATATCAGTAGTTTGAGATGAACCTCAACTCTGAGATATCTAGAGCTGACTGTATTACAAACTACATACAGAGTACTTATAATCTATCGAGGCAGTACATGTATCAACAGCCTCCAGAAAGTGATATATACAAGAACATTTTTATCAAGAGGAAGGTCATATTTAGACATGACATGAGAAAAGGCAACTTGCTGCTTATATGTGAACAGTGATCAGCCTTAAACGTTAATAAGTGTTTGTCCATTTGAGACTTTTATAAACAATGGCTCCTATTGGAACAAGGACTTTGGTTCATGAGGGCAAGTATGCAGTATGATCAAAGCCTTCAATTTTTCTGCAGAACCTGATCAAATAGCAACGACCAAGACTGGGCAGTCGTTTATATTTGTCAAAACTGAAATGGACATGCTTTCTTACAGCCATTCAAATCTTACACCAAATCATAAATTTACCATTTAAAAATTAAAAATGAAGCAAATACTGAAAAAGGTTACAGAAAAAATACTGACCTCTTAATATATCTGTTGTCATATTTCACACTAAAAATTCCACCATAATTATACCTTTGCTTTTATACAATACCGAAAATGAATGAGTCATACAAACTCAAGTACAAGGTCCAATCATTTAACTCTTTCACTACCAAAAAGCAGACGACAAAATTTACGTCTGCAAAAATTAAAAAAATGCCTTGTCCAAGACTTTTTATATTGAGAATTCAGAGACTAGAGGGCAAACAGTGTAGATCTAGATGAGGCGGCTCATTATGAGCCGCTTCATCAGGATCTACGCTGTTTGCAAATTTTGCTAATTGCGTCACTGGGGCTTAAAGAGTTAAATGAACAACAAACAATCAGACTAGTCTGTTCATAAATGCATTCTGGTGTTAGAGCCCTTGCATTTTTTTTCAAAATATACAAAAAAAAAATATGGATCCTGTCAGAGGAATCTGAATACAGCCAACTCTCGATATCTCAAAGTCTGAATTCATTCCAAAGTACTGATACCTCAAAGTAAATTTTCTGGTCCCAGAAAATTTACTTTGAGATATCGGTAGTTTTTGATACAAGGAGTAAAAGTGTAAATAAAAATAGAAAATGCGTCCAAGCTATATTGTTTGATTTAAAAAGGTACTTTGAGATATCAGTGTTCGAGATATCAAGAGTTAACTGTATAAGGAGTCCAGGGAAGTGAAGGCTCTGATAAGACTGCACTCATAGCTCTTGGTTATCTGAGGTGATCCATTTTAACAAATGTAATGCCAAAGCAAGCAGTGTGGACCCTGATCATTCAGGCTGGTCCTACAGATCCTGATCAGAAATCTCCTTAAGGTCTGAACAGTCTGATCAGGGTCTAAACTGTTTGCAAATCAGTCAGTAATTTTCTGTATGACCCACTGCATCAGAGTAAAATCAAACTGGCCCAGAGGTTATAAACATTGAGAATAATCTCAAACTCAAAATAAAGCCTACTGATTGGCTGCTTCCGGAAGCAGCCAATCAATGTGCTTTATTTTGAGTTTGAGATTATTCTCAAGTTTATAACCACAAACCCAGATCAATTATCATAGTTCTAGTGAATTGGTTACCATAATATTTTGGCTATAAGACAGGATTTTTCCTACAAGGTAAAAAAGGTAACGGTTTCCCATAGCCTAGTGGCCATGGGGTCAGTGGGGGTTAGAGGCTCACTGTACCTTGGGCATAGCATATGAAAGGCAGAGCCCATCACTCTCCTTTCTCTCCACTAGAATGACCCAAAATATCTAAATCAGTCTCATAAGATCGGGGCTTCCCAAAAGACAGATGCAAATTTTTTTTTAGTTGTTTTGAAAGGGAAAAAAGGAATATGTAGGCTTAAGTGTCCCAATAACGTGGATTATTTTATGCACGTCACAATGCAGACAATGCCAAATAACTAAGGCATATTTCCAAACACTCTATCAAAATAACAGGTTTTTTTCAACAGTCTTCTGTTAACATGAAGTATGAGATATCATCTGTATTTCTGTCATGTTTTATCCATTACATCATTTTCAGATTTTTCTACATCTTATCCATCAAGTCCTTGACTACTAGCAAGTAGGCCTTGGGGAAAGATTTAACACTAAAATGCCAAAAAATAAAAATAAGCTGACTTTGCAAATAGCCAAGGACGGGACACAGTCAGCTTTCTTATCTATTAGACCATGGAGTCCCTTTAAATTCAGACAAAGCTGGCCCTGAGAGAAAGGCACTCAGACATGACCTGACCTAAGGGTAGTTCAGACCAAAACTGGTGTAAGTGCAGGGTAGGCCATTCAGACAAAGCCTGTGTGTGAGGACAGGGTAGGAAATTCAGACACAGCCTGGTGTAAGGGCAGTGTATGACATTCATACAAAGCCTGGTCTAAGGGCATTGTAGGACATTCAGACAAATTAAAATCTTAAAGAGTTCCTTCAAGAGTCTAGAGAATACATTCACAAGAAGGAACATGGGCCAGACTACGTAGTTTTGGCTAATAAAGCCTCTTCAGTGACCCTCAGAATATCTGGTGACGAAACCAGAGAAAAGCATGCTGTAATTTCTTAATCTTAATTGGACAGTCAATTCAAAGACTGATTAGTATAAAAAATGGGGCCAAATAATGTATACAAGAGGCCCAAATGGGCCTGATATCGCTCACCTGGCTATTATGCAACGGGACCATTCTGATACAAAATTGGTCCAATTCCACTGAGATTTTCTTATTTTCACATTTTGCTACTTTTAGTAACAGAGGCCAGCTTGCCTGGTCTTTATTTATTTACTTTTGAAACACCTCAATGCAAGAATCATTTTGCCACAAATTTCATCAAAATCCATCCAGGGGCTACTGAGATATTGCCAGTTTCATGTTTTGTGCTATTTTTAGTAACGGCAGATGGCGGCCATCTTGGATTGCCAAAATGCAAAAAATCGAAAAGCCTTCATGCAAGGACCATTTTGACACAAATTTGGTCTATTTCCATAGTAATTTTCCAATTTTCACATTTTGCTATTTTAAGTAACACAGGCCAACTTGACGTATCTATATTTGTTAATTTTTGAAACACCTCAAAGCAAGAATCATTTTGCCACAAATTTCATCTAAATCCATTCAGCGGTTACTGAGATATATTCATTTTCATGTTTTGTGCTATTTTTAGTAACGGCAGATGGTGGCCATCTTGGAATGCCAAAATGGAAAAAATCGAAAAAGCTTAATGAAAGGAACATTCTGACACAAAATTAGCCCAATTCCATTGACATTTTCTAATTTTCACATTTTTCTATTTTTAGTAACAGAGGCCAATATGACTGGTCTACAGTTAGATATTTTTGAAACATCTCAATGCAAGAATCATTTTGACACAAATTTCATCAAAATCTATTCAGCAGTTACTGAGATATTGTCATTTTCATGTTTTGTGCTATTTTTAGTAACAGCAGATGGTGGCCATCTTGGAATGCCAAATTGCAATTAATCGAAACGACTTCATGCAAGGAACATTCTGACACATAATTGGTCCAATTCCATTCAAGGGTTCTTGAGTAACTGTCATTTTTATGTTTGTGCTATTTTTAGTAACACCAGATGGCAGCCATCTTGGAATGCCAAATTGCAATTACTCGAAATGGCTTAATGCAAGGAACAATCTGACACAAAATTGGTCCAATTCCATTCAAGGGTTCTTGAGTAATTGTCATTTTTATGTTTGTGCTATTTTTAGTAACACCAGATGGCGGCCATCTTGGAATGCCGAATTGCAATTAACAAAAACGGCTTCATGCAAGGAACATTCTGACACAAAATTGGTCCAATTCCATTCAAGGGTTCTTGAGTAATTGTCATTTTTATCTTTGTGCTATTTTTAGTAACGGCCCCCATGGTGGCCATCTTGGATAGTCAACTGGCACAAAATTGAAATAATTCCATTCAAGAACCATTTTTGACCAAATCTGGTCAGAATTGGTTGCGTTTTCTTGAGATATTGACATTTGAGCAAAATCGGTCTTGTAAACGCTAAGTAGGTCACTGTGACCTAATTCCGCTATAGATTTTTTTTATTTTTACAATTTTAAATACCAAGGCCCCATTTATGTTCCATGCAAACTTTCAACCAAATATACCAAACGGTTCTGGAGAAGAAGTTGATTTTGTTGTTTTTGCTATTTTTAGTAACGGCGGCCATCTTGGATTCTTGACCTGACCCAATTTTACAATTTTGAAACCCTGCAGTCTGGTCATGCTCCATGTGAAATTTGAGATCCATGGGTTCAGTGGTTTTAGAGAAGAAGTTGTTTGAAGTTGTTTAAATAGGTCCTTTTTTGACATTGGCATTTGAGCAAAATTACACTCATAAACAGAAAGTAGGTCACTGTGACAAAACTCCGCTACAGATTTTTTTCATTTTTACAATTTTGAATACCAAGGTTTTACTGATGTTCCATGCCAAAATTCAGACAAATATACCCAGTGGTTCTGGAGAAGAAGTTTAATTTGTTGTTTTTGCTATTTTTAGTAAGGGCGGCCATCTTGGATTTTCAACCTGACCCAATTTTACAATTCTGAGACCCTGGAGTCAGGTCATGCTCCATGTGAAATTTGAGAACCATGGGACCAGTAGTTTTACAGAAGAAGATGTTTGAATATTTGTTTTTAGGTGTTGACGGACACATTGTGTGACGACGCACGACACACGCCGGACGCATTGGTATGACAATAGCTCACTATGGCCCTTCGGGCCAGGTGAGCTAAAAATGATGGTTTAGAATTATGAGAATAAACCAATCTAAAGTTTCAGATTTCTCATAATATATCCTCTGAAAGCCTGTTATGTGGGAAGGGAAGGACATTCAGACAATTAGACTGGTGTTAGGGCAGGGTAGATTCAGACTTAGCCTGGTGTAAGTGCAGGACTGGAAATTCAGATACTGTTTGTGTAAAACAGGGTATGAAATTCAGATAACCCGGTGTAAGGGCATGGTTGAAGCCTTGAGTAATGACAGGGTAAAACATTCAGATATAGGCTGGGTGTAAGGGCAGGGTAGAACATTCTGACATTGCCTAGTGTAAGGGCAGGGTAGAACAGTCAGATGTAGCCAGTTAAGGGCAAGGTAGGACATAGTGTATGGCAAGTGTAAGGGTAGGGCAGAGCCTCAGTAAGGACATACTATGACAGACACAGCCTGGTGTAAAGTTAGGGCAGGCTATTTAGACATAGCCTTGTGTAAGGGCATGAAGGGTAGGAAACACAGAGCAACCATTCTTATACGTGACACATTGTCACACCTTCGTACACATTGTTATGAAGTTTCGCCAAGATATCCCAAACGGTTATCTAGTTACAGCGTGCATAAGACTAGTCGGGGAACAAAATAACCAAAGGGGCATAACCAGGAAACTAAGGAATGGGGAGTCACCATAACTGAATGCGACACTTTGCCCCAACATAATATATTCATACAAAATTTCATGTATGGCCCTGCAAGAGTTAATGGACGGATGGACAAAGCCATGTCATAATACGTCAGTTTTTTTTTTTTCATAACGGGCAAATAAAAACTCTCAAATGACCACTTGCCTCAAATAAAGAGGCTACTGTGCACTTAATTGCATGAAAATCAACTAAGTATTATGAAACATATGATCAATTTTCATTTTGTCTGAATACAGGCACAAAAATTCTGTGAACCCTATTATTCATATCAGTATGTGATTCCCCACCATGACAAAATTTGTTCCCTTTTATCATGTTCATTAACAAAGGCCAAAAAACAACAACAGCAAGGCAATTTATCCATACACTTTAAAAATCATGTGTATTCAGAATTCAGGTAAAATGGTTTAAGTGTGTGCTATTTTGTCATAAAATTAAAGTTTTAACCCTTGTTGGGCTGAACCTAGATATATCCTGGATTGAGGGGCAGGTCACTTTGAGAGCCTGTCAGGCATGCTACACATCAAGTACACCCCACCAATTGTGGTTGTCCTATGTAAAAGGGAATTGGCTTTCTAACAGAGCAAGATTTTACCCACATCACTGGTATTGGAGAAATTAGTATACACCAAAAATACGTCAAAATCTTCCTATTTTTTTATCAGATTTGACAGGACACCCTTACTCGGTTGATCCCGATTTTCTCAAAACTTGAATTCATCCATCTCAATTCTTTCTCTTGATCAATGTTCAACAAGAACACCAGGTCCCAGACAAGCAATCAGTTTCTGCCTACAAAGCATACACTAAACAATTAATATGTTGTATTCTCTTTTTTTTTTAAGTGTCTACAGTAGTTCCCAGTTTATCAAGTGACCTCCAAATATGGGAATCACATGATCTTAGTGACTTCTGGGAATGGCGGCCTCACATCTCGCTAGCAACTTGGGGAAATTTCAGCCAAATCTTTCAGAGTTTGTGAAGTTATGGCTTCTGAGGTAGGGGTACCCCCATTTTAGGGTCACCTGAATTAAATATTCAGCATAACAAGGGTTACGTGTCTTTAAAGTATCACTTGAAAATTTGTGGTTACTCTTAAAGGAAGGAATTTGCTACTGATGCAGGAATGAGGAAGGAGATAAACCAGGAAGGAGATAAATACTTGACTTCTGTGTATGGCTTATCTTTCCTGAACGTACATTCTTTCCCCTAGAGCAGAATTTGTATTTTCTGAACACTGCCATAAAATTATAGCCATTAAATTTTGAGTTCACCGATTTTCTCTGAATTTTCAAGCCCTTTTCAAGATTCCCAGATCAATCTCAAGATTCCATGACTTTTTCCTGTGAAAAAAAATAATATCAGATGGTTTCTCTGATTGTGGCACCCTGTGAATTACAGTAAAACCTGTGTTATAAGGATCATCTCTATTACGCAAGCAACCTGTATTAAGCAAGGATACATGTACTGTAGAACTTCAATGGCTCAAACAGGCTTGGGATCATGACAATTAGTTCCAGCCAAAGGTAGTTCCAGCCATCCAGGGCTAGTTTCTATATAAATTGACCTCTAGGGACCCAAGAACAAGTTCTAGCCAGGCAGGGTAAAAGAGTCATCAGGGTTGGAGCCATTGAAGTTCTACTGTATTCAGTGAACACAAAACAGGCAAATACAATGAAATGTAAAATGTACCTGTATTAAGCAAGCACCTGCCTTTAAGCAAGCAGATTTTGATTATCCTTTAAGTGCTTGCTTAATACAGGTTAGGCTGTAATCAAGAGACCAAGACAAAATTACCATCATGGCTTGATATGAACCTGCAACCTCTGTAATGTAAGTCCAGTCTCCGAAGTTCCCAGCTATAGCTCTAAACAAAAAGTTCCCAGCTATAGTTCTTAGAAACGAAATAATGATTTCCTACATCGAAATTACAGGGTACCTGGGCATACTAATTGTGGCCTTATACTTATTCAGAACCTTATTTCTAATCCACAGGAATCTGAAATTTGATTGATTGATTGATGTGTTGCTAAACGTCCACAGTAAACAACTATGGTCATGTTGGGACGGTCAGTTGACCTAACCACACTATTCCTGGGCAGGCTTAGACCTCCTAAGCGGTTAACCAGTACTAAGTGCACATACTGACAACTGCCCTTCTTGCATCAGCAGAAGGAGAAACGGAAGTATGTGGCCAGACTGGGTATCGAACCCAGGACCTCTGACTTATGACTCAGGTGCCCTACCGCTGAATCTGAAATTTAGTTAGATACATCATACAACTAAATAATTACTCCTGATTGCTGATCCTGTTCAGACAGCCTTGTGACTTGTTTTAAGAGCTTGATCAGTTAATTTAACCACTGATTTAGGGTCAAGTCAGGTAAATTCGGACAGCAGGTAAATTTGGACATACCATTGAAAACAGCGAAAATCCAGATGAGATGGCTCATAATGAGCCATCTCATCAGGATTTTCACTGTTTGCCCAGTTATTTTTGTTTTAATTCCAAACAACTGAAATTTACCTGCTGTCCAAATTTATCTGACTTGACCCTATCATATGATACTTACGCTGTGATAATATAGCCAATATCAATTCTTCAAAGTACTTGAATCAACGTACTTTGACATTTTGACATGTAAAATTGACTATTTTATGAATTTTAATTTTGAATAGTCTGGTATAGTCCGTTTGCTCCCAAGTGCAAACGGGGTTTTGCTTATTTTCTCGAAAATGATGAAACTTCCATCAAATGTTCTAATATCCTAATGATTCCTATAACTATACATAACAGAATACGAAACATCCACATTTTTAGATGTTTTTGTAAAATATTTCCCATTAACAGTAATGCAGAAACTGAGCAGTTTCACTGAAGGGCGTCGTATGCTTGTTGGAACAGCCAGAATATTGTTGATAGACAATAGCGTAAACTCGTTGTCTACTACAGGCGTGGGTGTATATGAATGAAATAGTAAAATGTATTCACCTGTCCGCACGCGTAACGCATGGTGTCACTGGTCAAATGATACTATGTTGTAAATAAACATTGAACTATAATATAGTTTTGCGAGTAAAAAGTGTACGTTTTAAAATTTGATAATATATGGGTGAAACAAAAATGTAGAAAAATTAGATTCCGAATAAAATTTCAATTAACTATGCAAATTTTGTTCTAGGGATAGCACACATTGGTCACATGCTCTAATACGTAGAACTAAACCGGAATTCCAACAGCCAACTTTTACTCCCTTGTAATTAAGAGGTGAAAATGACATATTTTAGGTCCTTTTTTGTATAGAAACTTTTTTATGCAAAGCCTCTCATTTCTACAAAATTATGATTTTGGTATGTATAGGATGAAAATTAAGAATGCGCAACTCGAAAATCTTCTACTACTCAGCAATTTGGAGAAAATATTGGGGATGCCGTTTGCATTTGGGAGCAAACGGACTATATATTTTCTGCATCTAATTTGTTCAAGTTTTCTATTTCCATTGCTTGAAAACTGGAAAATTTTACATGAAAGTTTCTCCCTTCATGTGCTATGCTAACCCAAAGATTACAAGGACCCCCCCCCCCCCCCACCCGAAGACTCAGATCAGCCTGGGCATCTGCCCAGTATGATCAGAGTCTTCGCCGTGCACTTAAAAGGTACATAAGGGTCTAAGCTACCTCCACTGCGACAGCAAAGCCTCTGCCCCCCCCCCCCCCCCTCCCTTTGTCTAACTTCACATAAAGTTTGAGACAGACCTGACACCAGGACTACTTAGCACTCTATCATCAAACTCTCAGGTGTTATTATATCAATCAATATCAGAACTCTTAACCTTCAATAATAGTAAACATTTCTTCCCTACCTATTGATTGAACATTTACATTATCATTGCCATGATCAGCAGCTTCCTGGATGTCACTAATTTATGCAGGTTTACATCCCTTTACAAATAATAAATTCACATACCGTTCTCTCCTTAAGAAAAACAACTAATGAGCATTCCACTGTAATGAATGAGTTTGTCTAGGTCTAATAATAAAGAATTCTTTTGATGCCAATCTTGTGTTTTCATCAACTCTGGTAATTGGATGACTGGGTCAATGTTTCTTCCTTTCTAAATTTAGTAGCTGTCAGCATATAATTATTGGCATACCAGTCTATACTATATGCTGTGTAAAAGAGAGCACGAACGAATTTTAGTGATTGGTAATTATTCTCAATAGAATATACACAAGTTGATACTACTATTACTACTTATAATAATAATTAATAATAATAATGATAATTAAAACAATAACCAGAGCAAAATGAGCAGGAGCTCATGTATACCCTCAAAAAACAACACACATATAAATACAAAACTTTAAAGCAAATGTTTATAAACTGCAGTGTCAAAATAAACAGTTAACTCAAACATCTAGAATATTGCCAGAGATATGACAATATCAATGAACTGTGAAATGAAGGGTCACAATGAGCTAGAAGTAATATGAGGTCAATCGCAGTATCTGAACGATACAAGTCAATCTACATCTACATCTACCAATTAAGTGCATGGCCAATATTGGCATAGTCGCACTGTGAAATACTGTCTCAAAGGGCGGTTAAAAATAGTGTTAGAGACATTGACTTAAATCACTGGATTTGGTAGGTTGGTTGTTTTGAGTTTAACCGCCCTTTGAGACAGTATTTCAGGCTGTATCTGGCCATCTGTCTAAGAGAGGGAGATAAAAATCATTGGACCATCAAATATAGGTTACACTGACCCATTGAAGTCACTCAAAGTCAGCACAATGCATTAAGCCAAGGAAAAATAGTGTAAGAGATAGTGTAAGAGATACTGACTTAATTCACTGGGCTATGACAAATAAGTCACACAATAAGAATAAGGCCTGAGGAGAAGAACTAAATAAGCTTATGCTTTCGTTCTAATCCTATTATATTTATGTATAGAACAATATTGTTATTGCCATGAATGTTTAATTTCTTTAAATAAAATATGTTTAAACCAAGAATAAGGCCATTCGCTCACAGTGTCAGCCCAAACCATTAAACCTAGTATAGCTAAAATGTTTTTAGAAGTGATCAGATGCCCCCCCCCCCCCCCCACCCCCACCTGCCCGTTCCCATCAGTATCATTTTCCCTAAATATTCACGGTGCATAACCATATCGGACGCTATCTGTGAAAACTGGACTCTATCTGTGTATTTCGGAGTCTATTTGCGTTAGTTTAGGATTCTATCCGTCCCAAAATGGAAAACGAGGTAAGGGTGGGTGTTAATAAACTCTAATATAATTGTAAACAACACATTTTCTTATGGGGCATAAGGTGCACGGAACATCAGACATCCGTGTCTCCCGGTATCTATAGCTGTTATGCCTAATTCGTATTTACTTTCGAGTCTACAAGCTGGAATGAAGGTCAAGATTTGACAATTCTGAAGAGTGTGTCCACTTTGAACGCCGATCAGTAGCGAACGCAATGGAAAGAAAACAGATCGGTTGGATAAGTTTGACCCTAATGAAGGAATTCAAAATTTTGTAAGGCTCTGAGTTGAAAGAATATCTCCTTTTTTGAAGAAAGTCGGATTTTTTTACCTTTTACAATGGCACCGGATGCTATATGCGCCTGGCACAAGACTCTATCAGCGGCTAATCGTGCTTCACACAGGACTCTATCTGCCAATATCATCGGAAACTATCTGTGTTTCAGAAGCATGGGTCTACATATGTCTAGTGATTCGAAAATGGTATCAACACGAGGCAGATTTCTATTTAGATATCGTTTATGATTGATTGATTCCTCTTCTTGCACACATTTTTAAACTTTTCAGAGGGTTTTGGTCACCTCAAAGCCGACGAAATGAATCAAAGTTTCAATACGCGCCTATACATATTTTTTGCAGTTGCAGTTATAAGTCATGCTGAAAGTTATCTTGAACAGGCTTAAACCACAAGCCGAAGAGATAGTCGCTGAGGAACAGGCTGCATGGTTCCGAGCAGGAAGGAGCACCACGGAACAGATCTTCAACCTTAGAGTCCTGTGTGAAAAGTATCTCCAACATCAGCAGAATCTGTAACATCAGCAGAATCTGTGCCGTGTCTTCATTGATTTCAAAATAGCCTTTGACAGGGTATGGCATGCAGCCTTATGGGCCACCATGCGGAGGTGCAATGTCGGTGCAGGTCTAGTTCGCACCATTGAGCAGCTGTACGACAAGGCTACAAGTGCAGTCCTGATCAATAGCAGCACAGGAGAATGGTTCAGAACAATAGTTGGAGTAAGACAAGGATGTCTTCTGTCACCCACCCTCTTCAACATTTTTCTCGAAAGGATCATGTATGCCTGTGAATCGTGGGCCTTGACAACAGAGTTAGAGAAAAGAAAGCAGGCCTTTGAAATGAGATGCTATCCAAGGTTACTGAACATTTCGTACAAGGACCATATAACCAATGAGGAGGTTCGCAGGAAGACCCAAGCAGCCATTGGAGAATATGATGGGCTCCTGACGCTGGTCGGAAGGCGGGGCTGGGGTGGTTTGGCCACGTCTCAATGTCTTCTGGTTTAGCAAAGATAATTCTTCAGGGCACAGTGAAAGGGGAGGGGAGAGGGGTGGACGGAGGAGGAGGTGGGAAGACAATATCAAGGAGTGGACAGGAATGGATTTTGCCAGCTCGGCTAGGGCAGCTGAAGCCGGGACAAGGTGGAAAGGGATTGTTTCGAAGTCATCTGTGGTGCACCAACGACCTAGTAAGGTTATGGGATAGAATAGAATGAATAGAATAGTTATAAGTACAAACGGTGGTGGACACCTAGAGTTGCGGTTTATAATGAACAGCATCTATAGGTTGGTGTAACTATATGCATGATATTTGGTCAAAGAAACCCATTAATGGAGAGAGCACTGTCAACTTCCTTTACATCTTTTCAGTGAACCGTTGTGGGTGACATGGCCTCATTTTGGCAATCTACTGTGGACACAAATTGAGCATGCGCCGCAGGACTTTTTCAAATTCGGGACTTAGCCTGTGCCGTTTTGGCTGATGCAACCACAAGTTTGATCTTTTACGACGTTTTTGGCTGAAAAGAAAACAAAAACAAACATCACAAGTAAGGTCCGCTGCTCACAAGTATAGTCCGTTGCCTTGAGGACAACATCTGTCCGTTGGCATAAAATTACATTATTTCCGAGACACAAATAGAATCCGGAACATTGAAAATAATGGGTGGTGCCTTTTAAACATTGATATTAAAGTAAATATTTTATTCATGCACCTAACGACATGTGTAAATTATCAAGAACATAATTATCTTTGTAAATTAAGGACAAAATTCATTACCTGCAAATAAAAACACTGAGTTTTTCCTTGTTTTCATGGGCCATGTACGCTCCTGCACTATCACGCTGCATTTGATTTCACTGATGACAAGCACTGAACATCGCTAGCTGAATAATATCGACGGAAATATTAGGAAAAAAAGGTATGTGTTCCGTGGAAACCATGAAACCCAGTACTTACACGTTTGTCCCTTTTTCTTCGACTAAATCGCCGAAGCGTCCATGGCAAGTAACAAATAGAGTCCGTAGCGCACACAAATAGAGTCAAGTAACGCAGATTCTCACAGATAGCGTCCGATATGGTTATGCACCGTGAATATTGGCAAGTTAAGACCTCCTGTGACCTTAAAAATAGGGACAGTCACCAAAATGTAACCCGTTCTTTTCTGGATTTTAACCAAACTCACACAGCTATATTATTGGGAGCTGGAAAAGATGATTAGATTTTGGTGACCTCGACCTCACTTTCAAGGTCACAGAGGGTCAAGAATGTTGAAAAATGGCTAGTCTGCACTGTATCTCTAGAAGGGATTGATGGATTATGACCAAACATAGACATGTGTATAATCAGGAGGTATCCATCCATCCATTCAAGAGAAATGGTGCAATAAGCCAATTTTTCGAAATTCTTTGACTCCCTGTGTCCTTGAAAATAGTGTGAAGGTCACCAAAATATAATCAGTGCTTTTGCATCTCTCAGTGATATATCTGTGCAAGTATGGTTTAAATTTTTCCATCCATTAAGGAGACAGAGTGCAGACAAGGCATTTTTCATCACTCTTTGACTTCCTGCGACCTTGAAAATGAAGCTAAGGTCACCAAAATCTAATTAGTTCTTTTCCATCTTCATATGATGTATCTGTGCAAGTTTGATTTAAATCTGTCCATCCATTAAGGAGTCAAGAGTGTATACAAGGCATTTTTTAACACTCTTTGACCTCATGTGACCTTGAAAATGGAATCAAGGTCATCAAAATCTAATCAGTTCTTTTACATCTCCCAGTAATATATCTGTGCAAGTTTGGTTAAAATCCACTTATCCCTTCATGAGATAAAGTGCAGACATGGCATTTTTCAACACTCTTTGACCTCCTGTGACCTTGAAAATAGGGTCAAGGTCACAAAAATCAAATCAGTTCTTCCTTCCACCCAATGATGTATCTATGCAAATTTGGTAGAAATCCATTCAGCTTTCAGGAGATAGAAGCTACGCAGACACCGACAGGATCCTCACCAAAAACAATGTCTCTCTCTCCGGTCACTCACAGTGTCAACCCAAACCATTAACCAAAGAATAATGCAAATCTATGTAATAGTAAAAGAATTATGATGAAAAATCACTGGACCATAAAGTATGTGTCACACTGACCTACAGTTAGCATCAGGTCACTTATAGTGTTGGCCCAAACCATGAACCCAAGTTTAATTCAAATCCATGAAATAGTGTTAGTAATATATAAGGTAAAATCACTGGATCACGAAATATCTATCACACTGACATTGAACTAGTATCAGGTCATCCCAGACAAAACCACTGGACTGTGAAATATATGTCACATTGACCAAAAATTAGTATGAAGTCACTCACAGTGTTAGCCCTAACCATTAACACAAGTAGACGGTATATCCATGACATAGTGTTATAAATATGAGGCAAAATCACACCATAAATATAGGTCACTGTGACTTACTATTATTCTGAGGTCAAACATCTGGTCATACTGAGTAATTATTCCAAACAACCATAATCATACATCTAATAGTCTTTAAGATACAAGGCAAAATCACTGGACCATGAAATATAGGTCACTATGAACTACTTTTAGTTTGAGGTCAAACATCTGGTCATACTGACTTATTATCCAAAGCTATCATGTTCATGCATCAAAAAGTCTTCAAAATACATGCACAAGGCAAAATCACTATACCATGAAATATAGGTCATGTCCCGCTTTGCATAACTGCCTTTAGTAAATCTTTCCCAGATGTTCCTGGGTAGCAACTTTGAAGACTTTATCTCTTTTGCTTACTTAGAAACTGAGCTAAATGCAACAGGTGAACATTATTTCCTTTGTTCACTGATTTGAGAAATATGTCATGACCCAATATGAATCACTGCATTCAATAGATCTTCCCAAGATGTACCAATGGAGTAAGTCTGAAGACTCTAACCCTTTTGGTTATTTAGGAACTGAGCTAAATGCAACAGGTGAATATTTTTTCTATTTTTGAAGATCCGTGAATATATATTTTTTTTCTATGTTTGATGATCAATGAAATATAGTTCAAGGCCCAGTTATGCATCACTGCTTTCAGTTGATATATCTATGGAGCAGTTTTGAAGACTTTATCCCTACACCCAACTGGTGAATATTTTTTTCTATGGTCAATGATCCATGCAATTAAGGTTATGGCCCAATATGCTCAGCTGCTTTCAGTAGATCTTACCAAGATGTATCAATGGAGCAAGTTTGAAGACTCCCTCTCTTTTGGTGACTTAGTAACTGAGCTAAACACAACAAGTGACATTTTTTCTATATTCAATGATCTGTGAAATATAGGTCATGGCCCAATTACATCATTGCTTTCAGTAGATCTTCCCCAGATATATCTTTGATGCTAGTTTGAAGATTCTATCCCTTTTGGTCATTTAGAACTGAGCTAAATGCAACAGGTGAATATTTTGATCACATGCACAAAAGCGCTTATGCACTAGCATGTAAGGACGCATGGGCACATTCCATGATTCAAGTCCTTATAGTTCTAGATGTAGAGATGAAACCAAGATCCTAAAGCAAATTTTGATTTGTAGTTGAACTGTAAGATATAAAGACGCATATGTAATAGTAATATTTGCTTTGAGTTTTCTACTTCGAGATACTAATCCTTACAATTTTAGACAAACAGAGCCAAACTAGAAAACTTCAGTCAAACTTTGACAAGTCAGTGAGCCATAAAGTATAGGTCAAAAGGCTCAAGATGTAATAGTGATGGCTGCTCACAGTATCCCTCTCCCAGCTTAAGTATGACCCAACTATCATGACTGTAAGAAGAGTAGAGTCGGGTAACTTCAGACAGCAGGTAAATTCGCACAGTGACATTGTTTCCTTTATGTCAGTTGTTTGGAATTAAAACAAAAATAACTGGGCAAACAGTACAAATTCAGATGAGATGGCTTTTCACTGTTTGCAATGAAATGTCCGAATTTACCCGCTGTCTGAAGTTACCAGACTCTACCCCTTATCTTGCCCTCATTATGCGTGAGTTATTGCCTCAAAATTTACGCCTTGGATGACACCATTTCGCAGAAAAGCAAAACATAGCAGGCAAGACCAAAACTAACCAAGTGAACTTTTTCCAATGCACCAGGCCATTTTCTGGTGCACCAGATGAAAGTTCATTTGGTTTAGGTTTTGTGATGACTTAGTTGTTTGAATTAAAACAAAAATAACTGGGCAAACAGTACAAATTCAGATGAGATGGATTTTCACTGTTTGCAATGAAATGTCCGAATTTACCCGCTGTCTGAAGTTACCCGACTCTACCCCTAATCTTGCCCTCATTATGCGTGAGTTATTGCCTCAAAATTTACGCCTTGGATGACACCATTTCGCAGAAAAGCAAAACATAGCAGGCAAGACCAAAACTAACCAAGTGAACTTTTTCCAGTGCACCAGGCCATTTTCTGGTGCACCAGATGAAAGTTCATTTGGTTTAGGTTTTGTGATGACTTAGACCAGCACTTTTACATGTACACAGCC
This sequence comes from Ctena decussata, assembly GCA_963989385.1. Classification (NCBI taxonomy): domain Eukaryota; kingdom Metazoa; phylum Mollusca; class Bivalvia; order Lucinida; family Lucinidae; genus Ctena; species Ctena decussata. Next base: position 73,419,795 of record OZ022511.1, on the reverse strand, counting down.
TGGCAGTTCGTTTTTGAAAATCTGCAATCAGCCTGTTTTGTAAATTGTGCAAATCCTAATCTGACTGCTGATGTGCAAAACAGCTAAAGCATGGATAGTTTGCACATGCCTTTAGACAATATTTTTTCATGACAAGATTTTTTTCATGACAAGACTCCTTATAGGTAGATGGGTACAACTACAAGTTCTGATGCCAATTCTACATTTGGAAACAATTTTTGTGACTTCTGGTTGGCTTCCCTAGATCAGACGTATCCTTCCAACAATGAAAATGATCTAGTAAGAAGAAACCCTTGTAGCTCCCTTAGTTAAATGTGGGCCTGCTGATCTAGTGGTTTGGGTTAAAATTGGGCTTGAGGCAGACTTCTTTCCAACCATAAACAGGTGCATCTACGCCTAAAAATCATAAAGTGTGTGGGTACGCCTTATGTTTTCTGCCATTTTTACAACTGAAAACCACTCTTCTGGCTTCTTGCTCACCTTCCTGGTCCACAAGGCTGCCCATAAAAATCGGGTCCTCCCTAAAGAAAAGAATTTGTTCCTACAGTAGCAAATTCTTGCCTGCAAGAGTTTTCACCTACTGAGGAAGGAGACAAAAGGAGGAAATGGCAGAGTTGCTTCCCCTGAATGAGTATCCATTCCTGTTAGCAATCTCTGAATTTGGACAAGTTTTTTGGCAATTTACATGTAAGAAAAGAAACTTGTGGGTTTCAGCAGACTTTTATTTCTTTTTTAATTTGACAGAATCAGCAGAAGTTTTTGACTTGGAATCAGAAGAAGACGGTGTCTGTACAACATGGAAGGATTTTGCTTCAACAGACTTCACTTTCTGTGTAATCTCTTGCTCGATGTTGCTCTTTATTGCTTTCTCAAGTCCCTGAAATTATATGTGCAATGAAAGTTAAATAGTCAATGCATTAGTAAACCATAACCAGCTCCCATTTACCCTATTAAAATAATCAATTAGCTGACAGGGTCTTTCCCTCCTTAAACGACTCAAAAATCTAGATCCATCTTATAAGATTTAGATTTTCTGGACTATTTTGAAAGGGAACAACCCATCTTATAGCAGAATTACACAAGACTGGGTTCGAGGTTATAAAACTTGAGAATAATCTCAAACTCAAAAAAAAGCACAAAGATTGGCTGCTTCCGAGAATGTGCTCGGAAGCAGCCAATCAGTGTGATTTATTTTGAGCCCCATCTTATAATTGAACTACATTGTAATACAATTCTTTTTGTATCAAGACTTTTCCATCTGTGAATCTGGACAATGATGGATCAATGACACACAAATACGACCCCAATCAGCCTTGGCAGTCTGGGGCCGGTTGTTCAAAACTAATGATGTCGTCAGTTAACATTTCGTTAAAATTTCAAATGTTATCTTTTCAACAAAAAAATACTGTCATATTTGAGATAATCTCAAATATGACAATATTTTTTGCTGAAAAAAAGAAAGCTTCTCACATTTTTTCAACAAAAAATATCAGTGTATTTGATTATAAAGTCGTTAATCACTTAACGAGTTGACCTGTTAATGAGCTTGTTAGACTAACAATGCTTTGAACAACCAGGCCCTGCAGATAATTGTGGGTCTACATTGTTTGCTCTGGCATGTTTGACCCACTACTGGCATTTTGATAGTACATGTGAGCTGCGACACGAGAAAACCAACAAAGTGGCTGTGTGCAAAGCGCAGATTCACTCAGTCTAGGCATCCACCTAGTCTGACAAGACTTCCATCAGCGCTTAAAGGGTCACTAAGGGTCAAAGCTACCTCTCAGTGGACAGCAAAGACTCTGATCAGACTGGACGGATGCCCAGGCTGATCTGAGGATGTGCTGGGCACAAAACCACTTTCTTGGTTTTCTGGTGTCATGGCTCAACTGTCCATGTCATCTGAGCCATATTGTAAAGAAATGCTTCAGAAGAGCCTGCATATCTGTACAGCAGCCTGATTAAAGTCTTCCTTGTTCGCATCAACAATCTTGATAGCATGAATTATGTGCATATATGTAAGGTGTATGGGTACACTGGCAGCCTGCAATGTTTTTCTGGCGTTTCTGAAAAGGAAAACAAAATTGTGACCTCCTGTTTGCTTCCCTGGGCAACAAAGCCCTTCCTGACTGAGGTCTACTTTTAAAGAAAAAAAAATCTGCTCCTGGGGAGTATATTCTTCCCTTTAAGAGTTAACCCCTCTTGAGAAGGGAGGCAATAAAAATGGCAGAGGAAGTGTTCCCATTCAGGAAAAAAATGCAAATATGTGCAGACTGAACCGAGTTCTTGCTGTTAGCATAATTGAGCCGCGACACGACAAAACCAACAAAGTGGCACGTGCACCTGGCGAGACTCAGATCAACCTGGGCGGTAGCTCAGTCAGATCAAAGTCTTCGCTGTGCACTTAAAGGGTAGCTAAGAGTCTAAGCTACCTCCATGCGGACAGCGCAGACTCTGATCAGACTGGACAGATGTCCAGGCTGATCTGAGGCTTCGCTTGGCGCAAATGCCACTTTTTTTTTTCATGTTGTGGCTAATAAATGGCAGCATAGTTTGCGTAATGTTCTTTGTCAGAAACAATGAAACAAAGCTCCCAAATTTGGAAATGGATGCCGACCTTGATGCCTGGCCAAGAGGTTATAAAACTTGAGTACATTCTCAAACTCAAAATAAAGCACACTGATTGGCTGCTTCTGAGCAGTGCCTTATTGTGCCTTATTTAGTGTGCCTTATTTTGAGTTTGAGATTATAGTTCTCAAGTTTTATAACCTCGAACCTTGGATGACTTCATCATCTCTTTGTGATTTTTCAAGTTCAAAGCAAGCTAAAAATTGTTTTGCTTTTTGATAAACAGGATAATAATAGATGCCAGTAAGCAGAGAATAAGATCTACTAATTGGAAAATTCATTTACCTTTTTAAGTTTAGCTGCTTCAAGATGTCTAGTCTTTTTAGGTGCAATCACTCTTGCTGAAATAAAAGACATACAAACCATAATAATACATATACTGTTAAAGGTAGGTTCCTGGACTAGCGGTAACAATTATGTCCACAAAATAATTTCGTCTTTTTCCGAGCAGTATTGAATTCTCTTATTTTTCTGAATTTGTTGCCATCGAGAAACTCGTCAGATGTTGAGGAAAATAGGCGTTTTCCCTTTTGGTTTATTTTCTTTCGTTGGAATTCCAGTTCTAAAAATAACTATGTTGATCATGTCTATAAGTGCGCGATTTCTGATGCCATTCTCCAAATGTCAATTTTCCCTTGCCGTGAGCACTCCTAGAGGTCCTGGCATGGCGGATGGGTTAAAACTGTCCCAAAATGCAATGCAGCATGACGTCAGCTGCTTTATCTATTTTTGGCGCGAACTAAAAATAGTGCTAACTGGTGTGCGAAGCAGAGTTAGGAAATCCCTTGCAAAACCACTTTTCTAATATTTTTTTGATTTATACCTTTTAGTGAAACTTATTCATTCCCTTTTATAAGTGCTTTTCAACAACTTGGATGAAAGATCATCAAAATTATGATGCATTCCAAAGTACAGGACCCTACCTTTAAACCTCTAATACAGGTATTTCTATGTATGCAATCATTGTAGACCCATACTAGACAGCTTCCAGATTAGCGAGACCTTCTTAACAACAGGTAGTTTGACAGTGCCTACCTGTTCCCATTCATGAGAAACATAATGAGAGATCACTGCGTCCAACTGGAACTTAGTAGTGCTGAGCTACCCAAATCAGTGGGGATATCAAAATAATCAATTAGAAAAGGTTATTTCTAATATCAACATACAATTTCACAAAGCTACTGCTTACCACAGATAGACTAAGAATTCTGTTATTTATGCTTTTGATCTAAAATATTTCACATGACAAATAATGTTTCTGATTCCAATCAAGGCATCTTGAAACCTCATAATCCACTTTACCAAAGCTGTGAACTACGTCACCATGATCGGTGCATTACTGAAAAATCCACAGACACTGTTCAAAACCTTGTATTAACATAAAATTCTAACATAGAACTTATTCACGGAATACTTGGAACATATCAAATTATTTTACAGTGTTGTTATAGAAAGACCCACTGACACTTTGGTTAGACCCTATGTATATTACTCACTCATTGGGGTTTCATTTTCAAGCTAATTTCCATTAAATTACACTGTCAGTTTGTGAGAAAAATTATAAGGGGAACATAATTTTGGAATACACTTATAGAAAACAGAAAAGTCACATGATCCTATTTGGCCATGTGACTTTGCAGACCAGACGATGATAGAGCCTCTGCAATAGCAAACAGACATGTTAATGTCTCCCAAAATCCAGCGGAAAATTCCAAGGTATACCAAATATCAATCAATATCAATAGACGCTTGAACCGGCTTGTTATGAGACTTGTTTTGATTAGTTGAAAAGAGATATCCTTCAAATATCGGTCCAATGAAAATGTTCGTAACAAAATTTGAAATCTTACACAGTTTTCTTTCGTTTCCAGAGTGTTCAACCAGGATGCAAACAATCACATGATCGCTGCCATCTGCTTGCCTTTTCAGAGCTTATAGGAAAGATTCATGGCTTCTGTATCTTTTAAGACGCGGGAAAAAAAAATAAGTGGTAATAAATTCACCACAAATAATGTATAAGCTATATTTTTTAAACTGCATATTATGACATTCGGACCACTCATTTGTCCTCGCTTAGATTGGGGTAGTGTGAAAACTTACCTTACTGCATATAATTATTTGAAAAGAAAATACTCAGATTAGTGTGCATATCTGTGCAGACTAGTCAGAGTCTAACCTTTTCTGAAATAGAAATTTCTGAACTAGTTTTAATGTTTACTTTTGAATGCAAAAATCGATGATGTCATTCTCAGTGTATAAGTCAGGAAAGCATGAGAGATATGCCAACACATTTGGGTAATCCACCGATTTCATTTGGGTAACTTTAAATTAGAGTGACAGGTTGCAGATTTGTACAGGTTGCAGATTCGTACACTTGGTGTTTTAGAACCTCTACTGCACGCATCATATCTATTAAAAAGAAATTAATTATCTGACTGTTTAAATCAACTATTGTGCCTATCATTATCAGTGCAGGCTGGCGAGTGATCTGTAGATTTCAGTCGTTGCAGACGAGTTTGTCTGACTGTTATGGCTGTAGTCTCTCCCATACGGCAGTTTGATTTCATGGCCGAGGATTAGAATTTCAAAGTCCACAGCTTATTTCAATAACAGATGGTGAGAAAATTATCCTACTTTAAGCCACATGTATTTACATTAGTGCAAAATTTCACGAGTTTGTTTAAATTTCCATTTACTGAGCCGAGTCCCGCTCGCTGACTCATTCTATTCGGTTCCATTATGCTTACAGATGTTGTCGGTAATCCGTAATACCAGCGGTTTTGAAGTGCTCGAAAACTAAAGTTTTTACTGACATACGGTCATGAACTTTTGCACATCTTAGTGAAATAGGTTGTTTTTTTTCCAACTAATGTTGTTTCATCTGGCTTTTATGTTCTCATGCAAATATAGCGGTGTACGAATCTGCAAACTGTGTCATGAAAATATCACCCTTTTTTCCGGCAACGGACTAACGATAGCCCCCGAGCCGGGTACCAAAGCAGGATCTACTTTTAGCTTTTCAAAACAAACAAGAAATGTGTATTAGGTTGACACTGACACACAAAACAATAATTCTCACGTGTAAGAAAAATACAGTAAAAATACATGTAAAACTGTACGAATCTGCAACCACCCACTCTACAATTATTTAAAAGTCCAAGCAGTTTTCAAATTACAGCAAGATCCAGAATCAGATAACTGTGGTAGACACAGAATTTGGCTGACATGGGTAAAACTAAAGTGCCCTAAAAATAGCACTCCCAAAGGGCCAAAGGACTATAAACGCCAAGCTGATGTACGGATACTGTGGCCTAACGAAACCATGTTCATCACGGTTATTTGCTAAATGGAGTTTTACCAATTCGACTGCCGAATAATTGAAAAGAAAATAAGAGAAACGCAAGAAAATATATACCTCCTTTCTTCAGCTGTGTTTTCTTATGTCTGTTTTTCTCTTTTTTGAGAGAATTTGACTTTAACTTTCCAGCACCTTGAGCCATTGTTTTCGTTTTGCAGGTGCTTGTCGCTAATGACAGAAGTGGGTAGTCACATTAATAAAGCTTATCTTAGATCCAGAGCAGCTTTGATAATCTCCCTTGGACAAGTATCTGCTTTTGTAAAAAAAAAAAAAAAAAAAAAAAAAAGAGAAAGAGAGTTTATAAAAATACAACATAAGCTCTTGATGAGCTTTTGAACCGACTGCTAAAACAAGAGTATATGATCAACAAAGGGCTGGTATAAAATGCGTCTTTTTAAGCAGACTTATTAAAAATATAGGAAAAACGCAGCCAATATAGAAATGGTAGGGAATGCAGCCAATATAGACATAGTAGGAAAAGGTGTAAATAGACCTTCCTGGTAGGCCTTTTGTTGATTGTTGAATAATGTGAACTGACTTCAGACATAGATTTTGTTTGAAAATTTGCAATTTCCTTTTACATGTAATGGAAAAAATGAAACTGGTTTTATTTTGAACATTTATTTTGAACACAGCTGATAAAGAAATAGAAATGACTTTATAAATAAGCATCTCGCTTACTGTCAAATCCTGATACTTTTGAAATTGTATTGTAGTATATGTATGTAATTTATAGTTAATAAAATATCGTTTAAACTAAACTAAAGAAATAGAAATCAATGTTACTAAGCTGTAATATAAAAAGGGTAATAATCATAATAGGACAGTGGCTGTTTTTCTTTTCCTTTTTTTATTTTTCATTTATTTATTTATTTATTTTTCAAATATGAAATAGTGTTTATGCATAAATTGAAAGGACTTTTATTTTTTCTTCAGTAATATCATCAATATTTTACATTTGAATTTAGATATGTAAATGAAATTAAAAGTTTGACTAATGGACGTAATTTGATCATAAAATAGTTTGCCGTTTATTGGAGAAACAATGTGAATAATGAAAAATGAATAAACTACTACATTAGTTTTCTTTTTTCCCATTATCATTAAGCCATCTTTCCAAAATCAAAATCTTCACTTAAGATAAAGCTGTTTGGTCATATTCCATATGTATTGCACTAGACCTATAGACCGTAATTATAAACTATATTGATGGCACTATATATTATACTTAGCATTAGAAATGCAAGTTTTAAAAATTAATTATTTGATAATTTCCAGTACTTGGAGGGAATAAGTGGCATATAATGTGTTCAAATATACCTAAAAACCTTGGGTAGCATATTTGTCACATAATAACATACAAAATTTTATAAGTTCTGTTAAAATTCTGTAATACTGTTTATCATATGACATCGCATCTGAGAGTGTAATAAAGCCATGCGTTAAAAACAATAATCAACCAGCGGATTAAATATGCAAATTACTTTGTAACGTTATGCGTTGACGTCCATAAAAACGTCGTGTTTTCTAATGGCGTAATTGTGACGCTTTAGTGCAAAATTTGCTAAGAAAATGTGATTTTAGTTTTATATAATTACAGTTCCTTTGATTTTCCTTAGATGAACCTATTTCGGAGAAACAGTGTTCATACTTCAATGAACAGCAGTCCGGGTCACGCAACGTCGTTGGTACGCAACATCACTTGTAAACAAACGACCTCATTGGCCGTTGTAAATTCTATTCGACGTCACGTCATGGTGACGGCCGTTTAACGTTAGCGGCATTCCTGTTGGTTAGTGACAGCTTATTGTCGTATGATTTACACATGTTGCTAATAAAAATCGAAAATGATGCTCAAAATAATTTTAAAATCACAATGGGCCATGTGCAAAGTTAACGTGAATGCCCTTCGGGCGTCACTTACTTTGCACATGACCCATTGTGTTCATACTTCCATGAACATCGGAAAAATGAAATTTATTTCTTAAATGATAAATAGAATCATGCATTCATGCTCCTGTATTACTGAATTTATTAAACTTGTTGGGGAAGCCCATTAAATTGCTAGGCATAGCCTCGCATCTTATCTTTTTCCCCAACTCGTTTATAAATTCAATAATACATGAGCACTCATGTTAGATCCTCTATATAGGAGAAAACGCGGTGACGTCATCGATAAGGATTTCCAAGGTATTCCCCACACTGGTTGGCAAAAAGTCGATAATCAATCACGCTATATTGAATGTTTATTGGGTGATGTTAAACTATGTAATTAATCATGCCGTGTATTTTGCGCATTATGATGCATATATTTTTCTAAATGATAACGCTGAGAAATGTAGGTATTTTAGTGTGAAATATTGTTCTATTTTCTCTCCTAATTCATTTAAATTTTGGTTCCACATGAAGTGCTTTTAGATGCACGTTTTAGCATGGATACTCTAAAAAAATGTGTTTGTATCTGGTGTACATTTTAAAATTAAACCGGTTGTTTATTGTTTATAATGAATGTATCGGGTATTCAGCAGGTCTTTTGATAAGGAATGTCTTTGCATACTTTTTACTTTTATTATCAGAGTTCTTGTGGTTGTGCTGTGTGGCGGCCCCAAAAAGTCTCCCCGCACATCCATTTAATGCTCTTATTCTTCCAATCCTCAGGGGTTGTTTGCAATCATTTTCCATTATTCATGTCCCTTAATACCATTCCATTTCGATACTGAATTGGAGGTCATTAATTGACCGATATTCGCACCCCGTTGTATAACTAATTCTTACGTTTCTGTCTGTGGACTTGTATTAGACATAGGTTTATGATGTGGGTCTTTGTTATACCATTCCTTTTCAGAGGGAGTTTGCTTTAACAAAATTATGTCTGTTTTATTCAATAACCGGTGTGAATGTCGCGCTTTTCTTGACGGTATCAACCCACTATACACAAATATGACTATTACAAACAGATTAAGAATTACAATATCTCCCCTAAGGTTACATGCTGCGTCTTCTGTACGGATTCCCAATTCTACTCAAAGCTTTCGAGCTTTATTACCTACAGTTAGAATGAGACCTCTAAATTTGTTTTCGGCATCATCTGTCAATCTACATGGAGCATCAAATGCTAACACTTTTCGCAACAATCTACGAGTAAGGTTGTCCCCAATTAAATCACCAGTTTTACGTAAATACCCTAATCCGTTCAAAAGACCTAGTATGTATCCTAGCATTTCTAAGTGCAATGCCAAGAGTTGCAACTGTTGTGTACATTTATGTACCGACTCTACTATCACTTCATCTGTGAATGGTAGGACTTTTTCAGTAATTAACGATTCTGATTTGGATTGAAAATCAGAGAATCTGATATATGTTTTAACTTGAAACACACAGAACTGTAATATGCAATATGTTGGACAAACTTGTCGTAAGCTGAAGACTAGATTTGGTGAGCACTATCGTAAGATTTTAAAGGCTAAAAAGATAGATACTTTTCTATACCAACATTTTAAGCGTACTGGTCATTCTCCTGATAATGTTTCAGTACAAATATCTGAGAAGTTATCATATGATCATAATTCTTCTGCTCGATTCAATAACATAAAAAGATTCGAAACTGAATTAAAATGGATAAAATCATTGCAATCAGCTTCTCCACTTGGTTTTAACGATAACATCTACCATGAGGGAAATATCTCTAAAATGCCAGATTTTGATGTGTTTTCTCTTTTAGAAATTCGAAAACGTAAATCCAGATCTCATGGTATAAGACAAAAAGGAAATGATAAACGTAAAAGATGTGCTGCCAAAAAATCTAACACTTCTCTTAATGATTTATCAACAAAATTATTGGAACATGGCCGACATGCTATGCTTTCAATTCTTAGTTCCCTACCCATTCCAGTCTTACGCAAATTGGATATAGAGGCTAATAGGTTTTACGATAGAAATCACCAAATGTATGAAGCGGCACTTCTAACTAGATGTTATACTCAACACGCTCTCCGTCCACTAATTGATTCTGAAATCAATCATAAAAGAAATTTCATTAAAATCCCTTTCATTAACAAAGGTATTGACTTTATAGATTTACCTAGTATATTTCAGGATAAATCTGTTACATCTTCCATACCTGATTATTTCCAAAATTCTGAACCACCTATTATTTGTTATAAGTATAACAAACCGATTAGAAGTATCATATGTAATTTCAATAAACTTGTGTCTGATCTTGACATCGATGCTAATACTCCTGATTCATGAGATTGTAAAGATTCCAAATTTATTTACCCATCAGCAGGTCATGTTGTGACTGGAAATTTGAAGATCATCCCGGATTCTAGAATTCGTAACATTGTTTCTAAGGGTCCTAAGTATAGATTCCCTTCCCATATCGATTTCAACAGATGTAGGGAAGAAATTGCATCTGCATTAAATGATTTTGGTAATCGTTGGTGTAAACGAGAGGGTGTTGAAAGTAACGCTTTAAAGAAATGGAAACTAAGTATCTTTAATATTGTGGATAGACGTATAAAGTTTTATTCACACAATACTAATCTTTTACCTCCTAAGCCTAAATCTTCCTTTAGATATTTGAAGCAGGGTATCCAGGATTTTCATAGGAAGTATGTTTTGGTTCCTGCTGACAAGGCCGCAAACAACATTGTTGTTGTTTGTCGGATGCACTATATTAACACTTTGAAGCAGGAACTTAACGGCACCACGGCTTACGAAGAGACTTTTACAGATGAGAAGACTGTCGTTAATAGCCACTCAAATAATTTGCCTTTAAAGTTTGCTGTAAACGTCAAGGAACGCCAAGACAAACTTCCTACGATGTATTGGTTACCTAAGCTTCACAAAAAACCGTATAAAGCTAGATTCATTGCCAACTCTAGCTCTTGTACTACTACAGAATTATCTAAATTATTAACTTCTTGCCTTACTGCTGTGAAATCTCGTGTCATTTGGTACTATGAGACAGTGTATGAGAGGTCAGGGAAAAATATGTTTTGGTCTATAAAAAATTCTGGTGAGGTACTTAGTAAACTGAAGTCAAGAGGGTTCCGTGCGACTAGTTTGTCGACTTATGATTTTTCTACTCTTTATACCACATTACCCCATAATTTAATAAAGGAAAAACTTGTTGATTTGATTGAGAGGGCCTTCAAAAAGTTCTCCAAAAATGAAGATACCCTTTATATTGCCTGTAACGATAAGAAAGCGTTTTTCACTTCTACTGACCGTAAAATATATAGAGGATATAGTCTTTGGTCATGTCAGAATGTATGTGACGCCTTATCATATCTCTTAGATAATATTTACATCAGATTTGGTAATAAGTTATACAGACAAATTGTTGGTATTCCGATGGGTACAAATTGTGCTCCTCTTGTGGCCGATTTGTTTTTATTTTGTTATGAAAGAGATTTCATGACTTCTCTTTCGGTTGATAATCAAGCTGATATCATTGAGGCATTTAACTCTACCTCTAGATATTTAGACGATCTTCTGAATATTGATAATCCTTATTTTGAAAGCATGGTTAAAACCAAATTTACCCACCTGAACTTAAATTGAATAAAGCTAATACTTCAGATACCGAGGCCCCCTTTTTGGATTTACATCTATCTATTTCTAACGGTTTTGTATCTTCTAAAATTTATGATAAACGTGATGACTTTGTCTTTGATATAGTTAATTTTCCATTTTTGGATGGTGACGTTCCACGTCGTCCCTCTTATGGAGTGTATATTTCTCAACTTATAAGATTTGCTAGAGTGTGTAGTCATGTAGATGACTTTAATGCTCGTAATAAATGTTTAACTGCTAAACTTCTTCAACAGGGCTATCGGTATCATAAGCTTAGAAAGGCTTTTTCTAAATTCTATCGCAGACACCATGAATTGGTTTCAAAATTTGATGTCGGATTAAAATTTCTTTTACACCAAGGCCTATCGGAACCAGAATTTTATGGTGACTTAGTATACAAATTCAAAAAGATTAAGGGTAGGACTGATTTTTCTGATCAATTCCGAAAAATAATAATACGTCACAAACGTATTGGCTATAATTTAAATGTTATGCGACAGTCTGCATGCTAAGTGATTAACCCAGTCACGGCTGATAACTTTGCTGCACTCTTTAATTGCACACCGGGGGATCGGTCGTCAGACCTAAAGCTATATATTTTAGTTGGTTGGGACCGGAGCCTTTTTGTCTGTTGCTTGGTCCACCGGGGCTCAACTGGTGACCTTCTTTTGCTTCAGATTTCCAGTGGGGTCGTTTGGCAGGACAGGGATCTCCACCTGTCAGACGGCCCGTTGTATCTGTTGAGTCCTCGTCTTTGCTTCTTCATGGTGTTGAAATTTGATTTATGTGTTTACCGTGATGATTCATTGACGAGTTAGAGGGTTATCATGCGAACCGAACTACCAACTAAATGTTTTGTACCACTTCAGAAACTGAGGGTGAGGTTGGGCCTGTAAAATCGATTTAAGCCCCCCAGTAATTCATTACTGACCGTTCCAAGGCGGTAGTTCTGTTGTGGTTCTCTGTTGCCTGTTTTTGGTGTCAGAGTTTCTGTGATGTTTTACCTTATGTATGTTCTTATTGTTTTTGGTTCGGTTTGGGTTGCTGAGTGGCCACCTTTTGGGAACAAGCTGCTCACTCGGTTGGCCATATGTTCTGTGTATCTTGATTATTTGTAATCTTAGTTGTTTCCAACTATGGTTTGAGGGCTGGATTTGGAGTTTGATTGTTTCAGTTCCTGGTCTTTGCATACTTTTTACTTTCGTCACCAGATATTGTCAGGGTCACTGACGAGGCCTTTATTAGCCGAAACTACGTAGTCTGGCCCATGTTCTTTCTTCTGAATTTATTCTCTGCTCTTGAAGGAACTATTTAAGATTTTAATTTTACCTCACTGCAGCTGGTGTTGTGCCGTGTGGCGGCCGTAAAACGTCTCCCCGTACATCATCCATAGTGCAGATTATATTTTATTTTCGTCCTTTGAGATCAGAGGATATATTCTGAGAAATCTAAAATATGAGATTGATTTAGATTATTATTCTAGATCATCATCTTGTATATCATTTGGACTCTTTTTGATACTAATCAGTCTTTGAATCGACTGCCCAATTAAAATTCAGAAATAACAGTAAGCTTTTCTCCGGTTTCACCAGATATTGTCAGGGTCACTGACGAGGCTTTATTAGCCGAAACTACGTAGTCTGGCCCATGTTCTTTCTTTTGAATTTATTCTCTGCTCTTGAAGGAACTCTTGAAGCAAACAAAGCCATGCATTTATTAAATATACGGATCAATAATCTTGATTTACCAATTGATCTTCAACTCAAACTTTTCGACCACACAGTTCTCCCATTGCATTGGCGTCAGTTCCTATGACGTCATGTGCCTGCTGGGGTGGATGTGAAGTGTCTGATGTTAAGTCATAGACGATAACTAGCTGGTACGTGTTGTGGCCTCTTATAAGGGTTGTCCAACAAATGTACGTGGTTCTGATGATGAGTTGCTGTATGTCTGTGTGCAAAGTAAGCGAGACTGTCTGAGGCTATCTTCCGTTGGTTCTCCTTGCCACGGCTTTGCTTTGGCTATTTCTCGAAGACGTGACAGTATCCCAGCGGGCGCGTGGCGTCGTGGTGACGTCAGCACAGGTGCAGCATAGCGAAATGAGTTCTTACCACGCAAGGTCGTCCTCACCTGGTGTACGGTACCGTACCTGTAAAATATTGTTATATCTAAAATTGTATGTAGTTTCCCCTTTGACTCATAAATCAGAATGAACGGGTGAAGCTAAATTATTTAAAATTTTAAAAGTATCAATGGCCATTGTTCTTAATCGTCGGACATGCAAGGCAGGTAAATTTGCTTTAGTCAGCAACTCATCATATGCGCTGGTATAATTTTCATACACAAACCCCGGGGCCCTTTCTTGGATCTTTTCAATTTCAAAGAAAAAAAAGAAAGAAAGAAAAACAATAATAAAATGAGCGTAACCAATAACTGTGCTATTCGTGAAGGCCGAGCATTACTTTGTGCAGTGCTAGATTTAGAAGGACAGGTCATCAAATTATTTACTATGGGGTGCCGTTTTACTATTTATTCCCTATTTATTGATGTCCATAATTCGAATAATGGATATCCGTATTATCTATAATTTATGGGTGCCGTTTTACTATTTATTCCCTATTTATTGATATCCATATTCGAATAATTGATATCCATTATTCGGATTATTGACATTCATAAGTCAGGGTGAATATTGGATATCCATTATTCGAATTATGGATATATATAAATCGATTTATGGATATCTATAATTCGAATTATGGATACAATCATACTTCTATTCTATTTATTGATGTCTATGAATCGGATTATGGATATCCGTAAATCATGTCGAATTATAGATATCCATAATACGAATTATAGATATGTATAAGTTGAATTATGGATATCCAAAATTCAACATGATTTATGGACCTCTGACATGTGGATTTAAAAGCGTATTTTTTCTGGCCTGCAGATTACACAGACCATGTACGGCTGCACCCGGTGCCATGACAGATTGGACTGCTCTCATTTAATTATTAGAGGAATGTTCGATAAAAATAAAAGAAAAACAAAAATATTGACAAAACGGACCATGTACGTCTACGCCCAGTGCCATGATAGAGGGACTGCTCTCATTTATTTATTAGAGGGATGTTCGATAAAAATAAAATAAAAGCAAAAATAATAATAAAATGCAATGAATTAGTTTCCTTTTATTTGAGTTTAATTTTATTGAAAACCTTTTGAAGCATTTTATTTAAGTATACTTGTATAATAGGGAATAGTGTTCATAGTGTTACAAAATAGTCCCTAGCTCCTCTCAGAAAATGAGATAGGCCCATTTGGTAAGACAAATCTGTGTAACAAATGCTTTTTCGTGACACATTAAAAATCTCACGTAACGAAGCTCGCATGTTATTGAAAAGTTAATGTAACAAAGACCTCAGTTCAGCTTCAGATTCGATGGACAAAAAATAAATTAAAAACTTGCATTGTGTTTTTCTTTTATAACTCGTCCACAAAAAGTTTTAACTGAAAAATAAATTGACCTAGGGGAGACAACGCAAAAATACTCTTCATATTGGAGATATCAACTATTTACCAATTTAGCATTTTAGGTGCTAGACGCTGGTTAACTGCCAAAATACAGGTAATGTCTAAGTTAATCATGCTATTTCTTTCCAAAAGTACTGAATGAACGTCTATGTTGGTTTCTTCCTCCATGACCAGAGTGTCTTGATTTCTTTACTTCCTAGAGAAACCAATCAATGATGCTAATTGGTGATGTTGGCTACACTGAACTATATGACATTTTGTAATTTAGGTCAACTGGCATCAAGTTCACAATAACAATGACGTGTTTGTTGCTTTGACATTGGGAGATCTGCAGAATTAAAGCATAAAGATGGTCACATATATGCGCTAATCCAGGTTTCATTGGTGTATATTTCATTCATAGAAAATGATCAAATACTGGGAAACAGTATCAGAGAAGATACCCTGATTTAGTGTTACAGGAAAAGATACTTTATGGTATGTGTTCCCGATTATCGAGGACTTAGGTCAGCTTGCTCATAGGCACAGTCTGACCAGAGTTGCCCAATTTTACATAGGCAATCTATGAATCCTGGGGAATCTACCCGGCACTAAGTGGAAAGGTAAGGCTGATCGGTCTGAACTGATGCAAAGACTAATTCAAGTATTAGCAGCATGCACATGGCTTAAGGTCCCTTTTCATGTGACTTAAATCCTATATAATTTGAGCTCTATGACTAACTGCAGTTCTTCTAAAATTTGGACCTTCAATTTTTCTATTCAGAGAGGGTTTCAGGATCAGCAAGCAGTGCAGTCTGTGACCACACTGCTTCTTTAATCCTTGGAGGATTCTGATGTGGGTCTACACTGTTTGATCAGGCACAGCTGTCCCATTATTGTGATCAGTTGTGGTAGCTAGAGATCTGTGTACAATACCAGCTTAGGACCAAAAAGCCATATATTGTTTTATACCAAGATGATCCATTTGAACATTACGCAAGGTGCAGTGGTGGCTAAATTTGAAATTCATAGATCTAGTAACCAAATATTCTTAATGTGTCTTATAACATATTTCTTCAACCCACCACACTTTTTTTTCACTCCAAATATGCAAGGTAGTGCAATTGTTAATAGTGCTCTTCGTCATGAGTTAGTATGTAATTGCGTTGCTTATAGGTCATGCTCTCAAGATCCTCACAACATATGTGATGCATAGGGATGAAACAAATTAAAAGCTTTTTGTGTTCTACACATGTCAGAACCAGCCTGCACATGCTCAGTTCACTACACTCTGGTAGCTGTGGACCTGTTATATTACCGGTAGGATGTGTTATTAATAACTCTTTCACACTATTTCTGTTCCACTTTGATCATGATTTGAAAATCAATTCATATATGAAATGCAAGATATCTTTTATTTATTTAAGTAATATTTTTGAGTTTCTTGCAAATACTGTGTTATAGAGTGTGTTTTTTCGTCTTGTTATGGTCATAAGATGAGTAATACAAACATTGCGCAATACCATATCAGGATTTTAAAATTATGGATTTGGAGATTTTCCTATAAAGCTTATTGCACTTCATGGGTTTTTATTGTGAAACCTAACTTTAACTATTCTACCAACACATTTGTTTTGAAAATATTCTATATCAATATGGTCATATTTTTATTTATTTCGATGATTAATTGTAAGTAATATTTTTGTGCTTTTAAAGTACCCTTTCCCCACTTTTTTATGTACAAAAGCTGTTAAATTGTTAAATATTATTAGAGGAATTTGTATTAAAACTGTTGCTGATACTGAGAAAGGGATGCAGTTAAGAAAGATACCGTATTAATACTAATAAACAATCCTGCTCTAATAAATGCCCTCGGCCTAATTTACAAAAATTATGTTATATTAACTCGCATGAGTTCCTGTTTGCTTCGGTAGATGAGGATGCTCTGAAAAAATACTCTAAAAATGGTAGAATTGCTTCCTCTGCAAGTGTACATACCTTTATACTGTTTATTAGGTATTTGGCAGTAGTTGATTTGCTACAC
This sequence comes from Ctena decussata, assembly GCA_963989385.1. Classification (NCBI taxonomy): domain Eukaryota; kingdom Metazoa; phylum Mollusca; class Bivalvia; order Lucinida; family Lucinidae; genus Ctena; species Ctena decussata. The sequence continues at coordinate 73,402,666 of OZ022511.1, read as the reverse complement.
TTTAGGCTCTGAATAATGCCCCCACCACACCCCACCCCCTTTGGTAAAATGCAGCACCCATGGAGTGTTTAATAGGATTAATACGATACTATGGCCAGTTGCATGTATATAATATGAATATATCTCTTTGTTTGTTACTGTGTACATGTATTTGTTGTTAGCATACTACTAAAGCATTTTGTTTTCTCAATGCAGCAGAAAGTTTGTTCTACCAGATATCCTTGACATACTGGTTTAAAACACAACATGCTTAAGTAAGTGGATGGTGCAAGGTCACTTCTTTAATTGTTATTTTTATATGTTGCTGGTGCAATAGGAAAATTATATACCTTTCATGCATAGAATGTTGCACTTAGCTAAGTCAGTACATTTTAAAAGACTGTTTAATTAATTAAAACCCCAAACATCTTAAGTTTGTTTGGATGTATTTTTTTGTCATTCATCTTGTTTATATGTTGTTTACTACATGTATATCCATCTCTTATCATCAGCCTATGTTTTAAATGTTCTCATTTGCTTATTATTTCTGAATTTAGCCTATCTAAGGTACAAGTAACTTAATTCGTTTTGCTACTACTGCTGTGCATCTAAGGTGAAGGTCTTATATATAGAAGCAGGTATCATGTTGTCAAAGGTTAAGCATAAACATACTTTTTATGCCCCCGAAGGAACTTCGGCTGGCATATTAAAATCGAACCATCCGTCCGTCCGACTGTCCATCCTTTACAAACCGTGTCTCAGTGATAACTTTAAAACTACTGGAGAAAATTTGATGAAACTTCACAGAAAGATAAAGCATAATGAGAAGGTGTGTCCCACGCAAGACTTAGGTCCCTATGCCCAAGGTCAAGGCCACAATTGGGTCAAAGGTCAAATTTTGTCTCAAAACCATGTCTCGACGATAATTTTAAAATCACTGAAGCAAATTTGATGAAACTTCACAGAAAGATATAGCATAATGAGAAGGTGTGTCATGCACAAGACTTAGGTCTCTACACCCAAGGTCAAGGCTACAGTTGGGTCAAAAGCCAAATTGTGCCTCAGAATTGGGCCTCAGTGATACTAATAAACTACTGAAGCAAATTTAATGAAACTTCAAATTGTGCCTCAGAATTGGGTCTCAGTGATACTAATAAACTACTGAAGCAAATTTAATGAAACTTCACAGAAAGATGAAACATAATGAGAAGGTGTGTTGCACGTAAGATTTGGGTTGTCGGGTTCAAGGTCGATGACACAGTTAGGGGTCAAAGGTCAAATCTCGCCTCTGTGATAACTTAAAACATGCTGAAGCGAATGTCATCAAACCTCACAGAAAGGTAAACCATAATGAGAAGGTACTTACGCACAATATTTATGATCCCAAATCCAAGGTCAAGGTCACAATCTGGGGTCAGAGGTCAAATCATGTCTCAGCAATTACTCAGAAAAGTACCAAAGCAAACTTTGAAGAAAGTTAAAGCCTAATGAGAAGATTTGCCATGGGCAAGACATAGGTTCCCACACCCAAGGTCAAGGTCATAACCAGAGGTCAAAGGTCAAGTCATTTATCCTCAATTATCTAAAAACTACTGAAACAAACTTCATTAAACTTCATGAAAAGTTATAAAACAATGAGTGAATATGTCACAAACAAATTATGGTTCTGTTGCTCAGTGTCAGGATCACAGTCAGGGCTCATAGGTCAAATCATGTCTCTGAGCTGACTCAAAACTGCTGAAGTGAATTTCATGAAGTTTCACTGAAAGGTAAAGCATGATAAAATGGTAACGTAAAGAAAAGTAAAGTATAATGATAAGTTATGTAAGGTTCAATATTTAGGTTCCCACACCCAATGTCAAGGATACAGCACATTGGTTAGTGGTTGAATTAAGTCCCCTTGAATCCTCTTAAACTTCCAAAGTGCATTTCAACACTACAGAAAAGTAAAATGAAATGAGAATGTAAATCATGTGCAAGATTCGGGTTCTACGCCCAAGGTCAAGGTCACAACTAGGGCTCAAAGGTCAGTTTAAGGGCCTTCGGGGGCATTTGTTACACACTGTAACATTTCTTGTTTTTATGGAGAAGATACAGATTATCTCACAATTATAGCGACCCACCCTTAACTAGAGCTGTCTCACAATTATAGCTACCCACCCTTAACTAGAGCTGTAGCTTAATATTTATAAATGAAGCAAAAATCTTGTGTGTATCCTCTTATGAAAGTTGTAGAGGTCTCTTACACTCACAAAATTTGTCTAAAAATGTCACATATGAATTATGACTACTAATAACCCAATTGATGCAACAATATTGTATTTCAGACACCTAAATCACCATCCTACTCAGGCCCGGATCCAGACCACCACATACTGGTGGGGCTCTGGATAACTGGTGGGGCTGGGAGGTGCCGAGACGTATTTGGAAAGGGAGGGGCGGGGGGAGAATAGTTTGAAATATGACATAATAAGGGATCAATTTAATGAGAATAATTGATAATGTCTGTTTTGCCTTCAATTATATGTTGTGATATCTCATTAGAATCGCCTCGCCGAGGCGATTCTAATGAGATGTCACAACATATATTTTAATCTAGCCAGGCCCAAGTGGCGGGGCTGAAGCCCCAAAGCCCACCCCCTGGATCCGGGGCTGCTACTTCTTTCTTAATGGACTTTGCCATCAAAAAATGGATTGGTGTGTCATGTGATAGGATACCGGTATTGTTGGTGCAATATCAAATGATGTCCACCCTGATCAGACTGCTCCTGATTTGCTTTCGCGGGCAGTTATGTCCCAGTACATAGCATTTTCATGGTGTATAACCAGTACCATAAAGATATAATTTATTTACAATAAACACCACAAATAGCTGACCCACCTAATATCATAAACATGCAGACCTACACCTGGTATTGAAGATAAAAGTTTAATTTTTAACAGATCTAGCTATCATTAAACTGCAAAATTTTGAGTGTATGAGTACACACTTACCTATTTTTCAGAGCTCTAGATAGGAGATGGTATTGAGCTTAATTCAAAAATAATTTTTCTTATTTCTCAACAAAAGCATGTGTTGTGATTTCTTACTAGAACTCTTTTATGGGATGCTAGGCATGAACAGATTAAGTTGTCAAAATTTAAATTGTATTTGATATAAAGTGATTCACAATAAACCGTCAAGACTGTTTCTGTTTAGAACAGACATAACTTCTTGACAAGCTTTGCTGGTTGCTGTATTGCCCTAGCAAACAGAGCTCCAGATAAGAGGGCGTATTGAGGATAATTCAAAGATAATTTTTCTTATTTCTAATTGAAACAATATCATGTTGAGACACCTCATCTGAACCGTCCCATCGAGACTGTTCAGGTGAGGGGGCGCAACATATGTTTTTATGCAGAATTAACAAAAATTATCTCTATTTATCACCAAATACCCCCTCTTATCTATAGCTCTGTGCCATGGGAGTTAGTCCAGTGACCCCTTAGCATAAATGGCAAACACTTAATCCACTAGGCCTGGTGCTTCATAAAATATCCTCCTTTTATAGTATCATCCCTAGCTGTGATTAAAACTGTTTATCATATGACGTCGCATCTGAGAGTGTAATAAAGCCATGCATTAAAAACGATAATCAACTAGATGATTAAACATGCAAATTAATGTTATGCGTTGACGTCCATAAAAATGTCACATTTTCAAATGGCAGAATCGTGACATCTTAGTGCAAAGTTTGCTAATAAAATGCGATATTAGTGTCATATGATAAAAAGAATCTTGCATTCGTGCTCCTGTATTTTTGAATTTTTTAAACTTATTGGTGAAAACAGATAAGATGCTCGGCATAGCCTTGCATCTTATCTTTTTCCCTAACTTGTTTAATAAATTCAATAATACATGAGCACTCATGTAATGAGCACACATTGTAAGATCTTCTATGTCTGATATTTTTCAGGTGATACAAGATGGTATCTTGAATGGCTGAAGACCAGAAATCAGAACCATGGCCGAAGCGGACCCCAGCACTGTGATTGATGAGAACAATGATGATGATGAAAGTGATTATAATGATTCAGGAATCAACCACGTATGTGAGGATGATCGTGAATGTAAACACGAGTTGGAAAATTTTGATTCTACAATATTGATTGAGCGGTCTCAATCCGACGCTGCTCTTAGTTTGAAAGACATCCACCAAAGCTTTTTGAACAGTGCAGCCTCGATAGAGAGGCTTGACGATCAGCCTCTTTCTGGAAATAGAGTGTCAGAAAGTTCACGAGTTTACTTTGATTTGTCAAAAATAGACACAATGGAAGCAGATTCCATTTCAACGGCTTGCAATGCAATGAAAGAGGCTAGAAAAAAATTACGTTTAAATCAATCGCTAGAGACGATTCATCAGAATGAGGTGTTAGATATTGCTCAGCCAAAGTCAGTGCGTAGTAGCAGTTTCACATTCAGGTCATTATCATCGGAAACTTTGGATGAAATTGACGAGACTGATGACTCAGTTGAGGCGGATCATAAGGACTTGAACCATGGAGATCCAAACAGTTTCTATACAAAGTATCCGCTAATGGTGAACCAGAGTCTACAACATGGCTCGTCAAATGACTCACACAATACATGGCAGAACAAAAATAATCTCAAACTCAAATATCAGAAACTGTGTGCTTGTATGGAAAGAGATATTTCTGTTCTAAAAAGAGCTACAGGATCTGAAGAAATCAAACCTTTAAGTGATATTTTATTAATCATGACAGAAGCCTGGGATGTGCCTGTGTACGGCAGAGATTTAGCTTATTGTTTGTGTGACATTATAAGAAATGAAAGTGTTTTAAGCCTTATTGTAAAAAATACTGGTACTGACAATAAAGAGCTATTATTAGCCTCCTCAAGTCTATTAGAGCAAGTCATGTCAACCAAGAATAGAGAGTACATTGCTGAACACGGACTTGAAGTTGTTGTTAAAATGACTAAAAAGGCCATTGGTAATAATGAAATGGCCAAAAATGCAACAGGAATCTTGGAAAATTTGTTCAAAGTCAATGAATCGACTGCTTCAAAAGTTATTGCTCATGGTGGACTAGACGCTTTATTATACTGGTGTAGGAGCAGTGATACATCAGTATTGCGGAAATGTGCAAAGGCTTTGTCAAACTTGTCCTTATTTGGTGGCTGTGAAAATCAGGAAATAATGACTCAGCAGAAAGTCCCTGAGTGGTTATTTCCCTTGGCTTTCATGGAAGATAATCATGTCCGATACTATGCTTGTCTGTGCATTGCCCTTCTGGCATCTAATAAAGAACTGGAAGCAGCTGTGATGAAATCGGGAACACTGGACCTCGTCATACCTTTTGTGTCAAGTATAAAACCAGATGTGTTTGCCAAAAGTGATTATGCTCATAAGCAGGGCAGGGATCCAGTCTGGCTAAAGAGATTGAAACCACTACTTAGCAGCCGGAGACCAGAAGCTCAGGCATTGGCGGCTTTTCACTTTGCTATGGAAGCCACCATTAAGAAGGAACAAGGAAAGAGTGGGGTAATCTGAACATACTACCATATGAGCTGCGACACGAGAAAACCAACAAAATAGTTTTTGCACCCACAGAAGACTCAGATCAGCACTGGCATCCACCCAGTCTGATCATAGCCTTTGATCTGCACTTAAAGGGTAGCTAAGGGTCTGCAAAGACTCTTATCAGACTGGGCAAATGCCCAGGCTGATCATAGTCTTCGCTGGGGGGCACATGCCATTTCGTTGGTTTTATCATGTTGCAGCTCATATTTGCTTTAGTTTATGGGAGTTCTCAGCTTAATTTCTGTAATTGTTCAAACTTTAAACATCTGTTGATGTTCAAAGTAATAATGAAAGATTTTTTTTCTACAAATACAGGTTTGCACCGAAATTATTTTACTTTTTTGCTGTAATGAAAGAGTCTCAATTTACTGTTGAAGTTGATTTTAAGCACAGTTTAAAAGTGAAATATTTTTTCATTTTCACTTTAAATTTTAAATTCCACATTATATATTCTTGTAAAACTTTTATGTGGCTCATAGAATGACAGACTACATTATGTCACATTTATGTTCACAAGATTTCCCAGCCAGAGCTACTATGGATTAATTTGTTAATTTTCAGGTTTTCTATGACATAGAAGTGATCGAGCCTCTTCGTAAAGTAGCGAGCAGTCCCGATTCTGTAGCCTCCCGTCTTGCCAGTCAGGCTTTACAGCTGATAGGAGAAGAGGTGCCACACAAACTCTCACAACAGGTGCCACTCTGGACTGTTGAAGATGTGGCTCATTGGGTGTCAGAGGTATAGTTGCAGCTATGTATGCATTTACAAAATGTTTCTAGTATTCCCTGTTTATTTAAGGAATGAATTTCATTTTTCTGAGGTTTATAGAAGTGTAAACTACATTGGGTCACGTGCAAAGTGAATGAACCCCGAAGGGGTTCATGTAAACTTTGCTAGTGACCCAATGTAGTTTACACTTCGATAAACATCACAAAAATTAAGTTCATTTCTTATATTTACCTTTGTTTCAATCAAATCTTTCATGAAAAATCTTAATATAAGCGCTAAAATTGAAACAGTAAAACATGTACACGCAGTTTTTCTGCTAACAGCAGAACAGCATGCATGACAAGACGTTGCTGACCTCCAATCAGGTTGTAGAGAGCCATTGCTTATTTTTACGTCACTGACATGGCGTGCCTCAATGTAGTTATTGGAATGTAAACTACATTACGTTTCAGTGGTTTACTATAGGGCTTTTCAGTAAATACACCAAGAATGTAAATATTTCGTTATAAGATACCGTAATCGACCCTTTTAACGCCCTGTGCACATAACTTTTACAAAATGGAGGTAAATACTTGTAGTAAATTTTTTTTCTCATAAACACACATTTCAACAAATTTTTATATCTTCAAGGAAACAAATTTAAAGGTTAAGCAAAGGAGAAAAGCTGCTTATGGTCAAAGAAGGATAGAGAATATGCACAAATGAAAAATGAAAGATTCTGTAGCATTTTCGGCTCTTGTAAACTAGCAAACAAAGGGATAAACTAACAAAAATATGCACGCTTATAGTCATATGCCAAAAAATTACCATGCTTTGTGCTTATAGGGGCACATGCGATAATTAGGTCGAGTATGGTAGATTTGCATTTCCAAAACAGGCCGAAAAATTTAGATCCATCATATAAGACGGGCCGGGCCGGGTAGCGCAATCGGTAGGGCACCTGACTCATAAGTCAGAGGTCCTGGGTTCGAATCCCGGTCTGGCCACATACTTTCGTTTCTCCTTCCGCTGATTCAAGAAGGGCAGTTGTCAGTTACTGGCGAAAGTATATGCACTTAGTACTGGTTAACCGCTTAGGAGGTCTAAGCCTGCCCAGGAATAGTGTGGTTAGGTTAACTGACCATCCCGACATGACCTTAGTTGTTTACCGTGGACGTTAAGCATCAAATCAACCAACCAACCATATAAGACGGATCTAGATTTTTCGGAATATTTTGGAAGAAAAACTAATAGCCGATACACATATTTGGGGTACCTTTGGATACAGAAACCCTGTCATATAACTAAATAATTACGGTATTCAGCAAGGTGTCAGAAATGGCCAGAATGAATCCGATAAACTCCTGTCATGCCACACAAGTCTGCCATTAGCTTGCTGTGGCTTTTAGAATGGCCAACTGGACAGGCCCATTTTCAATTGCAGTGCACAGGTCAGGTTTATTTCGAATTCATTTGTGCAAATTTATCTTTAAAAAAATCTAGCGTTGAAGGCAATCAGTATAGACCCTGATCAGATGCCACATTTGCAGCATCTGATCTGGGTTGGGGGATGTCCCTTTTTATGAGTCTTAATGGGTTAATATTTGAAATTTTGATGTTTAGTTGCTGAATCACACTGTGGCCTCATTGTTATGAGAAGAATCTTGCTTGATTTGAAACTTACTAACTTAAAAGGATGCATGATGGATATAAAATCTTTTGATATCAATTTTATAGGGAAATGCTCAAGCAAACAAGCCTATTCAGTTTAGCTTGGCAATCAGGGTCCAGTTGTTTGAAGCATGGTTAGCCTGACAAAGTTGCTAGTCAAGGATTCTTGAAATTTTCTAGCACATACTAACTCAAGTGTGGCACTTGAGTAAATGGACTCTATAAGCTTAAGGCTTCCGTTCTGATCCTTTTTGTGTATTATATTTATATATAAATATCTTTGAAGCGAGTAAATATTTAAACCAACTCAAGTGCGCTAAATTTTTTTTTGCCAAAAAATGTGAGGAGCTTTTGCATTTCCAAAGATCCTCACATTTTTTCAGCAAAAAAGTGGCAGTGTTTTTATGTACAATTAAATCTAAAATCTTATGTCTCTTTAACTAACCATGTTATTAGTTTTGAACAAATGAGCCCTATAGACCTTAATTTAGCTTATTATTTCTCAGTAACAAAGCAAATCTTAAGTGATGCAAAATTCTTTAATTTTCAAGAAGGGAGAATTATTAACAAAAGTATAAGGCCTATCATTAGACACTGCCCATATCTCCACATAAAAGAGAGTCTATGGTAGCTCTGGGATAGTTTTGTCAGTTTATCTTAAAAATGAGCCGCGATGCAAGAAAACCAACAATGTTGTTGTGCGCCCAGCACAGATTCAGATCAGCCTGGGCATCCGCCCAGTCTGATCAGAGTCTTCGCTGTCCGCATGGAGCTAGCTTAGACCCTTAGCTACCCTTTGAGCACTTAATGCAGAGTCTGCTCCAACTTGACGGATGCCCAGGCTGATCTGAGTCTTCGCTGGGCGCACAACCACATTGTTGGTTTTGTCATGTTGCGGCTCAAATGTGTTGTTACTCTTCACTAAAATCACCTCATTGAGGTGGTTCTCAAGAGGGGTTACGACATTTTTGTTGTGAGAAAGAAATTTTCATCAGATATTCCCATAATCTGGGGCGCTTTCTTAATTTTGGTATTTTTCTACCAGGTGGGATTCAGTAACTATTGTTCACTGTACTATTTTCCAGGTCGGGTTTGGTAACTATTGTTCAAAGTTCCAGGACTGTCAAATTGATGGAGACATGCTGTTACAGATGCAAGAAGAAGATCTCATAGAGAGTATATGTATGACACCTGGAATGACAAGGAAAAGGTCAGAAAATAAGAGAAACTGTTGTGATACTTGCTTTAATAATAAGGGCCCAGTTGTTCAAAGCATTGTTAGCCTAATGAGTTTGTTAAGAGGTCAACTGAAGTGTTTTTTGACTTTATAACCATATACAATGTAAAAGCTTTCGCATTTTTTCAACAAAAATGTTGGCGTATTTGAGATATGAATGTTTGAAATTTTAACGAAAGGTTAACTTATGATGTCATTAGTTTTGAACAACCGGGCTCAGGTGTGACATAGTGGCTCAAGACTAGTAATGAAGAGGTCCATGGTCTGATCCTGGCTAAGATTATTATAAAGGAGTTGTATGTGGGGTGGGCCTTGGATTATTTCATTCGCATCATTATCTCATCATTTTCTCCATTGACCTGATATGACTGGAATATGCTTGAAAGGGCCATAAAATCTGAAATCATCCATGCATGTATCATAGAAACATGTGTTAAGTGTTATGATGAAACAAGATATGCACTTTTATTACTCAGTAGCAGTTTTGCTTAGAGAGTAAAGTTAGCTGTAGTAACCCCCCTCCCCCCACCACCGCCACACACGCACACACACAGCTTCATAAACAAAGTTAAGACATCTGACACATCTGACAGTATAATTTAGAAATAAGCCAAGTGATACTACCAACTCCTTATAAATTCATTGTTTCCCCATCTTTCTATAGAAGATACTTCTAGCTACTGCAGGTAGGATCACTGCAAAAGTATTTATTGGGAAATACCCTAATATGCTGAAGTATTGGGACACCTAAAATAATAAATTTTCCATTTGTCTCAAATGGAAAATTCATTATTTTTGGGTGTCCCAATATATATGCACATTACGTTAAGAAAGGAAAATCCCAGTCTCCTTTATCAGAAGTATAATATGTATATATGATGTGTGTAAATGGCTTTTTCAGATTATATGATTTTTCCTGCGTATGTATTATCTCAAAAACAGTTGTAAACCTCCTTTTCCCACATTTACATGTAATTGATCACTGCATACAGTCGAACTTCAATGGCTCGAACTCGCCGGGACCACCCAAAAAAGTTCGAGCGATCGGTAGTTCGAGCCATTGAAGACCAACTCACAAGGTCCAGCCGTATGTATTATGCTTTTCTATCATAGCAAGGGTGACTTCCTGTTTATTGATCGGTCATAATTTAAGCCACTCGGTGCCAGCAGAAATCTCCGATATGGGTATCCCCTCCGTTGCCGGGTCCTTCACCAGATTGCTTGGAAGCTGACGTACTCTCTGACATGACTGCAGGAGTGAATGATGGGCCCTAATTTTGTTACGTATTTAAAGGCAAAGACGTAGATTTTGGCATGTTTTTACTCAATTTCGGTGTGAAATTTTAATTGAAGAAAAATAGTTTACCATCTTTAATTTTCATATGCCCCCTCATTAGCCCAGGATGATAATACGCGTTTAAATAGATAAGACCAAGCTATACAATGAGCTTAAATTGACAGCCATTCAGCATTAATCGATTAACCAGTTGATCAAAGGGTGGCTTTAATTGAGCTCGCGCCAATCAAGTATACCTGTGGTTTCAGCAAACCCGTTGTCAATATCAAAGCGTCTCATGACAACAATCAAAACGTGTGAGCGACCGTTATTGAAAAGGAAATTATTTACAAGGTAGATTAGTGCGAGCCATCGGTGGATTTTTACATAGAAAATGTACCTTAGGGACCGGGTTTGGGGTTCGAGCGTTCCAGCCATCGTAGTTCGAGCCAAAGGTCGCAGGTTAAGCTAAAATCAATGGGAGTTTTGCCGGGACTGGAAAGTCAGTTCGACTGAAACATGGCGTTCGAGCCTTCCGAGTTTGAGCCAGTGAAGTTTGACTGTACTTTTATAGATTTCAGAGAGAACTAGTCAATTTGAAGGTCACAGCCGACTATTCATCCTATGATCCCACCAAGATTGACCCCTGGTTGATGAGTGTACTTCCCGAGCTGTCACAATACACATATGTTATGTTGAGACATGGCATGGATCGGCAGTTGCTCGCTAGTACCTCAGAAGAAGAACTCAAAGACGAATGTGGAGTTACAAATGGAATACATCGTAGAATTATTATGCAACACCTAAGTGGTAAGTTTGTTTAGTGGTATGTTACATGTCTGGTGTAACCAGTTTTGTTTTCAGTTTTCTGTGTACGATACAGCAAGCTGTTAAACTCTGGATTTTAGTGGATTCTAGTCTTAGAGCTATATAAAATGTTTCTTCAGAGCTATAGAAGAGATAGTGTTTTGAGGATAATTCTGGGATAATTTTTCTTATTTCTCAATTGAACAGAATTGAGCCTTGACACTAGAAAACCAGGAAAGTGGTTGTGCGCCCAGCGCAGACTCAGATCAGCCTGGGCATCCGCTCAATCTGATCAGACTCTTCACTAAGCGCTTAAAGGGTAGCTAAGGGTCTAAGCTACCTCTATGCAGACAGCGAGGACTCTGATCAGACTGGGCGGATGCCCAGGCTGATCTGAGTCTGCACTGGGGGCACAACCACTTTGTTGGTTTTCTGGTGTCGTGGCTCATATGTTGTGACCCTTTGGAACCATCTTTCTGAGATGATTCTAATTAGGGGTCATACCATGCTTTTATTGAGAAACATGGGCCCTTTTCCAAGAATTATTCCTCATTCCTCTTTGTATCTGGAGTGCTGCTGTTCTGCTTCTCATAAGACTTACAGAGGTGAGGAGGTTCTAATGAGGGACCAAAAGGCTTATTTTATAGAGACTGAATAGAAACAATCTCAAAAGTATGCTCTAAAACCCACCATATCTGGAGCTATTCTGCAGTCAAAGAAACAGACATTTTGACCACAATGCATCATGATCATATCATGTATTTCTGTAGTCCCAATTTCGGTCATTCTTATTCAAGACAAAGAAAATCCAGTATGTTTTGTGGGTTAGGAGTTAGGAGTTTATAAGCTATAAATTTTATACTACATGTATTTGTTTCCTCTGACAGGTAGTAATATATTTTACATATATAAACATGTGCATGAGGTTTGTGGTTTTTATTTATAAATTTTATTTTCATTTTATGTAATATTAAATATTATTTTTGGATGAATTTTGACGTTTGAATGCTTTTTTATTTGCAGTTTCAATAAATACATTTGTACATGTATTACAATAATTTTATCATAAAGCATTAAGAAAGTGCATGGTATTTAGTGTGTGAAAAGTTGCATGATCATACATCAAAACTCGTATGAAGCAGCAACATTTTAAAAATAAATGGCAATTTTGCTGTTGTTTAATATGTTGTTTGCAGAGTTCATAAGTGTGATGACATATAAATAGGTAATAGTATACTATGCACAATATATTTAGCAAATTTTTATATTTTGCAATTTTTCTCATTACTGAAGTGCAACATTGAGCGAAATTAAATTGAATTGAAAAGAACCGTATTTGGGGCTTAAGATACCATGGGATTACAGAAGCCATCTTTAAAAACGATATTGGGGAAAAGCGATAAGCGCGGAAGGGGTCATTAGCCGAAATTCGCACCCATTGAAAAGCAACATAAAAATGGTAAGCATGTGAGTTTTTGTACGGTATTTCTCAACATTTTCATGCTCAGTTTTCTTGTCAAAGCTATTGATTGTGTAAAAGATATGGTTAAGCTCAACAAATAACGAATCTTAGCATGCGCCATTGACGTTAAAACGTGTTAATTCGGTCCAATGTGCAATGATTCACGGGTGCTTCAGTTCACTGCAGAATCAAAACCCGAGAAAAACAATAGGCTAAAATTAAAGGTCACAACATAATTCATTTAACTGTAGAATTACTTCATTGAAGTATAACGTAACTGTGAGAAAATGATAACGTTAGTCTGAGACTTTTGACTCATTCTCTGTAGCCAGGAAGAATTTTCTTTCTGGATTGTTTACATTATCATATTGGTAGCTACCAAACAATTATACCCTTAAAACGGATTCAAGAAATACCGATTAAAAACAAGTTTTTAAGACGATAACGTAAAAACAAGGAAAAACGTCAATTTTTCGAACTTTGTAAACCTCATACTCATAGCATATTCAAATGTTTTAGAGCGTTTTCCTTTATTTGAACAGCAAACCAGCCGCCTCATTATGGTTGTGGCTTATGTACATGATCATAAATGTCGTTCAGATACAATGGTCATAAAAACTGACGTCACGATAGTTCAAGCGCTACAATTGAGCAATCTTGATTCTTTTACCTGCCAATCCATCTCGAATGATCGGCCTTTATATCTTTATGCAGTAAATTGACAATAAAATCCTAATATGGTGGATCTGACACATACAAAAAAATTGCTATATTTATTGTGCATAGTATATATTAGCATTGTAATAAATTAGGATTTCACATATAGAAACTGGCGTTACTTTGCATCCTGAAGGAATTAGTGTAATAAGAATATCTTGACAGTTAAGATCCAAGCTCCCACTCCTATTTTAGGACTACTGTCCGAAGGGGATGAATCACCATTAAATTCTGATGGTTGTGAGTAATAGTTTGTACATGTTGTAATCACATCCGCTGTAGTAAAAATGAGCCGCGACACAACAAAACCAACAATGTGTTTGGGTGCCCAGTGCAGACTCAGATCAGCCCGGGCATCTGCCCAGTTTGACCAGACCCTTCTTTAAGTGTTCAAAGGGTATCTTAGGGTCTAAGCTACCTCCATGCGGACAGCGAAGACTCTGAGCAGACTGGGCGGATGCCCAGGCTGATCTGAGTCTGCACTGGGCGTACAGCCACATTGTTAGTTTTGTCATGACGCGGCTCAAATACATTCTAATTTGCTTAAGTATTGGGACACCTAAAACCATTAATTTTCCATTTGTCCCAAATGGAAAATTAATGGTTTTTAGGTGTCACAATATTTAAGCACATTAGGGCATTTTAGCTTCCATTTCTTCTCCTTAATACACTGGTTGAGTATTTCTAACATTTTGTAATATTGTATTGATAGTGTGATATAACTCTTGCAGAATCCCAGATATTGTATTTCTTTGTATATGAGTTCAGTGACAAGTCTGTTTCCCCAGACGTTAATTGTTGTATATTTCTCAGAATACCCATGTCTGACAGATAGTTCTGTCAACCTGAAATTTTGCAGGAAGATAAAATGACATATACATCAGCATTGTTTTAACTATTGATTGACTTTGCAGATCAACACTACTTTACAATGACAGCATGGTCATAATGGATCTTTAAACTATTCTCTTTTTCACATCTGTAATTTTTGCCCGAAAATTTAAATTCTGTGTCTTCAGTGTACATGCAGAGGGAGCATATTGATTTGCTAAATTCTGTTTGGCAGTGATCAGTTTGTCAGAACCAAAACATGCTGCATTGATGACATTACAATCCTTCCAAGGAAAGCATTACCAAGGCGGCAGAATGCTTTACAAATACAGTCGAACTTCACTCGCTCCAACTCAGAAGGCTCGAACGCCATGCTTCGGTCGAACTGACTTTCCAGTCCCCGCAAAACTCCCATTCATTTTAACTCAAACTGCGACCTTTGCCTCGAACTACGATGGCTCGAACCCCAAACCCGGTCCCTAGGGTACAGTTTCTATGTAAAAACCCACCGATGGCTCGCACGCATTACCTTGTAAATAATTTCCATTTCAATAACAGTCACTCAGATGTTTGATCATTGTCATAAGATGCTTTGATATTGACAAAGCGTTTGCCGAAACCACAGGTATATTTGATTGGAGCGAGCTCAATTAAAGCCGCCCTTTGATCAACTGGTCAATCGGTTGTCAATTTAGGCTGATTGTATAGCTCGGTCTTATCTATTTAAACGCGTATTATCTCCCTGGGCAAATGAGGCGGCATATGAAAATTAAAGATGGTAGAATATTTTTCTTCAATTAAAATTTCACACCGAAATTGAGTAAAAGGTGCCAAAAATTTACGTCTTTGCCTTTAAATACGTAACAAAATTGGGGCCCATCATTCACTCCTGTAGTCACGTCAGAGATTACGTCAGCTTCCGAGCAATCTGGTGAAAGACCGGGCAAAGGGGGATACCCAGATCGGAGATTTCTGCTTGCACCGAGTGGCTTAAATTATGACCGATCAATAATCAGGAAGTCACCCTTGCTATGATAGAAAAGCATAATACATACGGCTGGACCCTGTGAGTTGGTCTTCAGTGGCTCGAACTACCGATCGCTCGAACTTTTTTGGGTGGTCCCGGCGAGTTTGAGCCATCGAAGTTCGACTGTATAAGTGTTTTTTTATGCTGGCTTTTATATTCAGCTATCTCACCTAGCTGTCAGCGAGCTCTTTTTGATGAATCTTGATAAATCTTGTTTGCTTTTCAAGGATTTTGAGTTGCTTCTTCTATTTTAAAGTGTGATATGAGTTTTGCTTTTGCTTATCAAAATCTTTAAATGAATCAGGTTCACCATTTCAGCCACAACATCAGCTGAAAGCTGGGCTGCCATGGGCAGAGAAAAACATGAAAAATGATTTTTTTTTCCTGATCAATGAAAAGTCAGGGAATTTTGAGGTTGGTCAGGGAAATTAGCTTAAGTCAGGGAAAAGTCAGAGAATTCGAAAATAAATGGCTACATCAGTCTTCAGAAAATGTTCTTACTCTGTTGGAGGGGAAAGGATGTACTTCCTAGAATGTTGGTTGTTTAAAATGAATATTGTGGAAAAACTTAAATTATTCTTAATTGCAGATGCCTGCTTGTTGCCTTATGGTATTTTGCTAGCTTAAAATTGCCACTGTATTTGCTATTAGGCACTGCCAGAATGTTATTATTCAGTCACTTTGTACCACACTTGTCACAGAGCTCTAGATAAGGGGTGACAGTATGATGATAACTCCCATCAGAACTACATAAACCTCAGCAGCAAGGTTTTATGGAAGCAACAATATCAATGGTCCATATAAGGAGTGGGAACAGGAATTATTTAGGGAAAATTTTCCATATTCCTCAATGAAACACTGAAATGGTTCAATGGAACATAGAAATTATCCCTGAATTATTCATGTTTCACCCTCTTATCTGGAGCACAGGACTGGTATCTTAGCAACATGTTTTATAGAGAATTAAAAGAAATTGTCCCCACCCTATTACCCATCTATCCTCACCCCTGTTCCACCCCATCTGGAGCTCTGTGTATCATACTAAAGAGATTAAGCAGACAGGCAGCAAAGGGAATCTTAAGACATGTGACAACCTGGGCTTGGATCAAAACTAATAATGTCGTTAGTTACTGAGACCTTTCATTTTCAAATGTATCGTATGCAAAAACTGCCATTTTGTGTCAAAAAAATGCAGCATGGTTTTATAGGAGCAACAATATCAGTACTTTGGCAAAAATATAAGCATACTTGATTTTATATGTGCCTGACATTTGGGCCCAGGACTGAAATCTTACTACCTGGTGCCAGACAGTTGGGCCCAGGACTGAAATCTTACTACCTGGTCTCTGCAGTCTGACCAGATTGTTTGTTGGCACATGTACATTATGGGATTTATTTGTGGGTCCGTGCAGTGGGCAGTGAAGCCTCTAATCAGACTGGAACAACAGACAGCCTGATCTGAGCTTTTACTGTTTCCTGCTGGTTTGGTAAGGTTCCTTTAGCTGTCACAGACCTGTATCTAAGCTAGCACATGAATTCCCAAATTGCTAAAAGTTCTACTACCATTTTGCATCACTTAAAAGCAGTGTATACCTTGATTGTGGAGACAAGTTAAGTATCTTCAAAAGCATCACAAGAATAATCAAAGTACTGTGTCATATGACTCGGACCAGCCTTTACATTGATCTTACCTCCGAAGAAAGTTTGCTTTTAGCTTTAAAGTCATCCGCTAAGATGAAGGTTAATTGGACTTTTAATGGTAATAGCTTAAGATATTTCTTGGCAAAAATTTAAAAGACAAAAGCAACAACGTGGCATGTACCTTGCCCAAAGACTCAGATCAGCCTGCATATCCTCTGATGAGAGTCTCTGCTGTCGGCAAGGGGGTTGCTTAGACCCTTAGCTATACCCTGTGAGTGCACAACAAGACTCTGATCATCCTGGGCAGATTCCCAGGCTGATCTGAGTCTTTGCATGATGCACATGTCACTTTATTGGTCTTGTTGTGTTGCGGCTCGTAATACCAGTACATATAGGTATAACAGTTCAGTGGTATATTGTGAAGGTGTTACATTGGAATGCAAAAGGTTGTTTAAATGTTGTAGGCCTGGTGGTTAAGCATGAAAATACCTCAGGTGACTCTCTGTGTATGTTATGTTGTAGTGTTTCCCTTGCTCCACTGAAAGGAATAGAAGATGATACTGTGTTTATTGGGCTGTAAGATGGGGTTTATCCTATTCTAAAATGACCGAAAATATCTAAATCAGTCTCATGAAATTCACCTTTGAGATGACAAAGCACTGTCAGGCGAGCTATCTTGTATGTGGACAGGTCTTGTTACCACTTGTTGTTCTTTCAGACAAGGGGAAACACTACAGAATCAGTGTTAGAATGCCTATCTTGTATTTGGTGCATTGCAAATCATTCCTGTTCATAGAACTTATCCTGCCTGTGATGTATGGTTGAAATGATAGTTTGGCGTGGTAGTGGTTGTGTTTTTGAAATATTAATTAAAATGTACATGTTTAGCATGTAGTGGTATGGTCTTTGTTAACTCATTTGTGCTTTGAGGTTTTTCAAAATAGACATCAATTGGCAAATAGGGGGTGCAGACTCAGAATGTTGCATCTGATCAGGATCTACATAGTTGACATAAGAAATATGGGTACTCCTCTTTAAAGCAAAATAATAATAATAATCAGAGCTCTAGATAAAAGGGAGTATTTGATGATAATGGAGGGATAATTTTTCTTATTTGTCAATTAAACTGTATGTTGTGACCCCTCATCTGAACCGTCTCATGGAGACGGTTCAGATGAGGGATCACGACCTATGTTTCTATGCAGAATTAACAAAAATTATCCCTAATTATCACCAAATACTGAATCATAAGTTAGAGATCCTGGGTTCGATACTCGGTCTGGCCACATACTTTCGTTTCTCCTTCCGCTGATTCAAGAAGGGCAGTTGTCAGTTACTGGCGAAAGTATGTGCACTTTGTACTGGTTAACTGCTTAGGAGGTCTAAGCCTGCCCAGGAATAGTGTGGTTAGGTTAATTGACCATTCCGACATGACCATAGCTGTTTACCATGGACGTAGAGCAACAAATCAATCAATCAATCAATCACCAAATAATCCCTCTTATCTAGAGCTCTGAATAATAATAAAATGCTACTAAACCAGATACCCCTCAAATGAGAAATGAACTCATCCAAAAACAAAGGATTAGAAGAGTCTACTAAGCATAAAAGGGTTAAATCTGAATCCTTATAAATGCAGGCAGGTATAACAGATTTTATAGGCTGTTTTGCTTTTTAAAGCATGAAAATTTGTTGTATGGAAAAAAATGATGTGGAATTGAAAAGAAGAGTTTAATGGGTTTGCCAGATGCAATCACTGTTCGCATAAGGTATTATTTCATGTGATCGGTACCTGATGTATTGTTTATGTCTCAACACCTGGGGGGGAATAGACTAGACGCATTGGACAGTGACCACTTTGTGGAAAATAGCCACGGTGTTCAAAGCCTCTTCTATCAGATGGGTACAAATTTTGGGGGTCATTTCATGGTTCAACACCTACCAGCTAGACAATACCAGAAGCCATTATGAAGTTTATTTTCTCATATAATCTAATTGATTAAACAATACATTAGTTAAACAAATTGTTTACTTTCACACCTATCGGTACTATATACGAAAAAGATACCGTATATATGCCGGTGCATACCCTTGATAATTGGTTATTATTCGGCGTTCGTAAATATTCGGACACTTAAAAAAAATTATAATTTTTGCCAAATTAAATGTTCGGACAGTAAAAAAAATAATTATTTTAATCCGTCCGAATAATTAGGGTAAATACGGTAAGTGTTTTACTGGAGCTAGTAAGGAGAGCAATAAAGAATGCTAGACAAGATTGAGTACATGATAAAATGAAACACCTAAACTAGCTGGAAATAATTTAAGAATCAAATGTACAGAATGATAAACTGACTTCGAAAAAAAAAAAAAAAAAGAAAAAAAAAACATGTGCAAGTTATAATCACTTGAACAAGTATCCAGTGTATTTTATTTGATGCATGTTTTTTTAAAAATCCGCAGGTTAAGGGTTATGGCTTGCTTTTTTGTATGCATTCCTGTATAAACATCCCCCGCTATTCCTGCATCTGTAGGACTGCAAATCCCATACCCTGGTGCTTTGGTATATGCATTTTATCCAAGTCCAAAACCTGATAGAAAGCATGGTTGATAGACAAATGCATTCACAGTACATAGTATATGAGCGGCGCCACAACAAAACCAACAAAGTGGCATGTTGGCCCTTCGAAGACTCATTATTTGCCCAGTCTGATCAGAGTCTTCACTTGGCACTTAAAGGGTAGCTAAGAGTCTAAGCTACCTTCATGTGGACAGGGAACTCTCCAGATGCCCAGGCTGATCTGAGTCTTCGCTGGATGCACATGCCTTTTCATTGGTTTTGTCGTGTCGCGTCTCATATGATGCAATATAAAGTTTTGTATGTCATTTTCTTGAACAGTTAAACCTGTTACATAAGCTATTGCTATCAAGTAAAGGCTTGTTTCATATTTCAAATAGCAATTGAAGTATGTATTGACATATTTAGAAAACATATGTACTTCCATTTTAGTGACTTTACCCATCCCATTGTACATGTAGATTTGACTGTACTTATGAAAAAGCATGCTAGGTAGTGTGGTGCATGAGGTTTATTGTATAGACATGTAGTGCATGGCAAATGGTGTGATGTTTAGTAGAATTTTCATTTTGTACTAACAATATTGAAATATATTCGTTAGTGTTTTTACAATACATGTGTTTTCATGATAATTTCATTTGCCACGAAGGAAGACTGTTTATTCTGCTTTTCAATTCGTAATTACACAGGTATTTGATTTTGGATGAACTTCTGTTATACATTTTTGTGCACATACATTCGGATTATGATACCAGAGTTCATCAAAATTTTAATAGGAGGAGTGTTTGACAATATTTAGTGATAATTTCTTTTTAATCCCACTCGAAACATATGTCATGATGCCTTATCTGAACTGCCTGTTGAGAATTACAAAACCCTAAATTATCATGAAATACTCATCTTTAGTATCTTGGTTTTTGCAACATGCAGTTGACACTGCCATATACACCGGTGACTGAATTCAATATGGAAGAATATCAGCTTTCAGTCTTCTTTTGAAAGTAAATGATAAGAACTGCAGCTACATGTATTATGCCTAGCTTATTTGCAACTCGAACATACACGTATATACATATTCAGTACTGTTGAAGCTCTACCACTGACCCTCATGATACTGATCCTAAAGGAGCAGTCTGATCAGGGTCTGTAAGCTGTAAGGTTCCCCGTTCATCCTAGATTGGGTTATAAATTCTGGTGTAGAGAGTGCTGATGAAACTTGTAGATTAGTAGCAGAAGCATATAAGTGAAAAGTGTAATAAAAAAGACTATTGAATTTATACCTTGAAATATTTGTCATTTGTAATGTATGTATAGTGGAGACCCACTCACAATCTTGACCGACCTTTGCCATGACCTTGTGCAGAATTCTGTTGCTCTTTCTACAGTTTGATAGAGAAATAATTATACATTACTGAATTTATGTTCAGTAATGTATAAGTATTTTTCTATCAAGACCTCCGTTTCTGTCAAGATCTCCATGATTCCCTCATTGAGACTTTTTATCTGATATCTTCAATATAACTTGTGTTTTGTGACTGTAAATTATATCAGCTATGTATGAAACAGATTAGCTTCATTTTTTCAGACCTAAGAAGTCCCGGTGGTGTGATGAGCAGGTCCAGTATAGACTTTGGTGCTAGTCTGTCTATATGTCCACGGCCTGTAGATGTCTTTATCAGCTATAGACGCTCAACAGGCTCACAACTTGCAAGGTAAAGGCCTTTTTGTAAAACTGGCAATTCTGGAAAGTTGTTACTGTTATGCTATAATTAATTTGGAAAATTTTCTGTAGCAGTAAATGTTAGCTTTTGGGGCATAATATGATTACCATATTAATCCTATTAAACCCCAAGGAGGCCCCGACGGGGGCGTTGCATATTATGAAAAGGGAGCATTATTTAAAGCCTAAAATGTAGTAAACAGCCACCTCCTAAATACACCAGAACTTCAATGGCTCGAACCCTGATGGCTCCTTAACCCTGCCAGGCTAGAACTCTTTCTTTGGTCCCCAGAGGTCACTCTATATAGAAACTAACCCTGGATGGCTAGAACTACCCATGGCTGGAACTAATTTTCATGGTCCCAAGCCTGTTCGAGCCAACGAAGTTCTACTGTACATCAAATTGAAAATCTTAAGGTGAATGGATATACTTTCAGAAGAAGCAGAAGATGACTTACATATAAGCGTTACGCTTACTGTCAGATCCTGTATTGCTTCATTGTATTATTCTTATGTATGTATAAAATCTATGAATAAAATATTGTTTAAACCAAGAAGCAGGTCTACTATTTTTGGCCCCTTTTAGTAGGGGTCAACTCTTAAAGGAAAAGACTTTGCAAATTCTTCCCTTTAAGAACAGACCCCATTTTAAAGAGCTACCTCATCCAGAGAAGCAAACAGGAATTAATGCAACTTAATATAGCTATAATTTTGGGAAAAGAGGCAGGGAGCGTTTATTAGAGCAGGGGCGTTTATTATCATTAATATGGTATTCTTATTTCACCAGGACTAGCATCACAGACTGATACTTTTTGTGGATATGAAAATAAGTATGCCAGCAAGTCTAAGTGTTCCCGCAGACTTGTGATAAGTCACAAATCTAGTCCATGCATTACAGCTTTCAAAAATGGTTAAAATTTTGAGTCGTACTGTTATATCAAATTTTCTTGTACACAGCATTCATAACTCATTGAGTGTATTTTAGAGTAGATGAAAAGACATGGACACCAACCTTTGTTTAGCAGTTTCTTGACTTTGGAGCAATCCAGAGATTTCCAAGACTTTGCCAGGGAGCAAATTTGGTCATTGCATTTCTGAAGTAGCTGTTCTTTCTAGGCTACCACTTGTAAAAATATACAATAAACTTGTCAGCCACGACCAGACATGCTGTTCTTTGATGCATGTTCTTATTTACCTCCTTTATTTTGTATAAAGTTTACTTGTGTTTCTCTTTCCAGTTTACTAAAGGTGCATCTGCAGCTTCGAGGCTTCTCTGTTTTCCTGGACATTGATAGGCTGAGAGCCGGCAAGTTTGATGAAAATCTGCTCATGAACATCAAGCTAGCTAAACATTTCCTTCTAGTCTTGACCAACAGTGCCTTAGATAGATGTATTGGGGATTTGGAGAGACAGGACTGGGTGCATAAGGTGAGTAATATTAAAAGTGTCAGAAATGCAGCTGTCAAAATTTACATCAGCTAAATTAAAAAAAAATATGTGTTCTTCAAGCTGTAGCATATTGAGAATTCAAAGACTAGATGGCAAATAGTATAGGCCCAGATGAGGTGGCTCATTTTGAGCTACCTCATCTGGTTCTACCCCATAGAAAATGCCGAGTGGAATTCCACTGGATTCCAGTGGATTCCAGTGGGGAAAAAAATTCCACTTGAATTCCGCTGGAATAGATTAAATTCCACTGGAAACATGTGGAATTATTTAGGGTGAAAAAAATCCACCGGAATTCCAGTGGAATTCCTCTTGAATCATGACTTCAACAGAATTTTTTTTCCACTGGAATTTTTTTCCACGGCAATATTTTTACTGATCTTTTTTATGCCCCCAACTTCGGAGAAGTTGAGGGGGCATATTGGTTTGGGCCTGTCCATCCGTCTGTCCGTCCGTCCGTCTGTCCGTATGTCCGTCCGTCCGTAACGCTTTATGGCAGATAGGAAACTCAAGAAGCGCTTATGCTAGGATCTTGAAATTTCATATGTGGTATGTACATGAAAAATAAGCTGACCCGTATTTTTTCTTTTTTCCGCCGGTCACGTATTTCCAGAGTTATGCCCCTTTTTCGACTTAGCCTATGGAACCTTGTGAACAAAATATCTTGAGAACCTCTGCTGCTAGGATCATGATTTTTTGCAGGATAACATTGCTTAAGGTGTAGAAGACCTGATTAACTTGTGAAAATTTTTTATAAATTTTTGACCGAGTTATGCCCCTTTTTCAGTTTAGTGCATTGTAAGCCTATGGAACCTTGTGAACAAAATATCTGAAGAACCCCTTAAGCTAGGATCCTGATATTTGGCATACAGTTACAGACTAAGGGCTAAATGAACTGATTAACTTTTGAGCCTATTTCAATAATTCTCAGTTGAGTTATTCCCCTTTTTCGGACATAGGCATTTGTATAGGAACAACCTTGTGAACAAAATATCTAAAGAACCGCATAAGTTAGGGTCCTTAAATTTAGCATGCTGGTTTGGACTAAGGTGTAGATGAACTGATTAACTTTTGAGCATATATCGTAATTTTTTGGTTGAGTTATTCCCCTTTTCAGGCCTTAGGCATTTTATATAGGAATTACCTTGTGAACAAAATATCTGAAGAACCGCTTAAGCTAGTACATTTATTTATGTGGCATACAGTTACAGACCAAGATGTAGATGAACTGATTTACTTTTGAGCATATTTCTTAAATTCTTGTTGATCGAGTTATGACCCTTTTTTGACTTAGTGCATTGTAAGCCTATGGAACCTTGTGAACAAAATATCTCAAGAACCCCTGATGCTAGGATCATGATATTTTGCAGGAAGATACTCCCTAAGGTGTAGATGACCTGATTAACTTTTGAAAAAAAATCGTATATTTTTTATCGAGTTATGCCCCTTTTTCGACTTAATGCATTGAAGCTTACGGTACAAAGGTACCTTTACACCCAGTCAAGAACCGTAAGAGCTTAGAGCAAATTGAAACTTTAAACTCATGATCAGTATGAAAAATAAGCGAACACGTATTTTTTCTTTTTTATGTGGGTCACATATTTTCAGAGTTATGCTCCTTTTTCGAGTTAGCCTGTGGAACCTTGTGAACAAAATATCTCAAGAACCCCTGATGGTAGGATCATGAGGTTTTGCAGGATGACAATGCCTAAGGTGTAGATGACCCGATTAACTTTTGAAACAAAGTTGTGAATTTTTGACCGAGTTATGCCCCCTTTTCGACTTAGTGCATTGTAAGCCTATGGAACCTTGTGAACAAAATATCTCAAGAACCCCTGATGCTAGGAGCATGATTTTATTGCAGGAAGATACTGCCTATGGTGTAGATGACCTGATTAGCTTTTGAAAATAAATCGTGAATTTTTGATCGAGTTATGCCCCTTTTTCAACTTAGTGCATTATTTGCCTATGGAACCTTGTGAACAAAATATCTGGAGAACCCCTGATGCTAGGATCATGATTTTTGCAGGTTGATATTGCCCAAGGTGTACCTGACCTGATTGACTTTCGAAAACAATTCGTAAATTTTTGACTGAGTTAAGCCCCTTTTTCGACTTAGTACATTGAAGCCTATGGTACAAAGGTACAAACATTATTGGATGAACCTTCTTTAGAGGCAAGCATATGGTTGGGGGCATAGTGTTTCATAAACACATTTTCTAGTTCCACTGGAATTTTGAGCAAAGACATGAGGCCTAAAAAAATAGGTGTGATTCCGGTTTCCCGACTGACCCATATATTTTTGCGCCGACTCGAAAGTACAAAAAAAAAACAAAAAAAAAACGGTTTCCGACCGACCTATATATTTTTGCGCCGACCCTCTGACACGCATCCAATGGGAAAATTACCTATTGACAAGCTCGGAATCCGCGGAAAATCCCGATCCACGGAAAATTTTGCTTTTCTTTTCTATGGTTAACGTTTACACATAATCCATTAATCTAAGTTGTGAACAGGAAATACCAGTCGCATTGCATTATTGCGCAGCCTGATCTTAGTATCTAATATCAGCGTATGGAATAAGATTCCTTTCACTGTCTTACGATTCAGTGTGACACGTGTCCGGTTTTGTGCTTCGAGCGGCGGTCCTTTGATGTTTCACAGTCGGGGATAAGGCACAACGTGCTCTGTTTACCGTATTTTAACAAATGCTACCGTCTTTACACTCTTTTATGGCGAAGGCTCTGATATGAATGCGTAACTCGCAATAGTCACACAACTTTCCGAAGAGCAACTAGTTCACTGACGAATAATTTTCAAAGACTACCATACTCATGATACTGATGTTGACAGAAACGAAGAACAGTTCTGATCACCCATCAGCTCTTGCAACCAGTAAACGTCGTCGTCTGATCGAACAAACGCAGTTCATCTGCAAAAATGTTGGTTAGTTCACAACTAGTCCAGCTCCGGACCGAAATTATTTCAGAAACAAAGTGAAAATTGAAACTTGTTTCTCGGCATTTTCCAGCCCAGAGCTGGGCTAGTTCACAACGTATAAATAATGAAAGGCTTATAGTGTATATGCGAGTTGCTGACGGAATACGACTGTGCAGCCTTATAGGGGGCTTGCACATATCTGCGCCAAAAAACAGTGTAGTATATATTCGAATAGCGTTGAACTTTATTCCGGTAAAGGTCTGAACCGTCTAAACGAGTAAACGGGGTATGTACACATTGTCTGCGGAAAATGCTTGCCGGTTGATCAGGACATGCGAAGATCATGAGTCAATGTACGTGAACATTGTAAATCCTGATACCGGAAAACATCTGCGCAGTCTGATCAGGAAAAAACGGTTTCAGATAACCCCACATTCACGGCATAGGCACTGGACAGACAATTACAGAGAGTTAGAAAAAAAATTGACAGTTGATACATAAAAATACAAATACTCCGTTTAGTGTTGGACTGCGTGACGTCAGTAGGCGTACGTATTGCGAACTGTGTAATGTAAGGAGCATATCAGAAAATATGTCTGCGCAGCCGTTGCGGCTCATTCACTGGAGTATCGACTCGAACATACCGGAAGTAAATGAATGACGTAACAGCGTTAAAAATTTTTTCGTTGCAGACGGCTTATCCTGAACAAATTAAACCGATATTATTATCATTATTAAGCGGTAAGATTCACATTTTGATCACAAAAAATAATGATCTATATGAGCGTAAACGAAGACAACCGCAAAACGGTCCTGCCAGCTTGTAATAAATGTATTAGAAGCTTAGGAAGAGAAAAACTTACTCCCCCACCCACCGATTACACTGTGAGTTAAATGCAGAGATTTTGGCTCTCTGATCGGATTATTTGTGAGGGTGTCTCTTCAATGGGTAGATATAACACATCATACAACATGATAAATATAAATTAAAGGGATTTATTAAAAAAAAACATGATTTTCATTTAGGAATATGCAGTGCTGTCGGCCTATTCGGCGCACTTAAGCAAAGGATCATTAACTGTGTAAATAAGAACAATAAAAAATAAACAACAGATACTGTGTTTTTAAAGTACAATAATCACCCTTTATTTCATCTAGAAAAATCCACCAAATGAGCTACCAAGACACTAACCAATTTTAAGTGTACATTTTCAGGGTACTATGACCAAAACACCATCCAGGTACTTTGACCAAAACACCATCCAGGTACTTCGCTGAATTTTTGTCAAAGTACCT
Organism: Ctena decussata; assembly: GCA_963989385.1. NCBI lineage: Eukaryota > Metazoa > Mollusca > Bivalvia > Lucinida > Lucinidae > Ctena > Ctena decussata. The sequence continues at coordinate 73,375,748 of OZ022511.1, read as the reverse complement.
GGATGGTGTCAGGGGTTTTCCTAGGGACCAAAATGCCATTGGCCTGCAGGGCCACCTGGCCGGAAAATCTACTGGCCATCCAAATTTTCAACTGGCCCGACTATTTTTCCAATGCGGAATATACAGGACTAATTATTTTCAATAAAATAAAGCACCATTAAAATGTATGATCCTTTATCACCAAATATCCAGTCTTATCTGTAGTTGTTTAGTACCCGAATGTTTAAGATAATTAACCCATTAAGCCAAGTCTGATACCTCATGATATAGCAGTGAGGTTTTCTTGTAATTGGTGCATCCAGTAACATAAGAGCCAACTGTGTCCCTAGTTTTACAAATTGAACATTTCATTCCTAGGGTATCATCAAACTCGAGCCACTTCAGGCACTTGAATTCAGCCACCCAGGTTGAAAGTACCAATGGCAGCCAGACTGTTCGTATTTGTCTCGGGTGGCTTTTTTTCTTCATCGGACTTAAGCAGTAGTTTTTGTTTTTTAGATGGCGGGGGTTGAAATAAGCGCAGAAGTCCTTTGGGGTCCATTTTTTTACATGTGACTTCTGCGATTCATCCCCAAACTTCATCGGTCGGCCATATTGTCTATTTGCAATGCGAGGAGAAATTTCATTGGATTAAACATTTCTGATCGTCCAATGAAATCATCCGTAGCAAAACGAAAGTAGACTGGTTTTCAGATGGTTTTCGCTTCAAGTTTGAAACAAACTGAATGTCCCGAAATGACTCCCCGAAATTCAACTGGCCTGACGGACCTGCTACAGTGGGATTTAACTGGCTCGAGGCCAAAATCAACGGGCCCGGGCCAACGGACCCCTGTGGTGTTCAGGTCAAAGTACCATGATAGCGTCTTGGTTAAAGTACCTGGATGGTGTTTTGGTCAAAGAACCCAGATGGTACCTTGGTCATAGTACCTTGTTTTCATCAATTAGTCACGAGGGTGTCTGGTTGCGACATGGGAGCTCAATGCTCACTTTTTTAGCTCGCCTGAACAAGTTCAAGAAGAGCTATTGCACTACCCCGGGGGTTGGCGTTAGCGTCGGCATTAGCAAAATGTTAAAGTTTTACGTTAAAGTTTTTCATGTGATGGGCAAGGCGCTGTCAGGCGAGCTATCCTGTCCCTGTGATGTCTCACTGTGGTATCAAGTCCCAGACAGCTTTACTTGATACCACCCCAGTCACATTAAACATGCGCTGCAGGTGGCATGTGAACCTAAATCCAATTATAGTCTAAATGGCTTATGTAGATTAGCAATTTTAGACATAAATATCCAGTGGGTTTAGTATCTAGCCTGTATTTAATATTGCCTTCATATCATATCCCCTTCAACTTAAAATGTTTGTGGGAGTATACTATGTTGCTTTTGGCTAGTTCCTTCATTCTTCTGGCATGAATCTGTTTATATAATAATTTCACATCATTGTGTTTTTTTTTTTTGCATAATTTGATAGTTTTGAACTGTGCATGATATACTAAGACATTACAATACTTTTCATTGCAAATCAGTGACTCATTTTCACTTATATTTTGCTATTTTCAAGTAGCAAGAAGAATTTCCACTGGAATTGACTAGAATTTTCACTGGAATGCAGTGGATTAAGGCACATTTTTCCACTGGCATTCAGTGGAATTTCCACTGGAATCAAGTGTAAATTCCACTGAATCAAATGGAATTTCCACTGGAATCTACTGGAAATCCATTGGAATCCACTGGTATTTCCACTAGATTCCAGTGGAAATTCCAGTGGAATTACCTTTTTCCAGTGGAAAAAGTGCCTTTTAATCAAGTGGAATTCCACCAGAATTCCAGAGGAATTCCACTGATTTTTTCAGTAGGGTATGCTGTTTGCAAATTCCAATAATTTTGGTTTTTGGTGCTTTAAGGATTAACTCTTTTCAGCATTTGCCAATGGTGCAGAACCAGAGGACACTCTGCTCTTTTCGGAGTAATTCAGCATTTAAGGTATATTAAAGATTCTGTTCTGTGATAATATATTTGTATGCCTGGAATCCTGGGAATGCTTTAAGATTTAGGGATAGAACAAACAGTTCAGACCCAGATCACACTGGATCCTTGAAAAAAAATCTACACTGCTTGCAATTATACCATGCATCCTGATTTGGCAAGTTGACTTGTCTACGAATTCAAAGTGGAAAGTCAATTACAGAAATTGCAAAGTAGGGTGTTACATGGATTATTTTTTCTTTCTGCAGGAAATTGTGACTGCACTAGAAAGCAACTGTAATATTATTCCAATATTGGACAATTGTGAGTGGCCAGAACCTGAACAACTACCAGAAGATATGAGACAAGTCTGCTACTTCAATGCTATCAGGTATGTAGCCACAGAAAGTTACTGTTACCCCACCCACCCTTGAGATCAGTCAAGGTAAGATTAAATATGAGCCGCTACACGAGAAAACCAACAAAATGGCTGTGCTCCCAGCGCAGACTCAGATCAGCCTGGGCATCTGCCCAGTCTGATCAGAGTCTTCGCTGTCCGAATGGAGGTAGCTTGGATCCTTAGCTACCTTTTGAGCACTTGAACAAAGAGTCTGACAGACTGAGCGGATGCCCATGCCAATCTAAGTCTGTGCTGGGCACACAACCACATTGTTGGTATTGTTGTGTCGTGGCTCAAATATAGTCTGCAGTATGGCTGCAGTTTCCAGGAGTCTTTTAATTTGTAGCCTGTATTAAAATTAGTATCTAACTACTGTAGTTGTAGTATTGAATTCTTTTCATTGGCAGGTGTAGAACATTGCATCATTTTTTTCAATGCAAAACAATTGCTTGAATAGGAATATGGTCAACTTACATTATCTCAATGTCTTATATCACAATGTGCCCCTTATATCCAAGAATATACTTTGGACATGTTTCCTATTTTTCTTAACATTTCAACTGATGGTATCTCACACTACTGGTATCTCAAAGTAAATTTTCTGGAACCAGAAAATTTACTTTGAGATATCAGTAATTTGAGACAAAATTCAGTTTTGAGATATCCAGAGTTGACTTCATTATTATTAGCATACCACTACAAGTACTAGCTTTCTGACATCCATACATGACCTTGTCCTCAAGTCATGGGAGTAAGTGTAAGTTACATCATGAATGAAGCATTTTCACTCAAATCATTTTTAAAATTAGTCACTTTTACAATTGATGAACTGCTTTAGAACATAAGAGTCAGCCATTTTGAAAATTGTCTGTTGATGGCTATTTTCAAAATGGTACCTTCCACTGTTTTGGTTTCAGTGATATTTATGCCCCCAACTTCGAAGAAGTTGAGGGGGCATATTGCTTCTGGGTTGTCTGTCCGTCCTTCCATCCGTTCGTCATGCATACCATATCTTAGGAACCATGCATCCTAGAGTTTTGAAATTTCACATGTAGATTTATCATAAAAAAATAGCTGACCTATATTTTTATACCCCGCCACACTTCAGTGGTGGGGTATTATGTTATACCTTTCGGTGTCCGTCCGTCTGTTCATCCGTCCATCCATCCGTCTGTCTGTCCGTCCCTGCTCAGCATTTCCTATCGATAATTTGAGTATTTATTCACGGAATTTTTTTCAAATTTTGCATACATATTGTTATTGACGATAAGTGGTATGGGATTGTTAATGGGCAAAATCCGTCCATTTTTATTAGAGTTACTGCCCTTTTTCGTATGAGAAAAATGGTTTCTGGCCTGTTATTCCTTTACTGTTTATGATAACTGAATGAAACTTCTCAGATATGTTTCACATCAAAGGTTACATATTGTGACTAAGGACCGTCACTCTGACCTTCCCAGTTTGTGAGTTATCCACCCTTGGTAGGTCTGAAAAAGGGTTTTTGACCTGTTGTTCCTTTACTATATGGAATATGTGAATGTAACTTCACAGATATGTTTCACATCAAAGGTTACATATTGTGACTAAGGAGCGTCACTCTGACCTTCCCAGTTCGTGAGTTATCTGCCCTTGATAGGTCTGAAAAAGGGTTTTTGACCTGTTGTTCCTTTACTGTATGGAATATGTGAATGAAACGTCACAGATATGTTTCGCATCAAAGGTTAGATATTGTGACTAAGAACCATCACTCTTATCTTTCCCGTTTGTGAGTTATTTGCCCTTGATTGAACTGAAAACTGTTTTTTTACCCGTAGTTCCTTTACTATATGGAATATCTGAATGAAACTTCACAGATATGTTTCACATCAAAGGTTAGATATTGTGTCAAAGAACCATCACCCTTACCTTTCCAGTTCATGAGTTAACCGCCCTTGATTGATCTGAAAAACGTTTTTTTATCTGTAGTTCCTTTACTATATGGAATATCTGAATGAAACTTCATAGATATGTTTCACATCAAAGGCTTCATATCTTGACTAAGAACTGTCACTCTGACCTTTCCAGTTAATGAGTTATCTGCCCTTGATTGATCTGAAAAATGTTTTTTATTTGTAGTTCCTTTACTATATGGAATATCTGAATGAAACTTCATAGATATGTTTCTAATCAAAGGTTACATATTGTGACAAAGGACCATCACTCTTACCTTTCCAGTTAATGAGTTATCCCCCCTTGATAGATCTAAAAAATGGTTTTTGACCTGTAGTTCTTATACTATATGGAATATCTGAATGAAACTTCACTGATATGTTTAACACCATAGAATAAGAAACAGAGGTCTCTCAGCTCAAAGAAATGCTCTACAGCCTGATTTAAAAGTAAAAAGTATGCAAAGACCAGGAACTGAAACAATCAAAATCCAAATCCAGCCCTCAAACCATAGTTGGAAACAACTAAGATTACAAATAATCAAGATACAGAGAACATATGGCCAACCGAGTGAGCAGCTTGTTCCCAAAAGGTGGCCACTCAGCAACCCAAACCGAACCAAAAATAATAAGAACATACATAAGGTAAAACATCACAGAAACTCTGACACCAAAAACAGGCAACAGAGAACCACAACAGAACTACCGCCTTGGAACGGTCAGTAATGAATTACTGGGGGGCTTAAATCGATTTTACAGGCCCAACCTCACCCTCAGTTACTGAAGTGGTACAAAACATTTAGTTGGTTGTTCGGTTCGCATGATAACCCTCTAACTCGTCAATGAATCATCACGGTAAACACATAAATCAAATTTCAACACCATGAAGAAGCAAAGACGAGGACTCAACAGATACAACGGGCCGTCTGACAGGTGGAGATCCCTGTCCTGCCAAACAACCCCACTGGAAATCTGAAGCAAAAGAAGGTCACCAGTTGAGCCCCGGTGGACCAAGCAACAGACAAAAAGGCTCCGGTCCCAACCAACTAAAATATATAGCTTTAGGTCGGGGCCATCATAGAGTCTGACGACCGATCCACCGGTGTGCAATTAAAGAGTGCAGCAAAGTTATCAACCGTGATTGGGTTAATCACTAAGCATGCCCACTGTCGCATAACATTTAAATTATAGCCAATACTTTGTGACGTATTATTATTTTTCGGAATTGATCAGAAAAATCAGTCCTACCCTTAATCTTTTTGAATTTGTATACTAAGTCACCATAAAATTCTGGTTCGGATAGGCCTTGGTGTAAAAGAAATTTTAATCCGACATCAAATTTTGAAACCAATTCATGGTGTCTGCGATAGAATTTAAATCTACACTGGTCATAATGCTCCACATTGTTGGGTGGTTTATATTAGTATTTATTTACAGTAAGGACACGATGCCCAGCAGTGGCGGGGTATCATGCAGTGCCAGCAGTGCTTTTATTTTTCTTGTCCGAATTGTATCCCTTTTTGGAGTTATGCCCCTTTGGAAAAAATCATAATGAAATCTTGTAAGCAAGATATTTCAAAAAGTATTTGTGTTATGAGCTTGAAATATTGCCAGCTTATTTGAAATGATGAGTAGATGAACTGATTAACTTTTGAACGAATTCTCATAATTATTCTTGGAGTTATGGCCCTTTGAAAATTTCAGCATTTTGACCTTGTCAGCAAGATATCTCAAAAAGTATTAAAGATATGGCCTTGAAACTTTGCAACCTTATTAGGAATGATAAGTAGATGAACTGATTAGCTTTTGAAGTAATTCTTTTAATTATTTTTGGAGTTATGGCCCTTTGAAAATTTCAGCATTTTGACCTTGTCAGCAAGATATCTCAAAAAGTATTAAAGATATGGCCTTGAAACTTTGCAACCTTATTAGGAATGATAAGTAGATGAACTGATGAGCTTTTGAAGTAATTCTGTTAATTATTTTTAGAGTTATGGCCCTTTGAAAATTTCAGCATTTTGACCTTGTCAGCAAGATATCTCTAAAAGTATTGGAGATAGGGGAGGGTGAGGGTGAAGGTTTGGGCCCAGTAAAACCGGTTTAAGCCCCCCAGTAGTTATACCTGACCTTCCCAAGGCGGTACTTTTGTTGCGGTTGCATTTGTTTTATGTTCGGTGCTGTTTAATTTATTAGCTCACCTGAGCCGAAGGCTCAGAGGTGAGCTTATAGGATGGGAGTCGAGCCGTCGTCCGTCCGTGGGTGCGTCTGTGCGTCAACAATTTCAAACATAAATATCTCAGAGACCAGTGGGCCGATTGCAATCAAATTTTATCTGAAGCATCATTGGGGTGGGGGAAAGGCTGCATTAGGTTTTGGTCAGATCAGCTCAGAACTCTGGTTTCCATGGCAACAGATAGCCCCCATAGGGTTATGATGGGGAAAACGGCGTCATCACGTTTTCTCGACTGCTTTTGATTAGATCCTTATCATACTTGCAGGTAATGATGACATACACAAGAGCTTGGATGAGTTCGAAATTTGGCCGGATTCGAGCACAGACTAAGGAGTAAGCTGCCCTTGAGTGTTTGAAAAAAATCCCATAGGGTTATTATGGGGAAAATGGCGTCATCACGTTTTCTCAACTGTTTTTGCTTAGATCCTTATCATAATTGCAGGTAATGATGACATACATAAGAGCTTGGATGAGTTCAAAATTTGGCCGGATTCGAGCACAGACTAGGGAGTAAGCTGCCCTTGAGCGTTTGAAAAAAATCCCATAGTGTTATAATGGAGAAAACGTCGTCATCACATATTTTTAGAAAAACTTTGTCATCGCTCTATTGCCTACATTTCTCAACGGATTTTAAAATAACTTCACACAAATGTAGGGCATGACAATATCTCGAGCAAGTTCGACTTTCAGGATGCTGCGCCCAAGGTCAAGGTCACTGTGGCTATTTTTAGAAAAACTTTGTCAGCACTCAAGCGCCTACATTTCTCAGCAGATTTTAAAATAACTTCACACAAATGTAGGGCATGACAATATCTCGAGCAAGTTCGACTTTCAGGATGCTGCCCCCAAGGTCAAGGTCACTGTGGCTATTTTTAAGAAAACTTTGTCAGCGCTCTAGCACCTACATTTCTCAATGGATTTTTAAATAACTTCACACAAATGTAGGGCATGACAATATCTCAAGCAAGTTTGACTTTCAGGATGCTGTGCCCAAGGTCAAGGTCACTGTGGCTATTTTTAGAAAAACTTTGTCATCGCCCTAGCACCTTCATTTCTCCATGGATTTTGAAATAACTTGACACAAATGTAGGGTATGACAATATCTCAAGCAAGTTCGACTTTCAGGATGCTGTGCCCAAGGTCAAGGTCACTGTGGCTATTTTTAGAAAAACTTTGTCATCGCTCTAGCACCTACATTTCTCAACGGATTCTAAAATAAATTCATACAAATGTAGGGCATGACAATATCTCGAGCAAGTTTGACTTTCAGGGTGCTGCAATGAAGGTTTTTGATTAGATCCTTATCATACTTGCAGGTAATGATGACATACATAAGAGCTTGGATGAGTTCGAAATTTGGCTGGATTCGAGCACAGACTACGGAGTTAGCTGCCCTTGAGCGTTTGAAAAAAATCCCATAGTCTTATAATGGAGAAAACCACGTCATCACATTTTCATTTTTCATCGGATCCTCTTCATACTTGCAGGTAATGAGGATATGCATAAAAGCTTGGATTAGTTAGCATTTCGGCTAGATCTCACCACTGACTATGGAGTACCTGCCCTGAGCATCCAAAAAATCAATGTCGCCAGTTTTTCTTGGTTTCTACTGATCCGATCCTTTTCAAACTTGCAGGTAATGAGGAAATGCATAATATCTTAAACAAGTTCAAATTTTGGCCAGATCAGGCCAACCACTACGAAGTTAGCTGCCCTTGACAGCTCTTTCTATTGTGCTCTTGATCGGATACTTTTTAAACTTGCATATATTAAATGAGGGCATACATAACGTTTTGGATGAGTTTAATTTTCAGCCTGATTGGACCACTGACTGTGGAGTTAGCTGCCCTTGAGCATCTTAAATATCCCTATAGGTTTACAATGTCTCTCAGGTGAGCAATTGTTGCCCTTTGGGCTACTTGTTGTGTTCTCAGTTTAATCCTTCTATCATAAATAGGTAAAAATAATTGTTAAATGTTTTTCATATAATTTGCTTAGTCCGTTGTAACCCTTCTGTTGGTCTAAATTATTTAGTTCAATAAAGATAGCTGAGTTGCCATCTATTTGGGAAAGAGCTGCTGACTCGGCTTATCACTTGTAATTTATTGTTTGTTGGGATGTCTTTGTCAATCTTTCCCTTTGATGTTGGGGATAGGGTTTGGGATCTGATTCAGTCAGTTCCTGAAGTGCAGTTACTCTTTAAATTTGAAACTTTGCAAGCTTATTAGGAATGTTGAGTAGATGAACTGTTTAACTTTTAAATGAAATCTGTTCATTATTTTTGGAGTTATGCCCTTTGAAAATTTCAGCATTTTAACCTTGTCAGCAAGATATCTCAAATTAAATCTAAGGACTTGAAACTTGGTCTGCTGATTGGAGATGATGAGTAGATTAACTGATTAACTTTTGAACGAATTCTGTCAGCTTTTTTTGAGTTATGGCCCTTTTAAAGTTTTCAGCTGTTTTAATTTGTCAGCAAAATATCTCGAAAAGTATTTGAGCTAGGGACTTGAAACTTAGTCAGCTGATTGGTGATGATGAGTAGATGAACCGATTAGCTTCTGAACAAATTCCCAGTGCTGCAGATAATTATTTTTACAGTGGAGTACTGTACTCCTCAAAATGCTGAAAACAGGAGTACAAGGAAGTTAGTGGAGTACACAATCCAACTGACATGAAGAATCTTGTATCTTTATGTTTGTCTATGTATAGTAGGACATAGTTTACAACTGATACTGTTTAGTATTATTAAACAGTATCAGTAGATGAGCCACTGGACCTAGACGGTTTAACTGTATAGAATATATAGGGACGTCAAATCTCTCCAGAAATTTAGAAAATGTCTAAAAACTTATACCTGTTTTGGAGCTCTAGGCTGAGCCCTGGACTGACTAAAGAATAGTCAAATATTCTTCAATAACTGTGCTTAAAAAATAAAATAAATAAAAAAGCTTGTTTTCTCTTCCTTTTATTCCAAGAAACTTCAACTTATGAACTTGAAGGGTAATGTTTACTCTGAAAACAAACAGTTAACAATTGTTGTTGTGCCTGGCTTGACCTAAAAGTTGTTGCTGTGCCTGGTATGGCCTAGTAGGTGAACCCAGACACAGCAACAACTTTTAACTCTTTTTTTTCAGAGTAAACAGGCTACCCACCCATTTTACTGCCATACCTAAACTTTAAAAGAATTAGTCAACATTCAATATTTGAGAAAATGTTCTTTGCCACTACTTTGAAAAAGTGGTGGGAGTACATATTTTCATTTATTCATGTTTTAAATGTTGTCCTGATCTTACCAAAAACATTTGTAAAGATGGCTTGATATGGAAGTGGCTGCCACTGTTTCATTTAAGGTTCCCAAAGTAGAGCTATATTCAGATTGTACTACAGTGACAGTGTGCTTGCGGAGCTTCTTCTGTTTTTCAGCAGATTCAACAACTTTGACTGGCTTATCGAGGCAAAGCCTCACAACATTTTGTAGCAGATCGTTTAGAATTAGAGCCACTACGCTACTACGACTTTCGACAGTTTCTGTTTTAAAAAACGAATAAATCGTTTTCTGAGTCGCCATTTCCTTGAAATAATATTTACCGCTACACCGTTAGTCCGCTATCACTAGAAGCTTACATAGTAAAAATTTTATCGATCAGCGTTCGGTAACACAGATCGGTGATATGGCACAGGATATTCTGAATCGGTTTATCCGGTACGCGTGACTTCGTTGAAAGGATGCGTACCGCTAATTTTGACGGGGTTTTCTGTACTCGGCGGACCCGGAATTTCCTGCGTACCGGCAATAAAATTATGCGTAAATACGCGGTACGCGGCCTTATCTGCAGCACTGAATTCCATCATTTCTTTTCTTCTGACTGATTAACTTTTGAGTGATTTCTGTTAAATTATTTAGTATAGACCATTCCCTGTTAGGGTCAGGCATATGGTTGGGGGCATAGTGTTTTACAAACACATTTTCTAGTTTCACAATACTTTTTGCCTTCCAATCTCATTATTTCTTAACTTTTATTTGTAAGTGGTAAAGTTTTCTTTCAGTAGAAAGTAGCTTTAGCTTAGAAGCTGGGTAGACTAGGTGCCCCAGTTTAAACTAAAGATGTTGCAATCATCTTAGAAACCATCTTATTGACCTTATATCATATGTTAATAAATGTTCATGTTGGTTGTAGCTACATGCATATTGTTAATGTAATTATAAGATAAAACTTGTGGAAATAAGTGTAAGTTAGCTGTCTGACTTATTCACCAAATATATTGTTGACAGTTCAGCTATTTCTGTGGTGGACTCTTCTGTGCTGGAATTTGAACAAGTCCCATGTTGTACATTTGGGATATTTTATAGAACAGTTGGCATACTTGGCTTTATGATACATAGATTTTGAGCAATTGCATGCTTAAACAGGTATGGGTCAGCATCCACATCCATGTAAGCATATACATCTGCATTAAATGGATGTTTTGGTTGAAGCTAATAATGTGATAAGAAAGATGCTGTCAGGTGAGCTATCATGTACACAATCAGGTCTTGTTCTTGTTGTCTCAGAAACAAATACACATTTATAATTTGTATTAAAATTGTATTTTGCATGTTAAAGAGAGCATTATGCAAGTCAGAGAAAACCTTTCTATATTAAGGTTGCATATAATACATGTATGCCTCCAATTTGCACATTTAAAGCAGATTTTTATACATTTGGGGCTGTTACTGTACACCTTCATGGTAGACCATGAAATGAAATAACATTGTCACCCTTAAAAGGCAGCATTTTGCACATGCAAGTATATGAAAGCAGTTAGCACATTTGAAGCAGCATATTGCACATTCAAGGCCACAATTTGCACATTCTTGATTGAGCATGGGCTGGGAATACAAGTTCTAGAAAGCTTTTGTTTAGCTTTGGTTTAGTAGTATGGGCTTCAGCAGTTGCTCTGATTTTGCTCATAGTATAATTTAATTCTAACTTAAATAGGATATAATATAGCAGATAGAAACATTTTTTTTCTTGAAACTCCTTGACCTATAAGCTGAAAAATGAAATTGTCTGAATTTTAAATCGGGCTAGCCCTAAGGTAGTTTTGAGAGATTGTTTAATAGTAAAAAGGAAAAGGACAAACAGAGTAAAGCCTGATCAGGCTGCTCCTAAGAGATCAGGCTTTGTACTGTTTGTCCTTTTAGGAGCAGCCTGATTTTTGTCTGCACAGATTGGAAAAAACTGTAGCTTAAAGGTCAAGGATATTTGATTGTCTTAAGAACTTATTTATATTTATGCGTATATATTATGCTTGTAATGCATATGTAGTGGAGCGGGGTGCATGAATGTTGTATCTATTTTACTGTAGGTGGGTGCATGAGTATCAAGACGCATGCATTAACAAACTAGAAAGCTTCCTAAAGGGCCTACTCAAGTCGCTGCCTGACAAGATGTGTCATTCAAAGAAATCTGTACAGAGCCCTAGCAGCGTGAAGAGCCCTGGTAGTTTACCGAGCCCCAGTAGTGTGGGAAAATTCCTTCCGCGGATGGACACGCTTGAAATGCCTAAGCCGGCTGATTGGTTTGACAATGACAGCAGCTTACTGTTTGATGTCAGATGATATATATCTACTAACATTTGCTTGTGTATGTTATGCTTTTATATCTTAATATACGTGTATTTTATACCTGTTTGGGTAAAAGACGGGAGTTTATTATGTTGGGTAAAAGATGGGAGTTGATCATCATACCAGGTACTGTTTTAAGCTGAATGGATGTATGTCTATTTTTTCACTATTTTTCCAAGGGAGGCAACATTTATGGTTTAGTGTTGCTTCTTAAAGTGGGTCTACTCTAAAAGGAAAGAATTTGCTCCTAGGGGAGCAAATTCTTTCTTTTAAGAGTTGACCCTCATGTAGAAGGTAGGCAAAAATGAAAAAAACAACAACAAAAAACAAACGACAAAAAACAGAGTTGCTGCCCCTGAAGTTATACTCATTCTTCTAAGGCATGTTGAAGCAGGATGTTTATGGCTGCTTACGCTGAGCTGAGGGGCTGTTGATTGTGTGAGTCAGCAAATGATAGCATGATCATAATAATAGTATTTACTATTCTGTGGGTGAGTTTACAAAATATTTAATATATCCATTTTTCTTTGAATCAATATCTAATCCTTAATTCATTGAATGGGACTTTAAGCAAAACACATCAGAGCATTGTGTCTAGCAAAACACATCAGAGCATTGTTGGTTTACACTCCGTCATTAGTCTTGTTCCCTTTTTCTCGCTCCTATGAAGCATGTTTAAAACTGATGTATCTTAAGCTTGAACTCAGATGTAAATTGCTTTCGAGGGATTGAGAAAACATCAGTACATTGATCTGGCTTTATGTATCATATGGCCAGAAAACAGACTGTTCAAAGTATGATTCATTGATAGGTAAATAATTAAACTTTTGGCAAGTTCACAAAGGCGTATCATGGAGATTTGCAAATGAAAGAAAAATACAGCTGTAACGTCATATGTATTGAACATTGGGAAAGACCTTACAGCATATCCAAAGTTAGGTGGTTTTTTTACAGACTTTTGCCCAGTCTGATGAGAGGCATTACTTAAATCATTGGTGTTTGTACTATATGAGCCGCGTCACGACAAAATCAACAAAGTGGCATGTGCGCCCAGCGAAGACTCAGATCAGTCTAATCAGAGTCTTTGCTGTCTGCATGGAGGTGGCTTAGACCGTAAGCTACCTTCTACATGCTTAACGAAGATTCTGAACACACTGGGCAAACGCCCAAGCTGATCTGAGACTTTGCTGGGCGCATATGCGACTTTGTTGGTTTTTTCGTGTCCAGGCTCATATTAGAATGCCTAATATTTAAATCAGTCTTGTGTAAGTTTGCTATAAGATGTGATCTTTCTTTCCAAATCAAGCTTGGATTTAATTTTGGGATTTGGAAGAATAAAACTCAAATATAGAAAACCTATACAGGGATACAAGATGGGGAGATGGGGAGGGGGGCATTGTTTGTCTATAGAAAGGTGAATAGTATTATGTGGGAACTAAACTCCAATGGATGAGCACTAAAGCTCATTTTGGTTATATTTGGAGCCATGGCATGATGGCATTATACCCAAAGTAGGGTTATAGCAGAGCTCAGATAAAAGTGCCATTTGAGGATAATTCTGAGATAATTTTTCATAATTATCATTGAAAACATATGTTCTGCCCCTCATTAGAACTGTTAGAACTGTCTCAATGAGACAGTTCTAATAAAGGATCACATTTATGTTTCTTAGCAGACATAAAATTATCCCTGTTAACCCTTCTTATTTTGAGCACTGTAGAGTGAGTTGTGTCATAATAACGCTGTACGAAACCTGTGCCCCTGTCATATAAAAAGCATCAAAGACCATCAATATGTCAGTCTTTTGCAAGGTTTATTTGTATTCCAGGTGGATTCATGACTACCAAGATGCCTGTATCGACAAAATCAGGAACTTTCTGAGAGGAAACACCCCTACTCCAACTAACCCAGGCCATCCCATGAAAATGCTTGAACTGGCCAAGCCTCAGAAGAACAGTCTGGCACCAAGCTGCCCCCTGGTGACTACGCAGGACAAGGGGAAATAAATTCTGGGAGAAAGAATAATCGTTTTCTGCTGCAATATTCTTTTCCAGATATGTCTACAGTCTATAGGTTATATTACCTGTTAGGATGATTTGAGGCAGTGAGTCGAAACAAAAGACAGAAATATTATATTGATCTGCTTAGGGTTCTTGCAGTAAAAAGCAAGCAATGCATACCTTTAGTCAGTCTCAGGCTACATGTGCAACAGTTTGACAGAGACGTATACTCCTTGTAAATAGAAAAATATATCCCAGACTTTGCATCAAAATCTTACCTTACTTGACTTCTAACTTTCAAGAAAACAGGTATAAACTGACTATTTGAGGTATGAACTGAATATCTGAGAGTTAGTTGGATCTGATTTTCACTTTTAATACCTAATTGATCTGGTCATAGTGCTAAACTTCAACTTTCTGCCCATATAGGTAATAAATGCACCCTGATAATCACTTTAACTTATTTTTCTTGCTGCTTGAAATTTGATTTGTGTGAACCAAATGCATTTACATTTATATGTCATTATGAGAGCTTATATTTTTGCCTAAAATTCAGAGCAGATCAAGATTAGGCAGACTAGTCCTAGAGAGCAATCTGATCAGTGTTCATACTGTTTTAAAAGACAGCATGTGACCAGACAGTAATGAAGAAGAAGAAGAAGAATCCATGAAAGTATCCAAGTATTTAAAATAACTATGGTCTTGGGGCTTTGATAAGGACATATTTGATATTTAAGGTACCACAAAAGGGACACCAAAAGTTGCAATTGTCTTAAAATGGAACAGTTTGCTTTTATAATATAGAAATACATTTGAAAGATACAGATGAAATGGCAAACATTATGCACCCTGATCAGGGTTCTCTTTCAGGTAAATCTGTCCCAATACTGAGAATCGTTACAGTAATTTATGTCAGTTTTCGAAATGTATACATCTTGTGTTCAACAAAATGTAGTAATGTCTTTGCAGGCTCGCAGGCCTGAAGTAGTTTTATGGACTCAGTTATTCAAAGCATCATCTGCATAACAAATGCATTAGGCAAGGATTTGTTAGATCTTATAGTACTTATAAAATGAAGTGTAGTGATATATTTTGCTGAAAAAATGTGGGAAGCTTTTGCACTGCAAAAGCTTCTCACATTTGTTCAACAAAAAGACAGCATTTTTTTGTGCACAGATCATGTGAAATTTTTGGCATCTCTTCAAATGAAGATGTCATTAGTTTGGGCCCTGATATTCTAGGATAATTTTGATGTATTCCCATTCAGACAAAGTTAAAGCTGTCTTGCCAAGTCTTCTAGTAAGGGCACCTGTGTGTGTTCATGAAAAACTATAAAAATGGTGCAAAGAATAGCAGAAAGGGAGACATTGGTATTGCTGCAGCTGAACATTTGAAAACTTTTGATTTAGCTGCATAAGTAATGTTAGGGCTTTTCCAGAATCAAAGCACTGAGAGTGCTGATGGGGGCGGTTGCCTGATATCTATTGGCTTCTAGTGTTGATTTTTATCTAAACTGAAATATATATAAAAAGAAAAGCCACTCATAAACCGCCCCCAAAAATTACATCATTGGGCAGGACCAAAAACCTATTCAAGTTTCGGTGGTGAGGGGTTAAAGAGAAATACTTGAATTTCTTATTGTAAAATGTTACCCTCACAAAAAGTTCCTCTTCTGCCTAGGGACGTACTTTAATCTGGAATAGCCGTTAATGTAGGGGCCCTCTGTGCAACATTCTGCAGACAAGGGAGGCTTAGAGTATTGTCGAATTGTTGTTTTACATACTGTTATTGTTAATATGTAGAACGAAGCATTTGATATTTGTTGATTGTTAAAGGCATGTCAGAGCTTCAGATAAGAAGGCAGGGGCATAACTAGGGGCAATTTCATAATACGCACAACCATGTTTTATTCACTACTTCTTGAAGGGAAAATACGAATTTCAGCCTCTTTGGGAGTTGGTTTTGAAATCTTGTCTAATTTATGAAATTTCAGCATGCAAATATGCAGGTGCGTTTTGAAATTTTGTCAATTTTGACAAAATTTCAATACGCACTTGCGTATTTGCCGTATACGTAGCTACGCCCTTGGAAGGGGCATTGAGGATAATTCAAAGATAATTTTTCTTATTTCTCAATAAAAACATGAATCAGAATCAGAATCAGAATTGTTTACTGGTGATACGTCCAAGGACAATCATTCACCAGGACCTGTGAATCAGGGAAGCTAGTCCCTAGCCCTTATAAGAGAAGTAAACTTAGTAACTGAATCCTCTGCACCCTCAGCAGCAGAAATAAGTGAATCTTCCAGGGAATTCCAATCTCTAATAGTCCGGGGGAAGAATCTGGACTTGTAAATGTCAGTCCCAGCCAGAATCCACATGTTGTGACCTTTCATTAAAACTATCTTACCAGGACAGTTCTAATGAGGGGTAACAAGATACATTTTTATGGAGAAATATGGAAAATCAACCCTAAATTATTTCTTTACCCCTTCTTATCTGGATCATGTGTGTCATGTATTTATTGACAGTTGGGGAGTAATCTGTAAATTGAACTCAACTATAAAACTGTTAGATATAGTTAAAATATTTATGAAATTATTAGTTATTTTCCTTGACAGTTCAGGAACATTTATGAAATCCTTCTGTACGAGAAAGACTGGTGTGCCAAATTAAATTCATGTTGCAATAAATCAGGGTTAGAGGTTATAAAACTTGAGAATAATCTCAAACTCCAAATAAAGCACACTGATTGGCTGCTTCCGAGCATGTGCTAGGAAGCAGCCAATCAGTGTGCTTTATTTTGAGTTTGAGAATGTACTCAAGTTTTATAACCTGTGGGCCAGACCTAGCAAATATAAAAACTTAGTTCTAATCCTAATTTGATTTCAGGTGTATGTCTACACTTTTATGTTTCTTTGCCTTTATTATACAAAGGGAGACAACTTTCATGACTGTCTGCTCCTCTTGAAGATGAAGCCGTCCTAAAGCTGGTCAAATCATAAAGGAATTCTTTTCTTTGTGATAGGACCAGCATTGAGGGAGGCAAAAATGAAATGGACAGAGTTGCTTCCCCTGAAAGTGTACCCATTCACCTTAATAGCTGCACATAGTGACAGTTATGTCAAACTGACCGGCTGCTGACATTGTTGAAAAAAGGTTTAGTTGTGAGCAGTGATGAACACATTTACGAACAATGGAAACTACTGATCTGATCCGTAGCACCAATCTTGGTTTTGTTTTTCTTTGTTCAGAGAAAAAAATCTGTTTCAGTGCATTTAGTTAGCCTTAGATATGTTGCAGCAAGGTTTGCTGTTTGTACAATATGTCTCATATCTTTTGAGTAACTTTATCTAGTAACATTCATTAGTGTTCAGCTTTAAACAAAGCTTGGCTTAGCCAAAGTTCAAGTTATAAAGATTTGTTTGTGTCCACAAAATATTTTTTGTGGAAAATGCATATACATGTATGTAATAGTGGTTTAACAACACACTGCCTTTGCAGAGTAATAGGTTTGTTGCCAGAGACTAAATGAGAAAAAATGCTAAAATTATAAAATTGTAATTTAAATAGAGCAACAAGAAAATTTAACTTTTCATAATATGGTTTTCAAAATAACTTTCAGTGTTTATTTTTGTGTTGATTTGTTTCATAGGCTTTGTAATTAGCCTTTTCTGCTGTTCATCGGTCATGCAGATGACATTATATATTTTCATGCAAATAAAATCATGGAAGCAATAGTTTTTATGTTAAAATACATTATTTTCATAGATTATTATTTTTCCTAGATTTATTTAGAGTTCTTCTTGTATATATGAAAGGTCAGTTTCTATTTATTATAGAGCTGGGCCCAGTTGTTCAAAGCATTTTAGCTTAATGAAGTTGTTAGTCAAAGGTCAATTAAGTCATCTTGTAGACATGAAATAAAGGTGTTTAATGTTTTTTGCTGGGAAAATGTGAGGTGCTTAAAAGCTCCTCACATTTTTTTGGCAAAAAATGACAAAGCTTTTTTGCATAATACATTTGACTTCTTATTAACTGACAATTTCTTTAAGTTTTGAACAACCAGGCTCTGATGAATATAAGCCAAGTTCTCCCCCCCCCACCCCTCGCCTGCACGCACACACAGACACACACAAAAGATGCGTAGCACCATTGTGAACAGCAAAGGCTCAGGTTGTGCAAGAAATCTGCTGTCCCTTCTGAGCTCTTGTTATTTTTCACACACTACAGGTAAATCCAGGGGTATCTAAAGGCTCAAAATGAGAGCTTTTGTGGATTGGGTCTTAAAAGTTTGATGTCATCATGTCAAGGCCTATATGTCCTTTCAGTAAATTGACAATCTGTAATTATATAGTATAGTCCTTTGAAATTCACTATGGTGATGTAAACTTATTATTTGATTATGAAGACAAAGTTGTATTATTTTGAAGGCTGAGAGCTAAAGAAGGGTCCTTTTTTGAAGGCTGAGAGCTAAAGAAGGGTCCTTAGCTGGACTTATCCATGATTGTTAATCCAGGCCCCGAGGTTATAAAACTTATTCCATGCTCAACTCAGCTGAGCATGAAATTTTTACCTGCTAATAGATAGCAGATTACTGATAAGTACAGTTGTTTTCCTGTTCGGTTGAGCTGAATATGCAATTTTCTCTGCTTATGAATATGAAAATGACAACATTAGTTGGCATTTTCATATTTATCAGCAGAGAAAATTTCATGCTCAGCTGAGTTGAGCACGAAAAAAGTTTTATAACCTCGGGGCCAGAGCAATACTCTTTAGCCAACTCATTTAATTTTTACCTGTACTTTCTCAGTTGTGGCCTACTAAGGTAATTGTTTAATATGCTCAGTTTTGGAGAGATTGCTGTAATATTAGATATGTTGACTGTTGTTGCTCAAGGAAGCTGTTCACTCTTGTTGATATTATTCAAATACGACTTTCTTAATTTTAATATATATGTTGACAAAATAATAAATTAGATTTAGTATGAAAAAGGCCAGTTTGTATTTAAATGAAAATTTTGACATACCATTTTTGCTGTTATAAGCAGGCAGTGCACTTGAGACATTTCATTTTTACTTAAAAAGTCATCTTTATCAAGTATTTTTATTAAGTGCACAGTCTGTTTGTTACAAACCGAAGCTTTAGCAAATCCACCTCACAGTAGTTTCATATGCAGCTCAAATACTAGGTAAAGTTAAAGTTGTCTCCAAACATAAAAAGGTGGTATATGCTATTAAAGGCTTAAGTAATTTATATGCTTATTACCTTAATTATATAGGGCATCAACAGATTAGGGCTCTGTCTAAGCAAAATTAGCCGTAGGGCATATATTAACTTTCATGCATAGATCAGCCTGCATATGTGAACATGGTAAGGCCATGAACAGTCTGTCAGATTAAAATTGAGCACATTATGTGACTTTATGTTGCATTGGTGACATGCCAAGGCTCTGATTAGAGCCTTCATTAGGCTCTGATCAGAGCCTTCATTTGTCACATTAGCTGTCAATGGCATTGGCTCAAACCATACAGCCAACAGCAAGGCCTGTATAGACTCAGTGTAAATGAAAAGATGAAATGAATATCTCATGACAAATTACCACATTGTTGAAAGTCACATGAAGTCACATGGTGAGGCTCAATTGGGCCATTTTGATTGAAAAAAATAATAGATAAATAAAAATGATAATAATAATAAAAGAAAAACAGATTATAGACTAATAAGATTTCTCCTGTTTGCATTCTGATTTGGTATGTTTGGTTGACTTGTACCTTGTACAAAGTTCTCTCAAATGGCTGTTAATGATAGAGTTTTAGGTCAGTAAGTAAGTGAAGGCTATCATTGTATAGAATTTTGAAAACAAATGTAGCTAAAGGTTGTTTTATAATATGTAGATTTCACACCTCACGATAACCTGAAATGCTTTGGATAAATATGGAGTATATTTCATTCATATTTCTCAGCAAAACATAGCAGAAGACTGGGGACTTTAATGAAGCAACTGTAATGAAATGCGAAATAAGTGTTTTATACCCATCTATTTTTGGTTTATTTGAGATGTGAATGTTTGTCTAGTCATTGCCAAATTAGCCTTATTGGATTTATAGTCAGTATATGGTGCACACTCTTTTACCATACTAACTCTATATGTTCAAATCTTTGTAGACTGATCTAATCCTTTGGTTTATTCCAATGTAAGTTTCTCTGGGTTCATATATTGCTTGATTGTGTGTGATAATATGTAAGACAGATCAGACTGCATGAATGTGCTGGCTGATCAGAATCTTTAATGTTACAACATGCTAATTCAATGGTCCAGATAAAGTGAGTATTTGAAAACATTTCTATCAAAGATATTTCCAGATAATTCTGCATAAAAACATATTGTGACCCCTCATTTGAACCCTTTCCTCAGTTATGATGAGGGGTCACAAAGTTTGTTTTTATGGAGATATAAAGAAATTATCATGGAATTATAATCAAATACCCAGCTTATCTGCTGTGCTGTCATGCAAGAGCTGTTGTCTGATGTAGCCATTAATGTTCACAAATTATTGAGAATTAGATTTTTGTCTCACCTGGGACTGGCAAAAGCAAGACATATAAACTATTTTTTCAGGTGTCATCATTGTCAGTGGTGGCAGCGTTAACTTATCTCCTGTTTTTGCATTTGGCTATGTTTTGTGGCAAAGCCCTGATATGCAAGAATTTGCATTCTGTGGAATTCTTGCTGTGATTGTTCAAAGAGGTCATGAAGTGTATGTGATCTGTACTAATAACCAAACAAATATTTTACACTTTAATCCGGTTCAAAATAAGTATTCTTTCTATGCAAATATTTTTAACAGTAAACAGAATGTCACCATGTAAATAATTTCTTCTTATAGCATTCATAGAGGGATATCTCCTCCCCAAAACAGAACAAATGGTTGTAAACAAGGGCAACAACTGATGTTTTCTCTTCACATAATAAGTATCACTTAAAGCACCAGAAATGAAATGAAAATAGTTGATTTGCAAACAGTGTAGATCTAGATGAGGTGGCTCAAAAAGAGCCCCATCATGTAAATCTTCACTCTTTCCCCTTTATTTTATCACTGTCAGTATGACATAGCTTGGACAAAACATTCATTTTCATTTTGCAGACATTAATTTTGTGTGGATTTTGGGTGCCTTAAAGAAAAATATTCTTGTATATTGGGTCTCCTAATCCTATTATGCAACAGTCCTGTGACACTGCTATTTCATCAAAGGAAATATCCAATCTCACATAGGTAATGACATAACAGGGTCATAAAACCAATAAAGACTGGGGGTGTGTTCTATATAGTGGAGAATATTTGTCTTTAAGGGCTAAGTAAAATACACTGTTGTACAATTTGCCTTCTGTGTTATGGCATTCTCTGTCTTTATCATATGACATCGCATTTAATAATGCCATGCATTAAAAATGATCATCGAATAGTGGATTAAGTATGCAAATTACGTTTTAACGTTATGCATTGACATGCATCCATAAGAATGTCTCGTTTTCTAATGGCGAAATCTTGACGTTTTAGTGCAAAATTTACGAATAAAATGCGATTTTAGTGTCATAAGATAAATAGAATCTTACATTTGTACTCCTGTATTATTGAATCTATTAAACTTGTTGGGAAAAACCAATAAGATGCTCGGCATAGCCACACATCTTATTTTTTCCCCAACTCATTTAATAATTTCAGTAATACATGAGTAGTAATGTAAGATGCTCTCTATAACTGTTTTTGAAGTCATTAAGGTGAGTAGGGCCACTTCCTTATGATACAAGTCTTACCAAGAAAAGATTGTCTACCATTTTATTGGGTGCTTCTCTTAAAGGTAAAAAACTTGCCCCATGGAGGAGCCCTTCTTCCCATTAGTGAAGGAGTACCCTAATGTGCTGAAATTTTGGGACACCTTAAAACCATTAATTTTCCATTTGGGACAAATGGAAAAAATAATGGTTTCAGGTGTCCCAATACTTAAGCACTTTAGGGTAATACTTTCCCTTAAGAATAGCTCCCAGTTTGGAAAGGCTTTTTTGTCCAGAGAAGCAAACAGGAAATCACAAAAGTTATCTCCCTTTGCAAAAATGGCTGAGAAACATGGAGATATAGCCATTCACATTAAAGTAACTGAGGTGTCCGACCTTGTATTTTACTCAACTGTGTCTTTCTGTGCGTCAGATCTTGTAAGATGAGTCTGGTGACAACAATATTCGATGACATGCCAAAAGTACATCAGTGGTGATGTCTGTCAAAATGATGACAAAAATGTGAACCCACATTTTTCAGTGAGCTGCACATTTAGGTCAGTAAAGCCAAAAGGCCAGTGATTTAGTTTTCTATCAATTTACATGTGTATTTCTTTGCTTTTAAATCAGATGCATGGATGCAATGTAATAGATTTTCATACAAGACAAAAAATACTTTAAGTCAGTGAAATTGTAGAACATTGATATACAGTCAAACTTGTCTTAAGGGGTCACACTATTAATGGCAACCTGTCATAAGCAGCCACCTTTTGGTCCCTAGAATCAAATACAGTGCAAATGAACATGTATTAAGGGTTCATCTGTCTTAAGCAGCCAGGTTTTGTGTATTCCTTTGGGTCACCCCTTAAGACAGGTTTGAATGTCTTGATGCATCACTGTTTATGCATAGAGTTAGGTGCCTTGAGTGTTTGAGTGCAAAAACTTGTTTTCTGCCTTTCTCACAAAGGGAGACAGCTTTTTTTAGCTTCTCTAGTCGACAAAATGCTTTCAAAATCAAATGAAGGAATTGGTTTCTACGGGAGCAGATTTTTCTTTAGATTCTTTAAGATCTGATCCACATTGAGAAGGGAAACATAAATGAAAATGGCAGAGTTGCTTCCCTTGAATGTTTACCCATTGACTTTTAGCTGTCATAGCTCATATAAAGCAAAGACAGGGCACTTATCTGTGGCTCACTGACATACTTTGACACTATCTCTCAAGGAATCCTATTTAAGGTAAATTGGTACTTTTTCAGGGGAAGCAACTGTCATTTCAATTTGTGCTTCCCTTGGCAATTAGGGCCAACTATTAAAGGAAAGTGTTTGCTCCTAGAGTAGCAAATACTTTCCTTTAAGAGTTGACCCCATTTTGGAAAGGCTTTATTGGCCACCAAAGCAAACAGGAAGTCTCAAAAACTGTTCTCCTTTGTAAAAATGGTGGGAAACCATGGTTACTTAATTCATGTGCTGTGTATCTTTTCTCATGTTTGGCTCTAATGGTTAAAATTATAAATAATGTAGTTGAAAGTATGACTATAGAGTAGCTAGGCAGCTAATATTGAGCTGACAAAAAATTTCTCAGAAGAAAATATTGAGTTATGTAGGATACACATTTATTGTTAGTGTGATAATGAAATTAAAAACTTACATGAACCCCACAGCATTTATGTTGTTATTTCAGAGTCCAGTCAATTTATTTGTTGAACGCACTTGCAGAAAATTTAATCTAGACTGCTACTTTGATTTTTGATTGTGATTGTGATTTCTCCAAATGTAGGACATTTCGGCCACGGACGTTTCGGCCACGGACATTTCGGCCTAGGACAGTTCGGTCACGGACATTTCGACCACGGACATTTCGGACATGGACGTTTCGGCCAAATTTGAAAAAATGGCGATATGAATATATGCTACTGTAAACCATTTAAAATTTACATTAGATGGTTTTCTACACACATGGCACAAAAATGTGTGACTGAACTCAAAATAACTCCAATCATATCTCTTAAAGTAAAAAATGGGTGCATCACAGATTTATCAGTTATATGTTTGCAAATCAAGTTATTATATGCATCACATGAATGTTAAAGGCCACAATGGCCCATGAGTGGGGATGACATATGTGCCAAATTATGTTCAAAATGACTTTATAAGTATCTATGGGGCTATAAACCTAATAAAACACATAACCAAATATCATATAAGGCTCTAGTTCAAGCAGTTGAAATAATTGTTCACCGTGTTTTTGCCTTGAGATGCTCAAAATAACCTTAATGATGTTGAAGGTCCATAAAACATCAAGAGAACAACAACAAATCATTGGACTTCATTAAGACTAGCTTTTGGTCACTCATATGAATACTCAGTTGAATTACAAAAAGTAATTTTTGGATAAAGGCCGAAATGTCCACCCAAGACAATTTCTGTGGCCGAAATGTCCGTGGCCGAACTGTCCTAGGCCGAAACGTCCGTGGCCGAAATGTCCGTGGCCGAAATGTCCGAGCACCGATTTCTCCAGCCCCTGTGTCTTATTGCCCTGTTATTGTCTGTGGACACTGCAGGTTGAATTTGCTAGTAAAGTGTTTTGGAATAGATTCATGGTGTGTTAGATAAACCATTTGGTAAACACATACTAGTTGAAGTTACAATACAAACTTATCTTTGACCTCATTTGGATTCCGTGCTTACTCTGTATAATCCTGTGTTTTTAGAGTAGTGCAGCTACTTGAACTTCTGAATTGAGAAGTTGTCACCTGATTGTCAGACAAAACGCATCACTGTCACATACTAATACATAATGGTAAATAGCTGGTTGTCTAAAGAAAATAATCTCAGACCAAATGAGAAAATCAGCTATATCTTAGACTTAGGTCTTAAAAATCAGATTTTTTTGTTGTAAAGCGCAGTTATCCCTCACTAACATCCTTTGTTTATACCAAATGCTATCATTTTATGAAATAAAGCTATTTACAGGGTACTTTGGAAAACCTTGTCAGTTTTTCGAAGTAACCTGGTAAATGGCGTTATTTCATAAAGTAATGACAGTTGCTACAGACAAATGACATTAGTACGGGGTAACTGCCTTTTAAGACATTGAAATCGTCCTTGTAAGACCCGAGCTATAACATTTTCTTACTTGGTCTGAGAGTATTTTCTTGAAACAAAGCTATTCATCGTCATTAGCACGTTATCCCGTTATTTGACTTTCTTTTTCAAACCCTTAAGCTTATGTTCTTAGCCCAGTGGACAATTCTATCCTTATTACCGGTATATTATTTTTATTAGCTCGCCTGAACGAAAGTTCAGGAAGAGCTATTGTTGTCACCTTGGCGTCGGCGTTAGCGCCCGCGTCCGCGTCAGCGTCCGCGTCGGCGTCCGGATTGGATGTTTTGGTTAAAGTTTTTTAAAGACCTATATCTCCTAAACCCTTGGATGGATTCTTTTGATACTTGCAATGTTGTTAGATATTGGTCCAAAGTTTAACAGGGTACCACCCCATCCCACTCAATGACCTTGATGGTCATGGAGTTAGAAAATTGGGAGTTTTTTGGACTGGATGTTTTGGTTAAAGTTTTTTAAAGCTCTATATCTTCTTAACCCATTTATGGATTCCTTTGATACTTGCACTGTAGTAAGATATTGGTCTAAAGTTTTCCAAGATATTACCCCCACCCTCCTCAGTGACCTTGATGTCAAGGTCATGGACTTAGAAAATTGTCTTTTTATTGATTGATTGTTTTGGTTAAAGTTTTTAGCTCGCCTGAACGAAAGTTCAGGAAGAGCTATTGTTGTCACTGTTACGCAGAAGGTTTTACACTCGGTCGACACGGGTGTAGAGCCTTATGCGTCGCCAGGACGGCGGAGGGTGACTTCCGGTTAAAGGGTTATCTACTAGTGTAATACACTAACAAGGAAACTCTAACAACGTTAGAATTTATTTAAGTTTATATATAATGTAAATTTTATATACAACAATACAATTTACAACTGTCACAATTACAATAATATACAACACATATCAGTTCATGTCGCTGGCCCAAGTAAGGTGTTTGTTTCAAATATGTAATCGATTTGCGTACAATACGCAAATAGATTACCGTCTGACGTCAACACCGTACTCGGCTCAGCGCCATGAACTAAAGGGAAACACAAAGAACAAAAAAACGTTAGCTTGAGCTCATAGAAAAAACAAGGCCTTATGTTGGTAGACTTCAATTTGTCGTTCCCTGGATCATGTCATGGGCCAGTCCATATATCATGAGGAACACCAACTCTTATTAACACGTGCACGATTATATACTGGTCGCTCCCTGGATCGTACCAGGGACCAGTCTATATATATTAAAACACCTTAGTGGACGAACACTGTCCCAGACTTGATGTGACCTTCAGATCTTATCACAGAATCTGGCAAAACTGTGCTAACCACTTCCGCCTACATTTTGTGCTTCCCGCCTCTGCTTAGGAACCATGCACAAACGGCGTTGTAACTGCCTCTACCCGGGTTGGTATTAACCTGGAGACGTATATCGAATCTCCAGGTGAGACGTGGCTCTAAGCCCTAACAGCTGACTGCCGGACTTGATGTGCCTAAAAATAACGAACTTACACTTAATACATTGTAACTACATAATAACAATACGTAAGACTTGGGCCTGTCTTGGAAATACCATACAACGCCCTCGGCGAATGCCGAGCATAACGTGCACACGCCAGCCGTGTCACTAGACACGACTCGCGCTCACGATGTAAAGCTAAAAGTGTGCTTACCACTTCCGCCAATGAAGAAACGTAGATCCTACTACGCATGTGCGTCGAAGGATCTGACGTCAAACATTGTCAAGAAGTATACTGACGTCAACAGGCATTACCATGACATACCCCACATAAAACATGAATAATCTAAACAATGACCTATTTACATTAAATTGATTTACCAAAAATTTAACTCTCATATGTATTAATTCATTCCTTTAACTAAGCGTAATACCATTTGCCATAGAATATAATAACTGAATAAGCGTTTCTAACACATTTGGGATCATAACGTTTGATCTGACATCATGACGCCAATGATGTTATACCATATGACGTCATCTAGTGAAGGCAAATCAAACGCATGACGACCAAATGTTACCATTATAACTTATGGAAAAAAAACCTTAATGCGGTGCATGCTATGGCGTCAATTGACGTCACGAGTATATAAATTAGTTCCATTACAAATCAATCTACTTCTATAGGCCACGTATACGTGAAACTAATATAAAAAGTGCTGACGTCGCAATAACATGAATGCAACTGACGTCACATGAATAACATGAATACAACTGACGTCACTGGACGTCAAATAGACGCACACCATTGCAACCAACATCAGTGATATAAACTATTTCCGTAATTTACAAAACTTCCTAATATACAAATACCATGCGCAGCATGGTCAGTATAAACAAAAATTGGTCGACATATGCGCAGCCTGATCACTGCCAACAAAAATCAAATCAGTCGACACATATAGTCATACCATATCAATCAGAAGTCACATTTTTCGTTCTTAGCCAAACAATTCTAAAATAAATATAATAAAATCTTACCGTTCTGGTCTAAACTCAGAATCTGGGCACACAACAATATAACATCCTCAGTATAAGAATTAAACAGCCACGTCTAACTTTTCAATAAAAGATAGGCGTATAAATAGTATGCGTCTCACATTTAAATCATGGGACTCGTGCAGGTATTCACATTAAAATCATGCAACACGCTGTCCACAATCAAAAGACTCGTGCAGGTATTCACCTTAAAATCATGCAATACGCTGTCCACGAGAGGTATTCACAAACAACCCATGCATAACGTAGCCACAATTTCCGTAAATGTTTTATTACCACAGTAGCCCTAAAAACTGTAGCTCTACTGATTGAAAGGATTAAAATAATCTCGACGACATAGTGGACGATTAGATCCATTTCGTAACAGTCACCACGGCGTCGGCGTCCGCGTCTGCGTCCGCGTCGGCGTCCGGATTGGATGTTTTGGTTAGAGTTTTTTAAAGACATATCTCCTTAACCCATGGATGGATTCTTTTGATACTTGCACTGTAGTTAAATATTGCTCTAAAGTTTAACACGGTACCACCCCCACCCCACTAAGTGACCTTCATGTCAAGGTCATGGACTTAGAAAATTGGGAGTTTTTTTTGACTGGATGTTTTGGTTAAAGTTTTATAAAGCCCTATATCTCCTTAACCCATGAATGGATTCCTTTGATACTTGCACTGAAGTTAGATATTGGTCTAAAGTTTTCGAAGGTACTGCCCCCATCCCCCTCAGTGACCTTGATGTCAAGGTCATGGACTTAGAAAATTGTCTTTTTATTGACTGGATGTTTTGGTTAAAGTTTTTTAAAGACACATATCTCCTGGATGAATTCTTTTTATATTTGCACTGTAGTTAGATCTACAGAGTACTACCCCAACCCCGCTCAGTGACCTTGATGTCAAGGTCAGGGACTTAGGAAATTTTGGTCTTTATTAAAGTTTTGTAATTGCATACTTATTCACAATGCTTTGCAAAGATTTAGTTTACTTGAACTGATGTTAGAGACTTTTTTGAGTTTTTACAAAACACTTTATACATACCCCAACTGGATGACCTTGAAGTCAAGGTCATCGACTTAGAATTTTGTCTTAAAGATTTTGGTTAAAGTTTTATATTAATGAAGACACAATTTCACAGTGCCACGATGATGGACTCAGTTGATACTAATACTTGGACTGATACTGATGTTAGATAATGGTTCAGGGTTTTGATACATCCTAGCCCCCCACCCCTCAGTTATTTTACCTCAAGCTCATGGACTTTGAAATTTCATTTCATTTTTTTATTATTTGATATTATTTTAAGACTTATTTCTGAGATAGCTTTTGTTTATAAATGTGTTTTCCTTACGGACATGCATGCCCGAAGTTTTATACATAGCAGTCCACACCACCATAGCGGCTGTGTGATGGGCAAGCACCAATTCAGGCGAGCTATGCTGTCAGGCGACAGCTCTTGTTGTTTTTAGGAGAAGTGCCAATTTGTTTTATGCAAATACGGAAGACTTTAATCAGGCGCCACGCTTGGCAGTGGCCTCAACACAGTATCGGGGATAATGTAGTGCTTCTCTGCTCTCAAAACTGAATACTGGGATGCAGTATTTCTTAACACTAGTCTTTGCTGGGATGTAAAAATAGTATATTCGATTTCTGTTGCTCCCTTTGCTGGAATGAAATCGGATATTTCATGTTTTTGCGGGCCATAATCATAAACCACTGTCCAATGTAGTGGGAAGGAATAGATAAGAATCAATAGAGTAATATTCATTACATTTAATTGTACAGCATGGCAATGCAAAATATGAAAGAGAAGATGAACATACAGTGTATACTAATGACATTGATGAAAAATATAAGCATTTTGTAATATTAATCTCGTAAGTCCTGTGTATCTGCTACTATTTCTAATCATACTTACACAAGTACAACATTTTAAACTTAGTATCTGGACTGAAAACAAACAACGAAAACGAAGACTAGCATGTGCATCTTAAGTTTGTTTCCGATATTTATAACAAACAATGAATGCCCTGATCACAAAATACATGAGCATGCTAGCCTAGGTCTGATTGTATATTGCAAATTGTAGGGTTCTGTGCAATGTTGATGCAACGCAACCATCGGTACGAAGTTAAGAAATAGATCAGCCCTACCAGCGATTTGTTGAGTAATAAATTACTATTTAGAGGTCATTTGTAAAGTAGATCAATTTAATGAAAAGGAGCATAGGGGCTATATGCCATGTATGTACAATTTAGATTTACTGAGCCTCTGCAGCCACGCTGAATGATCAGCGCCCCTTTTTGCATAGGCAATCTTGGGATCCTGACGACTCTGATCAGAAAGTGTGGATGTGCAGGCAGACCTGACTTTAATGTTTATAATAAATGATTACCGGTATCTCTAAGACTCGTTGTAAGATGGAAGAGTTCATATATCATACACATACAAAGACTTTTTTGTTGCTGTTTATAATAAAGCTTGGCTTGAAAGCAGCAAAAGCAAAGTGAAATTACCTTTAAGTTACTGAATAACAACTGTTAATACTGATAAGGTTAATGCTAAAGCTCCTCATAGGATATGAGAAGCGAGTGAGAAAGACCATAAGTTTGGCAAACGCAAAAAAGAGGAGCTCAAACTAGCATGTGCGTCCACAGCATTTCATAAGGACCATCTCTCCTGATGTGAATTGCTGAATATGTAAATGATCTTGTCCCTGATCAAAATGCATTTGCACCAGTTAGTTTGATCATTTGGTGCTTGTGTATAACAAGTCATGCCAGACTTACTTGTGTATGCCTGTTTCATATCCATGATAAACTAAGGAGCAACTGATAGCACACAGCACGAAATATACAGTTTCAAGTATACACACTACTGCTGGTTGGGGAATACATTTATTTTGTATTTATTTTTGGTATAAATATGGCACAAACATACACACACGTAGACAGTGTATATTGCGCCGTGTTTCATACATCATTCAAAGCAGCACATTGAGGACAGTGTTTCAGTTCATCATTCAAAGCAGCTAGTGTAGTGGATAACACGCTGTACTACCAATCCAGGGGACGCAAGATCGACCCTCCTCTTCTCTGGTCTTCCGGATGAGACTTTAAACTGAGGTCCCGTCTCTGTATGACCAAGTTGTTGGTGGGACGTGAAACCCGCCCTCACTCACTCCCTTCAAAGCAGCATATTGTGCGCCGTGTTTCGTTACATCAGTCAAAGCAGCATATTGTGGACCTTGTTTCAGTTCATCGTTGAAAGCAGCATATTAAGCGCCGTGTTTCAGTTTATCATTTTAAGCAGCATACGAGGGGCATTCGAAAAGTAATGCAAATGCCCTCATAACTTTGTTTAGGGGCATGCTGGGTACAAATGCTATGCATATGCTGAAACACTACATTTTGTGTTTACATTGATACCAATACACTTTTCCTTTTTGACTTACAACGCATTTTATTAGGCTCCAGTCATACCACTGGGATAAATTCATATGTAAAATCTTTATGGGGTAAGGCTTTCAAGTCAAATACCGTAACGGTTGTAAATGCAAAATTAATCTTTGTCAACGGGTTGTCCATCGTTGCCTACAATATTCATACAAAGGTTAGAAGGTTGCCAACTTTTATGGATTAATTCCTTACAAAGCAATGCGAAGTTCTTATGACGTTATTGAAATCGACGTCAACGTCATTTTTTAAAGATTGTAGAGGCTTCATTTTTGCATTAATTTGAATATATTAACAGGTTTTCGTTGACCCATGTAAATGCTCTTGCTAACAAGATTTTGAATGCTAACAAACATAATAACTTTAGTGGAAAGGGAGACTTTCTTACTTCATAAAATACGGATAGTTCATATTCAAGGGTCAGTTTGGAACCTAGATTAAGTTTAATTCCCGCGATATTTACAAGATAAAATTGCCTGGGCATTGTCTTTAAGTAGCAAAAGTAAAAAGAATCAAATACTGCTCATTTATGAATTACGGCCTACCAAAGTAAAATATTGCAGTGCATTTAGGGTATACCTCTATCAACGAAGTTAAAAATGCGTCCTTTAAAAAAGAATATACCGTGTTTGCAGACTTTCGAGATATATCATACTTTTATGTGTTTCTGCTATCAGAAGTTCTATCTTTATGGTGGTTACCAAGAAATTACGTCATTTGCAAAACTTTTAGAAGGCCCCTCGTATTGTGCGTCGTGTTTCAGTTTATCATTTAAAGCAGCATGTTTTGAACCGTGTTTCAGTACATCATTGAATTATGTACTGAAACATGGCGAACAATATGCTGCTTCAAGCAATAAACTGTAGTGCTAGAAAGTATTAACATTCCGCATTGTCTGATATTTCTTTCGAATACTTGGCGTAATTCCTTCAAATGCAAGTTTTAAATTGACCAGTTTAAGTAAATATTAACCTAACCTGTTAACTAGTGTACACTTAACTAAGTTTAGAATAACATTCTGCTTTTTTATCATACATTTCTGTACTGTTGCTAATGTTTACCACTGAAGTGATTACACATTATGACTGTACCATTTATGCAAAGAAGTGACTATTTCAGATGTTATTTATTACCTATAGTTTTACTGCCATGTAATTCGACGAGGGAACCCTGAAAACAAAGAAACAACACTAAAGTGAATACATTTCCAACGACAATTTTAGCCTGTTGAAGTTCTGAACATAGGACGAGGGTTGTGTACATATCTAGTATTTTATGGAACCTGAGAAACCTGCTTTGCTATGTGTATCTGACTCAACCTTTTACACAACTATCATAAACCAATTCTGACATACTTCAACGCAACAGAATACTGTAAAACACTTATATTTGGCGGTCACTTTATTTTGGCGATATTGGCGGAAAAGAAGAAAATCGCCAAATTAAAATGCCGCCAACATAAACTCATGATACTGAAAGAAGAAAAAATATTAATGAGCATACAATCCTATTTCCTTTACCAAAATATCAAAGCTAAAACACATCACATATTTTAGCGCTAAGGAAAATGCCTCGCAAACAACAAGTGGGAGGAAACAGAGTATGAAAATGTTCTCACCATACTAATTAGTGTTTCAATTAAGTTGATTAAATCAGAAAGAACACTAAATCTGTTTGTATCTTAATTTGCATTTGTTTACTTTAAACAATTAACTACGCAAAATGTAACATGATTATGATAATAATTGTTATTATATTAATCAACATGACAATACAGAGCTCAACTCAAGAGCCAAATACGACGTCAGCAGGAATATTTTGTTCTTGAGAAATCACAAAACCGCCAAAATAAAAATCCGCCAAAAGGTCCATATTATAAAACCGCCAAATTTTGCTGCCGCCAAATATAAGTGTTTTACAGTAAGCAGACTCAGTTATGCTCAGTCTGTTCATGGCCATTAATGTTATATGCCACACTTCTTACGCCCCATTGCCTTAAATAAACCCTGCGATCCCAAATGGTCAGTGAATAAAAAAACACTCCAGTGAAACAGTGCGATACATTTTCAGGCCGCCGCACAAAACTACCAATGAGGCTGAACTGTACAACAATAAAAATCTATTGGAAAATTGAGAAAGCAGGTACTTAATTTATCAGACAAACATGTCATTGTTACTCAAACTCTTTATTATTTTTAAAGAGGTTTGTCTTACTGGCCAGATTTAGGTACCATTTTGTAAATAAACACACGTTTGACTTTTTACCTTTTAAATAACATGATAAAAATTATCATACAAGTTACGTGCGTTTTGTATTATTACACAACAACAACAAAAAGACAAAGAAGTAATGATTTTTATACATACACATATGTTGCATTAGTTCTATACCAAATCAGTGTTTTAAAAATTCTTCAGGTATGTTAAAGAGTTCTTTGACCATTTTGACGCTATGCATTGGAGCACAGAAAATGGTAATATTAAGAAATTATTGTGTTACCGTCAATATATTATACAGCGGGTAATAAATGCATAAACTCGCCTGTTAAGGATGGGGACTAGCGGGAGAACAGGCTGGACAGTCACAAATATAGTAAGTGCATTATCTGAGCACTTTGGCAAACATTTTGTCCGCTGTTTCTTTAACTAAAGTAAATTTGATTTGACTCATTTAATGTGAATAATGATGGGAAAGACATGAGAAAATATGAGGTAGAAAATTAAAGCAACATACCTGTACTTCTAATAACAGAAAACCAAAATTAAGACAAAGCAATGAAAGTATATGCAAAATAAAATTGAAACAGAACTTTCATTAGAAGTGTTACAACAAGGCTGTGCAATTTAACACTGAATGACAAATAACTATGAAATTAAGTGAAAACAGAAAGATAACTACAATACTTACATATATTTACACACATGTATGCTTGTAAAATATGAGTACTCTACACCTGATACCAGCACACTATGCAATCTTATCTTCGCACTCATTCTAAAGCTGTCTGCATTTTCGTAAATGTTATTTTTGAATAGAAACTTCAGGCATCTACGACATAAAATATTTTTTAACTTAACAGTCGATTTTTTCTCTCATAAACTCACACAATTGCACTTGCTCACTTTAACTATACTGGCCTTATTTTCATGGAATACTGTGATACTGGATGTGGGATTTTATTATCTTAGTTCCTGATCATTGCTTTTCATTGTACTTATCATATATTATACTATATTGTTAACTTGTTCACCGATAAGACAAAAGCCTGACACTACGGGCCCTTGTCAAAAGTTGTAGCCAACACAAACTCAGCCATTGTAGTGCTGGGGCCGTATTCATAAAGCCACTTAGGTCGTTGCTATGCGGTTGCTAAGGCTAAATATCTATAAAGGAGAATCCCTACAACTATGAAATTTGGTCTGGAGGAACCCTACAACTATGAAATTTGGTCTGGAGGAACAGTCTTACAAAGACTGTTCCTCCAGACCAAATTTCATAGTTGTAGGGAATCTCCTTCAAAGAAATTTAGCCTCAGCAACAGCATAGCAACCACTTAAGTCGTTTTATGAATACGGCTCCTATTAATTCGAAAGAACGTAAACCAAATAAAGCGCTGATCATCAAATTAATAAACAATATTAGTTGCCGTATTCATGTTGATAATCTACATTTAATCTAATCGCACAACTTACGATATACATGTATTTGCATGTTGAATAAAACGAAAAATAATATCCCTTATCTTTTAAATGCGTTTAGGAAATTGTATTGATTCAGAATAAATTCTGAAAAGTTAAACCATCAAATAGCAATGACTTTTATCAATGACTATTCTAAACAAAAAAAAAAAAAAAAAAAAAAAAAACTCGAAAAAAACAACAACAAAAAACAAACAGAGTTAGTACATATTACCATTAATATCATTCGCAACGCCGGCCATCCCCACCAGCACCGGCTTAGGATCCTTTTTACATTTCATTGTCAGTCCCAGTTACTCATGAACGGCTTTATACTGAGGAATGAACCAATTCCTCCGATGCACGTCAATAAATTCCAGAATTAGATGTTCCTAAAACGTGACACGTACATATTGTAGTACTATGGCTGAGGTGGGGGTATGCTTTTTGACACCACTGCTCGTTCGTAGTAAGCCTTCTTGTTTCATCGCTTTCATATGAAGGTTTAAAATTTGCCGATGAAGTTTCGTAAGGGGCCTTTCTATCTTAAAGATGTAAAACAGAGGTGGTCAAGGTACCAAATCATAAAATTGTAAACCAAAGAAACACTAACAAATTTGAACATGGATCCTATACACAGATTTAAGGTAAACAATAAGCAATGATCAGGAACTAATGCAATCTGAGCCCATATCCCGCCCTCAGAGCCGAAAGAGAAAGAAGCACATACACAAAGTAAACAAAGTACACGAAAGACATACATGTAAACCTAATAAAGAGCTTTTTTCCCAGGTGGCCATACTGCTCCCTACTTGAAAACTTTTGATATATTTTCCTTTCTAAATTACAAAACAAAATGGAAAGCATAGTTGGCAGCTACACAGGTGACCACTATGCCAGAAGATCTCGGACAAGAGGACATAATATCAAGTAACATTGAGGAACCAACAGAAGTACCGCCTTGGAACGGTGAGTAATAGATTACTTGGGAGAGGGTTCTCTAATTTTCTCTACTTTAATACAACGTATTTGTACAGAATTCTATACCAGTTCATCTTTTTATTTTTTTGAGGATTTTGTTGACCGTATTGAAACTCAATGTCTTCATTATTAGATTAGTTTAAAAATCGTTAGCGGACCTCCATTTTCACTAACTTGTCCCTTCAATACACGGACATGGAAGGTGTATTATGATAGGCATAAGTGATGCCTACTACTTGCGAGCACCTGATCACAACTCTGTTTGGGGCTCATATCTATGTTTCTAAATATTTCAAATTGTTAATATTTCTTTGGTTTATGAGTTAGAGCTTATGATTTTGGTAGTTCGACCACTTCTGCTATTCTAAAACTGTCTCAAAGTTTTATCTGTTATAGAATCCCCACTGAAACTAAAATTTTGAATTTGGCATGACCTTAATAAAATTTTCCTTCTGGTCTTTGTGGTCTACTAGTCGATAATACTTTGGCATAATTTTCGCCCACGAGCTCAACCAAATTGAATTTAGTAATTGAAAGGCACTGCCAATGGAAAATTTATTATTTAAGCAGGATGAAAACAAATGACTCTCCAGTTTTTATGTTTGTTTTGTATATTCTTATGTGTTCGAGAAAGTATCAAAGTATATTCAAGCATCATCGTTATGATCGTTGTATTAAATTTATTCTTTTATCGCGGATGTAATGCAGGCTATTGCCTATTTGATCATATGTTATGTAACCATTGAAAAAGCACCTGTATATTTGCTTTTCTTACAAGTTTATACGCGTTTTTTTTTTTCTGAAAATTATGTATCAGCCGAACACAAATTACAAGATCATTCTTACCAATAACAAGAGCTGTCGCCTGACAGCATAGCTCGCCTGAATAGGTGCTTGCCCATCACACAGTCGCTATGGTGGTGTGGACTGCTATGTATAAAACTTCAGGCAAGCATGTCCATAATGACAACACATTTATAAACAAAAGCTATCTCAGAAATGTCTTAAAATAAAATAAAAAAATCCACATGAAATTTCAAAGTCCATGCGCTTGAGGTCAAAGAACTAAGGGGTAGGGGGAGGAGGGCAGGGCTAGGATGTATCAAAGCCTTTAACCGTTATCTAACATCAGTCCAAGTATTAGTATCAACTGAGTCCATTGTGGCACTGTGAAATTATGTCTTCATTAATATAAAACTAATCAAAATCTTTAAGACAAAACTCAAAGTCCATGACCTTGACATCAAGGTCATCCAGTCGGGTAAGTATATAGTGTTTTGTAAAAACTCAAAAAAGTGTCTAACATCAGTTCAAGAGTAAACTAAATCTCTGCCAAGCATTATGAATCAGTACGCAATTAGAAAACTTTAATAAAGACCAAATTTCCTAAGTCCCTGACCTTGACACCAAGGTCACCGAGCAGGGCTGGGGTAGTACTCTGTAAAACTTTGGACTAATATCTAACTACAGTGCAAATATAAAAAGAATTCATCTATGGGTTCAGGAGATATGTGTCATTAAAAAACTTTAACTAAAACATCCAATCAATAAAAAGACAATTTTCTAAGTCCATGACCTTGACATCAAGGTCACTGAGGGGGGTGGGGGTAGTACCTTGGAAAACTTTGGACCAATATCTAACTACAGTGCAAGTATCAAAGGAATCCATCCATGCGTTAAGGAGATACTGGGCTTTAGAAAACTTTAACCAAAACATCCAGTCCCAAAAAACTCCCAATTTTCTAAGTCCATGACCTTGACATCAAGGTCAAGGAGTGGGGTGGGGGTGGTACCATGTTAAACTTTGGACCAATATCTAACTACAGTGCAAGTATCAAAAGAATCCATCCATGGGTTAGGGAGATATAGGTCTTTAAAAAACTTTAACCAAAACATCCAATCCGGACGCCGACGCGGACGCTGACGCGGACGCGGACGCTGACGCGGACGCGGACGCGGACGCCGACGCCGTGGTGACAACAATAGCTCTTCCTGAACTTTCGTTCAGGCGAGCTAAAAACAGCAAACTATTCACACTGTTGCATAGTACCGGGAATCTTCTTCTCACCATCAAGATAGACAGTTGATTTTTGCTATGTATGACATCATCTATTCATATCATATTGATGAATTAAATTTATTACATGAGTACCACTGAGAGACATATTGCACATGAAAGAACCGTATGATAAACGGACGCAACAACTTTTACCCCGTCAGACTTGTTTGCTTTAACAGCGGCGGCTGCTACTTTCGTTTCTACATTCAATGTTTTTAGATTTTCATCACCCTGCTCTGAGAATGAAATGTCATTTTCATCGTTAAGATATGTGTACTTATCGGTATCACCTATTTCTTCAATGTCAGTTGCATCTATTTCTGTATCAGAAATTCTATGACGTTTTTGTCGTCTAGTCCTTTCCTGATTTCTTAAAAACTCACAAAGTTCTCGGCTAATATTTTCATCAGGACTTAACGGTGGTGGTCGGCCCCCGGGGAAATCAGGGTCCACCCATGATTCATACAGTTCTTTACATGTCTTCTCTCTGATATCCAAAGATCCATCTCCGGAAGCAGTTTCGATTTCTTCAGATGGTGTTAGAGCTGTTGTTGTAACTTCAGCGCTGGTGGTGGTTGGGGTGGTGGTGGTAGCAGAAGAGGTAGTACTTGTTGTTGTTGTAGACTTCGTCGTCGTCGGTGCCGGCGTAGTCTCGTTAATGATGATGGTCCCTGTAAACGGGGGTCTGGGGTAGAGATTAGTATGTCTAGTTGTTTGTTTTTTCCAACAATGACAATACATTTACATACACGTAGGATACCCCAGCAAATATACATAAATTGATTATTTCATTTTCCAACTCGTTAAAACGTTGGTGTAAACTTGATCCTCGTTAACATTTTTTCATTTTCATTTTGTTTTGAAAAAAGTCAAAGGTTTTAAAAATCACCGAGACAGGCATCTCGTCGGGCTAGGGTAGTGGGCGGGGAAGTAAGTAACAGCCACAAGAGGCCTAATTAACGATGACGTAATCTTAGAAATATGGTTATTCTTCCTATAAAAATTTGCACTGCGCACGTAACGAGTTTGACCAAGCCAAAATATATGTAGAAAGGCTGCCTTACTCCCGTAAAGTCCGGCAAACGCATACGGGTTTACAGCGTCGTTTAAGCGTAACTATTATGATAAATCGAAACTAGACGAAAAAGCAATGATAAAGTATCCACCGCCATCGGCCCGTAAAAACTTGTTACTCGTGTTTTTAAATTAATGTAAGATGTAGTAATTCGTGTTTTTAAATGAATATCAGATCTAATAAACATTGAAACAATTATGACATGACTGTGACACATTCCTTGTAAAACTGTAACCATAAAAAAGTGGCGTAAATGGGCAAACGCTATATTCACATACTTCGTAAAAATGGTGCACCTGATAGGTACTTGTCAATCGCCGTTGTTCTTAATTTAGCGGATGACGGCCTCCGACTCTCCCAGATTTACTCAGGACACGGTAGGTACGCACGGCAAGAACCGCCAGAAAAGTTTTGGAGTTTTGCCAGTAACTTTTAGACCCTTCATCTTGTGAAGCAACGGTCGTAAGATGTCTAGACGAGTGTCTAAATGATGTCATGCTATCAGTGTATTCTATCGCAGAATTATTTTTTTCTTTTGAACAAAATGAAAGCCATAGTTTTCAGTTTTCTAGTTTTCAGAAGGATTTCATATAGAAGTTCAAACCAAAATGATATCTGCTAAGGTGGTTCTACGATATAAAATAATATTACTAAATGTGATGCAGAATACAAGGCATTCCTCTCTGATCTAAAACCAATATCCATTAGCTTACGAGGCCATACACAACAAAAAATAAATTATTGTGATTATGCAAGCATTAATATAGTGTGATAGAATATTTTAAATCAAAAGTTACATGTTTGCAATATCATGTAAATATTATTAGTCATATCATCGGACTAAAGAGACAACGTATTGGTGTACATGCAGAGCATTTTGCGTGTCCTCAATTCCCCGTCATTGTTTTTTTTTCATCAAGCATAAAACTATACTGTACTGTTTCTTCTAACGAGCCTAAAAAGACATTTACGGGCGATGGATAGGAGTTTTTATACAAGCGCCATTCACAATACAGAGGCACTTGGTCAAGTTGTCAGAGCGCAAGGCTGTAGTGCAGATGGCTGCATATTCGAATTCTACCAGCCCATGATCGAAAAGTTCTCTCTATTGAGCGAACAGTAATGGTTTCCTCATTTGCTGGCAACAAAGCAGATGATTGGATATTGCCTTTCATTTGCTGTGCCAAAACTTAGTTGGCCTTCAACAATCTATGGCCTTTACGGCTACCTTTATCGTTTTCTTATACAGTGCAATTAGGACATTGGCTTTTTTTAGGAAAGGTGTCAATAAACTCACCAGTGTGAAAATTTTGCACGTAGGAACAGAAACTTTAAAATTAACAAAATAATAAAAAAAACAACAAAAACACCCCCCTCCATTTTTTTGCTGTTCACGTTATGCAGTCATGACCTTTAATGCAGATGATACATTCACTGACCTGTTTTCAGTGACATTATTGTTTAGTAATACACCAAATCAATCGGAACATCGCTTGGCCAATTCCGAGAATCAACCTCGGATGTATGACGTGGGATACTTAAATCATATGATTGTTGTTAGGAACAACGACATAAACAACGATGGCCGCGACTGAAGCACCGTGTAAAATAATGGGGAAAAAATACATTTTCTGTATCGGCGTTAGTAACTGGCTATTTTGTTTTGCCAACAGCTCAAATCAAGAAATAAATATCCCTGCAAAAGCTGAAAAGGTCGGAGGCCGGGAATTACTTATTGTGCGTAGACATAGAGAGCTACGTCTTCGGTGTATAGCCTACTTGTTCCGGCGAAAAAAATGTTGCATTTTGCAACAAACGTCTCCGCCGTAAATTCATCCGAGGTCTTATTCACGGAATCGGCCGAGCGGTGTTCCGACTGACGCCAAACAAGTTATCTTACAATATCCAGTGTATAATGACATGATACATAGCTCTAAATT
The DNA here is from genome assembly GCA_963989385.1 of Ctena decussata. Lineage (NCBI taxonomy): Eukaryota > Metazoa > Mollusca > Bivalvia > Lucinida > Lucinidae > Ctena > Ctena decussata. The sequence continues at coordinate 73,335,049 of OZ022511.1, read as the reverse complement.
TAACTGCATCAAGCGCTGATGAACTTTACATCGTGCACATGTTAATAAAAGGAAAAGAAGGTAAGCTTGTAATCTTACAATCCGGACAGTTTTCTTTGTAGGGATGGATGCCCTGACCAAACTTGTCTTACGCACAGTCCGCTCCTTCTTTCCGAAATGGCACAAAAGCATTCATAGCAACACATGCATATTAGTACATATATGCGTCAATTGGCTGGATGTAGGCACTGACTATATTTGGCCTCTCCAGTTAGTGTAGTAAAACAAATACATACATACGCATGTGTATTACTACACCAACTGGGGAGGACAAATATAGGGAGTGTCTACGTCTAATAATGTTTCTGTATTGCTACACCAACAGGAGAGAACAAATATCGGCAGTACCTACGTCCTTTCATGTTTCTGTATTGCTACACCAACAGGACAGGACAAATATAGGTAATGCCTACATCAAATACACTGGCTCATGTATGTACTTATATGTATATGTTACCATAAAATAGTGAATAAATAAATAAATAAAAATAAAATAAACAACAATATTTCTACTGATCAATACTTACCACAGTTAATTTCATCTGAGCCGTCTAAACAATCCCGGAATCCGTTACAAATTTGATAGGTTGAATAGCAGCCAGAATTATCCCGGCAAGCTCTTTGACTTTCTGTGCAAATGATTTCTGAAAAAAGCAGTGATAATTTTGTATTGAGTTACTGAAAAGTTCTAAAATGTCCTAAAAGTGTCTAAACCACAATTCATAGCCAACCAAAAGCACCAAGGACATAAGATGTAATGATATAACGAAGGCAATTTTCCCAATCAGCTGATCCAAGTGCCAGACAGGGCTTGATTAGTCTTAAAAGGCTGGAGAAATTGACACAGGAAAAGAGATAGGGATGACTTTGATAGCTCAATTAGGTAGCTAAAACAGGGCCGGGTGGGCAGAAATTCTTGCCTAGTCATCTATGGTGACTCGACCTCTAGGACCTAGCAAAGTTATGGGATAAACTTTGCAAGACTAGAACTTGTCGATGAATGGAATATGCGCGTTTCCGTGATAAGAATCTATCATAATATCAAATGAAATAAAACAAAGATAGCAAAACTAACACCACTGAAATAATGTAATTACGTGACCTATCTCGGTTAAGTTGTACCTATATGCAGAGCGAAAACCGATAATAATTTCCTTAAAACGGAATGAATTGTTAAGCAATGTAGTGCAGATACCTTGCCTTCGTTCGAAGCAAACGATTAGTTAAGTGTTTTAGTGCCGTAATTTTCAAAGAAATAATGAACAATGTTTTACCCGTTCTGTCCGATTTTTTCTATGTATGTCATTTAATTCTCCACCTTCTTCAACATATCAATGAGCCAGGAGCTTCAGTGATTAGTCCCGATTTCTGGTACCTTAACGCTTGTCTAAATATGTACTGTGAAATACATCCTGCACGACTTGCCTTGTGCAAGTCAAAATCTTCTGTTTATTGTTGCAATTTTCTAGTAAATCAAAGATGAGTTCGTGATGGTGAGTCTTCAATTTGATATTGATAATATATTTATCACTGTACCCGGTGTATGATTTTACCTCATTACAATTTAAGATGAATGGTTACACTTTCTGGGAAAGCAACTCTGCTAATTTAATTCTGACCTCCCTCCTCAATGAAATCAACTCTTAAAGGAACAAATTTGCTCCTTCAAATTCTTTCCTCTGAGAATAGACCTCAAGTTGGAAGGAGTGTGTTGCCTAGGGAGGCAAATGGAAAGCCGCGAAAGCTGTCCTCTTTATATAAATGGCAGAAAAACGAGAAGTGTAACCATACTCTTTAAATACATGTATATCATACCAGTGCCGCAGATTTCATCTGATTCGTCGTCGCAATCCGGTATACCGTCACACCGTCGGCTGGCTGGGATACATTGTACTGGCTGGACGCTCACGCATTTAAACTGGCCCGGGGGACAATCTGTTAAATGAGAACACAACTCACCATTTATCTACATACGTGACTGGAATATCTCCCTTGACGAGAATGGAAGGAAATCAATATAGTTAAGAGAGTTAAGGCGAATGGGACCTCTTTACGAGAAAGAAAAAAGTAAACGAAAATTCTCAGGAACTGACACAATTGAATCCCAGATCCCACCCAACATACCATGTGGGAAAAAGACAACATGAAATTCATCACCACCAAAGACATCACCAGCGGAAGCCATGTGAACAGCCATTTCCCATGTAGGTGGTCACTGGGCTAGCCTTAGCATTACAAACAATACAAACAATACAAACATAGACTCTGCAATTTTTTTCTTTTGGCCTCCATTCTTAATTTGGGGGTGGATAATAGACCCATTTTAACAGTTCTTTATCCTGCAGGAAAGAAGAAATAATGAAGGCACGACAGTCGTTCCCCTATGGAAATGGCAGAAAAAATGGGGTTCTACCTAAACTGTTTAAAATTTTGCAAAGGGAAGCAATGTATTGCAAACATTTGCAAATATCGATTTCTCTCCCCTTTATAATTTCAGCAATTTTTCCTATTGAAAATGTGCAATCTGACAAGATCATGCTGCTACTACAAATATGTGCATGAAGTTATAGCAAACCAAAGCTCAAGCTACAAGACAAACGTACGTAAAACAAGGTGGTGTTGTGACCATATCCGAGCCTTAACTATGAGCAAACTACGATTTAAAGTAAATATCTTCTGTCCACAAACTTATCTAAAGAATCTTTCACATACAGCACTCAACTGCCTTAAAATATATACTTTCTAGACTCAAAAAGGTTAGGAATACTCGTGAGAGCATTTAACAAAATAACCGACTTATTCAAATATATATTACATATCTGATTCTGTTTTAGTAATTTCTGAAGGAATTATAAATGCCATTTCCTAACAACAAATATGTTCTCATAAAAGGACGTTATATGGCAAAGCTTGGTTTATGGGTAGGTAGGTAGGGAAATGCCTCCTAGGTTGCAAGTTGTACCGATCCCTTGAGTAGGCGCTGACTGCCACCTTAGACCTTGAGCTGACAATAGACCCCCCTCCCCCCCCCAGGGGGAGTTTTGGACACTATGATTTTCTAAAACTACATTATATAAGAAACAAAATGACACATGTTAGCCCTCTGTACGTTGTGGCGTTAACGTATGACGTCAACGTCAATTACACTACCCAAATTTACATATTCACGTTATAATAGAAGATACGCATTGTTGTACAAATGTTAGTATTCGCCCTAAATAATGTTGGGTTTTGTCTGCTAGTACATAAATCACAGTTTCAAAGTTATTGACATTGTCAAGGATAAGTTGACTAACTCGTATAACGTAGTTTACATTGCGTTTGACGTTTCTCTTCCCCTTCAGTGTCTAAATACATGTAATATAAGGAGCAAATTTTAAGAATTTAAGTGTAGCGAAAAGTTAATGTCATATATATGACTGTTTCAATATTTTAGTATAAAAAAGAAACAATCTAAAGTCTTACAAAACTCGTCAACAGTCACGATAAATATGTAACGTATATAACCACAACAAAAATACGAAAAACAAACAAACAAAAAACAAAAACAGAAACAGACTAAATCGCTGAATTTGGTGGACTGAAGTTTATACGTGCTCCATCAATCTTGTTTTATTCATGCCCAGCTTAGATGATTTAGGCAGCAGTTAAATTAGCAGTGGATACATTAAATGGGGACAGAAACTATCTTATTTTTGAAGAATTTAACCTACAAAATGACGAGAAAAGTTACGAAAGCCAACATTAGCTGCATTTTATATTTCAATGTTATCTTTGTCTTCAGTAGATACTGTTGTATATGTAAATATAAAGACATGTCGATGTTATGTGTCCTCAAACTATATAAAAAAACATCTAATAGTGGATATTTGAAAAGCAATCTAACAGTAACATTACGTTACATAATTGTAATATGTCGAGGAATAAGATTTGTGAGTCATCTGTTATCAAAAGTTTAGTTCCCTGGCGGCATGAAGTATTTATTGCTGTAGTATAAGCTAACCACTGGTAGTCAGATGGCAAATTTAGCTCTTTGAAATGCACAAGAGTTCAGCAAGACGCACATAGATTGTTACAGCTGAAGCAGTTCGACCTTGTCTTCAATTTATTCTCACTTAAAAGTGACTTCATAAAAATGATTTTTTTAAATTTATGCATTAAATGAAGTAAGTATAAGTTGATATATACTGCAACTGATTAATATTTAGGTTCTCGTTATGATGGGGATAAAACCAGTTTCGCAACCTGTGCTGTTGGCTGAGCCATTCAATTACCCTACATACAAATATGCAACTGTGACTATCAGCCGAGGCAATCAAAAGCAGTACCAACTCTGCCAGCATGCATGAACACCATTTTTCTATGCTGTCAGTCGAATCGTCAGCCACGAGCCTCTTTGCACAGAAACTGCTTTACATGGATTAACAAATATGTGTGGCTCCTGTGATCATAACTTATATGTTAATTTGTGATCTACATGATCTGTTTATGCAGCTCCCGGCCATCAAATACATTACAAAATGTTAACAATGTGAAAATTTAAGGAGTATAGAAAGTGACATACTTTATAACGCATACAACATTCTATCTTCAGCCTGTTCAGGAGTTCTATTTTTCATTATGTTGTTACAAATATCCAAATGGTCAGGTAATTTTTGCAAACCCCTATGGTTTTATTCCCACTTGTTGTTACTATCAAGGACTAAATGTGTTGCGAAATACAAATTTCAGTCAGACAATTTTCAATAACGTAACAACTAAAATTGGGGCTTTATTCTCTAACAGTATTTAACATATTTGGACAAGGATGATTTGATAAGCAGTAAGATATCATAAATAAGCAGTTTACATTCACATTTATTGCCAAAAAGTAAACAATATGGTAATACAAGGTCACGGAGATCAAATGCAGTAAGTTACTTAGGTTAGCCCTTCCTTGGCATGTATAGGTATGCACTATTTCTATTGTTTGATTATTTGCTCTTCAGAAATACTGTATTACTAGTTAAGGATATCGGAAATGAAGAAATCATAAACTCTCAATAAATATGTTGTATACGTTACTTGTTTGGTCTTTCTGTTTTTCTCAATATTATGCTGCAAAGCATATAACTACTGTGTAGACAAATACATTCTGAAGGAGAACAACTAAGATTTGCTCATAAATATCTGAACAGCGATGACCAACATTAATATATTCTGTCATTTTCATTTGCCATTTTATTATGTGTGCAGAGCTACTGGAACACTGTCCCTGGAAAAAAAACAGTTTTGTCCAACTAAACATGTCTTTATGTTCTTTAGTGAATAGATTTTTTAAGAGATGATTGAATGTAGTTAGATTCTTAAGAAGATTTTAAATGTAGTTAGACCTTAAAGAGCAGGAAACAAAAGCATAGAAATATAGATCATCTTAAACACAGCATTTATAGATTTATATATTGCTACAGTATACTAATAAACTGCCAGTGTCTCTTTTCTGTATTAAATATTTCTGATATTATTCTCCCAAACTCCTGGTTGACACATAAGTGTTAGTTACATAAATGAACTAAGTAAAGCAATGTATTGACACTACCATTAATTATTTTCAAAAGTTTGTTTGTTTCTTAACTGTAAATCAGCAATGTTGTTTTCTCTGGTAACGTAAAATATACGATAGTCTTACAAAAGTAAGTATACGCTGCCAGCAAATATCTACATTAGCTTTGATGCAGAACTGTATTTGGCTTAAGCCTTTAAACTTCAGGTTACTGTTCTGCTTTATAGTTTTTCAGTGTGCACGTAAAAGCTATAACAAATCATGTCAATAAACAAGGTGGAACTCCAGTTTGCATTGTTGATTACTGATTATTTTATAGTTTTAAACTAAACACGTCAAAACCGCTTAGCTTTTAATGGTATCAAACTGATTGAATATCATTTTATTCGAGCCCTATATGCAAAATCAGTGCTGGCTTTTAATAGCTGCGGCTTTATCTTTTCTGAAGTATTTTTTATCTTTTATTTTATTTTATTTTTGATTTATTTATTATTATTTTTTTGGTTTTTTTTTTTTGGATTTTTCAGTTGTATATAACAAAATTGCAGGTATGTTACTGTCTTTAGAACTCAGATGTACAATTTGTAAAAGAAACAAACTGGCCAGTGTCATTATGAAATGCTTTTATTTTTGATATAATAACAAAGTAAACAGCAAAACCTGTTTTACAGGTGCAGAATATGTCAATGCCCTTAACATTACAATTTGAAGTATACTGTGTTTAATCACGTATAAAACACACCTCAATCCCTAAAAGTAATCACTGAGAGAATTGTTGATAGGTCCAAGTACACAATATATCATAAGAACACCCAGGTTTATATGTATTATTTTTTAATGTGACAGTGGAAAAAACCTGATTAAAGGTATTATAATAAAATATTTTAAATGTTAATGTTATTTACGTTACTACTAGTAATAGGTTATCATAGAAAATAAACCAGAACGCATTTTTCTCTTATATTAAAAGATTCTTTTATGAAGAAACTGCTACCAAAAAAAGATAAAATGATTCTATCTTCAAATGATATGATTTTAACAAAAGTAGCCATAGGTAACGTATATAATCGATCATTATGGCCGACTAAAATGCATTCAAAATATTGTTGCTGTTTAAATAGGCTGGCATATTCAATAGTACCTTTTATTGTTGTTTTCAATTCCAATAGTGTAGTTCAAGCGCTTGAATTATACGGAAAGCGATAATTGTAATATGGAACATTCATAAGGGGTTATTGTGTTCAATGTTCTATTTCTCCCAAAGTATGCAAGATAGGATAATAATTTTTGCAGATCTGAAAAGATCAATAAATTTTCTTTAACACATTAACAAACATTTGGTCTAATATAAAAGGAATAACTTACAAAAAGAAAGTATTTCGGATAGAAATTGCAATTTTAATGGAGAGTAAAGAAAAACGTCACGTATATTACACCACGTAGGCTAAAGTGACGTTTCAAACATCATAACTTTTAACTATTGGATTGTTCTATTAGATTCCATTATAATTTTAAACATAGGAAAGTGACATTCATTTTTTATAATTTTTGATACTTTTTATTTAATGTTTATTATTTTAATGGGTAACGTAATGTAACAGGCTGTTACAGCTTAACGCCCCACTCGCCAGAGGGCTAACATGCTGCAAAATACTTCTAAGATGCTTGTCTTTAAGAAAAGTATGGTCTACAAAACTCCCCCGGGGGGGGGGGGGGGGGGTAAACCATATTTGGCTCATGGCCTACCTGCTGATATTATTAAAACTGCATTTAAAATATACAATTCCATCAATGTCAGGCTAGCCACATAAAGCTGGATATACAGACGTTTTTAGCAATCATCCTGTGATTTTATTTTTTGTTTCAGAAAGAGCAAGCAATTTTGATATTCCTGGACTCCATTTTGAATTCGTAAACGGTTACGATACATAGCTCAGCTAGTTGTACAAAAACTCGCTCTTTTTAAGCTCACAAATCAAGAGGGCAGCTGGATAAAGTCAAGCATAGATCTAAGAATATTGACTTTTTAGCTCACCTGTGAAGGTGAGCTTACAGTATAGCCTTGGTCCGTCGTCCGTCGTCGTCGTCGGCGTCGGCGTCGTCGGCGTCGTCGTCCACACTTTTAAACATCTTCTTCTCAGAAACCACTGGGTGGATTGAAGCCAAATTTCATATGGAGCCTTAACAGGATGGGGGAACGAAAGTTTATATATTTGGTCCAGGTCACATGACCAAGATGGCCGCCACGCCCATATATGGTAAAAACCCTTCAAAAATCTTCTTCTCCAGAATCAAAAGGCCTATGACCTTGAAACTTGGTATGTAGCATCGGGCATGCGGGCCCATCATAATTTATATAAATCATGACCTTGTGATGACCTTAACCTAATTTACGGCATGGTCAACTTTGGTACATTAGGCTTTTATATGGAAAAACGCTTAAACGGTGGATTTCTCAGAAACTGTTTAAGTCTAAGGTACAATACTTGGTATACATGGTTGACTAAATGACCAGATGAAGATATTATGTCACTAAAGGTCAAGGTCATTCCGTCGGACCATCCGTCGTCAAGATTTTCAAACATCTTCTCCTCTGAAACCACTGGGCCGATTGAAACCAAATTTCATATGGAGTCTCAGTGGGATGGGGGAACGAAAGTTTATATATTTGGTCCAGGTCACATGACCAAGATGGCCGCCACGCCCATATATGGTAAAAACCCTTCAAAAATCTTCTCCTCCAGAACCAAAAGGCCTATGACCTTGAAACTTGGTATGTAGCATCGGGCATGCGGGCCCATCATAATTTATATAAATCATGACCTTGTGATGACCTTGACCTAATTTATGACATGGTCAACTTTGGAACGTTAGGCTTTTATATGGGAAAACGCTTAAACGGTGGATTTCTCAGAAACTGTTTAAGTCTAAGGTACAATACTTGGTATACATGGTTGACTAAATGACCAGATGAAGATATTATGTCAATAAAGGTCAAGGTCATTCCGTCGGACCATCCGTCGTCAAGATTTTCAAACATCTTCTCCTCTGAAACCACTGGGCTGATTGAAGCCAAATGTCATATGGAGTCTCAGTGGGATGGGGGAACGAAAGTTTACATATTTGGTCCAGGTCACATGACCAAGATGGCCGCCATGCCCATATTTGGTAAAAACCCTTCAAAAATTTTCTTCTCCAGAACCAAAAGGCCTATGACCTTGAACCTTGGTGTGTAGCATCAGGCATGCGGGCTCATCATAGTTTATACAAATCATTACCTTGCGTTGACCTTGACCTAATTTACGGGATGGTCAACTTTGGTACGTTAGGCTTTTATATTGGAAAACGCTTAAACAGTGGATTTCTCAGAAATTATTTAAGTCTAAGGTACAATACTTGGTATACATGATCGACTAAATGACTAGATGAAGATATTATGTCACTAAAGGTCAAGGTCATTCCGTCAGACCATCCGTCGTCAAGATTTTCTAACATCTTCTCCTCTGAAACCACTGGGCCGATTTAAGCCAAATTTCATATGGAGTCTCAGTGGGATAGGGAAACAAAATTTTATACCCGGGGTCTGGGTCACATGACCAAGATGGCCGCCATGCCCATATATGGTAAAAACCCTTCAAAAAACTTCTTCTCCAGAACCAAAAGGCCTTTGAACTTGAAACTTGGTATGTAGCATTGGGCATGCGGGCCCATCATATTTTATACAAATCGTGACCTTGCGTTGACCTTGACCTAATTTACGGCATGGTCAACTTTGGTATGTTAGGCTTTTATATGGGAAAACGCTTAAACAGTGGATTTCTCAGAAACTATTTAAGTATTAGGTACAATATTTGTATACATGGTCGACTAAATGACCATATGAAGGTATTATGTCACTAAAGGTCAAGGTCATTCCGTCGGACCATCAGTCGTCAAGATTTTCTAACATCTTCTCTTCTGAAACCACTGGGCTGATTGAAGCCAAATTTTATATGGAGTCTCAGTGGGATGGGGGAACGAAAGTTTATACCCGGGGTCTGGGTCACATGACCAAGATGGCCACCATGCCCATATATGGTAAAAACCCTTAGAAAATCTTCTTCTCTAGAACCAAAAGGCCTTTGAACTTGAAACTTGGTATGTAGCATTGGGCATGCGGGCCCATCATATTTTATACAAATCGTGACCTTGCGTTGACCTTGACCTAATTTACGGCATGGTCAACTTTGGTATGTTAGGCTTTTATATGGGAAAACGCTTAAACAGTGGATTTCTCAGAAACTATTTAAGTATTAGGTACAATATTTGTATACATGGTCGACTAAATGACCATATGAAGGTATTATGTCACTAAAGGTCAAGGTCATTCCGTCGGACCATCAGTCGTCAAGATTTTCTAACATCTTCTCTTCTGAAACCACTGGGCTGATTGAAGCCAAATTTTATATGGAGTCTCAGTGGGATGGGGGAACGAAAGTTTATACCCGGGGTCTGGGTCACATGACCAAGATGGCCACCATGCCCATATATGGTAAAAACCCTTAGAAAATCTTCTTCTCTAGAACCAAAAGGCCTATGACCTTGAAACTTGGTATGTAGCATCGGGCATGCTGGCCCATCATAGTTTATACAAATGATTACCATGTGTTGACCTTGAATTAATTTACGACATGGTCAACTTTGGTATGTTAGGCTTTTATATGGGAAAACGCTTATACAGTGGATTTCTCAGAAACTAATTAAGTCTTAGGTACAATACATGGTATATATGGTCAACTAAATGACCAGATGAAGATATTATGTCACTGAAAGGTCAAGGTCATTTTGATGGGGTCTGGCCGTCATCAAGATTTTCAAAACATCTACTCCTCTGAAACCACTGGTCTGATTGAAGCGAAATTTCATATGGAGTCTAAGTGTGATCAGGGAATAAAAGTTTGTTCTCAGGGTCTTGACCAAGATGGCCGCCATGCCCGTATATGGTAAAAACCCTTCAAAATCTTCTTCTCCAGAACCAAAAGGTGTATGACCTTGAAACTTGGTATGTAGCTTTGGGCACTCAAGCCCATCATAGTTTATACAAATGATCGTGCGTTGACCTTGACCTAATTTATGACACTGTCAACTTTGGTACATCATGTAGGCTTTTATATGGGAAAATGCTTAAACAGTGGATTTTTCAGAAACTATTTAAGTCTAAGGTGCAATATTTGGTATATATGGTTGACTAAATGACCAGATGAAGATATTGTGTCGTTAAAGGTCAAGGTCATTCTTTGACTTTTGTACAAGGTCATTGAGATTCTGTCATCTGTCAACATTTTCAAACATCTTCTCAGAGGCCACTAAGGTCAATTGAAGCCATATTTCATATGGGGCTTCACCGGCTTAAGGTGGTGATTTATGGTAAATGTAAAAATCTGCATAAAACCATAAAAAAGTAACGTACCTCTCTGAAAATTAGCAGACTTCTTATTTTTGTTGTTCTTTACAGTTTAGAATACAAAATAGACGTACATGCTGCTTAAAAAAGTGTTTTTATAAGGAAAGATCAAAGGGTAATTTTCTGCGCAATAATCAAAAAAATTAACATCGTTATTGAAAATATACTTAGTGCTGAGAGTTCCTTGTTGCATAATGGAGAGCGAGCTAGCAAGTATTTATTCCAACTCTTTCTCAAATTGTAATGTAGACCAGATGAAAATGGTAGCTTTTTCTCAAATTTTCAACCGTGTACAAGGTAATGTACACTGGATGCATTTATTAAATATAGGGTAGGCAATTATACCTATGTAACACCTACAGTATAACTAATACATTACTGACATGATCAGTGGTGTGTAGATGAAATTGTTCAACCTTGTTAAAATAGTCTCACCTGTCTCACCTGTGTGTTTTGACAAAAAAATTTGGACACAGACCTTATCTTTTTCATCTGCTCAGCCTGCTAATGTGTGAAAGAGTTTGAAAAAATAATTGCTAGCTCGCTCTCCATTATTCAACAAGGAACTCTCAGCACTAAGTATATTTTCAATAACAATATTATTTTCTCAGATTATTGCGCACAAAATTACCCTTTGATCTTTCCTTATAAAAACACTTTTTAACATTAAAAATGCTGCATTTAGGAAGTCTGAATTGTCAGAAACAACTTAAAGAAGGAATATGCTAAGTTTTGGAAAGATCAGTGGTATTTTGAGTGTTTTATGCAGATTTTTGTCTTTGCCCCAAATCAGTGATTATCACCACCTTAAAGGAACCATAGTTTGTTCAGATGGTCTTGGTCACTTGTTAAAGGACTTCTCCTCTGAAACTACTGGGCCAATTTTAATTAAATTTCATAAACAGCCTTCAGGCAAAGCGGGAAAGAATCTTTATATATTTGGTCAAGGTCACATGACCAAGATGGCCACCATGCCCATATATGGCAAAACCCTTAAAAAATCTTCTTCTCCAGAACCACTGGGCCATTTGCCTTGAAACTTGGTATGTAGCATCTGGAACTCTAGTACTACTAAGTTTATATAAATGATGAACTTGGATTGACCTTGACCTGTTTTGCCACAAGGTCAAATTTGGGCTCTAATGCTTTTGAGTGGCAAAAGCTAAAAAAAATGCATTTTTGTGTTGCTATTGTGCTCTGTAATATGGAAATCAGACAATTTGAACCTCTAGGAATTCTAGGGGTCAAGATTGTTCAGTGACCTTGGCTTAAGGTAATTTGTCTGTAATTTGTCAACATTTTTAAAGGACTTTTCCTCTGAAACTACAGAACCAATTTCAATTAAATTTCATATGCAGCCTTCAGGCAAAGTGGGAAAAAAATTCATATATTCGGTCCAGGTCATATGACCAAGATGGCCACCATGGCCATATATGGCAAAAACCTTGAAAAATCTTCTTCTCCAGAACCACTGGGCCATTTGCCTTGAAACTTGGTATGTAGCATCTGGGACTGTAGTACTACCAATTTTATATAAATTGAGCATATACTGACAGGTGAGCGATCGTTGCCCTTGGGCGACTTGTTTATGAATATAATGTCAAAGCTTTCATTAGAAAGTGCCTTGTCTCTGGTTGTTTACGAGTAGGTCCACGCGCATCGCATACGCCACGGCGTCAATAATCTGAGAAAAGAAAGTCTATGCTAGTTTTTTCTGACTTCATGTTTACATTAGTCCTATTTATGTCCATGATTGATACTGAAGACCCTGTTCAGAAACGCACCTCATTTTTAGACAACGGCCCTACTTTCAGATTTCATTTAGATTTGAACAGCTTGGGTCATATCAAACAGATGCATGTACCATCTGTGGGATCTGATCCTGGTTCTCTTTGTCGGATCAGTCAATATCAGTGTAACACTATATAGGTTGGAAAAAACAACTATGGAATCAGTTTTTACATACAGCACATTCAGACGGACAAGGTAAACTACAAATTCTTTATACATAGGCTACAATGTATGTAACAGCACAAGGAACATACAATATGTGTTTATTTGTAGTTTATGAACATCAACATATCTACAAAGAACTACTAGCAACTGGTCGCAAAATTAAGTAAGTTGAGATACAGAGAGACACAATATATAAACAGTCAGGAAACTTATAATGTGTATGACCAGCCACTGTATAGCCTCTTGAATGCTACTTTCAAAAATTGAGAGAAAGAAACTAAACTGAAGGAAACAACAGCTGTTTGACAGATACAACATCAACTAACATTTACAACAGTTACAGTTTAACAAAGTGACGTCAAACAAAAAGCTCCAGAAACGCGACAAAATATACTGGATAGCAGAAAATGAAAAAATGTAACATGCAAATATTTTAATATCATTTTACAACATATTTGAGAATTATACCAGAGTTCCAGAACAGGATGCTTTTTGTTTCTGATCAGTTTTAATAAATAATCGGTCGATATAAAGACGGGAAACATCACTAATGTTATACGACTGACTGCATGCTTAGTTTTAAACAGAATCGCGGGTTACACCTTTTCTTCCCTCTTTAATATCACGCCCGCAGGTAGGACTTAAAACTAATAACAGCTGCGTATATTTAATTTTTTTCATGTCTTTGGGTTCAGCTAGTGGATTTTTTTGGACAAGAGTTCCAGTGTCATTGTTTTTGACGAATCTTCCTATTTTGTTTTTCATCTCGGTGTTTTTCATCTCCCAAGGCGGTACTTTCTTTGCGATTGCATTTGTTTTATGTTCGGTGCTGTTTAATTTATTTTGTTCTCATTTTAACCCTTCTATTATAAAAATAGAAAATAGGTAAAAATAATTATTAAATGTTTTTCGTATAACTTGCTTAGTCTGTTGTAACCCTTCTGTTGGTCTAAATTATTCAGTTCAATAAAGATAGCTGAGTTGCCACCTATTTGGGAAAGAGCTGCTGACTCGGCTTATCACTTGTAATTTATTGTTTGTTAGGATGTCTTTGTCAATCTTTCCTTATTGATGTTGGGGATAGGGTTTGGGATCTGATTCAGTCAGTTCCTAAAGTGTAGTTACTCTTTAAATTTGTTCATGACTCATGTGATGATTCATCGATGAGCTAACAGCATTCATGCGGAGCGAGAAACCAAATACCTGATTGAGCCACAGTAGAACCTAGAGCGAGAACTGACATATTGTGAACCGCTTCAAGTTTCAACTGACCTCCTCCAACCCTCAGTATGTTTTACTAACCGCCGTATGACGTTTGGTTCATATTCTATTTTGTTTTGTTCACTTATCTGTACGTCATGAATAATTTATTGGTTTAATCAAGCCCAGCTTGGTGGTCACTCATCTCGGAAAAAATATGTTAACTACCCGAATGACTAGTCTAACATCTAATGCATCACGTACTGTATTTCAGTGTTAAATTTGATTGTATCAGTCCTTGAGCATTTCCAGGCTTATTTCTATGAGAGGTCTTAGATGATTTTGTTCGTCCTCTCGAAAACGCATACTGTAATCTTCATAAGACTTGGCTCAGATATTTTGATAAAAACAATCATTCCAAAATATCCTTATCTAGAACTCTAGTCTGACCCGGAGGTTATAAAACTTGAGTACATTCTCAAACTCAAAATAAAGCACACTGATTGGCTGCTTCTGAGTGTGTCATTCTCAAACTTAAAATAAAGTACACTGATTTGCTGCTTCCGAGCACATGTTCGGAAGCAGCCAATAAGTGTGCTTTATTTTGAGTTTGAGATTATACTCAAGTTTTATAACCTCGGACCCTGAATACAAAGAACAGACAACATAAGTAAATGAATATTGAAAGAGCAATGACGAGGAAAAGTAAAGCCGAAAAAGAAAAGAAAGATATCCAGTTATTCATGGTAATGATACAAATAAACTAAATATAATTTAGTGAGTTCTTCTAGCAGTTAATACATGGATACACATAAACAACAACAGGCATGCATGCAAATAGATAATGTCCTTTAAATACCCTAGATTACTTTAAATGTTCTTAAAAATGAACAGTCATGTCCCGAATCCAGTTACATCTACATGTACCATGATACTGATGTTTGAAACATCTAAACCGCTAAACGTAAACTTAAGAGTTTGGACATAGTTGTTTTAAATTTAAGAAAACATCAATATACCTATAAATAAAAAGATAAAAAGCATGCAAAGAAGAGAAAATTCAGTATGAAAACTGGAAGAGCTAAATATATAAAGCAGAGAATTACGTCGAAATAACCGCTTACCCATAGTCATAGCTATGTAACATAGACACAACATATTGTGTAAGCAAGGTAGGGTACATTACAAACAAATAACGCTGAACTTATATTTGTGTAAGATTTTTTGTTTCCTTCTACTTCTAACTGCAGCCCTTATTTTAGAACATAGGCACAAAAACGACGACTTTAATATGAATGCAGGTGCACCGTTCCAATGGATTTATTAAACGATCTTACGCTATACTTTAAAATTTTGCAACCACAAAAACGTTTTGTACTTCTATATATTGTTTAAACTTGAAACAATTTTCAAGGACTCTACCGTATGGTTTGTTAATACCCAACACCACGAACCAGCAAGCAATTGACAAGCACTAACGAGACTTACCACTTATACGTTAATATGATAACAGTACAGCACATATAACACATATTGGCAAGAATTTGTCACCACATGCATGTAAATAATATGAGATATGGATAGTCACTCTGCGCAAGAGGACATAAGTTTATAATCCTTGACCAATATAATTATAATGCAGGTATAAAGGTGTTCAAGGCTAATAAAAGACGCAATTCCTGGGAGAATGAACACACCCAGCCGGGTACGGCTTCGTCAGCTGAGAGGCGTGACATGCAAAAAATAGTGTTTAAGGCGGTGATTTGTGGTAAGCATAAAAATCTGGGCCCAGTTGTTCAAAGCATCGTTAGCTTAACGAGCTCGTTAAGAGGTCAACTCGTTAAGTGTTTTGTGGCTTTATAGCCAAATCAGCCAATATTTTTTGTTGAAAATATGTGAGAAGCTTTTGCAGTGCAAAAGCTTCTCACATATTTTCAACAAAAACTATTGGTGTATTTGAGATATTAAAGTTTGAAATTTTAACGTCTCGTTAACTAACGACATCGTTAGTTTTGAACAACTGGGCCCAGAATAACGCCAAAATATTTAACGTATCTCCCTGATTCTGTTGTTCTCTTAGAATACAAAAAGAAAGATATGCTGTTTACAAAAAGAAAGATATGCTGTTTAAAAACTGTATTTATAAGGAAAGACCAGACGGTAATTTTCTGTGCAAAACATTTTAAACAAATAGCATCATTTTTGAAAGTGCAGTTCGGTCTAAAGGTATTTAATCATTAATAAGGGCAATGTTTCTTTCCTACTATTTCTCAAATCAGTAGGGAGACCAGATGAAAACACTAGCTTATTCTCAAAATGTTTGGCCATGTTTAAGTTGCATGTATACTGGATGCATTCGTTAAATGTAGTGTAGGCAAGTATAAATATTACTTTACTGTGACCAAGACAGATGTGTAATTAAATTGACCGCCCTCGAAAAAGTAGATTCTTCTGTGTTTTCTTGGCAATTCTTCTTATCTGTCAGCTCAATCTGATTATATGTGAAAGAGTTAGAAGAAATGCTAGGGCGCCTTTCTAAATGCAATAAAATGCATTCAGTCCAAAATACATTTTCAATAGCCATGGTTTTTGTTTTAGATGTTTTGCACAGAAAATTACCCTTTGATGTTTGCATTTATAAAACCATTCTAACATCAACAAGTCCTGCATTTTGGGATTCTAGATTGTGAAAAACAACATAAAAAAAGGAATTTGCTACGTCTTGTGAAGATCGATTGTATTTCAGCATTTTATGCAGAGATTTGTATTTACTGCAAATCAGTGATTATCACCACCTTAACGCATTAGCAAATTAATAGCCTCAGACCAACCTCCACAGTCCAATCAGATCCGATCGCACACACCACGTAAGGAACCTGAGAGCTACAGACACAAACAACGGACTCTAACTAGACTGCATGGACTGACTGACTTGTTTGTGTCTCGGCTGTTTACAAATTCGTAAGGGATATTTTTGCGTGACGCAGCTCAGTTTATTTTATGGACTAGACAAGTAAATGTGGAATCACCTTTAGCTTTTTTCAGACTCGTGTAGTTGTCCATCCTTATCATTTGGATGAGTAAATTTCTAGTTTAAGGGGTTTCAAGTGGATGTTGCATTTTTATTGTATTTTGCATAGAAATTCCTGTAAGCAAACCGTGTAGACTTCGATCAGACGCCGAGTTCTGTCTAAACTAGGTCTGTACTGTTTTAAAACGGGTTGCTTCTTCTGAATATATTCTTTGCTCGCTCTTGAAGGACCTCTTTCAGATTTTTATTTTACTTCACTGCCGCTGGTGTTGTGCCGTGAGGCGGCCGTAAAACGTCTCCATGTACATCATCCATAGTGCAGATTTTATTTTATTTTCGTTCTTTGAGATCAGAGGATATATTATCAGAAATCTGAAATTTGGGATTGCTTTAGACCCTTATTCTATATCATTGTCTTTTATATTATTTGGATCCTTTTGATAACAGTCAGTCTTTGAATCGACTACCCAATTAAAATTAAGAAATTTCAGTATGCTTTTCTCTGGTTTCGTCATCAGATATTCTCAGGGTCACTGATGAGGCTTTATTAACCAAAAGTACATAGTCTGGCCCATGTTGCTTCGTCTGAATGTATTCTCTGCTCTTGAAGGAACTCTTTCAGATTTTAGATAATAAATTATCTGATCTAGCTGTCTAGTCACGACTGCTGCAGTGTCCCCTTAGCAAAGGGATACAAATGCACTTATTACAAACGGGTGTCTTTACCTGTTCGACTTACAAATAACTTGCCCTTGTTTATGGTATGGCATAGTCCGGCATGAGTTTTGAGAATTACTAAAATTTGTGTAATATCCTGAAACCCAGATTTGGCTGAAACATTGATAGGAAATATATGTATGTTTTCTAAAACAGAGATTCATTATTATGGTCAGTTTCGGTGTTTTGTGAAGATATGCGTGGCACAGTTTTTATGTAAATTTGCCATTTAATCTGTGCGTTCGACTCACTCACCAAGAACTATTAAACTTGAAATAATTCTGAAACACATCAGGTAGTAGTAAGTGAGGAATACCTTTTCCACTAAACATTTACATATTTCCATTCAATGTTTCTGATTTTCAGGAATTTACTTTTTTGTCCCTATAAATCCGATATTATATATCTAACGGTATCAAAAGCAATTTTCATACTTAGAAAACCCTGTGTTCTATATTTTCTTTCCAGTGACAAAATTCAACCAACATTCAAGAAATGGCAAAATAGTGTTAGAAAGGCCTCCATTTTTCCCTATAATGACAAGTGCTCATAAAAGGGGAATTAGCAAACAGTGCAGACCCAGAACGCGGCATCTGATCACGGTCTTCATTGCTTCCTAAAGCCTTGCAGCAGTTTCTATACGAACTGGTATAAATAGTTAACCAAAATTCCTAATATGATCAATGGACTCATCCAACAATTTGGCTAGGAAAATCTACTCGGTATAAATGGGTTAATGTAACTCGACTCACCACAAGCTTCTTCGTCACTTCCGTCTGCGCAGTCTGGTTTTCTGTCACATCTGTCTTCTCGTTTGAGACACCTACTTCCATCCCTGCATGCGAATTCACCTTCCAAGCATGATATAGCTGCAAGAAGGAAATCTTTATAAAAGCACAACGAAATTCCCCCAAATACTAATTATGTTGCTAGAGCACATGACATGACACTTTTCTTGGTGCCGTTACACGGATTTAATTCATACAAATCTGACACTTCTATCTGTATAAATCATATGATAATTAAGGTCTGAATAGTAGATAATAGATCTTTGAGGTTAGTAAAACGCAACACAAATGGCGGACTTGACTTAACTGAATCTTTTAATGACCAGTTAAGCAATGTGAGACTCAAGTGCACTTAATACCTTTTTCCGTTTAACGGCTGTCTTGGTTGTTTTAAATTTATTTCTTTGTTATCTTTTTAAAGATACACCGCTTTTGTCGTGTTCGCCCTGGGCCAGTCCTTCTTTGGCACACTGGGAAAAATGGTTTAAAAAGAGTGTAAAGTATAATATTGCAAGGTTGTATGCTAAATACGTCATTGTCAAGATAATAACTAACTTTTTTACAACCTGAATATATGATTTTAATTGATGGTATGTAATAGACAAGTTAATAAAATCATGCGCAGAACAATTTGTGATACTCACAGGGGCAATCCCTTTCATCGGAATCATCTGGGCAATCATTCACACCATTACATTGGTCTGCTAGTGGAATACATCTACCCGACGTCTCACATTTGAATTCATTTATATGGCAATATCCTGAAAAGACATAAAACTTGTCACTAGTAATGGTTTGTCTACATGCTTTGAAATTGTAAGCAACATAACAAAGGAGTCAGATTTAAACTGGATACCTAGAATAATTACTTTATCAGTTCTAGGAATTGAACACATTGATTTTGCAATGCAGAAATGATGATGGTAAACAGTATGGACCCTGTTCAGATTCTCAGGTGCAGTCAGATTT
This sequence comes from Ctena decussata, assembly GCA_963989385.1. NCBI lineage: Eukaryota > Metazoa > Mollusca > Bivalvia > Lucinida > Lucinidae > Ctena > Ctena decussata. Next base: position 73,315,364 of record OZ022511.1, on the reverse strand, counting down.
GGGTCTGCAATATGTTTGCTCAAACCCATTTGTCCCAACATTTAGAATTTAACGGTACCTACCGCAGTCAGTGATATCTTCGTCACTACCGTCTGGACACTGGGGAAAGCCATCACATCGAAAGACTAGTGGAATACACATTCCACACGTGCATCTAAACGTGGAAGATGTACAGTTGAGCTGACAACCTGCAATAAAATAAACCAGAGTAGATGATCACGTGCTTTCTTGTGTCATTTTCTTACCTCATTCTGACAAAGGAAACCCTGGGAATTCTTCACGTTTTAGTTAATGATTTCTGTATGCATTCTTTCAAAATGCAGCGCAGTGAATGTGTAGTTCTGAGTACCTTCAGACAATATTCGCGATTTTATCGTGAGTTTTATAGTTTTGTATTCAATCGTCCCCAACATCCGAAACCGAAAGTAGGCTGTGGCACATGATTTGATGTTGTCGCCCTAAAACTAGTGGGAGGTTTAAACCTTAAATCAAGTAAACTCTCAGTAACAACAAGAACACCAGTCAAAAGTACTTCCGAGCACGCATTCACTTTACTCTATTTGGCAACAAAGAAGTTATCTTGAAAGATTAAAACTAACCACGAATCAATCGTTGCACTGGAACTTCCTGTATTTCCTGTGACTTGAAAACCATGCGATCATTCACCCTGTAAACATAGCTAATCAAATATGCCTATATATTTTTATCCGCTTGTCCAGGGCGAGCGAGTTGCTAAAACGCAATTGTTCTGAATCCTATATGCGCTTTCCCTTCATTGTTCCAGTCTTACAATCAGATCCATTTTTATTTGCATGCTGTTGATGATACTGATTATATATCTATAAACGAAGAAAGTATAAACGAAGAAAATGAAAGGGCTCCAATTTCTGATCTGTGTTTATTATAGGCTATTCCAAGGTTGTACTTCGGTTTGCTCCTAAATGTTGCATATTTTTATGTCCGCTTGTCTAAGGTTTTGAGCAATATGATCACATGAATAGCTGCCCATTCTGTTTTCTGGTTTGTTTTGCAACAGGCAAAATAGATGTTGCGGCTAGCTGAATGACCTCTTGCTTGGGAAAGAGCTATTCGTTCGGTTTACCGTGCGTGTCCTTCGTGAACTTTTGTCAACTTGTGTGTGCACTTCTTTCCCTTTTGGTTTTGAGGGCGGAATATGGGCTTTGATTGTAATAATTTATGGTCATTGACTAGTTTGTACTTTTTATATAAATACTCTGCATTTAACAGAAATTTGTATAAATTTCTGGTTGTCTCAAACTTGTTTATTGGTCCACATGGAAACTAACTAGTCCAGGATACGGGCTATCATGTTTTGCCCTTACATAAAAAATTTAGAGAAAATTTATCAAATTAAGCAATGAATGATAAGATATACTCACGAGATAGCGTGTTGCAGACGACTCGTAGTTCTTCTATTTCTAACCTTGTCGTTTCTAGTCTTCTCTCTAGAGTCTTAAGATAGAAATTATAATGAAATATAGAAGAGGAAATAATACATCGAAGGAAATAGCTGACGTACCACATATTGTTCTGAGTACTGGTGTCTATATAAGTAATAAGTTCTGTTCTTTTAACTGTGTCTTCCTTGTCCCCTAATGCTCCAACCGTTCAGAATTTGTCTTTCTTCACCACGACAGAAGTTAAGTGTTTTGTGGTGGCCGTAAATTTCTAAAACAAGCTTCACAAAATAGTTTATATTTTCTTGCCGTTTCAGATCCATCATAACTGATGCTAGAGCATTTTGCAGTGCAGCAAGTAGCATAACTGCTTATATACAGACCCGAATAAATCGTGGCTTCTATCTTTCGTTTATTTGTGTGCTCCATTCTTTTTTATGGATCCATGTCTTCAAAATGTATTTCTTTGGCAATCATTTTCCAGTATGCATTTTCGAACAAAGTTAAAAAGGACATATTGACTGTAAATTATAAGTTTGCTTTGGGCATTCAATTTCACAAAGCACAAGTCATTTTCAACGTTCAGTAACTTAAACCGAACAGTAATTACCAAACAGAAATACTAAACTAACTATTTTGTTTCATGTTTGTCTTACCTTTTTAACAGCTCATTGAAGAGCACAAAATTATAAATTTAAAGTGGCGTGGGTCTTTCTCATTTTCAAAATCGAAGCCCAGTTGTTCAACGCATCGTTAGCATAACGAAGTCATTATTCAAGGATTTGTTAAATGTTCTACTTCACATAAAATCAGGTGTGCTAATTCTTTTGTCGAAAGATAAATGTGACAGGCTTTTGCAGTGCAAATGCTCCCCACTTGTTTTGTCAAAAAAATGCAGTAGTTTTGCATACAGTGTGTTTGAATACTCGTATGTAACATCTGGTTGACAACCGGTAGTGTTAGTAACCAAGACTATAAGTATGCTATGCATGCGTTTACGCCTGATCGGCGTCGCGTGAAGAGGGTCTTAAGTTATGTGCGTGCAGTGAAAAATCAAATAACCTGCGCAGGTGCACAAACTGCCTAGAGTCTTCATTTTTCATTCTTTAGATTCTCCAGGATGCATAGATGATATAGGCAAAAAGGGAAGACTCGTATCACTTACCGAATATTCAGGCTAATCTGAGCCGTTACTGTTCCGCATGCGTAATGGTGCTTTTCATGCGACGCTAATGATCTGTTTCTTAGATTCATCAGACAGACCCAGCTGAACAAAAAACGTAACAAGCAACAGCTAAAATAAAATAGAAAAAATCTACTTACATTAACAGTGTTTATCAGTTCTCTCACGATCGTACTCTCTTCAACTGCAAAGAAACGAACAATCTATGTCATGCTAAGAAATTCCCATAAAATCATTTAACAACAAAGGTATTTTACACGATAAAGTATATCGCCATATTAACGTTAAACCTATCGTAAAAAGTGAATTGGAATGGAAGAAAACGGAAGCCGTATTCATAAAACGACTTGATAGGTTGCTATGCTGTTGCTAAGGCCAAATTCCTATGAAGGAGATTCCTTACAACTATGAAATTTGCTCTGGAGGAACAGTGTTACAAAGACTGTTCCTCCAGACCAAATTTCATAGTTGTAGTGAATCTCCTTTACAGATATTTAGCCTTAGCAACAGCATAGCAACCACTTAAGTGGCTTTATGAATACGGCCCCGGATCTCGAAGTACCTACCGTATTAATCTTATTTATCGTTCCCGGGCGTTGCAGTTTGCGAAAGGGGCGTCATTTAGAGCCTAAAGTTTAGTAGAATCACACTGTAAAAATCCCGTAGATTTTACGGTAGACAAGACTCGAAAGGCCTTAGACTCGACTGTATTTACATATGACATTTGCTTCTAGATACTCTAAAACTCAAGATCTAACAAAAAAACAAAGAAGTAATCATCAACTATGTCATATAGTTTTTTTTAGTTGAAAACAACTGTGAAAAGTCGAAGTAGTCAATAAACCAAAATCACAAACCCTCTCTGGTAGATCATAGAAACTTTCACGAATCCAAAATTTTAGATACACGGTCATTGACCTTCATCAAGTGGTCAGAATCAGAATCAGAATTGTTTACTGGTGATACGTCCAAGGACAATCCTTCACCCGGACCTGTGAATCAGGGAAGCTAGTCCCTAGCCCTTATAAGAGAAGTAAACTTAGTAACTGAATCCTCTGCACCCTCAGCAGCAGAAATAAGTGAATCTTCCAGGGAGTTCCAATCTCTAATGGTCTGGGGGAAGAAACTGGACTTGTAAATGTCAGTCCCAGCCAATGGGGTTTGAAATGTCAGGGAATGATGATTCCTGGTACGCCTATTTGGGGGTAGTAGTGACCACGCCAGCGAACAGAATAAGCAAACAAGTAACCCGAATTACAGGTATGTTTATCAACGAATTTATCTTAAGTTTGATATGAGAACAGTACCTTTAGTAATATCTCCCGGCCTGCCTGGTTCTCCAGTTCTTCCCGACAGTCCTCTCTCCCCTGGCTCCCCCTTTCTCCCAGGAGCTCCTGGTAAACCCCTTATTCCATCAAATCCCCTTTCTCCTTCATCTCCTTTCTGTCCTGGTCGTCCGTCAGTACCAGGCCAGCCCTGTGTACCCATATCACCTTTCGGGCCCCGAGGACCTTCTGGACCCGGTATTCCTGGTTCCCCAGGTCTACCATCTTCTCCAGGAAAACCACGAGGTCCCAATTCACCTTTCGGGCCAATCTCTCCTTTCTGAGCTACAGATCCTGGAAGCCCATTTCTTCCAGGTTCTCCTTTTTCCCCGGGTAGCCCGTCAATACCAGGTACCCCTTTTTGACCAGGCCTTCCAGTTGGGCCAGGAAGGCCTGGTTCTCCTCTGGTTCCCTGTTCTCCTTTCCTACCAGGAAAACCGTTGCGTCCATCAACACCTTTTGGTCCTGAAGGTCCAGGAAGTCCATCAAGGCCTGGCTCCCCTGGAGGGCCCCTTGGGCCTGGGTCCCCAGAAGGTCCCTGAGGGCCCTGATACCCTTGTGGTCCGGGTAAACCAGGCGGACCAATTGGTCCAGTGGAGCCACGATCACCTTTTGGCCCTGCTGGGCAGGAACAATTTCTGTATTTATCTCCGTTATTTTCCCCACCTCCACCACCACATGATGTTCGGTTTGCACACTTCTCGCCCAGTATTCTTATCTGAAATAAATGATAAACCAAACAGATGAGGCGCGGTACGCCACGGCGTTCAACAAGAAACTAATTTAACTTTTGTGTTTTCTTTCTTTTCTCATACAGTTGTCACCATACTTTTCTGCCATAATTTTTTTACTAAAAGGTTCGAATGTTTGAATGCTTGAAAAAAACTGCAGAATTCACTTGTCAGCCTGTCAGGAGAGAGAGAGAGAGAGAGAGAGAGAGAGAGAGAGAGAGAGAGAGAGAGAGAGAATCCTAACGTACATTCTATTTTTTAATCAGGTCTGTTGGATAAAGGGCTGACGATCTCCACTCATTTTTCGAAGTCGAGTTTTCGAACGTACTTGGGACTAGCATTTAGAACTATTTTCCTCCTCATCGTCTCACTACTTCTTCCGACCAGTCCAAAATAACTGACATGCCTTGCAACGAGGATTAAATCCGTCTATCCACTAGCTAGTCCCTAGTTTTTTGTTTTGATTTTCGTGATGCAAACTTGCTAGTCTTTCGGGATCACTGACTTCATTTAGAGTCATTTTGAAAGTAGAGTTCTGCTTAAGCCGGTGCTAGAGGGCATGGCCGGTGTAGCACATTTCATAGCTGGTCAGGAACAGAGTCAATTAAATCGAGCCTAGTGTTTTCAATTCTTTGGTGTATTCTTTGCGTCCAAAGGGTCTTATTATTCAGACCAAATTTTCGTCCTGGGTCCAGGTTCAAAATCACACACTTGAGGACGACCTTGAATTCAAGATCGAATTTCATGTAAAAAAAAAGAGTTTACAGAAAAAAAAAACTTTATTTGATGTGTCTTTCCCATATCAACCCCGCAAAAAACGGTCATTCTCAATCTGTTTTAAATACACTTTAAGATTGGTCTGTAAATGTAAGAATCACTGTGAACATGGGCCCTGACCCGTTCGTACTGGAGAACTGTTGCTTTCTTGAGGTGACAAGTTGCAGCTTACTTTATTATTATGTTGTAATTGCAGCTTAAAAATTTACAAACTTAATTCGATATACTCAAAGGCAATAAACTGAATGGATTAAACAACGGGAACAAAAATACTGATGTGGAAAAATAATCATAATACTCACTTTTTCATAAACATCTACAAATCTTCTTTCAAATCCATTGATTTTATCACAGTCGATGCAAACTGAAAATAGATAGGTTGGTTGGTTGTTTTGGGTTTAACGGCCCTTTCAGATACTGTTTCAATCTATATTAAGCCGTCTTCCAGAGAGAGGGAGAAAGAAAAGAGATTTGATGGGGAGAGAAAAAATGTCCAAACAACCCCCATCTGCACCTACTTTATGCATAATAGGTGCTTGTCCTACTATTTCCAAATTAATAGGATGAAACAACTGAAAGTTGCCCAGCACCATTGTCAGACCACGACCACCACCAGCTGATAGTTGAATGTTAACGTTTCTTTCTCCCCCTTCTGTTTCATATACTATACATCACATAGTTGTTTGCTTAATAATGAATAGATGTCAACGGCTTTTATGAAATCGAAGGTATCAATATGTGTTCAAATGTTTTTGTTTGTATTTTTGTTTTGCTTTCTGATGTAATTATCTGGACCTTTACATTAGGGCAGGGGCCTACTGCACTTTCACCAGATGCGGGTGGGGCTGTGAGATATTTTTCTCTCATCTATCCTATCTCTCTGTTCTGTCTGCCGCTTTGGAAGACGACTCGATTTAGACTGAAATACTGTCTCATAGGGCGTTAAAGCAAAAACAACCAAGCTACCGACCGTACATTTAAATGTACAATTTGAACTATTAAAATGGGAAAACATTTAAGCACCATTTAAACTATTGTCGACTAACACTTTTCTGTCTGATTTAGTTCAGTTCATAAAGGGAAAAAGCTATTTATGTAGTAAAAATTGTCAAAATACTCAAATCATAAATCCGAACTCGTAAATTATAGAAACATTGACAATTCCGAAATAGTTGAGATACACAGACATGGACCTCAAAACATAAGTGTGAGCACTATCCGTAATAAATCTGAATATGAAAAGCATGATACATGTACAATTATTCTTTTTGTTGTACCAACCTCTCTCGCAGTTTGTTCCCTCATAGCCTGGGCAGCAAGTCTGTTTGAAATTATCACATACCATCTTCCAAACCTTGCTGAAACAGATATCTATTTCAATTCAATTATTTTCATCATATTAAACTCCTGACACACTTCCCGATGGTGTTCATCAAAACTTGTGAGAGCTACTAAATTTTCAAATTGCTCATTCTTATTATTTCTTTTTTGAAATTATAGTCAATAACATTTTTTGCATAAAAAAAGTTTCCCGAGAAGTGTCATAACAACCTCTTTATTACCTGGGAGTAAAACGTTTTAAATTTTCCGTTCATTTTACGTACTATAAACCTGTTGATAATACATATACTATCTTTCTAGCAAATTTTGATAAAGAAACTAAATTTTTATCGCAAACCTCTTTTTTGTCCTCTTTGTTTCACCCATATATTATCAAATTTTGTTCATTAGGATTTTTGTTCGGAGGCTTTACAATACTTCAATGTTTATTTCCAACAAATTATTACCTGACCAGTTACTTCATGCGTTATACACGATGTGGATAGCTGAATACATTTGTACAATTTCATTCATATACGGCCAAAAACTGTAGTAAATCATGAGTTGACGCTATTGCTTACTCATATTTTGGAAGTTCCGACAAGGCTACTACACCCTGCATTGAAATTGCTGATTTTTTCGCGTTACATTTAATGGACAAAAGTATCCGAAAATTCGGCATTTTCATATTCTGCTATGTATTAAGATTTGTTCGTCGTTTTTTGAGAAAATAAAGAGAATTAAAATCTTAAAAAGTTCCTTCAAGAGCAGAGAATACATACAGAAGTAGGAACATGGGCCAGACTACGTAGTTTCGGCTAATAAAGCCTCGTCAGTGACCCTGACAATATCTGGTGACGAAACCAGAAAAAAGCATACTGTAATTTCTTAATTTCAGTTGGACAGTCGATTCAAAGACTGATTAGTTTCAAAAGGATCCAAATAATATAAAACACGATTTCATTTGAGAGCAAAGGGACAATATGTATCAAACATTATAGAAATACAAAGCATCCGTATTAAGCATCGTAACTTCTGATAGTTAACCTCTATTAAAACAAAGCAAATTATATTGTCTTTATTTTGATATGAAATAACAGAAATCAATTATTGGTTGCAACATGAACATTCTTTGATCTTCATTAACATAATGTTTTTATTAACTATCCAAATGTACTCTTGATCTTGTTCAATAGTAAATGATTTTTTTTGGTTGGTTGATTTGATGCTTAACGTCCACGGTAAACAACTAAGGTCATGTCGGGACGGTCAGTTAACCTAACCACACTATTCCTGGGCAGGCTTAGACCTTCTAAGCGGTTAACCAGTACTAAGTGCACATACTTTCGCCAGTAACTGACAACTGCCCTTCTTGAATCAGCGGAAGGAGAAACGAAAGTATGTGGCAAGACCGGGATTTAGTAAATGATAGGTCGTGTGTTTCGCTTACTGCAATAAGTAAGTGTTTGTTAGTGTCTTACCGTTTTAAATATGGGTCCCAGCATTCTTTTGGTTTCCATTTCAAACATTCTCTGGAGCATATTTTGCTGAAAGGAAAAGGAAACAAACAATCAAAACATAATTACCGCTTGTATATGACCACATGAATTCGCTTATACATTGTACCACTCGGTTGTGGGCGAGTCCGTTTCTAATGTTATGTGTCCGTATCAGTCCGTTAGGGGAGCATGTCTTCAAGTTAATACAATGAGGTCCTATATACATCCCTCAAAGCCAAAAAGGGAAAGTATATACATAAACTGACAACAGTCCACGGTAAACCATTTGAACAGCTTTCTCCCAGACAGGTGGCTCGGTAAAGTTAGCAGAATAGCAGAATAGCAGAATGAAATGGTAAAGTTAGCAGAATGGCAGAATAGCAGAACGAAATGGTAAAGTTAGCAGAATAGCAGAATGAAATGGTAAAGTTAGCAAAATGGCAGAATAGCAGAACGAAATGGTAAAGTTAGCAAAATAGCAGAATAGCAGAACGAATTTTTTTGTTCTGCCGATTTTGCTTATTCTGCTAGCAGAATAGCAGAACGAAATGGTGAAGTTAGCAGAATAGCAGAATAGCAGAACGAAATTTTTTGTTCTGCCCATTCTGCTCATTCTGCTAGCACAATAGCAGAATGAAAAAGGTTGTCAGAATTGTGTTCTAAGGCAACCAGCAGAAGGGCACACTCAAGCCATGCATGGAAAACATTTCCCTCTAGGTCAGGCTTCAACTAGCAAGGAAAATATCCACAAATTCGCTGGCGAAAAAAAAATTCATCATCAAATCCTGGTGTGACCAGCAGGTGGGCAGACTCATGTTATGCATGGAAATTATGTTTATCGCCGCCCGAGTTTATCTTGTAAAAAATAAACTTGGAATTTTTCGTTCTGCCCATTCTGCTCATTCCGCTGGCAGAACAGCAGAATGAAAAAGTTTGTCGAAAGATTCATCTAAGGCAACCAGCAGAAGGGCACACTCAAGCCATGCATGGAAAACATTTCCCTCCTGGTCAGGCTTCAACTAGCAAAGAAAAAATCCACAAATTCGCTGGAGAAAAAAAATATTTATCATGAAATCCTGGTGTGACCAGCAGGTGGGCAGACTCATGGCATGCATGGAAATCATGTTTATCGCCGCCCGAGTTTATCTAGTAAAAAATAAACTTGGAATTTTTCGTTCTGCCCATTCTGCTCATTCTGCTCGCACAATAGTAGAATGAAAAACTTTCTCGGAATTTTGTTCTAAGGCGACCAGCAGAAGGGCACACTCAAGCCATGCATAGAAAACATTTCCCTCCTGGTCAGGCTTCAACTAATAAGGAAAAAATCCACAAATTCGCTGGAGAAAAAAATATTTATCATCAAATCCTGGTGTGACCAGCAGGTGGGCAGACTCATGGCATGCATGGAAATCATGTTTATCGCCGCCCGAGTTTATCTAGTAAAAAATAAACTTGGAATTTTTCGTTCTGCCCATTCTGCTCATTCTGCTAGCAGAATAGCAGAATGAAAAACTTTCTCGGAATTATATTCTAAGGCAACCGGCAGAAGGGCACACTCAAGCCATGCATAAAAAACATTTCCCTGCTCGTCAGGTTTCAACTAGTAAGGAAAAAATCCACAAATTCGCTGGAGAAAAAAAATATTTATCATCAAATCCTGGTGTGACCAGCAGGTGGGCAGACTCATGGCATGCATGGAAATCATGTTTATCGCCGCCCGAGTTTATCTAGTAACAAATAAACTTGGAATTTTTCGTTCTGCCCATTCTGCTCATTCTGCTAGCAGAACAGCAGAATGAAAAAGTTTGTCGAAATTTTCATCTAAGGCAACCAGCAGAAGGGCACACTCAAGCCATGCATGGAAAAAATTTCCCTCCTGGTCAGGCTTTAACTAGCAAGGAAAAAATCCACAAATTTGCTGGAGAAAAAAAAATATTTATAATCAAATCCTGGTGTGACCAGCAGGTGGGCAGACTCATGGCATGCATGGAAATCATGTTTATCGCCGCCTGAGTTTATCTTGTAACAAATAAACTTGGAATTTTTCGTTCTGCCCATTCTGCTCATTCTGCTCGCACAATAGCAGAATGAAAAACTTTCTCGGAATTTTGTTCTAAGGCAACCAGCAGAAGGGTACACTCAAGCCATGCATAGAAAACATTTCCCTGCTCGTCATGTTTCAACTAGTAAGGAAAAAATCGACAAATTTATTAAAGAAAATAATCATTTATTATCAAATCCTGATGTGACCAGCTTGTGGGCAGACTCATGTCATGCATGGAAATCATGTTTATCGCCGCCCGAATTTATCTAGTAAAAAATAAACTTGGAATTTTTCGTTCTGTCCATTCTGCTCATTCTGCTAGCAGAATAGCAGAATGAAAAAGTTTTTCGGAATCATATTCTTAGGCAACCAGCAGAAGGGCACACTCAAGCCGTGCCTGGAAAACATTTTCCTCCTGGTCAGGCTTCAACTAGAAAGGCAAATATCCAAAATAGTTTTGGAGAGAAAAAAAATATCATCAAATCCTTATGTGACGAGCAGGTGAGCAGACTTGTGTTATGCATGGAAATCATGTTTATCGTCGCCCGATTATATCTAGCAAAAATAAACTTGGAAATTTTTGTTCTGTCCATTCTGCTCATTCTGGTAGCAGAACAGCAGAATGAAAAAGTTTGTCGGAATTATGTTCTAAGGCAACCAGCAGATGGGCACTCTCAAGCCATGCATGGAAAACATTTCCCTCCTGGTCAGGCTTAAACTAGCCTGACCAGGAGGGAAATTTTTTCCATGCATGGCTTGAGTGTGCCTTTCTGCTGGTTGCCTTAGATGAAACTTTCGACAAACTTTTTCATTCTGCTGTTCTGCTAGCAGAATGAGCAGAATGGGCAGAACGAAAAATTCCAAGTTTATTTTTTACTAGATAACTCGGGCGGCGATAAACATGATTTCCATGCATGACATGAGTCTGCCCACCTGCTGGTCACACCAGGATTTGATGATAAATTTTTTCCCAGCGAATTTGTGGATTTTTTCCTAACTAGTTGAAGCCTGACCAGGATGGAAATGTTTTCTATGCATGGCTTGAGTGTGCCCTTCTGCTGGTTGCCTTAGAACAATATTCCGAGAAAGTTTTTCATTCTGCTATTCTGCTAGCAGAATGAGCAGAATGGGCAGAACGAAACATTCCAAGTTTATTTTTTACTAGATAAACTCGGGCGGCGATAAACGCCGTTCTGCTATTTTGCTATTTTGCTAACTTTACCATTTCGTTCTGCTATTCTGCCATTCTGCTAACTTTACCATTTCATTCTGCTATTCTGCTATTCTGCTAACTTTACCGAGTTCAGACAGGTGGACATTGAGCTATCCAACTGAAAACACCACTCACACAACAGGTGATCGAAAGCACCGACGCGGACATCCATGTCCCAAGGTTATAAAACTTTTTTCATGCTCAACTCAGCTGAGCATGGAATTTTATCTGCTAATAAATAGCAAATTACTGATAAGTACAGCTGTTTTCGTGCTCAGTTCAGCTGAGTATGAAATTTTCTCTGCTTATGAATTTGAAAATGTCAACAATATTTCTTCTTTATCGGCAGAGAAAGTTTCATGTTCAGCTGAGTTGAGCATGAAAAAGTTTTATAACCTCGGGGCCTGAACAATAATTAAGTTCTGAGAAGTTAGATAGCAGGGACTATACCAAAAGAAATGAAATAGCAGACTCGGTTTAGTTGAGTCTGTTCACGACAAGTAATAAAATGTGCAAAACTGGCCACGCCCCCTAGCACCGGCTTAAGCAGAACACTATTTTCAAAACAACTCCAAATACACTCAATGATCCCAAAGGACTAGAAAAGACAATCTGCACTATGATGATGTATGCGGAGACGTTTTACGGCCGCCACACAGCACTACACCAGCTGCAGTGAAGATAAATAAGTTCTGAAAAGTTAGATCCTTTGGAAGAAAGGAATACACCAAAGAAATGAAAATACAAACTCGGTTTAATTGAGTCTGTTCATGACCAGTAATAAAATGTGCAATAATGGCCACGCCCCCTATCACCGGATTAAGAAGAACTCTACTTTAAAAACAACTCCAAATAAACTCAGTGATCTCAAAGTCTATTTTAAATTACAACACAAAACAGAAAGCAAAGGGGTGCTTTACAGGTGGTCGTATCGCTAGATGACCACAGAGAAGCGAACATTAGAAAACGTTACATTAAGGAAAGACATGTACCGCCTTGGAACAATCAGTAATAGATTACTAAGGGCTTAAACTAGTTTTACGGGATCCAAACCCTCGCCCTCAGCTTCTGCAGTGATTTTAAAAAAATTGTCAGTTGCTTCGTCCGCAATAGTGTTTCTTAACTCATCAATGAATCATCACAGGAAACATAAAACACGCAACAAAACTATAATGAGTCAAAAATGAATACTCGACAGAAACAACGTATCACGACAACTGGAAATCCTTTGGGTGTTAAACAAAGCCGCTAAAAAACTGGAGGGAAGAAACAACCGACTGAGCTCCGAATGGCCAAGCAACAGACAGGAACAACTATGACTCCAACCAACTAAAATAAATAGCTTTGTTTAGGGCCCATCATTGAGTCTGATGCCCGACCTAATGGCATGCACTTAAAGAGGAAATCAAAGTTATTAAGGATGATGGGTTAACCATTAAGCATACAGACTATAACCTTAGATTTAAATCCAATACGTTTGTAACGTATGACATTTTTTTCTGAACTGATCAGAAAAATCTACTCTACTTAAAAATTCTTTAAAATTATAGACTAAGTCACCATAGTATTCTGGTTCGGATAAGTCCTGCTGCGAAAAAGTTGTTAATCCGCCATTGAGTTTGGAAACGATAAATGTTTGAAAAAGTCTTTCGAAGTTTATGTCACCGATTGCTTTACTATGAGCATTTAAGTCAGTCACATGACTGCACACTCTGGCAGACCGAATAAGTCGTGTGATGTAAACCCCGCATGAGGGGAACCTCATCATCCGAAAACGGAAAATTTACTATGTCAAAATCAAAGTCATTGCGATTGTCAAATTTCGGATAAACTTAAATACGTGCGATGTAGGTAAATGTAAATCCAAAAATGGGGCTTCAGGAGAGAAGTCTCCTGGGATGGGCAGCAGTGGGTTGTGTTGTGATTGTGGTTGAGGTGTCTATTAGCATTCGGGTGTTCATTTCGGTGTGTCAGTAATATCAATTTCAAATAGTTTTATCTAAGCGATATATGCCTACTGAAGTAAAAAGATAGGCAATGATCAGGAATTAATACAATCAAATCCCACATCCCGCTCTCAAAACCAATAGGGAAAAAAACACACACACACGGAAAAATTGACACATGTTCCCGAAAGACACGCACGGTAAACCGGATGAGCAGGGGTCGTATTTATAAAACCACTTAAGTCGTTTCTATGCTGTTGCTAAGGCTAAATTTCCATGAAGGAGATTCCTTACAACTCTCCTTGCTAGAAATTCAGCCTTAGCAACAGCATAGCAACCACTTAAGTCGTTTTATAAATACGGCCCCAGCTCTTTCCCAAAGAGGTGGTCATTCAGCTACCCTTATGAAATGCAGCATCAACATCTATTTTATCTATTTTATTTTTAACTTACAAAGCAAAACAAAAGGCAGATTGGGTAGCAAAACAGGTGACCAAAGAACATAGACAAGCGGACATAGCACAATGTAACATCAAGGAACCATAACTGAAGTACCGCCTTGGAACGGCCAGCAAAAGATTACTGGGGGCTTAAACATATTTTACTGGTACCAAACCTCGCCCTCTGCTTCTGCAGTGGTTCGAAACATTTAGTTAGCTGTCTGGTCCGCATGAAGGTTTCCCTTTGGTGTTGGGGATAGGGTTTGAGATCTGATTCAGTCATTTCCTGAAGTGTAGTTACTCTTTAAATTTCCTAACCCGTCAATGAAACATCAGCGAAAACAAACCAACCAAGACCTATGATGAATCAGAGATGAGGACTCGACGGAAATAACGTATTGCAACACCAGGAGACCCCTGGGAAGTAAAACAATACCACTGAAATACCGGAGCAAAAGAAAATCATCAGTTAGACCCAGAATAACCAAGCAAAAGACAAGGCAAACTGAGTATATATTGAATGGCATTATTGCATTTGTTTCTTTTGGACGGACACACGGCGCCAAGTGTGTGCAACTATGGTTACGTACCGTTGAGCCACTTGGGTAACGTCGATAAGAGAACTGAACTGAACTGAACTGAACATTTGTTTCTTTGTCATGTCTGCATGCAGATTTTGGTGCAAAGCTGTAGGTAAGGGAGTGTCTGACGACGGCTGCTGTTTTTTTATGTGTGTGTGTGCTTTCGTGGATTCAGGTTTTGTGGTCCTCATTGGAAGCGTCTTGAGACTGAATGGGTAAGAGTTCAAAGGCGCATATTTTGGTGGAGGGTAGCATAGTCTAGAGGCTTTGTAATATGATAGTGTTTTGGGACAGAACTGGCTTAGATACTTTGATGTTCCTGGGCTTAGATTGTTAGTTATGCAGACAACATTGAGCAAGCACAAATTGCATCCGCCTCTGCAGTATCGGTGGAAAAAATTTTATCGTCAAATGTCCATTGAGTCATGAGGAAATGTGTCATAGCATATGCAAACAGCGAATACTCAGATCAACCTTTACTCAACGTAGTTAAGTTAATGTCTTGCCTGTTCGCGCCAACAAGATGCGGACCCTGAAGAATCGAAAACCTTTGCCAGATCTGCATTGGTGTGCAGGTTGGTTTTTGCATGCGGATGATAACTGTAAAAGGCACCATTTATCGTTTCACGACTGATAAACTGAGGCCCGTTATGCAAAAGGATTGCTTGATGTATCTGTAAATCTGTCTGTAAATCCATGCAGTGCTACTAGAGGCTTTGTTTTGTAGCTGAAGATTCCTCAGGGTCAACGCATGTTGTGTGCGAAGAGCAAAGCCTATGATCAGACTGCGCGGATGCGCAGGCTGATATGGACTTTGATATTTACATTTACATCAAATACCATTTTGCGTGATGCGGCTCGTGTTTAGATGATTCCTAGAAATTCTTTAGGTGCAAAGTTTATCTTATCGGACACATTTAACCTATGATAAACCAGAAGCACTTTTTAAGAATGGAAAGTGGAGAAGAGTTCATTCCTGTAAAGATCCTCAATATCAGGGCCCGGTTGTTCAAAACTAACGAAGTCGTTAGTTAACAAGACGCTAAAATTTCAAACGTTTATATCTAAAAAAAAGCCGATATTTCAGTTATAAAAATGTGAGAAGCTATTGCATTGCAAAAGCTTTTCACATTTTTTCAACAAAAATATCAGTGTATTTGGATATAAAGTAGTAAAACACTTAACGAATTGACCTCTTAACGAGCTCGTTAGGCTAACGATGCTTTGAACAACTGGTCCCAGGTTATTAGTACCAGATGAAACAGTGTGGATTCAAGAAGATCCTACGCCTCGCCCTCAAAACTAAAAGAGAAAGGAGTATATAATAAATTGACAACATGTTACCAAACGCGCACGGCAAATTGAAGGAACAGCAATTTGTCTTTCCATATTTAGTAACGTGGTCAACTTTGACCAATCTGTTGCTGTGTGCGGTTTTTATAATTCCACCTATTAAAAATATGTTGATAAGTCATTAAAGGTATTTAAAAGAAGCAAAACCGGTATACTCAAAAGCATACTTCTTAAAAAAAGTCAATTAAACAGCAGTCTTTGCGGAGATCCCCATCGGAAGAAAACCATTTCACAAAGGAACTGTAAGCAGTTTACGTATCGCTTTTTTTTTTTATCAGAATCAGAAAAATCTTATCCTGAAAAGGCGACAAAGCACAGTTGTCCCATGAGACAGAAAGAAAAAGAGCTATGAGAAAACTAACATTGGGCACAGTGTTCCTTTATGCAATAAGTTCGTTGTGTTGAATTCTTCGATTCTAACCTGTGTAAATTGTGATATGGTGTGCCTTCATTAACTTTACATCTATATCTAATATACTGAATAATTCAATTTTGCCAGATCAGTTTTCTCCTGATCATGCACAAATTATCTTTCTGAGGTCATTTAATTCGAGACGGTATTTTCAAGAAGGTGAATAACTTAATCTGATTTCAAATGGAGCAGTGAATATTAGCAGGTCGAGACAGACCGGTAATTCAAACTGGTTTTATGGAGTTGTCTACAATTTGCACAGTCAGGAATTTTGTATACATTACATTTCAAATAGATCTATTCTTGATATGATGATCAGACTAATTAATTAAAAACACGTTAGCCCAGTGTTTCTGGTCAGGTTATAGGCAGACTTTCTCATGTTTGGGGCAACTGATGTTATCCTAGATCAAAGGAACTTATCGTAAACTGTGCTGAACATGAGAGTGGTGATCCCATTGAATTTGCTGATTAACATCACATAATGTGTCTAAGAAAGTTGCAAACGTTACAGTTTATTTCACTTTGAATTTTAAGGAAACAACTTTAATTCTAAATATGTATACATAAGTCAAGTTTACTGACTATACTACCTGTGTTGCGAATAATGATAAAAACCGAATGTCCCTCTAGTTATACGTGGGGTGATCAGTAATGGAAACATCTTTGTAGATTAGTTAATTTTATACAGAAATTAGTATTTTTCATGTAATACCAAAGGGTGTTTTTTGAACTTTCAAATCCATGTTTTAGATCGAAATTTTAATGTGTTACCATAGCAACATATGACGTCACGATCATGCCAGGTACCATGCGTGGATTTTTTCGACGTCTTTTTGGTAAGGAGTTTTTTTATTATGCTCATTATGTACGATGTGCAAAAGAGACATTGAAAATTTAGGAACACATTCCGTTATAGTTAGGTTTTGGCTTTAGAAACACACATAAAACGACTGTTAATGAAAATGTTCTGAAATCTGGCATGAATTAAAGCTAAAGCAGGGGTTGAAATAATTGATTTTTAGGGAATTTGACATTTTATTCCGTAATTTCCAGTATGATGCTAAAGTTAAATTGATCGGTTATCAAGTACAGGGTAATTTTGGTTCTTTCTGCTATACAATTCTCCCAAGACTCTGCTTGTTAAAGAGGAATGACGTCACACTTCTGGTCCCTCTGGCTTAAAATCGGTGAAAAACGTCAAATTTTGCTCGTTAAAAATCTATCACGGTCTGTATTTCTGCCAGGTTTGAGTGCAAGGCATGAATAACTATATTTCTTTTAGTATCTGAGACTTGCATCAAACCATCACACCATCACAAACCTTTATCCATTCTTTGTTATTTATCAGCAGCAAATATACATGGAAATATGCAAAAAATTAGAGACGAAACCTTTAGAAAGTTAAGGCATCGTTGCAGATATTCCTAAAAGTACTTTAGAACTTGATTATATGTTATATGCTTGCTTCTTAGGTTTTATATATCTGGAGTACCGTTTTTATACATAACTGATCAAATAAATGCTAGTTTCCATTATTTAATGATCACCCCTCGTATAACGAAATAGATGTTTTGAACTAACAATTAAGGTTCGGTCGATCAGTTAGGAAAGTCAAATGATAGGAAGCTTACAATAATATTAGAAATGCGTTTGTGATTAGAAAATGAATTGTTTCAAAGTCAATTTTATATGGTTTGCTAGTAATATTTTCTCCAGTTTAACTGCATTTAGACTTAACAGTCCTCTAGCTGCTTTATATTTTTTTATTATTAAGCATTCAAATCAACTTCTCGATATTTAGATAACTTGTCCAATATTTATAAAATGCTTTGAAAATATGATAAATCAAGTTTATCCGAAAACACATAAGCTTTTCCGAAGCTTCGGTTTCCTTTTTACATTGTTATTGTATTTATTGTATATTTATGTTTAAGAAATAGATCAGCTCTAGCAGTGAATTGTTGAGTAATAATTCACTGTTTGGAGGTCAGCTGTAAAGTAGATCATATCACGAGCGCGGAGCGCGAGTGATATGTCTACTTACAACTGACCGACAAACAGTGAATTATTACTCAACAATTCAATGCTAGAGCTGAACTATTTCGATTCTAACACTCAAAAATGCTGAAAAACTATTCTTTTCATTCAAATTCTCCCAACCTTCATGCCAGCGCGTTCATGCTCCCGCCAATATTCTTAACTGTGTCTTAGATAAATGTACGTTTTTATTGCGATTTTAGAAAGAAAAAGAGACGTTACACCGTCTAACGTCTCAGAACGTCACAAAATTACGTCAGCAATTGCAGTGACGTCAGCAGTTAGACTCACGCGCTCCGTAACAGTGAATTGTTGCAGAATAAAACACGGCAACTTTCCATTGCTTCTATAGGCGCAATGTGTTAGAATTTTCAATAACATTGGCTACTCAAGAAGCTATAATAGATTCTAGGAGGATAAAACCAAAAAATAACAAGGGCTTCGCAAGCGGCGCATAATACGCCCGATTAAATGTCATAAAGCAGAAACAGGATGAACAAGAGCTGTCGCCTGACAGCATAGCTCGCCTGAATAGGTGCTTGCCCATCACACAGTCGATATGGTGGTGTGGACTGCTATGTATAAAACTTCAGGCAAGCATGTCCATAATGACAACACATTTATAAACAAAAGCTATCTCAGAAATGTCTTAAAATAAAAAAAAAATCCACATGAAATTTCAAAGTCCATGAGCTTGAGGTCAAAGAACTAAGGGGTAGGGGGGAGGAGGGCAGGGCTAGGATGTATCAAAGCATTTAACCGTTATCTAACATCAGTCTAAGTATAAGTATCAACTGAGTCCATTGTGGCACTGTGAAATTATGTCTTCATTAATATAAAACTAATCAAAATCTTTAAGACAAAATTCAAAGTCCATGACCTTGACATCAAGGTCATCCAGTCGGGTATGTATATAGTGTTTTGTAAAAACTCAAAAAAGTGTCTAACATCAGTTCAAGTGTAAACTAAATCTCTGCCAAGCATTATGAATAAGTACGCAATTAGAAAACTTTAATAAAGACCAAATTTCCTAAGTCCCTGACCTTGACATCAAGGTCACCGAGCAGGGCTGGGGTAGTACTCTGTAAAACTTTGGACCAATATCTAACTACAGTGCAAATATAAAAAGAATTCATCTATGGGTTCAGGAGATATGTGTCATTAAAAAACTTTAACCAAAACATCCAATTGATAAAAAGACAATTTTCTAAGTCCATGACCTTGACATCAAGGTCACTGAGGGGGGTGGGGGTGGTACCTTGGAAAACTTCGGACTAATATCGAACTACAGTGCAAGTATCAAAGGAATCCATCCATGGGTTAAGGAGATACTGGGCTTTAGAAAACTTTAACCAAAACATCCAGTCCCAAAAAACTCCCAATTTTCTAAGTTCATGACCTTGACATCAAGGTCAAGGAATGGGGTGGGGATGGTACCATGTTAAACGTTGGACCAATATCTAACTACAGTGCAAGTATCAAAAGAACCCATCCATGGGTTAGGGAGATATAGGTGTTTAAAAAACTTTAACCAAAACATCCAATCCGGACGCCGACGCTGACGCGGACGCTGACGCGGACGCGGACGCTGACGCTGACGCGGACGTCGACGCCGTGGTGACAACAATAGCTCTTCCTGAACTTTCGTTCAGGCGAGCTAACAAGTTTGCCTACAAAAGGATAGACAGACAAAGTGGTACAAGGGAGATAACCTAAACATACTAGATAGGCCTTTTTTGGTTGTACTATATTTCTTTGAAATGATTTTTATAATATACATACCATTTATTTTGAATGGTTAAGGGGTTAGAGTAAACAGGAAATTTATGCAAGGGCAGATAATTCAGTAAGTAAGCCAGAGTTGTGGTTCTTGTTCAGGATACATTGCCCCATTATTATATACATTCCTACAAAGCTTCATTCTAATATTTCAAAAGGTTCAGGAGATATGGAGTGAATGAGAAACACCTGAAAATACTAATCAAATGGAGGTTACTCCAAAATTAAGAAAGAGGGAGCAACCATTCTTATATATGACACATTGTCTTGTGATCATGCACATTGCTATAAAGTTTCATCATGATATTCCATACGGTTACCAAGTTATGGCATGCACAAGATAAGTAAACACAAAAATAGGCTCAAAGTACTAATGAAATGGTCGTAACTCTAAAACGAAGAAAGGGAGAGCAGCCATTTTTGTACGCGACACATCGTTAGGAATTCATACACATTGCTATGAAGTTTTATAAAGATATCCCAAAGGGTTATCTTGTTATGGCGCGCACAAGACTTGCAGGGAAAAATGATCAAAGGGGCATAACTTCGAAACTAAGAAAGGGGGAGCAACCATTCTTGTACGCGACACGTTCCCCCAACCTAATACATATGCCTATAAAATTTCATGAAGATATCCCAAATGGTTACGGAGTTATGGCGCGCACAAGAATGTTTACGGACGGACGGACGGACGGACGAACGGACAGCGCCACGACATAATACGTCCGTTTTTTCAAAAGGGCGTATAAAAAAAGGATAGTATCTTCAAATGTTAGCCGAAATTGGGGTTTGAAACAGTTACTGTATTCAAAACATAAATGAGCCGCGACACGACAAAACCAACAAAGTGGCATGTGCACCCAGGGAAGACTAAGATCAGCCTGGATATCCACCCAGTCTAATCAGAGTCTTCGCTGTGCGCTCAAAGTGTAGCTAAGCGGATGTAGCGGATGCCCAGGCTGATCTGAGTCTTCGCTGGGTGCACATGCCACTTTGTTGGTTTTCTCGTGTCATGGCTAAAAAATCAAAGCCTTTCAGGATCAGTTTCAGATTGTACCGGTATGAACACAGGCATGACGCACCTATCTAAATCCAGAGTATAATACATCTGCACATACTTTTGGAATATAAAACACATCATATAGATAAGAAAGTCTGTGATCTTTAAATAATCTCAATTGTCCTGAACGAAAGGAAACGTGTTGCGAATTACAGGCCAGGGAGCTGAAACACACCGTCCAAACGAGATATTGCGATATTGCGAGTAATTCAGTAGCTTCAATCCAAATTTTTCAATAGCATTTTTTTTTTTTTTTTTTTTTTTTTTTTTTAACATATGATATGCAGTTGATGTAATCACAGTAAAACCTGAGAGATAGGCCAAACAGGAAGCAATTTCAACTAATAACTGTTTTCTCGCATTTCATCAAACAGTTTTCCCCATATTACTACATTTGCTTATCAATTCTCCTCGTCCTGCGTTTCTTTTTTCGGAAATAGTTTCTGTACACTGTAAAAATCGCGCTTAGCTATAAAACACAAGTGGTTACATGTTTAGGTGTAAACATGTTTAGGAATATGTTATATAGCTAAACAAGTACGCCTTTTCTATTATTGTCCCGAACAAAGTCTGCTAAACACGTTTTATTCTGTTACGCGTTTCGGATGAATTCATTCTCTCTCTTCCTCGTTGAAGAACGAAAAAAAGAGACGACAATGTTGACAGAGGAAATTTTCAAAATAAAATGTAAATATGACCAGTTTTATACATGTTTAATTTCTAAACATAAACCTAAACATGTTGCAAATTGCACATGTTACGATTTAAACACATAAAAAATCGGACTGCATTTTTTGTTAAGATTCTAAACACATTTTTACAGGGTACGTTAAAAAGAACAGCAAACAAATAAAGGCGACAGGGTTTACTCTTCGGAATACACTGATCCAAATGGAACATTTTTTTCGTTATTAAAAGGTAAATAAAAGCAGATGGCACGTTTACCTGTTTTTCATCAAATGATATCTTTTGATGCATTTTCTTTGAAGCGTCAATATGATTAAGTAAAGGGATGTTATACATAATCTAGTCATGTCTGATGCAACTGAATCATTGTAAGATATAAACACTGCGGGCAGTAGTGTATGTTTTGTTTTAAGATATTATCTGACTGTTTAAATTTAGTTTAAACATATTTATTGTATATAAACTGTACATGATTACAATTTTTCCATGTTTAAATTTGAAGTTTACTGTCAAGCAGAACTTAACTAACCTGTGTATACCTTATTCGCTAAAATCTTCTCTCTTTCCAAAATTCTAATGATGATAAAATAAATATGTTTTCTGCTTATCATGCGAAATATTAAAATATACCTGGTTTGATAATGAAGGCGTTACTTTCATATTGTAAATAGTTTATTGACATAACAGTGGTTCTGTTTATATTTTTTCTTATATATTGTTATTGAGGAACACAGCAAGATCGATGAAACGCAATACAAAATAACTTAAGTTTCTACGATCTAACCAGTCTGCCGGATCTATCTAGTGCCTGCTCTGGGTCTGCTTAGACATATTTTTCCAGACGTAGATTTTTGACAGTATTCCGTATTCTGCAACCTAACCTGTTTTGACTTTCTTGGCATAAAAATTGCATTAGAATTTGTGATCTCAATCTTAGGATAATATAAAGTGTTTCATTGGCAACAAATGAAGCCAAGTACTTAAATCAGAGCTATATCTTATGATGAATCGTTAAAACGTACTTATCTCTGACAATTTGATACCAAGTTACAAGGTATGGTGTAGTTTGATTATTTCAGTTTTGTTTTCTGATTTTTCACTTTTACTCCAGAGGTTTGGAAGAATTTAGGTAATAATGGCGCTCTTTGATATCCGGAAGGCACACAACGTGGAATCAACTTTTAGTCAATGTCCTGAGGCTGAATCAACGTAAAAATAAACGAAGATACCCTGAAAAGTCCATAGCCCACCCAAGACTCCGAAAGAAGAAGACAGAAATGCAACAGACAAAACTGAACACTGCGTTTCAATAATAAACATTGCCAGTACAACAGGGAAGAACTGTAATTAATCCAACAACATGTACATCAAAAGCCATACAAAATAGGTTAAGGCATATAAAACATCATTTGCACCAGTTTTCTATTCTAAACCACAAGTCAGGAAGAAAGGTGGACAGCAATACAGGTTAGAAGAATTCTAGACTACAACAAATGGGCCGCGACACGACAAAACCAGCAATGTGGTTGTGCGGCCAGAAAAAAAATCAGATCAGCCTGGGCATCCGCCCAGTCTGATCAGATTCTTCGCTGTCCGCATGGAGGTAGCTTAGAAGTTAGCTACCCTTTGAGCATTTAACAAAGAGTCTGATCATACTTGGTGCCTGCCACGGCTGATCTGAGTCTGTGCTGGGCGCACAACCACTTTGTTGGTTTTCTCGTGTCGCGGCTCAAATGATATTTGCATCAAAAGTTTCCGTCCTGGAACTGACTGAAGCTTAATCTACTGTGGAAAACATGCTGGTTTTATGCACGCAACCTTACGCTTCCTTCTGAGGCAGTAGGTTAGGTCTGCGTAGAGGCCTCCTGACTTATCAGTGACACAACACAGTAAAACACATAAAATCATCCGAAATCCATGCTGCCTCTGTGCAATCCGAAGCCAGAGGAAAACGAAACCACTAGATAGACAACGATGGGCTAGACCAATAACATTAGTGGTCAGACGCAAACCTTCCGTGACAGAATCTTTTTGTAATATATTTAGGTTGGTGCCGTCTTTTGTTTGAGGCCCGAAAGAACTTCGTGCTTGCAAATGAAGAGGAAAGCAAAGTTGTCGAAGGTGATTTGGATAACCACCATGAATGTTTATAAATTAGCGAAGCTCACTGTGCATTCGAGTTTAAATAAATGAATATAAATTTTATCAGTTTGTTCATTCTGTACCTGAGGGCTTTGGCAAATTAAATGAATGATAGTGAAATGTCTGACGTGCCAGGGTGCCTACACTCACAGGTTGTGACGGTATACCGGTCTCATTGACCTTCGAATCGACACGGTTCTCTAGAATTTCCATTGCTATATTAAAATAATGCACTCAACAATTTTGATGTCAGGGAAGTCAGATGCACTAAGTACATACTCCTTTCTCTGAAGATTGAATAGATATACAGAATAACAAAGTGATAATGTGGCAAAGTTACAATCAAGTTCTGCTATATCACGGTTTGATGTCGAAGAAGCTTGAGTATCGCTCTGAAAAAGCTGAAAATTAATCCAATATACTCTAAAAATCTTTATTTACTCTCCATCTCTCTAAAGATGCTTTTTAATTGTATCACGTTTCATTTTCATTGATATTGCTCAATTAAACATTAGTTATTGTAGATGACATACCAAATCACTCATAATATGCTATAACATTATCGTAAAACGGGATACAGATTTACATAAGTCGTTTGACTTTCTTCTGTATCCTTTTCGTATATTCTTCTGTATATGTCTTGTCATGTGTATTGTACTGTCAGTTTATACAAATAAAATAATGTTTATACTAAAAAGCTGAAATCCCGCGATGAACGTGAAAATCTACTCAAGTCGAAACGGTCAAGTCAGATCCAAATAGTAAATAGGCATGTTAACTAAGTGACCACAAGGAGGTCTGAGTTTAACACAGCCCAATAATATGCCTAGCGCCATAATAGAGGAATACCATTCATTTGTTCGCTAGAGGCAAAATAGAGGGCTTATGTCCATTTTTCAGACTAATTATCGGGCTAAAATAAAACTTTAGATGCCCGTGATGAGCGTTGACCTTCATTGACCTTCGAATCGACACGGTTCTCTAGAATTTCCATTGCTATATTAAAATAATGCACTCAACAATTTTGATGTCAGGGAAGTCAGATGCACTAAGTACATACTCCTTTCTCTGAAGATTGAATAGATATACAGAATAACAAAGTGATAATGTGGCAAAGTTACAATCAAGTTCTGCTATATCACGGTTTGATGTCGAAGAAGCTTGAGTATCGCTCTGAAAAAGCTGAAAATTAATCCAATATGCTCTAAAAATCTTTATTTACTCTCCATCTCTCTAAAGATGCTTTTTAATTGTATCACGTTTCATTTTCATTGATATTGCTCAATTAAACATTAGTTATTGTAGATGACATACCAAATCACTCATAATATGCTATAACATTATCGTAAAACGGGATACAGATTTACATAAGTCGTTTGACTTTCTTCTGTATCCTTTTCGTATATTCTTCTGTATATGTCTTGTCATGTGTATTGTACTGTCAGTTTATACAAATAAAATAATGTTTATACTAAAAAGCTGAAATCCCGCGATGAAACGTGAAAATCTACTCAAGTCGAAACGGTCAAGTCAGATCCAAATAGTAAATAGGCATGTTAACTAAGTGACCACAAGGAGGTCTGAGTTTAACACAGCCCAATAATATGCCTAGCGCCATAATAGAGGAATACCATTCATTTGTTCGCTAGAGGCAAAATAGAGGGCTTATGTCCATTTTTCAGACTAATTATCGGGCTAAAATAAAACTTTAGATGCCCGTGATGAGCGTTGATTTCAACACTGGAAACATTTGATCAGATTATAAGCTTTACATTTATAAGTATGCATTCAAACATGTTGTCAAATGGTCCAATCAGACAGTGCGCGGGTCTAAGCTGGAATAAAGCATTTTGACTTCATATATTGAATAGAAACTGGCTTGTTACTGGCATGAATCAGGTTCCGTTATAGGTCGAAAAAAAAACATACGATTTTTAAAAACAGATTAACCTCTCATAACACTAACATACTTCATGTATATAAAGACAAATAAAGATATACCTAGGAACGAAGAACTTTTGCAATCGAAGTCCTGGGGTCGTATTTATAAAACCACTTACGTCGTTGCTATGCTCATGCTAAGGCTTAATTTCTATAAAAGAGATTTCCTACAACTATGAAATTTGCTCTGGAGGAAAGCCTTTTTCAGACTGTTCTTCCAGAGCAAATTTTGTAGTTGTAGGGAATCTCCTTCAAAGAAATTTAACCTTAGCAACAGCATAGCAACCACTTAAGTCGTTTTATAAATACGGCCCAGTTCCTACCAACAACACCAAAAAGAAAAATAGATACAGCCCATGACGGCACTAAATGTATCCTTGAAGGTGGCAAATTCGTGGATACAAGAACTAAAACACATGACAACCACACATGAAATTATTTCTTGTTATATTTTTATGACTTACTGAGACAATAACACCAAATCAATCATCTGGTAAAATTTCGTTGCAGAGCAAGTTCTTTTAATGCTTAAAGATTAATTCGCAGTTGATGTTGGTGATCTGTAGATACTAAATGGCACCAGATTGTAAATTCGTGGATGTGTTCCTCCGCAAGATAAAATATAGATCTAGCCATGTCAAGTTAGTTGTTTATTATTTTCTGTCGCATTGATGCTTTTTGTAACTTAACTTGATGGAACCAGATTATAAATAATTCCATTTACTTCCGATATTGATGATTGATA
The DNA here is from genome assembly GCA_963989385.1 of Ctena decussata. Classification (NCBI taxonomy): domain Eukaryota; kingdom Metazoa; phylum Mollusca; class Bivalvia; order Lucinida; family Lucinidae; genus Ctena; species Ctena decussata. Next base: position 73,288,728 of record OZ022511.1, on the reverse strand, counting down.
TAACTGGCCCGTCCATTCAAACAAGACTGATAATACTGTTCAGTGACCTTCCTACACCCTACATATTTTCAGCCCTGGAGTCATAGCCCTTGTATAGAAAAACTTGAAATTCATGATATAACAGCATATGTATACCCGCCTGTGTACAGAATAAAAATATACACGGAATGTCTTCTGTGAAAAAAATTACGAGGATGGATTTATCCCTACTCTTGAAAGAAACCACTTTCTGTTTCAAGAAAAAGCAGGCAAGGACCCAAAATATGAAAATCAAATTAGAAAACGATTTTGCAGTTGAATTATTATCATTTCTTCATCAGAAGGTATAAAATTAGCAACCATAGCGGTGTTTCCTCAACGTGATGCTGAGGTTACAAAATGGCCGCTTTACAGTTATGCAAAAATGGCATAAAAAGTAACTGGTCCAACAATTTGTAATATTTTCATTCTCTATTTGGACTCTAAGCATTTTGTTTTATGATGAAATAAAACATTTATGCGTGGGTAAAGGATAGAAGTATAAACTTTTGGCGAAACTACTTTGGCGCATCAAATTATGAAAATTAGTAGCATCTACGAATTTACAACACCCACGAATTAACAATCTCCAACGATAAGACAACGCACGAAAAAAGCTAAGTTAAAAGCGTTTTTCCAGGTAGGTGCTCCCTTAACTACGCGGCCTCAACATAAAACAAATAGTCGAAGTCTCAGACTCACAGTATCCGAACGCACTGTACCATATCTTCCGGTTTTCATAGCGTTGAATCGAGAGTACAAACATTCGCTTATAACCAGTAATCGGAAATCATTATGTTTTGAGATTTTATCCGGAATCTGCTGCGTCATTTATAGTCATCAGCTTCAAAAATGTAAAGAGGAAAGTTTCATATAATTTGCTCTTCGGTCTTTTACTTTATTGCCCTGTACAATGTGTATGGGTGGATAGTAATGAGTACAGCATTCAAATCGCCCTTGGCATGATTCTAAAACCATTTTGAGCCTTTTCTTACATGTTTTATAAAAATCTTTAAAATAAACGGAAGGCGTTATCAATCTACAGTTTGTTAGTTTTGATAGTAGGACGATAGCTAGGTTTTGCACGACACAAACTCGTGTTAAATTAGCTGTTCGGAATAAAATTTCTGTGACGGCCATGAGGTTTTCATTGTACAGGGCAATAAAGTAAAAGACCGAAGAGCAAATTAAATGAAACTTGCCTCCTTACATTTTCAAAGCTGAATAACTATAAATGATGCAGCAGATTCCGGATAAAATCTCAAAACATAATGATTTCCGACTACTGGTTATAAGCAAATTTTGTACTCTCGATTCAACGTTATGAAAACCGGAAGAGATGGTACAGTGAGTTCGGATACTGTGAGACTAAAGCAGCCAAATAGAAGAAGACAAACGCGAGCCTTTATTGGTCCTTTATTCATATTTTTACTTCATCGGGTAAGGTTTTGACCACGAAGACAATAGCTACTAGCATAACTTAGTCTGTACACATTCAACATGCTTAAGGTGGTGATTTATGGTAAATATAAAAATCTGCATAAAACCATAAGTAACGTATCCCCCTGAAAGTTAGCAGACTTCTTTTTTTTTTGTTGTTCTTTACAGTTTAGAATACAAAATAGACGTACATGCTGCTTAAAAAGTGTTTTTATAAGGAAAGATCAAAGGGTAATTTTCTGCGAATAAATCTGAAAAAATAATATCGTTATTGAAAATTTACGCAGTGCCGAAGGTGCATTATTGCATAATGTAAAGCGTCCTAGCAATTATTTATTCCAACTCTTTCTCAAATTGTAATGTAGACCAGATGAAAACGGTAGCTTTTTCTCAAATGTTCAACCATGTACAAAGTAAATGTACACTGGACGCATTTATTAAATATCGGGTAGGCAAGCATACCTATGTTAACACCTACAATATAAATAATACATTACTGACATGATCAGTGGTGTGTAGATGATATTGTTCAACCTTGTTAAAATAGTCTCACCTGTGTGTTTCGACAAAAAATTTGGACACAGACTGCATCTTTTTTCATCTGCTTAGCCTGATAATGTGTGAAAGAGTTTGAAAAAATAATTGCTAGAACGCTCTCCATTATGCAACAAGGTATTCTAAGCACTAAGTATATTTTCAATAATGATATTATTTTTTCAGATTTATTCGAAGAAAATTACTTTTTGATCTTCTCTTATAAAAACACATTTTAACATTAACAAATGCTGCATTTTGGGATTCTAAATTATGAGAAACAACATAAAGAAGGCATTAGCTAAGTTTTGGAAAGATCAGTGTTATTTTGAGTATTTTATGCAGATTTTTGTCTTTGTTCCAAATCAGTGATTATCACCACCTTAATGTTAATAGCGGTCTATGATCTAGAGGCCATACCAACAAGTTGCGTCAACAGAATGTAATATCGGAATTCTTTCTTATGCTCTTAAAGTTGAAGCATGTGGTAAGAGGTTTTTTTTCTTCAACAAAATGTCAATATTCTACTACAAACGCAAGTTCCCCAAGGCTTAAATTATAACAAATGTTGCAAACGCTATGACCAGATAGTCGTTGTCCCTTTTTTCGCGCAGTCATTAGAATTTCGCATAGATGGTTGCTTAGACCAGGCAATGGGATGGCCAAACCAGTGTGCTTTGATTGTTATATGAGATGTGTAAATTGACGAGGGCTTCATTATTAAGGCCTTCTGTGAATATAGCTCTGGTGGATCTGCATATGCTGAGCTGAACCTCTATGTTTATGAATAACTGCGAATGGACGAAACAGAGTCAGTGTTAATCAGCTATTTCTCCAAGGTAAACAAATAGTAGTAGTGACATAAATAGATTTCGATATTGCGTAAAATTTGATAAACAATAACAGGTGATATTGCCTAGAAGATTAATATGCATTGTAAGTAAATCAATTATCTACAAAAATAACAATGAAATAGAAAACATCTGGGATTTTCATGAATTTGCAAACATAGCATTTATAGTAAGAATTTTAAAATACTACAGGAATCCAGAGTTCTAGATAAGAGGGAGTATTTGATATTAATTAAAGATAATTTTTCGTATTTCTCATTGAAACCATATGTTGTGACCCTTCATCTGAACCGTCTCGTCGAGACGGTTCAGATGAGGAGTCACAACATATTTTTTTTATGCAGAACTAACAAAAATTATTCCTAATTATCACCAAATGTTCCCTCTTATCTAGAGCTCTGGAATCTTTCTTAGAAAATGACAAACAGTGCTAGAAGTGCTGGGGATCGCTAAGTCTCGCTCTCATTTCTTCTCAGTTCTTCAACTTTACTGCAATGTCGTTCCACAGACATCCCACTCATATTTTACAAGAGGGGTGGTCGGGTCGGATGATGGTGCTGGGTAACTTTCAGTGCTAGTGCGTCTTACTAATTTGAAAAAAATAGTAAAACAAGGCCGGCAGTGCTTGCAGCAGGTGCGGAATGGGAGATGTTTGGCTTCTTTTACTCTCGACCATCCCATATTCCTTTACTTTCTCCCTCTCTCTGGGAGACGGTCGATATCGACTGAAATACTGTCTCAAAGAGCCGTTAAAATCAATTAACCATATTACTGACGGCAGACCGACCACCGCTAATCGCTCCTTCTCGTGATATTTTCTAAGTGACAATCGGCATACTAGATCTAGTAGTGGTCTCCAAACTATCCTACTTAACGGACTGACTTACTTGTGTTTGAGTACTGACTTGAACAGCTGTTGCTTTCATATGTTTAGTCTAGATCTATTCAACCACGTGTTCGTTCTGTTTACTTTTTTGGTACGTTTGCATGTATATGGAAGAGCCGCACTCGAGAATGTATAATTATTTGCATCTCGCTTTCCGCACATATTTGAGGTGTAATTTCTTGTGCTCCCAGAGTTTGAGCCGCAACACGAGAAAACCAACAAGGTGGTTGTGCGCCTAGCGCAGACTCAGATCAGCCTGTGAGCATCCGCCCAGTCGGATCAGAGTCTTTGCTGTCCACATGGAGGTAGCTTAGACCCTCAGCTTCCTTTTAGGTGCTTAGCAAAGTATTTGATCATACTCGGCGGATCAACCACTGTTGGTTTTGTCGTGTCGCGGCTCTTTTGTTTTGTTTGATCTGCTGTGCAGCACATCTGCACCACGTGTTGCAAGTTAGACTTTAATCTCAGTTTGGCAACATACACGGAAGAGTTTGTCAGAAGCAGCCAGATCAAATTAAACGTATAATTAATGTGATGTATGGTAAATTTTCTACTTTCTGATATCACTGATATTAACCTAGACATAACATGCTGCAGTTTATATTTAAACTCTAACGCTATTTATATACTGCATGCTATATTTCATCAGTCAATGATCTCTTCTAAAGCTGCCGATTACTTACCACAATGTAAGTTACCGGACCATTCGCAATTATACAGTCAGGCCTAAGACAGGGGTTGTACTATACAAATAGGTTTAACTTCCACAGTCTCTTGGTCAAATAATGTCCACACTATTATAATGTTTGGTAATTCTGGTTCAATGATTGGTTACATAGGTTTTTATACTTTTACTTGGTATAAACCTTATTTTATTTGTATAAACATAAATACATTCATTTACACACATTTTAAAACAAATGGGATTCAGAAGAAAGTCTATTGACTTGTTTAAAATCTGTATCCCTAAACTGCAACCAAAATAAACATATATAGCAAATGATTTGAAATTACAGTATACAAAGTTGATAAAAGCATACGAAAATCAAAATGGTTTGGCCTGTACCTTGACTAAAAATGCTTACAAGGAAAAAAGGCGAAAGACCTTACAAATTATTCAAACCATCCGCACAAAATGTGTTTACATTTCTGTTAAACTTTATGTGTATCAATCTAGACTTTGAAATCAACAGAAAGTTATTTTCAGCCTTTAGTTCTAAAAATTCACACAAAAGAGAGTAAACCAAAGCAGTTTGTCTGTATTGATTGATAAAATGCTTCATATTAAAGTTAAGATCGTCTTTTTCAGTCTTAAAATCCGATTTAAAGTGAGGTTTTATTCTTTGAATTTGTTCTGTACTTTAAACGAGATGTTTTCAAACAAATGCTTATGCTAGATACTCGGTTACTTTGCGTTGAAAAAGCGTAAAAAATTCATGCAAAGGTTGTTTTTGTGACATTGTTCGTATTGTGCATTGCTCTCGATCAGTGCTACTTTATCTTGCAGCAACTGACTGGAGACTAGTACAACTGACGAGAGAGAGAGAGAGAGAGAGAGAGAGAGAGAGAGAGAGTTTAATTATTCAACAACGAAACAGAGGCAAGTGTCTCCTAATAAATCTATATGTATGTTCATTAATCTAAATAGTCACATACATAACTTTAAAGTCAATTTCTTTTTAAGTCAAACATCAATCATACTGAATTTCGCACTGCTACTTTTAAAAGACCATTACCCTCATACCATACTAGCACACATTACAATGCGATTATAGGTCTTCGCTAAAAAGATAAGATTAGGCTACATAGCAAACTTTCTTTGATACTGAGAGGCAAAGTAAAACTGCTTAAATGTGATAAACATTTATAAAATGTTTCGTAGTCTTACAAGTCAGCAGTCAAAACGAAAGTTTGATTTCCATTGGGCATCAAACTTTCGTGTTTTGACGGCTAACTTGTAGGACTAGGTATTGCGCGAGGTTTTGTTTCGGTGCATCACATCCAGATACTTTAATAGAACAACTTAAATTATTTGGTATGCCCATCAGACATAATCAGCCACTGAAAATGACATCAAATAGTTTGTTTTGTAAGTTAAAAAATCGCAAAATAAAAAGTGAAAGTGCTAAATTAATGTTGAAAATATCATCTATGCTAATGCTTTGAACTGGATGAATATTACTCTTTGCATTGTTAACAGCAAAGAAAGCATATCAAGGAAAAAAAAAATAGATAGATAAATAAGTATAAATGGAAATACATTATATTCACTAACTGCTATTAAATTCGATTCCCTGACAATTATTTCAGCATCGTTTTGTACAAGTTGTATGATACCACATCAGTTGTTGATACTCATTAGTATACAAGAGACAAAACAGACAATTATTAATTTTTACTGAAAAGTTTTCATTCTCAATTCATTTATGTCAGCGTCTAGCTGAACATACAGAAAAAAAAAGTTTTATTCTTAGAATATAGCTCAAGGGCTCAAATATCTAAGTGGTTTGATGGACTTTTGTCATACTTTTTACATTTCATTGACAGACTCATCTGCTAGTTGACTAAGTTTTATAGATGCAGCAAGAATGTATTTAAAAACAGTCTCTACAAACCGGCACAATCTTTATAGTGGCCAGACGTGAGTGAACTCGGGTTTAACTTCCCACCAACAACAAGGTCATACGGAGACGGGACCTCGGTTTAAAGTCTCACCCGAAAGACCGGAGAAGCGGGGGGGGGGGGGGGGGGGGAGGGGGGGTCGATCTTCCGATCCCTGGATTGGTAGCCAAGCGTGTTATCCACTACACTACCGCCGCTCCTGTGGCCAGACGTAAAATTCTGGCAAAGATGAGCAGTTGTTATCAACTGCTTCCATTACTATAGAAGCGAATTTCGGTATGTGCACTTTCCTTGTCAGACAGATAAATTAAATAAATATCAGTGGCACATGCGCAGGTATTTCATTCAGAATTCTATTTAAAGGAACTTTTGCAGCATTTATTTCTTTCATTCAATAAGCTATACATGTAGTGTATTAAATACTGTCTGATATAACGGTTTGACGGCAAAATGAGGATTTTACAATACACAGTCCAAATTTGTAAAGACCCAGTATATTCGGACAAATGGAAAATAAATTATTTTATGTGTCCCAATACTTCAGCATGTTAAGGGTAAATATAAAAACAAGCCCTTGAAAATAACAAGATTGGCACGTTTTTAACGGATTCTAGGCATAATACCTGCAAACTACAAGACTAAAACCAGCCTGTAAATCAGAGCCTTCATCCCGCATTTGTTCATTCAACAGGGTATAAACATTAACGAGTGAACAGAGCGCACTGACAGGATTGCACAAATATGCAAGCTGATCGAAATACACCAAAATGCACCATTTTTGCGTATATCAGTTAATCTTTATTATCAGACCCTCGTAAAATTATCATTTATTATTCTTATTTTCGCTCAACATTTATTTTGGGTAATAAAAGTCAAATCGGCAACCACAAAAAATATCTTAATACCACTGCATTAATCTTATCTTTTCTGAAAATGTATCTCGCAATACCTGTTGATTTTATTGACAAGAAAAAAATGGAAATATAAAAATGAATGGTTTTAACGAAAACGGGAAGAAAAGAGAAAGTTTGCTGCTTTAGAATCCAAAGTAAAATGAGCCGCGACACGAGAAAACCAACAATGTGGTTGTGCGCCCAGCGCAGACTCAGATCAGCCTGGGCATCCGCCCAGTCTGATAAGAGTCTTCGCTGTCCGCATGGAGGTAGCTTAGATCCTTAGCTACGATTTGAGCTCTTAACGAAGAGTCTTATCAAACTGAGCAAATGCCAAGGCTGATCTGAGTCTACGCTGGGCGCACAACCACATTGTTGGTTTTCTCGTGTCGCGGCTCAAATTAAAAAAAAAAAGACTCTTTCTTAACTCTCAAGCACGAAATTGACGCTCTATCAATACAAACCATTCAAAGACCATCAAGAACTAATTATCATGGTAACCTGATTTAAGACTCTTGTATAACTTCATTGGATGCAGCGTCAATGTCTTGCTCTAAACTTTTACTAGAGCTTTTGCAACAGTGACTGTCGGTCTGTCGTTGCAAAGCGAAAGCTAGTCATGGTATACGGTGGCGGGATCAGACGCAGTGCTGATTAACACCAGCCTTCTATCATAAAAGTCCATGGAATTTGATTAAATATGTAACTCGATTTAAATACTTACACCTTTAACACCACTTAATAAAAATTTCTTCCTTTTCAAAGATCATTCAAATGAAAGATTCAGACGCCCTGAGATTTTAGTTTTCGAACAGGTGAGTTCGAACTACTCCTAGAAATGCAAAGTTTAGTTCAAAGTGTCAGATCATGGTGGTAAAAGTTGAGTATTTTTTTTGTTCGAGCAAACGAAATTTGGTACTGAAAGAACAAGAAAATCGGTGGAACCGATGGATGCTCCCCAAAGGCGTGCAATAGGGGAATGGGTATCCTGGTGAAGGAGTAATTTTCTGTGTAAATTAAATGCAAAATAGAAAAAAATAATTCTCTTGAATTCTCTTAGAGCTATGCCCTGGACATGCATACAACTGAGAAAAAATAGGAAGGGAAGTAACTCCAAAATAACTTGGGCTACAGTTATGGTTCTTCTGTTCTACACTTCTTGTCATTGCTCTCTATTATCAATATGTGAAGTTTCATTCATGTTCTCTTAAACATGCACAGAGACAATTTAAATGACTAAAAAAATTAGGAAGGGACCTACTTAACAGAGGGTTATAGTTCTTAAGCTGTGCACTTCCTTTCATTGCCCTCTATCAATTTAGTTTCCTTCAATGCTTCTTAAGATATGCTCAGGACAAGCAAAATAAAGCAAAAATTAAGAAGGGAGCTAACTCTATAATTTACTTGTGACATGGTTATGGTTCTTGTGTTCTGCACTTTCACCCGTTGCCCTCTATCATTGTGTGAAATTTCATTAACTTCCCTTTTATACTTTTGGAGATTTGCTTCGGACAAGCAAAATATTGAAAAAGCTGGAAAGGGAGCGAACTTCCTAAACACTTGTGACAGGGTTAGGGTTCTTGAGCACTGCACTTCCTCTTAATTGTCTTCTATCAATGTATGAAGTTTCTTTAAGTTCCCTTTAATAGTTTTGGAGATATGCTCGAGACTAGCAAAATATTGAAAAACTGGAAAGGGAGCTAATTTCATAAATATCTATGACAGGGTTATGGTTCTTGTGCACTGCACTTCCTTTAATTGTCCTCTATCAATGTGTGATGTTTCATTTAGTTCCCCCTGATACTTTCAGAGATATGCTCCGGACAAGCAAAATATAGCAAAAACTGGAAAGGGAGCTAACTTCGTAAATACTTGTGACAGGGGTACGGTTCTTGTGCACTGCACTTCCTTTAATTGTCCTGTATCAATGTGTGAAATTTCATTTAGTTCCCCCTTATACTTTCAGAGATATGCTCCGGACAAGCAATATATAGCAAACACTGGAAAAGGAGCTAACTTCGTAAATACTTGTGATAGGGTTACAGTTCTTGTGCACTGCACTTCCCCTCATTGTCCTCTATCAATGTATGAAGTTTCATTTAGTTCCCCCTTTTACTTTCAGAGATATGCTCCGGACAAGCAAAATAGTGCAAAAACTAAAAAGGGAGCTAACTTCGTAAATACTTGTGATAGGGTTACAGTTCTTGTGCACCGCTCTTCCCCTCATTGTCCTCTATCAATGTATGCAGTTTCAATTAGTTCCCCCTTTTACTTTCAGAGATATGCTCCGGACAAGCAAAATAGAGCAACAACTGGAAAGGGAGCTGACTTTGTGAAAACTAGTGATAGGGTTACGGTTCTTGTGCACTGCTCTTTCCCTCATTGTCCTCTATCAATGTATGAAGTTTCATTTAGTCCCCCCCCCCTTTTACTTTCAGAGATATGCTCCGGACAAGCAAAATAGAGCAACAACTGGAAAGGGAGCTAACTTTGTGAATACTAGTGATAGGGTTACGGTTCTTGTGCGCTGCACTTCCCCTCATTGTCCTCTATCAATGTGTCAAGATTCAGTTAGTTCCCCCTTACACTATCAGAGATATGCTCCGGACAAAAGTGTGACGAACGGACGGATGGAATTACGGACAGACGGACGGACAAAGCGGCAACTATATGCTCACCCTTCGGGGAGCATAAAAATGTGTCATATAGTACAGTGATTGAAAAATATGTTACGTCACATGTCAGTACATTAAATATCTTATCGTTATCATAAAAATGAATGAAAAATATTTGATATACTGCAACAAATCAGACAAAATTTATTTATTTAAAACGTACTGTTGAATGTTATATTACTATATCAGCCTTAATGATCATTTATAGAATTTATTTCCAGCATCTAGATGTACTGTACAATTTGATATCAAACATAATTTTCCTAGCCAAAGTGTCTGTTCGGTTTGTAAGCTTCCTTATATAATTTAATCTATTTTTTTAATAAAAAAAGTCATAGTTTGAATCTGGTTTGACTACTGCCTTTGTGTTTTGCTTATATTGCTTTGGTCCGTTTCTTAATGATAAAGATTTAGATAAACTTTACAGCGACAGGAGTCACTGGCAGGACTCACATTGTCCCTTCTAGCACATACTTCTCATCGGTTAATCAAGTTTTTCACTAACTCTTCCCAACAGGCACATGACGTCAAAATGACGTCGTACTGACATCGATAAGACGTCATCACGTCGCTTCAACGTCAAAACGACGTCATTACGACGTCATGTGCATGCTGGGTTAAGACTAGCCCATGTGCCTGCTGGGTTAAGACTAGCCGGATGTTCATGTCCTTGCATATACATCTAGCATTTGTTTAAAGTTCGGTTCTTCTAATGAACAGCCTATTAGGTTTGTTTGACCCATTTTCGTCCAGTGGAGATCAAATCAGGTTTCATCTACATAATGTGTCTTAGATATCAACAGATATGCTACATGTAATTTAATTTACAAGTTAAAATCTGTTTTAAATTACGAAGAATATGGATCTCCTCGTATCTTACATGTTTCAGAGGTTAATCTGTTTTTAAAAACTTTATTGTATTTCTCATGAAATCCGCTATGATTGGTACTTGGATTTTAGTACCAACTACATGGTTACAAAACTGCACAATATACAATATGATACAGGATCTGACGGTAAGCGAAACGCTTACATGTATATGAAAGCCATTCCCTGGGGCCGTATTCATAAAACGGTTGTTATGGTGGTTGCTATGGTGTTGCTAAGGCTACATTTCTATGATGGAGATTCCCTTCAACTACGACATTTGCTCTGGAGGAACAGTCTATAAAGACTGTTCCTCCAGAGCAAATTTCATAGTTGTAGGGAATCTCCTTTATAGAAATTCAGCCATAGCAACAGCATAGCAACCACTTAAGTCGCTTTTTAAATACGGCCCCTGGTTCTTGATGGTTGATATAGGTAAATCATATTAAAGTAATTCTCTGACTGACTTTTAAACGTCAAGCGTTTTTGTTTCACTGGTTAGCAGGTGTCGTTCTAAGCTACTTTGACAAAAAATATCAAATTGGCATCTAGATTTCACACAATCTCTTTTACTGTCTGAGTATTTGTATGTACCACATTTTCATTAGCCATAGTATTTATTTGTTGCTTCTCACTTCAACCTTCTGTTCATGACATTATGATTTTTTTAAGTTCATGCACGTGTAATGCTTCATTGTGTCTTGTCCTCTCTTCTTTTGTCGTTAAATTACAATCTGAAAAGAGTTCCTTCAAGAGCAGAGAATACATTCACAAGAAGACATGGGCAAGACTACGTAGTTTCGGCTAATAAAGCTCTTCAGTGACCCTGACTATATCTGGTGACGAACCCAGAGAAAAGCATACTGTAATTTCTTAATCTTAATTGGACAGTCGATTCAAAGACTGATTAGTATCAAAAAGGGTCCAAATAATATATAAAACGATGGTTTAGAATATGAGTATAAACCAATCTAAAATTTCAGATTTCTCAGGATACATCCTCTGATCTCAAAGGACAAAAATAAAATATAATCTGCACTATGGATGATGTACGGGGAGACGTTTTACGGCCGCCACACGGCACACCAGCTGCAGTGAGGTAAAATTAAAATCTTAAAAGAACCCTGTCTTGGAATATAACGTACACGAAACATAATAATGCAATATAAGCCTGCGTTTACTGACAGTCTCCAGCTTCAAGCATGCTCAGTCCTCTCTATCAGAAACGGGGGCAAACCAGCAGCATTCTGTCGTATTACAGAGACGACATACAGTCTCACAAGCCCAAAACCAACATGGAGGGGCATGAACATCTCACTGGTGTTAACCCATTAATGCCTTGCGTTCCTTATAAGGGACATTGGCACACTGAGCAGGTCCAGATCAGACGCCGCAAAACCCGGTGTCGGATCAGGGTCTGCATGCTTTGCAAATGACAAAATATGAGCCACGACATGAGGGAAACAAACAAAGTGGTTGTGCGCCCAGTGCAGATTCAGATAAGCCTGGGCATCTGCCAATTCTGTTCAGACTCTTTGCTTAGCGCTTGAAGGATAGATAAGGGTCATAGCTACCTCTATGCGGACAGCGAAGACACGAATCAGACTGGGCGGATGCCCAGGCTGACCGGAGTCTGCGCTGGGCGCACAACCACTTTCTTTGTTTCCTCGTGTCGCGGCTCAATTATATTAAATATCAATTACCAGTGTGCTCTGGAAGGAACCCTGAGTTTAAATTCCATTTGTATGCGGTGATTTTCCTCTTTCATACACAAGATTTTTGCAGAAAAGCCATTATTGTCAACATATGCAGGTAAAATGCAAAAGAAGTAGTTCTAAGCATTTGTCAAAGGGAGCAGATTCAAGTTAAGGCCATGATACACAGTAAACCAAGTAACATGTTCCTTGTAGTACGAATCTTATGTTTCTTATTCCTTGTGCTGATACACGGTGCAGCTTGAAACATATTCCTTCCCAAGTATTTTAACATTGTGACTGTGGACCTGACTCTTAGACCTGGCTTCTAATTGGCTGTATGGAAGAAGGATTGGTTGATTGATTGATTTGTGGCTTTACGTCCACGGTAAACAGCTATGGTCATGTCGGGACAGTCAGTTAACCTATCCATACTATTCCTGGGCAGGCTTATACCTCCTAAGCGGTTAACCAGTACTAAGTGCACATCCTTTTGTCAGTAACTGACAACTGCCCTTCTTGAATCAGCGGAAGGGGAAACGAAAGTATGTGGCCAGACCAGTCGTATGGAATAGAACAAGTTCTAATCTCAAAATGCGTTGTATATTACTTCAGAAATTAGCATGATACAGAGTATTAGCAGTGTAAATCTAAAGCCCATGATACACGGTAAACCTAGGTTTACCGTGTATCATGGGCTTTAGATTTATCAAACTGAATTAAGTAGACAGACACTTTAGCTATGATAGCTGAGTTTTATATTAAACGATACATCTAAATGCTTGAAATAAATTTTAATGATCTCGAAGGTTGATAAAGAGACATAACATTTTACACTAATTTTTTTTTATAAATAATTTCATCTACGAGTATGTTGCTGGAACTTATCAAGTTTTTCAATTTTCATGATAATGTTAAGAGATATAATGCACTGTTAAGAGACGTATGATGATTGTTTAATTAACTCTTATGGCATCTTTTGTGTACCATGGTTCGTCCGCTTGAACCATAAAATACACCTTCATCGCCGTAGACCAAAGTTAGCATTCCTGGAAACTATAGCAGCTGGCATCTGCCTGGGTCTTTACTTGACATATTTGTAAATTCAGTAACTGATTTTTTTATCCAGTTCCCATAACGGTGTGGGGATTTCTTGCAAAACTACTAAACTGATTCTTTTCACTATAAACTTTTAACTAAGACTTAAAAATTACCTTGATATCAATGCTTTCCGACAATTTAGAAAAGAAAATATTGGTAGAATTAAGATGCAGCTGAAACTCCAGAGATCAGCCTTTCATGCCAACTTGGTTACAGAAAGATGCTCTATCAACTATCTTATCATTATCTATATAGTATAAATGGAATACCTTCAAAATGTAACGGCATCATTTCATCAAACTGACTTGTTTACAATTTCTGCAGAGTGTTATGTCTGTATATCAGTCTTCAATATCAGGAAAGTTATTTTAAGAATTTGAATTTGAACAGCTTTGAAAAAAGCATATCTCAAACTCTGATATTTTTACTACCGGTGGTTGTAGTTGTTGTATTTTCATATTATACTAATAAAAAGAACACTTGAGGGCTATTCCTCAGTTTCGATACCAAGACTGGGTAAACTGGCGGCAGTCTGAAACATTGCATTGACTGAAAATCATGTGTTTTCTTTTTCCATTTTTTGTTTAAATAAATCACATGTCTCTAAAATTCCACTTTTCTTTTGGTCTATTGTTTCATTGAAAAATCAGATAAAAAGAATGTGGGATTTTACAAACATGGAATTTATTAACAAAAAAATGAAAAAGAAAATAATGGATAATCACGACAAACAAACAAACAAAAAAACAACAACAACAACAAAAAAAAAAAAAAAAAAAAAAAACAACAACAACTGGGATTGGTGGATTTCAGGGACTCGGTTGGTCACGTCTCCGTTTCCAACATTTCCTTGAGTCGGAGGTACAATTTGTTTTAGCTCATAAAAAGAGGTCGATAGCCTGACGGCGCTTACTCAAGAACCATAAGTTTCTAACTACTTTGTTTTATTTATGTTAAAGTACCAGGAAACTGCTAATGGTATTCTTTGGGAAATGTAAGAGGCCTTCAACTTAAATTGAATGCTTGATTTGCAAACCAGATAACTTCTAGATAAGGTCTAGGTGCCAGAAGTCTACATGTAGGTGGCACAGATAACCTGTTAGTTTTCACAGTTTTTGTAATCTTTCCTGTTGAGGGTTCCCGATTTTGGGCAAAAAGACCACATACAACTATTTTACATAAAATGGAAACTTTGGAATAGTGGTATAATTTTGCGCTTCTAATCAAAATACTGCTAGGAAACAAAAGAACATCGAACCCCCCTCCCTCCCCTTACACACAACCCTTGTTTTATAGAACAGAGGTACTTAAAACAACAGAGGAAGAAGAAAAGGAACAAAAAGAAGAAGGAATCAAATGAGAATTTAGAGATGTAATGTATGCGCCATATGCAAACAATAACTTAACTTCCCCATGCAACCTATGATTCTGGCCCTACAAATGCAGCAGAGTCATGATCCTTAAAACCCCTGGCTACCAACCTCTGTAAAACGTGGTAGCAGGAGGGGCGATCACGTGGTTTGTATTTCGTTACGCTGGGCGGAAAATGGCGATTCATTACTTAAACATACCGTTTGCTCATGACAAGGTAATGAGTTTTTTTCAGTTTTGAATTGATATAATTATATAACTATACACGCTTTCCTTGTCATATTTTCCTGCCACAATCTACACATTACTTACTTTAGGAAGAAACTCTGTCAAAAATTCAATTTACTTCCGTGCAGATTACGTCGCCATTTTAGTGTCCATATTTCCTGTTTCACATTTTGTGGCGGCTTATGAATTTCTGTGGGGCGATCAATGTGATGTTGGAATTGGACAAGAGTAAATGTAAATATTCGAAATAGTGGAATTAAAAGCGCTGGTTTAACATAAAATAAACAGAGAGAGTCATATTTTAAGTGCAACGTATCAAATTGATTGACTGATTGATTAATTTGGGTTTAACGAGCCATTGAGACAGTATTTCAGCCTATATCGGGCCGTTTCCCAGAGAGAGGGAGAAAGAAGAGAAATGATAGACGAGAGAAAAAATGCCCGAACAACCCCACCCGCACCTACTGCAAGCAAAGTAGGCCCTTGCCCTACACTGATCCAAATCAGTAGGACGCCCCGGCACCGTAAGGTTTACACAGCACCATCGCACCACCCAACCACCCCCGCAACGTATCAAAATAAAATCCAAGTGATCCTCCACCCTGGATACAAAAGGCGACTTATGAAAACGTTGTCCTCTTTATAAGTATAGGCATTTGCAAAAAAATGGATCTGAACGCACCTAAACAATCTAGAAACCTACTTAATTTTTGCTGAATAATCCAACTTGGTATTTAGATTCGGAGCCAGCTGAATAAACTAGAATCACACGTTGATGGATTTTTAATATTTTGTCTGTTGCAAGGCAGACATCTTTAATGTAAACAAGTCGTGTTGTATTTGGGCCAACCCTATGTATTCGAGCATTAATTACAGAACGGCACAGTTAGTTAGATAGTCTGTTCTACTATTTGCCAACAGTTTTTGAGCCGCGGCACGAGAAAACCAACAAAGTGGAATATGCGGCCAGCGAAGACTCATATTAACCTCGGCAGCCACAAAGTCTGAACAGAGTCTTCGTTGTGCGCTTTAGGCTAGCTAAGGGTCTAAGCTAGCTCCATGCGGACAGCGAAGGCTCTGATCAGACTGGGCGGATGCCCAGGCTGATCTGAGTATTCGCTTGGCGCACATGCCACTTTGTTGGGTTTCTCGTGTCGCGGCTCCTTTGTAAATCATAGTCTATTAGAACAAACAGGGTCTACTCTTAAAGAAAAGAATTCGCTTCTCTTTAAAAGTTGGCCCAGTATTGAGAAGGGATGCAAAAATGAAAATGACAGAGTTGCCGCCCCTGAAAGAGTATCAATTCGCCTTGATAATTTCAAAGCATTTAGCCTTGTTGAAGATGACATTTCTGTATTCGAATTTTGACAAATCTGTTTTGGTAGAAAATATGAAGTCACCAAAAAATGTCTCCTTTTGTAAAAATAGCCATCAAATGAGATGGCAAATCCCCCGATCGAAGGCCCCTTGCGCTTAGGTTAACATGGTGCACTTGAAAACACATGCAAGTAATATATTGTCATTCTTTTATGCTTCTGATTGACATTATCTGTTTAAGTGATGCATGATTATCTAACACTCAGACCATAACAATATGCCAGGAAGCTAAAAAGAGGTAAAATCTCAAACAGCCACCATGTACACAATGTATAGCATATGATACACTCAACATTTCAAAATGTGTGAATAACTTCTATAGTACAAGCCCTACAAATCTACTTTGAGCTCTCTAGTAAGTGAATTTGGACAAAGAATCCAAATCTAGAAAATTGTAGGGGGGGGGGGTTACGGAGTGGTCACAGAAAGTTAGGAACATGATAAGATATCATGGCGTGATCATCAATATTCTTAAAGTGGTAAGGGTATTAATATTGTGGAGCAAGCCAGGGTTATACTGATATCAAGCAGAGGCAGCTAACTGCAGCTCAAACTTCCAAAGAAAAATAACTTGGACAGTACTAATGACCGAATTGTTATTCACGTATCAGACAAATTTTCATGACCTGTTTTGCATATCCGTGAAGTATCATAAAAATATTTCAAAGGGTATTCAAGTTATGGAGCAAACACAAAATCACAGCTAAAACCATTAAGGGGAAACTCAAAAAGTAAGAAAGCAAGAGTTGTCAATCTTGTTCGCGACAATTCGCCATGGCTTGTTCTACATATCTGTAAAGTATCATGAAAATATTTCAAAGGGTATTCAAGATTCAGAGCGGATACGAATCTACCAAAAAAAACCAAAGGGTAGTTAACTCAAAAGGTACAATAGCAAGAGTTACCATTCTTGTATGCGACACAATGTCATGACCTGTTCTATATAACTGTGAAGTTTCGTGAAAATATTCCAAAGGGTATTCAAGATATAGAGCGCACAAGAAAATGTTTACAGACGGACGGACGCCTGGCTCATCGCTATATACCCCACCCTTCGGTCGGGGTATAAAAATGACAGAATAAACATGGGTGTGCACCCCTAGACCTTATTGCGATATTAGGTATAAATACCTTAACATAAGCAACATGGATAAATTAAAATCTAAATATTTAAGAGCAGAGACACATTAAAAAAATAGCCAAAAATAGGAAATGGCAAATCCCCCGATCGAAGGCCCCTTGCGCTTTGGTAAACAGGGTGCACTTCAAAACACATATAAGTTATATATTTTCATTCCTTTATTCTTCTGATTGACATTATCTGTTCAATACCTGCATGATTATCTAGCACTCAGACCAAAACAGTACGCCAGACCGCTAAAAAGAGGTAAAATCACAAACAACCACCATGTACACAATGTATAGCATATGACACACTCAACATTTAAAAAGGTGTGAATAACTACTATAGTACAAAAACTACAAATCTCATTTTGAGCTCTCTAGTAAGTGAGGTACATGATAAGATATCATGGCTTGAACATCAATGTTCTAACTTAAGGGTATAAAAATTGTGGAGCAAGCCAGGGCTATACAAATATAAAGCAGAGACAGCTAACTGCAGCTCAAACTTCCAAAGGAAAATTACTTGAACAGTATGAATGATAGAGTTATCATTCATGTATCAGAAAAATTTTCATGACCTGTTCTGCATATCTGTGAAGTATCATAAAAGTTTTTCAATGGGTAATCAAGTTATGGAGCAAACACAAAATCACAGCTAAAACCATCAAGGGGAAATAACTCAAAAAGTATGACAGGAAGAGTTGTCATTCTTCTTCACGATATATTGTCATGACCTGTTCTACATATATGTAAAGTATCAAGAAAATATTTCAAAAGGTATTTAAGTTATAGAGCGGACTCGAAATCTCACCTAAAACCATCAAGGGGAAATAACTCAAAAAGTATGAAATCAAGAGTTGTTATTCTTGTTCGCGACACATCGTCATAACATGTTTGTTCTGCCTTTCTGTGAAATACCATGAAAAGTGAAGGTAGGAACTCTAGCCGGCCTGTGCGGATGTGGAGGCTGCTTTGGGTGTTTCCTAATTGCACATATCTTGAGCTCCCCTTTCATGCGACGCCGTTCAAATTCATGGTTTGGGAGACAGATTCTAAATAAGTCAACGACTTACTTCTGTATCCTTTTCATACTGTATGTTTGTATGTTATAAAATGATTGCTATATGTATGCACATATATGTACAGTATATTGAATAAAATATTGTTTAAACCAAATACCATGAAAATATTTCAAAAGGTATTCAAGTTATAGAGCAAACACAAAATCACACCTTAAACCATCAAGGGGAAAATAACTCAAAAAGTAGAAAGCAAGAGTTGTCATTCTTGTTCGCGACACATTGTCATGGCCTGTTCTACATATCTGTAAAGTATCACGAAAATATTTCAAAGGGTATTCAAGATACAGAGCGGACACGAAACTGCCAAAAATCACCAAAGGGAAGATAACTAAAAAAGTACACCATTCTTGTACGCAACAAATTGTCATGGCCTATTCTACATAACTGAAGTTTCATGAAAATATTCCGAAGGGTATTAAAGACATAGAGCGGACAAGAAAATGTTTACGGACGGACGAATGTACGCCAGGCTCATCGCTATATACCCCGACTTGTCGGTCGGAGGATAAAAAGGAACATGGGCTATACCTCCATAACGTTATAATTCTGCTAAGCTGTGCAGTAAACAGGCTGGTTGTGCTTGCCAGTGAGTGGATGCTCAGGTAAATAGAATACCGAAACCTTTAATCAATGCCAGAAAAAGATGGGCACAGACAGACTCAAGATATATAAACAACATTTAACCCATTATATAACTAGTGAGAAAACCTGCCTTTCGAGGCATGGGAAGTATCAATGCCCAGCCCAGCGTGTGCACTTCTGCGCTCAGGTCAGGCAGTGCACATTTGGCATTTTGACACTCCGTTTTGTCCTGGTTTACAGGGAATTCTATTGCCAAATGGAGCGGCGCAGTCTGAGCTTCTTCAAGATAGCTTTTCTGGTAACGTGGCGTAGTGGATTATTGTAGTAATCATTCTAAATCTTCTTTGACCTATTTTCAAAAGTAAGTATACAAAATGATGAATTAAGCCGCAACAGAAGAAAATGTTCCCGATGACAAGCGCAAACAGTAAGGGGAGGGGCAGCCCATCACAGTCTGACCAAAGAGGTCATTATTAGTTGTATCGAGGCGGAATGCTTTCCAACTGTAAACGGGGATCCATTGCACACAGCAATTCATTATCATCCAAATGGAACTGAAGTATTGATGAAAGCGACGTAAAACTCAACATCCATCCATCCATTTGATGTGTATCAACGCAGCGTTGAGGCAAAACTGAATTAAGGTTGATTCAACGCCCTGAGGTTGGATCAACTTTGATACATTGTTGTTTCAACAATGTTAATCAACAGTTGTGCTTCGCATTAATGACAAAGAAAGATGTTCAAACTGCAACGGAAAATTCTCATTTCACATGATGGTTTACAAGTTCCTGTACTTTGTATCATCTATCAATGATTAGTATATCGAAAAAAAAAACAAAAAAAAAACATTTTTCTGTTCATGAAATCACTTACTTATTGGTTTAACTTTTGATGTTGCAATTCGGGATACAGACTCATATAAGTCTAATGACTTTTTTCTGAATCCCTTTTTTATAAGGTTGTATGATATTTATGACTTTGATCTTTGTATTTTTGTATGTATTCTTATACAAATGAAATAAAGTTTAAACCAAAGAAAGATGTTCTTGAATGTTCGCGTGTGCCACAAGGTCCAAATAATCCTGGTAGTAAAGATAAAGCAACGTTTTCGTTTTATTTGTTTTTACTATTTTGTAACTTTTCTCTGGATATTTTTTTCACCCGAGTAATGTAAATATATGGTTTGATAGTCTGTTATTAACGATAAATCTGAACTAGAGATAAAAAGTATAAAAAAAAGTAATAAATTATGCAGCAGGATGCAGGAAACCTAATTCTTGAAGATCCTTTTTTACAAAGATTTAAAGATTTTCTGACTTGCTGACGTTTATCACAAATTATATATCTTGCATCAAAATCAAGAGGAGTTTATTTCTGGCACCTTGATCTTAATGTAAACAGAAATTTAACTTGAATGTCTGTTTGTGATTGATGTAGATGCTTTATCTGAATATTTTTGAGATTTTGAAAAAGTTTGAAAAATAAACTGCTGTAGGTTTATTAATAGCTCGTATGATATGCTGACAGGTTGTGATGCGTCCGTTCAGTTAGGGAACCTATATACGCATTAAGTTATATCATGTAAATTATGTACCATATTTTTTCAGTTATAGAAAGGAAATTTACCTTCCAAAGTTAACGCAAATATGTAAAATAAGTCTTGTGTGATGTAATTCTCAGACAAAAGACTAACACATGCTATGGACATTAATAATTCTTTACTCTAAACAATGATGGACACATTTAAGTTGTCATCTTGCATATGAAATAAATTTTCTAGCAACTGATGGATAAAGCGATGCCCATTAATGCATTGCTCAAACAAATAAAAGCATCGCAAACGACTGCGTGATACCCCGCCACTGCAAATCTTTTTCACTTGCCAATTTTTCCAAACGATTTTTTTTCTCTGTAATAGGCCAGGGCAGGGGCAGCTAGACCCCAAGGTACATGGAAAAAAGTCTAAGTCATGACAGGACACTTCATTACTCTGATCACTTACAATAAGCTTCCGATAAATCATTTACCACTCTAACCAAATACAGTTTTAGTGCTTTTAAACATGTATGTGGCCACGGGGCAGGGGCAGATAACCCCCAGGGTTTGAATTTTAATTCATTACTTCTATCATCAGTTGTAAGTTTCTGAATAATCTGTTTCACATGAATTTATATACATTTTATCATCATTTTATGCATGTATATAGCCAGGGGCAGGGGGAGGTAACTCCCATGGGGTAAATTTGAACATCACTGGAGGCTTTATCATTGATCATTTGCTGTAAGTTTCAGAAAAATTGCCCCAAACTCTGATTTTATATAGATTATTTTCATGATTTATACATGTATACAGCCCCAGGGCAGGGGCAGATAACCACTGATGATAATATTTCTGTGCTCATACAAAGCTTTTGTTACTTCGATCATGTTTAGTTTAAACGATATTTTATTAACTATAAATTACATACATATACTACAATACAATTTCAAAAGTATCAGGATTTGACAGTAAGCATAATGCTTATTTATAAAGTCATTTCCTGGAGCATATTGGAATTTACAGTATAAGAATGGCTAAATACCGATATATTACGTGAATTTCAAAGAGAGAGAGAGAGAGAGAGAGAGAGATAGAGAGAGAGAGAGAGAGAGAGAGAGAGGGAGAGAGAGAGAGAGAGAGAGAGAGAAGGAGAGAAAGAGAGTTACACAAATGTACATTATTTTATAAATATTACAATCTGAAGAAGAAAAAATATTATTATACATGTCATGGGAATAACACTTCCAGAGTGTGCCAACGATTACTGCACAGGGTTGAATTTCAAATTATTTAGATACATGATCAGAATAAGGAATACATAGAAAAATATCAATAGACCGATTCTTAGAGCAAGATTCATAATATTACAATGCCAATGAAGGAAGTTGAAAAAGAATTAACAAATATATTTACCCTGTACAGCACATACATTGTAACACTAGCTGTTTGAGAAAAAATAGTACACTTGAAATCATAGACAATAACATTATCAATTTTAAATTACTCTCTTTCTCACATATATAACAATTAAGTTACTACATTATACTGTTATAGAAAACATAGATACAGACAGATAGTTCAAAGAGAAGAGAAGAGACCGATTCCTTTCTGTAAAGTTTATATCCAAATGCATCTCTACCAGATAAAAACAAATAGTACGTCGAGTTTTGAGGGTTATCTTAATTTACCATGGGCAAGGCGCTTATATCATTCACACAAAAGCATCAGACAAATCGTTTGGATTTAATAATGAATTCCTGCACTTTTAAAAACATTGTTTCATTTTCACTGATTGACGAATTTTGCTTACCAGCTAGTAAATCATGTGTGTTATGAGTTAATAGATATTGTGATAAGTAAGTGTTCCTCAGTGTATTATATCTAGGACATACAAAAAAGAAGTGATATGGGCTTTCGAAATTACCACAAGCACAGGACGGACTAGCAACAATGTTTTTGCGGTAAAGGTCAGAATTCAAAGAGCTGCATCCCAAGCGAAGTCTGGCATGCAAGATCTGCCCAATTCTTGAGCCAGCACTGAAATACTTTGGGGGTAGGGGGGGGGGGGGTTTGCCTATTCCTGTCAAGACGATATTTAAATGCTGCGACTGTACTGGCGTCTTTAATATCCTCAGAAAGTTCATTCCAGGCTCTAACGGTTGAAGGAAAGAAGGAATTAAAGAAAAGATTGGTACGAGCTTGAATAGACTGAATATCACGTGCATTTCTAAGATTATAAGGATTGTTTTCTTGAACAAGAGGTGGGAGAAGATCAGATAGATATGTTGGTGCAAGACCGTTTATAATTTTGAAAAATATAACTAACTTATGTTTAGTACGTCTTTGTTGGAGAGTTTCCCAACCAAGATCAGCAAGAAGCTTATCTATACTGCAAAGCTTTGTTGCGCCAGTTACAATTCTAGCTGCCTCAGTATGAATGGAATCTAATTTAGTTTTACATTCAGTTGAACAATTGTCCCATACTGAATCACTGTACTCAAGTAGTGGACGTATAAAGGCTATATAGATTTTTTCAAGTGCTGTTCTATTTATTTTAAATTTAAGCGCTCGCAGAAGGTTCAGTCTGGTCCAAGCAGACTCTGTAATTTTTTGTATATGTTCTGTCCAAGTACATGAGCTCGAAAAAGTAATACCTAAGTGCTTGTGATTTAATGATGCAGCAATCTCTGTGTTATTCATTTTTAAAGGCGGGTGGGTAACAGGTATCTTTTTCTTTGATATTAGAAGAGACACTGTTTTTTTGTGGATTAAAGTCCACCAGCCAGTCAGAAGCCCATTTAGATATGGTTTCAAGATCAAGATTAAGAGTTAAAGCGGCGGCCTGAGGATTGTCAACAATGATGTACAAGCTGGTGTCATCGGCAAAAAGACGAATAGAAGAGTTAATTTCATTAACAATATCGTTAATGTATATTAGGAATAAAAGAGGGCCGAGTATCGACCCTTGAGGAACTCCAGCTTGTACCGGCATCCATTCAGACATTGATCTACTTAAAACAACTCGCTGTCTTCGGCCAGATAGATAGCTTGAAAACCATTTTATAATATCGTTAGAAAACCCAAGACAAGACAACTTGTACAATAATCCCCTGTGCCAAACTAATCCCCTGTGCCAAACTGATCCCCTGTGCCAAACTAATCCCCTGTGCCAAACTAATCCCCTGTGCCAAACTCGATCACGTTTGTGAAGTTTCATCATGATATTCCAAGTAGTAAAGGAACTAGAGGCCAAAAAACAATTTTTTGTACATTGACAAGTGCCATAACTCTGTCAGAAATTATCGAAATTTGCCCATTAACAATCCCAAGCGAGACATTCTTGGTCCAAATACATATGCAAAATTTGAATGAAATCCGTTGATAAATACTTAAGTTATCGCACGGAAACAAAGTGCGGACGGACGGACGTACGTACTACGGGCACTTTTAAAATATGGTCTTGTACAATTAAGCAAATCTCTAGCAATCCTGCTCACTAAAGCCAGTTATTAACTTCCGCATTTATTGAAATGCCACGGAAATGATAGATACATGAACAATTCTTTTTGCTCATTTCTGGCCTTCAGCAACCGATGGACATATTTAAATTACTGTCTATTTATGCAACCTCTGAACCAAAGGACAAGTATAATTTTAATACAGGCATTCTTCCCTCCTCTTGCAAACGATGGATTTATTTAACCTATTAATGCCTAGCGCCCCAAAAATGGGATATAAGCAAACAGTGTAGACCCAGATCAGACGCCACACACGCGGCATCTGATCAGGGTCCATACTTTTTGCGTACGACAAATGGGTATTTTTCCTCAAAATAAAACAAAATGGAAAAATAAATTAAACCTGTAACCCCTTAAATGACAAATGGACTCGTCCAATATATACAGATAGAAGAGTCCACTAGGAATTAATGGGTTAAAACTGCCATCTTGAATGTTTCAGCAGTTCCACGGCATATGACAGACGCAACCTAAATTTTCATTTTGCATACTCTTGCAATTCTCTTGCAAAGAATGGATACATTTCTGAAACAAATTCGAGATGATTCATTCCAAAAGGAGACCAACGTCTTATGCGATCGAAAATATACATAAGGACAAAAGTTCTGCCCGGATGTTAATTTAATATCCGTGCAGAACTTTTGTCCTTAATTATACTAAAATCTGCCTATGCTTTCAAGTATTCTGGTAAAAGTTTCACTGTTTCCATCAACAGTCTGTGGGTACAGCGAGCTAACACTGCACAGCCATTTACCTCATTTTAAGTGTGAACTTGCGCATTTTCAAACTTCTCTACCAAAGGACATATGCACAACAATATATCTCCGTCTAGATGCCTTGTAGTGTTGAAGTTGGCAAATGATAAACTGGTGTGTCTGTTTGTTTGTTTACGAGGCAGTTTTACCTGCTGACACACTTCTTAATAATGAACTTTTCCCTTGCGTGATGTTATGTATGACACTCCGGGTAAACTCGCAACTCTGTATCCATATATTTAGGAAATCACCCCATTCATGCCCAATAGACTATACTGTCCATATTAAACAAATGGGTCCATTTGTCAATTAAGGGGTGTCTTGTTTAATTTATTTTTCTATTAATAATACCCATCTGTCTTCTACAAAAAGTGTATACCCCGATTGCGGCGTCTGATCAAGGTCTACACTGTTTGCCAGTGTCCCTTTTATGACACGCTAGACATTAATGGGTTAAATTTCAATTTAGCTAAAGGATTATTATATAACCATATGCATGCAAAGCATATTAGTACAAAATTTCAACTTTGTAAAAAGTTGCCAAACCGAAATTTCCTGTTATTTTTACGTTTGCCAGTAGAACATTTTTGGAAATCACAATATGGTAGGGTTATGTTAACTGACAACACTCGGAAATACCTTTATAGTATTGAAGGGCTGTTTCTACCCTACACGGCATGATTAGTCCTGCAAATATTTACGGGCGCCCTTAACAATACCGGAAAATGGACTGGCGGCTGATTGTATGTAATTGTACCGTAAAATCTACGGCTTTTTTTCACAGTGTAGATCGGAAAACAATACAATACAATACAAATTCTTTATTGGCATTAAACATATTACAATGCTTTTCGCCAAAAAACGACATAGCAAGTGGGTACAAACACAAACAATAAACAAGTTTACAAGAAGCATAAAAGATATAGAGAAATAGTAACTGATCACATGTGTTTAAATTACGATCGTAAAAGTCTAACATTCAGAATGTATAAATGTGCCTTCGACAGATAAACGTAAGCCGAAGCAGAGTGCTGAATGAGCTAAGCTTGGGGCTAAGAACCCGCAGGGTCGACCATACCTCGCTGGACTCCCTTCCCCAGGGCGTATCCAGAAAGCACAGCGACTCTCGGTTCCACGTAAAAAAAAAAAAAAAAAAAAAACCAAGGCAATGCATAAATGACCCATATAATTTGCCCATTCAGAACTCTGCGTTAAACAATTGTTCTTCTTCTTTCGTTGGCGTAGTAAATGAATTTGGATAATTTGTTAACCGTTGATTCGGTTTTGTTTTGCATTAAAGATTTGAATTTATTTAAAGTAGGCCATCTGCAGTAATAAGGCGATAGATACTTTCGACGAAGATCAGCATAAAAGGGACATACTAGGAGAAAATGATATTCGTTTTCAAATGTGTTCATATTACAAAGTATACAGAGTCGTTCTTCT
Source organism: Ctena decussata (assembly GCA_963989385.1). Classification (NCBI taxonomy): domain Eukaryota; kingdom Metazoa; phylum Mollusca; class Bivalvia; order Lucinida; family Lucinidae; genus Ctena; species Ctena decussata. The sequence continues at coordinate 73,262,121 of OZ022511.1, read as the reverse complement.
CTTGGGATATTATTATATCGGCCTGATTCAATCGCGAGATTATGTGAACTTAGTCTAAAACGACTGAGTGCAAATTTATATTTATTTAAACGAATAAAATTTAGATAAGGTTCATGTTCCGTATCGTGTTTAAAGATGCAGTACGATTGGAGTTTTGTGGATGAATTAATAGACGTGATTAGATTTTGATCGGCAGTGTCCAATATTCTTTGTTTAATTTGAAGGTACGGAATTTCGTTTAAATGAGCTTGATTATCCCAGATATAGTTAAACCCTAATTCATATAGAAGAGTTTTTACCTGAAAGGCCCAGTTAGCTCCATTATAGGTAATACTGTTTACTGCATCGTTAAATAACATTTTATATATATTTCTAAGAAGTACGTTGTCTGTGTTAATAGTCTTTATCCAATATCGTATAATTCTTAATTTTCGAAAAGCCAAAAGAGGTTTTCTTCCTAATTCACTATATAAGGCGGCTAGATTTGTTGACTTTTTGACGCCTAGCAGACTTCTACAAAATCGGGTATGGATACGTTCTACATCCGGAGCTCCATGAAAGCCCCACATTTCGCATGCGTAACTAAGTACTGAGCCTACTAGGCTGTCAAAAAGCTTAAATTTTTCATTATTTGACAGTGTGATATTTTGAAATAATCTATTTAAATTATGCAAAGCAAAGGATCCATATTCGGATAGACACTTTTGCGTTCTATTCCAACTCCCGTTTTTATAAAACATGGTTCCCAAATACTTAAAATTATCCACTACCTCTAACAAAGTGTTATTATAGAAAAAGTCAGCCGTCGTTTTTCTACCTTTTTCAAAAATCATTATTTTAGTTTTTTCTGTATTGACTTTGAGGTCCCAGACACAACTGTACTCAAATAATTTATCTAACATGTGCTGTAATGTTTGAGGAGACTTTGCAAAGAGGACTGCGTCATCTGCATAGAGGAGCATAGATAAGTTGATATCATCGAGGGACATTATATCATCGTTTTCTACAGAAGTATTTTCGAGAATGTCATTAACAAAGAGTATGAACAAAACAGGAGACAAAGGATCCCCCTGCTTTACCCCAGCATCAATGTTGAAAAATTGTGAACATTTGTTTTTATATCTGACACATGCCTTTACACTGTCGTACATAGCTTGTAAAGCTTTAATCATGGTAATACTACAGCCGTCTCTTATTAATTTATGCCATAAAAATCCTCTGTTGACCAAATCAAATGCTTTCTGATAATCTATGAAGCTACAATATAACTTTTCACCTCGATTTAGTGTTTTTGAAATAATTGCGTGAAAGACAAATATGCAGTCAACAGTCGATTTATTCTTTTGGAATCCAAACTGGCAGTCTGCTATTTTTCTGTTTTCGTAAGCCCATTTTAAAATTCTGTTGTTAAGTATATGTGAATATATTTTCGATAAGATATTTATCAACGTTATTCCTCTATAATTGTTTGTATCTTCTAGACTTTCTTTCTTATGTATAGGTGTAATCAGGCCTTCAGACCACGATGTAGGATAACTGCCACTATGAAATATAGAATTAAACATCTTAAGTAAAATTGGAGACAATATATCGTAAGAACATTTAAAGATTTCGGCTATGAGACCGTCAATTCCAGGACTCTTATTTGACTTTAACGAATATATGACCTTTTTAAGTTCCTCGTCAGTGAAAGGGCAATCTAAAATATCGTTATTTTCGGTCATATCGGCATAATTATTGATATTGTTTTCCTTTGAATTCGTCTCAAATACTCTAGAGAAATGTGCAAAAAAATCATCTGCAGTTAAATTTTCGGCAGATTTAGATTTTCGTTTCGTAAATTTTTTAACCTCTTTCCAAAAATTTTTCGAATCATTTTTTGCTAATTTTTTTATACGTTTGCCTTCTTCAAATTTATAAATGGCCTTTGCTCGCCTCTTTGCTTTGTTTAGTCTAGATCTACATCGTGTCAAGTTCAGTCTGTTAGCATCCGAATGGTGCCGACTATATTCATGCTTGGCGCGATTAAAATTTTGTTTTTCGTATTTACAAGTATTATCGAACCAAGGATTGTTGTTATTATGACTTTTCATCGAACTATGACTTCCAAAATGAACAGTTTTCCCAAAATGTTGATACGCATCTTCGAAAAGTAATGTCGAAAAGCGGTCCATGACGTTATTAATAGACAAAGTATCCGATTCGAGCATATTAATTAAACTATTATATTTATTTATCTCTTGAAAAAGTGTGTTTCTAAAGGCTTCCTCGTTTTCACATGACCAAACTAGTTTCCGTATAGAGCCAACTGCTTCCTTGTCGCTATCAAAAATATCATTATTTACTAAATTCAAACAAATATATAAAGCACAGTGATCAGAATGTTCATCAGCATCGCATATACTGAAATGAGATACACATCCAAAGTCAGAAAAAGCAAGTAAAAAATAGTCCACCACACTCCGCCCACGGGGTGTGATACGGGTAAAGTCCCCAATGTATTTATCCGCGCCTAAACGGCCATTGGCTATAATGAGACCGGTAGATTTACAAAGGTCCAATAAGCGTCGACCATAATTATCAATGACAGAGTCTTTGCTCGTGCGTAAAGGAATGTCACTACTGTCGAGGATATCAGTCATACCCACGTTCAGATAACTGTCAAAATTTAAATGATCTGTGATTTCCTTGGATTGTCCAGTTCGGCTGTTAAAATCGCCTGTCACAAATAATTTACCAATATTTCTATATTTAGCTATATTTTGTTGCAATATTTCGAAATAGTCAATTTCTTCATGCCTTAAAATGTTTGATTTTTGTTCGCGAACATAGATATAACATATGAAGGCGTCTTCATTAAATTCAAGGATAGTTTTATCAATTTTTATCCATATGATACCGCAGTCTGATTTTTCTACTACAGTAATATGCTGTTTCAACGAAGATTTGAAATAGACCGATACTCCGCCACTGAATCGTCCGGTTTTAGCCCCATGAGATTTTTGTGCGAACACATGTTCACATTCGTAACCATCTAAGCTGAAATCATAGGGATCTTCCTTGTTAAACCAAGTTTCACCAAATAGCAATATATCAAAATTACGAATGTAGGAAATAAAGTCCAGATCGCATAATTTACGTTTCAACCCCCAAACGTTCCATGAGAGGATTGATGCTGCCTGCTTCTCTTGACACCCCTACTCCGGAGGGATATATTCTCTGCCGTTAATGTATAGTTTATCAAGGACAAATTTGACTCGATTGCCGTCAGCCTTCGCCTTTTCAAAGACCGAATATAAGGGTTTCCTGTTCTCTAATACTTCTGCTGGAAGCTGAGGTTTTACCGCTAAGTTTTCTGCTCTTAATGCATCCTTTTTCTCAAACCCTAACTCTCTGACTTTCTCTCTGTCACTAAAACGATGAAATTTTGCGACTATTGGGCGAGCGCCGCCTGGTCTCTGTCTCTCTGGTCTCCCTATTCTATGGACCCGATCAAGAATCATTGTGTTTGCCTCAGTTTCGTCCATAGCCAGCTTGTTATGGCAGAACTGTTTTACCATAGTTTCACAGTTTTCATTGGGACTTTCCGGTAGGCCATGGAACACCAAATTCTCTCTCATACTTCTACTTTCAAGATCTAAAAGCTTTTTATTCAGTTTTGATCCTTTTTTCTCATAATCTTCGCACTTCGATTCTAAATCATTACAACGTTTCTGGAGGCCTGAGATATTTGACTTTGCTGTTTTGAGTTCCTTCTTTTGCTCTTCATACTCTTTACTAAGAAAGTCACATGACTTTTCACAATTGTTAAGCTTGCTCTCCATAACTCCTACTTTGGTCTCTAAATTTGTGACTGTCAACTTGATGCTAGAGAGAGTTTTTTCAATGCTGCTTAGTTTTCCAAGCTCTTTGCCCATTTGATTCACACTGTTTATAAGTTCATTTGCCCACTCCGGCTTAAAGTTTGATTGCATTTGAGGTCCAAAATTAATTGGTGCACCCATACCTTGCGGTGGAGGGGAGTATGGAAATGTCATAGGAGGCTGCATATTTCCCTGCATCTGCATTGGCTGAGGATTTTGGGGGTTTTGGAACGAGGTCATATTTAACTGAGGTTGTTGAATCTGAGCGTCTGCAGATTGCATACACACAATCGACCCGTTAACGTTCTTACTCACCCCACCTGAGTCCGTGCTTACGACGCGTGAACTGTCCTTTGTGTCTTGTTTAGACTTTACACGTCTTTTCTTTCGTTTAGGCTGAGGATTCTGTGGACTTTTCTTATCCTTTCCCGACATAAAGAAGTAACTGACATAACTGTCCACCACTAGATATCACTTAAATCCGAAATTTGTAAATTTGTATAAACCAATGTTATTTTACATTTTTTCCAGAGCACCCAAAAAACAACCCACTCGCTATTTCACGCATGCGCAATCTCTTGCTGGCGCCAATGGTACTCGCGGGTTTACCAGGTGTGTGTAAAATATGCCATGGTGAGAAAAAACAACGATGGTAATTATTTAAAGTTATTACAGAAGAGTGGATAATCATGTCAGTTGGCCTGACTTTCTCATTAGAAAAATGCAAAAAGAGACAATTTAATGATTTATACATATTGTCGTCAAGCAGCTATTCATAGCTTATGTCTCTATCTTGAATTGTGTTACAGAAATACTTACTAGCGCACTGACAACTAGCAAAAGGTTTCACAAAGAGGGGGACTTGTTCATATCTCAAGAACTTTGTCTAGAAAGGTTATAGCCTTCATTTTTTCAAAGAACTCATGAATATTTTTTGTGTCATGATTTTCTTATTAATTGATTTTTGTAAGTGTGCTGGCTGTCGTGCGCTAAGCGTAGCTTCACTGAAACTGTTGCTCTATAACCTGTCGACAAACAGACTAGGCTTTATAACTCAGCGGGTTAGTCTGAGAGTTGCAAGCCACAGCTGTGGCAGTGGGATGGCCGGTTACTAACCCTGAGCTCCAGACAAGCTACATTTAGCAGGACAATTTAGGGGACAGGTAAAACTTCCAGCGGATATAATTTTTCTACGAAGACATTGTCTCACAGTTCGCCGGCGGCTTCTCCTTAAGGAAACAATTTGCTCCATTGAGGAGCAAATTCTTTTCTTATAGAGTAGCCTCCATTTTGGAAGGGATTCGTCGTCCAGCGAAACAAATATGAACTCACAAAAGTTGATTCCTTTTGCAAAAAAAAAGCTTATCGAGTGACCTTAAGGTCCCCCTCATTTTCCACAAACCATTTATTGTGGTATCTCATATGTCCCAGGTGGGTCTATCATATCACACGCCATGTGTTTTGTTGAAATAAAGAAATATCCAAAAATGAAAATTATCTAAATTGCCAACCACACTGATAGTTAATACGAAGCCCCACTTGGGCATTTCTTGAGTCAACTCTAAATTATGGTACCATAATGATTAAATGAGCGCGACACGAGAATCCCAACAAACTGGTTGTGCGCCCAGCGCAGACTCAGATCAGCCTGGGCATCCGCCCAGTCTGATCAAAGTTTTCGCTGTCCGCATGAAGCAAGCTTAGACCCTTGGCTTCCCTTTAAGCGCAAAGCAAAGACTCTGATCAAAGGAGGGGTGTCTATAAGGCTGTTTTCATGGCCACTACCGATTTTCTTTAAACTTTGTAAACTCAGACTACTATGTGTTGGCTGTAATGTCATGCAATATCAAATCATTTGGTGAAGGTTTCTTTGATGTGTACGAGATGAAAGTGGGTGGGGTAATTCTGACTCGAAGAGGGTTCTGTTACGAAAATGGTAATATTTTTATTGCTACTTACAACTGGATGTCTACCATTTCATGACTCCTTATGTAATGCCAGATAAAACAAATGATTGGAATACTTTTGTGAAATTTCTGCATGCAGTGCGTTTATACTCACTTGTATGACATACCTAAATTTTAGCCTTTTTTATTCTCCAACTTTACGCAAAACCACAACAGCTTTTTACACTCAAAGCTATTCCAACGATATTTTGCAGTTATACAGTACATTAGATTGTTGTTCCAAAATTATGCCGATAATTTTCTACAATGAATATTTTCTGAGTAATCTGCCCTTAAAACCGATTCTTTTATTTTATTTTTTTCAAAATTATTACTCAGATTTTATATCCCCCGCCACATGTAAGTGGCGGGATATTTATACCCTCGTCATGCGAAGTATGTCAGGGGGTTTATAGTTTTTGTCATTCCGTTTGTTCGTCCGTCCGTCCGTCCGTCACCTTTTCGTCAAAGTTTTGCATTAAACCTTTTGTGAATGCTCATATTTCTTTAACCTTATATCAGATTCTCTTCAGATTTACTTTGTTATATCTCAGTAGCTTTACCTTTGATCTGAAATATCAAGGCACCTGGGTCAGGCCCCTGGGAGGAGGTCACAGGTCAATAATCATGACTCAGGCATTTTCATTATGTCAAAGCTTTGTGTTATCCCTTTTCTAATTGTTCATATTTCTGTAACCACAGGTCAGATTCTTTTCATATTTGGTTCATGATATCTCTTGAGCATTACCTTTGATGTGAAGAGTCTTTGCCCCTGGTTCAGGCCCCTGGGTGGGGCCAAGTGTCAATAATTAAGACTTACAACTTTTCATTATGTTAAGTTCTGGGTTAAATAATTTTGATTGCATATATCTCTGTTAATGCATTGCAAATATCTTCCATATTGTATTCACTGTATCTCTATATCATTGCTTTTGATAGGGACTTTAGGGTCAGCCTCATGGGTGGGGCCAGAGGTCAATAACTAGGACTCAGCCATTTGTATTTTTTGCTTGTTCTGATATATTTTAATGGAGTCTAGTGATGCATGACTAATTTAATTTTATACTAGTCTACTTTACATGGATGCTGCTGCTGCCCTAAGGTCAAGTCACAGACTTTGAATTTGTTCCATTTACATTTCAATTTATTTTTGTGTTAAAAGTTTGCTTTCATTAGGCGGTGGCACTGGTTGGAGGTATACGTGAGCACCTGCTCACTTGCTGTAATTTGTTTTCTGCTGTTTGTATTTCTGTTCATCTGTTGTACGTACATTTGTCTGCCTGTCTGAGTATCCGTATGTCAGTCTGTCTATTCGTGAGACTTCATTTCCTTTCGATACCTTGAGTATTTTTGATGGATTTTCTTCAAACATGGCATGTGCACTTGTCTTGGGTCTTTCAAAGCTGCAAAATACGTTACTTAGAGCATGTGTAATAAGAAGAGACACTGGAAAGAACATGATACAATTCTGAGAAAATAAGCAAAGACATTTGACAGAGGGTATTAGTTTTATTTTATTTTAAATATTACGAAGACTCACGGATAGACAGACTGACATACGGACAAACAGACAGGCAGACCAATGTACGTACAACAGATGAACAGAAATACATACAGCAGAACACAAACTAGAGCATGTAAGCAGGGGCTCACGTATACCCAACCAGTGCCGCCGTCAAATGAAAGCAACATTTTAACCGAAAGTTAAATGCAAATGTTAATGGAACAAATTCTAAGTCTGTGACCTTGACCTTGAGTCAGCAGCAGCATCCATGTAAATGGTAAACTAGTATATAATAGAATTAGTCATGCATCACTAGACTTCATTTAAATATTTCAGAACAAGCAAAAACTAAAAATGGCTGAGTCCTAGTTATTGACCCCTGGCCCCATCCATGAGCCTGACCCTGAAGTCCCTATCAAAAGCAGTGCTATAGCGATATCATGAATACAATATTGAAGATATTTACAATGCATTTACAGAGATATATGCAATTAAAAAAGGTTTAACCCAAATTTTTGACATAATGAAAAGGCAAAAGTCCTAATTATTGACCCTTGGTCCCACCCAGGGGCCTGACCCAGGGGCAAAGACTCTTCACATCAAAGGTAATGTTCATGAGATATCATGAACCAAATATGAAAAGAATCTGACCTGTGATTACAGAAATATGAACAATTACAAAAGGTTTAACACAAAACTTTGACATAATGAAAATGCCTAAGTCATAATTATTGACCTGTGACCTCATCCCAGGGGCCTGACCCAGGTGCCTTGACATTTTAGATCAAAGGTAAAGCTATAGAGATATAACAAAGTAACTATGAAGAGAATCTGATATAAGGTTAAAGAAATGAGCATCCACAAAAGGTTCAATGCAAAACTTTGACGTAAAGTTGACGAACGGACGGACGGACGGACAAACAGACGGAATGGCTTAAACTATATACCCCCTGACATACTTCGCATGTCGGGGTATAAATATCCCGCCACTAACATGTGGCGGGGGATATAAAATCTGAGTAATAATTTTGAAAAAAAAAACATAAATAAAAGAAGCGGTTTTAAGGGGAGATAACTCAGAAAATATTCATTGTAGAAAATTATCGGCATAATTTTGGAACAACCATTTAATATACTGTATAACTGCAAAATATCATTGGAATAGCTTTGAGTGTAAAAAGCTGTTGTGGTTTTGCGTAAAGTTGGAGAATAAAAAAGGCTAAAATTTAGGTATGTCATACAAGTGTGTATAAACGCACTGCATGAAGAAATTTCACAAAAGTATTATAATCATTTGTTATATCTGGCATTGCATAAGGAGTCATAAAATGGTAGACTTCCAGTTCTAAGTAGCAATAAAAATATTAGCATTTTCGTAACAGAACCCTCTTCGGGTCAGAATTACCCCACCCACTTTCATCTCGTACACACCAAAGAAACCTTCACCAAATGATTTAATATCGCATGACATTACAGCCAACACATAGTAGTCTGAGTTTACAAAGTTTAAAGAAAATCGGTAGTGGCCATGAAAACAGCCTTATAGACACCCCTCCTTTAGCAAATGCCCAGGCTGATCTGAGTCTGCACTGGGCGCACAACCACTTTGTTGGTTTTCTCGAGTTGCGGCTTAAATATAGTAATGTTTACACTACTTAGTGTTACTATATCTCTGAACTAACTTTAAAGTTTGTTTACAAACAGATAGACATGGATATTAAACATCAAGTGTTGTATATTTCAACTCTTATTAAGCCTTTTACACTGTCCCCTCCTAATCAGTTGAGTTTGATAGGCTTCGCTGACGGTTGACTCAGGTCCTCAAGTTAACTTCAAGTTCCAGCTAAGAGCCTTTGAATAGTGCGCATGCGTGCATGAACCTGGTCTGACCGAAGCAAGTGGGCAGAAATAAATCGAAGAGTAATTAAATCATGCGAAGGTTCGCCAAAACAACGAACTCCAACCCAGCAGGCAAATCACGTTGAAATGACGTCATGTGCCGGCGGGGAAGCGCCCGAATCAGAATAACTGTGTGTGCAGACTGGTATATGGTATTCTTAGTTTGACGATGGTGTTCATTTTCAGCTTCAAGAGTTTAAACGCACCGTGTTTGTTATAATAAACGGACCGGAGGCATTGTAATTCACTTATTATAGACAAAACTGGGATAAATAACATGTTTTGGTGGTCTGGAGCTACTGAAGTCAAAGGATTTTCGCAATTCTAGTGGTGTAAAGACTGAAAACCGAGAAAAATAGAGACGATGATAAAAAATAAGGGCTTTTAGGAATTTCGCCTGTTTTGAGTGTTTTTTTTAGAAATTTTAGGGAGGCCCCCAAATTAGGATTTTTTTAGCAATTTTAGGGGCGCTTGAAAGCCTGTTGTCAAAATAAAAAGGCGCATGACTCGGACAGGAGTCGACTTAACAGCATGAAATGACATCGATTTACGATTAATAAATTAACTGGCGATTCCTCGGCGGGAATGTTTGACATTTTATTTCTCAAACCTGCGTTAAACTTATGTTGAAGAGGGCGTGTCGGACGCCCTAGTTCAATCACAAAAGGTGAAGTCTATAGGTGCCCTGGCCAAGCACTAGACTTTGTGAATAAGGGGGTAAGGTCCTCCAAAGGACTTAATTAACTGTTTTGATGGTACTACAGTATACAGCTTACATTTATTCTGTCTAAATATTTACATTTGAGCCCATACAATTCTTTTTAAATCTATCGTATTCATGTATATTTAAAATGATAAAAACTTGAGATGGACCACGGCAAAATGCCTTCTCCCATCAACCATCAACGCAGACCCAGATCAGCATGTGCAATTGCGCACAGCCTTCTGTTCGTTTCAAGCTGTACACGTTAGCAAATTATTTTGTCATCAGAGAATATGTTAAACAAGCACGCAGTGTCATACTTGTTTAAGACGTAAGATTTTTGACAGATGGGTTCTTTTCGCAACACATATTCAAAAGTAGCACTTAAGACCTCGGACACTAATGAATGAAGAGTTATAAATGTAAATGAAGTAATTTAAGTGTGACAGTGTCATCTTAACTTAATGGATGAACACTGTTTAACACGTAATGCGATACCTTGGAATGCATTTTTTAACTTTTTTTTGTACTAACATTGAAATAAATTAATTTGTGAACGCTTCAAGTTCATCAGTAGGGCTTTGCAAACAGTGTAGACCAGATCAGACGGCACAGAACGCGTCGTCTGATCAGGGTCTGCACTGTTTGCTGCCGTTCAGAAAACACCGTAATACTTAAACATAGAGTACCATTGGCGCCAGCAATTTAATTTGAATGATTAAAGCACTTAAATAATAGCTATTTTCCTTAATACAGTCAAACAAAAAAATGAATCACCGTCGGGTTTTTTTTTTCAAGTACTAAATTAATATTGCCACAGGTCAACAGAAAGACCCTCGTCACTAAAGCGCTTCAAAATTTTTCATTGACTTCCTTTTCCTTTCTTTCAATCTTAACAGTTTTAAGCATGTTTAAGAGAGGCGCCGTTGTTGAATAATTAGAGCGAGTCGGTTATGTAGCAGAATATCGCGGGTTCGAATCTCGTGTTTGGGTCACCTGGCGACCGGAAAACTGTCTCTGTCGACCAAAACCTTTTTCGAATCAGGGATAAGGAAGCTAAAGGAGAGGGGTGGGCCTAATTCGCCTTCCATATACTGTGCCCAAGATTCAATGGGCCTCTAACCCCACTGCCCCTACGGCCAGAAGGCTATGGGAAATATTTACCGTTTTTCAAGAAAAGGCTGTAGCTTTTATTTTTTTCTAAAAGCATTTGGAATATCAAGGGCTCTGGTTTACTTGCACCCCTACAGCCTTGGAATAATGTGATATTCACACTTAACTACGACCTTCTACAACAGACAGTCAAACTACACTGCTCAAAATATTTAAAGGAGCGCTTTGGCGTAGTTAGTTTGAAAAGTTTTATAGAGAGACTTTAAGTAATTTGAGCAGTGTATTTTTTCCATCTGAAAATTGGTTGGTTGTTTTGGGTTTAACTCTTTCGGCGCCAAAGTCGCAAAAATGCGACTTTGCAAACAACGTATATCCAGATCAGCCGGCTCCTAAAAGAGCCGTCTAATCAGGATCTACACTGTTTGCCATTCAAATATGAACTTAAAAAGCCTGATTTTATGAAAAATGTCTTAAGATTGTTAAAATTTCCAATTACAAATCTGTCGTCTGATGATTTGAGCAGACGAAAATTTGTCGTCTGAAAATTTTGGCGCCGAAAGAGTTAACGGCTCTTTCAGACAGTATTTCAGACTTTATCGAACCACCCCCTAGAGACAGAGAGACAGAAAGAAATAAACGACAGGCGAGAGAAAAATTATCCAAACAAACCCCACCCGCACCTACTGCAAGCACAGTGGGTCCTTGTCCTACTATTATCCAAATAAGTAGGACTCCCCGGCACTGGAGTTTACCCAACACCACAACCCGACCCCCCCCTCTCCCCCGACCCCTGGATGGAGATGTGACGAGGGCTCGATATTCTATCAAATTCCACGTACCGCTTTAAAGAATGGATCGAGCAAACTTGAATTAGCAGGACTCCCCGGCACTGAAAGTTAACTAGCACCATAACCCGACCTACCATCCCTCTGGATGGAGGTGTGTTCAAGAGGCGAGGGTTCGATATTCAATCAAATTCCATGTATCGCTTTTAACACTGGATCTAGCAAATTTGCAGATTGACTAACATAATATATGCACTAAAACTAAATATACTCAGCTGTGACCCAACATATACACCCTAAACACAGGGACAGAAATCTCTGATTAGTCTATAGGCAGTCTGGCCATGTTCTGAATTGTTTGCAAATAGTTTTATGAAACATCATCTGGGGGTGATGCTGTTAGGTAGCTTACTGTGTTTGCAGTAGGTGCGGGTGGGGTTGTTCGGGTATTTTTTTTCCTCACCCCTATCCTTTTTCTTTCTCCCTCTCTCTTGGAGACGACTGAAATACTGTCTCAAATAGATGATAAACCCAAAACAACCATCCAACCCCCAAAGCATCATCTGACATCAGAAAACACTTAATTAGAGGTGAGGTGTCCCAATTAGTGAGGTGGTGTTCAAATTAGATGTGTGGTGTCAGATTAGAGGCTGGAATGTCCTAATACTACGGGTAAATACGGCAGTTCCCCAGCTGACCACGTTTTGTGTTATATTATTATATTTAACTTTCACTTGACCATGTTGACATCCACTGTTTCAGATTATTTGATTTAGATAATCGATTATCAACAATCGATTATACGATGATGCTAAAAGCCAAGTGTATTCATACTATGCAGTACATCACTTTGCCACTCTGACATGCCCGCTCGCAATTGATGACATAACATGTTCATTTCGAATAAGGTCAATGACAGCTCGCACAAATACAGTGCTTTAAATACAACTTTGTATATCCACGTAGGTTTATCAAGGGCTCTGGTTAACTTGCATCCCGATGCTAGTAGCATACAAATTTGGAACTTTGGGACTCATCGGGTTCAAATTCAATGAGTTCTGCAATGAAATTATGCTGACATTGTCATTGGGACTCCGCAAAAGGATAATTGTAAGACCCACAGGAAAGTTATGAGTACTGTTTTAATCCTAATAAACGCCCCTGCTACAATAAACGTCCCAGCCACTTTTCCACAAAATAATGTCTTATTGACTTGCTAACTCCGTGATTTTCATCAGTTTTACAAAGGGGAACAACATGAATTCCTTACGCACCTTTTAAGAGCTGACCCTTTTAAATAAAAAAGGGGTAAAAAAAGCAGAACTGCTTCATCTGAAAGTATATCCAATCTCTTTTTCACCAGTTTTACAAGACCATCAAAGTATGTATTTAAACATTTTTTACCGTTTTGTGAAGTACTTTGGCAGTGGCCGATTTACTATTCTTAAGACTCTAAATAACGTACCAACTCTTTGTAAAATGCAACGCCCCCCCCCCCCCTCGTACCCCCCTCCCCCCGGAACGTTTAATGGAATTGGTAGGTATTTGCAGCGGGACTCGCAGGTAACAAAAACACGGCAAATAAAGGGCCTGCGTGGGAGGACGCGCTGACTTAGACTTTAGATCAAAGATAACATAAGGGGTAGTCTGGCCAGCTGGACTGAAGGATGAGTTAAGATAAAGCTATATAACTGACAACATCAATGAATATATACACCTAATATCTCTTCATTCAAGTTTGAGATAAGTAGGTTGTACAAGTTCTATTCTGAGAATACTTTCATTGATAAGCCTGTATCTGACAATTATGACCATGATGACTATATCCTATCTGTTAGGAGTAGCTAAATTGGTTGTTTAGGGTTTAAAGGCCTTTCCATGCATATTTTCGGACTGTATCGAGATGTTTCCGCGAGAGATGGTAAAGGACACTAAAGCCAGGTGTGACCAGGGTAACATAGTCCAAATAACTATCCCTCACCTACTGCAAGCACAGCAGGACCTTGCCCTGCTTCGAGGACGACCCTGTTGCACGTTTTATCCACACCATCTTCGCCGGCAAACTATGCTTGCCAGGGACAGGCAGCACATACGGTCAGCGCCTGCGAATAACTTAAAGCCGGGCGGGGTTGATGGAGGGAGGGGCTTGAGGGCGGGATCGGTGGGGTGGAAGGAAGGTAAGAATTCTGCATTCGTATTTGGGCATTTGTGGTTCATTTAAATACCTTAACCCTTAAAAGCGACAAAAAGCAGACGACAAAATTACGTGTGCAAGATTTAAATATCTTTTAGTTTGAGACTTTAAAGACAAGAGGGCAAACTGCGCAGACCCAGATTATGAGCCGCCTCATCTGGATCTACGCAGTTTGCAGATGCAACTGTTTTAGATTTTGGCGCTATAAGGGTACAATTTAACACTGTTACAGCTTGCATGATCATGAAATAATAGTAGGCCTATATGATTATCAAAGGTCAACATAACATTAAACACTATAACACTATCCAGAGCTTCAGTCTGGCTAAAATTTGGAGGTCACAGTCTGTATTTATATTGTCCACTAACAGATGTGCTGTGGAATTTCACAAGAATCGCTTCACGGAGCTCACACAACACATGCTTTGTGGAGAAATAGAAAACAAATTCACCAACTCCACCAAACATAAAACATTTTAGAAATAATTTCTTTCATTTTCCTTTTTTTTCTGCTAGAATGTACATGCGTTTTTGGGTCCCATTAGAGCTGCCTCACTGAGGCGATTCTTATGAAATTCACAAAATCTCAAAATATAGGAAAAATAATTTTCAATTTTTGCCTCTAAATATCAGACTTATTATCTCATACATATTAATCTTGTCTCTAAACGGTTACAATTTTTGAATCAGAAACAACTTACCTCGGAACGGCCGCCACCGGGTATAGCGCTTGTGGATACCCATAATGTCCTTTACCATCCACAAAATGAACAGAATCAGCGAACAGATAGAAAGAAAGTAATATATTTATCCACTTTAATACTTGTCCTATTTCTGCCACAAATCTACAGGTGCTCCAATTTTTCATCTTCCCCCGAGTGTAGAACGGATTACACTGAGAATACACTGGAGTATATGTTACAAGGGCTGGAATTTTAAAATCAGATAGATAGAAGATTAGAAAACATTGGATACATTATTCTTCATTGCGCGCTAATTTAAGTCGGTACGGCCAATTTAATGTTAAGGAGCCTGGGTTAAAGTTTTTGCAGACTATTTATAAACCGGCTTTCAGTTTGTTTTATACCGTTTATACATTGTTGCAAGTTATTGCACTTTTTTGTTTGTTTTTACCTGGGAAAATGAACAGGTAGAAAACTAGAAAAAAAAGTTAGGGAAATATCCAAAAATAGTAAAATGATAAACAATAGTTAAATGTGCAAACAGCTTATGATAAGCCGCCTCAACTGGATCGACGTTGTATGTCCTCTTGTCTTTGAGATTCTCAACATGATATATCTTGGACGAAACATTTTCTTAAAATTTGGCAGACGAAAATTTCGTCATCTTTTTTTTATACTCTCAACTTCGAAGGAGGTGATGGGCATATTGCTTCTGGGTTGTCTGTCCGTCCGTGCGTCCGTCCGTCCGTTAGTCACGCATACCACATCTTAGGCAGCGTGCGTGCTAGAGTTTTGAAATTTCACATATGGATTCGTCATCTAAAATTAGCGAAAAAGTATTTTTTCTTGTCCGAGTTGTCTCCCTTTTTCGAGTTATGCCCCTTGGCAAAAATTCATAATGAAATCTTGTCAGCAAGATATCTCAAAAAGCATTGGAGCTAGGGGCAGTGAACTTTGCAATCTTATTAGGAATGATGAGTAGATGAACTCATTGACTTTTGAACAAATTCCGTCTATTATTTTTTGAGTTATTGCCCTTTGAAAATTTTGGCATTTTGACTTTGTCAGCAAGATATCTTGAAAAGTATAAAAGCTAGGGACTTGAAACTATGAAATGATTCACTTTTGAACAAAGTCCGTCATCTTTTGTAGGAGTTATGGCCCTTTGAAAATTTTGGCATTTTGACTTTGTCAGCGAGATGCCTTGAAAAGCATTTAAGCAGCAGGATTGAAACATTGACAGCTGATTGGGAATCGGATGAGTAGTTGAATTGATAAACTCTTGAACAAATTCCGTCGATTTTGGTAGGAGTAATGGCCCTTAGAAAACTTTGGCATTTTGACTTTGTCAGCAAGATATCTTGAAAAGTGTATGAGAGAGGGACTTGAAACTTTGATAGCTGATTGGAGATGATGAGTAAATGAACTGAATAACTTTTGAACAAATTCCAAGATTTTTTTCGGAGTTATGGCCCTTTGAAAATTTCAGCATTTTAAACTTGTTAGTAAGATATCTTGAAAAGTGTTGGAGTTAAGGACTTGAAACTTAGTCAACTGATTGAAGATGATGAGTAAATGAATTGATTAACTTTTGACCAAATTCTGTCAATGTTTTTTTTTTTGAAATTGTGGCCCTTTGAAAATTTTGTCGCTTCAAACTTGTCAGCAAGATATCTTGAAAATTATTTGAGCTAGGGACCTAAAACTTAGTCAGCTTATTGGAGATGATGAGTAGATAAATTATTTAACTTCTGAACAAATTCTATATTTTTCTTGCGGAGTTATGGCCCTTTGAAAATTTCGGCATTTTAAACCTGACACGAAGATATCTTGAAACGTATTTGAGCTAGGGACCTGAATCTTGGTCTGACAGGTGATTATAGATGATGAGTAGATTATGTGATAATATTTTTGAATGACTTCCGCATATTTTTCTTGGAGTAATGGCCCTTTGAAAATTTCCGAAGTTTAAATTTGTCAGCAAGATACTGGTATCTAAAAAAAAAACGTTTGAGCTAGGGTCTTGAAACTTGGTCAGCTGATTGGAGATGATAAGTAAATTGACTGATCAACATTTGAACAATGCCTGCCTGTAATCTTTGGTACAGATCATTCCCGTTTAGGGTGAGGCATATGGTTTGGGGCATAATGTTTTACGAACACCTTTCCTAGTTTTTTAAACACTGTAAGGGTTAAACCTTGGCATTACTGCATAAAACATATCACACGACAAAAGTTGTATGCTTAAAATAAACTGAAACCACTAGATAATAGAAAACCTAATAAATTTCAAGTGATATATAGGAGTGCAATACATAATCTAAAGGTCCGGCCTTTGCAGTCAAGTCTTATATCAAAATTGCTAATGCAAGAATATATTTATTCAGGGAACAAATTGATTGGTGGGTTGTATCGGGTTTAACCGCCCTTAAAAGGCCCAATATTTTATCGTGAGGAATCATTGCAAGCTTTTCACCATAGTTTCGTCATTACAAATGATCATGATTGGTCAGCTTTAAACTAATAAAATACCATTGAGTTTCACATAAAAAGGATTTGAAAAAGTATTTCGGTCAAAATGACCTACTTTCGGTTTTATTAGTTTTAATAAAATGGTAAAAATACAATGTACAACACTGGAACCCTATCGATTGTCTTGCCTTTGTTTATACTGCATTGTTCGACGGGAAACCAGAAAAAGAAATTGCGTTTTTACATTTTTCAAAATTAAGTTCTTTCTACTTTTTGCCAGATATCTGACACAATATTTGCACATCAACTCACAGTTTGCCACCATTCGTGCATGTTGAATCGCTTTTAATAAAGATTTGCGTTTAGACGATCTTATCACTGATAGGACTAAGGAGACTTTAAGGCTGAAATTCTGGCTATATGAGTCGTGTCCCATGGAGCGAGAGAAGGAAGAGAATAAAAATAGTCCTATAATCGACCCCTCACCTACTATACGTACAGCATTCTCTATGTCCGCCTTAAAGTTTCAAAGTACACACTGTAGCAAAAGTTTCTGATAAAACGTGGGTTGCTGTGCATATTGAGCTACATTACTAGCAAATCATTGTGCGAGCACGGTTTTACCGCACCATGAAATACAAGTTCCTTCTCTTGCTCCCCGTCAAGCAAGAAATATAAATGAAACTGGTCAAACTACCAAGCCATGTCATTTAAAGGCCCCATTGCTCTATCAAGATGAAAGGTATCGCTGCAAACTTCTCACTACAGTTTCGCCGTTGATTATTATCGTGATTGGCCGGCTTTGAAAAATCAAAACGTCCTTGAGTGTTTGAAAAAATAACTAGGTCATTTTAGTTGGCAACTAATATGACCTACTTTCGATTTCACTAGCTTTATTTCATGGTAAAAACACAAGATACAAGAGATAAAAATACAAGGTACAGGCGTTTTAACAAATGATAAAAATACAATGTACAAAAATGTTAATCAAGGATCCCATTGATTGTGCCGCGATTGCATTATTTCATTGCTTAACGGGGAACCAGTGACGAAAGGCGTATTTTTATGGAGAGGTTCGTCGTTTTTCCAAAATACCTTGTTCCTTCTTTTTTTGCCAGTTATCTGATACAAAAAAAGCACATCAACCGACATATTTTCATTAATTCTGAAGGCTGTACAGGTTTCATAATGATTTGTATTTTGACGAATTTACCCACTGGTAGGACTATTGAGCCTTTAAACATTGACAATTCCGGAATAGTTTAGAGACCCCAAAATAGAGGCATAAACGAAGCAATTGAATAGGTGGCAAACTTTTGTACGTTGTATTTTTACCATTTGTGTATGATAACGAATATTTAGTTGGCATTATGTTATATCTTTATTCGTCTGTTTGTTCGTCCGTCTGTCCGCCCGTCACCTCTAAAATGTTTGTATTATCTACTCCTGTAGTTTTTAAGCAACCAATCTGGAACTTTTCACACTTGTTGCAGACAGATTGAAGATATAAATGTGCCTTTTTCGAACGGTAAAAAAACATTCTTGATAAAAAAAATAGCCATTTCAAACTTAAAATCTTTCGGGTCCCTTTCGGTCTCTAGCAAACTGATCTCTATCCGCTTGAGAGCAGTTCCTGTCAATATCACCATCATACAGGTTTATGCACCAATATCTGGGCATGATGAGAATTAGTTCGACCACATCCACCAGCAACTTCAGGAAATCATAGACCAAACACCAAAGACGGATATTTTGCTTTTACAAGGAAGTTGGAAAGTTAATGTTGGAAAGCATAAACAGGGAGACGTTTGTGGACCATAATGTCGAGACAAATTAGGGAGGACTCAGACCTCTTTAACAACTTAGTACTGACTCTCACAAACCATCCATAGATGGACATGACACAGCCCAAATGAGAAAAACACAATCAGATTGATGCCATCTTGGTGAGGAAGCGAAAAACACACACACATACACACACACAAAAAAAACACACACACACATTCATAGGACAAGAAGCTTTCCTGGAGCTGACATAGGAAGTGACTTTGACCTGCTGATGATTACCTTCCAAAATTGTCTGAAGAATGCGAGAAAGCCAACCCAGCCCAGACCGAGGTTTGATCTTGAGAAGTAAAGGGACCAAGATATGGTATGCACTAATCAAGCAAAAGTAGGTGGGAAATTCGCACCACTCGTCAGCCTAAGGGATGGTGACACAGACATAGATAGCACGATTACCACCTATAATACAACAGCGACTGACAATGCCAGTGAGATACTTTGGAAGGAACGTCGTAAGAAAAAAACCTGGGTCATCAGAGATGTTTTTGACCTCTGTGATCGATTCATTGATCAGAGGAGGGATGTGAAGAAAAACAGAAGGAACGAAAAATAAAGGAAATCTAACAGTAGGGTTTAGAACGCCTTGAAGAAAGCAAAAAAAAGAACTAGATAGGTACTGATTACGAGGGGTCGAAACTTGTCTGAGCAAAAGCAACAGCAAAAGAGCATATCAAGTGTTGAATGATCTAAATTCAGAAAAGCAGGCTAGATCCATAACAAGTCTGGGAAACGTCTAACAGAAAAAGAAGAGAGTCTCAGCAGATAGACAGAATATTGCTCAGAGCAATACAATCATGAGAATTATAGTGACAATGCGGTTCCAGGCTGCACTCAGCATCCAAAAGATCTACAACAGATCCCCCGTTAGGGTGTCGAGATTGCTGTAACTACACTGAAAAGGGTGAAGTCCGCTGGAGTTGATAATATACTAGCAGCAGAACTGATCCAAGTGGGCGTGGGGACTATGATTGGTGTTTCAACAAGATCTATAACAAGATCTGGAGAACAGAAAAATGGCTAATCCCAGGGACTCAGTCATTGATAATTACAGTCCTTCAAAAGGCAATCTACAGTTTTGCCAAAAGCCTCATCGGTCATCCGAGTTAAGTCGTGCTGAAAGTCAGCTTGAATAGGCTTAAACCTCAAGAGATAATCGCCGAAGAACAGGTTGGATTCAGTGCCGGAAGTAACACATGAATCATAGCGGAGTATGGCTTTCATTCCTTTGGATTATTTTGGCTTGTTGCAGGTTCTCACTGCATCAGACATCTCCTTCCTGATGCCCTTACCCGTCATCTTTCTCGGGACGACGGGTTGAGGTTGTTCGGTCTGGCGAGTCAATACTTAGACGTCTGATACCTGATGTCTACTCGTGCCTTGTCTCGCGGAATTCGCCAGAAAACATGAGAGGGATGACCGTCAGTTGCCAAGGCCCTTCCATCACATATTTTCTTCACTCTTTTAAGGTTTAGTGACACGGAAGACGTTGAAAACAGAAATGCGCATCAACTAAAGGTATATTAATACTGGAAGGAGGAAACGGGGGAAACTTGGCACACGTTGAATCAACGTTGATTCAATGTTAATTCAATTCTCACTGCAGTTATATGGATTTTTTTTCTGTATGTATACAGAAATGTTTCTTGAGTAGTCCTCTATGATTCTCCCGGGGTCGCATGCAGAGTGTCTCCGCACACACTACCCCGAATGTTGTTTGCCTGCTGGACCAGGCTGTGTAGTACAATTTGTCATGAAATATATTCCACATGTCGAATATTTGGATCTCTTAAAGGACTTAGCATTTTGAGACAAATGAAAAGAAGGTTAGAAGACACCCTTTATACACCAGCAGCCCATCTGTACCTTAATGTCAAACTGCTTTTCTTTATTCATTTAATAATCCTGTACCTTAATGTCAAACTGCTTTTCTTTATTCATTTAATAATCTTAAATCCTGCTTCAATTTTCACGTTGCTCAACGTTTAACTAAGTTGCCTGTTTAATAAAATGAGGATAGAATTTCAAGGGTGCGTTCATTAGCTTAATAAACAGTAGCTATTAGTCAAGCACAATTAAGCATCACCCTTTTAAGAACCGAATCTTATATTAGCATACCGTAATTATCCCAAATCTAGGGACAACGTAAAAAGATACCGTAGTTGTCCTAAAATTTTGAACAAAATTTATTGTCTGGCCATATTAGTACCGGTAATTGCTGGCAGAATCTGAGATGGCAATTGGTGCAGATCTTCCAGCAGTATGATTTGGATCTACACTAGTTTTTTAGACGCTTATGATACACTATTTAGGTTTAGTAAAGAGTATGGGGGAACACGTTAATGTTTTTTTAACTATTTTTTTTTTTACAAGGAGGCACAGCTTTTGTGTTTTTCTGTTTGCTTCTCCGGGCAGCAAATCTCTTCTAAAAAAGGTCAACTCTTATTGAAAGAATTTTTCCTAGAAGAGCAAATTCTTTCTTTTAAGAATTGATCCCCTTTGAGAAGGGACTTAAAAATGAAAATGGTAGAGTTACTTCCTCTGACAGTGCCCCCATTTACCCTAAGTCATTTCCTATCTGATGGTAAGTTTGATGTTATCATGATGTGAAGACAGATAAAGTTTTTTTCTCTTGTGAGGTGACGCTAATGAGAGAACGAACAAAGCTTTACAGCTTTTTCATCTTGGGTTTAGTTACCGTAACGAGGGCAGGTGACATTTTTTCTCAAGTTTGTAAAACAATCTGGGATTTCTTCTGTACTCTAATAAATATCTTCATCAAGAAAGCTAGTTTATCATATGACGTCGCATCTGAGAGTGTAATAAAGCCATGCATTAAAAACGATAATCCACTAGTGTATTAAATATGCAAATTACGTCGTAACGTTATACGTTGACGTCCATAAAAACGGCGCGTTTTCTAATGGCGAAATCGTGACGTTTTAATGCAAAATTTGATAATAAAATGCGATTTTAGTGTCATATGATAAATAGAATCTTGCATTCGTGCTCCTGTATTATTGAATTTATTAAACTCGGCAGAGCCTCGCATCTTATCTTTTTCCCCAACTCGTTTAATAAATTCAATAATACATGAACACTCATGTAAGATCCATTATATAGTCTATTCTAGTCAATCCCATACCCTTCAAAGATGGTCGGGGCTCCACAGATAACTGCAGTAATGTCTTTACACCTGCTCCTGTATTCAGCTGCTCTGGTTGTGTTGGCAAAGTCCATCAGCATCCACTCTTTAACATTGTCGTCTCGTCTTTTCTTCTGTCTGCCTCTTTAGACTGTTCCACTGCTATATCTGTTAGGCAAAGTTCATTTTCTATGGATCCTGGTGGAAAATACAGCAAATATCACAGACTTCTGTGTACAATACCATTAGGAAACGGCTGTAGATCTACAAGATCTACAAGTCTTTATTTATTTTTTTAATTCTGACTGAAAAAAAAAAAAAACGTCAGAGCAAGGCTAAAAAATCGTATCGTCAGGAGCCTGTGTTCAGGGCTTCATAATCTCGTATGAGTCCGTGTATGCTGTAATATTTTATTTCGCATAATATTATGGTAACGTTACATTTCCAATCATTAATCTGTCATGCCATGTTGGCACACCAGTATAAACCCAGATCAGACGCCACAAAATATGCGGCGATTTTTTTTTCACTTAGTACAGGAATTTCTGAAAAAGAAAATACTAATTAAAGGCAGATCTGACATCCCTTGTATTGAAACTGGGCCACCCGAAATGTAATGAGCCGCGACACGACAAAACCAACAATGTGGTTGTGCGCCCAGCGCAGACTAGATCAGCCTGGGCATCCGCCCAGTCTGATCAGAGTCTTCGCTGTCCGCTTGAAGGTAGCTTAGACCCTTAGCTACCCTTTAAGCGCTTAACGAAGAGTCTGATCAAACTGGGCAGATGCCCAGGCTGATCAGAGTCTGCGCTGGGCGCACAACCACTTTGTTGGTTTTCTCGTGTCGCGGCTCTAATATAGACGAGTCCATTACCCTGCAGACGCATAACGCTGAATAAACATTGAATCAATCTTGATTCAACGATCTGTAGGTATTTTATGGGTTACATAACCATGATAACAATAAATAAAATGTCATTGACGTTATTGAAGAAGGGGTTAGTATGCATCAAATAAAATATAAAAGTTAGTTCCTTAAAGAGCAGACAAAATATTCAAAAGGAGAGTATGGGCCAGACTGTACAGTTTCGAATACTAAATTCTCTTCAGTGACCCTGAATGAACTAGCAATGAAAGCCAGAGAAAGGATACTGTAATTTCGAGTTTCAACAAGGCAGCCTATATAAAGACTGATGTCAATCCGAATGGGGTCCAAATATTGCAAACCTGTCAAGTCCTTGTTGACACATATTACGTGAAGTTTGTATGATTAACAAATTAATAATCATAGAAACTAATCTGTAATGTTATTGTTTATTTTTCAACTCAGATTTCTATGTAAATATAGAAGCTATATGCTAACTGCATCAGTATTGGAATAAGATTTTGTCTTTATTTTAACTTGGGTCAGAAACCAATTTCATGTTAATGTTTTTGTTTGTTCTTTGTATTCATCTTTGTATTATAGCTAAAATAAGCGGGCCCAAGGAAAATGAAAAAAAAAAAAGTTCATCCAGTGAAATATTTTCAAAACTTTTAAAAAACGTCAAGCCTGAGCAGAGGAAACCGCCAAACTGAGAGTATGAGAAATTCGGCAAACATATGCATACAGACTATTCTTCGTTCGTCAACATATTTTCTGGAATTTCCAAACAATGTAAGAAAACATCAAATTGTGTAAGTACGCTGACTGGGTTTTACTATTTGAACATCTAGCTGGAAACTTCATAGTTTAAGCGTATATTGAGCCGCGAATCGACAAAACCAGCAGAGTGGTATGTGCGCAAAGCGAAGACTCAGATCAGCCTGTGCATCCGCCCAGTGTAATCAGACTCTGCGTTGTCCGCATGGAGCTAGCTTAGACCCTAAGCTACTCGTTAAGCGCACAGCCAAGACTCTGATCAGACTGGGCGGATGCCCAGGCTGATCTGAGTCTTTGTTGGGCGCACATGCAATTTTGTTGGTTTTGTTGTGTCGCTGCTCGTATGAAGATGATAATGTATTTCTTTAGCAATGCAATGCATGCATTCCAGCCGTAGATCCCAAAGGGCAAAACAGACTAACGAGAAATTGAACGCTAGAGTGACGACGTACATACTTGTGGGCACCAAGTTGTGATATCTGATATGGATTTGTTCTCCGGAATCATTCCTGGTTAGGCTTTTAAGACAAACTTGAAAAATATTAAAAAAAAATAGAATGAAAAGATAATAAAAGAAAATAAGCATATGCAACAATCGATTATTGGCTATCCGAATAACCGATAATATATTTTGCATTAGCGTCAATGGGGAGTTAATATAAATCCAGCAATAACTCCACTATTTCTAGTTTCATCGTTAAGGCGCTGATAGTTTTTAAAAGAAAAATCCCTCTTCTTTTCAAAGAACATTGTTTCTATAATTTTATTCCTTTTATAAATTAGTCCGTTTTAATAATGAAGGACACTACCATCGCTCCTGTATAGTCCTATGGGAATGTTCATTTTGAAATTAGCTTTTTGTTTTTTAAACAATGATTTTATGATAACTGCAAAGAATTCTTTCAAGGCGCTGATGGGATTATGAGCATATTTTAGTTCTCCTTAATTTAGTATAACTTTCTAAAATGTGAAATAAAAACGTTTTGGTCTTTTTTTCATTTTTGATTACACAAACTCTATACCATAAAGTTTGACGAACGGACGGACGGACAGGAGCAAATCTTAATGCCCCCTGACTTTCGTCACGGTGGCAATAAAAGTGTAATTTTAGAATAATAGATTATCTTCAAAAGGAGTGCTGTAAAAATCCGAAGTAGCGTGCTTTATAAGATGAACAAAGTCTTGCGGTCAAGTGATGGTGGTAATAAATCGACCTTTCAGCCTACGAGAAGCATTTCATTAAAACTTCGTCTACTTACGGCCCTTAGATGTTATCACTTGTCGTATAAGAAAGATAACTGATATTTTGCTTTTCTGTTCATTTGATAGATTAGTTTCTTCCCTTCGATACTGTAGCGGCTGAGGGGATATCACCCCAAATCTACTTATGTTGTGCCATGAGCTGGAAAGGTAATGGCTTCAGTCTTTTGAGATTCAAAATGTTTTTTGTTCGCTAGCTTTTAAAGGGACAGTTACTGGGCTATATTATGTCAACCTTTCGGGGAGGCAGCGGTCGGACGATGGTACTGGGTAACTTTCAGTGCAGGGGTGTCCTACTCATTTATAGTATGGCAAGGGCATGCTGTCCTTGCAGTAGGTGCGGGTATGGGGTTGTTTCGATATTTTTCTTTCGCCTATCATCTCTTTTGTTTTCCCGTCTCTCCAGGAGACGACTCGATATAGTCTGAAATACTGTCTCAAAGAGCCGTTAAACCCAAAACCAACCAAAAGCCAAACACTTGAGGAGCTGGAGATAAAGGCCAAGACTACAATGCACCCGATCACATATCAAAACTCGCTATGACTGCGCTGCATGGCTGTGGCTCTCAGTGTGGTTGATCAGCCCCTGTATTCTCCAGGTTCGACTCCCTCTGGCACCCACCTTTAGCATACACGAAAAAAAAGAACTGGAAAGGATGCATTCTACTGGTGATGATGATTGATGTTGTGGTGGAGTTTCTTGATATGCAAGAAGATTTATTCGGTCCAGTGGGATCCAGTTGCTGCAGTTGATACTAGGCAAAGTTGCTTCCCTAAAAGCTGTACTTCGATGATTAGTAATGGCATTAATTAATACAAAATTGTTGTAACGTTGTCATCCTACTTATATTTGTCCTTGACTCTTGTTCTAGATAGCGAAGAGGTATTTCATTGTAAAACTGAAATAAAAACAATTCGTTTTCACATTATGAAATTTGATCGTTATGTTTTACAGCTAATAGACAAATTATATTCATAAAAAGAAGGTCGATTACATTTTTTCTTCTGACTTACTGACCCAAACAAAAACACTCTTTTGAATGAAAGGTTTAATTAATAGGGCAATATACTATCTTTGCAAAAATTAAACATAATTAACAGTACGCAAAATGTTAAGTGTATCATACAGTAGTATGATAATTCTCTAGCAAAATGAGAACTATCTTCTATTAACAATATTGCAACTGATACCGTATCGCATTTAAAAAGTTGTTTATTTTGGAATAAAATTGCTTAAGATGTACAACAAACCAAAACATATCGGTAAACATGATCCGGAATATGCTAGTTTAACAGGTTATGACCAGTCTTTGATTCGCACTCTTCTGTTGGAAAGGGAGAAACGAAACTTGGAGGCACGTTTGCTAAAAATTGAAAAGGATAGACAAAAACTGATAAATAATTTTGCACAACGTAAAGAAAATACCCTGTTTGACCTCTGTGCACGTGTCAGGAAAAGGTCGACGTCACTCGAGGAGCTCTGTAAATCTGAAGGAGAAACGGAGTCAATCAAAATCTCGCGGCGCGAGAGTTTAAATATGATTCGAAGAAACAATGACAGACGAATAGCCAATGCCGCTCGATGGGTATTTCATCGTCCGTATAAACAAAACGATAGGAGAAAACTGTTGAAGCAAAATTCTAAAGAAGACACAACAGAAACGGTATCAAAACAGACGACAAAACCAAACGCCACTAAACCGCGGGAAAGGAGGTATGCAATTCAGATGCGACTTTCAACGCCAAAGTCAAGCAACACTGAACCTCTGTTACCGAGGATAAATCCTTTTAGAATTGGAGGAGAGTCTTTTAACAGGCCATTGACATGGAGGAGCAACACTTTTGACAGACATCTGGATTTGTCAAAGAAAGTATCATTAACATAGTTTCAAGAATTCTTTAATTATCGTACCAAATGGCAAAGCGTTAAAAACAACGAGGTCACAGGCAGACCGACAGTTTTTTCTAAATTAGAGGATACGAGTTGTTTGAATTCTGACTGGCTCTGATGGATATCTTGTGACGGAATCTGCTGTTTAGATGTTCAATACAGTTTTACAATAACTCACTTCGGTTATGAAATTTCCTCAGAAAAACATTTATCATGTTAAAACTTGTTAAAACTTGCATTGTTTTCTTGTTTGAGAACATCGGGTATGTCTGGAATAAAATAATAATTACTTTATTAATTACTTTATTTATGCAATAGGTCATCATGGCCCATGAGCATTTGTACATATAATATATGCATTGTATATTATATGTATAACTGCTCATGGGCAATAATGGCATATTGCATAAATAAAGTATCTATCTTTTAAATATTCAACATCATAATTCCAAAAAGGTGATAGCGTAAGTTTAACAAGAAATTGAAAAGACCCGAGGAGAAATAAAAATTACAAAGATAAGACCATGGCCGGGTACTTAACGTATCGGAATCAGCGGGCATAGGGACGCATGGCTAGCGATTTACCATCCTTGTAGCTGTATGTTGATTATCAAATTTGAATAAGATGGTTCTTTAATGAGTTCAAATTGGCTTAAGGATATGATATGGGACACTTTCACAGCGAAGTAGCAATTCAACGAATTAAAGACTTTACTGCATATCTGTATGCATAAAAAAGAAGGAAAACATGACTCGGAAATGATAATTTAATGATTACATGACTGCATGCATCATATAAATGATATCATACAAAGAATAAATTAGCACTACAAATAATATGAGTGACAGTCTGATGGGAACTTATGAACGAATTATCTATATGCATATACTTTCATGTTTCGAACGCATAGCTAGAACATCTTAATTGGAAGCAACAGATCCAGGGCCAGAGGTTATAAAACTTGAGTTTATTCTCAAACTCAAAATAAAACACACTGATTGGCTGCTTCCGAGCATGTAAACTCAAAATACAGCACACTGATTGGCTGCTTCCGAGCACATGCTCGGAGGCAGTCAATCAGTGTGCTTTATTTTGAGTTTGAGATTATTCTCAAGTTTTATAACCTCGAACCCAGTTATCGAGTTACTGTAATAGTTCACAGGAAGCATTTTGGCATCATCATAACTTCATTTCTATTAAAACCAGATGCTTTAAAAAGTTTGTCGTAAATGATCCTAAAAGACTTGACAAACTGATATAGTTTTTTCTGCATATTTTATTAAACCTTTTGCTTAAAACGATACTCTGGCAAAACATGATGCACATTTATCATATAGTTCAAACACAGGCATGATATGTATTTGTTTTTTTACAGCAAAGTTGTGTTTTATAATGGTTACAAAGATATAATTTATTTAGATTGGGAAACAGTTGGTTTTACGTACTACGACCTTTGGGTGATATACGGAAAACTATTACCAGAGAATCCTAGACAAATTCCACAAATCCCACGTATCCGACATGATTTCTAGAGGGCATACATTTCCACAAATTGAATATATTCCGTCATGATTTCCAGAAGTGAATGGCCAACAAGGACCAAATATAGTGTTCTCATCTGGCACTGGTTTTGTTCGTGCAAACATACCCACGAGTAAAAAATCTAAAAATCATGTACTATGCGTTGCTTCTTGTGGAATCTTCACGAGCAAACAGTGTAGACTCAGATCAGACGCCGCAAATCGCGGCGTCTGATCCGGGCCTACATTTTTTGTTTAAATAAAGGATTTACTGAAGAAAAGTATATGTAATAAGAATTAAACCAGACAACCCTTTTAGTTAAATGAACTAGTCCAAACCATGAGGCAGAAGACTTCACGATGCCTAGAAAAGTTAAAACAAAGTACATTAGGTCAACAGCGTCACTACCACGGCATAGGAGCGCACTTTGAAGTGTTTGGATCGAAAATCTGCAGTGCTCCTTTGGCATCGTTTGGACAACTGCCCTCGAAAAGAAATCTTCCTTTATAACAGACAGCGTATGATGGTGTAAATATCTTGGATTCTATAACATTAGGCCCGTCCGGCAGCCCCTTACAGTGGGGATAGTCCAAACTGCAAGGTTTTCTTGATGGATCCCGGTTTAACCTGTAGTCACCTGTTGAGAAAGAGAAACAAAACCTTTTAATGAAGCTGAGAGCATTACTAATGGCATTGGCGGTGCAGTCTGGAATAATAATTGTATTATAAAATGCATTGTAAAAATTGACAAACTAGGAAATTGTGTCTGTAAGACACAGATGATGCCCCCGTGCTGCGCCTGTCCCCCACTTACCCTCTTCTCCCCTATCCCCTCTCACCTTTGCACTTCAAAAAGCCATGTGCATATCTTTAAGATGCTGATAACATCTGTGAAAGGCTTCATAGACTGTTAAAAATGTTGACCGTGCTGAATATACAAACTTGTCATCCTGTATTGCATAATAACTGTGGAAGGAGTTGGCTATTTTGTCATTTTCTATTAGCCAAAACCCGAAAAATTGCATAATTTGGAAAGATCATAATTTTGTCAAACTTTTTTTTTCCTCTTGATAAAAGGCACATGAATATCTTCAATATGTCTGGAACATCTGTGTTAAATTGCAAACTGATAGCTTACCAACCCGGGAAGGGTTTGATTATGTAGACTTGCCATCATGAAGTAGCCAGAACCCGCAAAATTTCAAAGATTGAAAAGGAAGTAATTTTCTCAAAATCATTTTTTTTTGTACCCATCATCAATATGCCTGCACCATTTTTACAAACCTTCAGATTGATTGCTTACAACTGTAGGAGTTGATTATACAAAAAAAATTTTATGCGTGACGAACAGACAGACAGACAAGCGGGCAGACGGAAAGGGATAAACATAATTCCCTCTCCCGACTATAGTCACTGGGGCATAGAAAAGCATGCAGGGGTCAAGGATATGTCGTTTGCTTCAGTCAACAACTTTTTAGCTTGTCAAGTTTCTAAAGGAAGTCTTCTATAAACTGATTGTCTGTCAGACGATGACAGTATTGTTAAAGATGCTTGATCAACTATTCACGTGTGAACAATCTTCATTGGAAAATTTGGCAATCTGTCATTTAACTGCATGTGACTTTTTGTATATCTTAATACGGAAGTCTGTGGAATATATTTACAAATCATCAGTACAGTACTTAATGTCAGTTAGATGCATTTCCGTATGTGTAGCATAGTCGTCAAGGCGATAGCAGCATTAACATACTGCTCTGGGCAAAGAAGTAACATGTGGTCACAGATTATGAGTGGCGTTGCTTGAAAATAGAACAGCTTTTACTAAAATATCCTTGTCTAGCTGCGCAAATTGATGAGTGTTTATGTGCTGATTCTGTAAATGGGGATGACTCTGGCTAGACTGCACAGGGTCTAAATCTCTGCGCGTGACCCTTTTCAGGCGACACCGACCAAACAGAAATAAACAATATACGAAGAAATATGTTAGACTGTAAAAAGTTATTAAAATGGGACAGGCAAAACAATACTTGACTTTGCTCAGACCTGTCTATCCAAACACTTAGAATTTTTCGCTACCTTGTGCAAAAGGGAAATACCAGGGCCCAGTTGCATAAAGATCCTTCACTTACGAATTCGCTGGTCAAGGATTCGTTAAATCTTATAAATACATAAGAAGCAAGTGAGCTAATAGGTTAGAAAATGAAAATGACCGTGTTTTGCGAACACTACATTTGAAAATGTAATATGAGCCGCGACGTGACAAAACCAACAATGTGGTCGTGCGTCCAGCGCAGACTCAGATCAGCCTGGGCATCCGCCCAGTCTGATCAGAGTCTTCGCTTTCCGCATGAAGGTAACTTAGTCCCTCATCTACCCTTTAAGAGCTTAGCAAAGAGTCTGATCAGACTGGGTGAATGCCCAGGCTGTTCTGAGTCTGCGCTGGGCGCACAACCACATTGTTGGTTTTCTCGTGTCGCGGCTCAAATCTGGGCCCATGCATCCTTGTGTATATCTGCAAACTTAAATGTTGCCCGAAATATACTTACAACCAGCTACTGGTTCTTCCCTCTTTCCACAATTCACAAATTCGAACCATTCACATCTGTTTGTATCTTCTGAGAAGAGGAAAGGATATGGACACTCAAAGAGGTGTTGTACAAACAACGGCGGAACTTTCCAATATGAATATCGACAGTCATAGTACAGCTGGCATTCGCCAGGGTGCGCCACTATCCCATCTTTGTCTTCACATATATGTTCATCGTCCGACACTGAAAAAATATGTAAAATGAAAATATTATAGTTAAAAATAATGAAAAAATAAAATAAATACATCTCAAATAAGCAAAAAACAGTTTTTCACCACATGTAACAAAGTTACATCAATGGGAATTCGAAATTTGATGAAATACTTTTGGCCGCTGACTGTATATATATTAATAAATTGTTTGTTATCGTACAACAAAACGTTTTTGCATGAAAAACAAACAAACTTACAGACAATCGTAAAACTCCAGAGCGTGGTAACAGTCCACAGAAAAGCCGGCAGCATTTCTTTAGTAAATTATTCCAATTTTGCCTGAAGTTTTAGGCCGCCTAGTTGTCGATTAACAGATTTATAACATTATGTGAAAAAACTGATAATAGTTAGTAATATTAAGGATAGTATCATCTTTTTTCCAGCGTGAATAGTAAACAGCTTAATGATCAATCTTTATACACTCATTTGGAAGTTAGGAAATTAACCATTTGTCACATTAAGTGTCAATGTGAAAATATACATGTATCCTAAAAATAATACATAAGTCATTTAAGGGATAGGAGTTTAAAACGGACAACTTGTTTGATATATCAAGTCATATGAGGAGTGTTCTAAAAGTTCTGCAACGGAACTGACACTCGAGGTCTTAGAATGATGCATGTGAAACAATTCACATAACACACTTGTTGTTGAAAATGTAACATTAATCTTCGCTAAACAACAACAAAAAAAAATTAAATAAATAAATAGAATAAAATAAAACTAGAAACTGTGTTTGTGAAACACTTTGCACCCAACCATGCTTGCCACTAAAGGTGTCAAACTTTACAATGTCTAAGCCTGAAAAAGGCTATAGCCCTGTTAATTTTCATGGCAATTCCGCACATGTTAATCAGCTTATATACGTACTGGATTCGAAGCTGTATGCCAAATATAAAAATCCTAGTTCAAATACTTCTATAGATATATTTTTAATATTTTTTTTAGCTGTCTAAGTCCTAAAGTCTAAACAATGGGGAATAACTTCCTCAAATTTACCAAAACATTTTACACATCAAGGACTACTAATATACAAAAAAAAAACCCAGCTTTTTAGGTTAAGCGGATCAGAAGTTGGAAAAATGCCAAATTCAAACAAGGGACACAACTCAATCTTTTTTGAAGGAATTTGCCCAAAAGTTAATCAGTTCTTCTACATCTCACCCCAAAGCTGCATACAGAATATCATCATCCTAGCCCAAACACTTCTCGAAATAACGTGGTAACAAAGTTTCATTTTAATTTTGATAAAGGGGAGGTAACTCCAAAAATACAAGTCCGACGTAGGAGAAAAAAATACAGGTCCACTCATTTTTCATGCACTATCCATATTTGAAATTTCAAAACTTTAGGCCACGTGGTTCTTGCTCCCAGTAGCTGCAGAAGTAATGACTAACAGGGGGAATTGATAAACATAAAGTTACCTGACCTTTACCAAAACATTTAACACTTCAAGAACTACCAATATACCAAAAATCAGCTTCCTAGGTCAAGCGGTTGAAAGTTGGAATAATGCTAAATTCAAACAAGGGACATCACTCGATCATTTTTTGACGGAATTTGCCCAAAAGTTAATCAGTTCTTGTATATCTCGCCCCAAAGCTGTATGCTAAATTTCATCACCCTAGGTCAAATAGTTCCTGAGATATCATGATAACAAGATTTCATCTTTATTTTGAAAAAGGGGAGATAACTCCAAAGGTACAAGTCCGACGGAGGAGAAAAAAATTATGAGTCCGTTTAATTTTCGTGAACTATCCATATATGACATTTCAAAACCCTAGGCTCAGTGGTTCTCAGGGAATATAGCTGTATCCGATGGCACTGACGAATGGACGACCGGACGAATGGACAAGGCGAAGGCAATATGCCCCTTCAACTTCTTCAAAGTTGGGGGCATAAAAATGATGGTAAACAGTCAGATTTTTCAAAAAGGCGTGTGAAGTCGCAAGGCTTTTTGGACAGCAGGCATTAAATGTCGACAAAGGTGATTGCGTTTTATGTGTTTGCTCATAGGTCATTAGCTAAATAGTCCTTTCTTGTTGATAAATTGCTGTAGGACTCGCAAATGAAGCCGAAAGACTGTTTTATTGTTTTTCATTTTTATTATTTTTTTCTATTTTTTCTTTGTGGTCATCTGATGTGTAAGGCAGTGGGTAAGCCTCGAAAAGACTCGTGCTCAAGTTATTGCTTTGTTAGCCGGTTAACTTCTTTGGGTTAATTGTAGCTTTTTTGTCTGCTGTCGATATCTCCTCTCCTCGTGGGCGGCGTCCGAAGTGACTTACTTATTCCTTTGTTGGTCGGAAAACTTCATAAAGACATGTATTATTCCAGCATTCTTCAAATCGGGTGCAAGATCATTGGCGGCCCTGTCAGCCGATTTCTCATTTGTTAGCCGATAAACTTCGGAAGGGTTCACAAATGGTTTCCAAAGTCAGGTGATGTTGCGGATTCGGCAAATATTGGCAGGCTAATAAATAAAGTCAGGAGTCAGATGACTAGCTTTGGTTAGTTTAAACATAAACATTGGTCAGTTGATTGCTTCTGTTGGCCTATAATCATAGAAAGCGTCATTACAATTATAGCGCGCCAGTTAGTCAAACTTTTTCTGGCTTTCGTCACCAGGTCATGTCAGAATCACTGATGAGGCTTGATTAGGCTTGAATAGCCGAAACTTCGAAGTATTGTCCATGTTCCTTCTTTCGAATGCATTCTCTGCTCTTTAAAGAATTCTTCTAGATTTTAATTTGACTTCACTGCAGCGGGTGTTGTGCCGTGTTGCGAACTGACTGTCATATTGAACTGAAGGAATTACAGTATGTTTTCTCTGTCTTCCGTCACCAGCTCATGTCAGGGTCACTGTTGAGGCTTGAGGAGCCGATACTTCGAAGTATGACCCATGTTCCTTTCGAATGTGTATTCTGCTCTTGAAGGAACTCTTCTAGAGCTTAATTTCATAACATCCCTCGGACAGACTGACTAGAAATACATACTGACATTCACCTGCCTTCACCTACATAGAAAATTACTTACCAGGTAATCATTCATTTTATGATTAACTACATTTTTATCTTTTTTACGGTGATTAATAAAACCGAAGTTTATTGTCAAAATATGTGAATGTTGAGTGTAAATGCCCAATGCTTCTGTCAACATCACGTGTGAATATGACAAACCGTGGCTACATTACTAACCCATTGATGACAAATGGATTCGTCTACCTGCCTTTATTGGACAGGTCCACTTACAATGTTATGGGTGTAATTTATTTTTTACTAATTTATCTTATAACCATCCAATTATTAAGACAACCAGTACAGACCCTGATCAGACGCCATAGTTTTGGCGTCTAATCTGGGGCTACACTGTTTGTCAGAGTCCCTTTAATGGGTCTCCAGATATGAATGGGCTAAACAGGAAAACGCATACCGAACACTGAATGAAAATTTGGACACGCTAGCATTTTTAGCGGGAGTTTGCGAAGAAAAGCCGGGGTCATGCAATACCCTTCGTGTGCGTGCGCGTGTGCGTGCTAGTGCTAGTGCGCGTGCGCATGCGCATGCGCCTTTGTTTAAATATTCACCTGTTGCGTTTAGCTCAGTTTCTACGTAACCGCAACGGCCTGGGTCTTCAAACTTGTTCCTAAGATACGTCTGAGGAAGATCTAAAAGCAGCAATGCATATCGGACAGTGAGCTGTATTTTACGGTCCATTGAGTTTGCCTTATATCTCGAAGACTATTTGATGTATTAACATGACTGCTAGGGATAATGACTCAGTATGACCAAATGTTTAGCCTGAAACTAACAGTAAGTCATAGTGACCTATATGTCATGGTCCAGTGATTTTGCCTTATATCTTGAACACCATTTGATGTACGAACATGATTGTTTGAGATAATGAATCAGTATGACCAGATGTTTGATATTTATTTGCTTTGAATAATGACTCGGTATGACCGGAAGTTTGGTCTTAAAACTAACAGTAGGACACAGTGACCAATATTTCATGGCCCCGTGCTCTTGAAGACTATTTGATGTACAAACATGATTGCATGGGATAATTACTCAATATGACCGGAAGTTTGACCTCAAACTAACAGTAGGTCACAGTGATCTATGTTTCATGGTTCAGTGATTCTGTCTTATACATGTATCTTGAAGACTATTTGATTTACGAACATGATTGCTTGAGATTTCATGGTCCATTGATTTTGCCTTATATTTCTATGGCTATTTTATGGAATTGCATCACACTTGGTTAAATGGTTTGGGCTGACATTATGAACGATATCATGTTAGTTGAATGTCAGCGTGACCTACCTTTCATAGTACAGTGATTTAACCTCATATTTTTAACACTATTTCATGGATTTGCATTACACTTGGATTCATGGTTTTGGCTGACACTGTGAGTGACCTCATACTAATTGTAGGTCAGTGTGTCCTATATTTCATGTTCCAGTGGTTTTGCATCATATTTCTAATTCTTTTACATGGATTTGCCTTATACTTGGGCTATGTGTGTGGCCTGACACTGTGAGTGACTTCATACAAATTGTAGGTCAGTGTGACCTATATTATTTTATGGTCCAGAGATTTAAGCCAATATCTCTTTAACTATTCACTGACTTCTTATATACTTGGTGTAATGGTATATTCACATACAGTGATTGATCTAATGCTACTTCTAGGTCTTTATGACCTATAATTCACTGTTCATTGATATTGTTATATCTCTTGCAATAGTTTAGAGGTTTGTATTATTCTTTTGAGAACTGTTTATTCTGACAAGGCAGTTGATCTTATTTCACTTGGCCGGTATTGTCCATATTAAACTTGTGCTTGTTAAGTTCAAGCACCCGCAAAGTCAAGCTTTATTGTCTCCTGACAATTATTTTTCTAATGGATTAACCCCCACATATTTCACGAAACTACGCGATCTTTGATATGGAAAAAAAAAAAAAAAAAAAAAAAAAAAAAAAAACAACAACAGGTCATGAATAAAATAAGATAAGATAAGATAATTTTATTAACGTCTCACCAAGTTTACATGTACATAAACACAGTTAAAAAAAATCGATGTAAGATGTAAAATTGCGACTCAATATTGAGCTATGAGAGACGATCGCTCTAAAATGTGTCTGTTCTTGTGTCCTGTACCAGCACTACATCCCCTAAATACCCCACACTGAGCCAAGGAAGACGGTTAACCAACCAGCAAGTCTACGCTTCCAGACTCAGCCTGGAGTATTAAATGCAGTACTGGGACAAAACAGCAATTAGTATGATAAAAAAGCGACACGCATTATCTATGAGCCATTATCACTCTAAAACGTACCATAAATAAGTGCCCTGCATGCGCTACCTTCCCTCGATACCCCATGCCGAGTCCGGATAACCGGAAACACGCGGTGGAACCAATGTTCATACAGCATGTTGCCGGATCCGGACACGGCATGGGATATCAAATGCAGCACAGGGACCAGAGCAACAGATAAAATGAAATTGCAACTTTATTCTGCACTAAAAGAGATAATCGTGTCCGTTGAAATGTATACTGTCCCAGTGGTAAATCCTCCCTGATACCCCACGCTGAGTCCATGATAACAGGGAACATGTGGCGGAACCAATGTCCAAACAGCATGGAACCGATCATGGACTCAGCATTGGGTATCAACCGCACCACCGGAGCAAAACAGCAGTTAGTATTGTAAATAACAGACAGCTTTTTACATTTAAATGGACACTTATAAAAATATGATACACAATATACATATTTACATCAACTGTACAGCAGACTGCGCCTTTTGTTTAAACTGATCAAATAACAGGTTTTGGCACTTATCTTGACTATGGAAGGATTAGCTAAAATAAAAGATACTTTTTCAATATCATTTAAGTTCTGAAAACCATTTAGTATAAGCTCAGCTTCAATAAACAGCTCATTTCGGAACTCAGTGTACAGCGGACAATGTAATAAAACATGGATTTCATCCTCAACAGCATTCCTACAGCTAAAGCATTTTCTTTCACTAACTTCTGAGCCATTATAGCGGCCAGTTTCAAGTGCAATCGGGGCGGTTCCACTTCTAAATTTAGCCAAAGCCCCTCTATGAGACCTATTAAATATCCTTGTACAATATTCTTCAACTACAAAATCCTGCTTAAAGGTTCTGTATAATCGAAGTTTATTCCCTCCAACTCCCGAACGTGAACTATTGCGATTTATATCAACTGCCCACTGATTAATATATTCTTGCGTAATGAAAGGCAAAACGTTATTTAAAATGTTGGTCTTATTAATGGTTTGATTTATGTTATTATAATTGTGAAAATTGGACTCTGTCCATTTCTGACCTACCCTGAAATTCCAGTTTTTACATCTGGTACTTACTTTTGAATTTGACCAGCAGAATATTTTCCTGTTCAGCCTTGTTGCGTCCATATTTATACAGCGACACCAGAATGATAACACAGACTTCCAACACTTTGTGATCATGGGCGTCCATCCTATATCTCCATTAACTGCTGCGTTAGGTGTATACCTTCCTATATTTAGAAAATATCTCGCAGCTCTATGTTGTACAGCATTAATGCAGCTATAGGACTGGGTGCCCCAGATCGCAGCACCATACGATATAACCGGGCAAACAACTGACTCATAAAGCTTTGTAAAAGGACCATACTGAATACCACCAAATGCTTTTGATTTAGCTATTAAAAGTCCAAGTGCGCGATTTGCAGACTGTGCGACGTGTTTAGCAGTTATTGCGAAATCTAGATGTTCTGATAAGACTATCCCCAAATATTTATACTTCACTGTATACGAAATGTTCTCATCGTTTACCGTAAATATGGCATCTGATTGCGGCATTGAGGGATTACGAAAATGCACAACATTGGATTTAGCTGAGTTTACTGAGATTAGATTACTTTTGCACCAACTTCCTAATATATCCAGCATCGACTGCAGATTTGCTTCTGTTTCAGCAATAAGAACTACATCATCAGCATACAGTAAAACAGAGACTGTATCGTCACCAATTTTAACACCTTTACCCAGTGCGTCAATTTTTAATGCCAAATCATTTATATATAAATTAAAAAGTAGTGGCGACAAGCAACATCCTTGCTTTAGCCCACAGTTTACACCAAACCAATCGATTGTAAGTCCGTTTAGTTTAACCGAAGACTGAACATTGTTAGACAAAGCCTTAATTGCATCTAATAATAGCCCGTTAAAACCGAGTTTTTCAAGTTTCGTCCAAAGAATATCTCTGTTAACTGAGTCATATGCCTTTTTAAAGTCTATGAAGGCGCAGAAGGTGGACTTTTTCATTTTTTTTCCTTGTTTCAACTATATTTGTCAAAGAACTTATATGGTCAATTGTGCTTCGGCCTTTTCTGAATCCATTCTGGCCTTCAAAGATTATATTATTGTAATTTGACCACATACTAACTCGATTATTTAACAAGGTACAATACACTTTGTAGACTACAGGTGAAATTGCAATGCCCCTGTAAGAAAGCGGATCGCGGGCTTCACTTGTAGTACCTTTCGGTATAGGACAAATGAGAGACTTCCCCCAGATATTTGGAACTTTGCCAGAACGATAACACGTATTGAACAGTTTATGTAAGAAAGAAATAATGCTGTCGTTTTTTAATACCTCGCCTGGTATATCGTCAACACCAATTGCACGATTATGTTTAATACTATAAACAGCTTTACGAACTTCGGAAACGGTAAAATTATTCGCAAATAAACCCGACTCATCAACAGTGTTATCAACATTTAGCATGACATCAACATTCTGCAAATTAATTTGCTGATTATGCGTTGGGTTTAGTAGTGCAGAAAATTCAGTTTTCCATTTATTAAGAACAGCATTACTGTCTGTGTTAATTTCACCATTATCATTTACAATTTCCATCGGAATTTCTCTCTTTCTATTATCCCTTACCCCTGCTCTACCTATTGTCTTCCAAAAATCGTTTGGATTATTTTCAGCATTACTTATCATTTCATTCTGCATTTCAAACCAGTAATTTCTCTTTCTTCTCTGTACCTGCTTATCAAACATTTTACGCTTTTGAACAAAGATATGCTTCAAAGTATGATTTTGGCTGTTTCTACATTTTAAATATGCTTTTTCTGCATGACACATATCATTCCATAACACCTGTAAATTGTCGTTCCACCAAGGTTTTCGAATACGCCTGCGTTTATTACTAACACCGTATTTGACGATAATTTCTCGCTTTGGCAATTTTAATGACATTTCATTTTGAACAACAGAGCAAAAATCACCGTATATTTCGTCTACATCTCGTTGGCTTTGAATATTAGTTACCAAATTATCAAGCGTTTGAAAAAGTGAATTTGAATGATTAACATTACAAAAAGTTGGTGGAATGTCAGTTAAATTATACCTATTATATCTTTTCTCAGTAGTACTGCTTGCGGTATTAGACCTAAATTCTAACCCAGGAGATTTTAAATTCCAGCAACATGTTATGACAGAATGGTCTGGTACAATTCTAGATTCTACTCCGTTTAAAGAATGCCCATACACTTGTGCTGGCCTAATTACTTTAAAACCCTCAAACTGTTCAATATTCTCATACGGAACAATAAAATAGTCAACGACAGAGCTTCCTCGAGTAGACACAAATGTAAAGTCATTATCATCAGTACTTTCACACTGTCTACCATTCAAAATGCAGCAGTTACTATCAATCAGAAAATTACATAAAAATTCACCATATATATTTTTTGAGTAATCAATTATATTTCGATCCTGAATTACATCTACACCCTCTATGAAATCAGCCATGTCACCAATTCGGCTATTAAAATCTCCGCATAAGATAAACTTCCCCAAATGCTGGTATTCATATATGTTTGTCAAGAGCTGATCATAGAACTCCTGAGCGCTAACATACCGTGATGAACCATGCGGGGGTAAATAGCAGGTACATATATTAAAATATGTGTCTGAAACCTTACTTTTAAAGGAAACCCATAGTATACCCTCGTATGATTTATCGAGTATGCTAACCTCAAATAATTTCTTTAAATCTTTTCGCACTAACAAACAGACTCCACCTGATCCTGCTCTAGCATTTGTGTGTAATTGTGTCCTATTATGCCCAAAACAATAAAATTGTTGCAAATCAAGTGATTGATCGTATACAAGATGAGTTTCGGCAACTCCAATAATGTCTAACTCTAAAATATTGACACAAGATTCACGGAATGCTGAATTATCAGATTCATTGTCCGGCGACCAACCGTTTACATTCCAAAACCCAAGTTTGACCTAATTAAAGTATCTGTCTCTCCGATTATCTCTACTGCCATTTGTATATCTACTTGTATGCTCACGAAACTGATGGTTTTGCCTACCGTGAACACTATTGTTTGAGCTGTATCTATGAATGTCACCGCGTGACCTGTTATCGTACTGCTGTCTCTGATTAGTCTCTCTCTTGCTATCGCCATCTCTTCTATCACATCTTCTCCTATCGCTGATATTGCTTCTGGAATGATATCCTGTACTATCAGTATTTCTATTATGAGTATTCTGTCTATATCTGGTGCTTCTATTATTCGAATTATCACTCGTATTTTCAGTTCTATCTCTTCGATAATCATTCTTCTCTTCCTGACTGTTACTATTGTCTGCGACTAAGCGTGAACCTTTCAGCCTTAGACCTGTGACACCAAGAGCTGAAATAAGCATCTTCAAATTACTGTTGTTAACACGCGCTTCCATAGACTGGTCAGCATGAATATATACTTTTTGATATCTTCTACTATTCTTAAGTTGCTTTTTCCTCTGCATGATAGGTGTCTTGTCTTCAACTTTTTCGCATGTGACAATTATAACTCCAGGTTTATGGTCATCTCTGTCCTTACGAACTGCTTTCTTAAAACTGATGTCCCGCAGTTTTAGCCCATCCCTTAACAGGTCCAAGACTACTGTATTAACATTCTCTCTTTCTGTTTGTGGGTGGTTTCGTATACAAAAGTTCAAAGATCTTTCCGTTTGTTCTTCTGTGTCGGCTAGCTTTGATGGCATTTCATCTATTTGTTGTTGTAGACATTTTACATCTTCACAGAGATCATCCCTTACATCGTCTATCCTTTGGTTAATTTCTCTCTTTAACTTTGCAGCCTCTGTGTTTACCCTCTTATCTACAGTATTGCTCAGTTTATTCGTTAGTCTTTTCTCAATGTCAATAGCCATTTTATCCATCCTGCTATTCACATCATTTCACATCTTCTGCATATTTCTATTCATTGTCGACATTTCATCAGCAAATCTATTCATAACATTAAGTAAATCTTTTCCGCCCACATTTTCATTTGATTCTGTGAGCATAATGTTCAGAACATCGCCGACATCGCTATTCTCATTTCCATCTCTATGAACATCAGCAACCACTGAAATAATTTCTGAATCACCACTTGTTGACTTTTTCTTGCTTTTCTTGCTTTTACTACCATTTCCACTCTTATTTGCCGAAGTTCTGCTATTTTTCATCTTGCTTTCATCTTCAGTTTCTGTACCCGACTTAAGAGATCGTTTTAGAGTTCATTTTATTCTGGGCCTTTCCATCAGGTTGTTTCTCACACATGAGATTTCTCCTTGCTCGGATGATAGTACGCTTTCCTACAGTCTCTGACTTGCACTGCGTATTATCGTTTTCACTATCACTATCACTATCTGTTTTATTGCCACTTTGATCCAAATCAATACAGTTAATATCACTCCTGAGCTTTTTAAGGTCAGTGCCGCTCACCGTTGGCATAGACAAATGCCTTTTGCGACCACTAGCCAAGGTAGACGACGGGGTGTTTAGTACTGCCACAATAGCCTGAGAGCCCATAACTGATGCGACATAATCCTCCGCTTCATGAAAACTGTCATCAACATTTGTGTTATCAAAGCCAGAATCCTTTATAGAGTGAACGATGGTCTTTACGTTTTCTTTTCCCAGGTCAGGTGAGCGACACTCCTTTACCGACTCTTGCTCTTTGGTATTCTCATCTGACCCAGGTGAGCTGCTCATACTCAAATGAGTTTCTTGGACCTCCTGCGCGCTAATCAAGCGTGACGAATTTTCTGCCATAGTGTCACTATAAAGATTGTTCACCTATGTAACTTAAGCGAGGCCTCAGGGCAATGTTAGTATGACCAATACAATATGACCGCTCTATTGTTCTCTTCTATTGTTAAAAGTTATTATTGATAAAATGTTTCAAAATGATAAAATTATAGAACCTTCCGACCTGTTATTTTCAGTATCTATCCTATACATATATATCAACTCCTGTACGAAATAAAAACGCTAAAATCACTTTAGTTTTGTAAACATCACAGATAAAACGTCCAGTAAAACACAAACAACTTTCTCGAGCATCAAGCAGTTCAAAATATATTTTTATTAAATTATACTTATAAAATAGTTTAACAATCACGAAAATGATGTTTACCGGAACACAGGTGGTTTGTACCAAGTATGAACAACAACAGTTTGCATAGTCCCGCCAATGAAAAATGTATCAAAATGGTATCTTTTGAAAGTGGCAGTAAAAATAGCATGATTTTCACAGCTTTTAATCAAGGATCATAATGGCAGAATGTATTTTTTGTGGAGGGATGGAGGTGTTGGTGTTGGTGTATACCCAGCTGTTTGATACAGCCACATTAGTGACATTAGCAGTTATTCTGATGTAGAATTGCTGACGCGAAACTACTGGCCCTCCATGTCATTATACGTTTAGGTTTAATCGTATGACTGATACTGTGCAGGTGTTCCCGAATAGCATAATACATGGCCTTTCATGCATGTCGCTTTTCAAGCAAGTCAGAAGAGGCACAGACAACGGACTTCTGCTTCTTCCTGAAGCCTAGCTTTTGTATAGTGTTTCTGATTTTATTACCTCATAAAAATGCTTAAATGGAAAGAAGCAAAATAAGTAAAATTGATTTTCACGAACGAGACCTGCTTAAAATTTGATTTTAATTATTTGCAAACCTAATGAGATGAGATATTAAAAAAGGAATATCCTCGTCTGAAAATGGAAAATTATAGTATCACAAATCATCACATTTAAAGAAACATCGCCATCTGAATTAGCTAAATGGAAATCAAGAAATGGGCCTCGGTATCTACTTATCTTAAGTCTAGATGGGTAGATTTGATTGACTTAAATTTCGTCAAAGTAGATATCATAAATGCTACGATGGACGATTAAAACACACCTGACAACGTGTAGTACTAGGCTACGAGAAATCTGTATCCTTTTATAGTGATTCATAGTTTATGAAGCCAGCTTTAACAGATCTAAATCTTCGTTGTCCGCATACGCACTAAGGTACCGTTTCAATGTGGAAGCACAGATGTGGGCTTACTTTAGCTCTCCAAGTCATATGTTGCGCCAATGATGATAGCAAAAATATTTCAAAGAATTTAATTGCTAATGAGTAATATTTAATAACACGGAGTCTTTTAAGTCGAGCTAAAAATGCACGAAAATTAATACACCCCGATCACAAACTACATAAATGAGCCGCGACACGAGAAAACCAACAAAGTGGCAAGTGCGCCCAGCGAATACTCAGATCTGCCTTGTCATCAGCCCAGTCTGATCAGAGTCTTTGTTCTCCGCATGGAGCTAGCTTAGACCCTTAG
Source organism: Ctena decussata (assembly GCA_963989385.1). Lineage (NCBI taxonomy): Eukaryota > Metazoa > Mollusca > Bivalvia > Lucinida > Lucinidae > Ctena > Ctena decussata. The sequence continues at coordinate 73,218,150 of OZ022511.1, read as the reverse complement.
CTACCCTGTAAGCGAACAGCGAAGACTCTGAGCAGACTGAGTCTTCGCTGGGCGCCTATGCCACTTTGTTGGATTTCTCGTGTCTCTGCTCAAATGTAGTTAGTGATCATGATGTATTAATTTTCTGATTTTAGAAAAAAGGAAAAATGCATGTGAGTTGCTATAAGCGGTAGGCAAAATACATTTAAAGAGTAGATTTGCATTAACTGCGACAGAAGGCACAAATGACATGACAATGATTATGGACTTCCGAGGTCGCATCTATACTGATCAATCATTATTTGTAATTGGTAAATGAAGATCTAAATGGAAACGTGTTTCCTTTTCTTCAGGCAAAGTCATCATGATACAACATGTGCAGCCCTGGTGATGTAACAATTCAAGGATATTCGCATCAAACCCACGTGGCAATCTACGTTCGGCATCTATAGGCTTCCATTCTAGCATTTCTCAAAAGCAAGGCAACGTTACAGGACATCGCCAATAGTTGCTGCTGAGGTCATTGCTATAGTAAGAAAGACATGGTGAATAGCATTTGTTTCAATCGTCGAGACTTTGGCCACTTGCACTCACTCGCAGCATAAACAGAAGTAAAATGATGAGTGACTTTTATGAAAAGTTTTAGTATTATTACATTACTTGTTGTTGGCATGCCCGTCTTCTTTGTTCTGTTATCTTAGTCATCTTTCTGTAATGAGTCATGTTCAAAGCCAACGAAACCGTGGTCTCATTGGCTTTGGACATGATTCTTTACAACACGTTGAACAGATGACATGGAGATCTGTACGACCAGGCTCATGATCTAATTAAGTGATACAGAGCAATAGACGGCAGCTAGAAACAGTTACTAGCTTCAAGTCCAAAGCGATCCCTGTATGATTTTGGTTGGTTGATTTGACGCTTAACGTCCACGGTAAACAACTAAGGTCATGTCGGGACGGTCAGTTAACCTAACCACACTATTCCTGGGCAGGCTTAGACCTCCTAAGCGGTTAACCAGTACTAAGTGCATATACTTTCGCCAGTAACTGACAACTGCCCTTCTTGAATCAGCGGAAGGAGAAACGAAAGTATGTGGCCAGACCGGGATTCGAACCCAGGACCTCTGACTTACGAGTCAGGTGCCCTACCGATTGCGCTACCCGGCCCGGCGATCCCTGTATGACAGAAAGACTGGCGTCCACAGAATGTCAGTTAGCCTTGTAGTCAGACTAGTTGCGGCCGCGTTCAAGTGGCGATCAGTTAAGTTTACACGCGCAATTACATATTTCTGCGTCATGGGGTTTGGCCACCTTGCAACGAAACTAAATAGGAACGTCTGCATAAAAGGTCGGTATAAATCGTAACTTGGGAGGCAAACGATAAACAACTTCCCCTATTTAACATTATACCAATATCACAATTCTCGGAAAATGTTTAGAAAATGCAACATTCTGCGCATGGCAGCCATTCGCATGCAAGGGAAAGCGGGCCTGCATATCAATGAAAACGATACGTTGAGGGCTGAATGATACGTCAGTGAAATCCTAGATGTGTATGTTCGCCGACAGGCTGGCGCCATAGGTCCAGAATTCATTTTGATTGATGATAACGACCGCCCACACCAGGCTCAGATACCGACAGCAGTGTAACTGTCGCCAAAATAACCTTGGACTTAAATCTATTGGAATGCTGCAGAATGCAATTTCTGCTCGCCATGTCAAACCGACCACGATCTAATAAGCGCTAAGACATGTTGGCCAGAATCCAGCAATAAAAGATAATCAGGTTTATCATTATGAGTGAGTAAAGAATTACCAATGCCCACGGACATAAAGCAAGATATTAAATAAAAAATCAAGTTGCAAGATTCTTTTTCACCACAAATTCTGTATTCAAAGACCACCCCATAAAATGCCAAGTTATTGCTCTTTGCCCGTTCCAGCTATTTTACTGGATCATTTATTATTATTTTATATAAAAATAAGACCCCTGGGGCCGTATTTATAAAACGACTTAAGTGGTTGCTATGCTGTTGCTAAGGCTGAATTTCTATAAAGGAGATTCCCTACAACTATGAAATTTGCTCTGGAGGAACAGTCTGAAAAAGACTGTTCCTCCAGAGCAAATTTCATAGTTGTAGGGAATCTCCTTCATAGAATTCTAGCCTTAGCAACAGCATAGCAACGACTTAAGTGTTTTATAAATCCGGCTCCTGGATGATAAAAATTTCGAAACATCAAACACCATCTCCTAATTCAACACAATTATACAGAAAATATGTAGAATATAAAAAAATGATTCCTGTCAAGTTTCGAGGAGGATTTTTGTTCGTTCTCTTAGAGCCTCGAAGGTTGAGAGCGCTACCACTGAGGTCAAATTGCCCATCTGATAAGCATCTCCAGTAACCCATTAATGTCCCCGTAGAATGGTCTATCCATATCAAATGGACGAGTCCATTTTCTAATTAAGGGGTGCCTGGTTAGTTTATTCTTATGTTTTATATTTCATTTTAAAGAGAAATACCCATTGTCTTATGCAGATGGTGTGGACCGTGATAAGACACCGCGTGTCGCGGTGTCTCATCGGAGTCTGCACTGTTTGCCTATGCGTTTTCATGGGATGCTAGGCATTAATAGATTAAATGAGCCTCGAAACGAGAAAACCAGTCTGATCAGAGTCTTCGCTGTCCGCATGACTGTAGCTTAGGTCCACAGCTACCCAGCAAAGACTCTGATCAGACTGGGAGGATGCCCAGGCTGGTCTTAGTCTTCGCTGGGCGCCTATGCAACTTTGTTGGTTTTGTCGTGTCGCGGCTCAATAATAAACTTAAATCTTCTTCATTAATCATTCAACCTACACATTGAGCCATAAACCAAGTGCCATCAGCTAAATCAAATTGACAATGCTGTTGATATAAACATATGTTCAGGTGAAATTACTAATTGATATGTTGTGGTTTGCAAAATTGTAAACAGCTAAGTTGTTGTTTTAAGGTAGGTTTACACGGAGAGACACACGTTGGAAGACACATGTCATGCAATCATTTTGGTTATGTTTGGATGATTAGACATGTTGCGTGCAACAAATTCGTGGCATGAAACATATGTTTTTGGGGGTGTTTACACGGTGACACATTTTGCATGACACGTTTGTCAATTCTTACTCATGCAATATATGCGAGCGTGTAAACCCACCTTTATGGTGGATTAAGCCTACTCGACGATTCATGTTGCATGCAACCATTTAGTTATGTTTAGACGAAAATACATGTTGAATGAAACAGATTTGTGTCATGCGACATATTTTGATATGTTTACACTGTCACGCATGTTGCATTACACATTTCATGTAACTGTTCGGGTTATGTTTAGATATTTGACATGTTGCATGCAACAGATTTGTGTCATAAAACATATTTTTCGGGGTGTTTACACGGTGACACGTGTTGCATGACACACGTGTCATGCAACATGCATCCCCGTGCAAACCCACCTTTTCGCCTGTATTGTCTACAGTCTACTGCTATGCTGTCTTTGTGCCAGCAAAAGAGCATAATGAGCCGCGACACGACAAAACCAACAATGTGGTTGTGCGCCTTAGCGCAGACTCAGATCAGCCTGGGCATCCGCCCAGCCTGATCAGAGTCTTCGCTGTCCGCATGGCGGTAGCTTAGACCCTTAGCTATCCTTTGAACACTTAACAAAGAGCCTGGTCAGACTGGGCGGATGTCCAGGCTGATCTGGGTCTGCACTGGGCGCACAACCACATTGTTGGTTTTGTCGTGTCGCGGCTCAATTATCATTATGTAGCGCTCACTGTCTGCTGTTCCCTGGTTACTGTCTACTATGTCCTGTTCACTGTTTACTGTGAAATGTAAGGTAATCAAAGTATTGATGTCAGGAATAAAGATGACGAATTTGGGAAAATCCATTTGTAAAACAAGTACGGCGGACTTATTCCGGTAATTGTTATCCTATCCAAAATTCCAGAATCAAAGAAAGCTGACTGTCTCATATAGATAATAACTGGGTGGTTGCTTATTCCCGCAAGGCGGTGGATAATGACCGATACAGAGTTAATTGATTAATTAAAGATATACTCCCTTTATAATAATAACAAAAATGATTTGATGAAATGTTTCATGCAATACCTCCGACATGGTCTAACTATACATTTGAATTAGAGTTTAGATAATAATATTTGATAAAAGTGACTTAGAACAAAAAATAAGTTGAATTTTTATACAATCGCGGACCGCGGTTGAAATCGCATTATTGGACAAAAATTATTTATTCATACGTCACAATCACGTGCACGAATAAGAAAAATACCTCTACCTGATCACATGACACACGTGGTCAAAATCGATATTCTTACAGGCCGTGAGGAAATGGGTAATTTGCATTTTAGTTTGAAGAATATTTTTAATTCCACATTTATCGAATAAATACGCATTTTCTCAAAACTTTTACGGTTAATTATGAGACTATTACATATTGTCTAACGAAATTTTGTTAAAATATTTGTTTCTGAAAACATGAAATAAACAAGGGAGACAATCTTTAAATTTTCACTTTTGTACATAGTTACACATAAAACAATGATAAAAGTGGCATCATATCAAAGTACCGTTGAGCCACTTGGGTAACGTCGATAAGAGAATAGAACTGAACTGAACTGAAGTACAAAACCAAGTAAGTAACTGTTTCTAGCTACAAAGCTAGTAATTGTTTATTATTCTGTATCACTCTTTCACACCTTGCTTCAAGGATGTTTTCAAGGATGTTACGAAATGTAAAAGAGCTGTTACGAAACGAAAACAAACCATAGTAATCAAAGGATCCCTTCCTCAGGTTGTTGGCTATGACTCTTTTTCGTTTCGTAGCAGCCCTTGTATATGCATAGTTAACCAGGCATGCCAATGAATTTAAGAACTCCGCGCCGATCTCAACACCACTCTAAAAGAGTTATGAGAGATTATAAAGTGCATGTTAATACATACTCGTACATACAAGTAACCTGAACCTAGCCTATATTCAGTGGTATGCATCCCAGGTCTACAACGCAGCACCAACATTACAGTGACGTCATGACGCCAGTATGAATTAAAGGAGTCTACTGCCTCTATAGATGTGAGCCGCGACGCGAGAAAACCAACAATCTGGCTGTGCGCCAAGCGCAGACTCAGATCAGCCTGGGCATCCGCCCAGTCCGATCAGACACTTTACTAAGCGCTGAAAGGGTAGCTAAGGGACTAAGCTACCTCCATGCGGACAGCGAAGACTCTGATCAGACTGGGCCGATGCCCAGGCTGATCCGAGTCTTCGCTGTCCGCACAACCACATAATGTGGTTGTGCGCCCAGCGCAGACTCAGATCAGCCTGGGCATCCGCCCAGTCCTATCAGACACTTCACTAAGCGCTGAAAGGGTAGCTAAGGGACTAAGCTACCTCCATGCGGACAGCGAAGACTCTGATCAGACTGGGCGGATGCCCAGGCTGATCTGAGTCTGCGCTGGGCGCACAACCACATTGTTGGTTTTGTCGTGTCGCGGCTCATATATGGCTGTCGCAAAAAGTTATGTCGCATCCAGGTAACAGGCACTCTTTTACGGTATATGTATTGCTCTGAAAAACTACTTTGAGCCAAGACAAAAGTACTTTTACAATAATCATGTACATTTGATAATGAAGAAAGAAGTAGTGTCATAAGACAAAAAGGCTAACAGCATGATTAAGCACTGAAACATCATTATAAACAAGCAAGTGTTTTAATATTCTGGTTCATTTCGTCTCCTTGGTGAAAATCTAGGTCGATGACTGACACAAATATTTGGCATATTGATGAATTGTAATAACATATTATAAATAAATCATTTTTAAGATTTATAATGCGACACATCAAAGCAGAAATGTTCGTCAACAGACAAAATCCAGGTGATGCGACCTCTAGTTAGTTTCATCAGTCACCTCATATTTGACTTTTTTTATTCTTCGCTTTAGTAGGGTTTACCCCCGTTAATTTCAGAGTTCCAGTGCATTACTGAGCCAAACCAAATTAAGCCAGACTTAACTTGTGCACTACTACAATAGGAGACAATTTTTTGTGGCTTCGTGTTTCCTCCCCTGTGATAAAATCTTCAAAGTGGGGTCCTCTTGGGGAGCATTTTTTTTCTTTGAGAGTTGACCCCAAACTGTGCAGTGAAACACAATTATGGCACATCTGCTTCCCTTGCGACGGGTGCTGGTAATTTGTGTAACGTGAAATACAGTTCAATAGCTACTAATATATGGGAATAAATTTCAGAATGTCACACTCCGACCCGTCTAGCACTTACAAAGACGGGTCGGTAAACAAAAGCTATCAATATTAGCACTGATAAAGGCGGATCGGTAAACAAAAGCTATCAATATATTCTATCTTTAGCACTTACAAAGACGGGTCGGTAAATGAAAGCTATTAATAAGTATATTCTTTCTTTAGCACTTACATATTTAAAGAGTAACTACACTTCAGAAACTGACTGAATCAGATCGCAAACCCTATCCCGAACATCAACGGGAAAGATTGACAAAGACATCCCAACAAACAATAAATTACAAGTGATAAGCCAGTCAACAGCTCTTTCCCCAATAGGTGGTAACCCAGCTATCTTTATTGAACTAAATAATTTAGACCAACAAAAGGGTTACAACAGACTAAGCAAATTATACGAAAAACATTTAACAACTATTAAGACGAATCGGTAAACAAAAGCTATCAATATCGTCTATCTTTAGCACTTACAAAGACGGTCAGTAAACAAAAGCTATCAATATATTCTATCTTTAGCACTTACAAAGACGGGTCAGTAAACAAAAGCTATCAATATATTCTATCTTTAGCACTTACAAAGACGGGTCGGTAAATGAAAGCTATCAATATATTCTATCTTAAGCACTTACAAAGACGGGTCGGTAAACAAAAGCTATCAATATATTCTATCTTTAGCACTTACAAAGACGGTCAGTAAACAAAAGCTATCAATATATTCTATCTTTAGCACTTACAAAGACGGGTCAGTAAACAAAAGCTATCAATATATTCTATCTTTAGCACTTATAAAGACGGGTCGGTAAACAAAAGTTATCAATATCGTCTATCTTTAGCACTTACAAAGACGGGTCAGTAAACAAAAGCTATCAATATCGTCTATCTTTAGCACTTACTAAGACGGGTAGGTAAACAAAAGCTATCAATATATTCTATCTTTAGCACTTACAAAGACGTGTCGGTAAATGAAAGCTATCAATATATTCTATCTTTAGCACTTACAAAGACGGGTCGGTAAATGAAAGCTATCAATATATTCTATCTTTAGCACTTATAAAGACGGGTCTCTAAACAAAAGCTATCAATATATTCTACCTTTAGCACTTACAAAGACGGGTCAGTAAACAAAAGCTATCAATATATTCTACCTTTAGCACTTATAAAGACGGGTCAGTAAACAAAAGCTATCAATATATTCTATCTTTAGCACTTATAAAGACGGGTCGGTTAACAAAAGCTATCAATATATTCTATCTTTAGCACTTACAAAGACGGGTCGGTAAACAAAAGCTATCAATATATTCTATCTTCAGCACTTACAAAGACGGGTCAGTAAACAAAAGGTATCAATATATTCTATCTTTAGCACTTACAAAGACGGGTCAGTAAACAAAAGCTATCAATATATTCTATCTTCAGCATTTACAAAGACGGGCCAGTAAACAAAAACTATCAATATATTCTATCTTTAGCACTTATAAAGACGGGTCGGTAAACAAAAGCTATCAATATATTCTATCTTTAGTCTTATAAAGACGGGTCGGTAAACAAAAGCTATCAATAGATTAGATTAAACATATTTTATTGTATGAACACAATGGGATTGGACACAAGTTCTAACACAATTATATAGTCCTCTCCCAGCAGTTACAACGTACAGTGTCATGGTACAACAGTGAATATGTAACATTTGCTTTAAAGAAGAAAACATGTAGTAAGAGAAACAATATACATACATGTGACCAAATATATTTCTACACCCGGTAGGCACACAACGCCGAAACACTACCGAACAAAAGCCGATTCAACGTGGTGACGTTGAATCAACGATGATTCAATACCGAATCAACTCGGTGTGCCCACTTGGACAGTTTACTAGGTCTATCCAGGCATACTGGTAGTAAAGTTATGCACTCTTAGGGTTCCTGCCTGAATCTGCCACTGTCTTTAATAAATTTCAAGACTGCAAGTATGATGGTGGTATTAGTTTCTACGGTAAAGTCTGGGCTGCCGTTGACCAATAGATCTAAACTAATATTCGGTACTGTATTTAAAGATAAGAATAATGTGTTGCGTTGATCATTAAAAAGATTACATTCGAATAAGTAGTGTTTTGTATTTTCTACATTAGCTCCGCAGTCACACGCTGGGCTTTGTATTATATTGACTCTGTAAAGATCCGCATGCAGACTACTACATGAATGCCTAATTCTAGTTAGTAAAATGTTATACTTTCTTTCCCCAATGAACAGATAACTGGGCGCTTCACTTGGTATGTTCCTTATACTTCTTTTAAAAACTGAGAGAGATTCTGAATTTCGTGTCTGTAAATCAAGATGATTCCAAAGGCTTAACGTAGAAGGAAAAAAGGATGATTCAAATGAGCACAGTCGTGAAAAGGGTATAACAAAATTTTGGCTGTTTCTTAAATTATAATTAGTATTGTTGTTTACTGTATTTGGTAAAAGCTCTTGAAGATAAGGCGGTGCATCATTATTTACAATTTTATACATTAAACTAAGTTTTTTGTTTTTTCGTCTTTCTGATAAGGTTTCCCAGCCTGTTTCAAGGTAGAGCGAATTTAATGATGCGAACATAGGCAGACCAGTTACTATTCGTGCAGCATTTAGTTGAACTTGCTCTAATCTGTCACTATCTTTCTGATTGCAACCATCCCATACTTCACTCGCATATTCTAATAGCGGTCGAATATAAACACAATACAATTTATTTAATGTTTGACTAGAAAATTTATATTTTATCTTTCTTAAAAATGAAATTTGTTTAGTAGCCGATTTTTTTAGAGTTTCAATGTGATTCGTCCATTTGTGGTTAGATGATAACACAACGCCTAAGTGTTTATGAGTGTTTACTATTTGTAGGACCGTATCGTCCATAGCAAGTTCTATGTTTTCCTCAAAATAAATGTTAGAAATAAACATGACTTCTGTTTTAGAAGGATTAAATGTTACTAACCATTTTTTGGCCCAATCATTAAGTTTGTTCAGATCTTGGTTCATAGTATGTTCGATTTCCATAGGGTCAACTGAAGAAAAGCTTAAAAAGGTGTCATCGGCGAATAATCGTGCCAGAGAGGTTAAGTCATCAGAAATATCATTAATGTACAACAGAAACAATAAAGGTCCTAATACAGAACCCTGAGGAACACCGGCTGTGACAGATTTATATTCTGAAGAAACACTATTTAGAGATACCTTTTGATTTCGATTAGTCAAATAATCCTGAAACCACTCCAAAAGACCTCCTTTTATTCCGTAATTTTCTAACTTTAAAATCAAACCTCGGTGCCATACACGGTCAAATGCTTTAGAGATGTCACAATATATTTGGCAGTTAATTTCGTGATTTTCTAGAGCTAAACAGGTATGATGGATAGCTTCGATAAGGTGGTGAACGGTAGAGTGGCCTGATAAGAAACCCGACTGATACTTATAAATAAGTGAATTGGTTAAGAGATGATTATATACATTTTTAAAAACAATTCTTTCAAAGGATTTTCCAACGCAACTAACAAGGGAAATTGGCCGATAATTACTAACTATGGATTTATCACCTTTTTTAAAAATTGGCATTACGTCCGCAAGTTTCCACAGACTTGGGAAAGAGTGTTGTTGAAGTGACATGTTAAACAACATATATCAATATATTCTATCTTCAGCACTTACAAAGACGGGTCAGTAAACAAAAGCTATCAATATATTCTATCTTTAGCACTTATAAAGACGGGTCGGTAAACAAAAGTTATCAAAATCGTCTATCTTTAGAAAAACATTTAACAACTATTAAGACGAATCGGTAAACAAAAGCTATCAATATATTCTATCTTCAGCACTTACAAAGACGGGTCAGTAAACAAAAGCTATCAATATATTCTATCTTTAGCACTTATAAAGACGGGTCGGTAAACAAAAGTTATCAATATCGTCTATCTTTAGCACTTACAAAGACGGGTCAGTAAACAAAAGCTATCAATATCGTCTATCTTTAGCACTTACTAAGACGGGTAGGTAAACAAAAGCTATCAATATATTCTATCTTTAGCACTTACAAAGCCGGGTCGGTAAATGAAAGCTATCAATATATTCTATCTTTTGCACTTACAAAGACGGGTCGGTAAATGAAAGCTATCAATATATTCTATCTTTAGCACTTATAAAGACGGGTCGCTAAACAAAAGCTATCAATATATTCTATCTTTAGCACTTACAAAGACGGGTCAGTAAACAAAAGCTATCAATATATTCTATCTTTAGCACTTATAAAGACGGGTCGCTAAACAAAAGCTATCAATATATTCTATCTTTAGCACTTACAAAGACGGGTCAGTAAACAAAAGCTATCAATATATTCTATCTTTAGCACTTACAAAGACGGGTCAGTAAACAAAAGCTATCAATATATTCTATCTTTAGCACTTATAAAGACGGGTCGGTAAACAGAAGCTATCAATATCGTCTATCTTTAGCACTTACTAAGACGGGTCGGTAAACAAAAGCTATCAATATATTCTATCTTTAGCACTTACAAAGACGGGTCGGTAAACAAAAGCTATCAATATATTCTATCTTTAGCACTTACAAAGACGGGTCAGTAAACAAAAGCTATCAATATATTCTATCTTTAGCACTTACAAAGACGGGTCAGTAAACAAAAGCTATCAATATATTCTATCTTTAGCACTTATAAAGACGGGTCGGTAAACAGAAGCTATCAATATCGTCTATCTTTAGCACTTACTAAGACGGGTCGGTAAACAAAAGCTATCAATATATTCTATCTTTAGCACTTACAAAGACGGGTCGGTAAATGAAAGCTATCAATATATTCTATCTTTAGCACTTACAAACAAAAGCTATCAATATATTCTATCTTTAGCACCTACAAAGACGGGTTGGTCAATGAAAGCTATCAATATATTATATCAAGAAATATATTCTATCTTTAGCACTTACAAAGATGGGTCGGTAAATGAAAGCTATGAATATAGTCTATCTTTAGCACCTACAAAGACGGGTCGGTAAACAACGGCTATCAACATAGTCTATCTTTTGCACTTACAAAGACGGGTCGGTAAACAAAAGCTATCAATATATTCTTTCTTTAGCACTAATTATATCTGATATCTCTGATTAACATTAAAACTCAAAGTAGATATCAATAACAACTGATACCCATCATTGAAAAAATGGGGGTATTCTGGTTTAAAGTTGTCTGACCGTCTTTCCGAACGTCCGTACTTCCGTCTCTCTGTCTTGAAATCGTATTCCTGATTTTTTTTGTCTATCAAACTTTGCATCTAAGATTTATTTACAACCATGCAAGCTTTGTACGCAGGTAGGTGACGACTTTCTCAATTGTTGGATTGATAAATGGCCTTCTCCTCTTAAAATTCCCTTTATCTGTCTAGCTTTCGTCTCTACACGCTTTGCATAATGGTGCTTTTTACACAACTACTACAGTATCAGGTACACTAGCTGACAAGCACTAACTGTATTGAGGGATTGGAGGCCTGCTTTCTTATATATATTTTTACTTTTATTTATCCATTACATTTTTTGTAACAGATTTCATAGCATATTCAACACATGATACTCAACGTTTCGGCTAATGAAAGTCTTTATCAAGAAGGTTTTCACCTTCAATGCTACATTGTCTTCATATTGCTGATGTCCACCATTTTGAATTGTTTTGTTATGGACAAATAGAATCTATTATTGGTCTCCGATGCGGACAGGAAAATCCCAACCCGAGGGCATACGGGGAGGGTTGGGATTTCCCTGTCCGCATCGGAGATCAATGATTGATTATTCTTCTTACCTACGATAATATTTACCTCAAACTGAATGGAGAACTTATAGGCCTATTTCATACAAACGTGTACAAGTGTAAGTAGTACATCCGTGTCAGCCTCATGGCTTCTGTAGTGAACAAACAAGTAAAAAAAAAAATAGGTCCTTGACAAAACCGCATTTTTGGATTTTCTAATTGAACTTCATACTAAAGAACAAAATTTATATTGAGACGACTACAGCAAGCGCGTGTATGACGTTAATTGTGACGTAACGTCAACGTTTTCTTACCTACGAGACTGAGTTTGTTCTATTTTTAGCGATGCTGGAAAATTCTGTCTTGCTCATGGGCTGGGACAGCTCACACGAGCTTGAATTCTGCGTATCACCACTCGCTCAATGAAATTAAATAGATGATCCCCTCTCAGCGATTCTATACTTTATGCATTATTTTTTAAAGCAATGCATTTCCTCAAAGAAATTCTTTTTTTATAAGTCCATCATTGTCTGTTTCTTTGTCTTAAAATCGAAAAAAGCGGTTCAGAAATATTCAGAAATAGTCGATGTTTCATACAAACACTGTCGACATGCTGAACATTCTAGGGGTTATTGGACGAGTGATGGTTCCGGCTCACTTGTGCAGTATTGTTAATTGGATAATTTCCCTTAGGAACGGTCTACACTATAATCGGCTCGCTTTTTTTTGGTGACAACACATAAGCCTAGCATCCCCTGAAGGGGACTCCGGCGAGAAGTGAACATCCAGATCAGACGCTTCAAACCCGAGGTCTGATCAGGATCTGCACTGTTTGCCTTAATTGTTGGAATTTTTGTAAGAATAAACTAAAATCAGTAACAATAAACTATGTATTTTTTCTTATTTTTAATTTTATTCTATTCTATTTCATTTATTTATTTATTTATGCATTTACATATTTTTTTATTTTTTTATTCATTTTCCTTTTCTTTGCGAACCTTTGAATTGGTGAATTTGTTTCGCTAGTTCCTATTTAAATTACGCATCCAAAGGAATTCTGAAAGGATTTGTGACAATGCATTTCTTAAACGAAGCGACTGAGTTTTCAGCGCCGCAAAAGGCAAAACTCTTAAAGTTTCAGTTTTTGAACTCATGGGGAAGCATGAAGACATAATGTTAACTTTGGAAAAGATGAATCATTTTAATCCTTAGAATAAAGACTGTCAGAAATCAGGTTATAAAAATATCAGTATTGCTCGAAATTTCAGAAATACGCACTGAAAATGGAAAATTTCGCAACTTCTTTTGAATATTCCAGTGAATTTATATGTCAATATAGGCACGTAATTAAAAAGGCAATGGAAGCAAGAAAACTTTGACTTTTTCGAAAAATGAAAACACCTTCGTGTAGGTAATATACATTGCTCTCAGAATTTAGGTTATAAAATATTAAAATAATTTGAAAAAGGTAAGAAAAACATAAAATTATTGATATTCCGTATTCAATTCTATGTAAAGGACCTGGTATGATAAGGGCCGTTTTAGGCCCCCATTCAAATTCTCTTTAAAATGCATGGTTTCTATTGCGTATTATTTGTGCGTATGGGAACAAGCGAAAGTAATATGTTTCGTGTTTGTTAATTCTCAGAATAACATGATTTCTGACATGCCTATGTTGTTTCAATAAAATGAAGGAAAATTGCGAGAAAATTTGAGTTTAATACATATTCCTTTCAAGAAATAAGTCATTTACAATACCTTTTGAAAGCTCTTAACAACAGGCCTTTGATGAACTGCTTATATGTAAGATTGCACTGCTAATTACCTGTACACTGCACAAGGCCTCTCCAGGTACCCCACCCACTCAAGTTTGCAAGTCCAGAGACGCTAACCAAAAAATTCCAACAGATCAAAATGAAATGTATATCAGATTATTCCTTGTGTTCTAACTAAGAAAATGAATACCCACAACATATGTTTATTTTGTCTATTAGCGGAGATAGGGGCGTTTTTATGTTGAGAACGCTGGGAAAATGTTCCAAACGCTGCCAGTTTGGTAACAAAAAGTTAAAAATAAACATTGAGCCCGGTCTCCAGCACATTTAATATTTTCATTGCACGTAAATATATTAAAATTTTATCTGTATACAAAATATTAAATGTGCTGGAGGCCGGGCTCATATATTTTGAAAGCCACAAAGGCTACCAAATTCGTCATTTTCGTCAGAATCCGCTGGGGGTAGGGGTATGTTCAGTACAAATATCACAAATATTTTGTGCAAGAACTGGTTAATTTTGTGTTTGCTGTTACATTCAAGGTTTGAACTTTCATATGAATACATTTTTATTATGGAAATAAGACTTTTGAAAAAATGAGTTTTCTGTGGGCCAAATATGGGCCTTATCATACCAGGTCCTTTGATACCCAATATTGGACAGACAAGGCTGTCTAACAGGGGCGATAACAAAATCGATAATCCAATGCCCCAGTAAAGAATGTTCAGTATGAGGTTGCCGCCATTTTGGAGACGTTACCAACTGAAGTTTGAAATAACGTTGACGTTACGTCACAATACTACTTACGCTTGTGTACGTTCGCATGGAATAATAGTTCCCTGTTCAATTTGAAATAATTATTAACGCAGGTAAGAAAAATAATCAATCATTGGTCTACGATGCAGACAATCCTCGTTTCCGACACACCCCATGTGCCCTCGGGTTGGGATTTCCCTGTCCGCATCCGAGACCAATGATAGGTTCTATTTGTCATGACGTCATGACTGTTTAAGACAGAACTTTCAAATTTGGCATACAGGGGCCGTATTCATGAAACTACTTAATTCGTTGCTATGCTGTTGCTAAGGCTAATTTTCTATGAAGGAATTCTCTACAACTATGAAATTTGCTCTGAAGGAACAGTCTTTTTCAGATTGTTCCTCCAGAGCAGATTTCATAGTTGTAGGGAATCTCCTTCGTAGAAATTCGGCCTTAGCAACACCATAGCAACCACTTAAGTCGTTTTATAAATACGGCCCCAGTTTGACAATGAAATGTTTTATTATTACTGAAAAAAAATCAGCCTTTGGTAGTGGGGCAAGAGACTAGGCTACTGTGCTTGCAGTAGGTGCGGGTTGTTTGGAGATTTTTCTTTCCCCTGTCATATCTTTTTTCTTTCTCCCTCTCTCTGGGAGACGGCTCAGTAGAAAATAAAATACTGTCTTAAAGAGCCGTTAAACCCGAACCAACCAGCCAACCAACCGAATCTTTAACATGTATGAAGCAAGCAGCCTACGACCTATACAAACTAGAGATACCGCACAGGCTGATCCGGAGTCGTCTCTGCTGACAAAACTAATTTATTGACCTGTGGGAACTATATAGAGTAAATTTAAGATTGTGAAGGCTGATTTAACCATTTATTCTACGCCTGTGGCTTAAGGCCCTTTATAATGCATCGATATGCAACATTTGTTTTTACCTCAATGAGTAACTTTAATTACGGTATCTGAAGCTGCACTTTCAAAGTCTCATCTCGGCCCTCGGGCACACAGTCTTCTACCATATGTCACAAGCTCATGAGAATCCTAATAGAACCAGTCTTCCGTCATACACGAAATATACTCGTTCAGACAGCCTTAACGCACGTGGAGTCTGGTCAGATCATACCCATTTGAAGCCCAGATAATCATTTTTACAGATTACGAGCGCATACCCAGATCAGACAGTGTATAAGCAAAGAATGGTCTGGCCATGCGCACCTTGCTTACACTTAGTTCTCCCGACTCACCATCGTGTTTCTGAGTATAAATACAAACCTGGGACGGTAGCTGAACTCAAATCATTTGACTGTTGGAAACTGTACATGTATGCTTTCAGATACTTAAAAGAGAAATTTTCATTCATAGCATAAATTTGCAATATGATAATCTGTGGCATTGTTTACTTTGCGGTAATAACCGTTGTTTGTAAGTATTTCTAAATTTATTCATATTTTGTTTATCTTTAACTCTCTTAATTAACTCTTTCGGCGCCAAAGTCGCAAAAATGCGACTTTGCAAACAGCGTATATCCAGATCAGCCGGCTCTTAAAAGAGCCGTCTGATCAGGATCTACACTGTTTGCCATTCAAATATGAACTTAAAAAGCCTGATTTTATGAAAAATGTCTTTAGATTGTTAAAATTTCCAATTACAAATCTGTCGTCTGATGATTTGAGCAGACGAAAATTTGTCGTCTGAAAAATTTGGCGCCGAAAGAGTTAATTTCACAATGTCTTATCACAAGTTTACCCCATGAACTGACGGTTTCATCTTTCCTCCATATCTGCTAGATTCATTTTTGTTTTGTGTATACGTATGTATTTTTATGAGGGACCCAAGGAAGATTGGCTTGCCAACTGAGCCACCCTCAGTATATAAAATCTTACTTCTTTCAATATCTGAAATAATTTTCCAGCGGACATATAATTCTTTAAAAAACAGAATAATATGATTTCAGATATTGAAAGAAGTAAGTATAGACTTTATTTACTGAGGGTGGCTCAGTTGGCAAAGACTTTATTTACTGAGGGTGGCTCAGTTGGCAAAGACTTTATTTACTGAGGGTGGCTCAGTTGGCAAAGACTTTATTTACTGAGGGTGGCTCAGTTGGCAAAGACTTTATTTACTGAGGGTGGCTCAGTTGGCAAAGACTTTATTTACTGAGGGTGGCTCAGTTGGCAAAGACTTTATTTACTGAGAGTGGCTCAGTTGGCAAAGACTCTATTTACTGAAGGTGGCTCAGTTGGCAAAGCCAATCTTCCCTGGGTCCCAAAGTTGTCTTTTAAAATATGACTGAAAAGGGAATAGTGTTGTGAGACCCCATTGCTTGTTTGAAAAAGGCAATAAAATCTAGTTAACTAAAACATGTCTGTTTCACTTTAGTACATAAGGAAAATATTACTTGTAAAGGTTTTCTAAAGCCGAGGGTACTGATCCAGTGAAATGACTGGATTCTGTCAGAAAGATTTAATACATTGACCAGCATGACTGTACAGTCTTACTAGATACTTTTCTTTCAATCTAAAGGCTACGCGTAGAACTTCCTGGCTTTACAGTTCTTTGATTATTAAATATATAGATGCAAACAGCTAAGGTTTTGATCAGACGAGCCGCGACACGACAAAAC
The DNA here is from genome assembly GCA_963989385.1 of Ctena decussata. Taxonomy (NCBI): domain Eukaryota; kingdom Metazoa; phylum Mollusca; class Bivalvia; order Lucinida; family Lucinidae; genus Ctena; species Ctena decussata. The sequence goes on along the minus strand of OZ022511.1, from coordinate 73,200,903 downwards.
ACTAAAGTGGCATTTGCGTCCAGCGAAGAATAGGACCATCCTGGGCACCCGCTTAGTCTGATAAGAGTCTTTGCTGTCGGCATGGAGCTAGCTTAGACCCTGAGCTACCATTTTAAGCACACAGCAAAGACTCTGATCAGGCTGGGCGGATGCCCAGGCTGATCTGAGTCTTCGCTGGGCGCTCATGTCACTTTGTTGATTTTGTCGTGTCACGGCTCAATTATATGCTGCCGGATTTTCTTTACAGTGGGTTACTCACCGTGCACAACCAATTCCGGCAAGTTTGCACATCCGGGGGAATGCCAGCTGTACTATGATTGCAGTCGACCCGTCTCCGATCTGCCTAGAGTCACCGAACCAAACTTGTTTGAATGCGAGTATCCGAAACTTTTCGACAAAAACTCCAAGAGTTGCAGACCCTTTCAGAAGGTCATAAAACACTGTGGAAGTCGAGAAATTAAATCGTTTATCTGTAAGTAGAAAATAGTTCCTTTACTTGATTCTACTTTTAGTGTATGCATACACGTCCTTGTTTTCCCCGTGCCATTGTAACAAATGGCAACAATGTCCGTGACTTCATGTTTGCGTCTGTAGACGATGGAGTGAATCCCCGGTAGTTTCGTATGTTAAGCGCTGGCCTGCTGACCTAGTGGTCCCAGGTTTAAACCCGCTGGAAGCGGAAATCTTTTAAAACGTAAACGGAGTTCCATTGCACATAGACTTCATCATCACCCTCCCATCGCCCTAATATGACTAAAATACCATTGAAAAGGACGTAATATTTACAAGGTCCATTGCTATTAAATTTCATATATAGCACTTATAGGCAGGGGATCGGGGTCGTGGATGTGTGTGAGGTGGGGAGGGGAGGGGGGAGGGAACAATAAAACTTTTTTGTATCCAAATCGCTTCGAAACTTTGGTTGCCATGGCAACTTAAAGTTCTGTTGACTTGTATAGGAAAATATGAAAATTAGCATTATTTGCTTTGCCACTGCAGATATTTTGTCAAAACGTTTTCAGAAACGTTTCTAAAATAGTCTTCTGTCAACCTCATGAAACTTATGCAAATTGCACAATTTGGCTGGTTGCCACGGCAACCAAATGGTTAAAAACAGAAAAAAATATACTAAATTCATCTCCTCAAAAATTTTCAGGCCGCTAAGCTCAAACTTCATGAAAAGGATTTTAATACTAGCCTCTATAAAACCGTTTTTTCATGGCAATTGCTCCGGCAGTTTGGTTGCTATGGCAACTTATAGTTTCCGTTGACTTAGAATGGGACAATAGAAAACTTGCATGTATTGTTATGTCACTGCAGAAATTTGGGCAATACTTTTTAGGAATGTTTCTTGTGTCGTTCCCTACCTACCACATGAAATTTATGCACATTGCGCAATTTGGCTGGTTGACATGGCAACCGAATGGTTAAGAATAGAAAATATATTAAATATCAACTCCTCAAAAACTATGTGGCTGATAAGCTCAAACTTTAGAAAAAGTATCTTAGTACCAGTCTCTATAGAATAACTGTTTTCATGGCAATTGCTCTGGCAGTTTAGTTACTATGGTGGCTATGATAACTTATACTTTTCATCGACCTATAATGGGAAAAAATGGAAATTGTCAATTTTTGCAGTCTCATTGCAATAATTTAGAATCTCTTTCTACAGAAATATCTCTTGAGAAATATTCCATGATTCATATGAATTTTGTCCAAATCACTGAATTTGGTTCGTTGCCATGGCAACATAAAGGGTAATGCAATATTAAAAAAAATCGTCTACTCAGAAGTCATATAAGGGGGATATTTTGCATACTTGTTCATATCATAAGTCTCTACATAAATTGTGTTTTTATTATTGTTGCCCATGTGCTTTCATTGCTATGGCAATCTAGAGTTCCATACACGTATAATGGAATAAAAGCATCGCAAACGACTGCGTGATACCCCGCCACTGCAAACCTTTTTCACACACCAATTTTTCCAGATTTATTTTTTCTCTGTATAACCCCAGGGCAACCTAACCCCACTGAACATGGATAAAACTTTAAGTCTTTGTCATGACAGGACACTTCATTACTCTGGCTTCTGATAAATCACTTATCACTCTAATCAAATACAACTTTAGTGATTTTAAACATGTGGACACGGGGCAGGGGCAGATAAACCCTAAAGGGTCAAATTTCAATCACCACACGAAGCTTCTATCATCAGATGTAAATTTCTGAAAATCTGTTTCACATGAATTTATATTGATTTTATCATCATTTTATGCATATGTATAGCCCGGGGGCAGGGGGAGATAACTCCCATGGGGATAAATTTGAGCATCACTGGAAACTTTTATCTCTTTGATCATTTGCTGTAAGTTTCAGAAAAACTGCTTCAAGCTGTTTTTATATGAAATTTTTCATGATTTTATACATGTATACAGCCCCAGGGGAGGGGCAGATAACCCCTGATCATATTTCTGTGCTCATACAAAGCTTTTGCTACTTCGATCATGTTTGTGAAGTTTCATCATGATACTCCATGTAGTAAAGGAACTAGAGACCAGAAACCATTTTTTGTACATTGACAAGTGCCATAACTCTGTCAGAAATTATCGAAATTTGCCCATTAACAATCCCAAGCGAGACATTCTTGATACAAATGCATATGCAAAATTTGAAGGAAATCCGTTGATAAATGCTTAAGTTATCGAACGGAAACGAAGTGCGGACGGACAGCCGGCGGACGTACGTACTACGGACGGACGGACGGACACACGGACGGCCAGCGTGAAAACATAATACCCCGCCACTAACGTGTAGCGGGGTATAAAAAGTGGAAATTGGCATTTATTTCTGTGTTATTGCAGATATTTTGTCAAACTTTTCACAGAAATGTTCCTTGAGTAGTCTTCTACCAACCATATAATTTTTCCCATATCAGTGATTTTGATTGGTTGCCATTGCAACCGAAAGGCTAAATTTTATATTAAAAAACAAATCTTCTCGGAAGCCATTAGGGGGATGAAGCTTATTCTCTCCATATATACTATGCACAATAAATATAGCAATTTTTTGTATGTGTCAGATCCACCATATTAGGATTTTATTGTCACTTTACTGCATCAATATACAAAGGCCGATCAATCGAGATGGACTGGCAGGTATAAGATTCAAGATTGTTCAATTGTAGCGTTTGAACTACCGTGACTTCAGTTTTTATGACCATTGTATCTGAAGGACATATTTGATCATGTACAAAAGGCAAAACCATAATGAGGCGGCTGGTTTGCTGTTAAAATAAAGGAAAACGCTCTAAAACATTTGAATACGCTACGAGTATGAGGTTTACAAAGTTCGAAAATTTGGCGTTTTCCCTTGTTTTTACGGTATCGTCTTAAAAAGTTGTTTCTAATCGGTATTTCTTGAATCCCTTTCGAATGTATGATTGTTTGGTATCTACCAATATGATAACGTAAACAATTCAGAAAGAAAATTCATCCCGGTTACTGAACATAAGTCAAAAGTCTCAGACTAACGTCATCATTTTCTCACAGTTACGTTACACTTCAATGAAGAAAGTTCACAGTTAAATTAATCATGGTGTGACCTTTAATTTTAGCCGATTGGTTTTTCTCGGGTTTTGATTCTGCATTGAACTGAAGCACCCGTGAATCATTGCACATGGGACCGAATTTCAACGTTTTAACGTCAATTGCGCATGCTAAGATTCGTCAGTTGTTAAGCTTAACCATATCTTTTACACATTCAATAAACTGGGCATGAAAATGATGAGAAAGACCGTACAAAAAATCACATGCTTGCCATGTTTATGTTGCTTTTCAATGGGTGCGAATTTCGGCTAATGACCCCTTCTGCGCTTATCGCTTTTCCCCAATATCGTTTTTAAAGATGGCTTCTGTAATCCTATGGTATCTTAAGCCCCAAATACGGTTCCCTTCAATGCAATTTAATTTCGCTCAGTGTTGCACCTCAGTGATGAGAAAAATTGCAAAGCATAAAAATTTGCTAAATATATTTTGCACAGTATATGTTAATGACATTTAGTCGACAATTCAGACAATGATATGTTGATAATGCCAACATAAGTACGTAGATGATGAATGGACGTAGGTGGGCTACAGGACCAATGATCCTCTGGTTTTAAGACAGAAAAAAATGCATATAGCTTGGAGCAATTGTCTCAGATGGTAGCTCAAAACCGTTTGTTCCCTTAAAGATTGCTCAAGCCACTACATATAGCTTGGGGCAATTGTCTCAGATGGTAGCTCAAAACAGTATGTTCCCTTAAAGATTGCTCATGCCACTGCAGGTATGACACAGCTGGAGCCACTTTGGAGAAATAACACATGTGAGTCATAGACCGTGACAGCAGAGTTAGAGAAAAAAGACGCATGCCTTTGCATGAGATGCTGCCGTAGGTTACTAAACATCTCGTACAAGGACCATATATAACTGACGAGGATATTCACAGAAAGATCCAAACAGCCATTGAAAAACATGACGAATTCCTGACCATGGTCAAGAAACGGATTTCCATAATATATATGAGCCGCGACACGAGAAAACCAACAATGTGTTTGTGCGGCCAGCGCAGACTCAGATCAGCCTGGGCATCCACTTAGTCTGATCAGTGTCTTCGCTTTGCACTTAAAAGGTAGCCAAGAGCCCAAGCTAGCTCCACGTGGACAGCGAAGGCTCTGATCAGACTGGGCGGATGCCCAGGCTGATCTGAGTCTGCGCTGGGCGCACAACCACTTCGTTAGTTTTGTCGTGTCGCGGCTCATATTATTGTGATATTATAAGACCTGATTGTTCTTGATGACCTTGACCTGTTTTTCAAGGTCAAAGTCTTGTATGTGGGATATTTTTGAACCAGAGCTGGATTTTCTTGAAACTTGCATGGATATATCACTGTGACAAGCTTAAGAGCTGGTTGCATTTGACCCTGACCTCATTTCCCAGGGCATAGTAGCACTTAATAATTTTCTCTAAGAATAAATTACTTGAACCAGTAGGCGGAATGTAATCAGACATTTAAAACAAGCAGAATAGATGATGGGATTTTGGTGCGCCTGGATTCGTTTTCAAGGTCACAGAGGGACTTTAATGCTCTTGGCTTATTGAAATCTTTACACCAACCTTTAAAAATTTTAATAACAGCATAGCAAAGGCTTAGGGTAATAAAAGAGTGGGCGGGAACACACTTTTGGTGATTTAGAAGGGGCGGGAATGGGCCGGTAGGGGACATCTATTTTTCTCTGAAAACATTTCTAGTTATTCCATCATATGAACCATCTTGTGAAGGAAGAACTAATGTGAATGATACAGAGTTGTTATTGTTGTTTTGTTGCTTTACGTCCACGGTAAACAGCTATGGTCATGTCGGGACGGTCAGTTAAACTAACCACACTATTCCTGTGCAGGCTTAGACCTCCTAAGCAGGCTACGGGCCTGTTTATTCTTTGGAAGTGTATACTATCACACTCATTTGTGACACTGTCTTGTCGAAGCAGATCTAATAAGCGGTCACATGAGTCGCGACACGACTAAACCAACAAAGTGGTGTGCACCAGCGAAGACTCTAATCCCCCTGGGCATCCGCTCAGTCTGATCTGAGTCTTTGCTCTGCGCTTAATGGATAGCTAAGTGTCTAAGCTACCTCCATATCAACAACGAAGACTCTGAGTCATCGCTGGCGCACATGCCACTTTGTTGGTTTTCTCGTGTCTCGGCTCAGTCATAATATTTCGTGGAGCAATGGGAAAAATCTTTTTGGGAGCCTATAACAAAATTCTTCCATTTATTTCAGGTGATACATTGAAATATCGGAATGCACATGCTCACGGACGACCTTGCTGGGTAGACCATCTGGACTGCACGGGCTTAGGAACCGGGAAATATGGGTTTCCACATATGCCTAATACCCCTTATTATGCTCAATGCAAAAACGGTCGTTTCGTAGAAAAATTTGCGTGCGAGAAAGTCAACGGGCAACAAACCATTTTTGACCCGAATGTCCATGATTGTGTCAAACCAGACGATAACTAATATTTGAAACCAGACAGTAACTAATATTTGAAACCAGACGATAACTAATATTTGAAACCAGACGATAACTAATATTTGAAACCAGACGATAACTAATATTTGAAACCAGACAATAACTAATATTTGGAACCAGACGATAACTAATATTTGGAGTTCGATTTTATGATTTGAAGACTAGACTGTATTAAACATTTTAAATGTTTTTCTTTTTCGTACTTTATTCACCAGGGTCGAGTCTGGTAACTTCGGACAACGGGTAAATTCGAACATACATTGCAAACAGTGAAAATCCAGATGAGATGAGTCGTCTCATCAGGATTTTCACTGTTTGCCCAGTTAATTTTCAACTGACATATAAAGGAAACAATGCCATTGTCCGAATTCACCTGCTGTCTGAATTTGCCTTACTTGGCCCTAGTAATCTGTCCAAAAATAAGGATATACTATTTGCATTGTTTTAACCACAAGTTACAATTTCCGAAGGCAGATCCATCAAATGGAGGATTGGCCCTGGAAACATGAGGGCCTACCAAGATTGTGTGTGTGTGTGTTTGTGTATGTGTGCACGCGCGTGCATGCGCGCGCTCCCTTGCTTTCTGAATAATGACAGAATTCCCCCGCCCAGGTTTCTGAAAATATACATATTTCCGGCTCCCAAAAAAGTTTAAGACGTGCTCCCGAAATGTTTTGCCCTTTTCCTTTATTAGAGGTGCATAGTATTAATTAGTTTGTTATTGAAAAGAACAACACATTTCGCGGTGATTTAACAAAAATTCTTTTCACAGTGTGAGCTTTCAGCAGGGCTCTGTAAAAAGAAAGGCAAAGCCCACTATTTACTAGCACGGGGAGAGGTACGGGTGCAAATGACTGGTGTAGCAAAATTAGGGCATAACTGTATTCAAAATTGGTATTTGAGCAGGGAAATAGTCGCTTTTATGGTCGGAAATTTCGTTTTACGGCTACGCTTCACGATATACCTATGCAAATGACAATTTTTAGAACAGTTACCCCCATTCTGATATATTTTTATTTTACATTTTCACCTTTCAAAGTGTACTTCTTTGCACTTTCAGCAACGTAAAATCAAACGTCAGCCAATGAGAAGTGACGTATCATTATGACGTCGGGTTTCCGACAGATATCGGAGGACATACTGTTGCAAATGGTTGACGTTATGCAATCAGACCTCGCGTTACATTCGGAAGTGCATTAGGATCGAGTCGGTTAACTTCGGACAGCGGGTAAATTCGGACATACCATTGCGAAAAGTGAAAACCCAGATGAGTTGGTAATAATGAGCCGTCTCATCAGGATTTTCAGTGCTTGTCCAGTTAATATTGTTTTAATTCCAAAACAACTGACATATAAAGGAAACAAAGTCACTGTCCGAATTTACCCTCTGTACGAATTCACCCGACTTTACCCGCTTAGAATGAATAATGTCTGTTTTCAAAAAATGCATATGTAAGGCCTATACCAGTTAACCTCATAACCTCACTATACTGTGGCAATGAAGGCAAGAAACAATGTATTTGAATCCATAGAATTTTGAAAGACTTTTTTATACAGTCAGAAAGACTGTTTATTAATAATTGTTGAGGTTTATGGAAGCAGTCCCAAGCTGAGAAATGAATGAAGATATGCAGTTAAAAGGGTTCTAGTTACCTCGTCACTGGAATCTTACCACGGATTATTTGCTTTTTATCTTGAAAAAAAAAAGAAGAAACGAAATGAAATACGGAGCAAGTCAGGTACAATGGAATAATAGAATAATATAGTGTTTCATATTACAATGCGGTAACATTAGTTTTCTAACTTAAGTTAGAAAAGTAATGTTACCGCATTGTAACAGGAAACACTTTATAAGCCGTTTTTCAGGCTGTTCAAATGGGACTGCTTTCTTGGGGAGGTTTGTATTTACCTGAAATAGTTTATGGCTTTAAAATAACAAAGAAAGACAGCATTGAACATACACAACCAAAATCTAGACAAACATTACGACCTCTGACCCTCTCTGACTAAAAATTACATATAGTCTATAGGTGGGTTTACACGGTAAAACATGTTGCATGACATGTCTCATGCAACATGTGGTAACATGTCATGCAACATGTGTCAACGCGTAAAGACCCCAAAAACATGTTTTACATGAAAACGATGCGAAACATAACGTTAAAGGTTGCATGGCACATGTCTTGAAACGCGTGTCGCCGTATAAACCCACCTCTGCACTACAGGGATTTCATTTAATTAAAATTGAGAATACGTTGCCACATACATGACATAGGTACATGAAACACTCAGTTAGTCCGCTCAATAGTATCCTTCCTGTGAGCATGCCCAGTTTGATCATTGGGAATCTATGTAGCGAAAAGTGGACTTTAATTAGTGTCCGCGTATGCACAGACTGATTTGAGCATTCGTTTTCGCACGTCAGGAGGTACAGTAGCCTGTTTTGTATTCTCTTCGTTGCGACTCTAACAGAGCTCTAGATAAGAGGGGTATTTGATGATAATTGAGGGATAATTTTTTTCATTTCTCATTGAAACCATATGTTGTGACCCCTCATCTGAACCGTCTTGTTGAGACGGTTCAGATGAGGGGGTCACAACATATGTTTTTATCCAGAATTAGCAACAATTATCCTTAATTATCATCAAATACTCCCTCTTATCTAGAGCTCTGCTCTAACTTCGTAAATTTGTGAGTTGCTGTCTGTCTGTCTCGCTGGCTGCTGGCTAGCTAGCTTGCTGAATGGATGAATGGATAACTTTTGATTTAACAACCCTTTCAACGGCATTTCAGGCATATACAGCCGATGAAAATTTGAAAACGAAACTGTCCGTGCAATGGACTCCTAATTTTTTTTTTTTTTTTTTTTTTTTTTGACTTTCACGACTTTCCAGGACAAAATCCTGGACGAGGGCTCAATTGTTATGACTTGGAAGAGGTTAAAAGAAACATAGGAGTAAACCAGCACTAAGCTTGTTTTAAAACTTAAGATTTATCATGTATATCAAAATTAAACAGTCATTTAGCAATAAAAAAACTGTAATTAACAGTACCTTACTTTATAAAATATGTCCCTCAGAATGTCTTAAACACAAAGTCTTTAGCCGTTTCTGATCCCAGAAAATAAAGTTAGTTTTATGAACACAAATTCCCAAATTCAAGAATAAATCAAAGAATGAGAGTCACAAAGTAATTCAATATATTTGAATTTCAGTTTAAACTTATTCAACTATCATCTGGTGAAAGTTTACATTGATACCCCTTTAAATTTGTTCCCTTTCATATACAATGTATTATCTGAAAACATCCGGAATTAACCAGAGACAGATTTTACCAGAAAGTTTTGCTTACATTAGGAAGTTCCATCATTTTCTTCGGTACTAAAATAAGTTATTCCAGAAAATTCTCGAAATATCTTGAGAGTTCTCTAAGCTTCCTGAACCATCCACAACCTTCTTTTGACAATAAGGAGAAACTTCAAGACTTTTCTAGACATTTTTTTTTCTATTTCAGGAGTGTTCTAACCCAGCAGGCACATGACGTTGCAATGACGTCGTACTGACGTCGATGCGACGTAATGACGTCGCATCGACGTCAGTATGACGTCATTTTGACGTCATGTGCCTGCTGGGAAAGTTTCACCAACTTCTAGAAAGTTCTAAAGTACAATGTAAACAACTTGTTTATTTTAAACCTATAAACAATCCAGAAACATCCAAATCACCGTTAAAGAAAATATTTAGAACATCAATATCATACTCATAACAGGTTGGAAAGACTTTTACTTCCAGCTGGAATCGAACCTGGAATACTACCTCAGCAGGCAAGCGCTTATCTCACTGAGTTACAGGGGCTCCTGATGTCTTGAGTGAATGGCTTAAGGCTTTCACCACATCATTTATATCCATAAGCCACTCCAGCCGGCCCCGCTTTCACTAAGCAAGCAGTATGTAGAATATGTCCTTTCTTCTCAAGACGGGGGCTCGGGGATATCCTTATAATCTGACTGGTTTATTTGGACGAAGATCCAGGTGTACAGAGGTCGCTCTTCAAACTTCAATAATGTGTATTTTGCTGAGTTAAGACCGTCAGTCGTCATCCGGGCTCTAGCTCCAGACAATAATTCATACCTGAAATGAGCCGCGACACGACAAAATCAACAAAGTGGCATGTGCACCCAGCAAAGACTCAGGTCAGTCTGGGCTTTGGCACAGCCTGATCAGAGTCTTCGCTGTGCGCTTCAAGGGTAGCGAATGGTCTAAGCTAGCTCCATGCGGACAGCGAAGTCTCCGACCAGACTGGGCAGATGGCCAAGCTGATCAGTGAGTCTTCGCTGGTCGCACATGCCACTTTGTTGGTTTTTGTCATGCCGCGGCTTAAATGATAAGCAAAACCAAAAATTTTATCTAAAGGTGTAATGTACATATCCATTTTTGTACACTATCTTTACAAAGAGGAGCAACCTTCGTGATCTCCTGTTTGCTTTCCTGGAGGAAAAGGCCGTCCAGAAAGGGCCTTTCTCTTAAAAGAAAACCGTTGCAGACAGGAGAACAAATTCTTGTCTCTAAGAGTTGATCTCAGTTAAAAAGGTGGACAAAAATGGAAATTTTAGATTTTTTCCCCTGAAATGTGTCCGTTTATACTTTGGTTTTAAACTAAATTGGCTACTATAGGTAATCCGGGTAATGCCAGCTTCGTTTGTTTAAAGCCACAGGGACACCAACACACGCCTGATAAACTATCACATGTATTTCCGTCGGATGTATCTGTGATAGTTTACCAGGCGTGCGAAAAGCATCGTAATCTGCCGTTGTAAATGTTTGTAAAATGGCTTTCCTGGTATTGCTGGAAATTTATGATTGCCGAAATGATATGATCAAATTTTCTTTATTTTGATTCCTTAGGTAGCCGATATCTAAAAAACAAAAACAAAAACGGATAGTAGGAACATTGACATTTTAATTTGAACAATATTATCTTTGTTCGGCTGAACTGAAAAATAAATCACTTTAACGCTCACATTCTCCGGAGCAGCAAGTATCTAAAACTGAGCCGCGGCACGAGAAAACCACCAATGTGGTAGAGCGTCCAGCGCAGACTCAGATCAGCCTGGGCATCCGCCCAGTCTGATCAGAGTCTTCGCTGTCAGCATGAAGGTAGCTTAGAGGCTTAGCTACCCTTCAAGCGCTAAGCGAAGAGTCTGATCGGACTGGGCTGATGCCCAGGCTGATCTGATTCTGCGCTGAACGCACAACCACTTTGTTGGTTTTCTCGAGTCGCGGCTTAAACATTCATACTTATGAGGGTTTTGCTTGTTATGTTTGTCTGCTCCATGGTCCATAGCGGAGTATATTCCAATATCGTCGGGAACCCTTTGTAGGCTGTACCCAGCCTCACTGATTCTGAATAAATAAATAAATAAATAAATAAATAAATAAATAAATAACTGACGATTCCCAGACCATTCATGTTGGAATCAGTATGTAATAAAACGATAAGAAAATAAACAGAAATGATTGCTAGACAACCCAAGTAACAAACTTTAAAAATCTTTTCAGCACCTTATCTCCCTTTTCGCCACTTTTACAACTTTTGTGACTTTCTCTTTGCTTTCTTTGACATTCCCTTTCAAAATGGGAATAACTTTTAAATGACAGAATTTGCTCAAAGAGGAGCAAATTTTTTCCTTCAACAGTTGACCCCCGTTGAGAAGGGCAGCAAGAATGAAAATGCATACATTGTAGTTTATACCCATAAATTGTACATATTCACCCAAAATTCTGAGTGATCCCTCACATTCGAAATCTCTCTGTTTCCGGGAATGAGCTGTGGGTCCCAGAACAAACTGGCTCTTGCCCTTTGAATTTGTGCAGCTCATTTTGAAAAAATAAATATATCCTAACAAGAAAGATATTTGGAAGCACGTAACACAAAGACATGAAAGCAACAGATTTGAGCAGCGACACGACAAACCAACAAAGTGGTTATGCGCCCGGCGCAGACTCAGATCAGCCTGAGCATCCGCCCAGTCTGATCAGAGTTCGCTGTTCGCATGGAGGTAGCTTAGACCCTTAGCTATCATTTAAGCGCTTAGTGATAACTCTGCTTTGTTTTAACAAATAATAAACAGAGTTATTGAGTATCCATTCTTACAATATTACTGCCGTAACAAACGGACCAAAGCATAGCTGAAAAAAATCCAGACTTTTGCTGGGAAATCGAGCCCGGAACTCATGGGTGAGAGTACTGAGCCAAATAGCTAGGTCCCTGACGCACTCGTCAGAAATTGAATATATAACAACGCTATGCGCAAATCTACTATAATTGTTGATAATGGTAGGTAGAGTTGGCTCTTAACCCACACCCCCCCACACCCCACCCCCGCCACCCCCACTTCAAGGAAGTCATCATTTATGATGATTGAAAGCCATTTTGGCTAAGAATGACCGATCCCGAGCGAGCCCCCACCTAACGATATTACTGCGTAACTGTATGGATCATATCAGTGACTGTACATAAGCAGTTAAACTTGCTAACAGCGCAGATCCAGATTAGGCGAATAATGAAGATGCCTTATCTGCATCTACCCTGTTTGCCCTTTAGTCTTCGAATTATCAATTTGATATAACTTGGATGAAACATTTTTTGAAATTTACAGGCGTGTCTATTTTATTTTTGCGCTTAACCCTTGAAGCGCCAAAAATTAAAATTGTTGAATTGGCAAACAGTGAAGATCCAGATGAGGTGGCTCATAATGAGCCACCTCATCTGAATCTACACTGATTACCCTCTAGTGTTCGAATTCTTAATATGATATCGCTTAGACGAAACATTTTTTGAAATTCTGCAGACGTAAATGTTGTCGTTTGCTTTTTGGCGCATTAAGGGGTAACGTGTTATATTTACCGTATTGCAAGATCGTCATCCTCGCCACCCCAACCAAAATATAAGTTGCTAAAACCGTTGATGTTCCTATAAACGGTAGGTGTGAACGATATCACACCTCCGACATACCCAGAATATGGAATCCTGTCGAAAAAACACTTTAATTAAAGATGACTCGCGTTATCTCAACACTGATACCGTATACGCGGTAATTTTCGCGGGTTCAAATTTTCGCGGCTTAGGGGCAAAAACAAATACATTAATTTTCGCGATTATTAATTTCGGCGGTAAGCAGCATGCGCAAAAAGCAAAATTGCTTCATTTTCATTTGAGCTAGTTCTTTCATTAACCTGCGGCCGCAGGTTAATGAAAGAGCTGGCTCAAATGAAAAGTACCAGACTTCACCGAAGCAAACAGAAACAAAATAAATGGACGCTGTGTCTAATGATGATACTTTGTAAGAAACAGGAAATTATTTCGCGATTTTAATATTCGCAGTTTCTAAGTGACCGAAAAATACCGCCAAAAATGGAACACAGCGAAAATTATTGCGTATACGGTATCTCAAAGAACCCTCTCATATTAGATACCAAGCAATATGGTTTGGATACTTTTCCCATATTTCTTTACATTTCAACTCAAGATATCTCTAATTACTGGTATTTCAAGGTAAATTTTCTGGGACCAGAATGTTTACTTTTTACATATCAGTTCATGTAGTTTGACATGAACTTCAACTTTGTGATATCTCAAACTACTAGTATTTCAATGTAATTTTTTTCTGGGACCAGATTGTTTACTTTTAAATATTAGTTCATGTAGTTTGGCATGAACTTCAACTTTGAGATATCTCAAACTACTGGTATTTCAAGGTAAATTTTCTTAGACCAGATTGTTTACTTTGAGGTATCAATTCATGTAATCTGAAATGAACTTAAACTTTGAGATATCGAGAGTTTAAATAGTGGGCAATTTGATGGGCACTAATCCATGTTTTCTGCCGTTTTACGAAGGGAAACAACTTTCTCGACTTCCTGTTTGTTTGCCTGGACGAAGTAGCCTTCCATAATGGCGACTAATCTTACAAGAAAGAAAGAAAATTATCTGACGGAAGCAAAGTGTTTCCGTTATAGAGTTCATCCACATTTAGAGAATTAAACAATAGTAGAGTTGCTTTCCCTGAAAGTGTATCCATTCACCTTGACTTGCTACTGTAATTGTTGTGAAATCTAAGAAACCTGAGTTTGCTATACATCTGTGTGTAGAAATAGGGTTCAGTGAAGCTCCTCAGCAAATTTGTCGGAATATGAGTTATCTATTTAGGGGTTTAGAGTTATACCAGTCCATAGTTGGCGAATAGAATCCTACGATTTAGGGTGATATCTTGTCATACATGATCCATATCTACTTAAAGATATACTCCCTTTAAAATAATAACAAAAATGATTGGATGAAATATTTCATGCAGTACCTCCGACATGGTCTAACTATACATTTGAATTAGAGTTTAGATAATAATATTTGATAAAAGTGACTTTAAACAAAAAACAAGTTGAATTTTTATACAATCGCGGACCGCGGATGAAATCGCATTTTTGGACAAAAATAATTTATTCATACGTCACAATCACGTGCACGAATAAGAAAAATACCTCTACCTGATCACATGACACACGTGGTCAAAATCGATATTCTTACAGGCCGTGGGGAAATGGGTAATTTGCATTTTAGTTTGAAGATTATTTTTCATTCCACATTTATCGAATAAATACGCATTTTCTCAAAACTTTTACGGTTAATTATGAAACTATTACATATTGTCTAACGAAATTTTGTTAAAATATTTGTTTCTGAAAACATGAAATAAACGAGGGAGACAATCTTTAACGTAATGAGTCATTAAAGACAGATATTGACTCCAATTTAATGCATTTTTATGATAAAAGTAAATATGACTGTTTACTTTTAGCTGACCAAGTGCGATCGTTTATCTTAACCCTAAAGCGCCAAAACACCAGACGACAAAATTTACGTCTGTGAAATTGAAAATAAGTTCCTTCAAAGTTTTTCACGTTAAGGATTCAACGACTAGAGTGCAAACATTGTAGATCCGGATGAGGCTGCTCATCATGAGCTGCCTCATCTGGAACTAGGCTGTTTGCATTTGACTACTGAATTTTTGGCACTTTTAAATGTTTAGATAGACTACAACATGAATAGGCACCATCTTTAAGTATTCAAAAAAAAAAATCCTCATGAACAGTCTGATAAGGATTCATTCTTTCATTTTTGTCTGAAAATAATGAGTGAACAAGTTCAAGTAAACTGCAAGCAGTCTCATCTGGATCTGCTTTGTTTTCCTTCTAGTCGTTGAATCCTTCGTATGAAAATAGTAGGTTTCGACATCATACTAAAAGTTACTTAGTAACCATGGATGTTTGTTTGCTATGACAGCTTGTCGTATCACATTTATATCAACTGGCAGACCGTTCTTGAATAGTTGGCAGACTTGTAGTTGGAGAAGACACTAATAAATGAGAGACAATTTCGTTTTTTTTCCAGAATGACCTGGCCTGGAAGTGTATCCATTCACCTTAATTCAATATTTACCTGAAATTGTAGTTGCTATTGGATGTAGACATATGTCTTGGACCGTCTGAGCAAATATAGAGATTTCTGTCATCTGCCGGTAGGAGATCGACGTCATGAATGATGTAACAGGAAAACCCATTCCCAGAATTCACTGCTTCCAGAACGCCAATGTTAGCCAGAAGACCTCTGTTGAATGTTGTCGGCATAGCCTTTGATAAGAAATCATTAAAAAGGGAAAAGAAATAACATAAAATAGCCAAATTCCACCGCTAAGAAATAAATATTTCAAGGGCATATAACGCATTAAATCAGAGATTTTAAAAGAGTTTTTTTTTTTCATGAAATTTCAGTGAAAAGTGAGTGGTCCTGTGAAGCGATTTGCTAAGACATTCTAAAAATTAATGTACCAATACACTGTCTGGATCGAGATCCGGAACATCCTTTTGAGGAAACAGAACGGACCACCTAAGATGGCGGACCAGTTTACACACGCTTGGTTGATGCTTCGTTTTATCGAATTTTCTGAATATATATCGTACGCATTGATCAGTCGAACAAGCAATATCAGTGAATGAAGATTATATTTTTCCATATAAAACAGGCAGTAATGTGGCGAAATCCATTGACATTTTCATGAATATTTGCGAGATGTTCCTTTGACATTTTTCTGACAAATGCAAATTACGCGGCAAATAAAAATGAATATTTCTTAAAAACTAGCCAAGAGATTTAAACACGGTTTTCGGGGTCTGGGATGGAATTTAATTGGGCATCGTATTTGATGAAAATAATAAAAATATAGAAATGGCGTTCACAGGAAAGTCAAGAAAATATTTGGGTCACCACTAAAACTTAAAACTGCACAATAACAGACTTGAAAAAAATGCCGATACAAGCCAATGTGTATACTTTTTTCACCAGATCACTTCCTGTTTATATGGAGAAATGTATTCTTTCGCTCAAGCCCTTTCGCTTATATGTTTCGTTTGACTGATGCATACGATATATGGTCACAAAATTTGATAAAACGAAGCACCTACCGAGCGTGTGTAAAACCGTCCGCCATCTTTTAGGGTCTGTTCCGTTTCCTAAAAAAGATGTTCCGGATCTCCATCCAGACAGTGCTATAGTCCGGCCAAGATACTCTGACAAGGGCAGATAACTTAAAACTAAGAGACCAGGAATCGCCTTTGATATTCAAGTCATGCTGTCCCTATAAGATGAATGCTTTGAACCATAAAGACTCATAAGTAATATCTTCTTAAAGATATACGCCCTGACATGTTTCAATTAAATTTCAAATTTCTCACGAAAAATCGTATCAAATGCATAGAACTGATTTATAGTAAAAGTACTTTTATCTACCAAATTTATAATTTGTGGCAGTCACCACTGGTCACTGGAAGTAGGAGAATTTAAGAAAATATATAAAAACGCGGGAATAGCGGGTCGTCATTCCCGCCAAAAACTAATACTGGATACGCCCAGTAATCATGGTTAATCAGGGAAAAGTTATATCATGAATAATTTTAAGCCCTTTCTTTAATCAACATCGGACAGTTATTGGCTGAAAAGATCTCACGTGCACGGATTAGAGATTGATGCTATTGTAAGGTTATTTACTCCACTATTCATAAAATGCAAAGCGTGCTTGCAGAAACGCCTTTTTATTTCCATGTGGGAGTCAATCAGTTTATGACGAAAAAAAGTTCATGAATATTCAAGAAGGGTTCGCAGTGATATATCGTCTCTGCCTCCGTACCAAAGACTTTTTAGATGAAGATTTTTTGCACAATTCTTAATTGTGTTGCATACAACTAATCCGTTTAATTCTTTTGTGGTTATTTCATAATGAAATACGAGGGAGTATACCTTTAAGAGCAGTTAACTCATTAATAAAATGACCCTTTTTGTAAAAGAAAAAGTTACAGTTGCACACGAAAACTGATCAGGGAGAGACAAGCCCCGGTCTGGGTGTGAAAAAAAAAAAAAAATATATATATATATATATATATATTTTTGCACGTGTCTCGCTCCGTACTCTAGGTGAATACTTCTGTGTATCCCAAAGTGTTTCAAAATAGTTATTTCTCGCTATGACAGAGGTGTGTGTGTGTGGGGGGGGGGGGGGGGGGGGGGGGGGGGGTAGGGGGGAGGGGGCAAATGGCAAATTAGATCTAGGATGTTTTTATTTCGAATGTCAAGACTGGTCTAATAGTTTTCTGTAGGACCATTGACAGTCCATGGTGCGCTGTTTCTAATGCTTTGCCTAAATCAAACCTTCATAAACTACGCAGAATCAAAGTGGATACTGATGCCAATTTCAAACGGTATACCTACTAAAAAACAGTCACAAAACTTTGTTCCCAGATTTACATGCTTCACCCATTCCATTCGGGATATCCCTTTAGGGGTATCTGGGCAAACAGTTTGGATCCAGATCAGGCCCCACAAACGTGGGGCCTGATCTGAGATCCAAAACTGTTTGCTGCCTAGACATCATTTCTACAAGAGTTAGTTAGACCAATATTGTCAAAATATTCTTGATTTTTGATGCAGACGACAATTTTAGCAGACGACAAAAATACCCAGAATGCAATTTGGGTTAACCAGCAAACCTCGTATGATTCCTAGGACCACCCGGTATTACTTGTTAGGGTGGCTGGATACACCTCAAAGAACGTGGGCTTTAAGTTGAAAAGTTATTGCCGTTTCCCACGGGATTCCACTCCAAAAAAATAATATTTATTCCCTGGTAATCAGTTCAAGCAGAAGACATTTGTAAACAGTCTGCTACTAGCGGCTACTCTTGGAGTCACAGACTAGGCCCATGTGATAAAGAGATAAATCTTTCCAGCTCGAAGCGAGCTCCTTTCGGAGTTACAATTTTAGGAGAAGCAACTTTTCTTTTATTTTCATTTTTTGCCTCCCTTCAAAATAAAGCTCAACTTTTAAAGGAAGGAATTTGCTCCCATAGGAGCAATTTTTTTCCTTAAAGAGTTGACCTTATTTTGGAAGGGCTACATGTATGTCATCCTTGGAGACAAAGAGAAAGTATGGAAGTTGTTTCCCTGTATCAAAGAGGCGGGAAAAAACATGGCGATGTACCCATAAGCCTTAAAAGATAAACAAAACGGAATTAAATGACTTGAGAATAATTATTTGTTCTGGAAAATCTAAATTTTCTGTTGATTTTGATTGATTTGATGCTTAACGTCCACGGCAAACAGCTATGGTCATGTCGGGACGGTCAGTTAAACCTAACCACACTATTCCTGGGCAGGCTTAGACCTCCTTAGCGGTTAACCAGTACCAAGTGCACATACTTTCGCCAGTTACTGACAACTGCCATTCTTGAATCAGCGGAAGGAGAAACGAAAATATGTGGCCAGACCGGGTTTCGAACCCAGCACCTCTGACTAATGGGTCAGGTGCCCTACCGATTGCGCTACGCGGCCCGGCTCAACTTTCTGTTGAAAGAATTTCAGTTTGTAATGTCATTGAAAAATTTTCTGTTGAAAGAATTTCAGTTGTAATGTCATTGAAAAATTGATGGTACATTGGGCACATGCTCGTATACCGATGACGTCATAGATCTGCTACCATAGAAACTAAGACGTCATACTGATGTCAATATGATGTCATCGAGACATCATTCTGCCTAGGTAAAGTACACTAGTTGGCAATTCCAAAGTTGATATGGTAATACAGTGGACTCGACAGTATCGGATCAAGTTCACTAAAATTCCTGTTTTGTTGTATATAAATGCTAAAATTAGGTATGTTGTTACACATAACAATTGCAAAATATCCCTTCTATCTACCCATGTCAAAATATTTACAAAATGTATTTCTTTAAGGGCAGATAACTTATCCAGACTTACAGGTGGGTCTTACGACAGTAACGAATCAGTTGCGACAGTATCGGATCATATGATGTTATTTTATAGGAGAGTTCCTCCGAGGCGATTTGCCAACCTTCTTAGCTTCAATAATTTTGCTACATAAAACAGTTGGACCTATTAAACTCTCAGAGGAAACTTTTACGGCCTTTCAACGGTATTTTTCACGTGGTCTTTCACAAGCAACGGTTATGTCTGTTAGATAACAGTTGACTGTGCACAAATGTACAAGCATGTCAATAATTCTTAAATCAGTAATACCCTGCACCCCTTTAACACGGAACTACTCAAACAGTAAAGACCATAATCTGACTTTGCAAAGAATACACCCTGACAAGACCGTGGTGTTCGATCAGGATCAACAAATTTACGGTAATTTGCCGCTTTAACATTGATATTTCAATGCAAACCGTGTATAAACACTATATGGTCTTTCAGCGAGTTCTGCTGCATTAATCTGAGTCTACACAGTGTACAAATGCCCATTTGATGAAAGCCAGTAATTAATGGGTTCACACACATGCGAGCTGATCTCGAATGTTTCTTCAGAATGTTTAGCGGAAGCTTAGTTGTGCTTCGCATAACCTTCATTATCAGACGCTAGTGTGTGGGGCGTGGGATGGGGGATATTTTACAAAAAGGATGTTGTGTTACTTTTATACCGATCTTCTATGAAAGGAGACATAGCAGCCACTCAGGTAGTTGATATATGACTTGCTTTCAGCATCAGACCATGCATCCGACATAATGTTTTCCAGCTAATGCCTGCATTTCAGCTCAAATTATATAATGATCCGTTACTGTCGCACATGGGTGCCCAACTTTTCAAGCCTTTAGTTTTATCAAATATAGGGATGTCACAAAAATAATGACTGCAAGCAATTTTAGGGATGCCAGAACATATTAAAAAGCAGAATTGGTTTCAATCGCCAAATGATAAAATTGTGTAAACAACCGAAATCTATTTTGGGAGTAACAAGCAACAGACAAAATGCAAGCGCCGCTGAAGAGGGGCCAAGCTTTTCAACAACTCTGATTTGTTTCATACCCGCACATTTCAATTGAATTTTTCACCCTGCACTTTGTCATTGGTCTAACTTGACGACTGTAATATAATGGTAAAAAATATTTGCTTCATTTGTGAGAAAAATGGGTGATAACTAATGAGTGATCCGATACTGTCGATGATTCGATACTGTCGAGTCCACTGTATTTTTATGACGTCATTGGTATAGATCCATGGCAAACAAGGTTTGCCATGCTCCTTCATGTTATCAGTGACATTTCAAACTGAAATTCTTTCAACAGAAACTTCAGATTTTCTCAAACGAATAATTATTCTCAAATCATTCAATTTCGTGTTAAACATGTTACCATTTCAACGACATAGATGGCATACGTCAGCTTCTGTAGTCGTAGAAACGGGTGTATATAGTCCAAGAAAGCCTTTAGGTGTTCTTCTCTGTCCCGATACGGTACAATAATAGCCACCAGACCAGATGGCTCACAATTCCTTGGTCTGAAATAGCCGCCATTTTGAACGTAGTCTTCATGCGTCGCGTTCTGTAATGTTTCGTTTCCTGTTGAGTGGAAAAGTTAGATCATGAAATTAAGGAAATATCAAGAGAAAAATATACCACATTGTTGTGCTCACCTGGTAAAATGGGAACACTGTTAATTTTTGCTTGAATAATAGCTTGCTATATATCAGTGGAAGTAAATTTCAATTCCGTAAAAATTCAAAATATTGGGAAGGGCGGATGCATGGATGACTTGCGATTCTTTTAAATAAAAGGTCATAAGAAACTAAAAAGAACCCCGCCGAACTTGTTTATACAACACTGGCAAGTATATATAATGAGGCAAGTTTACACACTAGGGAGATATATTAATATAACATGCAAACCTGTCACTGTGTGTTGAATAAACAAGTTGGGTGGGGTTCAAATTAGTTTTAATGAACTTTTTTTTGGCTGCATTAGTTCATGGATTATGCTATACGAGGGTCATCCAAAAAGTTCTGTCACTAGACTCATAACTTTTACATGGGCTTGCTAGCCTATCTTAGAGGACATCAAGACATGGATCTGTCATTTTTCTTTCCAGAGATGTCAAGAATACAGCGTATTCCACTAGCATGGCTGAGTTACGCGCTCATGTAATGTGTTAGTAATAGACACTGACCTGTTTTCTTGTTTTAGTGTTTCTGTTTGGGGGTAAATCATGTTGTATATTTCAATAACTACACGTCACAATTTATTGAAATTTTCAGGGATTGACAGACTCAGAGAGAACATACCGAAAAAACAATGATATCGATAGACTATATGCAACACAACGAGGAATATATAAGACGTCCCTGAATTTACTATCCACGTGACCTTCAATCAATCACTTTAGCAGTACTTCATGGTATTTTTTGGTACTTTTGATTCAGATTAAATGTCAATAATATACTTCAAGAAATATTTATTTTGAAAACTCAAAAAACTTTCATTTATCGATATACGGCACTTAGAACATAACTTGAGTGATTCATTTTAGCAACTTGCTGCATCTTGCCTTTCATACACAGTACTGAAAACTTCATAAAATGCATCAAATGACAGTGGATTTTTTTTCGCTATGTTTATCTTTGCCTTGAAAGTTACAGGCACTGACTTACGATAAACGGCATTGTTTATGTAGGAATTGCTGCACCTTTTAAATAGGTAATCCACAAGCTATGGAAGTACAGTAAGGGTATATCTTTTCTAAGCGGGTTGCAAAATTACTTTCGAAGGAACAAAGAATATTTTTCTACAGCGATATGACAAAGGGTATGCCTTTTGAATGATAGTTAAATGAGGTAAATATCTTCTTTGATTTTCTACATAAAATATCAGTGACAGAACTTTTTGGATGACCCTCGTATGTTGGTGCGAAAAAAAAAATATTTGTGATGAAGGAAAATGGAGTTCTACGTTTCCAAAATTTGGCCAAGTTCGAGGTAGTAAATGGCTAATTTAATAAAGGTTTATTTTTCATTGAACAACAAAAATTTAAACTATAATATGCATGTCTTATGATTATTTCGGTAATTCAGAACAAGAGTGCATATTGTTCTTGTCACACCTCAAAAAGCCACCAAGTCATATTAATATTTAGAAGTACCTTATCCATGCAGTTTGCCAAAAACAGTCACTTTGTAGATTCCACAGGGTCCGGCCTACATCGTGTTTGCGAACAGCAAACTCTGATCAGACTGTGCAGATACGCAGGATGGTCTGGGGATTTGCCGTTCGCACATTACGTCCTTTTTCGTGGCAATTAATGTGTATTTGATCGTGGTCTTCTCAGTTTGCAATTGTTTGTCGTGGCGCGACTTCTATCATAAAGTTTCATTTATTTCTACTTTAATGGTACTTGACGTTGTTTACTGGTGTTGGTACATTATACTCAGTCTGAACATCAAAAAGTATCATGTTTAGTGTCTGCATGTATATTTACACGGCTCAAAAGTGGTAAAAACGTCTTAACGCAAATCATTATAAATAGCCCTTCAAGCGTCAAGTAAGTCAAAAATGTGGCCTGGTGTCGATACTGCGTTCTTTTTGTTTTTCAATAAAGTTTTGCCATTGTAAATGGTTGTGATTGGCCAGCTGGAAATAAAGGCAGTGTTTGAAAAATTAGTTTGGTCATTTTAACTGGCAAATGAAACATCCTACTTTTGACAACATTTACAATGTACATTTCAAAATTTCAAAGATCTAATTCATCGTTTCGCTTTTCGTATATTTCATTGCATAATGCCCGTTATCCCGGCCCCATGAACACACACACACACACACACACACACACAGAGCTTTTGTGGATCCCCACTTCTACGATATAAGCTTCTCAGAAATCAACCAAACGTATAGGTATAATCGTTTATTTTTCTTTTTTTAAGTTTTAGGGAATGAAGCATGGTAGACCGGTCTAAAGTCAAATTTTCATTTGAGCCGCGACACGACAACACCAACAAAGTGGCATGTGCGTCCAGCGAAGACTCAGATCAGCCTAGGCATCCGTCCAGTCTGACCAGAGTCTTCGCTGTCCGCACAGAGCTAGCTTAGACCCTTAGCTACCGTTTAAGCGCACAGCAAAGACTTCGATCAGTCTTGTCGGCTGCCGAGTTGATCTGAGTCATCCCTGGGCTCACATGCCACTTTGCTGGTTCACGTGTCGCGGCGGCGGATCAGTTTTGGTTTAACCGCAGATAGACTAAATAAATAAATAAATTTTGCAGCAAATTATTTTTTGTATGATGAAATAATGTAATAAAATAATAATGAGCGAAATAGAAGTAATCAAGAGATCAGCAACACCTCTCTCTCTCTCTCTCTCTCTCTCTCTCGTGAGTGAGTGAGTGAAATCGGGTTTAACGTCCCACCACCAACAAGGTCATACGGAGACGGGACCTCTGTTTAAAGTCTCATCCAAAAGAGCTTAGAATTAAGCGGGGGTCGATCTTGCGATCCCTAGATTGGTAGTCCAGCGTGTTCTCCACTACACTACTGTCGCTCCTTACAGGATAATCAGAGACCTCTCTCTCTCTCTCTCTCTCTCTCTCTCTGAGAAAAAAAGACACACCAGCCTTTTCTTGAGAATCTCTAAACATCAGTCAGAGTGGTGGATATCAGCGCCCCATGTTAAATACAGTGGGTCTTACCAGGACAAACTCGTACAGCGACTTGATTTCCTCTGGGATCACTTATTTTTCCATCCAGTTTGTATATTTCTCCAGAATTTATAACCACATAAACTTTCCATATAATTATTTGACAGGCTATGATAAACACACATACAGAAAGCCTTGTTTTATTCTCAAACATTTTTCCCGATTGTCTTTTATTCTATCCTAATTTTATTTTCATCAACGTATATTTTATGATTATTTCTGAATTGAGAACTATTTCTTGAATTTCTAGTGTTACGAACAATAAGGGACCTAGTTTAAGATAACCTCGAGTTTAGTCCGTATAAAGCTCGTATTACCTTTGCGTATGCTATGCATTTTCGGGCTACTATACTTCACACAAATAAAGATACATGTCTACTAGAGCCATAACCTCGCAAAAGTACCTTGGCTTAAAATAAGCTCTTATACCGCCTGCCACCCATTTAACTCCACTGTATCACATCAGGGCCCAGTTGTTCAAAACAAACCATAGCGTTATTTAACAAGACGTTAAATTTTCAAACATACGCACTGCAAAAGCTCCTCACATTTTTTCGGGAAGAAATTGTGCCGTTTTTGCGTAGAATACGAGGATTGTCCAAAAATACGTAGACTTTTTATCTGGTAGACACAGTTGACGTTTAATGACAAAAACAAGTATATCTCATTAAATGTGATCATTTCTGTCACACATCAACAAAAACTCCTCACATTTTTTTTTGGCAAAAACTATTGGCATAATTGAGTTTTACTTAACGAATCCTTCGCTAACGAGTTGGTTAGGCTAACTGTATCACATCAGGGCCGAGTTGTTCAAAATAAACGATAGCGTTATTTAACAAGGCGTTAAATTTTCAAACATATTCTGTACGCAAAACTGGCACAATTTCTTGCCGAAAAACTGTGAGGAACTTTTGCAGTGCAAAAACTCCTCACATTGTTTGGGGTCAAAAACTATTGGCATATTTGAGTTATGCTTAAACGAATCCTTCGCCAACGAGTCCATTAAGCTAACGATGCTTTGAACACTGAGCCCAGCCCAGCGGGCACATGACGTCAAAATATCGTCGCACTGACGTCGATGCGACGTAATCGATGCCATGTGCCTGCTGGGGGATGCTACTTTAAATAACATATACATGATACAGCCACTTATCTGCCATTTATTTAAATGAACTTCATACGGAAATCAAGCAGAATCTTTATTTATAGGCTGTGGTCATGAAACAATTAAAAAAATTGTCGTTAAGTCCTGTGTTGGGATAGACATTACAGAACCAAATCAGACTGCTGGGACATCAGCGTTTATATTGTTTGCCATTTTAACAATATGCTTCATTTTGCCATAAAATTCTACAAAATTGGGACACCCAAAATTATTGTAAAAAAGGTAAAGGTTTCCCATAGCCTAATAGCCGTAGGGGCTAGAGACTGCATCTTGGGCACAGCTGATGAAAGGCGGAGCCCATTTCTCTCCTTTCGCTGCCCATCTTTCCCTGATTCGAAAATGGTACCAACGACCTTCCGGCGACTTTCTGCACCATTTCCGAGTCACTCTAACCACTCGACTACAATGCCTCTCATTATTGTAATTGTCCTAAAATGAAACAACCCGGTTTTACATTGCAGTAGCCTAATGCATCCAAAAGATGCGGATGGAATGTTTAATTGGAACAACAACAACAACAACAAACTGTGTAGACCCTGATTGACTTTCTCTCTACAGGAGCACTGTTTGCCCGCTCGGGCGATACGAATATTTAAATTTTACGGTTGTATATAATTGCCTGATATAGCAATTGGAAAGGTCCAAATTCAAAGAGACAGAAATAAGACTGTCCTAATACTTTCAGGCGTATCGGTACGAGGGGTGATCATAAAATAATGGCAACCAGTATTTATCTCATTAGGTATGCATAGATTGAGCCGCGACACGAGAAAACCAACAAAGTGGTTGTGCGCTCAGCGCAGACTCAGGTCAGCCTGGGCATCTGCCCAGTCTGATCAGAATCTTCGCTAAGCGCTTAAAAGGTAGGTTAGGATCTAATCTACCTCCATACGGACAGCGAAGACCATGGTCAGACTGGGCGGATGCCCAGGCTGATCTGAGTCTTCGCTGGGCGCACAACCACTTTGTTGGTTTTCTCGTGTCATGGCTCAATAAAATAACATGAAGAGTAGCCATTTATGTATGAACTTTACTTATCTACAAAGGTGTTGCCATTATTCAATGATCATCCCCCCTTCCCCCCTCGTACTGCCCTCAGTAACTGCTTCACTTTTTACGTCAACATTTTTTTTCTGTCTTATTTTCTTCTCACGTCATCCGCAAACTCGTCATGTCTTTTTTGTTGTTTTTTTGAAATCACAACATCTCGCGACATTTTATTCGATTCCAGATTTTATCTTAAAAATACCAAGCCTGTGCTTGTACCGTGTTGACTTCCCAGTTCTCAGTTGGAATGTACAAGATATGTCTACAAGATGAGTAGACGACTTGCAACTTTACGTCCTTCTCAACAG
This sequence comes from Ctena decussata, assembly GCA_963989385.1. Lineage (NCBI taxonomy): Eukaryota > Metazoa > Mollusca > Bivalvia > Lucinida > Lucinidae > Ctena > Ctena decussata. The sequence goes on along the minus strand of OZ022511.1, from coordinate 73,174,222 downwards.
AATTTCAGTCATATCAAGACCATGGGAGGGTGATAATGAAAGGCTGTGTACAACGGAACCCCGTTTACGGTTTGAAATATTTCTGCCAGGAGAGGCTCGAACTCGGGACCGCTAGATCAGTGGGCCAGCGGCCAACCTACCATGGTAACAGGGCTCCTATAAGAGGGTCAGTTAAAGGGTATGAAGTCGTTCTCTCTTCTTGGTCGTCAGGCTACTGTATCATATATTCATTTTGATAAAATATGCCTCTCAACCATCAAACTTGTGGGTACGGAAATTAAAAAAAAATAAAAAATACATTATTAATCATGAAAAATCATATACATGTATACGTGCAAATGTATTTGATCACATTACACAAGTCATGTTCATCAAGATTAATTGTGTTTTCTTTCCACTTGAAAAAATTGAAATTTATCTATGATGAAAGTAAATTTCTTCGAATCTATCCACATATATGAGCCGCGACACGACAAAACAAAGCAGAATTTGCGCCCAGCATCCGCCCAGTCTGATCAGAGTCTTCACTGTTCGCTTGGAGCTAGCTTAGACCCTTAGCTACCCTTTACGAGCACAGCTAGGGCTCTGATCAGACATGGCGGTTGTAAAGTCTGATCTGAGTCTTCGTTGGGCGCACATACCACTTTGTTGGTTTTGTCATGTCGCGGCTCATATAATAGTTTACATTCAATTTGTCAATATTTGAAAGGCCGTAGAAATAACATCCTGAATGATTGATACCTTACTCATCAACAATCAGGACCGGCACTCTAGGTACTGAATATTCAGTGCAATTAGTCCGCAAGGCCGTCTTCTGTAAGCATTGAGATGCCAGTATACTAGTTAAGTGCCTCAGGCCAGTAAACCTCTACTGCACCCTTGCAAAGCCGTAGAAGCTCTGCAAGGGCGTACCAGAGGCTCACTAGCCTGGAGATGTTAGCTCAGAAACGGCTGAGACTAGAAATGCATTCAGCCAAATGGTAAGGATGGACAAATCCATTAGAACAAAAAAGGCTTCAGGGTTTAATAATTATTGGAAGCTTAAGTTTTTTGAAGGTTATTGGTTATAATTTTATCACTGATGTGAAAATGGAACGAGGTTTTGTCCCCTCCCCCCACCCACCCACCTTCACAACTACCACCACCACAAAAGCAACTCTTATGATGTACAGTATGATTAGCATATAATTATTGCATAAATTCGGTGTCACACGCTATAAATCGGCATGTTTCAACGAATGCAAAGCCATATATTTACAAGGCGACTCACGTGCCGTAACGACATGCTTTGCGACGTTTCGATTGGCTCAGGTGAGTTAAACAAGTCGCCAAAGGGTAACGATCGCTCACCTGCCAGTATATGCTCAAGTCGAGTGGCCAAACTGTAAGCTTTCGGCTCAGGTAGGCTGATAAACAGGCTGCAATTCTATAGGATTGGATGGCGAGTGTGTAAACTGTTCCATCACGGCCACTTCTATAAAATCACTAAATGGCCTTGACATCTAGTATTCATAAAGGTTGAAGTTTACTGCATTTCCATATCACAGAGCTCAATAGCAACAGAAAAATGCACTTTTTCATCTTTTTCCATTCAAAAGCCTAAGGGACCAGATTTGACCATGCCATAAAATAGGTCAAGGTCAACCCAAGTTCATCATTTATATAAATTTTGTAGTACTAGAGTCCATGATGCTACATACAAAGTTTCAAGGCAATGGGCGTAGTGGTTCTGGGGAAAATTTTTTAAGGTCTTTACCACATATGGGCATGAAGGCCATCTTGGTCCTGTGACCTGGGTTAAATATTTATAAACTTTTGTTTCTTTATCCTGTTAAGGCTCCATATGAAATTTGGTTTCAGTCGGTCCGGTGATTTCTGAGAAGTCCTTTGAAAATGTAGACGACGGACGACGACGACAATGACCTTGACCTCTAGTATTCATAGGGTTTGACGATGACTGAATTTCCATATCACAGAGCACAATAGCAACAGAAAAATGCACTTTTTCAGCTTTTCCGATTCAAAAGCCTAAGGGACCAAATTTGACCTTGCAGTAAAATATGTCACGGTCATCATTTATATAAACTTTGTAGTACTGGAGTCCAAGATGCTACATACCAAGTTTCAAGGTAATCGGCCCAGTGGTTCTGGAGAAGATTTATTTAAGGTTTTTACCATATATGGAATGGGGGCCATCTTGGTCATGTGACCTGGACCAAATATATAAACTTTAGTTCCCCCATCTAAATGACCTTGACATCTTATATCCATATGTGTTGAAATTTGCTGCATTTCCATATCACAGAGCACAACAGCAACAGAAAAATGCACTTTTTCAGATTTTCCTGTTCAAAAACCTAAGGGACCAAATTTGACATTGCCATAAAATAGGTAGTACTGGAGTCCAAGATGCTACATACCAAGTTTCAAGGCAATCGGCCCATCGGTTCTAGAGAAGATTTTTTAAGGTTTTTACCATATATGGGCATGGCGGCCATCTTGGTCATGTGACCTGGGTCAAATATATAAACTTTCGTTCCCCCATCCTGTTAAGGCTCAATATGAAATTTGGCTTCAATGGGCCAAACGGTTTCTGAGAAGGTTTTTAAAAGTGTGAACGACGCCGACGGACCCTGGACCAAGGCTATACTATAAGCTCACCTTCACAGGTGAGCTAAAATTTGGTTTGCGTACTTTAGGTCATGCCACATGTAAAATTTCAAGATCCTAGCATAAGTGGTTCTTGACTTTCCCACTTTTTATTTTTTTTTTATTTGTTTATTTTTATTTTTTTAAGCTAATGCAAGGAACAAAAGTGCAGCTACATTTTCACAGCATGTATCCGATCTTCAGGCAAAATTTTGCTGTAACTTCATCTCGATTTGAGTGATTTTACAGCAATATTCAAACAATCCGCATGTGTGAGGGGCGCCCTAGTCAAATGGCTTGAGCAACTTGGTTATGGTGTTGAGGGTTGCGAGTTACAATCCAAGCTTCAGCCAACTGGGACTGGCAAACACTGTTAAAGTAATTGGACACCGAGTAGAAGTATTGGCGAGTAGAAGTATTGGCGGGGCATTCAAACCATTACACCAGCTAAATAACCCAAAGAGCTATAAAACATTTTGATAAGAAAAAACAAATCACCGTTTTGTTTTCCTAAAAAAACAATATTTTGTATTTCTACATACTTTTTTTTTTACACATTCTCCATTTAAATTCATATATCTAGCACATGAATGCACTTTCATTTCTGAAAGTCTTGAAATCTATAATATAGGATGTCTGAAACAAGCTGGTAAAAAAATGAAGTCATCTTGATAATATTTTTTGCATTTTTAAAATGCAAGAAAATTGAATTTCATGAAAAATGTCATGAAAAATATATATTTAACCGATGGGGCAAGCTTATGCATATTATTTTAGTAAAACTTACATTGTATGTTACCAAATAAAACAAACCCCCCCGAAGATTTCACCATTTCGTTTCCTAGAAAAACAATGTTTAAGTTCAAAAATATCCCAAAAGCAGACTGTCTAAATTCTGCACCTGCTGCAAGCACAGTCGGTCCTTGACCTATCATTTATTTTCCTGTTATTCTAGTTCTACCGTAGAGTAATGCCTACAATAATGAGCAGATGGAATGAAACTGTGAAGATGTTGATCATTCTGGTTCCTAAGGAACAGTCTGATCTCGATTTCCACTGTTTGTACAGACCTATCTGCCCGAAAACTTAGGATCTTTACGGTGGACATTGTTAGTGTGTGTTATAACTCTATATACTCTACAGTTGAACGATTTCACCATGAACAATAACTCTCTCGTTTTAACAAATGAAGAGTTATTCACTATACAGCTACCTTAACTGAGCAGTAAATGGATACCTTTTTTGAATCGGGGAAAGATCAGGCAGCAAAAGGAGATACAGTATGCCTGCAATGCCTTTACGCACGTCGTAAACACTAATTGTGTGATTCTACAAAAATTGTCAATTAATCGCCGATTTTTTTCCTGTAACTACTCCCTGGCTGTTGCAGCCCAGTGAGATACTAGCTTTAGATATGAGAATCCTTAAATGCAAGTAATAGGGAAAGTTATGTTTATCAGAGGTTATGAGGGAAGCTATCCTTCTCATATCGTCTTGAACATGCTAAAAACATATCGCCCTCCAGTTTATGATCACTTCATATGATATAGCTTGGACGAAACATTTCTTTTTGAAAATTTGCAGACATAAATTTTGTTGCCTGCTTTCAGGGACATTCAGGGTTAAAGACTGTTGTTACTGTCCAGTTCAGTGGTACCCAGTTAACAGAAAATTATCATGTTGTTTGACATGGTACAAGGGCGTAGCTACCTATACGGCAAATACGCAAGTGCGTATTGAAATTTTGTCAAAATTGACAAAATTTCAAAACGCACCTGCATATTTGCATGCTGAAAATTTATAAATTAGACAAGATTTCAATACCGATTACCAAAGTGGCTGAAATACTAGCTTTCCCTTCAAGAAGTAGAGAATAAAACATGGGTGTGCGTATTATGAAATTGCCCTTAGTTACGCCCCTGTGGTAGGTTGCATGTCTATAAATCTGTAACCTCAGAGATGCATAGTTACAAAGTTTGCACTAGAACTAGTCTGCCAAAACTTTTGAAAATGGTTTATGCCTCATGATAAATTCTTTCCTGGAACAAACTTTGATTATGAATTAGGTCACAGTACTGCAGGGTCTTCATCTTTGCAAGGCGCCTGATGCTACCTACAAAGTTTCAAGGTCATCAGCCCTTTAGTTCTTAGCATTTTTACCATATATGACTTGTTGGTCATGTGACCATGACCATTTTATATCTATGAAAATTGAATGGTGGTCTCGTGGAGGTTCCATATGAAATATGCTTCAACTGGCCCACTGATTTTTGATGGCTGCACATTTTAATTTTGAAATCTCTTTCCTCTTAAACAAAGTTCAGAGAATGACCTAAACCTTTGGCAACCTTATATCTGATATAATTTAGTAGACTACCCACACCTATTATAATTCATAGATTAAAGTTTCTGAGAAATCCACTGTTTAAGCATTTTCCCATATAAAAGCATAACAAACTGAGGTAAGTAATTTCAGATGTAACAGCTCACCAACAACGCATTGGTCATACGGAAACGGGACCTCAGTTTAAGTTCTCACCAGAAAGACCAGAGAAGCAATGGATCAAACCTGCAACCCTTGGATTGGTAGTCTCATGCCCACGGTATGTAGGCAAATTTACGGACACGAAAGTATTACGTACTAGACATTGCGGGGAAACTGCGCGTGCCAGGTAAACAACTTTTTGTCGGACAGTTTTTCTTAAATATCTCTGCACAAACAAAATATTTTACAGATCTGTTTTTACCATTATATTTGGCATATTTCCTTCTATCTAGAACCGTTGAGACGCTAAAGATGCACTCACCGAGTTAAGCCTGTTTTTTTTAGAAAACCGTGTAGATTCTTGTACTTCGTCACAAAGCAGCATGTACCGCCTTTGTTCCTTTATCATTTGCAAACCTGAACCCATCAGCGAGTGGCCTAGTTAGTGCTCTTTACAACCACGGTTAAATCAGATTTCAGCTTCATACGTTACAAGAATAAACAGCCATCTTTCACAGGAGGGGTATAGCTTTTCGCAATTACGACCATCTCAGCATTCCTTTTAAACATTTACGACCATCTGCGAAACAAAACACAAATCATGACACGACTATCGACAAAAATCATGTACGAAATCCTTCATATTTGGATTTTTGCACTTAATCGTGTCTTCTCCTCAATCTAGATTTTCAGTCCAGCGATAATATATAGTTGTAAGATGGTCGACTAACTTCCGAATGAGATTTTATTGATAAAACGGAAGGATGGGGATTGCTAGCTAAGTATCAGGTACTCAGCCACAACAGACACGTCCAGACTGACGTTTTGAAGTTTACCCGCCCGTAGTCGTCGCCACTTAACTTGGGTCACGACTACAATGTACGACCTGACCCCAGACCAGCAGTGGCAAGGCGGCTGTTTGAAACTGCAGAACCGCAATATTTTCAAGCCCTCTATGAGCTTTGTGAACCCTTTGTCACTCGGCATCACAAATATGCATATCAGTATGTGAGGGTCCCAGCAGGAAACATTCAGACCTAATGTTGCATGTGTGCAATGCATTCTTTCTAGCATAAACAGTCAATGAACACTGGGTATATGACAATGAGTGACAAAAGAGAGACTCTGAGTACTTTGCGCAAGAACATGTGCGCATTTGCGACATATTTTTACATGCGCATGCTTATTGCTGTATTATAAATGCATATTGTCATTTTTCAAAATGTGCTTGCTGTTCTCGAACCCGCCGAAAACAAGATACAACAATATGCAAGAAGTTTATTACGAATTTTCGGCCCACATAGGAGCACTTACAGAAGGTAATATACTGAGAAAAATAAATTTAGCAAGTTTTCCAAAGGGTTGTGAAATTTTCTTTAGGGATAGTATTGCCAGATTGTTGATCGCATAAAGTTAGTTTAAGTTAGGAGACTGCGATTACGTCAAACTTGGACGAAAAATGGGACTGAACGCATGTTTGACGTCACTTTAAATGAATTCACTCTTTGCGCGGGGTGACAAGTAATTAAACAAAGAAAATTGTCAAAATTGTTTTGTAAGGTTTTAACTGGGTCCTTGAACAAGAAAACCGTAAATGGGTTTGCAAATAAACGCATAAGAAGCCGGCAATGGGCGCGTTAGTTTGACGTTAACTTGCCGAAAAAATTCAACCGCCTTTTTAAACATTATCAATTGACGTAGCGACTCGAATCTTTTTGCGCTTTATTACTGTCAACTTGGGGAACACTATCATGCAAAATGACTACCCCAGGTAATCCATTTGGCTTAAAGCAACGTCCAAAACCTTTCAAGATTTGTATGGAGGCGTGAAGTTTACGTTATGACGGAAATTGACCAGATCTGTGGATATGCAACGACCCTTATGCGCACTAAGAGAAGAGAAACTTTAAGTTCAATATTGCTGATGTCAAGAGACTATTTGATGGTTTTTAAAAACTGACGTCAGAAAGACGTAACTGTCGTGGTAAAATCTGCGGAAATAGGGCCAATTTACAACAACAAATTGCTTGAAAGTGTTCTGGTCATTTAGAGGCCACACCATTGCAGGTTCGTTCAAGATTTTGGAACATTTCTTTAACGGTGACTTTTGCTCAGCCTCAATTGTTTTGTGGATGCCAATTTTGACGGCGTCATACGCACATTTACGATTCTTTTAGCACACAACACTATGTCCTTGTTCGCAAATGTCTACATCGCCGCAAATTGGCTCTGGTGTAAGACTAAACAGCGCCTGAATAAGATGAGTTGCATAAAAGATTTATGGCATTTTTGGGGTTAAATCCTTGGGTACAAATGCAACGCGATTTTGCTCTATGAAAAAACTTTCGACCTTAATTTTTGGGTTTCTGGTACCCAAAATGATACTTTACACAGCGGAAACAATACAATTTCCCACTTTTTAAACACGTCTGAATTATACGCTGATTTGTAAAAACTTGCTAAATTTATTTTCCTCAGTATAGATAGTAGAGTAACTAAATATAATCAAGGCAAGAAATTCAAATGACAGATCATATCAGGAACAAAAAGACGGACATGCACACTTATGAAATACAACTACAGTTTAAGGTGAAAGGGCACACTTTCAGGGGGACAAACTTTGTCATTTTGCCTCCCCTCCCAAAGCCTATCCCCTCATATGGGAAGAATTTGTTCCCTTTGGAACAAACTCCTCCACCGAGAGCAGACCCCCCCCCCCCTACACACACACACCTGGGAAGGGCTGCGACAGTTACGAAAGCAGACAGGAAGTCACAATAAGTCACCCTCTTTGAAAAAAAGGCAGAAAAAAGATATTGAAGCGCACCCTTCCACCTTAAATGCCATGAGCAACGACAGACCTCCCCATTTTCATGTAAAGATACAAGCGATATGTTCATTGATCATCTGCTAATAAAACCACATCAATTCCTATCCATAAGTATGACAGTTATATGTGTAAGTTAAACCTGGTAAACCTTTCAAGATGAATGGGTCCAACTTCATGGGAAACACCCTGCCAAATTTTTTTCTTCTTAGTCACCTTTTGAGAGCAGACAAAACTCCTGAAGGGAAGAATTTGCTCCCTTATGAGCAAACTTCCCCTCAAGAGAACATCCTAGCTGGAGGGGTTCCACTAAAGGGAAACATACAGGAAGCCACCTAAATGTTTCCCCTTTGTAAAAGTGGCATCAGAATTTTAGGTGCACCCACACACACTAAATGCCATAAGTAGTGATAACCACCATAACCAAGAAAAACAGTGGCACAAGCTTTTTTTCCTTCAAGGCATAAATTACTGCCTATAACACAAACTCAGTATATTGTATGAAGATATCCAGTTGGTAAAAGCGAAAGAGTATGTTACGACATGAACGAACAGTGAACTCAGACCAGCTTGCGCTACCGTGCAGTCTGATATGATCTCTTCGCATAAACTATGAGTCATGATCAGTGCAAATGGACAGTTACTCAGAATTTAGGTTTATTGGTACATCGCTGTATTTCAACCGTTTTACAAGGGTTGGTTGATTTGATGCTTAACGTCCACGGTAAACAACTAAGGTCATGTCGGGACCGTCAGTTAACCTAACCACACTATTCCTGGGCAGGCTTAGACCTCCTAAGCGGTTAACCAGTACTAAGTGCACATACTTTCGCCAGTAACTGACAACTGCCCTTTTTTTACAAGGGAGAGTAACTTTGGTTAGTTCCGGTTTGCTTATCTGGACCACGAGGCCCTTCCAAAATGCATTCTAATCTTACAAAGAGGTGCCGTACCATATTATGTCCTTTTCAGCAGCATTTGAAAAGCCACTGCAGGACGATGGGTTTACCACATGATTTTCATTCGAAAAACTGATCTGGCTTAGAATTCTAATTATAACCTTTTTAAGTTTTTGTCATAATGACTTCTTACTGACGTTGTTGCGACGTCATAGTGACGTCGTACCGATATCAATAAGACGTCATTCTAACGTCTTGTGCCCCCACCCCGGGAGGAATGATGCGAAAAAAACGACCGAGTTCTATAGTCCAACATTTTCACTGGGATAAACGTTGCAGTTGTTGTCTCTTATGAATGCCAGCGTGTAGTGTGTCCAAGTTGTATCGTGGAACACATCTTAACACGTCTTTTATAGTGTGTGAGCTTTTACAGTGCGAATTCATCCCTCAAGAAATTGGAGAGAAGGATGAAGTAGCAAAAAATAAGGCAATAAAATGATCAGAGAACACGGCCTCTGGCTCAGTAACAGAGAGAGAGAGAGAGAGAGAGACCAACATGAACATATGAATGAACATGCAGCATTACAATTGAGGGCCACGCAAGGCATCGAGCCTGGAACTCAAAATTACCATTCCTATGCTCCGTCAACGGAACTGTATAAAAGCACTTGTTTAAGGTGTATGGCTACACATCCATGTTTCTCCGTTACTGTCGCACCTGCTTAGCAAGGCGCGATATACGCGTCCGGTTTTCCGCACGTCCGTCAGTCCGTTCACATTTGTGTCGAGTTGTCAGTCCTACTGTTAAAAAATTGCGTCAACCCTGGCGTTAAAGATTTTTCAATTAATTCTCCAGAACCACAGCATCCATGGTTCCCAAATTTCATATGGAGCATAATCAGACTGCAGGGCTTCGAAATGGTGAAATTCAGCCAGATCTAGAATCCAAGATGGTCATCGTTGCTAAAAATTGTTAAAGCTACAAAATCAAAGATTCTTCCAGAACCAACTGCTATATCTAGATCAAATTTTGCACGGAACATCAGTCCTGCCTTGGGTTTCAAAACTGTCCAATAAAAAATCTGTCAAGTTCTCTTTACGAGTCCCACTTATGCTCAGACGCCAATATCTAAAGAATAACTGAACAGATTTTGATCAAATTTAAGCCGAATGATCCTTGAATAAAATATATGTTTTTACAAAGAAAAAAAAAAAAAAAAAAAAGAATGGGCCATCCAAGATGGCAGTCTGCTATTACTAAACATAGCAAACACATGAAAATTGCAGTATCTCAGAAACACCTGAATGGATTTGGACCAACTTTATGTCAGAACGAACTTTGCATAACGTTAAAGCAATTTTCATTTGTTGCAAACTGACCAGCCATAAAAGATAGCGAAAACTATCTCAAGATCTTGCCAATGGATTTTGACAAAAGTTTTGTCAGAATACTTTGCGTCCAGAATCGTATAATTCAGTTCTCTCAATTTTTTATGCATAAATTATCAAAATATTTCACCATGACATCTTTTACTGTGGAAGTGCAGTGCAGGTGCGACCATGATATTGTTCCCATGTACATCGGACCCCTTTCAGAAAGGGTCAATTCTAAAAAGAACGAATTTGCTCCTTGAGGATTTGATCCCTACTGAGAAGGGAAGCAGAATTTTGATGATCCGCCGTTTGCAGAAGTAGCCGTTTGTTTATCTCGTTGCTCTCTCTCTCTCGCAAACGACTTGGTTTAGAAGCTTCTTACCAGTGTGTAAATTGGAAGGCTTTTAGTATGTACATGTAAGTCATGCCATGTAAGACTACAATGATCAATACAAGATAGTTCTTCCTCGTTTAATACGCTGGATATAAATGCAACTGCAGACACTGTGCTATGCAAGGAGCAACCCAGGCAACCTTTGCCGTCAGACTTGCAAAACTAGAGAGACAGAAATAAAAAGATAAAATAGCCAAGATAAGGGCTACTTGTCTCATTGCCAGTGAAGTTAATATACTATCGTTTGCGCAGTCGAAAATTCGGTTAAGAGACTAAAACAGGCCTGACTCATATATTAGCGACATACGGCATACCCTCAAAGCAGTAGAATGACACAGAAAATATGACCTATATGGATTAGGCAAAAGCTTATAGTCAACAGCTGACGGTTTTTGTCGATGGTCGTGTCATGATTTGTGTTTTGTTGCGCAGATGGTCGTAAATGTTTAAAAGGAATGCCGAGATGGTCGTAAATGCAAAAAGGTATACCCCTCCTGTGAAGGATGGCTGTTTATTCTTGTAACGTATGAAGCTGAACTCTGAATTAACCGTGGTTGTCAGGAGCACTAAGTAGGCCACTCGCTGATGGGTTCAGGTTTGCAAATGATAAAGGAACAAAGACGGTACATGCTGCTTTGTGACGAAGTACAAGAATCTACACGGTTTTCTAAAAAGCAGGCTTAACTCGGTGAGTGCATCTTCAGCGTCTCAACGGTTCTAGATAGAACTAGATAGAAGGGAATATGCCAAATATAATGGTAAAAACAGATCTGTAAAATATTTTGTCAGTGCAGAGATATTTAAGAAAAACTGTCCGACAAAAAGTTGTTTACCTGGCACGCGCAGTTTCCCGCAATGTCTCGTACGTAATACTTTCGTGTCCGTAAATTTGCCTACATACCGTGATGCCTTATCCCAGAGTAAAGCAATGTTCACTCTGCAAGCAATTAGATCACCTTCATTGATAGATATTCTCTTTTTTTTTTTTTACAATTAATGTATGTAGTATGTCATGAGGCATATGGTTTTGGTAGAAATTTCTGGTTTGGCCGGAATCTGGCCCTGAGGTTATAAAACTTGAGTACATTCTCAAACTCAAAATAAAGCACACTGACTGGCTGCTTCCGAGCATGTGCTCGGAAGCAGCCAATTAGTGTGCTTGTGCTCTGAAGCAGCCAATCAGTGTGCTTTATTTTGAGTTTGAGAATGTACTGAAGTTTTATAACCTCGCGGCCAGGCAGTTTGTGAATCTGAGCAGTCTGCCTAGAACCTTGGAATAGGCCTGCAGATTCCCCCTGCGGGCTGGATGAACTTATTTTTTATTGGGTTTTACAGCCCTTTCAAAGGTATTTCAGTTATTTCGAGCCAAGTGGGTAGTCACCATTGGGCGATGGCACTGGGCACTAATTTGGATGATACTAAGTAGGACAAGGACCTACTGCGCTTGCAGTAGGTGCGGGTGATGGTTGTTTGGATATTTTGGTGGCTTTTGCCTATCTTTTTTTTTCTCCCGTTCTCTGGGAGATGCTCTGTATAGACTGAATTACTGTCTCAAAGAGCTGTTAGACCCCAAACAACCAGCCTCTTTCTAGCCGATCGTTAAGCAGAGGTGGATGAAAAACATAGCTCCTGGGGAAAAACTGACCTTTTTTTTATTACAATCTTTGAGAAAATTTTACTTGTCCTGCAGGACATGTAGAGGAAAAGGGGACTTGTCCACAGGGAATGTCCATGTCCACTTACAATGGCGAGCAAAGTAGAATTTTGCAGCCCTGATGAGAGTGCATGGTTGAACAGTCCAGTGGGAGAGACAATGCAGAAAGGTATGTGACATATATGAAGAGAGTTTGACCGATTTATTGCTTAACGTCCACGGTAAACAGCTATGGTCATGTCTGGATGGTCAGTTAACCTAACCACACTATTCTTGGGCAGGCTTAGACCTCCTAAGCGGTTAACCAGTACTAAGTGCACATACTTTTGCCAGTAACTGACATCAGCGGAAGGAGAAACGAAAGTATGTGGCCAGACCAGGTTTCGAACCCAGGACCTCTGACTTATGAGTCAGGTGCCCTACCGTTTGCGCTATGCGGCCCGGCATATAAAGATGGATGACTTGCAATTTTACGTCCTTTTCAACAGTATTACAGTCATATCAGGATGATGGGCCTGTGATAATGCAAGGCTGTGTGCAATGGAACCCCATTTACAATGGAAAGAACTCCGCCTCTGGCGGGGCTCGAACCCGTGACCGCTAAATCAGTTAGCCAGCCCTTAACCCACTGAGCTACCTGGGCTCCCCCGGCATATATAAAGAGATATTTTTGTTAATTATCCTTTGAAAAGCATAAAAAGCATGGTCTCCTTGCAATCTGTCTGTTCATCTGTGTACTTTCTCATCAATCTTTTATGCAATAATAATCTACAACCTAAAGAGGAGTGTCAAATTGGAATGAACTCAACACAGAACCTTTCAGGAGTATAGTACCAAGACCTTGACCAGGGGACCAGATGAGGTTTAACAGAATCTCACCAGGCAAGGGAATTAATTTCACACTGTTCTTAAATACTGGACATACCAGTACATATTCTCCTTTTCCTGTGAACTCTGATAATCTGCTATTATGTCATCATCTTTAAACTGCTAACAAAAATTTCAGGAAGTTTTTGTATACATCAGCTGTTCTGATACATGTCTGACAATGCTCAATTACTACCAGCTGTCAAAGACAATTATGACTGATATTTTGTTTGCAAGACTGTTGAGGAGGCTGTAAAAACCTCTTAATTTTTCTTCTGATTTCTGAGGTCAATAAATGAAAACAATTTTATTTCTTTCTTTTATTTTCCGCAAGTCCAGACAAGCAATATCACAGCTCATATGATGCCGATCTGAAATGAGAAAGAAGTATCATATTAAGGTTTTATAGAGCCATAATAGCAAATATACTGTATTTCTTTGGTTTTAAGACAGGCTTTTCCCTTCCAAAATTATGAAAAAATCTAGATCAATCTTGCTAGATGGATCTAGATTTTTGGGACAATTACAGAAGGGGAAATCCATCTCATAGCTGAATTTCATAACACTGACTCAGATAAGGAGTCGTTCTGGGAGTCATTCCGGAAAAACAATGTTTTATAGCCAAATTAATATCATAGGCCAACTGCTACATACCGTGAAACATTGACAAATCTAAGGCAACAGTTTAGCGTTATAAACAGCTAAAGCATGAAAATTGCAACTGCCATTGCCAATGTCATTCAACATAAACTTCCCAGTGTTAAAGGAAGTTTGCACTGGCAGCATACAACGTTTTGTCCTAAATGATGATATTTAATGTAATATAAGACTTTCCACATTTTGTACATGCATGTCATGACACTGAAATTGTTTGTTTAAAGCTATAAATATTCCTGGAGAGGTTATTCTTACCATAAAGAGTTTGTCATAATTTCAAAGGGGCCTCCCATAAGAATCTGCTCCCCAAAGGAGCAAATCAAGGGGTCAACACAACACTGGCATATCTACCTAATAAATGATAATGAGATACATGTTTGTTGCGTTGACCCCACAAATTTTTCTCTATTACCAGAAGCTTCCTTTCTGAAAAGGCAAGCATTTTGAAAAGGCAAGCATTTGCCTTTAATTACTAAAGGACGGGTCTCCATAAGACCCATTATTTAGAGATAGAGGTAGGAATCATGTGAAATTACCCCACCCACTCATATCATGCATATCATGGTCAACAGATTTCTATGTAATCTAATATTTCGTCAATCAAGAGCCAATACATAGTTCTTGTATCTAAAAAAGTTTGAAGGAAATCTATTCTAGCCATAAAATGGGCCTTATGGAGACCCATCATTTAGAAATTACCATGAGAAGCTTGTTTTAATAGCACAATATACAAGCAGTAAGGACTCAGATTTTAGCATGGGCATCTGTGTTGACAGACTGGAACCTTTGGTCAGAGCTCCAGATAAGAGGGACTGATGAGGATAATTCAAAGATAATTTTTCTTATTTCTCAACAAAAACGTATGTTGTGACCCCTAACAGAAATGTCTTGTTGAGACGGTTCTAATGATGGGTCACAATGAATGTTTTTATGGAAAAATATGGAAAATTATCCTTTTAGTATCCCTGTTACTCTTTCCTATCTGGAGCACTGTTTGGTGTCTGTAAACGCCAGATTTAGATCCTACTGATTCTAAATGGACAAAATAATTGCTCTATACACACTTGCATAAATCCAACTCTTGCTATTTGCAGCTGCATTTAGATATTTTTTTTCCACTATAGATGATTTCTTTTTTGTATCCTTCATGCAAAAAAACATTTGCCAATGACAGACACGATAATTGCAGAAAAGTTACCTTGTTAGCCACATCCAATGCATCATAGTCAGGAGCTAGTCGGACGTAAGCTTTCTTTTCTCCATCAGGTCTAAAAAAACAACATTCAGCTAAGTATTCATGAGTATTTCATGACAATTCTCCAATGAAGTAACAGTTATTGTAATTCACTATTCAGCGTACAAAATGCTGTGTGCCATCTCTGATAAGGAAAGATTCTCGTCTTGAGCGGGGCTCGAACCCGGGTCCCGCTTGAGGTGAGAATCTTTCCTACCATAAACAGGGTTCCACTGCACACAGCCTTTCATTATCATTCTCTCATCGTCCTGGTATGAGAAAGAAATACAATTGAAAGGATGTAAAATCACAAGTAATCCATCATCCATCCATCAAACTATATCTTGAGCCCCGCTTGAGGCAAGACTCTTTCCTACCATGAACGGGGTTCCATTGCACACAGCCTCTCATTAGCATCCTGATACGACTGAAATACTGTTGAAAAGGACGTAAAACCACAAGTCATCATCCATCCATCAAACTATAATACCTGTGCATTTGAAACCTGGCATCAAGTTCTTCTTAAGATGATCTTAGGATGCACTTATTTGTACTGTTATATTTTACGCTCTGCGAACCATGTAAATCAAGATAAACCCTTCAGTTGTTGTTGTGTTATTGTTTAACATCCACAGTAAACAGCTATGGTCATGTCGGGATGGTCAGTTAACCTAACCACACTATTCCTGGGCAGGCTTAGACTTCCTAAGCGGTTAATCAGTACTAAGTGCACATTCTTTCACCAGTAATTGACAACTGCATCTTGAATCAGCGGAAGGAGAAATGAAAGTAAGTGGCTGGACTGGGTATTGAACCCAGGACCTCTGGCTTTTAAGTCAGACGCCCTACCAACTGTGCTACGCTGCCCGGCGATAAACCCTTCAGCTTTACAGTCTTTATGCAATATTGGATGGAATGAATGACAGATGAAAAATGGACCCCTTTATCACACCCCGCTAAATCAGGTGAGACAAAAATTTGTATGGTCCCCTCAAGTACAGAGCTCTAGATATGAGGAAGTATTTGATGATAATTAGAGATAATTTTTCTTATTTCTAATTGAAACTTTATGTTGTGACCCCTCATCAGGTGAGGGATCACAACGTACAATTTTATGGAGAATTAACAAAAAATATCCCTAATTTTCAGTAAATACTCCCTCTTATCTGCAGCCTTGACTACATCTTTCAAATGTACTCCAACAATATCCAATTTTCATTGAATTTTTATTAGGGGTGCGAGGTAAAACCTGTATACCGGTGAACCCCGGTATT
This sequence comes from Ctena decussata, assembly GCA_963989385.1. Taxonomy (NCBI): domain Eukaryota; kingdom Metazoa; phylum Mollusca; class Bivalvia; order Lucinida; family Lucinidae; genus Ctena; species Ctena decussata. The sequence continues at coordinate 73,157,908 of OZ022511.1, read as the reverse complement.
TAGTCCCGGAGGTACGAACCGCGGTACGTTTGGGCAGTACCGGTACTTTGGCAGACTTCGTGACCAAGATTTACACGGAAATTGCCGAGTTCATCCGTATCCTTAATTCAGGCAGAAAAGAATTTTATTTTCAGAACATAAAAACAACAGAAATTATCAATAAAAGGTTAAATTCTGGTGTTTGTATTAATATTTATGTAAAAATATTTTAAAATTTTCCACCACGTGCGTTTTGGGTCTGCGCACTGAAGCATCTCAAGATGGCGGATAGCAATAATGTTGAGGAAACATCCGCGAGGAAAGCACGCATTTGGGATCACTTCGGGTTGAAAAAGAACTCCGACAGTCGTATCGAGCAGAATGTAGCCATCTGTAGAGCCTGTGACTGCGATGTAAAGCGCGCCGGTGGTGGCACTTCAAATTTAACAATCCACATGATGGTTGTGAAGCGAAACCGAAAGTAGAACAACAACAGAATGGCAGTCACGGTATACCGTGGTATGTACCGTGGTATTTGATGAAAAAACCGAGGTATACCACGGTACAGTTTTTTTCTGCGGTACCCAGCCCTAATTTTTATCCAGTTAAAGCACAAACATACCTGTTAAGAGTGTTGACCTTGGCTACATCAATATCGTATAATTTCTTTACAGCACTCTGTATCTGTGGTTTGTTGGCCCTCTTGTCAACAATAAATACTAAAGTGTTGTTGTCTTCTATCTTTTTCATGGCAGACTCAGTTGTCAAGGGGAATTTTACAATTCTGAACTGATCAAGCCTGAAAATGCCAGTAAATAAATTATGTGCAAGGGCTGCAATTTCAAGAACACTAGCAAGCCTCATTTTTGGAAAAATAATTAGCAGTAATATTTATATAATTATCTTGCCTTGAAACATTTATAAAGCAATGACAGATCTCCTGCAGAAAGCTTGTAAATGTGACACTATGCTGTAGTCAAATTCTAACAAATACCTGCATAATCACCAGATTAAAAGTCAACTTTTCATTTGTGTCAAATTCAAAGAAATTTATGTTTTTCTTCCTTCACCAAACCGTTTACTATCTGTTTTCCAAATAACAGTATATATGAAATTACTGATCCACTAACTCTATAGCTTATCTACAAGTCTAAACCAACCCTTAATCCTTAAATGAATCATTATGCTACTGACACTTTTGCAGTGACTGAGTTTTTTAGTAAGTCCTGAAATGAAGCTGAAAAATACTGATGAATTGTACAAAAATTAGAACTTATGGTGTATGGGTAAACTTTCATGTTTTTCCACCATTTTTACAAAGAGGAAACAACTTTCGTGGACATAGAAACCCCTCTAGCATGTCTAGCAAGGGGTCTACCCTTACAGGAAAGAATTTGCTCCTAGGAGCAAATTCTTTCCTTTAAGAGTTGACCCTTACTGAGGATATACATGAAAATAGACAAGTTGCTTCCCCTGAAAGTGTACCCATTCATCTTAAAATGATTTCTTCAAAACTAATAAATTATCAGGTGCAAATTGTAAAACTGAGCATCTAATCTAGCAGAGCATACTTGGGAGTCCTGGGCACACTCTTCCTGGGATATCTTGGCTGTCTCTTAAGTCTCAGAGTTCTTGGTCTTCTGAAGTGGACCGATGTTCGAACCTTCCTGACTCTCTTGTCGTGAACTCCTCGGAGAACGGCCTTCTTGGCCCGAACAGCCTTAGCTACCGGCTTGCTGACATCTTTTGAAGATTTTGTCTCTGATTTGGATTTTGTCTCCTTTTTCTCAGGCTTTTTTGAAGCAGTTTCTGAAATAAAAATGACAGCTCCCTTATAAGCAATAAATTAATAGGACATTTTATTTGCCATTTTAGAAAGACAAGAGGGTAGGGGTGTATTGTATCAATAAGGGTAAAACTGTATTGCAGTATATTGCAATATGCTAGACCCGTATTGCAATGTGTGTTGCAATACATAGAGGTCCAGCAGAAAATTATGGGGTTTATTACCTCACTGGCTCAGAATCACTGAAATACATCAAAAGGGTGTAAAACTGAGCCAGCTATCCAGTATAACACCTTAGTGCAGAAATTACTTGACTTAAAACCACTTATTCAAGAAAGTTAGCCCCTTTTAGATGTCACATGAGGCATGTCCTCTAACTATGAATTATGCCTGTTTGTATATGTACAAAATTTTGCCCCTAAAGTAAAGCTGCCCCCAATATAATACACAACTCCCTTGTAGACTGAAAGCAAGGCAAGAGGGACAGAGATCTTACACTACTTTCTGTCTCTTGCTTTGTACTTGTGCACACAGCCGCCAGAACTGCACACTCTTGCTGCTTCGCTTGGCTGCTTCTCTTGGATGATAAATCATTTGAAGTGTTATTTGTGAGGCTTTTATTGGCTTGGATGTGACATACTATAATAGCCCGGCAACAGAAAGTGGCACTACTGGTGCTCAGCATTTTTTCCAGTGCTTTTTGGTTATATCAAGGCGTAATGCCATCTGCTTTATGTAAAACAAAACAAATCAAATTAGTAATTCTAACACTGGTTGCCTATATAGCCAATGGTAAAATCTAGCTATATTTTGCCGGACAAATCACTGGGCGGACTAGCATAAAGTTATTTATCGCCAATCTGACATCATTTTGTTGCATTTGGTGTACTCAACTTTCATTCCCATGAGAATAGACTGTGTAACGTCGTTTTCTCGCATCAACTAGAAAATGTGTTTATGAAACACTATGCCCCCAACCATATGCTTGTCTCTAAAGAAGGTTTATCCAATAATGCTTGTACCTTTGTACCATAGGCTCACAATGCACTAGGTCGAAAAAGGGGCTTAACTCAGTCAAAAATTTACGAATTGTTTTCGAAAGTTAATCAGGTCATCTACACCTTGGGCAACATCAACCTGCAAAAATCATGATCCTAGCATCAGCGGTTCTCCAGATATTTTGTTCACAAGGTTCCATAGGCAAATAATGCACTAAAGTGAAAAAGGGGCATCACTCGATCAAAAATTCACATATTATTTTCAAAAGTTAATCAGGTCATCTACACCACAGGCAGTATCTTCCTGCAAAAAATCATGCTCCTAGCATCAGGTGTTCTTGAGATATTTCGATCACAAGGTTCCACAGGCTTACAATGCACTAAGTCAGGCCTGTGGAAATAGAAAAAATTCTTACTTGTCCAGGGACAAGTAAAAAGTGAAACTCCACTTGTCCGCCAAAAAAAATTACTTGTCCAAGACCATAAATATGTTAAACGCATTATTTTAAGATTTATTCAGCCACAAACATAAAGCTCATTTATATATAACAAATCTCATTTCTCATTTTAAATTGCCTCAAAGCCTTAAAATGTGAATAAAGGCATCTTTTCTGTACTAAATGTCTGAAAAAAAAATCAAAACATCTTTCTCCTGGCCTCCAAACTTATAAAACTTTTTCAAGGTAACTGTATAAATTGGAATGGCAAACAATGTGGACCCTGATCAGACTGCTCCTGCAGTCTGCAGTGTGGATCTTGGTCCGCACTGTTTGCTAAGTATTTTTCTAAAACAAAAAATCAGTTGTTGTAATTGAAACGAAAACCATATACTTTCTTCATAGTTGTCCCAGGGCAAGTACAATGAAATTTTTCACTTGTCCTGGGTGAAATGGGACAAGTAGGACAAGTCGGGCATGGTATTTCCACAGCCCTGACTAAGTCGAAAAAGGGGCATAACTCGATCAAAAATTCATGATTTCTTTTCAAAAGTTAATCAGGTCATCTACACCACAGGCAGTATCTTCCTGCAAAAAATCATGCTCCTAGCATCAGGGGTTCTCCAGATATTTTGTTCACAAGGTTCCATAGGCTTACAATGCACTAAGTCGAAGAAGGGGCATAACTTTGTCAAAAATTCACGAATTTGTTTCAAAAGTTAATCAAGTCATCTACACCTTGGGCATTCTCATCCTGCAAAACCTCATGATCCTAGCTTCAGGGGTTCTTGAGACATTTTGTTCACAAGGTTCCACAGGCTAAGTCGAAAAAGGGGCATAACTCTGGAAATACATGACCGGCGGAAAAATAAAAAAATACGGGTCTGCTTATTTTCCATACTGATCATGTGTATAAAGTTTCAAGTTCCTAGCTCTTACTTATCTCGACTATGTGTAAAGGTACCTTTGTACCATAGGCCTCAATGCACTAAGTCGAAAAAGGGGAATAACTGGATCAAAAATTCACAAATTTTTTTCAAAAGTCAATCAGGTCATCTACACCTTAGGCAGTATCTGCCTGCAAAAAATCATGCTCCTAGCATCAGGGGTTCTCCAGATATTTTGTTCACAAGGTTCCATAGGCTTACAATGCACTAAGTCGTAAAAGGGGCATAACTCGTTCAAAAATTCACGAATTTGTTTCAAAAGTTAATCAGGTCATCTACACCTTGGGCATTCTCATCCTGCAAAACCTCATGATCCTAGCGTCAGGGGTTCTTGAGATATTTTGTTCACAAGGTTCAACAGGCTAAGTCGAAAAAGGGGCATAACTCTGGAAATACATGGCCGGCGGAAAAATAAAAAAATACGGGTCTGCTTATTTTCCATACTGATCATGTGTATAAAGTTTCAAGTTCCTAGCTCTTACTTATCTTGACTATGTGTAAAGGTACCTTTGTACCATAGGCCTCAATGCACTAAGTTGAAAAAGGGGAATAACTCAATCAAAAATTTAAGAATTTTTTTCAAAAGTTAATCAGGTCATCTACACCTTAGGCAGTATCTTCCTGCAAAAAATCATGCTCCTAGCATCAGGGGTTCTTGAGATATTTTGTTCACAAGGTTCCATAGGCTTACAATGCTCTAAGTGGAAAAAGGGGCATAACTCGGTCAAAAATTCACGATTTTTTTTCAAAAGTTAATCAAGTCATCTACACCTTGAGCAATGTCATCCTGCAAAAAATCATGATCCTAGCATCAGGGGTTCTCGAGATATTTTGTTCACAAGGTTCCATAGACTAAGTCGAAAAAAGGGGCACAACTCTGAAAATACGTGACCGGCGGAAAAAAGAAAAAATACGGGTGCGCTTATTTTTCATGTATGTGCCACACATAAAATTTCAAGATCCTAGCAAAAGCAGTTCTTGAGTTTCCCACCAGCCAAAAAGCGTTACGGACGGACTGACGGACGGACGGACGGACGGACAGACAGGCCCAAACCAATATGCCCCCTCAACTTCTCCGAAGTTGGGGGCATAAAAACTTATGGAATACATGTAAATGACTCGTTACAGTCAAAGTTGTTGGCGGGATTTCATGTAATTATGGGGGAAACTGGAAAAATTTGAAGGAAACACTTGCTTTTTTGTCGTTTCATGCGTGTTAGAATTGAAATAGATTCTTGCTAACAAGTGATATGTTGCCCAATAAACAAGCCAAGATGATGCGTCAGTACTTAACTTATCCAGCGTAGGGTCGCGAGATCATCAGGTTGAGGAGAAACCTTGATGGAAGTATATACTTCTATCTAAGTATATACTTTGATTGAAGTATTCATACGTATTAGAAATTGCATTAGGCCAAAAAAAAAATGTCTTGTTTCCGGAAACCCGACCAACCCCTTTTTTTGGACCCGACTCGAAATTTTTTAAGGCGCCTTGCTATCGGTAAAAATCGGCAACCTTCAGTTTTGCCGGTAGTCCCGGTTCGGTAGTCCCGGTTTTTATACAAGTCCCGAGGCGTAAGCCAGTAAGCCAAACGGTGCATACCGCCATTACTGCACCCGTGTCTTCCGATAATTGTCACTTACGGCCATTTGATCTTGTCCCGACGTATTAAATATCGCCACTGGCTTTAAAATTCTAGCACGTGTCATAATTAATAGGATTACCACAGGTGTCAGCCTGGCGAAAAGACCGCCTACGGCCAGGCTACGGGCCAATCGAGATTGTCCGTATGGAGCACTGAAACAGGTAACACACGTCGGACCGCCTACCTGTCAATAACGAGTGTCAAAATAACGCCCACTCGTAGATTCAACCTCTTACAACAGTCTGCAAAACAACTGATCAAATCACGATGACTGAGTGTTTGGATAAAAGTTGTCCATCTTTTTTTTTTTACTATCGCGAGAATGTAACTGACCTGTATGTGTAGGGCTTACATGCCGTCTTCAAAAGTTTGTGAATAACACACGAATACTGAAGCATGTATTGACAAACTCTGTCCGAAGTTTTTACGAACACAACATTCATATTGACGTTAGCCCAAACAACGGAAGATCTTGTCATGATCCATACTGCCGTCAATGGAGTTTTTAGGAATATGAACCTCTTACGCGAAAAGCGAAGATACACTGTTAAAATAGTCACTATTTCCGACGCCTTATGGTCCACGCTCTGGTATAATTTACATTGTTTTAATTAATGGTACTTTTAAAATACGAATATTGAAACGTCCATTTCACCGATTTCCTAGTTGTATCGTCATATCGTCATGCAACCCAGTGCGAAAATAATGCTGAACAGTGCACAAAAATAGCGCATTCTGATCAGGGTCTATGCGATTATACATTCGGTATAATACTAACGGTAGCGTTGATATGCAATTACCTGCTCGTTTAGGGGTCAAGCACGTTTTGCTTTGATGTTAATATCAAAGACGCCGCTATGAGTATATGCGTGCCGTGCGCAGTGTCATTTTAACCGTGAGGCGGCTAAAGGTACCTCAGTACACACGCTGATAACTAACAATCGTATCAGCCAGCGCAACTAAGCAGTCAGACTGGTCTTTCTTGTTCGCATCTAACATGAATAATAATGAACATGAACCTAAAGACAACCGAGTTCTTCGGTGGAAGCGCGTCAATATACGCACTTCACACGTTCCGCAAGTCACCTATTTCCAACACGGCCCATTCGGCGGCAATGAAAGAGAATATTATGCAGTAACAGACAGTGCAACCATCTTCACTTGGGCAAATCCCCAGTTTTTAGAATGCTCCGGCCTTACGTATTGTTCACAAACAAACAGGAATGACTCTGATTAGACTGCGCAAATGCTCAGGTTTTCCTTCATAGAACAAAAAAGTTTACTATGGGAGAGACAGAGAGAGAAAAAAGTGGTGGCGGCAGGGGAGGGGGGCCATGTCATTCCTAAAAACTTCAGACTTCCAAAAAATTCTCTCAATACGTCCAAATCTGACCCCATGGAAGTCTGGACTTCCAAATTTTGAAAGTTAGTGGAAGCCCTACTTCCATCAAGATGGCGTCGTCGTTGCTGGCGATTAACATCCTATATTATAATCTTCCATGAGGTCCTCTGGGTTTCTGCAGGCATCAAACCTCTAGGCTAGTTCAACAGCTGAAAAGACTAACAAATTACATGCTAAAACCTATTAGCATCTAGCCATGCATGTCATTCCTAAAAACATCAGACTTCCAAAAAATTTTCTCAATACGTCCAAATCTGACCCCATGGAAGTCTGGACTTCCAAATTTTGAAAGTTAGTGGGAGCCCTGCTTCCATCAAGATGGCGTCGTCGTTGCTGGCGATTAACATCCTATATTATAATCTTCCACGAGGTCTTCTGGGCTTCTGCAGGCATCAAACCTCTAGGCTAGTTCAACAGCTGAAAAGACTAACAAATTACATGCTAAAACCTATTAGCATCTAGCGCAAAATGTTTGGAGAAGGTTTAAAAAAATTGTCTAAAAAAAAAAAAATTCCGACCTACCGACCCTACTTTTTTTGGTGACGTTTCCGGAAACAAGACATTTTTTTTTTTGGCCTTAGGACTGAGAGATTCTTCAACTGAATCCATTTAGAATATAATTGCAATATTTCAAGTGTTGTGTTTTCAATAATAATGAAAATCAAGTCTGACTGCAAAGAAATTTCATTTTTCTGCTGTTGCGTTCTTGTGAAAAACCACATTTATTTGGTATACATGTTTCTTCCCATTCCCAGATATTTCTGTAGCTGCAGTTCAACGATAACTTTGAGATGATTCCAGCAAAACAAGTGTGTATATCATGACACAGAAGTGACTTTATCTGTCCAGTTTGAGGGGGCATCTCAAAGATATACATTTATATAAGTTTTCCTCAATTTGCATAAAACGCACAGGTGGAAATTGAATTTTTTTACAAAATCATAAAAGGTTTGTTATACTTTTCGATGTTGTTCATATATTTTGCAAACCTATTTTGCAGTTCTGCTGCCTTGCAGCTGCAGAAGCAATCATGCTTTGATTTCCACTCATTTTTATACTTCGATTGAAGTATATACTTCGATCTAAGTATATACCTCGATCTAAGTTTCTCCACAACCTGATCTTTCTTTCTTTCTATATTTACTGCTACACCCTCTTTTCAGAGTATTATGAGCAGGTGTACTTTTGTACACTCCAGTGTTGCAGGATGAAAGCCTACATATAGCCATGTAGCTACAGCAGAGATCTTTGACCTGCACAGGGGATGACTCTTCCTGCACAGGGGCCTCCAGTTAACGTCCCGATCCAAAGGACGGCACACTTGTTAGCATCATTCCTGCACATGCTAGAAAAACGCGTTCAGACATAGGAAGATTTCACCCTGGGTGAGGATCGAACCCGCGACCTCTGGCTTCAGAGTCAAGTGCACTAACCACTGAACCACCGTGCTTCTCTTGATCATTGCCCTAAAGGAGCAAAAAAACGGCTAAGATAAGATAAGATAAGATTTATTTAAAGTCGGCAAGTTTACAACAAATCAACATAAGCTCTTACGAGCTTTTGAAACGACTGCTATAACCAAGGTATAAAATTCAACAAGAGTAAAACAGCTGTAACAGGTTAGGGAGAAGCTCAAATGGAGCTATATAGCCCGATCGAGCTATATAGCCCAATCGAGGTATAGAAACTGTATTATAATTAGAAGAATCTTCACCTGAATCCATTTTGAATATAATTGCAAAATTTTGAGTACTGCACTTTCAATACTGATGAAAATCATGTTCGAATGCAAAGCAATTTGATTTTTCTGCCGTTGCGTTTTTGTGAAAGAACCACATGTATGTATAAGCATGTTTCTTCCCATTCCCCTGACATTTCTATAATTGCAGTCCAATTATACTTCTGAGATGATCCCAGCCTAGCAGGTATGTATAGCATGACACAGAAGTGGATATATCTGTCCAGTTTTAGGGGGCATCTCAAAGATATTCTTGTATTTAAATTTTTCTCAATTTGCATAAAACGCAACGGTGGAAGTTCAATTTTTTTACAAAATCATAAAAGGTTTGTCATACTTTATGCTGCTGTTCATATCAAATTTTGCAGTTCAGCTTCAGTGCAAATGCAGAAGCAATAATGCTTTAATTTCCATTCATTTTATACCTCGATCGGGCTATATAGCTCGATCGGGCTATATAGCTCCATTTGAGCTTCTCCCTAACCTGTGTAAGACAGACTAAGCTAATTAGTAAGAAAAAAACAAAAACACAAAAACATGTACAATGTTGATACCTACCAGGACAGAGCAAGGTTTGTAACTTAGGTCTATCAGAACATTGTACTGGAGGATAGTGCTTCACAAGTGGCAGCTCAATTGCTAAATATCAGGCTCCACACCACCCTCCAGTCAATGTGAGGGAAACCTATATACCCGTTTCTCATGGATTCGTGCCTTCTCATAGATTCGTTTCTATGGTTTGCTTAGGACTGCAATCAATTTCATCAACTGTTTGGATAAAAAAGGTTGAAAAAACAACATTTGTGTGTCAAAAAACTTGGTTGTCAGTGCTAAATAAAATTTTGGTAAGAAAATCAAAATTTTTGAAAAAGTCCTTAATTTTTTTGAGTGGTCCCAAAGAAAATCCTTCCAAACTTGAAATATTAAATACCATGCCATAAAACTGCCAGTTTTGCGTATAAATAGTGTAGACTAGTCTTTATTATTAAAAATTTTTACAGACTAATAAAACAATTTCGAAAATTTGGTTGTTGATTCTAGGGCATGAACTCAATGAGAAACTTTTTTCGATATTTGCTCTGAGGGGTAGTGTAAGACCGTGTTCTATTTTATAGTAAAAATGAAAATTCACACAAGTTTAATAAGTTGATATGCTGTCAGAGGTTTATTTGCAGCTTTTGATAGCAAAATCGATTTACCAGTTCCTTAATTTTTCGCAAAAGCTGGCAAATTATAATAAGGGGCACGAATCACCGAGAAAACAGCATACCCGTACTGGTTTCAATAATCTCATTTGTTTTCATAACAAAGTAAACTGATGAAACAAAATAAGAAATTTATGCCAAATTTATAAAGAACTATCACTTTCTGTTCTGCTGTCACTAGGGTTATGACAAGTCTCTTTCAGTCCACGTTACAACAACGAAAAAAAAATAAGATTATCCACGGAAACCAATTACTTTCTGGCTTATTGCAATTAAAAAGATGCAAGCAGGTAAAAAGTAGGAAGCTTTGGATAGGCAAGACCACATGTTTGAAGGACGAATTAACCGAGTTGTTATTCTGTTAGAACAATCGAGTTAACAGGCGTTTTGGAACTCACTGTCCGTTCCCTTTTTCTTGGGGGCCATGTTGGAAGTTGAAAGAAAGATACGGGTTTAACTTTTCTATTTCATGTTGTTTGTTTGACGGTGTGACCGAAAACACTATCTAAAATTTGCATTTTTCGAAGTAAGTGGAAAACCAGTCCAATATTATCTGGCTTTCCGCCTCAAATGCAAGCCGAGACCCAAGAAATTAGTGGGACTTGCTTGATTATAATGTGGACGAAAACGCAGTCGTACTGAATTCCCGCAAGTCATATGAAGTCATACTAAACCCCGCGAGGCATATCCTGTAAAAGTTTACCGGTTATTCCAAGGACAATCATTCCTGACTGGAGACATCGAAACAAACCCAGGTCCCAGGTCTAAATTTAAAGAGTAACTACACTTCAGGAACTGACTGAATCGGATCACAAACCCTATGCCCAACATCAAAGGGAAAGATTGACAAAGACATCCCAACAAACAATAAATTACAAGTGATAAGCCGAGTCAGCAGCTCTTCCCAAATAGGCGGCAACACAGCTATCTTTACTGAATTAAATAATTTAGACCAACAGAAGGGTTACAACAGACTAAGCAAATTATACGAAAAACATTTAACGACTATTTTTACCTATTTTCTATTCTTATTATAGAAGGGTTAAAATGAAAATACAATAAACTAAACAGCACCGAACATAAAACAAATGCAACCGCAACGAAAGTACCGCCTTGGGACGGTCAGTAATAACTACGGGGGGGGGGGGGGGGGGGGGGGGGGGGGGGAGGGGGGTTTAAACCCAGTGTGTGTTTTTTTTTTGTAAAAAGAATGTGCAAGGTATCAGACATATTTTTTTTTGTCGAACATCAGTAACATAATAACATAAGCCCAGTAGGTTTTTTTCTTCAACGAAAGGTCGTGGGTTCGATCCTCAGCCAAGGCGAAATCTTCCTACCTCCGAACGCGTTTTTCTAGCATCATTTGCAGGGATGATGCTGACAAGTGTGCCGTCCTTCGGATCGGGACGTTAACTGTAGGCCCCCTGTGCAGGGAGAGTCATCCCCTCTGCAGGTTAAAGATCCCTACTATAGCTACATGGCTATATGTAGGCTTTCATCCTGCAACACTGGAATGTACAATTGTACACCTGCTCATAATACTCTGAAAAGAGGGTGTAGCAGTAAATATAGAAATAAAGAAAGAAAAAGAAAAATGACAAAAAAGTATGCAATAACACAGTCATGCAAATTCGAATATACATGTACATAATTATAGTATCACAGCATGCAACATAATACAGATTAAACAATATGCAACTATACATACCGAAAGGTAAGATCAGATAAGACTATAGTAAAACAGGATAAGATTGACTAAGAAACATCACAGCTGGTGCAGAACACCTAAAAATTAGAACATATAAAAGTTATTCAGAACCCACAAGCACAACCTTTGACGAAATGCGAAAAGGGTTATAAGTGGACCAAAAGGATGAAAATAAATCATCCTTATTACGAAAATGAAAGGGGGATGGCTACACAAAGGAAGGACTAAGGGTCTTATAAACAAGAAAACTGAAATTAAACAAACATGAAATTTATAAAAGAACATGTTGGACATTTTCAAATAAGGCCGTCAGAGATATGGAGCAGCCCCTTGAACTGAGGGTAGGACTCGAACAATCTCATACTGTTTGGTAGGCTGTTCCATATCCGGGCTGCCTCATAGCGAAATGACCACAAACCGTACCTCGTACTCTTTACCTTCAGCTGAGTGGCTTGCTGAAATTATAAGATGATTGTAGGTCCTTTATGTAAGAAGGAGATACACTATTATCAATCTTATAAACTTCACATGCCATCTGTCTGACTCTCATCCTTCTTACATGTAAGGGAACCGTGCCAGTTGTTATCAGCAGCTCGTCCAAAGATGATGTGAAATCATGATTGATGAAGCGCGATGCCCTGTCCTGCACCTGAATTTTATTCATGCTGGCAGTGCTACAAAAATGCCCAGTCATAAGACAATAATTAAAATTTGATACAATAAAAGAAATATAAATAGTCATTTTTCATTGTTTCGTGAAGAATCTTCCCAAACGCTTAAGAGAAAAACAGACAAATTTTATTGAAACAAAAAATATTACAATATTTCTTACAGAAGTTCAATTTCTATAAAAAGTATATGATAAAAAGATCATAACACGGTTGTTTTGATCCCAGCCCTGATCCAAGATTAAGATACATCACAGCTGACCCTTCGGGCTCGGGCCGATACCGTCAACTCGGGCTGAGATTAGGACTGGGATCAAAACAACCGTGTAATTATCTCTATATCTAATTAAGGAATGAATTTCATTTTTCTGAGGTTTATCGAAGTGTAAACTACATTGGGTCACGTGCAAAGTAAATGAACCCCGAAGGGGTTCATGTAAACTTTGCTAGTGACCCAATGTAGTTTACACTTCGATAAACATCAGAAAAATTAAGTTCATTGCTTATATTTACATCCGTTGCAATCAAATCCTTCATGAAAAAATCTTATATAAGCGCTAAAATTGAAGCAGTTAAACATGTACACGCAGTTTTTTTACTAACAGCAGAACGGCATGCATGACGTCATGACGTTGCTGACGTCCAATCATGTTGTAGAAAGCCATTGTTTATTTTTACGTCATTGACGTCGCGTGTCTCAATGTAATTATTGGAATGTAAACTATATTACGTTCCAATGGTTTACTATAGGGCTTTTCAGTAAATACACCAAAAATGTAAATATTATAATATAAAGTATATAGATATAGTAGATATATCATAGTTTATTTTGAAACTCGATTTCAACTACTCATTTTTCATTAACTGTGTGCGAAATTCGCGCTACGGATTATAAAGCAGACATTTATTATAGCTATCAGCGGACACTCTTCTTAGAGTTGCTGAATGGGAAACAAACGACTTTTTTTCTTTTCTGTTTTTAGGGGGGGGGGGGGGTATAACCCATTATGATAATAAAACTGGAACACGGATCCTATTCTTGAGGAGCTTTATTTAGGGTGGGCGATCATTTGATTTTTATTTGATAAGCTGCACGAAAAAAATGTGAGTGGATTTTTGTTCATGTCAAGGTAAGCTTAAATAGTTTACTGTTTCTTTCTAATTCTTTTACACTCATTGAGTTATGTCTCCAAATTTTGGGCAGAATTACAGGAAAACGAGACATTGTTAGTTGAGTGAAAATTTGGTCCTGACATGGGACCATTTGATTGGCATTATTTAGTTAATTTAGGGAACTGAAGGAAAAATTAGATATGCATTTTAAAGATGATCGTATAAGTGATACGCATGCATCAAGTTAATATTATTTAATGTGTGAAGCCTTTTTCTGGGCCCTCAAAATTTGGTCTTCGTTTTTTGGTCCTGTCTTTTCCGTCGCGGCCCCGTCTGGAGATAGGCTATTACTAAAACCTTGTACCGAACTGTACTGGGGTAAGATAAAGCATCGATTTCCGGACCATGCAGAAATTTACGGACTCTACCTATGCAAATTGTACGCCGCCGAGAATATACTTATTGTATTATTTGGCATGTCTGCGTATGGACAGTGTATCCTTATTGATTTTATCGCGAGACCTCTATTTCCAACCACAAAAAAGATCTTGATATAGGATATAACTGTTTTTCAATACTTTATAGGGTATGGTAATCCCTGGCGTTCAGATTTGGTTAGTTTTGCACATAAAAAAAGACTAATATATCTTTCCCTTTGATGTTGGGGATAGGGTTTGGGATCTGATTCAGTCAGTTCCTGAAGTGTAGTTACTCTTTAAATTAATATATAGTTTCAATATATTTTCTGTATTGAGGCAACATTAAACGTATATTCCGACGATTTAAGCAATCTACTTTTATCACTTATCTAATGTATGTTTTTTCATAGGACTGGAGTTGGAACATGAAACTTTGAAATATGTCTGTGTTGCAATAAACTGAGATATACATATACAAATTCTGGTAAGAAAAAGTCCTTCATAGGTTAATGTGTGATAAATTTGCCATATTATTGTGCATGCATATTTAAAGAGTAAATACACTTCAGGAACTGACTGAATCAGATCCCAAACCGTATCCCCAACATCAAAGGGAAAAAATGACAAAGACATCCCCACAAACAATAAATTACAAGTGATAAGCCGAGTCAGCAGCTCTTTCCCAAATAGGTGGCAGCTCAGCTATCTTTACTGAACTAAATAATTATACCAACAAAAGGGTTAAAATGAAAACACAATAAGTTAAACAGCACCGAACATAAAACAAATGCAACCGCAACGAAAGTACCGCCTTCGGACGGTCAGTAATAACTACTGGGGGGGGGGGGGGGGGGGGGGGGGTTAAACCGGTTTTACTGGGCCCAAACCTTCACCCTCATCCTCCTCCGCGGTGCACACATGTACCACACATGTACCACACAACACACTAAACAAATTATATGGAAAACATTTAACAACTATTTTTACCTATTTTCCATTTTTTATTATAGAAGGGTTAAAATGAAAACCCAATAAATTAAACAGCACCGAACATAAAACAAATGCAACCGCAACGAAAGTACCGCCTTGGGACGGCCAGTAATAACTACTGAAGGGTTTAACCCGGTTTTACTGGGCCCAAACCTTCACCCTCACCCTCCGCCGCGGTGCACACAATTAGTTGGTAGTTTGGTTCGTATGGAGGTCCCCTAACACATCAGTGAGTCATCACGGGCAACAATTAAAATCAAGAAAAGACAGCGATGAAGCAAGGATGAGGACTCGACAACCAAAACGTGTTAAGACACCTGGAGATCCCTGGGGCGTCGGTAACACCACTGGAACACTGGAGCAAAAGAAGACCACCAGTTGAACCCAGGTGGGCCAAGAAACAGACAAACATCCGGCCCCCACCAACTAATATATAGCTTTATGTAGGGGCTATCATAGAGTCTGAACCCCGACCCACCGGCGTGCAATTAAAGAGGACAGCAAAGTTGTTAACCGTGATTGGGTTAACCACTAAGCATGCAGACTGTCACTGACGAGGCTTTATTAGCCGAAACTACGTAGTCTGGCCCATGTTCCTACTTCTGTATGTATTCTCTGCTCTTGAAGGAACTTTTTAAGATTTTAATTTTACATCTATGTTATAGCCAATGCGTTTAAATCGCACGATAATTTTCTCAAACTGGTCAGGAAATTCTGTTTTCCCTACGATTTTGCGTAATTTATATACTAAGTCACCATAAAATTCGGGTTCCGATAGGCCTTGTCGCAAAAGTGACCTTAACCAAGTATTATATTTAGAAACCAATTCAAACTGTCTACGATAAAATTTAGAAAAAGCTTTCCGAAATTTATGATACCGATACCTCTGCTGTAAAAGCTTGGCAGTCAAACTTTTATTACGAGCATTGACATATATTATTTGATATATTCAAAAGTATTTTCAAACAGAGAGTTTTGTTACAGACAATAGAAAAGAGACCCAAGGTATATATATTGAGATGGAAATGTCTTTTCTGGCTTTCGTCGCCAGATCATGTCAGGGTCAGTGACGCGGCTTGATTAGCCAAAACTTCGAAGTATGGCCCATGTTCATTCGAATGTGTTCTCTGTTCTTGAAAAAAATTCTTTCTGATTTTAATCTGACTTCACTGCAGCTGGTGTTGTGCTGTGTGGCGGCCGTAAAACGTCTCCTCGTACATCATCCATAGTGCAGATTTTATTTTATTTTTGTCCTTTGAGATCAGAGGATATATTCTGATAAATCAAACTAAATTGTTTGGTTGAGACATATCAGTCTTTGAATTGACTGCTTTATCAAAATTAAGGAATTGCAGTATTTTTTCTCTGACTTTTGTCGCCGTATCATGTCAGGGTCACTGATCATATGGCGAGGCTAGATTAGCTGAAACTTCGAAGTATGGCCCATGTTCCTTATTACGAATGTGTTCTCTGCTCTTGAAGGAACTCTTTTAGGGACGAGTCATTTATTATCAGGTGGGTGGGGGTACATTATCATGTGATTCACCAAAATTTTTCCTCCCCCACTCCCCTCCAATCTCACCAGATTTTTTTCTCTGACCCCCACCCCCAGATTGGTGACAAAAAAGTTTATGACCCTCACCCTACCCCCATCCCAGCTACCCTTCACACACACACACACACACACACACACACACACACACACACACACACACACCGTGTTACCTATTTATGTCAGACTGACCTCAATCAAAACCTGTATGATACACAAAGAACATTCAAATTCTTTTAAAATTGCTTGGTTTCTATTGCTTATGATTTGAGCATATGGGAACAAACAGAAATAATATGTTTCACTTTTGTTAATTCTCAGACTAACACGATTTCTGACATGCCCATGTTGGTTCAATAATATGAAGGAAAATTGAAAGAAAAACTGAGTTTAATAATTTTTCCTTAAAAGAAATAAGTCGTTTACAACAGCTTTTGAAAGCTCTTGATAATAGGCATTTGATGAAATGCTTATACGTTGGTTACCACGGCTAATTACCTGTGCACTGCACAAGGCCTGTCAATGTACCCCACCCACACAAGTTTGCAAGCCAAGAGACGCTAACCAAAAAATTCCAACATATCAAAATGAAATGTGTACCAAATTATTCCTTGTGTTCTAACTAAGAAAATGAATACCCACAACATATGTTTATTTTGTCTATGAGCGGAGATATGGGCGTTTTTGTGTTGAGAAAAGAGGGAAAATATTCCGAACGCTGCCAGTTTGGTAACAAAATTTAAAAATAAACATTGAGCCCGGTCTCCAGCACATTTGATATTTTCATGGCATGTAAATATATCAAAATTATGTCCGCATATAAAATATAAAATGTGCTGGAGGCCGGGCTCATATAATTTGAAAGCCGCGAAGGCCACCAAATTTGTCTTTTTCGTCAGAATCCGCTGGGGGTATGGGTATGTTCAAGATTAAAAACACAAATATTTGATGCAAGAACTGGTTGATTTTGTTTTTGCTGTTACATTCAAGGTTGGAACTTTCCTATGAATGCATTTTAGTTATCGAAATAGAACTTTTGAAAAATGAGTTTTCTGGGGGCCAAATATGCGCCTTATCATACCAGGTCCTTTATTTTTACCCAATACTGATGACGGAACTTATTAAAGCATTGACTAAATAAGATTTTAGGCCCGATTTCAAGTCACCTTTAAAACAGGTTTATTAAGGCCGCAGTTTACACGAGCAAAGTTTCTATGTCACAGAAACTTTAACAAAAAAAGGATGCCAAACATTTTGCGTTTACATGGAGCGAATTATTTGTTACAGAAAATGTGACATAGAATCTTTGTAAAACAAACTTTAGCAATGAAATATTTTTTGCATTGTTCACACGACCAAATATTATTCGTCAAAGTTACCTGCAGCAATGAAACAAACTCTTTGTCACATTTTCACGCTTATAGCAAAGTTCTTTGTTACATACAGTGGACTCGACAGTATCGGATCAAGTTCAATAAAACCCCTGTTTTGTTGTGTGTGAATGCTTAAAGTATGTATGTTATGACACATAACAATTGCAAAATATGCCTTCTATCTATCCAAGTCAAAATATTTACGAAATTTATTCCTTTAAGGGCAGATAATCTATCGAGACTTACAGGGGGGTCTTACGACAGTAACGAATCAGGTGCGACAGTATCGGATCATATGATATTGTTTTATAAGAGAGTTTCTCGGAGGCATTCTGCCAACCTTCATATCTTCAATAATTTTGCTACATAAACAGTTGGCCCTATTTAACTCTAAAAGAAAACTTTTACGGCCTTTCAACGATATTTTTCATGTGGTCCTTCACCAGCAAGGGTTATGTCTGTTAAATAAAAGTTAAATGTATATAAAAGTACACGCATGCCAGAAATTCTTAACTCAGTAATCCCCTGCGCCCCATAGCACGGAACTACTCAAACAGTAAACCTTTGCAAAGTGTAGACCCTGATAAGACCTTAGTGTATGATCGGGATCAACAAATTTACGGTGATTTTCCGCCCTAAAGATATTTCAGTGCACTCAGTGTATAAACACTACATGGTCAATCAACGACTTCTCCGGCATTAATCTGAGCCTACACAGTGTACAGATGTCCATCCGATGAACGCCAGTCATTATTGGGTTCACAACACACATGCGAGCTGATCTCGAATGTTTCTTCAGAATGTTTAGCAGAAGCTTAGTTGTGCATAACCTTCATAAACATATGCTAGCATGTGCGGCGTGGGATGGGGGTGTTTTACAAAAAAGATGTTGTCTTAGTTTTATACCGATCTCCTTTGAAAGAAGACACAGAAGTCACTCAGGTAGTTGATTTATGACTGGTTTTCAGCATCAGACCATACATCCAACATGCAGTTTTCCAGCTGAGGCCTGTATTTCAGTTCAAATTATATAATGATCCGTTACTGTCGCACATCGGTGCCCCACTTTTCAAGTCTGCAGTTTCATCAAATACTGGGATGTCACAAAAATAATGACTGCCTGCAATTATAAGGATGCTAGGACACATTACAAAGCAAAATTGGTTTCAATCGCCTAGTGATAAAATAGTTTAAATAACCGAAATCTATTTTGGGGTTAACGAGAAACAGGCAAAATGCAAGCGCCGCTGAAGAGGGGCCAAGCTTTTCAACAACTCTGATTTGTTTCACAGCAGCAGATTTCGATCGAATCTTTCACCCTGCACTTTGCCATTGGTCTAACTTGATGACTGTAATATAATAGTAAAAAATATTTGTTTCATTTGTGAGAAAATGGGTGATAACTTAAGAGTGATCCGATACTGTCGATGATCCGATACTGTCAAGTACACTGTAATCTTTAACAAAGTTCTCCGGACAAATTTAATTTATCGAAGTAACTTTACCATATATATTTGTCAAAGAAACATTATCATATTTGGCATTTACACGAGCACATTTTTTCTGTGGCAAACCGTCTTTGTCACAGAAACTTTGCCCGTGTAAACGCAGCTTCACTAGCGTTGCATTACGGTAAAGTTAAATTATTCGATAATCAAAAGTTATTCTGTGTTTAAGGCGATGTGAAATCGGACATAAGTCTTGTTATCAATCATTATGATTTTATGATACTGAGTAACATAACTAATTACTGGTGTATCATGACATAATTGCACAGCTTTCATGTACCCCTAGAACCATAGCGTATTAACATGTCTATGTAATTTAGACCCCCTCGAATCCCACTTTTAAAAAGTAAAACTGGGGTTTTCAGGGGGACACATTATTTCTTCATTTTATGCATATGTGAAGTCCTTTTATGAAGTCTTGTGTTGTAGTCTTTAGACAACATCAAATCAATTTTAATGAAAAAGATTACAATTTAAAATCATTATCTATACCATTAAATTTAGTTGAAATATCAAGGAACAGAACATATTTTAGGATTGGATTGGACTATGAACGATTCTCGCCAATTCCGGTAACCTCTAACCGCATGTGACGCCGCTAACCGGTAGTTTATTCACTCAAATTTCGCTAATCAGTATATTTTTCGGTCGATTCCGTTTGTTACTTAGCATAGGCGACGCCGCTAACCGGTAAAATTCCCACGCAAATTCCGCTGATCAATAATTTTTGGGGCCAAAATTCGTTATTCAGTAAACCCCATTGAGACCCTCATTAATTTTTCATGCAGATTAATGGCCTGTTTAAATTTTGTCTGCAATTCATGCACTTTCTTCTGCTTATGGCCATCTTGGAATCTTTTGTCGAATGCTGAATAAAACTGTTAGTTATATTGATGGGGAGGGTGGGGGTCTGGGGCGAAGCTCCGAGAAGCCACAGTAGCTTTGCTGATGACAAGGCACCCGGAGAGCTGATATCACAAACGCAGGCATTAAACTTAATTGAGAACAAAATCATCTACTTCGTCATGACATGATTTTATAGAGAATTGTATACTGTTCTACTAGGGCTATTACTAAAACCTTGTACCGCACCGCACCGGCTAAAACCTTGTACCGCACCTACGGAAATTTCCGTACAGTGTCGAGTAAATTCCGATCTTTACCGCACTCACGTTATATGCTATCTCTATGTACAGATTTGTTCATGTCTTTCTTTCTGAGAATAGATAATGAAACTATTCATAAATTTTTACTTTATATGTCGAATTTACGTCAACGAAAATATTTCTCCATCTCAATATAATATGCATAGGATCACCTTTCTATTTTCTGCAAGCAAAATCTCAATTTAAATACTTTGAATAATTATCTTCTATGTATGCATAATTATATGGGAAATTTACATTATGCTGCCATGGCCTTTTCTCCAGAGAATTTATACATGCATTTTCTGGGGATTGTTACAGAGACATACTTTGAAGAGTTACTTCCAACCCCTGTAGGAAAATTTTCTAGATAGATATAAATCTATATGTATATGCGATTTGTTTAAGTCTAGGAAAATATAGGATGAAGCTAACTTAACACAAAAATATTAATTGAAAGTTTTATCTTAGTCTTTTTTTCTAATCAATGAAACCAACCAAATCTACTAGGGACTACCATGTGTTAGTTATCCTGAGAATTTATTGACATGGATAATCCTTTTTAAGGATGGGCGATTAAGGTTTCAGCATAATATGAATATGTATATATTTTCAATTCATTAACAAAATCAGAATAACAAGTCTAATAAAAAATTACAGAATCAGTAAAAACGAAGTAAAATACAGTGAGTCCGTAAAAATTCGGTAGGGTTCGGAAATCTTCGGCGGTGCGGTACTCTATTTTACCCCAGTGCGGTGCGGTGCGGTGCGGTGCGGTGCGGTACAAGGTTTTAGTAATAGCCTCTACTAGAACGTTAATGAAAATATCTCCTGATTGGTTTTATTATGAAAGTTAAATATTTTTCTGAATGTTATGCTTATTTATTGTTATAAAAAATGGAGTTAATTTACAAAGCTGTTTTGCTACATTTTTGTTGCGGTTGAAAAATACACTGGGGGTGCCACTGAAAGTTTCGAGATTAATTTACTGCGAACCTGGCCTGTCAAAACTGAAAGTACAATTAGTCAAAAATATGCCGCAACTCCCAACTTTTTTAGCTGTTACTTGTAGGTAAAGGTGTTGTCTTTTCAATGCCATGCCTGAATATGGAAACTTTAGACCAGAGGAAAATTGGCAGTGCATTGACTTTGACCCATTTTGCACTGTGAGCTATGCTATGGGAATTGATTTAGTGTAGTGCAACCGTGCGGACACGGTGCGTTATAAGGTTTCAATAGATATTCGGCGAGCCGCATCACCAAATTTGTGCGCAATTGCTAATCGAGCAGGAACTCACACATTCCGACCAAAACAAGTCTGAGTGAGTGCATTGAAACCCTTCTATAGGTCGAATAACAAGATTTCTTGCCGTGTATTTTGTACTATAAATTGAGAAACGCTTGATAGGTAGTGTAAAGTGCGTATCATGTATATCTACATTAAAACAAAGTAGACTTCATAGATTGTCATATGTTTTCGTGACCTAAATAATCAGATTTTTACCTTGTCTTCTTCTTCCTTCATTATCATAATTCGATGCGATCATATACTGCTCACAAAAAGTAGGGGATATTATGACATAGAAGCGAGTACAAAAAATAATAATACTGGCTGGGTTAGTTTATTGTGGTATATTGACAGAACACTATTCAAGTAACAATATTTCGTCGCGACATTGGAATTCACGCACATCAGAATTCACGTTTTTTAGCAAATTCCGGTTATTTTTTAGAACGTGCCTTCCACTGAAGTCATCCATTTCTGTTTATTTTGGTAAAGTCCTACTCCGCTAGACCGCGAAGAAACATGTGGAAAGTTCAACTTACAAAGGTAATTCTTCATTTATTTTCTCTTTGAGTGTATAAAAGTTCCATTTCCTTAATGTCCTTTTTTTTGCAGCACTGAAATCGCCACTGATTAGTGAATAATTCAATATTTTCACCGCACATTTAGACGTCTGCTCCCGCCATGTGTCAACCTCAAAATCTGGTCACGGACACGTGATCCGCATAACCACAATGCAGTATTTTCACTGTTTAGCAGGTAGCATGTACTATTTTCTGTAGGCGAGTCACAGTCATTCTATGGGCATTCAACACATCTGGGTTTTTGCACTGAGACAAGGGTAGTGAGAAAGGGGGGTCAGTTTTTTACCCTCATTTTAAAGGTGAATAATTATGGCATTCAAGTCAGAATCTAAGTCATGCATACTGAAAGATAGTTATGGGTCTGTGCAGAGAGCCAGATAAGCTTTGTATTTTAGTAATTTACGCACTGAAAATGCCAGAATACGAATGCCTTTCAAATTTCAGCCGTATCACTTACGGCTGTCATTTCCTAGCTTACGCACGCGGTTTTGTTTTGTTTCGTATTTACAAATCTCGCTCCGGGCGACTGGACCATGTCTGTTGATAATTATCAGCTCAGATCTGCATAAACTCTTCAAAAACAATTCCCAATCCAGTCAAACTATTTCAGTTTTTGAGAAGCTCACTTTCTCGCCCATTTTAAATGTTTGTCTAATATGCAAGCGTTCCGATGATCAGCATAATCCTCAGACGCACTTCTTTACTACAACACGGCTTTCAAATACAAGAACAACAACAACTTAAATACCAAGCGGACTAAGGTAGTCCTATTACTACAAAGTAGCGGCGAAATCAAAAATCACTTTAACTATATAAAAATACCGATTCTTTTAAGCATTAATATTTCCAAGTCACTTCAATTATAAATAACAAAAAATGAGTTTGTTGGTGCTTTTAGCGGTTTGGGGTGATTCGAGGGACCCCTATACCAGTGTAAGCCAGCGGCTTACTTTGCAGGCTAATCGAGGACACCTGGAAAACGAAAGTAAAGATGTTGGCCACAAATAAAAAACTTTGTTTGATTATTTCACGCCGGAAAAGCGATTGTCGGTGGCGCAGATCTGCTTGCCCATCATAATTTGTTTTTATGCAGGATTGTAGTTTAAATGGTTTTCTGTAAGGTGATTATATTTACCTGGTGACTGAGTAATTTTCTAGTCAGAATAAGTTGAACAAACTGTTGTTTCAACTTCAGTTGTTTTGTTTTTGTTTTCTTGCACGAGTCAAAGAACTGAGTGATTTTCTAATTAGAAAGAGAATAAACTGTTTCTCTGGTTTTCTTGCTATCTGTACATGTGTACTATCTGTTGTCCAGAGTTTTAAGCAAGAACCCTGGACAAGAACAAGTAGACTGACATTTTGGGAGACCAGTTGTGCGTTAAAAAATTAAAAAGATACTGAACAACCACTTGATCTCAGGAGTACCGATACTGAAAGGACTCATCAGGATACTGAAAAGGTTAAAATTCTGTTTGGTAAATACTGAAACCACTGTAAAAATTATCTGGAGCTCTGGTCTGTGGCAACCTTTTATTTTTTGTCTCTCTTTATTCAGGAGATAATTTATGATTTAAAAAAAAAAATTCAAAAAATTAAAGCTATTATCAAAAATTCATTAAAATGCTGCTAAGTAATGTTTGTTACAATTAAATTGTATGTTTTTTGTATCTTAGATACTCGCTCAGTACTTTCCAATTTCAGCGGACTATATTCTGCGCAGTGTCTTTACGAATCTCCGGAATTAAATATGTGCGTGAATTCTAATGACGATGTACACAAATTATATATTTTGGGTATGTCGGGAAAAGATGGCTTTTGGAGAAGACACTTCTCTCGTGAAACCCGAAACTTTCGCTAAATAACAAGCGGTATTGCCGCGTTAAATGGTGACAAGGTAATGTTTACAATTTTAATTTGGTGGGCTATTCGTTCTTTTATCTTATGTGCATGAAAACCCATGTCACCAGGATTCAACTAAAACAGAAACAGTCAATGCAGGTCATGTGACCTAGAGTAGCATATAAAAGACAATGGGGTCTACACCTCAATTTCACATCGGAGAAAAAAATTCTTTTAGACCCTCTGATTCTGTGAATAATAAAATTCTTCATAATTTTCCAAACTGAAAACACCCACTTTGGTAGGCTTTATTGCTATATTTAAGGTGTAGGGCTGTTACAAATGTTAGCATATGTGAGACAATTCACCACACAATGCTATCTTTTCGCCTATCATTTTCTCCTGTGATAAAGTATCTGTATCTTGTTAACTGAGGCATCAGGCGTCTATCTTAATAAAGTTTGCATCAAAATCATTAGTCATTCCCTTGCTAAATTCATGTTAAATTTGGGTGTCGACCCCTGATCTACTTCCCATTAACTCTAGGTCACGTAACAAGCTTAATCGTTTCAATATTCATATAGAGGGTCTCTATGAATATTTGTTTTATGAATTATAACAGTTTAATATTCATCTACATATTTTCTTTACTTCTGCTGCCTTAACTGTCTTAATATCCCTTACTCATTTTGAGCAGTATATATGATCATTATATCAGAGAACTGTTTTGTGGGTTACCCTAATTAGCAAAATGGACCCAGATTTAGGAAATGGACAAAATGGAGTATATTTTTACAAAATGGAGCTATAGAATTGAAAATCATGCTTGCTAATTTCATTATTTAATTGATATTCTCTTTTTAACGGATTTAAATCACATTCACAACCTGATTTTTATCATTTTAGCTGCAAGTCATGCTGTTTCGAAAATTTATTCTGGCGTGCGAAATGGACTGAGAAATGCAAAATGGACTTCACAGATTTTTTGCTATCACTTCAACATATTTTTTTCACAAACAACACCTCAGAAATATAAGAGGATATGAAAAAATGTTTCTGTCAATATTTAGTTAATATATGTATAATATATGAGACAGAAATCATAATTTTCTTAGTGTTTTAACTCTATTTCGTAAAAGGTAACTCCATTTCGTCCATTTTGCAAATCTCGGTCCATATCGCTAATTAGGGTAACCGCTGTTTTGTGGTGGAAGGGCTGGGAAATACTCTGTGAAACCACCACGACCCCGAAGTGACCAGCCAACCATTAATACTTGCCAGCGCCAGGTTTGAACTTTGAACCTATGGGGCAGAGGTATGTAGCCAGTCTACGGTTAATAGGTAAACCTCACTACTACAGACTGAGCTATCTGGGTGCCTAAAATAGGGCATCATAAGACATTGGACAAGTATTAGCTTTTACAAAAAGCTTAAGTCTACACTTAGCACACATTTGTGTAGTCAATAGTAGTCATGGATTGTTCTTGGTCAAATCGCGCCTCTACCAAAACCCAAGTCAATCTTCACCTTAGTCATATCGCACATTCTCGGTTTAATCAAGTAGATTTCTAGTTGGCTTTTGAAACCATTGTTTGCATGTAATTACCCAAAGCCAGTCAGCCAGCAGGTTTGGTCACCAAATAGAAGTAACCTGTGATTAGAAATGATTGGCATTTAGTGATACTACAGACAGATTCCCACTCTTAAAGACTATTACAGGTTCACATTCTTCCCACCATCTGTTGTATATATGAATGCCCAGCAGCCCATATACTGGTCCTTCCAACCTTGGCGCAGTTCAGCAATGCTGTCTGTCTCATTTTTAGCTCACCTGTCAAGGTGAGCTTATAGTATAGACTTGGTCCGTCGTCCGTCGTCGTCGGCGTCGTCGGCGTCCACAATTTTAAACATCTTCTTCTCAGAAACCACTGGGTGGATTGAAGCCAAATTTCATATGGAGCATTAACAGGATGGGGGAACGAAAGTTTATATATTTGGTCCAGGTCACATGACCAAGATGGCCGCCACTCCCATATATGGTAAAAACCCTTCAAAAATCTTCTTCTCCAGAACCAAAAGGCCTATGACCTTGAAACTTGGTATGTAGCATCGGGCATGCGGGCCCATCATAATTTATATAAATCATGACCTTGTGATGACTTTGACCTAATTTATGACATGGTCAACTTTGGTACGTTAGGCATTTATATGGGAAAACGCTTAAACGGTGGATTTCTCAGAAACTATTTAAGTCTAAGGTACAATACTTGGTAAACATGGTTGACTAAATGACCAGATGAAGATATTATGTCACTAAAGGTCAAGGTCATTCCGTCGGACCATCCGTCGTCAAGATTTTCAAACATCTTCTCCTCTGAAACCACTAGGCCAATTGAAGCCAAATTTCATATGGAGTCTCAGTGGGATGGGGGAACAAAGGTTTATATATTTGGTCCAGGTCACATGACCAAGATGGCCGCCATGCCCATATATGGTAAAAACCCTTCAAAAACTTTCTTCTCCAGAACCAAAAGGCCTATGACCTTGAAACTTGGTGTGTAGCATTGGGCATGCGGGCACATCATATTTTATACAAATCATGATCTTGCGTTGACCTTGACCTAATTTACGGGATGGTCAACTTTGGTACGTTAGGCTATTATATGGGAAAACGCTTAAAAAGTGGATTTCTCAGAAACTATTTAAGTATTAGGTACAATACTTGGTATACATGGTCGACTAAATGACCAGATGAAGATATTATGTCACTAAAGGTCAAGGTCATTCTGTGGGACCATCCGTCGTCAAGATTTTCAAACATCTTCTCCTCTGAAACCACTGGGCCGATTGAAGCCAAATTTCATATGGAGTCTCAGTGGGATGGGGGAATGAAAGTTTATACCCGGGGTCTGGGTCACATGACCAAGATGGCCACCATGCCCATATATGGATCTAGTTATCTTGGCTAAAGGTCGTTTGTCTGTAATGTGTCAACATTTTTAAAGGACTTCTCCTCTGAAACTACTGGGCAGATTTCAATTTAATTTCAAATGCAGCCTTCAGGCAAAGCGGGAAACAAAGTTTATATATTCGGTTCACTCACATGACCAAGATGGCCACCATGCCCATATAATAGCAAAAACCTTGAAAAATCTTCTTCTCCAGAACCACGGGGCCAATTGCCTTGAAACTTGGTATCTAGCAACTGGGACTGTAGTACTACCAATTTTATATAAATTGAGCATATACTGACAGGTGAGCGATCGTTGCCCTTGGGCGACTTGTTTATTTCAGCTATTCCCCTTCAGCACTTGGTTTAGCAGAACCCGTCTGACATCCCCCTCAGGGGTTAAGACATAAAGGAAGATAGATAGATAGATAGATAGATGCTGGACCGTGTCAAGGTCCATCCTTTTCTGATACTTGTGGATCTGATCAAACCTGTGCAGGTTAAATCACCAAATAGAAGTGACCTGTGTTTAGAAAAGGTTCGCCACTTACTGATAATACTAAACTCTGTCAATGTTGTTCCTTTTCTGGAACTTGTGGACCTGATCAAACCTGTGCAAAATAACAGTGATAACCAGTCAATAGAAAATAACATTCATTCAGTCATGACCTTTTCTAAAATGCTTCCAGGGCAAAAAATATTTCTTACATTGTCTACACCGCAGGTGGGGTGAGACAATCAGAAAAATGAAAACAAATACAATTGGTAAAAAGCTTATGCTTTTAGATAGAAAATTGTTATCCCAATACAATAGTGCTTGTTTCAAAACAATCAGAGGAAGTGTCTTTAAGATACTCAAATTTGTAAGAAAGAAATCTGTAACAACTTCCTTTTAACAAGAGTTATTTCTCCATTGAATGCATTGCCAGAACAAGGTGTTACAGTAACGACCTTAAACACATTCAAGAATAGTCTGGACAATTTCATTTGAGACAAGCAGTTCAGAGTATTTCCGGATTGTTCCTGGGTGTCCAACCGAGTCGTGGATATATAAGTTAAGCAAATTTGCATCCCCTACAAGATACATGTAATGTTAAGTGAGATGGTATACCTTCAAGAATCGACTGGATAGATTCCTCCAATCCAGATATGGGGCACATGGAGCATCGCCTATATTAACTCCCCCATTAGCCTAATGTAATGTAATTGTATGAGGCAGTCAAACTCTGGTTTTGCAGTTTGCCAACAAAAAACAGTCAATTAATTGTTTTCCCACAGTCTGATCAGTCTTCACCTTTTTAACTCACCTGAGCCAGAGATTGTTCAAATGATGACCTTGGGTTGACCTTGGCCTTTTTTACGGCAAGGTCAAGTTTGCTTTCTCTTGCTTCTATAGGAGAAAATGCTAGAACATGAGATTTCATAGGAAGTTTTGAAGATTTTGGCCCAAGAGTGTTCAAAAGGTGGAACTTATGTGCTCCTTTGTCATTTCCATATTTCTGTATGCCTGTGAATCGTGGACCTTGACAGCTGAATTAGAGAGAGAAAAATACAGGCCTTTGAGATGAGATGTTACCGAAGGTTACTGAACATTTCGTACAAGGACCATATAACCGATGAGGAGGTTCGAAAAAAAATCCAAGCAGCAATTGGAGAGTATGATGAACTTCTGACACTGGTCAAAAAACGGAAACTAAGGTGGTTTGGCCATGTCTCATTGAGACGGTTCTAATGAGGGATCACAACATATGTTTTCATTGAGAAATAAGAAAACTTATATCAGAATTGTCCCTGTTTCCCCTTCTTATTAGCTCACCTGAGCTGAAGGCTCAAAGGTGAGCTTTTAGTATGGCAATGCTCCGTAGTCCGTCCGTCGTCCGTCCGTCCACCATTTTCAAAGGTCTTCTTCTCCATAACCGCTGGGCCGATCAAAGCCAAATTTTATATGGAGCCTCCATGGGTTGGGGGAACGAAAGTTTGTTTGACGTATCTGGGTCACATGACCAAGATGGCCGCCACACCCATATATGGTAAAAACCCTTCAAAAATCTTCTTCTTCAGAACCAAAAAGCCTGTGACCTTGAAACTTGGTATGTAGCATCAGGCGTGCGGGCCCATCATAGTTTGTACAAATCATGACCTTGCGTTGACCTTGACCTAATTTACGGCATGGTCAACTTTGGTACGTTAGGCTTTTATATGGGAAAACGCTTAAACAGTGGATTTCTCAGAAACTATTTAAGTCTAAGGTACAATACTTGGTATACATGGTCGACTAAATGACCAGATGAAGATATCATGTCACTAAAGGTCAAGGTCATTCCGTCGGACCATCCGTCGTCAAGATTTTTAAACATCTTCTCCTCTGAAACCACTGGGCCGATTGAAGCCAAATTTCATATGGAGTCTCAGTGGGATGGGGGAACGAAAGCTTTTACCCGGGGGTCTGGTTCACATGACCAAGATGGCCGCCATGCCCATATATGGTAAAAACCCTTCAAAAATCTTCTTCTCCAGAACCAGAAGGCCTATGACCTTGAAACTTGGTATGTAGCATCAAGCATGCGGGCCCATCATAGTTTATACAAATCATGACCTTGCGTTGACCTTGATCTAATTCACGGCATGATTAACTTTGTTACGTTAGGCTTTTATATGGGAAAACGCTTAAACAGTGGATTTCTCAGAAACTATTTAAGTCTAAGGTACAATACTTGGTATACATGGTCGACTAAATGACCAGATGAAGATATTATGTCACTAAAGGTCAAGGTCATTCCGTCGGACCATCCGTCTTCAAGTTTTTCAAACATCTTCTCCTCTGAAACCACTTGGCCGATTGAAGCCAAATTTCATATGGAGTCTCAGTAGGATGGGGGAATGAAAGTTTGTACCCGGGGTCTTGGTCACATGACCAGATGGCCGCCATGCCCATATATGGTAAAAACCCTTCAAAACTCTTCTTCTCCAGAACCAAAAGGCCTATGACCTTGAAACTTGGTATGTAGCATCAGGCAGGCCAGCTTATCATAATTTATACAAATCATGACCTTGCGTTGACCTTGATCTAATTTACGGCATGGTCAACTTTGGTACGTTAGGCTTTTATATGGAAAAACGCTTAAACAGTGGATTTCTCAGAATCTATTTAAGTCTAAGGTACAATATGTTGTATACATGGTCGACCAAATGACCAGATGAAGATATCATGTCTATAATGGTCAAGGTCATTTCCGTCAGACCATCCGTCGTCAAGATTTTCAAACATCTTCTCATCTGAAACCACTGGCGAGATTGAAGCCAAATTTCATATGGAGTCTCAGTGGGATGGGGGAACGAAAGTTTGTACCCGGGATCTGGGTCACATGACCAAGATGGCTACCATGCCCATATATGGTAAAAAACTTTCAAAAAGTGTCTTCTCCAGAACCAAAAGGCCTATGACCTTGAAACTTGGTATGTAGCTTTGGGCATGTGGGCCCATCATAGTTTATACAAATGATGACCTTGCTTTGACCTTGACCTTATTTACAACCTGGTCACTTTTGGTATGTTAGGCTTTTATATGGGAAAACACTTATACAGTGGATTTCTCAGAAACTATTTAAGTCTAAGGTACAATACGTGGTATATATGGTCAACTAAATGACCAGATGAAGATATTATGTCACTGAAGGTCAAGGTCATTTTGTTGGTCTGTCCGTCATCATGATTTTCAAAACATCTTCTCCTCTGAAACCACTGGTCTGATTGAAGCTAAATTTCATATGGAGTCTAAGTGTGATCGGGGAATAAAAGTTTGTTCTTGGGGTCTTGTCCAAGATGGCCGCCATGCCCGTATATGGTAAAAACCCTTCAAACTTCTCCAGAACCAAAAGGCGTATGACCTTGAAACTTGGTATGTAGCTTTGGGCACTCAAGCCCATCATAGTTTATACAAATGATCGTGCGTTGACCTTGACCTAATTTATGACACTGTCAACTTTGGTACATTATGTAGGCTTTTATATTGGAAAATGCTTAAACAGTGGATTTTTCAGAAACTATTTAAGTCTAAGGTGCAATATTTGGTGTATATGGTTGATTAAATGACCAGATGAAGATATGGTCAAGGTCATTCTTTGACTTTTGTACAAGGTCATTGAGATTCTGTCACCCGTCAACATTTTCAAACATCTTCTCAGAGGCCACTAGGGTCAATTGAAGCCATATTTCATATGGAGCTTCACCGGCTTAAAGGAACCATAGTTTGTTCAGATGGCCACCATGCCCATATATGGAAAAACTCTTCAAACGTTTTTTTCTCGAGAACCGAAAGGCCTATAACCTTGAAACTTGGTACCGGTATGTATATATCATAGTTTATACAAATGATTATTGTATTTCATATGGAGCTTTAATACTGGGTCAAAGGAATCAAAGTTTGTTCAGATGGTCATGGTCACATGACCATGGTGGCCACCACGCCCATATATGATAAAAACCCTTCAGAAATCTTTGTCCAGAACCAAAGGCCCAGTGACCTTGTGGCTTGGTATATAGAATTGAGACTCAACATTAATACCCAAGGGAGGGGGGTTATCTGCCCCTGCCCTGGTGCTATATACATGTATAAAAGCTTTAAAATATATACCAGGACCAAGTGGCAGGTGAGCTACGGGACCATTGGTCCTCTGGTTTGGAGCTCTGATGTCTCTAGCTGTCATGTTATTTTACAGACCACTGATGATACGAGATAGATGTGAGGTTACAATGAGACCAGTTTGTTGTGAATAACATGTCAGCATCCAGAAAAATCATGGCACAGAATGTTCCAAGTAACCGTGTCATAAATTCCTTTCCGCAGGTAAGAAACAATACATGTACCTATAGGACTGCATAAACTATGAATCCCATTCAGGGATTTTCTAGCAACAGCTCAGAGCTCTAGACTGGCTGGAGTTAATCCATTTTGAGACATGTTCCTCCAAACTTTAATGAATGACAATATCGTTATTCATACATATGTCAAGTTTTATGGAAAAAAAACCAAAAAACAAAAAACAACAGAAGTAGGAAACATTTACAAAAACATCACATGCTGGATTCTTCCATTGCCTTTGTGACATTTGGTAGCCATTTTGATGACTGCATCTCATTTTTCTTATAAATTTTGTAGTTTAACTGTTCACTTGACCAAAATTTCAGAAGAGAACACTTAATAAACATATGTAGCATTTCTTTGAATTAAAACGAGGCTTGTGGAAGCATCAATTTTAGCACAGTATGAAATTTAAAGTGCATGGCATGCTAACTAATTAGTTATTGTGAATATGGTAATCTTTACATCTTTTCAGAGGTGCCATTGTCAGGTGGTTAGAGGTCCCAAAAACAAATGACTGGTAAACCATGTTGTAAATACTATACCTGCTTGATTTTACTCAGGGTCAGTTAAGGGCAGGGAAAGGAGGGGGTTGAACTCCATCTTCCATTATTTTCAGACCTCTAGATAAGAGGGGTATTTGATGATAATTGAGGAATAATTTTTTTATTTCTCATTGAAACCATCTGTTGTGACCCCTCATCTGAACCGTCTCACTGAGTTGTTCAGATGAGGGGACAGATGAGACGGTTCAGATGAGGGGTCACAATGTATGTTTTTATGCAGAACTAGCAAAATTATCCCTAATTATCACCAAATATTCCCTCTTATCTAGAGCTGTGATTTTGCATCATGCTGTGTGGCAGTGCCTAAGACTAGATAGGTATGTAACAAGCCACTTCTTCCATGACCACAATGCTACAAGAAACCTACATGTATACAGGTACCTTTGCATGCTTTGTTTTGTATTTTCAGGCATATGATTTGTTGTCAACCCCGTACCAGAAAAATAATTTCCATCCGAGAGTCAGGCAAGCTTGTCAGGATAGAAGAACTGGTTGTGTTGGGTAAATATCATACACATGAAATTTAGACCAGTATTGGGAATAGGACTGACATGACGATGTCTGAGGAATCAGCAGAGCTCTAGATAAGAGGGAGTATTTGGTGATAAGGATAATTTTTGTTAATTCTGCATGGAAGCATATGTTGTGATTTCTCATCTGAACCGTCTTGACAAGACGGTTCAGATGAGGGGTCACAACATATGGTTTCAATGAGAAATAAAAAAATTATCCCTCAATTATCATCAAATACCCCTCTTATCTAGAGCTCTGAATCAGTGCAGACTCAAATCAGATTGCCGCTTTAGCTCATATCAGATGGTTCTTAGAGGAGGAGTCTGGTTTGTGTTTGCACTGTTTATCATATTGCCAAGTAAGCCAACAACTTGTATTACATCTTGTCTGATAGTGAAAGTCCATTTCTTAAACGAAAAGTTGTAAGTTAAAATGTCCCAGTGCACAGAGTTACCATGGTACTATATTTGGTATAAAGACAGGAATTTCTCCTTCAAAGATTACAGCAAATACGTAAATCAGCCTTGTGCCATAAAATGTTTGTTTTTGGTTCCAAAGCAATCCCAAAGACCCAACTGTGTCTTAGCCTTAACGTAATTCTTCGACTATAAGGCGAGACGTTCATAAGATGGGGGTGGTTTTTTGACTGTCTGGGCAAGTATTTAGCTTAGCCTTGCCTATAAGACGGGCCTGTTTTTTTTTCGCCAATTCCCTAAAGGTCATCACCCATCACCAATGTCTAAATGTATTTAAACTGGTCGGCTATGCAGTTACCGTAATGTGCATAAATATCTTGGATTAATTATCTTATTATTTTATCCAGTATGAGCAAAGGAAAGGTCATACATGTATTTCCATAACTTAAATTTAGCTTTGCAGCCTAACTCGGGTGTACACGAGTGAAGAAAACATTCCTGTATCCCAGTTTAAAATTAAACAGAATTTTTAGCATAGAAATATTATGCTGAAAGATTTGATCATCGCCTAGTGGACCCTACCAAGTTTGTTCAAATGATGGTGCCAGAGTCAAAAATGGCCCCACCCCAGGGGATCCTGGGTTTGAACCATAGAAATATATAGAAAAATATTCATAAGATCTTCAGAACCACTTGTCTCAGAAGCTTGAAATTTAGCTTTTAGCATCGCCTAGTGGTCCTTTACCAAGATTATTGAAATGATGGCCCCAGGGTCCAAAATGGCCTGGCCCCAGGGGGTCCAGGGTTTGAACCATAGCGATACATAGAAAAACATGCAAAAATCTTCTTCTTCAGAACCATTTGAAAATGGTTGCTAACTATCAGGTTTGTTTCAACATTTTGCTCATACTGAGTTCTGTGATATGCATAAAATGCCATCCTGTGGACCAACCAGCAAAGAATGTGACCAATCTGCAAATCTGCGTCAGAGTTTGCTTAGTAGCAGAGTGCTAAAATAAGCAGGCTGATCTGAATCTTCACTTTTTGCACATAGTATAAGGCACCATTGCTCATTAAGGTAAATGAGGTATCAACAAAGAACAACTAGTATGATGGGGTTGGCTTTCCTGGACATGAAACATGTTTTACTCCCTATCTGGGGTTTACTTTTAAAGAAAGGAATTTATTCCTTTTGGAACAAATTCTTTCCTTTAAGAGTCAACCCTTATTGAATAGAGAGGCAAAAAATGATAGTGATAAAAAGAGTTTTGTCCCCTGAAAGTGTAAACATTCACCTTAGATGATTCAGATATTGTTTGTTTTGTTTAATTTCTTCAGTTGTAAGAATATAGATAGATATGGAGAGTTAAATCAATACAAAGCCAGCAAAAACCCTAGCAACAATTAGCACCTTTTTCAAACATTGATATAGCACATAAAGTACACTGTAGATTAACACTTTAAGCACCAGTGACGAAAATAGCAAAATTTGCAAACAGCATAGATCTTGATGAGGTGGCTTGGCTAGTCTTTGAAATTCTCAGTATCAAATGTCTTGGACAATGCATTTTTTAGCTCACCTGAGCCAGCGGCTCCGGGGGAGCTTATAGGATTGTAAGGCTCCGTCGTCCATCCGTCCGTCCACAATTTCAAACGACTTCTCCTCTGAAACCGCTGGGCCAATTGTAACCAGATTTCATATGTAGCCTCTAGGGGACTTAGGAATGAAAAGTTGTTCAAAGGGTCCTGGTCACATGACCAACATGGCCGCCACGCCCATATATGTTAAAACTCTAGAAAAATCTTCTTCTCCAGAACCAATAGGCCGATGGCCTTGAAACTTGGTATGTAGCATTGGGTACGCAAGTACTACCAAGATTGTTCAAATTATGACCTTGGGTTGACCTTGACCTTTTTTACGGTAAGGTCAAATTTGCATTCTGTAGCTTTTATATGGCAAAATGCTAGAACATAAGATTTCTTGGAAACTGTTGAAGATTTAGACCTGAAAATTGGTATATACAGTCATCTGAATGAGTACATGAAAATTTATGCGTACAAGAGGTCAAGGTCATTGTTTGACCTTAGACCCTGGTCTCTCATATTTTGATAATTTCACACATCTCCTTAAAAGCCACTGGGCCAATTGTAACCAAATTGCATACAGAGCCTCTAGGGGGCAGGGGAACGAAAAGTTGTTCAAACGGACTGGGTCACATGACCAACATGGCTGCCACGCCCATATATGGTAAAAACCTAGAAAAATCTTCTTCTCCAGAACCAGTGGGCCGATGGCCTTGAAACTTGGTATGTAGCATCAGGTACGCAAGTACTACCAAGATTGTTCAAATTATGACCTTGGGTTGACCTTGACCTTTTTTACGGTAAGGTCAAATTTGCTTTCTCTAGCCTTTATACGGGAAAATGCCAGAACATAAGATTTCTTGGAAACTGTTGAAGATTTAGACCTGAAAATTGGTATATACACACAGTCACATTAATGAATATATGAAAATGAATGTGTACAAATGGTCAAGGTCATTGTTTGACCTTTGACCCTGGTCTCCCATATTTTAATAATTTCACACATCTCCTCAAAAGCCACTGGGCCAATTGTAACCAAATTGCATACAGAGCCTCTAGGGGGCAGGGGAACGAAAAGTTGTTCAAACGGACTGGGTCACATGACCAGCATGGCCGCCACGCCCATATATGGTAAAAACCTAGAAAAATCTTCTTCTCCAGAACCAATAGGCCGATGGCCTTGAAACTTGGTATGTAGCATCAGGTACACAAGTACTACCAAGAGTGTTCAAATTATGACCTTGGGTTGACCTTGACCTTTTTTTACGGTAAGGTCAAATTTGCTTTCTCTAGCCTTTATACGGGAAAATGCCAGAACATAAGATTTCTTGGAAACTGTCGAAGATTTAGACCTGAAAATTGGCATATACAGTCATCTTAATGAGTACATGAAAAGAGGTCAAGGTCATTGTTTGACCTTAGACCCTGGTCTCTCATATTGTGACAATTTCACACATCTGCTTAAAAGCCACTGGGCCAATTGTAACCAAAGGACGAGGTGCAATAAGGGCCGATTTTGGCCCCGTGTCAGAAATGAATTTTGTTGTCATAAAAAATTAGTTAGGTAACTCTAATTAAAAGAAGTATAATTTTTATTCCTGTACTGATGCTCATTTCTGAGAAAATCTGTCATTTGTAATGTGTGGTAGCAAGCAGGAAATTTGGGTAAAAAAAGGGAGTGGGGAAGAATTAATTAGCGTTTTTTTTCCTCTGGGCTACGCATCGAGTATTTATGAAGTTAAACTATGACAATATTAATTAGTGTTTATGCTCGTGCATATTTGACAATGATGACGTCAGACTACTGAGTACTAAAGGGCAATAACTCAGCCTTTTACAACTAAAATACACACAGAAATAGTCAAAGTAACACCATTGTAAATCAAATATAAAAACTTTTGTAGCATAAATGTTTAAATTATTATAGGATGTATGACTGTAATAATTACCGAAAAAAAGTAATATTATAAGCGTGGTATATTTGTTGTTGCCATGGCAACAACTTCTAATAACACATTTTTAAAGCATTTAATTAACTTTAGTTTTGCAGTATTTCGTGCTGGATTTTCTTGATTTGATTTGTAACATCTATTATTGGAAGTATTTAAAGAATATATAATTTACATAATATCTAAAGCGTGTTATGGTTGCCGTTGCCATGGTAACAACCTCAAAACTTTCACAAATCTAAAACATTTTGAACGTATTTCGCAGTATTTCTGCATTTTATTATTTATTTGACTTGTTTAAACTGTTATTTGATGTTTACATGTGATAGTCACAGATATGTTTTAATATATTAACGTGTTATGATTGACGTTGCCATGGAAACAACTTTCCCTTTGATGTTGGGGATAGGGTTTGGGATCTGATTCAGTCAGTTCCTTAAGTGTAGTTACTCTTTAAATTTTCAATCTTACTCATTTTTTTTAGATTATTATTTTTTTAGCCGGGCCGCTTAGCGGAATCGGTAGGGCACCTGACTCATAAGTCAGAGGTCCTGGGTTCGAAACCCGGTCTGGCCACATACTTTCTTTTCTCCTTCCGCTGATTCAAGAAGGGCAGTTGTCAGTTACTGGCGAAGTATGTGCACTTAGAACTGGTTAACCGCTTAGGAGGTCTAAGCCTGCCCAGGAATAGTGTGGTTAGTTTAACTGACCGTCCCGACATGACCATAGTTGTTTACCGTGGACGTTAAGCAATAAATCAATCAATTTTGTTTTAGTATTTTGTTATGTTTATGCCACAAACTTTTTAATTCACTTGGGAATACCTTAATACCTTAATTAATACACTGCTGAGGCCATTAATGGGATAAGATTGAACGAATTAACAAAAAAAAAAAAAACGAAAATAAAAAAAATAATATATTGATGATTTATCACTTTTATTAAATTCTTATAGCTTTTGCAAACCAACCCTCATCAAAAATGGATACTGGATACTTACCTATTCTAATTTTGATGATATTTGTCAGCTACATTTTTAGAATAAATCCAACAAGGCAATCCATTATTAGTGTCCTACAGATATTCGACCAGATTAGGGTGTATTATTGTTATTCATCCATCAGCCACACTGTCTTTCTGTCCATTTGTCCGTCCATAAAAGCTAGATCATGAGATAACAAGGCAACTGCTTGGTTGCCTGCTCAGTGTGTAAACAAGCAGGGTTTTGTCCATTTTCCCCTCTGTTTTCTTGGTCGTCTATGAACCGGCCAGAACGTAGGTTGTCATGGCAACCTGAAGTTACCATTGCCCTACTTTGAGAGAATGATAGCCCACTGGTAGATTGAATAGTACCTGAGCAGGTATTCCGAAAATAGATAAAATGATTGATTGTGTTGTCAATAATGACAGACAACTTGCATAAATATACTGTATGGTTTAATATTGCTTAATATGTGTTGTATTGACTGAGGCCCTGCACACTTCGCTTACTAGTTTCCCTCAGGTAAGTAACCAACTTGAACACCTCTGTGACATGTTTTCTCTACAGACTTCTGTGATTAAACGCCCGCGCCCACATGGTTCATATGGGTCCGCGCATGTTCACATTCGCACGTGTATCGAAGTAGGGAAGAAGAAAGTAGCATTAGAAGAGAGATGGGCTCCGCCTTTCATGCTGTGCCCAAGATAGAGTGGGCCTGTTACCGCCACTGCTCCTGCGGCCACTAGGCTATGAAAACCCTTTACCTTTTTTCACTCCTCTGTGCACCTTATGTGCAAAAACGAACTTAAGACTCAGATCTGCCTGTAGTTACGGGCAGTTCATTCAGACTAGACCCTTCACTTTCGATGACTACATGCGTTACTTTGGACGGGACTGCTTGAATGAATAAGCTCATCTCAGCTTTCGCTTTCCACATATGCTGCTTGGTGCTTTTTCTCAAACTCAACTTCAAACGAAAAAAAAAAATTCACATTCGCCCAAGCATAGCCTAAGTATATTTGATTATCCTCGATAAGTCCTGATCACCATAGATTCTATTTTCTTTTGTACCACCCTGCTAAAACGGGGCAATTTGGGAAAATTTGCACCAACACGAGCAAATTTTTCCATTCAAAGTAAAAACATTTTGGATGTTTATTATTGTTATTATTATTATTCCATAGAATGAAACAGGAAGTCACGAAACTTGTCCCTACGTGTAAAAAAGGCGGACACTACGGTTAATACCCATGCACCCTTTTCAGGCTGCGTACCTTTTTGTAACTTGCTAGCTCTGCTTATCCATCGGATTATTTGTAACAAACTTTCAGGTGGACAGTGTGGTTCTATATTCATTACGGCTCCCCTCGGGCAATAAAACTGCTAATCATTTTTTACCCTATATTTATTGCAAAGCTACCTCAAAGCTTGCCTCTTCTCATTGCATTTATAGCTACACTTAAAGAGACTCAAAGAACTTTTGTGATGAGAATTAACACAAGCTCACATCACGACATTTTCTGTGAAACGCCAATGCCTGTCCGACTTACTTTTACATGTAATGCTACCTTAGGTGTAATCACAGCCGCATTGCGTTCATCAGTATGGGCAGGAAGAAGAATCCTTGTTCATTCCAGCCACACAGGAACGTTTTGTAAAGAGAATGACTCACCCAGAGAAAACGAGCTTCTTGCAGTCCTGTTGTGTGTTAGGGTGTATATGCGTTTCTGTTTTCGTACGCTTAAGGAAGTCTTTGTGATTGACAATGGGACGGAAGATGATATCAAATTATTTTTTTTCTAATAAAATATTTGTTACCTGAGTACCTTCCAATGAGTTTTCTTTTCAGATTACTCTCTGATCATAGCAAAGTTTTGTGTTACATGAAGGTTGTGGAAATACTGTGACCGACTTGTCCTAGTTGCCCCATTTTACTAAGGACAAATGAAAAATTTACTTGTCCATAGACAAGTATATCATGCAGTTATATATTACAGATGCCATGTATTCTATATAAATATACATAAATCTCTTTTAAGTCGACTGAATACAACTGCCATATTTTAAATGGAGCTTACTTTTGGAAACAGAGGGTGGCTTCCCTGTTTCTGAAACCCTTTCCCAATAGACGCTACTCTTCACTTCAAGAATTTGCTCCCAGAGGTATCAAATTCTTTCCTTTAAGAGTAGGTCTATGAAAGAGGAAACGAAAAGCTGGTAATTTTGTCGAAATGATGTCACAAAATACTCCCCTTATTTATTCCCCCGAATAACACAGAGATGTAGCTTCTGTTATTTCATTGGTACAAGTTAAGTTTTATTTAGACAAGTAAAGCCTGACCATTTACTTGTACCGGGATAAGTACAATCAGTGCAATTTTTAATTTTTCCACAGCCCTGGTTATATGTGATTGATGTATTTCAGGAGGTACATTTTTTTTTCATGAACTTCGTATAATTTCTTAAAGTGGTATTGGGTGGGGGAGGGGGGAGGGGGGAAGAGAGCAGGTTGCAAACCGTAAACAACCAATTTTTCTTTCTTTTCGGGGGGGGGGGGGGGGGGGGGGGGGGGGGGCATGAAGGGGCACTGTGCATTTCAAAATTATTGGGGGGAAGTGGCAGCCCTCGGCAAACCGTAGACAACCATTGTTTAAAGGGAAGGGGGGGGGGGGGGCATGAAGGGGCACTGTGCATTTCAAAATTATTGGGGGGAAGTGGCAGCCCTCGGCAAACCGTAGACAACCATTGTTTAAAGGGAAGGGGGCAGGGCATGAGGGTTGGGGTGCCATGCATTTACTGA
Organism: Ctena decussata; assembly: GCA_963989385.1. Classification (NCBI taxonomy): domain Eukaryota; kingdom Metazoa; phylum Mollusca; class Bivalvia; order Lucinida; family Lucinidae; genus Ctena; species Ctena decussata. Next base: position 73,116,966 of record OZ022511.1, on the reverse strand, counting down.
TTTACTGGAGGGCCTCCCCCCACACACACCTTTTTTCTACGCCTATGTATTTATGTCTTCAGTAATAAGCTGTCCCTTTTCCAGGTAGGTCTTCTTGACATGGTCCTATAGCATTGTTTTGGTGTTAAGTGTGAAGACATTACTTCAACTGCATGGGCCTTGCGAATTTGTGGAAGGTGCGAGGGGCGGTAGACCAGTGGGCTTCATCATGAAAAAAAAGAAAAGATAAAGCCCCAAGTAGGGATCGATCTCTCAACTTTAAAGAAACTTGCTTTATAGAACAGTCAGTGAAACCGCTCAGCCAATCCGTGATTCTATTTATAGACCACTATTTTAAAGTATATAAACTTTAACACCAACAGTACTACAGATTATCGATTTCTCTTCTGCATTTATTTTGTTTTAAACTTATGATAAACGAAAGCAAAATGATAAATAACGCTCATCAATAAAAAAAATCCCACACATGTGACAAAACAATCTGATTTAAAACAGTCTGAAGAGGTTACATGTGTACACAACGTGCCGCTTTGATGTAAACAAACGCACCGCCGGTGCCGTAGCTAAAAAGTAGACTTGCCAACTTCAGCGATATTTTTTTCGGAAAAGTTAAGTTTTGAAACCCAGCGCAGCCGTGACCCAAGTAGATATTTTGATAGTATGTTTGTTTTATTAAAAGACGCCTTTTGTCAAAATTTTAAGTTGGGTCTCGCCTGCGCTGATACTTTTCGCTGATGTTAAAGTTCGCAAACTGGTCACTTTTTGCTGTTTTGGCCATTTCTAGGATAGATTGAGGCAAAAAATGACGCATTTCTATGAAGATAGTCAAAAATACATGAACAGATCTTCAAAATATAAGGATTGGCCTGTTTAAAACTGTCTTTATTTTTTCAATTACTCCGTTTTGAAATTTCGCGAAAAAATTGGGCCGTTATCGCACCTTAACGCAACTCGTCCTTTCATACAGAGCCTCTAGGGGCTGAGGGAACGAAAATTTGTTCAAACAGTCTTGGTTACATGACCAACTTGGCCGCCATGCCCATATATGGCAAAAACCTTTATAAATCTCCTTCTCAAGAACCAAGTGATCGATGGCCTTGAAACTTGGTATATAGCATCAGGTACTTGAGTACTATCAAGATTGTTCAAATGATGACCTTTGGCTGACCTTGAGCTTTTTTAAGGCAAGGTCAAGTATGGGAAAATCGTAGAACATAAGAGTTCATGGCAAGTTTAGAAGATTTTGGCCTAAAAATTAGTATATACAGTCGTCTTGGGTAGTACATGGAAGATTTGTGGGTACAAGAGGTCAAGGTCATCCTTTGACCTCTGACCCATGTCTCTGATATTTTGACAATTTAAGACGCCTCCTCAAAAGCCACAGGGCTAATTCTAACCAAATATCATACACAGCCTCCAGGGGCTGATGGAACAAAAATTTATCAAGCAGTCTAGGTCACATGACCTACATGGCCACCATATCCAGGTGAGCGATTCAGGGCCTCAGGGCCCTCTTGTTTAATTTTTGCAGACACAAATTTTGTCGTCTGCTTTTTGGTGCTGAAAGAGTTAATGCTGAACTAAAAAAATAGTAAAAAAAAATTAAAAAAAGGTAAAAAAACAAAACAAAAAAAAAAACCCTGGCATTTATAGATCTCTCTGTACCTTGAGTGAATTAAGGTGTGAAATGGGACAAAGTGCTGACAGCTATGTCTGGGAATAGCAAGAACAAGTTTTCCAATGTCTGTATTTGTTTTGCAGATTGAAGATTAGTAAAGCTGTATTAGTGGGAGATGTTGCTGTTGGGAAAACTTGTCTAGTCAATAGGTGAGTTGATATTTTAACTTTATTTCATATCAATAGGTAAATAAATGCTCCTGGAGCTTTTCCCTTTAGTATCTTAGTAGATATTTCTTTTATGTGTCCAGTCAGCAAATTGTTTTTGAACATATCCTTAAAGTCTCAAACTTCTTTATATTTCAGCGGAAATAGAGAACATGTCAAATCAGATGCAAGCAGACAAAGATTCGACTTGATATCTTTTACACAGAAAAATGAAGAAAAAAATGTCACTGAATAACAGGCTATCATGAGTTACTCTGTATATTTGTAGCTGTTTGGTAGTTAGTTTGTTTTGTTTCATTTTCAGATTTTGTCATGATGCATTTGACAGAGATTATAAAGCTACAATAGGTGTGGATTTTGAGGTAGAGAAATTCAGCATTTTGTCAGTACCCTTTACGTTACAAATGTAAGTACATCATTTTAAGCAGGGCTGTTGTGAAATTTAAGCTTAACTGGTAAACTTTCCAGAGAAGTAACTCCGAGGTCTTTATATTTACCTCCCTTCTAAATCTTTATATTGATCTCCCTTCTAAATCAGGGTCAGTTGTTGTTGAAAAATAGACCTAATTTTGGAAGGGCTTTGTCATTCATGGAAGCGAACATGAAGTCACGAAAATAGTAACCCCTTGTAAAATTGGCAGAAGAACATGGGGGTGTATCCTTGCATCTTAATAGGAACCCTGTCAGAAAAAGAACCTATTGGCTAAGACTCACATCAGTCTATTTAGATAAATTCAGCTTGCTGTAATTTTTCATTCTTTCTGAGGAATTTTTACAGTGGTTGGCTAAAGGTACACAGACACACATGCTGACCTGACCTGAGTAGTCATGTGCAAATTATTCAGGGGAAAAATAGTACATGTAGTTTTCATCAGTTCTTGATGCCTTTGGTTATGCACACAGTTTTTCTCTCGCTTGTATGAAAGTTCAGAAGAGCTATGACAGTCACCATAAAATCAGTGACAGCATCTTTGTCTGCAGCCCACTTTGCATTATTAGCTCACCTGAGCCATAGGCTCAGGGTGAGCTATTGTGATCACCCAGTGTCAGTCGTCCGTCGTGCGGCGTCAACAATTTGCTTTAAATGACATCTTCTCTAAAACCGCTAGGCCTACGGCTTTGATATTTGGTATGTAACATTGTCTAGTGGTCCTCTACCAAGTTTGTTCAAATGGTGGCCCCAGGGTCCAAAATGGCCCTGGGGCAGGGGGTCTTGGGTTCGAAACTAAAAAATCTATAATACTAAATAAACGAAGTAACGCATAAACTGCAAAATTGGTGGCATTTTCAAGCGTAATTTCTATACTGGTTCTTTTGCATATTGCTATCATTGATAATTTCGGTTAGCATGTGTTTTAGTTTCACGTAGATTTAAAGAATTTGGGAATTAAATTCGTCTTTCATTTTAAATTCTCCCAAGTGTTTTTCTAGAAACTTCGACTATTGGTCGAATTTTTTTGTCAACAATGGGTGCGTTCGAGTGAAATTATCGTGTACTCGAATACACGTTTTAAATTAATCCGGTCGTTTCGGTTCTGCGTCATTATATCGGCGCGCTGCTTAGCAAGTACAACTTGAGCAGGTTCTAATGCAAAACCCCGACCCATGAACGTACGTCATTCCCCATAAATAACGATTTATTTTTGTATTTTTGCTCATATTTTTAAACGGATGAAGAACTAAATGGTCATAGTCCCGACGGCCCTGGCTCGAAACGACCCATTTTCTTACAGAACGATAGTCAATACGAGTAGCCAATCGAACTCGCCCATTGAAGAATAAAGCTCAACGCACATGGTCTTTCGAAAAGTTGGACGGACACACGGCGCCAAGTGTGTGCGGCTATGGTTACGTACCGCTGAGCCACTTGGGGAACGTCGTTAGGAGAATTCAAACTGAACTGAACTTTCGAAAAGACAAAAATTAAAAATGTCTAGGGTTAAGACACATGCGCCAGGTAAGAAAGGGCATTTTTTTTCCAGCGAAGCAGACAAATCAATTTTAATGATTCAACGAAGCTAAATAAGCCTTTAGTCTTCAGAGGGCTTGAATATTTTCCCCCGAAACGTTACAGGACCCAATTTTTCTAGAAAAAAATACCCAGGACAGGTTACATAACCAAGATGGCAAACATTTATTATGGTAAAAAAATTCAAAAATCTTCTCCCCCAGAACCACGCCGGGCAATCGGTAGCGCACTGACTCGTAAGTCAGAGGTCCTGGGTTCGAATTCCGGTCTGGCCACATACTTTCGTTTCTCCTTCCGCTGATTCAAGAAGGGCAGTTGTCAGTTACTGGCGAAAGTATGTGCACTTAGTACTGGTTAACCGCTTAGGAGGTCTAATCCTGCCCAGGAATAGTGTGGTTAGGTTAACTGACCGTCCCGACATGACCTTAGCTGTTTACCGTGGACGTTAAGCATCAAATCAACCAATTCCCCCCCCCCCCCACCCCCCCCTCCCCCCCCCCCCCCCCCCCGAACCACAAATCCTATGATCTTGAAACTTAGCATGTCGCATCAAGGACTCAAAAGCTCAACAAAATTTATATGAATGATGACCCTGGGATGACCTTGATCTGTTTTACGGCCAGGTCAACTTTTGAGTCACTTAGGTTTTTCTATAGGAAAAAGTGAAAAAAGTTGATTTTTTTTAGAAACAATGCAGTCTGCTACCTGAAAGTTTGTAGATGCAGACAACTAATTAGGTAAATGAAGCTTTAGTGAGTATTCATGGTAAAGGTCATATCTTCACCTGGGCCTAAGGCCATTTGCATTGAAAAATTAAAACTCGCTTTTTTGTATAAACTTGACCATCATGAAATATTTCCGCGCTTGCGCAGGCTCTTTTCTAGTACTAAAAAATCTTATTCTCCAGAACTGCTTGGCTCAGATGCTTGAAATTGGGTATGTAGCATTGCCTAGTGGTCCTCCTCCAAGTTTGTTCAAATGGTGGCCCCAGGGTCCAAAATGGCCCTGGGGCTAGGGGTCTTGGGTTCGAAGCTATAAAATACTTAAAAATCTTCTTCTCCAGAACTGCTTGGCTCAGATGCTTGAAATTTGGTATGTAACATTGCCTAGTGGTCCTCTACCAAGTTTGTTCAAATGGTGGCCCCAGGGTTCAAAATGACCCTGGGGCAGGGGGTCTTGGGTTTGAAACTAAAAGAATACTTAAAAATCTTCTTCTCCAGAACTACTTGGCTCAGATGCTTGAAATTTGGTATGTAACATTGCCTAGTGGCCCTCTACCAAGTTTGTTCAAACGGTGGCCTCAGGGTCCAAAATGGCCCTGGGGCAGGGGGTATTGGGTTTGAAACTAAAAATACTTAAAAGTCTTCTTCTCCAGAACTGCTTGGCTCAGATGCTTGAAATTTGGTATGTAACATTTCCTAGTGGTCCTCTACCAAGTTTGTTCAAATGGTGGCCCTAAGATTCAAAATGGCCCTGGGGCAGGGGGTCTTGGGTTTGAAACTAAAAAATACTTAAAAATCTTCTTCTCCAGAACTGCTTGGCTCAGATGCTTGAAATTTGGTATGTAACATTGCCTAGTGGTCTTCAACCAAATTTGTTCAAATGTTGGCCCTAGGGTCTAAAATGTACCTTGGGCAGGGGGTCTTGGGTTCGAAACTAAAAAATACATAAAAATCTTCTTCACCAGAACTGCTTGCCTCAGATGCTTGAAATTTGGTAAGTAAAATTGCCTAGTGATCCTCTACCAAGTTGTTCAAATGGTGGCCCCAGGGTCCAAAATGGCCCTGGGACAGGGAGTCCCAGGTTTGAACCATAGACATACATGTACATAGAAAAATATTAAAAAATCTTCTTCTTCAGACCCGCAATGCTCAGATGCTTGAAATTTGGTATGTAGCATCGCCTAGTGGTCCTCTACCAAGTTTGTTCAAATGGTAGCCTCAGGGTCCAAAATGGCCCCACAACAGGGAGTCCTAGGTTTGAACCATAGAAAATTATAGAAAAATATATAAAAAATCTTCTTCAGAACCACTTGGCTCAGATGCTTGAAATTTGGTATGTAGCTTTGCCTAGTAGTATTTTTGCCAAGTTTGTTCAAATGATGACCTCAGGGTCTAAAATGGCCCTGCCCAGGGGGGGGGTCCTGGGTTTGAACCATAGAACTACATAGAAAAATATTCAAAAATCTTCTTCTTCAGAACAACTTGGCTCAGATGCTTGAAAATTGGTATGATGCATTGCCTTGTTGTCCTTTATCAAGTTTGTTCAAATGATGGCCCCAGGGTCCAAAATGGCCCTGCGGCAGGGAGTCCTGAGTTTGAGCCATAGAAACTATTAAAAAATCTTCTTCTTCAGAACCACTTGGCTCAGATGCTTGAAATGTGGTATAATGCATTGCTTGGTGGACTCCTACAAAGTTTGTGTAAATGGTGGCCCTGAGATTCAAAATTGCCCTGGGGCAGGATGTCTTGGGTTTGAAATTAAAATGTACTTCAAAACCTTCTTCTCCAGAACCCCTTTGTGCAGATGCTTGAAATTTTGCATGATGCATTGCCTAGTGGTCTCTTACCAAGTTTGTTCAAATGATGATGTCAGGGTCAAAGATGGCCCCACCCCAGGGGGTCCTGGGTTTGAACCATAGAAATGCATAGAAAAACATTCAAAAATCTTCTTCTTCAGAACCATTTGGGAATGGTTGCAAACTATCAGGTTTGTTCAAATTATGACTCTAGATTGACCTTTAACCTTTTTATACCCCACCACACATTAGTGGCGGGGTATTATGTTTTCCCGCTGGCTGTTCGTGTGTCTGTCCGTCCGGTCGTCCGTCCGTCCGTGAGCACTTCGTTTCCGTTCGATAACTTGAGTATTTATTAAGGGATTTTATTCATACATGGCCTGTGCATTGGTCTTGGGAAGATCTCGGTTGGGATTGTTAATGGGCAAATTTCGATGTCTTCTTATGGAGTTATTGCCCTTTTCATGGTCTTAAAAACAGTTTTTGGTCTGTAGTTCTTTTACACTTTGAAATATCTTGATGAAATTTCACAGAAATGATCGAAGTAACATAAGCTTTCAGTTATAAGCAGAATTTTGTCCACCTGGATTATCTGCCCCTGCCCTAGGGCTATATACATGTATGAAATAATGAAAAAAAATGTATAAAATTAGAGTCGAAAGGGATTTTTCTGAAACTTGTAACAATTTATCATATTGATATAAGCTTTATGTCTTGATCAAAATTTTGTTCCCCAGTGGTTATCTGCCCCTGACACATGCTGTATACATGTATGAAATCATGAAAAAATCAATATAAAATCAGATTTTCGGTATATCTTGATGAAATTTCATAGAAATGATTAAAATAACATAAGCTTTCTGTTACAAGTAGTATTAAGTCCACATAGGTTACCTGCCCCTGCCCCAGAGCTATATACATGTATAAAACTCTGAAAAATTTCTGTATAAAATCAAAGATTAACAGGATTTTCCTGAAACTTGCAACACATTATCTAGGTAATATGAGGTTCATGTCATGATAAAAAAAATGTATAAAAGATAGAAGACGGGGTATTGGTTTGCAGTGGCGGGGTATTACGCAGTCGTTTACGATGCTTTTATGGCTCAGGTGAGCGATTCAGGGCCTCTTGGCCCTCTTGTTAAAAGTCTTTGGTTAAATTTCTAAATGGTGGATAGCACCTTTTAGGAAAACCATCCTATGTGCTACCAAGTCTTGTTTTGTGATAAAATATTTATACCCCCTGCAAACTGTGTTTGTGGGGGGTATACTGTTTTGATGTTGTCCTTCCATCCGTCTTTCCGTCCGTCCTTCCGTCCGTCCGTCCATCCGCAACGCTTTAAATTTGCTCCAATTTGTTTCAAATTTTGTCCATAGATGCAGCATAAGAAAATAGTGGATACGTATTTTTCAGTTTTTCCTGGAAGGTTTTTATTGCGGAGTTATGCCCCTTTGTATTTTTCGTGAAAAAAGTTTGTTATCGCAACTCCTCCTAGATGGTTTGACGGTTTTTCTTGAAATTAAGTATGTGAACAGATATTGGTATGAAGATGTGCATTAGGGTGTTGATTTTAAATTCTGCCCCTTTTTGCCAGAGTTATTCCCCTTTTTGATATTTTTTGCCCTATTTTATAGGGTTTTTGCATTAAATTTGCTCCAATTTGTTTCAAATTTTGTCCATGGATGCAGCATAAGAAAATAGTGGATACGTATTTTTCAATTTTTCCTGGAAGGTTTTTATTGCGGAGTTATGCCCCTTTGTACTTTTCGTGAAATAAGTTTGTTATTGCAACTCCTCCTAGATGGTTTGACAGATTTTCTTGAAATTAAGTATTTGAACAGATATTGGTATGAAGATGTGCATTAGGGTTTTGATTTTAAATTCTGCCCCTTTTTGCCAGAGTTATTCCCCTTTTTGATATTTTTTGCTCTATTTTATAGGGTTTTTGCATTAAATTTGCTCCAATTTGTTTCAAATTTTGTCCATGGATGCAGCATAAGAAAATAGTGGATACGTATTTTTCAGTTTTTCCTGGAAGGTTTTTATTGCGGAGTTGTGCCCCTTTGTATTTTTCATGAAATAAGTTTGTTATTGCAACTCCTCCTAGATGGATTGACAGATATTCTTGAAATTAAGTATGTGAACAGATATTGGTATGAAGATGTGCATTAGAATTTTGATTTTAAATTCTGCCCCTTTCGCCAGAGTTATGCCCCTTTTTGATAATTTTGCCCTATTTTATAGGGTTTTTGCCCCTTGGGTCTGTCTTTCCGTCCGTCCTTCCGTCCGTCCGTCCATCCGCAACGCTTTAAATTTGCTCCAATTTGTTTCAAATTTTGTCCATAGATGCAGCATAAGAAAATAGTGGATACGTATTTTTCAGTTTTTCCTGGAAGGTTTTTATTGCGGAGTTATGCCCCTTTGTATTTTTCGTGAAAAAAGTTTGTTATCGCAACTCCTCCTAGATGGTTTGACGGATTTTCTTGAAATTAAGTATGTGAACAGATATTGGTATGAAGATGTGCATTAGGGTGTTGATTTTAAATTCTGCCCCTTTTTGCTTGAGCTATTCCCCTTTTTGATATTTTTTGCCCTATTTTATAGGGTTTTTGCATTAAATTTGCTCCAATTTGTTTCAAATTTTGTCCATGGATGCAGCATAAGAAAATAGTGGATACGTATTTTTCAATTTTTCCTGGAAGGTTTTTATTGCGGAGTTATGCCCCTTTGTACTTTCCGTGAAATAAGTTTGTTATCGCAACTCCTCCTAGATGGTTTGACAGATTTTCTTGAAATTAAGTATTTGAACAGATATTGGTATGAAGATGTGCATTAGAATTTTGATTTTAAATTCTGCCCCTTTTTGCCAGAGTTATTTTCCCCTTTTTGATATTTTTTGCTCTATTTTATAGGGTTTTTGCATTACATTTGCTCCAATTTGTTTCAAATTTTGTCCATGGATGCAGCATAAGAAAATAGTGGATACGTATTTTTCAGTTTTTCCTGGAAGGTTTTTATTGCGGAGTTATGCCCCTTTGTATTTTTCATGAAATAAGTTTGTTATCGCAACTCCTCCTAGATGGATTGACAGATATTCTTGAAATTAAGTATGTGAACAGATATTGGTATGAAGATGTGCATTAGGGTTTTGATTTTAAATTCTGCCCCATTGGCCAGAGTTATGCCCCTTTTTGATAATTTTGCCCTATTTTATAGGGTTTTTGCCTTTTTTGCATCCATTTTATTCAAATTGGGTTACTAGATGCAGCATATGAAAAGAGTTGGTACATATTGTTCAGTTTTTCCTGGAAAGTTTTCCTGCAGAGTTATGTCCCTTTGTCGTTTTCATAAGAAAAGTTGTTATTGCTACTACTCCAAGACCATTTGACGGATTTTCTTGAAATTAAGTATGCGAACACATATTGGTATGAAGATGAGCATTAACCCTTTGTGCATGAGTTATGCCTCTTTTTTAGCTCACCTGAGCCATAGGCTCAGGGTGAGCTATTGTGATCACCCAGTGTCTGTCGTCCGTCGTGCGTCGTGTGTCGTGCGTCGTCAACAATTTGCTTTAATTGACATCTTCTCTGAAACCGCTAGGCCTAGAGCTTTGATATTTGGTATGAAGCATTGTCTAGTAGACCTCTACCAAGTTTGTTCAAATGGTGGCCCCAGGGTCCAAAATGGCCCTGGGGCAGGGGGTCTTGGGTTCGAAACTAAAATATACTTAAAAATCTTCTTCTCCAGAACTGCTTTGCTCAGATGCTTGAAAATTGGTATGTAGCATTGCCTAGTGGTCCTCTACCAAGTTTGTTCAAATGGTGGCCCCAGGGTTCAAAATGGCCCCAGGGCAGGGGGTCTTGGGTTCGAAACTAAAATATACTTAAAAATCTTCTTCACCAGAACTGCTTGGCTCAGATGCTTGAAATTTGGTATATAGCATTGCCTAGTGGTCCTCTACCAAGTTTGTTCAAATGGTGGCCCCAGGGTCCAAAATGGCCCTGGGGCAGGGGGTCTTGGGTTCGAAACTAAAATATACTTAAAAATCTTCTTCTCCATAAATGCTTGGCTCAGATGCTTGAAATTTGGTATGTAGCATTGCCTAGTAGTCCTCTACCAAGTTTGTTCAAATGATGACCCCAGGGTCCAAAATGGCCCTTGGGCAGAGGGTCTTGGGTTCGAAACTAAAATATACTTAAAAATCTTCTTCACCAGAACTGCTTGGCTCAGATGCTTGAAATTTGGTATGTAGCATTGCCTAGTGGTCCTCTACCAAGTTTGTTCAAATGGTGGCCCCAGGGTTCAAAATGGCCCCGGGGCTGAGAGTCCCAGATTTGAACCATATAGAAATACATAGAAAAATATTCAAAAATTTTCTTCTCCAGAACTGCTTTGCTCAGATGCTTGAAAATTGGTATGTAGCATTGCCTAGTGGTCCTCTACCAATTTTGTTCAAATGATGGCCCCAGGGTCCAATATGGCCCCGGGGCAGGGAGTCCAAGGTTTGAACCATAGAAATGCAAATAAAATATTCAAAAATCTTCTTCTTCAGAACTGCAAGGCTTAGATGCTTGAAATTTGGTATTTAGCATTGCCTGGTAGTCCTTTACCAAGTTTGTGTAAATGGTTGCCCACGGGTCCAAAATGGCCCCATGGCAGGGAGTTCAAGGTTTGAACCATAGAAATACATAGAAACATATTCAAAAGTCTTCTTCTTCAGAACGATTTGGCTCAGATGCTTGAAATTTGGTATGTAGCATTGCCTAGTGTCCTCTACCAAGTTTGTTCAGATGATGACCCCAGGGTCCAAAATGGCCCTGACCCAGGGGTCCTGGGTTTGAACCTTAGAAATACATAGAAAAACCTTCAAAAATCTTCTTCTTCAGAACCATTTGGCTCAGATGCTTGAAATTTGGTATGATGCATTACCTGGTGGACTCCTACAAAGTTTGTGTAAATGGTGCCCCTCGGATCCAAAATGGCCCTGGGGCAGGGAGTCTTGGGTTCGAAATTAAAATGTACTTAAAAATCTTCTTCTCCAGAACCCCTTAGTGCAGATGCTTGAAATTTGGTATGATTCATTGCCTAGTAGTCCTATACCAAGTTTGTTCAAATGATGGCGCCAGGGTCAAAAATGCCCCCCTCCAGGGGGCCCTGGGTTTGAACCATAGAAATGCATAGCAAAATATCCAAAAGTCTTCTTCTTCAGAATCACTTGGCTCAGACCCTTGAAATTAAGTATGTAGCATTGCCTAGTGGTTTTTTACCAAGATCAGTCAAATGATGGCCCCCTGGTTCAAAATGGCGCCCAGGCGGTCCTGGGTTTGAACCATAGCAATACAAAGAAAAATATTCAAAAATCTTCTTGTTCAGAACCATTTGGAAATGGTTGCAAACTATCAAGTTTGTTCAAATGATGACCCTAGTTTGACCTTTGACCTTTTTGCTCAGGTGAGCGATTCAGGGCCTCTTGGCCCTCTTGTTATATGTTTTGCCTTATTTTGAATTTTTTTTTACATTTTCACTTCCATTTTATTCAAATTTGGTGCACAGATACAGTAGAAGGAAAGAGTTGGCACATATTGCTCTGTTTTTCTCAAAAGGGTTTTCCAGCTTTGTTGTACCCCTTTGTTGTCTTGGAAAACAGAATTTGTTGTCGCTACTTCTCCTAAACTGTTTGACTGATATTAAATATGTGAACACATATTGGTATATAGATGTGCACTTGCAGTTGTCATAACATGTATGCTGTGTAAATGTAGAACTTAAATGACAAAGCTGCATGCCTAACTGTTAAATGCGGGGGGTATTTAGTAAGCCGTGCTTACTGCCACCTCTAGTTTATTCTATTTCACTATTTTGAAAGTTGCTGTATTGAGAAACTTTAACTGACTGTCACAGCGCTCAAGATAAGATGGGGTAACAGGGATAATTTAGGAATATTTTTCCTTATTTTGCCATAAAAACATAGGTTGTGACCACTCATTAGAACTCATTAGAACCGTCTCGCCAAGACGGTTCTAATGAGGGGTAACAACCTATGTTTTTATTCTCACCAAGACAGTTCTAATGAGGGGTAACAACCTATGTTTTTATTCTTGCCGAGACGGTTCTTATGAGGGGTAACAACCTATGTTTTTATTCTCGCCGAGATGGTTCTAATGTCAGAGGGGTAACAACCTATGTTTCCTTCGAGAAATAAGAAAACTTAACTTTGAATTATCCCTGTTACTGTTTCTTATCTGGAGCTCTGCTGACAGGCTATTTAGCCTAATAATACACTCAGACAGATCATATTTGATTCATTTTACAAGCTGGGACACAGCAGGGCAGGAGAGGTTCAAATCTATAGCTGCCTTGTTTTATAGAGGGGCAAATGGTATGTTTATACCCCCGGTATACGAAGTATAAAGGGGGTATATAGTTTTTGGTTTTTCCGTTAATATGTTTGTGTGTGTGTGTGTGTGTATTTTAACATTTTTTCTGTCACAGATTTCTCAGGAACCACAATAGCTAGGATTTTGAAATTTGGTACAAACGTTGGGTATGACTAGTTGTACTGTGTAAGAGACAATCAGCCTTCTCCTGCTTATCATTCCCTTCGTATATCATTCCCTTTGTTTGTCCATTTTTTCTTTCTCTCCAATTAAATTTCTGTCACAGATTTCTCAGGCACAGATTTCTCAGGAACCACAATAGCTAGGATTTTGAAATTTGGTACAAACATTGGGTATGACTAGTTGTACTGTGTAAGAGACAATCAGCCTTCTTCCGCTTATCATTCCCTTTGTTTGTCCATTTTTTCTTTCGCTCCAATTAAATTTCTGTCACAGATTTCTCAGGAACCACAATAGCTAGGATTTTGAAATTTGGTACAAACGTTGGGTATGACTAGTTGTACTGTGTAAGAGACAATCAGCCTTCTTCCGCTTATCATTCCCTTTGTTTGTCCATTTTTTCTTTCTCTCCAATTAAATTTCTGTCACAGATTTCTCAGGAACCACAATAGCTAGGATTTTGAAATTTGGTACAAACGTTGGGTATGACTAGTTGTACTGTGTAAGAGACAATCAGCCTTCTCCTGCTTATCATTCCCTTTGTTTGTCCATTTTTTCTTTCTCTCCAATTAAATTTCTGTCACAGATTTCTCAGGAACCACAATAGCTAGGATTTTGAAATTTGGTACAAACGTTGGGTATGACTAGTTGTACTGTGTAAGAGTCAGTCAGCCTTCTCCCCTCTATCATTCCCTTTGTTTGTCCATTTTTTCTTTCTCTCCAATTAATTTCTGTCACAGATTTCTCAGGAACCACAATAGCTAGGATTTTGAAATTTGGTACCAACGTTTGGTATGACTAGTTGTACTGTGTAAGACAGGGCTCGGGAAAACCGGAATTTTTTCGGTCCCAGACCGAAATTCAGAAATTGGGACCGATTGGAAACAGCCCAAAGTCCCCAAAAATCGGTCCCATACTGGTCCAATACTTAGGAAATTTTCTCCGATTCTTCTTACCTAGCTCACATGTCAATCCGTTAATTACGCATGACTAATCCGATAATTGCCTCCAGTCAAGTTGTGTCATAAACAAATTACCTCCTGAGATCTCGTAGTTCATCGCGTTATCTAGAATCTCGCGAGTTTACAGTGGTCGTGTGAAAGTAATTAGCTTCGGGTGCTATTACTGAAGTTTAAAGACTCTTTGATGTGTTAGTTGTTATGATAGTTAAAAAGAAATCTGTTTTGCTGTGTTTGTAAAGTGCAACCGGCTTGGGCAACCAGAATCTGCAAAAATACGGTCAGAAAGTCGGATTGGCAACCAGACACTGACAGACAACCGGCTTGGGCAACCGGAAAATTATGCAGAAAATGAGTCAGAAAGTCGGATTGGCAAACCGACACTGACAGACACTGATGACTGGCATGGGCAACCGGAAATATCAGAAATGTTTTCAGAAACTCGGCTTGGCAACCCGACACAGACAGGCGATCAAGAATTGATCGAATCTGAAAGCAGAAGTAGTGATTTGATAGAGTTTCCATCGGAAACGAGTCGGATTGGGAACCCGACTTCTAGTCTGATTATAGAGACAAGTTCGCCTCGCGCGAAAAAAAGAAAGCGCAGCTGGGATTCTTCTGAACATTCAAGTAAAACGGCAAAGCTGGGTGCCGTTAGTTCTACAAAAAGCTGGCAAAGCAAATGGTTGAGCGAGTTTAAATGGCTAAAATACGAGAATGGAGCTATGTACTGCTCTATCTGCATCTTGCATAAAAATAAATGCAAATTTTCAGAAAATGGATCCACAAACTTTAGGATCTCTACTTTGCAGGAACATGAGACCAGTACGGGGCACTTACGAGCAGTAAACGTTCGCTCAGATATTCAGTCGAAGCGACTTCCGTCTGTATCAGCAAGCATTACCAAGAAAGCTGATGAAATACAAGACGCTGTATGCCGTCTCATAAGAACTGCATATTCTGTAGCAAAGAACAATGATCCTTTTTCCAAATATGCAAGCCTGTGTACGTTACAAATATGTAATGGCACAAAACTGACAACAAGTCTATACCAAGATTCACATGCTTGTTCAGATTTTGTAAGCCTCATTTCTGAGAGCTTAGATAACTGCCTATTAGAAAAAATCAGACAGAGCCCGGCAATAGGGGTAATGATTGACGAAAGCACTGATCTTAGTATGGAGAAGCATTTAATAGTGTACGTAAAATATCTAGTAAAGGGAGTTTCGTGCACTAGCTTCTTGGCATTAATCAAGTTGTCATCCTGCGACTCAAATGTAATTTACAATGTTCTTGTAAGTTACCTCAAAGCTTGCAAAGCCGACGTATCTAAAATTTATGGATTTGGTTCTGACGGTGCTGCAGTTATGACAGGAAAAAACAGCGGAGTTGCTACTCGACTGTTGTCTGACAATCCATACATGCTCGCCATGCATTGCGTGGCACACAAACTGGCTCTCTCATGCCTTGATGCAGCAAAGTCAGTTAAGGAAGTAGCTTACTACGAGGGCATGCAGTCACAAGAGAATGAAGCCTTTACCCGGGACAGGCGGGTATCAAATATGATCGGTCACCAGTTGACATAAAACAACACATTAGAAACACATAGTGAAAAGAAAATAATCTCAGGAAACTAAAGAAGTAATAATAAACATGGTACATTTCGTATTTTTATTTTTTCCCATTTTACATGATAGGTAGCGCCAACAACAATTCTTGTCCCAGAGTCTTATGGTTCCGGTAATTGTACTCTCAGCCATATCAGGTTGTCTCCCCTGTCCACCTGTCAATTAAGAATTGAAATTTGATTTTTCAGCGTTCATCGTGTGATGAAGCCAGTGGGCGGAGCTAAAATTCCATGAAGCGCGAAGCGCTTCTTGTAGAATTTTAGCGACGACCACTGGCTTCTTCACACGATGAACGCTGAAAAATCAAATTTTTATTCTTATATTTACACTTTATTTTAGACCCTTCCTGTGCTGTTTTCGTGGTAATTTAATGTTAAATATGCAAAATATGCGTGGAAGAAAAGACAGAAACGACGTATTCGGCCATTACGTTAAACAGCCGTCGTCATAACGTTGCGTCAATCGAACGTTACATTGACCAACCAAGACGTTTGTTTACCTTAGACGTCGCTTGACGACAACGTCACATGATCAACTGTCCTTCATCGGTGTATGAAGCCAGTTGCTCTATACGGTTCACCTATGGGAAGTCAGTGGCAAGTGTAAATATTCAAGTATGATGACTTCTATCACGTCCGCTTTGATTTGGAACACGTTCTAGTCTTGTATTTGCTTTTACATGCGTAGCTAAACGTCTTAAAATGTTTGAAATCAAGAACTCCACCAAACACAACAATGTACGACCATTGTACGGAAATCGGGATTAATTCATAGGACTTTGCTTAATGTCATTAGTTTTCGTGACAGGTATCAAATTTTTTTCCTGTGGAAATTAGTTAGGTGATGACGTCATCGGCTGGACTGATTCATTTTTCAATATTTCCCGAGCCCTGGTGTAAGAGATAATAGACCTTCTCCTGCTTATCATTCCCTTTGTTTGTCTATTTTTTCTTTATCTCCAATTAAATTTCTGTGACTGATTTCTCAGGAACCACAATAGCTAGGATTTTGAAATTTGGTACAAATGTTAGGTATTACTAGTTGTAGTTTGTAAGAGACAATCAACCTTCTCCTGGTTATCATTCCCTTTGTTTGTCCATTTTTTCTTTCTTTCCAATTTAATTTCTGTCACAGATTTCTCAGGAACCACTACAGCTAGGATTTTGAAATTTTGTACAAATGTTGGGTATTACTAGATGTACTGTGTTAGAGAGAATCGGCCTCCTTCTCTTATCATTCCTTTGTTTGTCCATTTTTTCTGTCTCCCCAATTAAATTTCTGTCACAGATTTCTCAGGAACCACAACAGCTAGGATTTATAAGGTTGGTACAAATGTTGGGTATAACTAGATGTACCGTATAAGGAACAATTAGCTTTCTTCTGCTTATCATTCCCTTTGTTTGTCCATTTTTTCTTCCTCTCCAATTAAATTTCTATGATAGATTTCTCAGGAACAACTACACCTAGGTTTTTGAAATTTATTACAAACATTGAGTATGACTAGTTGTATTGTGTAAGAAAACATCAGCCTCCTCCTCCTTATCATTCCCTTTGTTTGTCCATTTCTTCTTTCTCTCCTTTGAAATTAAACTTTTTCTGTCCCAAGATTTCTCAGGAACCACTACAGCTAGGATTTTGAAATTTGGTGCAAATGTTGGGTATGACTAGTTGTATGGTGTAATAGAGTATCGGCCTCCTGCTTATCATTCCCTTTGTTTGTCCATTTTTCTTTCTCTCTTTTGTCAGTTCAGAATTTAAGGAAAATGGGCATATTTTCAGGGAAAGCAACTTTGCCATTCATCATTTTTGTCTTTCTTCTCCATTGGTTTTACAGAAAACAAAAAGATAATTTGCTTTATGAAAGCTTACTGAGTATCTAGCTCCATATCGCAGTTGTGCAGTTTATGCAAGATGCTTGTCAGACTATAAACTGCTTTATGTTCATTCTCACTGCTTATTTTTCTCCCTTCAGCTGGGACACGGCCGGTCAGGAGCGCTTTAAGAGTATAGCTTCATCTTATTATAGAGGTGCTAATGGTGAGTTTTAGAATAGTAGAAAGAGTAGATGCATATTATATGAATGATTAACTTTCCATTAAAACCAAGATATTTAGACACTAAAGTCACTAATGCTTGTATGTGTCAGTTATTTTTTCATGAGGAATCCATAAATAAACTATTTAAAACTTATGCATAGTAGTTCTAGAATCCAGTAGCTGCATTAATACTGAAAACAGTGTAGACTCAGATCAGCTGCACAGGTGCTTGGGCTGGTCTGAGTCTTTGCTGGTCTCATATATATTAAGCATTTTTGCATGTCAAAACTCATAATTTTGAGCTACATCATTAAAATTTGTGGCTGTAGATGGCAGACAGAGCATGCCTTGCTAGATTAGCCAGGGTATACAGTAAAGGCACATACTGTTAGCTTTTCAGAATCCCCATTTTCCCAAAATAAGTGTGTGCACTGCATTTTCTGACCAAACAACATATGCATGCAGACTAATCTGGGTGTGCATTTACAATCCAAGTAACTTCCATAGCATTTTCCAGTCACAATGAAGGTCAAAGGTCCAGTTTCATGTCGCTTTAAAATCTCAATCTCTGATCAAGATTTATTTTGCATTCGGGTCTTTTGTATAATTCTTGGTTTAAACAACAGGTGGCAATTTTTACTGCGACAATAAATTAGCACTAAATCCATCAGACATTAAGATTCATTTGCTGATAACATTTTGTTTCAAACCCATGCTAGTAGTATGTGCTTATAGTCTGTAGCTTTAGAAAAGTACTTAACCCTTAAAGCGCCAAAAATTAAAATTGTTGAATTGGCAAACAGTGTAGATCCAGATGAGGTGGCTCATAATGAGCCACCTCATCTGAATCTACACTGTTTGCCCTCTAGTGTTCGAATTCTCAATATGATATCACTTTGACGAAACATTTTTTGAAACTCTGCAGACGTAAATTTTGTCGTCTGCTTTTTGGCGCATTAAGGGTTAAATATTGCATGCTTGTTGTCCTGCTCTGTCAGTTCTTGCTATTGTAATGGTTTGTTGCTTAACAGGCTTTTATGTATATAATATTTTCTGAGGGTAGGGACTAGTCATGTTTCTAGTTGCCAGATCCTAAGGAAGGTATTCAAAACAATCCTGTAAAGCCATTGTTCACACATCTTCTAAGGGACCCGTTGAAGATAAGCCATAGTTGCTTCCTGTCTTTAGCTCACCTGAGCCATAGGCTCAGGGTGAGCTATTGTGATCACCCAGTGTCCGTCGTGCGGCGTCAACAATTTGCTTTAAATGACATCTTCTCTAAAATCACTAGGCCTAGGGCTTTGATATTTGGTATGAAGCATTGTCTAGTGGTCCTCTACCAAGTTTGTTCAGATGGTGGCCCCAGGGTCCAAATGGCCCTGGGGCTGGGGGTCTTGGGTTCAAAACTAAAAATTACTTAAAAATCTTCTTCTCCTGAACTGCTTGGCTCAGATGCTTGAAACTTGGTATGTAGCATTGCCTAGTGGTCCTTTACCAAGTTTGTTCAAATGGTGGCCCCAGGGTCCAAAATGGCCGTGGGGCATGGGATCTTGGGTTCGAAACTAAAAAATACTTAAACATCTTTTTCTCCAGAACTGCTTGGCTGAGATGCTTGAAATTTGGTATGTAGCATTGCCTAGTGGTCTTTTACCAAGTTTGTTCAAATGGTGGCCCCAGGGTCCAAAATGGTCCTGGGGCAGGGGGTCTTGGGTTCGAAACTAAAATATACTTAAAAATCTTCTTCTCCAGACTTGCTTGGCTCAGATGCTTGATATTTGGTATGTAGCATTGCCTAGTGGTCTTTTACCAAGTTTGTTCAAATGGTGGCCCCAGGGTCTAAAATGGCCCCGGGGCAGGGGGTCTTGGGTTCAAAACTAAAAAATACTTAAAAATCTTCTTCACCAGAACTGCTTGGCTCAGATGCTTGAAATTTGGTATGTAACATTGCCTAGTGGTCCTCTACCAAGTTTGTTCAAATGGTGGCTCCAGGGTCCAAAATGGCCCCGTGGCAGGGAGTCCCAGGTTTGAACCATAGAAATACATAGAAAAATATTAAAAAATCTTCTTCAGAACCGCAAAATCAAATCCTTGAAATTTGGTATGTAGTATTGCCTAGTAGACCTTTACCAAGTTTGTTCAAATGGTGGCCCCAGGGTCCAAAATGGCCCCGCCACAGGGAGTCCTAGGTTTGAACCATAGAAATATATAGAAAAATATTTAAAAAATCTTCTTGTTCAGAACCACATGGCTCAGATGCTTGAAATTTGGTCTGTACCTTTGCCTAGTAGTCTTTTACAAAGTTTGTTCAAATGATGACCCCAGGGTCTAAAATGGCCCCGCCCCAGGGGGTCCTGGGTTTGACCCATAGAACTAGATAGAAAAAGTATTCAAAAATCTTCTTCTTCAGAACCACTTGGCTCAGATGCTTGAAAATTGGTATGATGCATAACCTCGTTGTCCTTTATCAAGTTTGTTCAATGATGACCCCCAGGGTTCAAAATGGCCCTGCGGCAGGGAGTCCTGAGTTTGAGCCATAGAAATACATAGGAAACTATTTAAAAAATCTTCTTCTTCAGAACCACTTGGCTCAGATGCTTGAAATTTGATATGATGCATTGCCTGGTGGACTCCTACAAAGTTTGTGTAAATGGTGGCCCTGGGATCCAAAATGGCCCTGGGGCAGGGAGTTTTGGGTTCGAAATTAAAATGAACTTAAAAACTTTCTACTCCAGAACCCCTTAGTGCAGATGCTTGAAATTTTGTATGATACATTGCCTAGTGGTCCCTTACCCAGTTTGTTCAAATGATGGTGCCAGGGTCAAAAATGGCCCTGCCCCAGGGGGTCCTGAGTTTGAACCATAGAAATGCATAGAAAAATATTCAGAAATCTTCTTCTTCAGAACCACTTGGCTCAGAGATTTAAAATTTAGCTTTTAGCATTGCCTAGTGGTCCTTTACCAAGATTATTCAAATGATGGCCCAAGGGTCCAAATGGCCCTTCCCCGGGGGTCAAGGGTTTGAACTATAGCAATACATAGAAAAACATTCAAAAATCTTCTTCTTCAGAACCAGTTGGAAATGGTTGCAAACTATCTGGTTTGTTCACATTATGACCCTAGTTTGACCTTTAACCTCTTTGCTCAGGTGAGCGATTCAGGGCCTCTTGGCCCTCTTGTTTCATAATTACTAAAAAGTCAGTGTACATACATTTTTATAAGTATGAGAAAAAGAAAATAATGATGTTTGCATTACCGGGAGAGATGTGTCAGCTAAATAGAGAATACCATTTATCAACTTTATCAGGCAAGATTACCTAGAAGCAGTGTAGGAATGGCGAGGCTTGCCTAGCCAGTCCGACATGTTTCTGGTCGAGCCTGATAAACTTGATATCAAAAGACACTTACATGGTTTTCTGCTTATCATGCACCATATGAAGGTTTTAAGGTTTAACAAAACTCAAACAAATGAAAAGCAAACACACTTTTGTTCGAACTTGCTGACATCCCGAATGTGTTATGGCATACGTTGGTGACATCATTCAACCAATCAAAAGCTGCTATCACGGCCAATGTTAGTATACAGCCAATCATCTTCAGAGATCACTTCTAAAGGCATGGCCTGATAACATTGGCGCAAGCGCAGTTCTAAAGTGACATGGTATCACATTATGTTATCATACCCCTGTTATCATATGGAATTTTGCAGTAGATGCATGATAAAAATACTTAGACCATGATGCTGATGAAGCTACTAGGAATCGTGAAATTTTCTCCAAGTAGTGTTAAAGTAATATTTGTGAAGTTTTGAAATGGCAAGTCGTGTGAAGTCTTTTGGGTAAATAACAGCCATAGGTATTTTGTGACAGTTAATTTTCACTAAACATTTTACTTGGAAAGTTTTATGAGATAAAACACCAAATGGCAGTACAGCAAAACATAGCAAAGTAACATCGAATGACTTAAATAAACTAATATGCATTGCACATAAGCACATACTGATATTGGCAATGTTTTCATTAAAGGAAGCATATACATTTTGATAACTATAACGCCCTTGGGACTTCTAAAGTTATTTTCAGTCATAGGTAGTTCTGGTTATCAATGATAAAATTCTGATAGCTAACCTTGGTAACACGCAGTACAATCTTTAAGCCCAAAGCCTAAAGGTGAGGTAGAAGTACGGCCGTTTTTTCGCCGGAGATTCCCAAATGGCATCAGAAAATCACATAAAAATATCTGTTCGCATTTATTGTTTTAGATTAAACTAAGTGCAGTCTTTACTACATATAAAATAGACAAGAATTTAATAGTCATTATGGTAATCTCGTGTCTCGTGCAAACGGTGAGTCTGTTACAAGTTAGTAAATGTCACAAGTCTCGTGTGAACGACTGACACTAGTACCGTTATTTTCGATTAAAAAGTTTGAAAAGCTGGACGTTGTCTAACAGCAAGGTAAGTTTTGCTTAGTTTGGATATTTTCTAGATATGTATAGTGGAAATTCCCCCAAAACAGTGAAAGGCCTCAGAAAGAATAAAAGGCAAACATTGCTAGGGCATATCTTGGATGGTGAGGCTATAGCTAGGCCAACATTTACGGAGTTGAAATTCGTGTCACCGATTAAAGTGTTGTGACTAGAGATAATAGCATTTTTATATGAAAATTAAGATATGCCATGGTCAAATAATAAAGTGAAAACACATGTTCACGTCATGACCAGATATACTGCCACGGTTCAAAGAATACGGAAAAGTTTTATATGAGACCAGGTCTGTTTAAGCTTTACCTAGTGGCAAACTGACCACAGAAAGCTTCTCATGTTACTCTTCTTAAAATGTAACAAAATTGTAGTAATGTTCACACGTGTAAAACAACATATGAGCGGACACGAGAAAACCAACAAAGTGTGCGCCCAGCGCAGACTCAGATCAACATGGGCATTCACTCAGTCTGATCAGTCTTCGCTGTCCGCACGGAGGTAGCTCAAACCCTTAACTGTCCTTAAAGCGCACTGCCAAGACTCTCATCAAAGTGGGCGGATGCCCAGGCTGATCTGAGTCTGCCCTATGTGCACAACCACTTTTTTGGAGTTCTCGTGTTGCCGGTCACATTCTCTTACAATTGTCACTGGATTCTAAACTTCAACTCATAATTGATACGAATTGATGTTTTATTTAGAATCAGCTCATTTTCAAATTTATTTATCTTTTTGAGGGTGGTTAATGGTCTTGATGCTTGTATAAGCAAATACCGGAAGCCATGCATTATTAACATATGGATTTTGGGTGTTACACATACAGGATGGACAACGAATGTCATCATCACGTGCTTATAACGGAAAATGTCATGTGTTTCAAAAAAAAATTATCTTTGACCCAAATCATCAGGAAACAAAATAAATATATATCTCAGGTCTTATGAAGCCGATCTCAATGTCGTATAAAGGGTTACCCCGTGCTAATGGCGTTTGCCTGAGGTAATTGGTTTATTACCAGGACACTTTCCAAAACTGATCTCATTATCAATCCTTCGAAGTGTCAAATTTCGGAGCTTTATTTCATAAAATGACGGCATTTGGTATAGACAAAATACATTGGGCGGGGTAACTGCGTTTTATAACATAAAAACCGGCCTTGTAAGGCCGTAGATATAGCTCATTTGAATAAGGCACAAGATGATTTTCCTCCAAACATGCGATAATAACCATTATCAGCGCATGATAGTGAAGAACGTTGTCCAGCTTCAACATAGCTATTAGGAGAGCTCGACTCAATAAAATATTTCAGAAATAGATCAGCCCTAGCAGTTAATGTTAAGTAATAAGTCACAGCTTGAGGGTAGTTGTAAAGTAGGTAATATCACGAGCGCAGAGCGCTAGTGGTATATCTACTTACAACTTACCTACAAACTGTGGTTTATTACTCAGCATTTTAGTGCTAGAACTAAACTATTTGGAATCTTACATAAGACAGGCTGAAAAACATTCTATTCCTTTAAATTCGTTTAATATTTCCGTCATCGCGTTCATGATCCTGTCAATATTCTTAACTGTTTCTCAGATACTGTACGATTTTATGGCGATTTTAGGAAAATAAAGAGATGTTACACCGTCTATCGCCTAGGAGTTTTCACCAAAATGTCATAAACATCTTCGGTATTAGCCAGTGAAGTCACCAAATAGGCTCTCTCGCTCAGAAACAGTTAATACAAGGATCGAAGCCTTCCTTGGCTTCAGAAGTCTGTAGGCGCACATTGTTGTGATGTTGGTTGAAATAACAATCAAGCCGCGACGCGAGAAAAACCAACAATGTGGCTCTGCGTCCAGCGAAGACTCAGATCAGCCTGGACATCCGCCCAGTCTGATCAGAGTCTTCGTTGTCCGCATGGAGGTAGCTTTGACCCTTAGCTACTCTTTAAGCGTGGAAGTGTCTTTCTATAGGGACGTATCTACATTGATGTATTTGGTCAACTAGTGGCAAAATGTAGAATGTTCTCTACACAGGGGCATTCCACATATGTTTATTTCTGTGATTCTTTTCCAAAACTGTTGAAATATCAATACAATTAGAATGGATGAAAAGATGGCTTGCGATTTTTACGTCCTTTTCAACAGTATTTTAGTCATATCAGGACGATGAGACTATGATAATGAAAGGCTGTGTGGAACCCCGTTTACGGTAGGAAAGATTCTCGCCTAAAGCGGGATTCTAACTCGGTCCGCTGTCTATGTATTAATCATCGTTTGTATTCTAAACTACCCAACTGGCAGTGTGAAATACTAAGGATGATAGATACTCCAATGTGCACCAAATTGAAGTAGGTGTCCTTGTTAGTATTCCACATTACCGGTAGGACAGTGTGAAATATTAACAATAATAGGATCTCCAAATTGGGCCAAATCGGTTTATTTATCATCGTCATTATTCCACACTGTCCTACTGACAGTGTGGACTACTCACGGCGATAGGTACTTCAGGTTTGATCAGTCCGATGTTTTTTTTTATCAAAGATAGTATTCAACATTGTCAAAAGGTCACTGTGGAAAACCAACGATCATAGGTACTAAAATCATGGCCAGATCGGAGTTTTATTTATCACCAGTAGAACAGTGAGACAAGTGAGGACTTACGCTGGTAGGTACTCGAATAATTGCCAAAGCGATGCATGTATCAACGTTTATATTCCACACTGTCCTAATTGCAATGTGGAATACTAACGATGAAAGTTACTACAATTAAAGTTCAATTGGTGTTTTTATCATCGTGAGTATTTCACACTGTCATACTGGCAGTGTGCAATTCTAACGATAATTGGAACTCAGTTACCACGAAATTGAAAAAACTGTCATTGTTAGCATCCCACGATGCCAGTAGGACAGTATGGAATGCTAAGGTGATAAGTACTCCAGTACGGGCCAAATCAGAGTATTTATCATCGTTTGTATTATACACTGCCATTAGAATATTGTGGAATACTTACTATTATAGGTTCTCCAATGTGGACCAAATCGGAGCATTCATCATTGTTGAATTCCACACTGCCAGTAGGAAAGTGTGGAATAGTTACGATGAAAGGTTCTCCAATTACGGCCCTATCGGAGTATGTATCATCGTAATATTCCACACTGTCAGTAGTCCTTATCTGACGTTTCCAGTTTTTTTTTATTTTTTATTTATTTATTTTTTTTGGAGAATGAGGCAACGTCTCTTTATACAGACGTTTACGTCTCTTTTAAAGAGACGTTTCCACATTTGTTGATTTTAGTCTATATTTGGGAAAATGTTAAAATATCTCTATATACGTACGTTTCCACAATTGTTGATTTTAGTCTATATTTGGGAAAATGTTAAAACATCTCTATATAGGTACGTTTCCTCAATTGTTGGTCATATCATTTTAATGAGGAAATATCAATAATATAAAGACACTTACAATGAAAGACGACTGGACAAGCCATCCGGGTTCAGTACCGGGTTTAGTTTTTAACCAGTTAACGGGATGGGCGGCCATGTTCAGGGCAAGCGGGGAAAAGGCTTTAAGTTCGCTCGGCAAGTAGGTCAAGGGTGGAAAAGATTAAGAAGTTATTCATAGCCTTTATTTCATCACATCGTTTTTAGAAAGTTATCATTTGCGGCATAATGCTATGTGATCTGGTGTACAATCAAGCTTTAGAATTGTTATAATTTTACTCGATTCTGCAGATGATGCCTGTCTTCAAGCGGGGTATCAAACAAATTCATGTAAATGTAATCTTTTCCAATTTACCCTTGCCTAGAAAAGGTCCTAATCGACGCAAGGTCATCATTTGGACATGCTTTGTAGTACTCGAGTACTCAATGGTACTAACGAAGTTTCGAGGCCATCAATCTATGAGATCTTAAAAAGGTTTTAAAAGTTTTAACCATGTATGGGGATGGTGGCCATATTAATCATGCTAAAATAAATGTTTTTACATATTTTGTTTCATTCAACCCATGAATACACCGTGTGGAATTTGGTTACTATCGGCCAAGCGTTTCGGATAAGTGGATGGATGGCTTGCGATTTTACGTCCTGTTTACGTCCTACAGTCATATCAGGATAGGCGATAATGGAATGCTGTGTGCTAGGGAACCCCGTTTACGATTGAAATGATTCCCGCCTACAGCAGGACTTGAACCCGGGATCGCTAGATCAGTAGGCCAGCGCTTAACCTACCGAGCTACCGGGGCTCCTAGTTATGCCCCCAACTTCGGAGAAGTTGAGGGGGCATATTGGTTTGGGCCTGTCCGTCCGTCCGTCCGTCCGTCTGTCCGTCAGTCCGTCCGTAACGCTTTTTGGCAGCTGGGAAACTCAAGAACTGCTTTTGCTAGGATCTTGAAATTTTATGTGTGGCACTTACATGAAAAATAAGCGCATCCGTATTTTTTCTTTTTTCCGCCGGTCACATATTTTCAGAGTTGTGCCCCTTTTTCGACTTAGTCTATGGAACCTTGTGAACAAACTATCTCGAGAACCCCTGATGCTAGGATCATGATTTTTTGCAGGATGACATTGCTCAAGGTGTAGATGACCTGATTAACTTTTGAAAAAAAATCGTGAATTTTTGACCGAGTTATGCCCCTTTTTCGACTTTGTGCATTGTAAGCCTATGGAACCTTGTGAACAAAATATCTCAAGAACCCCTGATGCTAGGAGCATGATTTTATGCAGGAAGATACTGCCTAAGGTGTAGATGACCTGATTAACTTTTGAAAAAAATTAGTAAATTTTTGATTGAGTTATTCCCCTTTTTGCAACTTAGTGCATTGAGGCCTATGGTACAAAGGTACCGTTACACATAGTCAAGATTAGTAAGAGCTAGGAACTTGAAACTTTATACACATGATCAGTATGGAAAATAAGCAGACCCGTATTTTTTTATTTTTCCGCCGGCCATGTATTTCCAGAGTTATGCCCCTTTTTCGACTTAGCCTGTTGAACCTTGTGAACAAAATATCTCAAGAACCCCTGATGCTAGGATCATGAGGTTTTGCAGGATGAGAATGCCCAAGGTGTAGATGACCTGATTAACTTTTGAAACAAATTCGTGAATTTTTGACCGAGTTATGCCCCTTTTTCGACTTTGTGCATTGTAAGCCTATGGAACCTTGTGAACAAAATATCTGGAGAACCCCTGATGCTAGGAGCATGATTTTTTGCAGGAAGATACTGCCTGTGGTGTAGATGACCTGATTAACTTTTGAAAATAATTTGTGAATTTTTGATCGAGTGATGCCCCTTTTTCAACTTAGTGCATTATTTGCCTATGGAACCTTGTGAACAAAATATCTGGAGAACCCCTGATGCTAGGATCATGATTTTTGCAGGTTGATGTTGCCCAAGGTGTAGATGACCTGATTAACTTTCGAAAACAATTCGTAAATTTTTGACTGAGTTAAGCCCCTTTTTCGACTTAGTGCATTGTAAGCCTATGGTACAAAGGTACAAGCATTATTGGATGAACCTTCTTTAGAGACAAGCATATGGTTGGGGGCATAGTGTTTCATAAACACATTTTCTAGTTGTTGCAGAGGTTTCAGTCGTTAAAATTTAGACGGATGACAGCTGAGCTTGCATATTTTATAATTTTCTCTGGATCTCGGCGAATGTGGCCAAAATACTCATGATGGCCAATACAGAGTTAAAGTATTTGTCTTTGTTGTTGTTTCAGTATAGGCTATTTGAAACAATGGATGGCGTTAGCCAAGAAATTTTTTAATGAACAGTTATAAAAATTGAAATTTGTGATGACAAAAGGAGAGCATAGCTCTCATTCTTTTATTTAAAAGGCGCTGTATTTTATCCTATAATCCCTGCGTAACTTAAAGTAACGACCTCTAATGGCATCTCTAGCTAACGATGTTTTGAACAACTAGACCCAGAATGTCTGCTGATATATGAGACATTCTAAGCAACCTCCGCGTTAACCATGCCGTACACCATACATCACCGCCCATAAAATCGCTTATACCAAAGTAAAATTGACGGCACTGTATTTTATAACGTCACTTCATGTTCGTTTACTGTGTATTGCACAAAACTTATGATGGGATTAAGAATGAAGAACACAGAGAATACAGAAAATTGGAATTCGTCATATCTTGATGTCACTTGACAGGGCAGGCGACAACCACGGCTTCGACTCAAATTTTTCGACAGTTTACACAATAAAACTGTGGGATCTTATACTCTCTCATCGACTTCATTGACAAGTCACATCCATTAACTTTAGACTGCGCATAAGGACATGCAATGTTTCTCCTAGGAAGTGTGTAAAATATAAGTTTTACCTTGCCGCTAAATCAGTCCTCGCTTTGTTTACATAAATTTTGTAGCCTCACTTAGCCGGAAGTTCGCCTAATTCTTTCAACGCCCGTAAATATTGGGCCTAAAGATTGTACTGCGTGTGGTAAGTGAAGTATCAAAGCTTCTAGTCATCAACATTACCCTATTTGGCTGTGTCAGACAAAATATGTCTGAAATGTGCAGAGCTCTAGATAAGAGGGAGTATTTGGTGATAATTAGAGATAATTTTAGTTTATTCTGCATAAAAACATATTTTGTGACCCCTCATATGAACCGTCTCGACGAGACGGTTCAGATGAGGGGTCACAATATATGGTTTTGATGAGAAATAAGAAAAATTATCCTTAATTATCATCAAATACTCCCTCTTATCTAGAGCTCTGAATGTGCGCCAGTGAAGACTGAGATAAGACTGTTATATTCTGATAGTCTGATCAGAGTATTTGCTTCACAGGATCCTTGACAGTTCATTGAGAGCACAGCCAAGGTTCTGATTAGACTGTGCAGATCTTTGCTGGGCACACATTGTCAGACATATATTCATATTTGCGACCCATTTTATGAATGATTAGATATTGCTTTAAGTAGTGTGAAAATACATGTACTTCAAAAAAAAAATCTGTTTGACTGGCAAAATATTTTGTACCCAGATGTAATAGATTTCACACCTTTACCTGTACAGGTAGCATATTATATGTTCTGTCAGAGAAGTCCTGTATATATTCTCATGCTAGGAGCTGTGAGCGGCATTAGACATTTGAGCGATGACGCAAGAAAACCAACAAAGTGGTTGTTCACCCAGCACAGACTCAGATCAGCCTGGGCATCAGCCCAGTCTGACCAGACTCTTCGCTAAGCACTTTAAGGGTAGCAAAGGGTCTAAGCTACCTTCATGCAGACAGCAAAGACTCTGATCTGACTGGACAAATGCCCAGGCTGGTCTGAGTCTGTGCTGGGTGCACAACCACTTTGTTGCTTTTCTCATGTCATGGCTGATTTCTGCTTTCTTATGTTCCGTGTGATCAACAGATAATTTTAGAAACTTATTCTCACTATATAATAGTTGTGGTTGTGGTGTTTGACTTGTCTGATGAGGGCTCACTACACAGTATATCACGGTGGATGGAAGATGCTACCAGCAGTGCCTCAGACCCTGTCAAGTTTGTTGTGGGAACTAAAAAGGACCTTGTGGTAAGTTACCATAGTTACCCTGGTACTGTATTTATACCGCTATAAAACAGTGTATTCCATCTCTTAAAATAACCCTTGATATCTACATATAAAACAGTCTCAAAAATCTAGATCAGTCTTATGAAACAGATCTAGACTTTTGGGATTGTTTTTGAACACAACCCTGTCTTAAAATGGAAGAAATATCGTAGATAGTTTTCATAAAGAATTCTAACTAAAAACATGTTGTGACCATCAATGGATGCACTTTGGCTTTGTAAGGTGGTTTTAATGAGGGGCAATATTAACATGTTTTTAAGGAGAAGTAGAAAAGATATAACAAATAATTAGCAAAAACCTGCTTTTCTGAAGATCTGTATGAAGGAATTTGTAAGGATAGAAGTTGGAGAATTCTGTATTTACAAAGAAAGTATTTCATGGCTGGATGACAAGATTTTACATCCTTTTCAACAGTATTTCAGTATTCAGGATGATGGGAGAGTGATAGCTAAAGGCTATATGCATTGGAAACCCCTTTACGATTGAAAAAATTTCAACCTCTAGCTGGAATTCAGCCTGGACTTCTAGCTTAGCGTTTAACCCATGAGCTACTGATCGTCATAATGTATGACATAAACAGTCAAAAACTAACATGTCCAAAGAGCAGTTTCTTTGTTGTTCTTTTTTTCTGTCATTGTTTTTGCATCTAAAAGGTACAGATGGACTAGCAAACAGTGCATATCGAAATCAGACTGCTCATAAGAGCAGTCTGATCTGAGTCTGCACTGTTTGCTCAGACCTATCTGCCCCAATATTTAGAATAGTTACAATGCGTAAGGAGTCTGGAAAATAAATTCTGCAATAAGCTTGACCATGAAATGGTTCCAGTGTTGAAAAAGTACTGGAATAAGAACACTGTACATAGAGTTACTGTTGTATTTCCAGTCTCCAGCAGCATGTGCCATGGTAGAAAAGAGAGCAAAAGAGATAGCTGAGAGTCTAGAGGCTGAATATTGGTCAGTTTCTTCCAAAACTGGTAAGTAAATTATCAATGTTTAGTGATGAATGAACACACCTATTAGTGTGCAGACAGGTGCTGATGAGTTTACACCATATTATGTTAAATTATCAGTCCAGCTGTGAGCTTAGACAGAGAATCTTGTATGTCACAGTGACACCAAGAAAGTTTATATGTTTGAAGAAGGAACTTCAATGCAGAAGTTTTCGTGTTACAGCTCCGATACATGAATCACATTGACAATAATAGAAAATGCCATAAATCATTGGTAAATCACGAACATTATAACAATGAAGAATGTAATGGGGGGTATAAAGCATTGTGTAATTTTACATTTATGTAATATGGGTACACCTCCATGTTTTTCCACTATTTTTACAAAGAGACGCCATTTTCGTTGATTCCAGTTTGTTTCCTTGAAGGATGCAGCCCTTCCAAAATTAAAAAATTTGCTCCTACAGGGCCAGATTTGCTCCAATGGGAGCAAATTCTGTAATAGTTGAAGCCATTTTGGAAGGGAGGCTTTTTAGAAAAGCAAACAAAAAATGCCAAACAAGTTAATACTGATTATTGATTGCTTGGAGTTTAACAGCCATTAGAGACAGAACAGCTGTGTATATTCAGCCTTCTCCCAGAGAGTGGGAAAGAACAGAGAAAGATAAGAAAGCCACTGCAAGAATAGCAAGCACTTGCCTTAACATAATGAGTTAAGGTGTATGGGTACACATCCATGTTTTTTCTGTCATTTTAATGAAACAACTTTTGTGACTTCCTGTTTGCTTCCCTGGACATTGATACTCTGCCAAAAATTGAGTTGACTCTTTGAAAAAAAGAATTTGCACCCAGGGGAGTTGACACCCATTGAGAGGGGAGGCAAAATGGCAGAGTTTAGTTCCCCTGAAAGTGTACCCATTCACCTTAAGCTAGTATCAGTAGGACATACAGATGGCAAACATTGTATAGTACCTTCACTTCACTCTACCATCCCAGACTGGTGAGCAAATGGCAGATTGTGTATCAAGTATATTGCATTTAAAAGAATTGTGTTTCAAATCCTATATTGTATCTGGCGCTTCTGTTTTTCAAGGTGAAAATGTCCAAGAACTATCATTCCGAATAGTGTCATTGACATTTGATGCTGCAGTTATGCGGGATGTTAATGATGCTGTACCACAGAGACAAATTGGGACAATCAGTAAGTTTGTTGTGTGAAATTTTCAGTATAATCAAAAATAGCCAGATGAGGTCAGTGGCTATGTATGCATCATTTACAGTCACAAAAACTAAGCTTTAAAAATCAAATATTATCTTAGAACAAAATTTAGCAAATATTTGAAAGCTCAAAACAGCTAACTTCCCCATTCTCAAATAATGTGATTGAAAACATGTGAGGGAAAAAAAACTATTTTCAGTATAAAAAATTACTTCAAATACACCAAGTATTGACCAAAGCTATCAGCAGATCAGCATGCATTCACATGTTGAACAAAATTTTCTGCATAAACTTGAAATATTGTGACATTAATTATAATCAATTTTCAGATAAGGTGTATGTGTACACTTCCATGTTTTTTTCAAAGGGGAACAACTTTTGTACCTTCTTTTTGGCTTTCCTGGAAGATGAAGGCCTTTCAAAAATGAGATCTTCTCTTAAAGGAAAGAATTTGCTCCTAGGGGAGCAAATTCTTTCCTTAAAACCCTCTAGTGCCCAAACATAGAATGCACTATAAGAAAACATTTATATTCCATCCAGCCACTAGCTTTGGGAAGTCAAATTGAAAACAAGGTCCGAATTTGTGTTGAGGTCCAAGGTTGCTGAGATATACATGTAGCATATATGCTACATTGGGCATTAATTTTTCAAAAGTAGCTTTTTTCAGGGTGAATAACTAAAGTGTTAACAATAATTACAGGGCACCTTTTTGGATGAAAAAAGGATGTATGAAAAACAATCTATTGGCATATATGTATCAGGGATATCTGAAAAAGTAAAGTCAATATCGCAATTTTTAGCTCGCCTGAGCACGAAGTGCTCAGGGTGAGCTTTTGGGATACCGTGATGTCCGTCGTCCGTCGTACGTCCGTCCGGACGTCCGGACGTCCGTCCGTCCGGACGTCCGTCAACTTTTGCTTGTGTACACTCTAGCGGGCACAGTTTCGATCCAATCTTTACGAAACTTTGTCAGAATGTTAGTCTTTATAAAATCTAGGCCAAGTTCGAAACTGGGTCATGTCGGGTCAAAAACTAGGTCACTAGGTCAAATCTTAGAAAAACCTTGTGTACACTCTAGAGGGCACAGTTTTCATCCAAAGTTCATGAAACTTTGTCAGAATGTTTATCCTCATAGTATCTAGGACAAGTTCGAAACTGGGTCACGTCGGGTCTAAAACTAGGTCACTAGGTCAAATCATAGAAAAACCTTGTGTACGCTCTAGAGGACACAATTTTGATCCAATCTTTATGAAACTTTGTCAGAATGTTTATCTCCATTAAATCTAGGCCAAGTTCGAAACTGGGTCATGTCGGGTCAAAAACTAGGTCACTAGGTCAAATCTTAGCAAAACCTTGTGTACGCTCTAGAGGGCACAGTTTTCATCCAAAGTTCATGAAACTTTGTCAGAATGTTTATTCTCATAGTATCTAGGCCAAGTTCGAAACTGGGTCATGTCGGGTCAAAAACTAGGTCACTAGGTCAAATCATAGAAAAACCTTGTGTACGCTCTAGAGGACACAGTTTTGATCCAATCTTTATGAAACATTGTCAGAATGTTTATCTTCATAAACTCTAGGCCAAGTACGAAACTGGGTCATGTTGGATCAAAAACTAGGTCACTAGGTCAAATCTTTGAAAAACCTTGTGTACGCTCTAGAAGGCACAGTTTTGATCCAAAGTCCATGAAACTTAATCAGAAAGTTTATCCTAATAATATCTAGGATAAGTTTGAAACTAGGTCACGTCGGGTCAAAAACTAGGTCACTAGGTCAAATCATAGAAAAAACCTTGTGTATGCTCTAGAGGACACATTTTTGATCCAATCTTTATGAAACATTGTCAGAATGTTTATCTCTATAGACTCTAGGCCAAGTTGGAAACTGGGTCTCGTTGGGTCGAAAACTAGGTCACTAGGTCAAATCTTAGAAAAACCTTGTGTACGCTTTAGAAGGCACAGTTTTGATCCAAAGTTCATGAAACTTTGTCAGAATGATTATCCTTATAATATGTAGGACAAGTTTGAAACTGGGTCATGTCGGGTCAAAAACTAGGTCACTAGGTCAAATCATAGAAAAACCTTGTGTACGCTCTAGAGGACACAGTTTTGATCTAATCTTTATGAAGCTTTGACAGAATGTTTACTTCCATAAACTCTCAGCCAAGTTTGAAAGTAGGTCATGTAGGGTCAAAAACTAGGTCACTAGGTCAAAGCATAGAAAAACCTTGTGTACGCTCTAGAGGACACAGTTTTCATCCAAAGTTCATGAAACTTTGTCAGAATGTTTATCCTCAAAATATGTAGGACAAGTTTGAAACTGGGTCATGTCGGGTCAAAACTTGGTCAGTAGGTCAAATCTTAGAAAAACCTTGTGTACGCTCTAGAAGGCACAGTTTTCATCCAAAGTTCATGAAACTTTGTCAGAATGTTTATCCTCGTAATATCTAGAACAAGTTTGAAACTGGGTCTCGTCGGGTCAAAAACTAGGTCACTAGGTCAAATCATTGAAAAACCTTGTGTACGCTCTAGAGGACACAGTTTTGATCCAATCTTTATGAAACATTGTCAGAATGTTTATCTCCATAAACTCTAGGCCAAGTTCGAAATTGGGTCATGTCGAGTCATAAACTTGGTCACTAGGTCAAATCTTAGAAAAACCTTGTGTGCGCTCTAGAAGGCACAGTTTTGATCCAATCTTCATGAAACTTTGTCAGAATGTTTATCCTCATAATATCTAGAACAAGTTCGAAACTGGGTCACGTCGGGTCAAAAACTAGGTCACTAGGTCAAATCATTGAAAAACCTTGTGTACGCTCTAGAGGACACAGTTTTGATCCAATCTTTATGAAACATTGTCAGAATGTTTATTTCCATAAACTCTAGGCCAAGTTCGAAACTGGGTCATGTCGGGTCAAAAACTTGGTCACTAGGTCAAATCTTAGAAAAACCTTGTGTGCGCTCTAGAAGGCACAGTTTTGATTCAAAGTTCATGAAACTTTGTCAGAATGTTTATACTCATAATATGTAGGACAACTTTGAAACTGGGTCATGTTGGGTCGAAAACTAGGTCACTAGGTCAAATCATAGAAAAACCTTGTGTACGCTCTAGAGGACACAGTTTTGATCTAATCTTTATGAAACTTTGTCAGAATGTTTATCTTCAGTAACTCTCGGCCAAGTTTGAAAGTAGGTCATGTCGGGTAAAAACTAGGTCACTAGGTCAAATCTTAGAAAAACGTTGTGTAAGCACTAGAAGGCATAGTTTTGATCCAATCTTCATGAAACTATGTCAAAATGTTTATTGTCCATATATCTAAGCCCCCTATGAAACTGAGTCACGTCGGCTCAAGGTCAAATCTTAGAAAAACTTTGTGTACACCCTAGAGGGCACAGTTTTGATCCAATCTTCATGAAACTCTGCCAGAATGTTTATCTTAATGAAATCTAGGTAAAGTTTGAAACTGGGTCGTGTCGGGTCAAAACATTGGTCACTAGGTCAAATATAAGAACGACCTTGTATACGCTCCAGAGGGCACAGTTTTAATCCAATCTCAATGAAACTGTGTCAGAATGTTTATTCTTACAATATCCAGGCCAAGTTTGAAACTGGGTCATGTCGGGTCAAAAACTAGGTCAAATGTTAGTATGGTAAAAACTCTTATAAATCTTCACCAGAGCCAGTGAACTGATTAATGCTCAGGTGAGCGATTCAGGGCCACCATGGCCCTCTTGTTTATTTTATTGCCCGATGTATCATATATGATACATTTTGTGTTTTCGAACTTTGGCGACTTTTGGTGGCTGATAAACGCACCTTAGACATATCATTACAACTGGAATGATTTAATCTTATTTCCTGATATCTTAACTGATTTTCTATCAATATAACATAATATACAAGTCAATATCCTGGTCACGGCACCAAAACAGAGTCATGTAGCAGATATGATACACCGAGCACTAGAGGGTTAAAGAGTTGATAACAGCTAAGAAGGGAGGAAAACTGAAACTTACAGAGTTGCTTCCCTTGAAAGTGTACCCATACATCTTAAACTGACATAAGATCAGCATTGATGAATTTGCCTCCCATATTTTTGTTTTCAGATGCAGAGACCCAAATTCCAGGGATTTTGACACTAATTCTTGAATAATAATATTTCTCCATACAAAAGCCTATTTTGTGACCCAGTCATTAACCATTTCAAGACCAGAAACTCATTTGAGAACAAATGCAAACAGTGCAGACCCATTTCAGTTCCCGCAGAGCTCAGCATCTGATCAGTCAGGGTCTACACTATTTGCCTTCAGGAATTTCTTTGCATCATACAATGAAAAATGTTCACCAGAAACACCTAAAACCAGAAATGATTTGGTTGGTTGGTTGATTTGATGCTTAACGTCCACGGTAAACAACTAAGGTCATGTCGGGACGGTCAGTTAACCTAACCACACTATTCCTGGGCAGGCTTAGACCTCCTAAGCGGTTAACCAGTACTAAGTGCACATACTTTCGCCAGTAACTGACTACTGCCCTTCTTGAATCAGCGGAAGGAGAAACAAAAGTATGTGGCCAGACCGGGATTCGAACCCAGGACCTCTGACTTACGAGTCAGGTGCCCTACCGATTGCGCTACCCGGCCCGGCTCCAGAAATGAACTCATCCAAATTATAAGGATGTGTCCACTGGTCAAAAAAGGGTTAAAATGGGGCCACAGCTTAATAGGGTTTTATGGAGGAATATGAAACCAGTATCCGACTTTTCACCAAAAATTCAATGTTTTTTAGCTCAGTTATGTCACTTTTTATTTGATACAGGTTTTACTGCCCTTTCCAAGAGTATTTGAGCAGCGACATGACAAAACCGTCTAAGTGGCAAGTGCACCCAGCTAAGACTCAGATCAGCCTGGGCATCCGCCCAGTCTGATCAGAGTCTTCACTATCTGCATGAAGCTAGTTTAGACCTTTAGCTACCCTTTAAGAGCACAGCAAAGACCTTGATTGGACTGGGAGACTGCACTGGCTGATCCTAGTCTTTGCTGGGTGCACAAGCCTTTTTGTTGCTTTTGTCCTGACACGGATTTCCTTTAATGTTTCAGAAGTTGGTGACAGTAATAATATATATGAGACCAAGCGAAGGAAGTTGAAACTAGATTGCTGCAAATGATAGGATTTTCTCAAAATTTCACTACTCATGATAGAATTTCCATGAAAATTTACAATTCACTAGTCAGGCATATTATAGCATATACAACGAAAGACAGCTATACCATGAAAGACAGATGTTGACCATTTAGGAATGTGGCTGTCTGTGTAACAGGAAATATAAGCCATGTCAGTGTCATGAGAAAATATAACAAAATTTTTTCAGTGGTAGCAATTTTACAATATTTTTAGCCTACTCTGGGAAATGACAAGTACATTCATATAATAGCAAAATGTTTATGTGAATGACAAAATTATTTAAGAAATACTTGTATACTTAGATGCCCTATGGCATGCACAGCAGCAAAGCCTGCATGTCAGGTTCTGTGTACTTTTATCAGTCCTTCTTGTATGTATGCATGAAGGATATATAGGGCAGAGAAACGACACATCATAAAGTGCTCCAGATAAGAAGGGATATCAGAGATAGTTTTCCATATTTTTCTAAAAAAATACATTGTGACCCTTCATTAGAACCATCTCATGGAGACAGTTTTAATGAGGGGTCACAACATATGTTTTCTCAAGAAAGAATTATCTCTGAATTAATACTCAGTAATCAACTTTATCTGGGGCTCAGCTCAATGTGCATGCATTTCCCTCTGAGCAACAAGATTCTAATAGGGCTTACAACATACAATTTGATGGAAAAGTGGAGAATTATCCCTAAGACTTAGTGTTACCCCTTCTTATCTGGAGCACTGGATTTTGTACTAAAGTCTGACAAAGGCTTAAGAGTGACTGGACAGTATATAGTAAAATCAAGATTTGTCATCTTTAAAGTTGCTCAGCTTGTCTGGAGCTGTCTGTGCATTTAGATTTTGTTACTTAGCAAATTCTGTCAAGGCTCAAGTATGAGAGTAAAATAATTTGTTGTTAAGATTTGTTGTAGAATGTGTCAGTTATTCAGAGCTCTAGATGAGAAGGGGTTACAGGGATAATCCAAAGATATTTTTTCTTATTTCTCAGTGAAAAATACACCACTCATTAGAGGGGTCACAATGTACGTTTTAATGGAAAAATTATCTCCAAATATCCCTGACACCACTTTTATTCTGGGGCACATTTATTATCAGGAATTCAGTTAAGAATGGGTTTCGTGGCAGTGCTGTAGGTAAGAAGGGGTAGCAGGGTAACTTAAGGATAATTTTCCTTATTTTTCCATGCAATTATATGCTGTGATCCTTTGTGAGAACTGTCTCGGTGAGACAGTTCTAATGAGGGGTCACAACATGTGAAATAAGAAAAATTATCTCTTAAAAGTCTATGTTACCCCTTCTTATCTTGAGCTCTGTCAGACAATAATTCTGGGGTTTTATGAATTCTTTTTACGAACATTATGTAATCTCATTAGAATTTATTCCAAGATGTGGTTCTTGTGAGTGACCACATTGGGGAAACCCACAAATTATTGTTAAAACTCTTCTTATGCTGAGCTCTCAATTTGTCACAAATATACATGTTTATGATTATGAAAATGTAGGAATGTAATATTACATATAATGTAATTATATACTACATTCCACACTAGAGATCTGTGATCATTATAGGTGTATTTATTTTCCTACTAAATTGGTAAATATTATTTGGAGCATGGCTAGAAAATATATTTTATCCCCTCTTCAAAGCCAGTATGAAGTTCTAAACAAAACTGGAGATCTAGACCCTTTAGAAATACTGTTGATATACTTACATGTACACTTTTAAACAGAGCAGTTTTACAAAGGCATACTTTCATAAATGACACCACTGAAATTATTTTTGAAGTAAGTTAAGGAGACAGATTGCAGATGGTTATTCTAACTGCTTAAGTCTTTAGTTAACTATTAAAGGCATATTATGGGAAATAAAATTCATGGAAAAAATTCTGTTTTATAATGGGAAAATTCTGTTTTATAACAGGGGATAAAATACATAGTTGGCTAGCCCAAGTTAATGGAGTTATGTTGTATTTGGGTAAATGACTTATTTTGCTTTCTTTTATAAATCATACTTACATTGTGGGATCAAATAGATTTACATGTTATTTTGACAATGTACAGTGCATGTGCAAGTGAAAAAGGTTTTACTTGTGATTTCATCCAGTTAATTCTGAAATCTCATGAAAGTTACAGAGAAGAAATACTCGTAATGATACTACATCTTGTATCTTTTGGACATGAAAATTCTCCCAACTGATGCGAAGGGGGAAGTGCAATAGTTTATAAAAGAATATGAACGGTATGGTTGTGTTAACACTTTAAGTGCCAAAGACGAAAATAGCAGAATTTGCAAACAGTGTAGATCCTGATGAGGTGGCTCATAATGAGCCGCCTCATCAGGATCTACACTGTTTGCCCTCTAGTCTTTGAATTTTCAATATGAAATATCTAGGACAAGGCATTTTTTTAAATTTCTTCAGATGTAAATTTTGCTTTTTGGCGCTTAAAGTGTTAAGTATATTTACATTTCTTTACTTAAGGCCTTCATTAATGAAATATACATGTATATCTCAATATATCGTAAATATCAATCCGTCCAGTTTTACATGAAATGCATTGAATTTTATCTGGTTTTATACCTGCATGTATTTGTGCAGATATAGTCTCTCTCAGATGTGAAAAATTTAAGAGTGATATTAGATATATATACACTTACAAGTTTTGCTTGTATGTCAACATTTTAATGATTTTAAGTGTTTAAGTTTTATCTGTAAGTTTTGTGCTAGTTTTAGCTTGTTTCAAAGACCTGGGCCTAATTTTTCAAAAGTAAGCAAGTTATTAGTAGCCAGATGTAACTTTTTTAAATGAAGTGTCTGCAAAAGCACCCCCTTTTTTGTCTCACCTGTCACTAACAGAAGGGAGACTTACATATGAGCCGCGACATGAGAAAACCAACAAAATGGTTGTGTGCCCAGCGCAGACTCAGACCAGCCTGGGCATCCGCCCAGTCTGATCAGAGTCTTCGCTGTCCACATGAAGGTAGCTTAGACTCTTATGTACCCTTTAAGCGCTTATCAAAGAGTCTGATCAGACTGGGTGGGTGCCTATGCTGATCTGAATCTGCGCTGGGCGCATAGTCTTTTTGTTGGTTTTCTTGTGTCGCGGCTCATATTACTTTTCAGGTGTTGGTGGCATAAACTTTGTCAAGTTTTCTGCGTTACGCTCTGTCACATTGTTCTGATAGGCGAGACACTGCATTCTGCATAATTTTTGTTTGCTGAAAAAAATGTGTGGGGCTTTTGTGGTGCAAAATATCTTATTTTTTTCAGCAGAAAATAATAGCACACCTGGGCCCAGTTCAAAACTAATGACATCCTTAGCTAACTATACATTTAATTTTCAAACACTGCCCTTTTTTGCTAAAAAAAAACATAAGGAGCGTTTGCTCTAAAAAAAAGCAGTGCAAAAGGGCCTCACATTTTTTTTCAGCAAAAAATATGGAGACATTTGATTTTTATGGGTACTTGAAATGAATACTTAACGAATACTTGACTAAATACTTTGTTAAGCTAACAATACTTTGAACAACTGGGCCCCAAGCTTATATGTACTAGATTTAACTAATCACTGACTTACAACTTTGTTAAGCTAAAGATTCTTCATACAACTGATCCATGGTGTTTAACACATTAAACAAGCTAGGCTTGTTGAAAAGACAGTAGTTAAGAAATATTGCATTTTGGTGTTAATGTACTGTTTGATTTAATGTGAGCTGTTACATTTGGAAACTGTCTGGTTGTATTATATGAACAACTGTGGGCCGTCCAGGAAGAACTTTCATACAGGTTGAGATATGTCAGGCCAGGAGCAAGGAGAGCAAGGACATTAGCTTGCATACAAACAGCTGTGATGTAAGCATACTTATTTTCTCCCGCACTTCGTTTGTCCGAAAATAAATATTGTCTTTTCTAACTTGTCTTAAAGCAAAATGCTGATTAAGAAATAAAGAAACAACAAATTGTTGATAGGAATGCCGCTGTTCGCTACGGTTCCATTTATTACATATCGTACACAAAACCTACGTCACATAAGTAACAATTTAAACAAACTCATAATTTCTGTACAAGGATATCTGACATCAAAAGTCACTGACGTATTCAAAATCTCACAAAAATGACAGGTCTGCAAGTAGCTGAATTGGTGTCAAGTTGAGACTGAAACGCTGCGAGCGGGCTACCCAACCCTACTCCCTTTAATTATATTTTTTATATTTTTGGGAGGGGGAGGAAGGTTTATCCATGCTCAAGACCAGCAAGACCGTTCACACAAGTTTCTGTCAATAAGCTAATCCCGCAGTGCAAAAATGTCCGTACTAAACGAACGCTCCTCCACTGCGAACTTCAGCCACTGAATGCCAAACAAGTGCTCCCGTTCTAGAGTGTTGTCTCACTCAACTATTTTCAGTCTCATTTCACCATTCAAATATCGCACATTTATAGCGTAATCTCAACTGAAATTGTATACCGTTACACATAAACACCCTTGCTTCTTTATTTATTTTTTATATACACACTTTGAAAATCTGCTTTTTCTATACTTACAGCAAAGGTTTACTTCAAAAACTTAGATTTTAAATCATTTGCGAAATAAGAAAATAGGTTCATGTGGCACAAGTTAAAGTGGGTAAAATTTTGGACCAAAACTAGGCCTATCTTCTCTCTTTGACATCAATATCATTCAAAGAAAAGCTACCATGCCATATCCGATCATTAGTTGCAAAATCGGTCAGAAATTTCAGAAACAACACAAAATACACAGACCTGTCTCTACGTAGCGAAGCGGTCGACTGACTAAAACACTCAAAACAATCATTTTAAAGACTAGCAAAATCGTGCGATAAGAAACTCACTCATATCTCACGATACTGAATACAGAAAAACGTGAAATAGACTGAAACAATATCGCACATATTACTATAAAAGACTGACCGAAAAGAAATGGATTTATTTTCTCCCGCACTTCGTTTGTCCGAAAATAAATATTGTCTTTTCTAACTTGTCTTAAAGCAAAATGCTGATTAAGAAATAAAGAAACAACAAATTGTTGATAGGAATGCCGCTGTTCGCTACGGTTCGACAAGACAAAGAAGGGGAAAAGAACTGTTAATGTTTAAAATCTCCCACAAATGACAGAAAATAAACGACCCCTTCGTAAACTCTAATGTAACAAGAAATGATCGGATTTGGCTAAAATAGCCGCGTACATGTATCTGAACGTAAAACTTGTAAAGCAAATACATTGGCAATGCCATCTGTAGAATAAGATAATCACATGAAAATTAATTGAGAAATCGCCTTAATAAAAACAGTGATTGAAGTGCCACTATAACAAAGTACAAATACTAAGAGACACAAGAATCGTAATGATGTTGAAAACTGATACTATTATAAAAGCTGACCAATGTCACTGATTACTTTGCCTTACAGTAACGAGAACCTGTGCTGCTTCTATCACCTCTTCTCACAATAAATGTAAAGCAGTGCCTCTTTCTTCCAGTCCTTAGCGTAAAATACGCAATTAAATGTTCCACACCAGCTCCGTCTGAATAACACATAACAGTCCAAATATTACGACACGACTTAATAAGCACTAAATTTTTACGACTAATACCTCTTGAAAGATCTGAATCAAACCATCAGAAGATCTTGTTAGCTTATAAGCTTTAAACTGGAATCGTCATGACCGCAGCAC
The DNA here is from genome assembly GCA_963989385.1 of Ctena decussata. Classification (NCBI taxonomy): domain Eukaryota; kingdom Metazoa; phylum Mollusca; class Bivalvia; order Lucinida; family Lucinidae; genus Ctena; species Ctena decussata. Next base: position 73,074,354 of record OZ022511.1, on the reverse strand, counting down.
CAGAACAATCATCAACAAATCTTAAACGCCTTCATACAACGCTGTCTCTGTCCATTGTTCAGCCAGGAAAAAAGACTAGAATATAAGGAGCAACTGTAAGTTCTATTATAGGCTGTGCGCCAACGTGCAAAGTATAATGTTTTATGACAAATGAAAAACAAAACTGAACAGACATGGTGACTCTTAACAGAAATTAAGCGCAAACAGCGACCATCTTTTCTCTTTTTTACGTGCACCTATGACTGCTAACTGATAAACTGTCACAAAAACCCAATGACTGCTCTTCCATTTTACTTTAGTCATATCCTGACATGCTACCAAAATCTGGCAAACTGCCACGTAATTTTTCCTTTCCTCTTCAAATCATGTCATCTTTATTACAGTTTTTCTTATTTGATTAGCCCATGTCCCATGGCCACAAACTGGCAAACTGGCAAATGTCACGAAAAATCAAGAACTCATTTAATGTAAAGCGTAACACGCGAGTAAAATCTGCAAAATGCGTCAATGATTATATTACTGTTTTCCCTATTGCTCGTCATGTTTAACATAATTATCGTTGCTCGTGATCATAAAACGGCAAATAGCCGCAACAGTTTTTTCAAGAGCATCTCTTTGAAGATACCAATAACCTCAAATAATTGGCAAAGTGCCATGATGCATTCTCTTTTTGTTTTCTTCCCTTTCTTTTTTTTTTTTTTTTTTGACAATATCGTGACTCACGATCACAAATTGGCAAAGTGCCCCGCCTAAGCTATATATTTTTCTTTCTTTTTTTTTTTTTTTTTTAAGACACCGTGGCCCACAACCACAAACTGGCAAAGTGCCACGCAAACTTTTCTCCACAACAACAATGTACCAAACGCCTCTGAACCAGCAAAAAACTTGTCTTTTTCCCCCTTTTTTAAACATTTCATGAACCGTGTTCGAAAAAGTAACAAAATGTCTCAAAAACACTCAGCCGTTCGCGAACTTCACAATAACCTGACTATTAGATTTTGCTTTCCAAATTGCGCTTGTATTAAATATGTAAGCGGAGTGCAACACATTGATTTAAAACTAAGATATTTGAAAACAAGTAAAACTGATCATCTAAATAAACCATCACACTTATCACTTTTTCTAATCAAACATTTGAATACAAGCCTCAAAAGTGCGTAAATAAACAAAGGAGATAATTTTTCTTGTTGACGTTCGAACTCGAGTAAAACTCCAGATTGTGAATTAAGATACTGTCTCCCTATATCTCCATTTCACAAGCAAATATTTACTAATTTTTGTTATATCTAAATTTTTCATATAAGTTCCCAGAAAACACCACAGTTTAAATTACATACAAACTGAAGTCATAGTAATTTCTGCGACTGATATGCAAATTAGCGAAATCTAAAGCAAGTAGAAAAATCGAAATCTCTTCTAACGATCATGTGATTATGCAGAGAGCATTCTCGCTAGAGCACATACTCGTGACATCAAATGACATGTTCTATGCAATCATGTGATTTCAATCGCAATCCCGTTTTCTTCCAGCTTAACTTTATAGATTATATTGCAATACACCAAATTCCAATGACCAACGGTCGAATCTTACTGTTTAAATATTATAGTATATCAACATTTTGTCAAAATACTTTTCGTAAGGATGAAAAATAGTACATTTTTAAAACTTGACGTTGAACAAGCTGGTAAAATCACAAGCTTGTCTTTGGGCTGCTACTGAATATGATATAAAATGTTAAAGAAGTCATCTTAACGAGTTGAGCTATAGAATATACTACAAGTAAGTGTATGCTCTATGCGGAGAAAAGGCGTCAGAAAAAACATTGATTACAAATGTTGCATAAATGCCATTTAACCGGCAAATGCATAGCATTGTCGAAGAACAAATTGTTTAACTAACATAGCTTTGACTGTACACAACTCTTGGTTAGTAACACAGAATCATACTCAACTTTGATGAGCTTTATGTTGCCTGCATCTGATGTCTGTAGTTTCAGAGCTTCTGTTGTGGGCGAACATAGCGCCTGTATATAATGATCTTGTAGCTAGCAACTGGACAGAGCCATCAGCTGACTGGAACTGAATGAGTTTTTGCGGATGTCTTCCAACAAAATCTGCTTGCAGAGGATCGTAATACTAGCTGGCGCTCTATTTTCCTGAAAACTGAACTGATATTATTAAACTGTTAAAATGTGAACCGTCAAAAGCCCTGACAAGGACTAATCAAAATCGAAGGGCTGTTGATGAACGCCCGTTATTTGAAAATTAGGTTGGTTTACCTGTTTGAAAAGAACACGAGTTGTTAATTGTCTATATAATATTGGCAGATGAGAAACCAGAAACGGAAATTTGTCTTTCATAAATATGTTCCCCCAAATTTTAGACAATTATATAGGACTCATTTCAAGCACATCAACCAACATTTCATCACCAAACGTGAGGGTTAAACCGCTTTTTGTATTTGTGTTTAAACGGTTTGACTGTTAGGATTATGAAGACTAACGTATATCTCTAAATGAACTTTCATTTTAGTAAAAGTTGTTGCAGCCTCAGTTTCCTTTCCAGATAAGACAATTTCTACAACCGAACAGAAATCAAAAAGAAGTATCTATAGTACCAATATCACTTCTGGGTATAGCTGCCAAATCCAATATTACTAGATGAAATCAGTTGTAAGATATTGTACTTATCTTTTTACACGATGCATGTCACCTTAAACAAACAAAAAATGAAAAAATGAAAATACTAGAATCTCAAAGCGAAGTAATTTCCTGGATCATGTTTCAATCAACCGATCTCTTCATGTGCTAGTCGGTTAACACAAAACTAGAATTTTGTTTTCAATGACCAAAAAACTGCCACCCTATATTTCATACATTAATTCAGCTGCAAAACACTGAGGCAGAAGACATGCATTGTGCTGCAATGTGCCTCCATGAACATGCTCAGAATCTTTGAGAAATGTATTAATAATTCCAACTGCCCATGTTGGTGGCCTTGGAAAGCAGTGAAATTTTATCATGACAAATATTAAACTTTCTAAACTCGCCTAAATGAGGCGTAACCGACAGTGTGTGGACCAGAAATAAAATATTTGATACCATTAAATCTATCATTTTAGAAGTATGCAAAAGGAGATCTCTACCGTTTCGCATTTTTTTTTTTTTTTTTTGATGAAATTGTCTACCCTGATACTGCGCCCCTAGCGGTAAATGGAAGTCACTTTATCATGTACTCAGTTTTATCAAATATAAAAACATTTAACTGGTAAATTCTTAGAATGCACGTTGCACTTGTGGTAATTAAGAGAAATATAGGTCTACTTAACTTTGTAGCCGCTTCATATAATCAGCTTGAAAAACAGTATACCCTCCAGAGCTGCTCATTCGTCTGTGTAGAATTGATCTTGTATTTATCTACTGACGCGGACTGTCGCTGAAACTTCGTTGGCGGCTAGCGTATTCCTGAAACACTGAACTGAAACTAGTTGAACTTCGCATGGGCGCATGGCCTCTAAGAACTAATTAAAACTTAACGCCCTATCGATGGCAAACGTCTGCTAAAAGATCCACGGTGACTCAAAGGAGGGAGTAAGTTACCAGTCTTAAAATGAACTATTAATGTTACTAAATACGACGGCTAAAATACAGTTATAGCTTACGTAAGCATATGAATTAAAATCTAATCTAAATTGTGAGAACTACAAAAAAGACGTGTATGAAACCGGACTCCTGATTTTGCAAATAAATATCGCCACAAGTACCATAACTAGCGCATAAATGGGATACCTTTGCCAAACTGCAAACAGTACAGGTCCTTGTCTGAGATTCCCATAGGAACAGACTGATCCGCTGATCTAGGTCTACAATTTTACCCGAATGCTTAACGCCATTAAAATAAAGAGCAATCTTTCAGAGATCTTTCGAAGTAATTTAAAGAAGTAATAAAAACTTACAAATAGTTATACCAACGAAAACCAAAGGCTAAAACATTTCAGAAACAACACAAAATACACAGACCTGTCTCTACGTAGCGAAGCGGTCGACTGACTAAAACACTCAAAACAATCATTTTAAAGACTAGCAAAATCGTGCGATAAGAAACTCACTCATATCTCACGATACTGAATACAGAAAAACGTGAAATAGACTGAAACAATATCGCACATATTACTATAAAAGACTGACCGAAAAGAAATGGATTGTATTTATTTAAGGAATGAATTTCATTTTTCTGAGGTTTATCGAAGTGTAAACTACATTGGGTCATGTGCAAAGTGAATGAACCCCAAAGGGGTTCATGTAAACTTTGCTAGTGACCCAATGTAGTTTACACTTCGATAAACATCAGAAAAATTAAGTTCATTGCTTATATTTACATTCGTTTCAATCAAATCTTTAATGAAAAATCTTATATAAGCGCTAAAATTGAAGCAGTAAAACATGTACATGCAGTTTTTTTGTGCTAACAGCAGAACGGCATGCATGACGTCATGACGTTGCTGACATCCAATCAGGTCGTACAGAGCCATTGTTTATTTTGATGTCATTGACGTCGCGTGTCTCAGTGTAATTATTGGAATGTAAACTACATTACGTTCAATGGTTCACTATAGGGCTTTTCAGTAAATACACAAAGAATGTAAATATTTGGTTATAAGGCGGGATTTATCCTTCCAAAATATCAGCAGATATGCAGATCAGTTTTATGTAATTTAGCTGTTCAATGCTTTTTAACTTCCAAAACAATACCAAAGATCTAGATCCATCTTACAAGATGGATCTAACACTTTGGGATTGTTTTGGAAGTTAGAAACCTATTATAAAAACCTATTATAAATGAAGAAATATATGTCAAGTTGAAGGGTTTTCCATGTGCTTGCTTTGGCCTGTGAACAAAGATGCTTTATCGAATTGGCATTTTCCACATCAGCTTGTTTCTCTGTTGTGCAGATTTTTCAAGATCAGTATCACTCTGCATAGGTGTGTAGGCTGATCAGAATCAGCTTTGTTTACCTGGCCAGGCTGTTGTGGTGCTATATTGTGGTTGTTAAACAGCCAAAGAAGAGCAGGACAGTTGCGAGCATAAATTGTACAATATGTAACCAGCAGGAACAGATTGGCTTGCAAATCTTTATTGTATGATTGGTTTGCAACATAGCTTTTAGAGGATTTTTAGGCTGTTTGAGGATTCTCAGGCATGTTTTCCAACATACTCAGCGCATACTGATCACAGCATTATAGACGATTCCTGTGCTGGGAGGGTGAGGGGCTGATTCCCAGCATATTTCCTTCCTGTAATGTAAAGGAGTAAAAAAATTTGTAAACAGTGGACCATAATCACCAAATGTGATACTTTTGTTGGCTGACTGCAGGTGTTGACAGTGTGTGATCAAGAGACAGAATGACATCATGTTGTTTCAATTCTCATAAAGAGTCTCCAAAAGGCTTGGTTGAATTGATCTGTGGCTGCAGTTTGAGGCATTAAGTCTGACACTGTGGAAGTTAATCCTCCTTAAACGCGGAATTAAATGACTTGAGAATAATTATTTGTTAGAGAAAATCTGGTTTCTATAGAAAGAATTTCAGTTTGTAATGTCATTGAAAAATTGGCAGAGCAAGGCATACATTGTTTGCCATGCTCCAGAACCAATGATGTTGTATACCTGTTGCCATAGAAACCACTAGTTCAAATTGATGTCTATTAAAGTGACGTTGAGACATCATCTGTAAAGGTAGTAAGCACAACAGTTGGTAAGTCCATAGTTGCTATGGTAACAGATCTTTGACATCATCTCACTTATAATTTGAGTGAGTTGCTACCTGAAATTCATACAATGGAAAAATGTCATTTTTTCAAACCTTTAATTCACTCTCAAATAATTTCTCTGTTCTTATATATTGCCAACCCTGCCTTGGAGTAAATGCTGTGATCAGACTTAGAATGTGTTTGCTAATGATTACAGATTTTGTGGACCCTGTTGTTACACCCCATGCAGAGATGTTTGGATTATTTAAGTGTGAATAGTTGTTCGATTTAATGCACTCGATACAAAATATATCTACACTTGGGTTTGAACCTGCTCCTCGCCCATTTCATCGCCGTCAGTAGATGAAACATTGTTAGGAACACAAAGGTTAACTGACTATCCTCTAGTCTATCACGATAATCAACATAAGCCACTGAGCTACAAGAGCCCCTTTAAAACAGGCAAGTGAGCCACAAATGAAGTCATTGTGAAAGGAGTCTATTTTATTTAAAAAGCATCCACTTAGTAAAGTCTACCCTGGGGCCGTATTCATAAAGCCACTTAAGTCGTTGCTATGCGGTTGCTAAGTCTAAATATCTATAAAGGAGATTCCCTACAACTATGAAATTTGGTCTGGAGGAACAGTCTTTGTAAGACTGTTCCTCCAGAGCAAATTTCATAGTTGTAGGGAATCTCCTTCACAGAAATTTAGCCTTAGCAACAGCATAGCAACGACTTAAGTCATTTTATGAATACGGCCCCAGGTTATCAGCAAGATTGCGGAAATCCTGATAAAGAAGTTTTATTTATATTTATTCATGTACCATAATATTGCAACCTGATAATAGCAGAATTTTAGCTGTCTCGTCTATTTGTTGATTTCTGTGACCATGAATTAGTTAATGTCTGGGGCATAGTTTTGGCAAAAATAATTTAAACAGTACCCTAGATTTTCTTGCCCAAATATTTTACTCGACAAGAATTTCTCTCAACTTTGAAAGTGCTAGAAAGCAAGACGAAATTCGCTTCTGCAAAATTTCAAAAAATGTTTTGTCCAAGCTTTATCATATTGAGACCTCAGAGATAATGTCTGTTGTGTAAAAATGACAGTAAAAGCCTGGAAATGTACCTCTACACCTTAAATTCATTTTAATGTAATTCTAAATGAGCCACATCACGACAAAACCAATGAAGTGGCATGAGCACCACACAAAGACTCAGATCAGTCTGGGCATCAACCTAGAATGATTGGAGTCTTTGCTGTGCACTTAAAGGGTAGCTAAGGGATGCTGTTTGGATAGCGTAGGGACTAAGCTACTCTGTGCCGACACCGAAGACTGACTGGACTGGGCAGATGCTCAGGTTAATCGGAGTCTTTGCTGGCCGCATATGCCACTTGGTTGGTTTTGTTGTGTCCCAGCTCAAATGATCTTGAATGTGTTAGAATATTTTAGCTACTAAAGAGATTGCTCAAAGCTTAACAATGTAATTTCTAATTACACTTAGGACAGAATGTATTGGATATCAGAAGGCTCAGAAGAAGCATTAATGTTGGAGACACAAGAGCCAGATTAAATCTGGTGAGGGCTAGCATTGTACTATGATTGAAGAGAACAAGCTAGTAGATGACTATCATATAAGCATTACGCTTACCGTCAGATCCTATATTCAGCAGATTTGTATGTATATTTACATGTTTGTAACAAATTATGAATAAAATATTGTTTAAACATAACTACCGTATTAATCCTAATAAATGCCCCTGCTCTCTAATATACACTCCCTGCCTCTTTTCCGAAAATATTGATATATTAACTTTCATGAATGCCTGTTTGCTTCTCTGGGTGAGGTAGCTCTTTGAAATGGAATCTACTTTTAAAGGAAAGAATTTGCTCCTAGAGGAGCAAATTCTTTAAAAGTTGACCCCTACTGAGAAGACAGGCAAAATAGAAGAGTTGCTTCTTCTGCAAGTATACCGGCTTACCTTACTACTGTTTGCTAGAGGTATTTGGCAGTCGCAGATTTTAAGCATCTAAATAATGCCGCTTTTGTAAAATGCAATGCTCCTGGGGTGTTTAATAGGATTAAAACAGCAGTCACTGGCTGGTATAGATTACCATGTTTATTTGGTCACAAAAGGATGTTTTTTTTATGCCCCCAACTTCGGAGAAGTTGAGGGGGCATATTGGTTTGGGCCTGTCCGTCCGTCTGTCCGTCCATCTGTCCGTCCGTAACGCTTTTGGCAGCTGGGAAACTCAAGAACCACATATGCTAGGATCTTGAAATTTTATATGTGGCATATACATGAAAAATAAGCGGACCCGTATTTTTTCTTTTTTCCGCAGGTCACATATTTCCAGAGTTATGCCCCTTTTTCAACTTAGTCTATGGAACCTTGTGAACAAAATATCTTGAGAACCCCTGATGCTAGGATCGTGTAATTTTGCAGGAAGACATTGCCCAAGGTGTAGATGACCTGATTAACTTTTGAAAAAAAATTGTTAATTTTTGACCGAGTTATGCCCCTTTTTCAACTTAGTGCATTGTAAGCGTATGGAACCTTGTGAACAAAATATCTTGAGAACCCCTGATGCTAGGATCGTGTAATTTTGCAGGAAGATATTGCCCAAGGTGTAGATGACCTGATTAACTTTTGAAAAAAAATCGTGAATTTTTGATCGAGTTATGCCCCCTCTTTTGACTTAGTGCATTGTAAGCCTATGAAACTTTGTGAACAAAAGATCTCGAAAACCCCTGATGCTAGGATCATGATTTTTTGCAGGAAGATATTGCCCAAGGTGTAGATGACCTGATTAAGTTTTGAAAAAAAAAACGTAAATGTTTTACCAAGTTAAGCTAATTTTCGACTTAGTGCATTGAAGCCCATGGTACAAAGGTACCCTAACATTTAGTCAAGAATGGTAAAAGGCAGGAACTTGAAACTTTATACACATGATCAGTATGGAAAATAAGCGTACACATGTTTTTTTCTTTTTTTCGCCGGTCAAGTATTTCCAGAGTTATGCCCCTTTTTCAACTTAGCCTGTGGAACCTTGTGAACAAAATATCTCAAGAACCCCTGATGCTAGGATCATGGCTTTTTGCAGGATGACATTGCTCAAGGTGTAGATGACCTGATTAACTTTTGAAAAAAAGGTGATTTTTTGACCGAGTTATGCCCCTTTTCAACATAGTGCCCAAGGTGTAGATGACCTGATTAAGTTTTGAAAAAAAAAAAACGTAAATGTTTTACCAAGTTAAGCTAATTTTCGACTTAGTGCATTGAAGCCCATGGTACAAAGGTACCCTAACATTTAGTCAAGAATGGTAAAAGGCAGGAACTTGAAACTTTATACACATGATCAGTATGGAAAATAAGCGTACACATGTTTTTTTCTTTTTTCCGCCGGTCAAGTATTTCCAGAGTTATGCCCCTTTTTCAACTTAGCCTGTGGAACCTTGTGAACAAAATATCTCAAGAACCCCTGATGCTAGGATCATGGCTTTTTGCAGGATGACATTGCTCAAGGTGTAGATGACCTGATTAACTTTTGAAAAAAAGGTGATTTTTTGACCGAGTTATGCCCCTTTTCAACATAGTGCATTGTTAGCCTATGTTAACAAAATATCTCGAGAACCGCTGATGCTAGGATCATAATTTTTTTTGCATGAAGGTATTGCCCAAGGTGTAGATTACCTGATTAACTGCCCAAGGTGTAGATTACCTGATTAACTTCCGAATTTTTTTTTTAATTTTTGACTGAGTTAAGCCCCTTTTTCGACTAAGTGCTTTGACGTCTATGGTACAAAGGTACAAGTATTATGGGATGAACCTTCTTTAGAGGCAAGCATATGGTTGGGGGCATAGTGTTTCATAAACACATTTTCTAGTTTTTTCCATTTCTAGAACGACTCCAAATGTCTAAATCAGTCTTAGGAAATTGTGTCTTGAATGGGGTTTTCCCTTCTAAAACAATCCCAAAAATCTAGATCTGTCTTATAAGACAGATCTAGATTTTTGAGATTGTTTTGGAAGAGGAAAACCTCACCCCCCCCCTTCAAGTCTTATAACCGAAGAAATAAAGTGCTGATATGGTGAGTTTCTGACTGTTTGCAGTAAATTGTGAATCTCACTATTATTAGTGCAGCTTACATAGGAACATATAAGGCGAATGGGTACATTTTCAAGGGGAGCAACTGCTATTTTTATTTCCGGGAAATCAGAATAGCAGTTGCTACCCCTGAAAATGTACCCATTTGCCTCAAAATTTTCCCCTTTCTTTCTGAATGGGCATCAATTCCAAAAATGAGAACTTGCTCTTCTACGAGGTTGTTCTTTTCTGTAATAGTATGCTCCACGTTAGAAGGGTATCTTTTCTAGGGAAGCAAACACAGTCAGAAAAGTTGTTTCCCCTCATAAAAATGGCAGAAAAACAAGGTATACCCATTTGCCATAAACCACAATGCTCCAGATAACAAGGGGTAACAGCAATAATTTGGGGATAATTAGTTTGCTTGTATGAAAGTACAGGGAACTATTGTTGTCACCCTGACATTGGCATTGGCTTTGGCATGGGCAACACAAGCTTTACGACAAAGTTTTATTTTTCATGTGATGGGCAAGACACTGTCGGGTGAGCTATCCCGTACGCTGACAGGTCTTGTTTTCCATATTTGTTAGTGGAAACATATATTGTGACCCCTGGTTAGAACTTTCACCGAGATGGTTCTAATGAGGGGTCACAATGTATGTTTTCATTGAGAAACAAGCAAATCTGTCTCAGAAATTATCCTCAAACCCCCTGTTTGGAGCTCTGCTATTAATTATGTACTAGATAATATTTTAACTTATTTTTGTCTCAGTTTTGACATTTTCTCTTTATTTTGTCTGTGAAAAATCTTTTGTAGAACCTGTATCCTGGTACAGGACTGGAAAATTGCATATTTTTACTGGCTCAATGGTAAATATCTTTAAACCAGTACAGAACCCGGCAGATCAGACTGCTTCTAGAGAATCAGCCTGCATGGGTTTACATCGTTAGCTCAGGCCATCCTTTTCCAATATTTAGGGCCACTACAGTAAATATACTAGCCGAAAAAGGAACGTTGCATTAGTTATTTAAAAGAATTTCACATTTTTTTTCCAGCTGCTTAATATCAAGGCAGTATCAAACAATGTCATATCATTGTCAAACAATGTCAGTGCAATGTCAGTGCAATGTCATGACATTGCATTGACATTGATGTGACATTGTTTTAGCGCTGTTTGCTTGCTGGGACTATTCAGAGTAATTCAAAAGAAATTAAAATGTGGCTTTAATTTCATTAACTAGTGTATAATGAAGAACTGCTTATGGATCAATAAAGATCAAATTCTGAATCACAAAAAAAAGTCTTTTTCATTCACCTTCCATAGTTCACTTGCTAAATGTCAGACCAGACAGGACCTTGTATTTGTAAGACATTTTCATGGATATTCACCACAAACCTTGCTCATGAACTTCAAACTTGCACAAACTGAAGACAGCCTGAACAAATAACAAGAATCAAAGTGTCTCAGGGAAATTTTTACTTTGCCAGTAATGCAAATTATTCGTCAAGTTATTATCTCGTAAGACACTTGTTGATTCTCACTATTAAGTCTTGAGGCTGTTCAGCCTTTATGATTTTTTGCATTTTATAGCAGTGGAATGAAATCAAAAGACCAAAGATGTGCTCATATTTTCCTGTTTATATTCCCACATCACACCGGGTATATCACAAAAACTATTACTGTAAAACACCCCTCTGAAAACCAACAATATGGTTGTGGCAGGCATGTCAAGCCAGTCCATTTCAGAGGGAACAAGCAAATTCAACGAATTTATGTCCCCCGCCTTGGAAACTAGGTCTCCACTGTATATACACATAGTGTTTGAGCTGGAAAAGCGGCTAAGTTAAAAATGTGAAAAAGTAATAAAAAAATAATGTGAGGATTATATCCAAACCAAATGCATATCTTCAGACCATGATCAAAACACCTGTGAGGTTTCAAAGGAATGGGCATAAAACTGTAGGAGGAGTTGAACACACAAAGTACCCACTATCTATTCACTTTGATAGTAAAAATGTATGAAAAATGGCTAAGTTCAATTTGCGAAAAAAGTGATAAAAAATAATGTGAGGATTATATCCAAACCACATGCATATCTTCAGACCAGGACCAAAATACCTGTGAGGTTTCAAAGGAATCGGCATAAAACTGTAGGAGGAGTTGCGCACACAAGGTACCCACTATCTAGTCACTATGATAAAACAAGAGGGCCATGAGGCCCTGAATCGCTCACCTGCGCAATTGGCAAAGTGGCTTTTTCTTATGTCTGAAATTGCCAAAATATGAGTTTTGGGTCAAAAGTCAATTAATGACCATGACTACTTGTACTCATAAATCTTCATGTACACATTAAGACAATCACAATTGGCATTTTTAGGCCAAAATCTTCAAACCTATCCATGAAATCTTATGTTCTAGCATTTTCCCATATTTGACCATGCCGCTAAAAAGGTCAAGGTAAACCCAAGGTCATCATTTGAACAGTCTTGGTAGGACTCTAGTACTCCATGCTACTTAACCAAGTTTAGAGGCCATTGGTGTATTGGTTTGGGAGAAGAAAAATATTATGGGTTTATACCATAAATGGGTATGGCGGCAATGTTGGTCATGTGACCTGGACCGTTTGAACATCAAGCTCTGGAGGCTCTATATGAAATGTGTTTACAATTGGCTCTTTGCCTTTTGAGGAAATGTTTGAAAATGTCAAAATATGAGAAATCTGGGTTAAACGTCAAAGAATGACCTTGACCTCTTGTACTCACAATTCTTCATGACCTCATTAAGACGACTGTATATACCAAATTTTAGGCCTAAATCTTCAAAACTTCCCGTGAAATCTTATGTTCTAGCATTTTCCCATATTTGGCCTTGCCATAAAAAAGGTCAAGGTCAACCCAAGGTCATAATTTGAACAATCTTGATAGTACTGGAGTACCCAATGCTACATACCAAGTTTCAAGGCCATCGGTCAATTGATTCTGGAGAAGAAGATTTTTAAAGGTTTTTACCATATATGGGCATGGCCGCCATGTTGGTCATGTGACCCAGACTATTTGAAGAAATTTTCCTTCCCTCAACCCCTGAAGGCTGTTTATGAAATGTGTTTACAATCTGCTCAGTGGCTTTTAAGAAGAAGTTTGAAAATGTCAAACCATGAGAATTCAGGGTCAAAGGTCAAAGAACAACTTTGACGTCTTGTACTCACACATCTTCATGTACTCATTAAGATGACTGTATTATCCAATTTTTAGGCCTAAATCTTCAAAACTTTCCATGAAATCTTATGTTCCAGCATTTTTTCATATTTGACCTTGCTGTAAAATGGTCAAGGTCAACCCAAGGTCAACATTTTAAACAATCTTTATAGTACTGGAATACCCAATGCTACATACCAAGTTTAAAGGCCATCTGTCTATTGGTTCTGGAGAACAAGATTTTTGAAGGTTTTTACCATATATGGGTGTGGCAGCCATGTTGGTCATGTGACCTGGACCGTTTGAATTAATTTTTGTTCTCTCTAACCCTGGAGGCTCCATATGAAATTTGGTTACAATTCGCCGATTGTTTTTTGAGGAGATTGTTTGAAATTGTCAAAATACGAGAGTTCTGGGTCACAGGTCAAAGAATGACCTTGACCTTTTGTACTTATGAATCTTCGTGTATTCATTAAGATGACTGGATACTCCAATTTTTAGGCCTTAATCTTAAAAACTTTCCAAGAAATCTTATATTCTAGCATTTTCCCATATTTGACCTTCCCATAAATAAGGTCAAGGTCAACCCAAGGTCATCATTTGAACAATCTTGATAGTACTTGAGTTCCCGGTACTACATACCAAGTTTCAAGGCCATCGATCAACTGGTTCTGGAGAAGAAGATTTTTAAAGGTTTTCGCCATATATGGGCGTGGCGGCCATGTTGGTCATGTGACCTCGACCGGATGAATAAATTTTTGTTCCCTCAACCCCTGGAGGCTCTATATGAAATTTGGTTTCAATTGGCCCAGTGGCTTTTGAGAAGATTGTTTGAAATTGTCAAAATATCAGAGTTCTGGGTCAAAGGTCAAAACATGACCTTGACCTCTTGCACTCCTAAATCTTCATGTACTCATTAAGATGATTGCAGATACCAATTTTTAGCCCAAAATCTTCAACAGTTTCCAAGATATCTTATGTTCTAGCATTTTGCCATATAAAAGCACAAGGAAGCCAATTTGACCTTACCGTAAAAAAGGTCAAGGTCAACCCAAGGTCATAATTTGAACAACCTTGGTAGTACTCGCACACCCAATGCTACATACCAAGTTTCAAGGCCATCAGCCTATTGGTTCTGGAGAAGAAGATTTTTTTAGCTTTTTACCATATATGGGCATGGCGGCCATATTGGTCATGTGACCAGGACCGTTTGAACAACTTTTCGTTCCCCCTTCCTCTGGAGGCCACATATGAAATTTGGTTACAATTGGCCCAGCGGTTTCAGAGGAGAAGTCGTTTGAAATTGTGGACGGACGGACGGACGACGACGGACGACGGAGCCTTACCATCCTATAAGCTCCCCCGGAGCCTCTGGCTCAGGTGAGCTAAACAAGAGGGCCATGAGGCCCTGATCCGCTCACCTGAGCAATTGGCAAAGTGGCTTTTTCTTATGTCTGAAATTGTCAAAATATGAGTCTAGGGTCAAAAGTCAAAGACTGACCATGACCTCTTTTACTCATAAATCTTATTGTGCTAATAGGCATTAAGATAACCATATATACCATTTTTAGGCCAAACTCTTCAAAACTTTCCATGAAATCTTATGTTCTAGCATTTTCCCATATTTGACCATGCTGCAAAAAAGGTCAAGGTGAACCCAAGGTCATCATTTGAACAGTCTTAGAAGTACTCTAGTACTCCATGCTACTTACCAAGTTTCAAGGCCATAGGCATATTGGTTCTGGAGAAGAAAAATATTAAAGGTTTATATCATAAATGGGTATGGCGGCCATGTTGTCATGTGACCTGGACCATTTCAACACATTTTTGTTCCCTCAACCCCTGGAGGCTCTATATGAAATGTGACTACAATTGGCCCTTTGGCTTTTGAGATAACTTTTGAAAATGTCAAAATATGAGATCTGGGTCAAAGGTCAAAGAATGACCTTGACCTCTTGTACTCATAATTCTTCATGACCTCATTAAGATGACTGTATATACCTTTTTTTGGGCCAAAATCTTCAAAAATTCCCATGAAATCTTATGTAGTAGCATTTGCCATATTTGACCTTGCCGTAAAATGGTCAAGGTCAAGCAAAGGTCATAATTTGAACAATCATAATAATACTGGAGTACCCAATGCTATATACCAAGTTTCAAGGCCATCGGTAAACTGGTTCTGGAGAAGAAGATTTGTAAAGGTTTTTACCATATATGGGCGTGGTGGCCATGTTGGTCATGTGACCTGAACAGTTTGAAAAAAATTTCATTCTCTCAACCCCTAGAGGCAAAATATGAAATTTGGTTACAATTGGCCCAGTGGCTTTGGAGAAGATTGTTTGAAAATGTCAAAATATGAGAGTTCTGGGTCAAAGGTCAAAGAATGACCTTGACCTCTTATACTCATAAATCTTCATGTACTCGACTGCATTTACCAATTTTAGGCCTTACTCTTCAAAACTTTCCATGAAATCATATGTTCTAGCATTTTCCCATATTTGACCTTGCCGTAAAAAGGTCAAGGTCAACCCAAGGTCATAATTTGAACAATCTTGATAGTACTTGAGTACCCAATGCAACATACCAAGTTTCAAGGCCATCGGTCAATTGGTTCTGGAGAAGAAGATTTTTAAAAGTTTTTACCATATATGGGCGTGGTGGCCATGTTGGTCATGTGACCTGGACCGTATGAATAAA
Organism: Ctena decussata; assembly: GCA_963989385.1. Classification (NCBI taxonomy): domain Eukaryota; kingdom Metazoa; phylum Mollusca; class Bivalvia; order Lucinida; family Lucinidae; genus Ctena; species Ctena decussata. Next base: position 73,058,621 of record OZ022511.1, on the reverse strand, counting down.
TTTTTGTTCCCTCAACCCCTGGAGGCAATATATGAAATTTGGTTTCAGTTGGCCCAATGGCTGTTGAGGAGATTGTCCGAAATTGTCAAAATATGGACGTTCTGGGTCAAAGGTCAAAGAATGACCTTGACCTCTTATACTCATAAATCGTCACGTACTCATTAAGATGACCGTAGATACCAATTTTTAGCCCAAAATCTGCAACAGTTTCCAAGATATCTTATGTTCAGGCATTTTGCCATATAAAAGCACAAGGAAGCAAATTTGACCTTGCTGCAAAAAAGGTCAAGGTCAACCCAAGGTCATAATTTGAACAATCTTGGTAGTACTCGCGTACCCGATGCTACATACCAAGTTTCAAGGCCATCGGCCTATTGGTTCTGGAGAAGAAGATTTTTTTAGGTTTTTACCATATATGGGCGTGGCGGCCATGTTGGTCATGTGACCAGGACCGTTTGAACAACTTTTCGTTCCCCCTTCCTCTGGAGGCCACATATGAAATTTGGTTACAATTGGCCTAGCGGTTTCAGAGGAGAAGTCGTTTGAAATTGTGGACGGACGGACGGACGACGACGGACGACGACGGACGACGGAGCCTTACCATCCTATAAGCTCCCCCGGAGCCGCTGGCTCAGGTGAGCTAAAAACGCCTAAAAAATAACTAAGTTCAACTTGTGGAAAAAGTGACAAAAAATAATGTGAGGATTATATCCAAACCACATGCATATTTTCAGACCATGATCAAAACACCTGTGAAGTTTCAAAGGCATCGGCATAAAAATGTAGGAGGAGTTGCGCACACAAGGTACCCACTATCTAGTCACTTTGATAGTAAAAACACCTAAAAAATGACTAAGTTCAACTTGTGGAAAAAGTGACAAAAAATAATCTCAGGATTACATCCAAACCACATGCGTATCTTCAGACCATGACAAAAACATCTGTAAAGTTTCGAAAGAATCGGCATAAAACTGTAGGAGGAGTTGCGCACACAAGGTACCTACTACTTTAGGGGGACGGAAGGACGGAATGCCGAAAACTATGTCCCTCCGCTTTTCTCCGAAAAGGCGGGGGACAAAAAATGCATTTGTTGCTACTGATAATTTGCTAGGATGATGTCCATCCTTAGCAACACAGGTCTCTGTGAGCTAGTTTTGCGGTAGGTATAGAGCTCTACATAAGCAGGAGTATTTGGTGATAGAGTCTCGTCGAGGCAGTTCAGATGAGGGGTCAAAAAGTATGTTTTTAATGGAGAATTAGCAAAAAGTATCCCTATTTAAAACACTCACTCTTATTTAGGGCTCTGAACCTGGAGTGCTTGGTTAAGACACTGAGATGCAAATGCCTCTGGTTTTTGGAAGCTGTTGTTCAACAGTCTGGGGACTTATGGATTTCCATAACGCATATTTGTGATGGTTAACCATGCATTTTAACTGAACTGACATGATGGCTTACCCTAACATAATTACTGAGATTTTTTCCACAAGATGTCACTAAATGTCCGAAGGATGAAACGTGATGGAAAGCCATAACGTTGGTTTCTTCTGGTGTTATGGCTGACCATAACAAAGGCAAAAACCCCCAAGTACTTTTCTGTCGAGTAACTGGTGCAAAACCTTGAGTAACTCGTACAGTTAGCATCCGCTACAAAAAAGCAAGCATTGTAGACAATTTTGATCGTAACACTTAATAAAAAATAGAAGGTAAATATCTATTTTTCTTGGAAATAAAACAAGTCAAATACACAGCAATATTTGTCTAATTTTGACCATAATTCTGCAGACATAACCAAAATACAGGCTGTTTATACTGAGAATAGTGAAGGACTGGACCAAATATCAATTTTAAGTGTAGACAGGTCAGACTGAACACTGCCGGTGGGTTAATTTGCCATTTTAGTGAGTTGGACTGAAAAATGTTAGAATTATGGCTGACCATCACAAATATGCGTGATGGAAATCCGTAAGTCCCCAGACTGTTCAAGGCCAAGCTTGAAAGATGCAATACAAGGTCAAGCTTGAAAAAACAAAATGCAGTGTCTTGCCTGTTGACAATGTTTAAGACAGTAGTACAATTATTACTTCAGGTGCCAAATTTTTAGAAGTTTTACGGAAATCTGAGGAATTACTTAGTAGCATCAAAGAAAATCACACTTTCATTCCCAACAACTTTTGCATTATGTACAGTGTCTTTTGGCACATCGACCATATCACCTGGCTTCAACACAACCGTCTCATCGAACATAGTAAACCGAAACTGTCCTGTAACAATTGAGTCTTTCTTTGATATTCCATGAGTATGGTCAGGGAAGTTAGTTCCGGGGCTGAACTCGTACATCATGCATCTGTAACCTAGCTTCTTTAACTTCCTCTCCATGTTTTCAACAGACAACCTTCCATCTGCTCCTTCGTTCCAATGCTCAATCTTAATTTTTTCCTCCATATTTTACCTGAAGTATAGAAAGCATTTTTCAGCTAGAGTTAATGCGTAAATGAGCTGCGACACAACAAAACCAACAAAGTGGTTGTGCCCCCAGCGCAGACTCAGATCAGCCTGGGCATCCATCCAGTCTGATCAGTCTTCTCTGCCTGCATGGAGGTAGCTTAAACCCATAGCTACCCTTTCAGCGCTTAGTGAAGAGTCTGATCAGACTGGGTGAATGCCCAGGCTGATCTAAGTCTCTGCTGGGCGCACAACCACTTTGTTGGTTTTCTCACGTCGCAGCTCAAATAAAATGCGAGATTTTCCCTGATGACTCAGGATCATACCATATTAAGTTACAAGGCAGGAGTTTACCCACCCAAAACTGCAGCAAATATGTAAATCGGTCTTGTGTACTTCAGCTATCAACAATCCCAAAGATCTTGATCCATCTTCTCAGGGGTAATACCAATTTTGCTACCTGTGCTTTCGACCGGGTCTGAACCATACAAAGTAGCTTTTGGCACTCGCAACTGTAATTTTGACACTTGGTAGGACAATGACCTATCTAAAGATAGAGCCAGTCAATCTTGAGATGATTCCAAAACAGTTATCAACATGATGCAATGTTTGTGTATTGTTATACCCCGCCACACGTTAGTGGCCCGCCACACGTTAGTGGCGGGGTATTATGTTTTTCCGCTGGCTGTCCGTGTGTCTGTCCGTCCGTCGTACGTACGTCCGTCCGGTCGTCCGTCCGTCCGTGAGCACTTCGTTTCCGTTCGATAACTTGAGTATTTATTAACGGATTTTATTCATACATGGCATGTGCATTGGTCTTGGGAAGATCTCGGTTGGGATTGTTAATGGGCAAATTTCGATGTCTTCTTATGGAGTTATTGCCCTTTTCATGGTCTTAAAAACAGTTTTTGGTCTGTAGTTCTTTTACACTTTGAAATATCTTGATGAAATTTCACAGAAATGATTGAAGTAACATAAGCTTTCAGTTATATGCAGAATTTTGTCCACCTGGATTATCTGCCCCTGCCCTAGGGCTATATACATGTATGAAATAATGAAAAAAAAATGTATAAAATTAGAGTCGAAAGGGATTTTTCTGAAACTTGTAACAATTTATCATTTTGATATAAGCTTGATCAAAATTTTGTCCCCCAGTGGTTATCTGCCCCTGACACATGCTGTATACATGTATGAAATCATGAAAAAATCAATATAAAATCAGATTTTCGGTATATCTTGATGAAATTTCATAGAAATGATTAAAACAACATAAGCTTTCTGTTACAAGTAGTATTAAGTCCACATAGGTTACCTGCCCCTGCCCCAGAGCTATATACATGTATAAAATTATGAAAAAATTCTGTATAAAATCAAAGATTAACAGGATTTTCCTGAAACTTGCAACACATTATCTAGGTAATATGAGGTTCATGTCATGATAAAAAAAAATATATACAAGATAGAAGACGGGTATTGGTTTGCAGTGGCGGGGTATTACGCAGTCGTTTACGATGCTTTTTATTTAAACCGAAAGTAGATCTACAACAAAAAAAAGAGGAAGTTTTGAATATGTCAAGGTGTGTGTGTTTTCCATAACATTTCTGTTGTAAATTTACAAACCAGAGAAAAAATTTCGAATTAACATCTGACAGAGTGCTAGTATTCACACAATGCAGTATGACGGGGAAAAATACGAAGATTAAATATTCATTGACATTTGATGTTATTGCTATATTTTGACGTACACGTTATTTGACCACTGAAATCTTGTGAAATGTGGAACAAAACTGAAAATATATGCGGCACATTCGATAACTCATGATGACTTATACAGCACTCTCTGACACTGAGAAAACTAAGGGAGACAACAGTTAAATTTCCTCACAAAAAGAACATTTACAACGTAGAAATAAACTAACGCTGGCCGTAGAATGTTGACAAATACTAAAAACTATTAAAAGAAGTAGATCGATTAGCGTGACATTTGTTTAAAAGTGTTATTTAGCGATAACGGATCAAAACTGATATTTTCACTTTCCCATGTTTGGTCAGTTTGCTGTTTTTATCGCAGGTACCCGGCTCAGGTTCTGATTTTGGCTGACCGGTTTAGTCTATTAGCTCGGTTACCGTTTATACAATATTTTTTGTTTCACAAACCGTGCAGCTTGTGAATAAGCTAGTGTTGTCATATCTTAAAATTTATTTCATTTTGTGAATATAGAAAAAAACACACACAACGAAACGATTAATGTGTCATTTCAGAATTATTTCCCCTTAATTGACATTCATATTTTGACATATATCCCATATGTAGTACTGGTCGTTTCTCCGCAACTCCTGCAGTATTTGATGCAGGGATTTAAACTTGCAGCACAGTTCAGACATATTAAACATGTGCATAAAGGAGAACAGAACTTTGATCCAGGTTATTATTAAAGAATTGTGTCCCCTTGAGTGACATATTTTGACCCGGTACATAGAATAACCGAAAAGCACAGAAATACCGGAAAGCACTGGAATAACCGAAAAGCAATTAAAAAATTCAGTTTTTATATGAATTATCATTGTAATATTACTTTTATGGGTGGGAGAAGCATTGAAAGAGAAGTTTTCTGCACCACAGTTGTCTTGGTTTCAAATGTTCATTCCAAAAATAGTGCGCTAACATATAACAGAAAAGCACCCGAACTAGTCTTGTATACCAATAAATTTTGTGTCTCAGATTGAGATTGATAGTCTGCTCAGAATATAATCGGTGTATTTGACTATAGATAATCATGCTATTTTATTTACTTATTTGGTTTGTTTTGATTAAAAAATACATAAAGTAGATGGCAGTTGATATTCCTGGATATAACCGAAATCACTGGAAAATATGCTGAACATCATTAACTAACGCCTTTCTCTGTGACAATGCCAGTATAGTATGAAACCCAAGCCAATAAAAGTCTCACAAATAACACTACAAATTATTTGCAACCAAGAAAAGCCTAACTTAAATCATTATTCCCATGCAAAACTAATTTTTGAAATTGCTTTTCGGTTATTCAGGTGCTTTTCTGTATTTCTGTGCTTTTCGGTTATTCTATGAACCCATTTTGACCATATTTCTGAGTCACCCAGGGGTGGGACCACCCCCTCAACAAAAAGGTCTGGATATTGTCTTTATCTTTTTCTTCAGTTGAATACTGAATCGTATGCGACTACTCAATGTCCGAAACACATCAAGCCAAATTAATTAATTAATCCGCAAGGGCTACCAACATGTTACAGCTTTTATAGCTATTATTATCATTATTATTATCCATTGGATTATCATAATCCTATTGAGGCATTCAACAAAGTGTTTCTTATTCCTCACCGATTCAACATGGTTCAGTTCAGTTCAGTTCAATTCTCTTATCGACGTTACCCAAGTGGCTCAACGGTACGTAACCTTAGTTGCACACACTTGGCGCCGTGTGTCCGTCCAAGAAATTCAACATGGCAGAAACACCTGCATTTTTATAGAGATAATATTAATTAACCCCACTGGTAGCCCCCAAAAGAGGGGGTGGGGGTGGGGGTGGAAATAGGTTCCAAAAACACATCTCCACTTTACAAAGTCATCGTTAAGTAGAATGCTTAGGTTGATGCCCGGCATAAGTGACGCTAGCAGTCAAGCAACAAACTATCAGAACGGATGCTAACTTTCTCGATGTGTAGCTGAAACAGACAGCAAACATGATACTGGAAGAAAGAGTGACGACTTCGGCCGATTTTCCACAGCCCTTGTCCTTATCCTTCTCAAGAAGCTTGTTTAGAAAATAAAATGTTATTTCCATTCTTCATACATAACTAAACATACACGATAGCATAGTGATACAGCTAAAATACGGAAGATGAAGCTGATTCCTCTTTGACGGAACAGTTCTCACAGAGCCCGGAACAATATAATCACGATTCGAATTCCTTGCTGTTCCATTTGGAAAGTTGCAGTTCCATACAGAAAGTTAACTAAACGGATCACTATATCACACACGCACGCAAAATATAATTTTGTTTCCCAAGGCTTAACATAAACAAGAGGACCTAAACGATAGGATATGAATACAAATAATTTTTTAACAATAAATAGCGAGACATTTCGTGGAAATATGTCAAATATGACACTTTTACTTAA